>OY728143.1:1712199596-1713489179 GCA_963277665.1 Viscum album
ATGTTGAATGGTTCTAACCTTCTCGACCATTTCTTCAACAATCTTAGGCCCCAATAGCTTTCTTTCTCTAACCTCATCCCAACATATTAGAGTTTGACATTTCTTCCCATAAAGGGCTTTATACAGATCCATATGAATGCTTGAGTGAAAGATATTGTTGTAAGAAAACTCAACTAGAGGAAGGTGTTGATCCCAACCACCTTTGAAATTTTGAGAACAAGATCTCAACATATCCTCTAGGGTTTGAATTGTTCTTTTAGACTAACCATCTATATGAGGATGATAAGAAATGATGAAACTCAATTCTGTATCAAGTGATTTCTAAAGACTTCACCAGAAATTTGAGGTAAACCTCATATCCCGATATGTTACAATGGAATGTGGTACTCCATGAAACCTTACCACTTAGTTGATGTATATTTTGGTAGTTTATCCATAGAGAAATATTCTCTGATAGCAATGAAGTGTTCTGAATTAGTAAGGAGATCACCAACAACCCATATAACATTAAACCCTTTAGATATTTTGGGTAGTCCAACAAAAAAATACATAGTTATGTTCTCCCATTTCCATTATATTATAGGTAATGGATGAAACATCCCTTTAGACTTTTTTCTTTCACCCTTAACATGATGGCATACCAAACATCGAGATCCAAACTCTGCAATATCTCTCTTCATGCCATCCCACTGGAAGTATTCTTTCAAGTCCCTATACATCTCCGTACTTCTAGGATGAATAGATAATGAAGAAATATGAGCTTCCTCTAATATCTCCTTCAAATATGGCATGGAAGGAACACATATACGGTTCTTAAAACTCATCATTCCATCTGAATCAAGGTTAAACTCTAGAACATTTCTGACCTTCTTTTGCTGCTCTTTGTCTTTCTTTTATGCCTCCTTAATCTTCACTTGGATAGAGTGTTGAACATTCATTTGATAAAGATAAGATATTCCCCTTCCTTCAGGATTTCTATATCCATCCTTTTCAAATTCAAGAATATTGGATCTTTTGTGATCCTCATAATGGATAAGCTAGCATGATCTTTTCGACTCAAAGTATCAGCCACCTTGTTCGCTTTCCTAGGGTGGTAATGTATTGAGTAGTCATAATCCTTTATCAAATCTAACCATATTCTTTGTAACATGTTCAAATACTTATTTTTGAATATATATTTCAGACTTTTTTGATCAGTATATATATTACACTTTTCTCCTTAAAGATAGTGCCTCCATATCTTTAGTGTAAAATTTACTGCTGCTAACTCCAAATCATGAGTTGGGTAATTTTTCTCATGAATCTTCAACTATCATGAGACATAGGCTATAACCATATTATTCTAAACAAGAACACATCCCAATCCCTTCTTGGATGAATCACTATAGATTACAAACCTTTCTCCACTATAGGGAAATATAAACACAGGTGCACTGACCAACCTTCTCTTCAGTTCCTTAAACTTTTCATCACATTCATTTGTCTAGAGAAAATTGGCACCCTTCTGAGTTAAATTGGCTAGGGGATTCGATAGTTTTGATAAATTCTCCACAAACCATTGATAATATCCATCTAAACCAAGAAATCTATATATCTCAGTCACTATGGTTGGTCTAGGTCAGCTTTCAATAGCTTCCTTCTTTGATGGATCAACTTCTATACCATATTTTGAGATTATGTGACCCAAAAATGAAACTTTGTGTAGCCAAAATTCAAAATTTGCAAATTTTTCATATAAATTCTCCTTCCTTAGGGTCTGAAGTACAATTCTTAAGTAATCTTCATGCTCTTACTTTCTCTTTTAATAGATAATAATAGAATCTATAAAGACTACCACAAACATATCGAGGTTATATCTAAATACTTTATTCATTAAATCCATGAAGATAGATGGAGCATTAGTAAGACAAAAAGGCATCATTATATTTTCATAATTTCTATACCTTGTACAAAATTTCTTCTTGGGTACATCCTCCTTATTGACCCTCAATTGATGATATATAGAACAAAGGTCAATCTTGGAAAAGTATTGAGCTCTATGTAGTTGATCAAACAGGTCATCAATATAGATAAGAGGATACTTGTTCTTGATTGTGATCTTGTTAAACTCCTGATAATCAATTCATAATCGCATTGATCCATATTTCTTTTTCACAAAAAGAATCGGTGCTCCCTAAGGTGACGCACTTGGCTAAATGAATCCATTATCAAGGTTTTCTTGGAGTTTCTTGTACAATTCCTACAACTCAATCAGGTCCATTCTATAAAGAGTATTTGAAATTAGTGTAGAACCTAGTATGATTTCTATTGAGAACTCAACTTCATGTTTTGGTGGAAGACTAGGAAACTATTCTGAAAATACATCCATAATGCATATCATCGATGTAGATCTTCTCCCCAACCATTTGAGATAAAGAACCCTTTTTAATGAGAATTAAGACCCATACATGGGATGTAACCACCATAGGAAGTTCATACTTATCGTCACATTGATGGATGATCATAGGATGGTTTGAAATATCGAGTGTAGGGACATTACTTGACAATTGATGTGGTCTTTATACAAAGAAAGATAATCCTTTCCTATGATGACATAACATTCGAACAAAGGAAGAATGAAAAGATTTAGAGGAAGAAAATTCCCACAAACTTCAACCAGAGAGGAATCATAGACTTGAGATGAAATCATCGTACCATTATGGGTTTGCACTACTGATTCCACATCTAACTATTTTGGTGGAATATAAACACCCTTAGAAAATTCTTTAGATATGAAAAGTGGGTATATCAAAAATCAAATATGAAATTAGTAGTTCTAGAGTGGATGGTAAATGTACCTTTCATCACATTGTTATTGAACCCCTCATCAGAAATAGCGATTGCATGAAATTTCCCTTTTTCCACCAGCTTAAGAGGTTTCTGACGTTGATCATCATCACCAGACCTTGGGTTTGGGAAGTGGTTAGCATAATTACCATTATCCTCACACTTTTTAGCACTGAATTGTGAAGGGTTCATTCTGTGATACTTTTTCCATAGTTACATCATTAGCTAACTTCTTCCCATCACTTTGGAAATAAATTTCCCAGTGACCTTCCTTTTTGTACTTAAAAAACATTTATTAGACCCCTTAAGGAAATTTACTCCATGTTTCTTCCCACACTTAGATCATAAAGGAATGTTCATCTTCTTTTCTCTATGGTTTTTAATGTTTCCTTTAAACTCTATCTTCCTCTTCTTGTCAAATCCATGATATTGATATGTGACTACCACCTCCATTTCAACCTTGATTTCACAATGCACAATCTATTCATAGGTACTAAAGTATCTTACAACCAAATCCCTTCTAATACCTGGATTTAAGCCATTGAAGAACCTATCAACTTTACTTTCGGGTTGGATGATAATTATTGAAGCGTACCCTGCAGGTCTTGTGAAATTAGCCTCATAGGTACCAATAGATTCATCATCCCTTTGCTTTAACTCAAGGAACTATTTCTCCATCTTGGTATAAATAATCCTAGGAAAGTACTTATTGAAAAATAAGTCCTTGAAATCATCCCAATCCATGGATTCAATCTCATTTTTCTACCTCATATTCTTGATTAGAGTCCACCACTGATCTGATTCACCTTCTAACCAATAAATAGCTAGAATGAATTTCTCCTTCTTCGAACACTGAAGAATGGATAATATATTTTTAGTAGTACTGATCCATTGTTCATCAAAAAGTGGATCAGAAGACCATCTGAATTAAGGTGGACGTTACCTCATGAAAGACTCGATAGAATGTTGTTCCCTCATTTTCTCATTTTTAAGTCCTCCATGATTCATAGCTTAAAAAAGTTGTGTGAGAATAACAATGTGGTTTTTCATTCCATCTCCCATAAAATTCAGTTGATTATGAAGAAGTTTGTTTCATTGTCCATTGTAATCACCATTAAAGCGGTTCCTTCAGGTTCTATCCATTTAATAAAACCAAAAGAATAAATTAATAAATAGTTATCATAATGAGGAACCACATAATCATGAAAAAAATCACTTATAGGATGTATAACTTATGAAACCTCCCTTAATATATGACACCTTTGGTTTATCCTAGGTTATTCATAGAAAAATTATATGTAAATTATTCATAATGGTTCATGAAGAGTTTGTGAATTCCAAAAGCATACCCCTCAGGTGTTTCAAACTAACTGTGCAGTAAGGCCTATTGTCATGTACCAGATTACCCCGAGTAAG
This sequence comes from Viscum album, assembly GCA_963277665.1. Lineage (NCBI taxonomy): Eukaryota > Viridiplantae > Streptophyta > Magnoliopsida > Santalales > Viscaceae > Viscum > Viscum album. The sequence goes on from OY728143.1 coordinate 1,712,203,839, forward strand.
GCTCAGAACATCTTGTCAGAGTTGTTACCCCTAGGTACATCTGTGTCAGAGCCACATCCACTTGTAGTATCCAGACTGAGATGTATTTCTAGGAAACCACTCACTCCATCCTTGAACAAAATTCTAGGAAATCTATACTTTCATTACCCTTAGACTTATCCTTATGCACGACCTTATGATTCTCACTAAGGTTTTCTCATCCTAGATTCCAAAGGTTAACTATACCTTTTATCTGATACTAAATATAGTGACCCTCTCTTTTCAAACATTAACATACCATAACTTTTTTAGAATACTTAAACATTATACAAATAGACTCCCAAAGACCGTAATTGGTATAGTGCCTTTGGAAACATGGGAAAATAAAACTAGTACATAAATAAACTACATAATCTCCCACTAGGTTCTTCTTGACTAGAACCCTTCTTAGATACATAAAAAATTGTACATATCATCATAACTTGGGGGAAAGAAACATAAAAGGGGTGATATAATATGATCAGTAAGGGTAAATAAGAGATACATATAATCATAAACATGAGTATAAGGGTATGATAATGTGATCATAAAAAATAGAAGATCATACCCTGTATATCAAAGATCATAAAAAATATCATGGAATAAATATTGGAAGTTTATAGAACATAATTCATAATTAAATAAAGAGCATAATCCATGAAAGCATAACATAGGATTAAGACATGGAAGTGTGGAAAACACATAAGAATATAATAATTTCCTTAGTAGCCAAGGAATTTATTCCCAAACCATCTTAGCAGTATGGGTTCACTCCCCATATCATCTTAGTAGCATGAGTTCACTCCTCATACCATCTTAATAGTCATGGTTCACTCCCATGGCCATCTTAGTAGTCAAGGTTCACTCCCAAGACCATATTAGTTTATATAATGATATATAAATCATTACCCAATGCATTGGAGGGAGATATAGGTCCCACCCATATCATAATTAAATCATTATTATATGTTCCAAAAAAACATAACACATTTTTCATAAACATAACCCAAGGAATAAAATGGGTTTCTTAATCATCATTTCATCATAACATAATCTATGTAAAACAAATGGATTTCATAAATCAAATTCCATAAAAAACATAATAATCCATAAGAATAATTGAGATAATATACTTGAAACATATTCTCAATCTTAGATGGAAAATATTTTTTATAAAACACTTGAAATTAATTCTTGAGTAAAATATCATTTTTTCTTCAAAAACGTTTTCTTTTATTAAAACACCGTGAAAATTTTAAAATAAAATAATTTCTTTGAAAATAAACTTGAAAATTTTTAAGATAATCTTCAAGTAAATAAGGTGTTATAAAAGCATAAAAATCCATTCATGCTGTATAAGTTAAAAAAACATTCTTCTCGTACTTTTTTTGGAAAAGTCAAAAAGTACCTCGTATGGAAAACGAAAGAAAGATTCCTTCCAAACCATGTAGTAAAAAGTCAAAAATGGGTAAAAATGACTTTAAACATCAATAGGATAATAGTGAAACATTTTATAAAATCATTTTTTTGAAAAATATACATGGATGATAAATAAACCCTAGTAAATGCTTATGTATAAACAATCTCAAATAATAACGTGATTGTGAAATTATCCATTACTTTGTGCCTTGAGTCTCTTCATACTCACACAAGTTTACTATATAATAAATATAAGTTTATTATACATATTTTATAGAATAATATTATTATAAATAATACCATATATGGTTTTATTATGACCTTATATTATCCTCTTGTTAACAATCCTATATTAAGGTTTTACATCAGGTAATATTCGCTTTGTTCTTCGCATGTGTCTTAATTTATTATATCATTATTCCTTATAATTATATCATGATTAAAGAATTTAGATCATGATATAAATTTCATTTACATATAGTATATTTATATTTTAATAATATATAGCATAAAGAAGTATGAAATAGAATACACCATTCAGGGAGAGGGTAAGCCATACGTACGCATGAACGATGTTTATGTTTTTAATTTTCATGTTGAAAGAAGTTGTATAATTATCATATGTACATATATGTATATATATATATATAATTATTCCAATATAATTGTTATAACATATAATTTCACTAAAACCATCATTAAAACATTCTATGTGGTGTGTGAACGAATTACATCGCTTTGAGGGGGCGGTAGTCCACACTTCCTCAAACGAGATTATCGTATTAATTCCAAATGGAAAGTAAAATGGTATGAGTTGTAAAAAGAAGCAGGGAAGATTAAATACATAATAAATATAATATATGATATATATAAACATAGTTTCCATAATAATGGACACCATAATTTGTGGTAAAAGAAAAAGTGAACAATCATCGTTTTGTGAGGTAGTAGTTCACCGTACATAGAAACAGTATGGTCAATATCCATTTGATAGAGGTGTGTGTAATTGTAGGTAGAAACCTGATCATAAAAAAATCCTAGTATATTGAGTATATTGGTGTTGTCATACCATAATGGAATAAATATATTGGAGGGTATGAAGAAGGAAAATAAAGTAAATTATCTTGAGAGAAGATATTAGCTCTTAATCGGGTAACTCCTTTTGGTTTGTGCTAAAAGGCTTTATTTATTTTCCTTATACCCAAGGGAAGGATTATAGAAGTAAGGGAGGGAATTTTTGAGGAGAAATGGTTAGGGTATTTCTGAGAAAAAATTCTTTAGATGTGTGAATAAAAGAGAAGGAGAGGTGCCCTTTTATAAGGGGGAGGAGGGTCACTTTAGGAAACTCCAAAAATATTAATTTATTATAAATTTATTTTTGACATAAAATAGATAAAAAGTGAGTAATTTAGAATTTGTGATGAGTATGGAACTAAATAATCTCAACCAATGAATTATATAAATGTTTAGGTTACAAAATTAACCAAATATTTTGGCTTTAACCCTTAGTTAATCAATTTAACTCTTACTGTGACAACTTGTCTTTTTACACTACAGGGTTAATAGAGTTGCTATAAAATAAAAAACGAACCCCAATTGAATAATTTATGACATATTTAACACTATAAATGTTAGTTTTCCAAACCTTTTATTTTTATTACAATTAATAAAATATTATTTATTTTAAAATATCATTTATGTCCATTTTGATACTATTCAATATTTTCATTTTTAAAAAATATCAAACCAACATGATAACTTCAAACCAATACTTACAATATGTCACTAACATGATTAAGTTATCTATAAAATTCATTTATTTCATTAATTAAGTTAAATTATATTTATTTTAATATTTTTAATATCATTTATTTGATATCTCAATTAATTAAACAATTACTGCATCATTATTGTACAAGCCTTTAATTAAGTTATTTATTATCTAAAAATTAAAAATAAATTATCATTATAAATATATATTTATTATCTTTAAAATTAATAATTATAGTTTAATTTATCTTATTTATAACCATATATAAAAATGATATAGTTATTAAATTTTGAATATGACTCTTTTAACTTTTATTTAAATAAAATATAAAAAAATGTCTTAATCTGATAGAAGTGGATTAAAGAGGATCATATTTTTTACCTAATGTTGATTTTGTTCTAAATACACTTATCCAATGAAATTAGAACATTTTTAGGGTAATTTTATATTATTATAAAATTAATTTTACCTTTAATTATCCTATTTACCTTTAACTGTTGTAAATAAAATTCAAAAGTTACTATTTACCAAAAAATATTTTGATCCTATTAGATCACATTTTTCATCATTATTACAACCATATATTTCCATTTTTCAAAATTCAATTCATAGAAGCGGCAAAATTATGTTTACTGCTAATCCCAAAAATGTGGCTAGAAGGTAGGTAAAATAGATGTTTAAAAATTCAATAATTTTTTATATATAATTCTATTATAAAAATTATTCCAATGACCTAAATTGGATTAATATATTTATTATTTATCTATTTCTACTTTAAAATCAATTTAATGTAAAAATAATTATTTAAATGAAAAAGTCGATTTTTAACTACTATGCAGTATTTTTCACTATTCATCAAAAATTGAAACTTTTCAGAAAAATAAAAAAAAATTACCCTAAGATACTTTAAATATTATTAATTTAAAAAAAATTATTTTTATTTTACCAAAATCAATTTCCATGAGTGTTTAAAATATCTTTATTAAAAGAAGATTAAAATCAATTCATTCAAGAAAATGATATTTTTAAACATTGAAGGATTTTACCAAGAATCATATCTTTTATTATCAATATGTTTTATTTATATAAAAAAATTATAAACAATATTTGAAAAGTTTTTATTTCTATTTATATAACTATGTTTAATGGCTATGTTATAATTATCTCATTCATATAATAATAATAATAATAAGAGATATTTTATAGAAACTCAATGTTGTGTGTATCGTACACCAAGTCGGTGTTACGTGAAACATATGCCAAGTTGGTGTTGCATGCAATGTATTTCAATTTAGTTCTATGTGAAAGGAATGTTTTACTTAGTTCATTGCAAGACATAAATAAAAAATTTAATTTAATCGAAAAAAGGTCCATAAAAACTAGGGGTGTTACACTTCCCATGTAAACAAACCGTGTCATCAATCTATGTCCATGTTCAAGTACACGACGTATCAGATGCCCGTGTACTTTGCCTATGTACTAGTACATGACTTAGCCCATGTACTCAGGTCGAGGCCATGTCTGTGTATCAGAGTACACGATGTGATCCAACCCGTATCCATGTACCCTATGAGGTACATGCCAAGTCATCAGGGAGTGACCCCACACCATGTGGTAGGGGTCACACACCGTGTGATACTTAACTTTCTATGAACCCATATCCACCAAGGGGGGGTGGGGGGGGGGGGACAACATGAAGATCTGAATTACATGCCGTGTAACATAGAAATTTCCAAAAACTTAGATCTAATGTACGCGTCTTTGGTTGCTCCTCCATCCACTAATCCGGAGACTACCTCACTAGGAAAATCAAGATACAATCTCATTTGAGCCTCACCATCGATGAACAATGCGTTCTGTTCATAAAATCTATTCAAAAAATAGATCTATATTTCTTTCTTCATTTTGCGTCAAATAATGCTTAAGAATGTGAAATTTGGTATCCAAAACTATCTGAATCACCACTGCTTCTATCGTCACACCACCTTCAAGTAGTGTCGATCCCAAATCTATGGTATCAGATTGCTACATGAAGAAAGGGGAGTCCAATGATCGATTGATCAAGATATGTCAAACCATAGTCCAAATAAAGAACATCTGTGATGAAAGAAGAATCGAGGGAGAAAAGCACAAGAAAAATCAAGAGGAACAAACTTCAATCGATGTTCATATCGATCTCAATTTGTTGTCATTAGAACAAAAAATGAAGAATTATAAATCACAAAGAAATTATTCCGAATAAACCTCTCAAATAAACCCATCCTATAAGATGACCGATCTGTGAATTAATTTGTTGTTCGATTGATTCACGTTTATTATAGAAACTAAAAACGGGGAAAGAATCCAATCAAAACAAACATCATACCTCAATTTGGATCGATTACTGATGAAGAATGGGGATGTTCCATGATCGTTGAAAATATCCTTTAAATCTATTGTGCGTTGATCATCGATCCATGATCCAGTCACTATTCTCCTAAGATAGATCCTTCAACACTCTCTCTAATGATCTAGGGTTATGCAGATAACCCTAGGATTTCTTTATAATACTATATTTAAAGACACATCAATTAGTGCATTGAGAAAATTAAATTAAAATAATTTATTTAGTTATTTTATTCATTTCTTTATTCACGACGACTTTTCCACAAAAAACCCGCATCGACCAAGGTTTAGTCATGCCTAGGGTAAAATCCACATTCTGAACTCAACGGTGCCCTCAGAGTTCTGATCTGGGACCCCTTTTAGAAGTTATTCCATTTTTTAGTAAAATTGTGTGTGCGTGCTATTTAATATATTTCAAACATTTATTCTGCGCACACTAGGTCTTGGAATTACACACCATCTCAGTGCCTAGTCTTGAAAATAATCCCTATAATATCTAAAAACAATACATGGAAAATACAAGTCACTACACTTAAAAAAATAGGATGTATACACATACAGATTCCTGCTATCCCAACTTTGATATGATTATATTTCATGATCAAAGTGATCAATTTATTGATTATAGGGGTAGGGAACTAGGAAACTTTGATCCGTTCTAAAATAGTTACACCCTTGGTTACAAAAGTCACCATAATATCTCTTAGAAGGACCAAGGGGTTGAAAAATATCCTGTTTCCCTTGGTTATTTCAATCATCCCAAAAAACAACTCCAAAATGTGTCGAAATATTCTAATTTCCAATGGAACTTATAGGGATTGATTCATCAAATTTGAATAAAATAGACTTATAAGATCTTAAACACATGGCTGAAATAGAATCTAAAAAAAATCACTTGAATCCATAATGAATAATTTGAAAATTCATATGATTGAAATAGAAAGAGATTTGGGTAGGAGAGAAAAGGGTAAGCTTCCAAGTACAACTAAAATTAATCCAATAGAAAATTACATGTATATAACTGTATGAAATAGACTCAAAATGGAAGGCAATGTTAGGTAAGAACCTGGGGAAGTTGAATCATAAAATTTGGATTAATCTGGAATTGAAAAACCTCAAAAAAATGTTAAAAAGTTTGAAATTAAGGTCCAAACTAATCTAAAAACTAAAACTACAACTAAAAAACACAAATTACAAAGGAAAAATTGAAATAGGAACCAATAAAAGTGGGAAAGAAGAGATATGAGTCTAAGGAAAAATAGAGGAACCCACATGTCTTGCTTAACTATGAACCAACCATCCTATATCCTCAAAGGATTAGACAAAAAAATGATTAGCCGAATTATCTCAATTTTCTTGAGATGTTTATATATTTCAATTTGAACATCCCTTTTTTGTGGCCTTGAATAAAATAATATATTATAAAAAAAATCTTAATATGTTTTTAGCCAGTAAGAGGAACTTGGAGGAATTTGACACTATAAATCTCACTATGGAATATAGTGTTGTTTTATAAAAGAAAATACCTAAAAAATTACAAGACCTTAGAAATTTTATTATACCATAAAGAATAGTAGAAATTTTAGTGTAATTTTTTTACCTAATAGATAGTGTGGGTCTCATTCCTTGCTCTTTATTTCATAATTTGGGTCTTGGGGAATTGAAATCCACTTTAGTTTCACTTTAATTGGATGAAATGTGAATTAATCAACCCATTGATAGAATGACCTGTTAGTTTATGTTGGAAAACTAACTTTTCCTATTGATTTTTTGTTTCTTGATATGGGGTGTGATAAAAATGAATCATTCATTTTTGGTAGGCATTCTATTTTCACTGTAATATCCTTGATTGATATAGCGAAGGCTAAGTTCATTTTTTTGGTTTGGTGATGAATAAGAGGAGATCAATGTGTTTAGGAAATCCACACTTAAGGGGAGATGAAATTTTATTGACGTATCTTAAGAAGTATTTTGAGATGAGATTAGGAGGGATAATCATGATTATTTTGGAATTGTAATGCAAGTATCAGTTAATAAGTACACGAGGGTTATCTTTTTTGAATTTGAATCCACTAAAAACATTTAAAGGATTGGGGGGCTTGAGGATATAATTAAGACAATCATTGGTAATAATAAAGAAGTAGAATAACATAATAAAATATAATCTTTTATAATTGTTTCTTAGGTTGTTAATCATCACTCTCAACCCCTTATTTGTGAGAAATACCTTTACCATGAACAAAATATGGATTTTCAATTACATGTTTTTAATCTTAAATTTTGTGATTTGGTGATGGTATGTTTCTCACAAAAAACTGAGTGTTTCCAAGCTTCAAAAAATAAGGATAATCCTAAGGTAAGTCATGTCACTTCACAATTTGAAAAAAATGTGTATCCATCATTAAGAAGTGTTAAAAATGATAATTTAAGAAGAATTTATAAAGTGGGCAATGGGTCTACTCCTATTTTCAGGAGTAATTTTAGAAGAGGTGTTTTTGGTTACTAAGATTATGGAATTCATTGTAGAACTTATGGGAGTGTCTTATCTAATAATCATGGGAAAGATAGTGAGATGACATTTATACCTAGTTATTATGAGTATTTTTTATGGAATAATTTTGTCTAGTGACTTTAAACCTAGCACATCATGGGAGGTAACCCATAGTTCAAATAATCATTTATTATTTGTTTTTCTTTTAAATAAAAAATTTTTACCCCTTATTTTGTGTATTCATACTTGCTAGTCAATGAAAGAAGACCCACATCCAAGTCACCTCTTCTCTGAGTTGAATTATAAATTAATTGACCTATTAGAACACTAAAAATAATTTTTCATAATTGTCTTGGAGCTACACTACTTCATCCTCCCACCTTTAACGTTTTTTCATTTTATTGTTTATTAATGATTGAAATTATTGGTTGATTTTTTATAATATTTTATGTTATTTTATGTGATGAAAAACAGAGATAAGAATGATAAAAAGTTAGGGTGATTATTATAATGATGCCACCTTTTGGAAAAAATTATTATGGATGGATAGAGAACCCACTTCTACCATTTTTCTCTTAATTTTGTTCTTGGTTACATCATTTTTAGCTTAAAATCATTATTACTGTTATGTTATATGTTTTTCTTCAGTTAGTTTAAATAATAAAAACTAAGAAAGGTTAATAAGGCTAGGGAGAGTGATCATCTGTCTTGGTATTAAAGGAACAATATCATCTATTGGATGGGAATTAATTTTAATTTATTCAATTATGTTTGGAGTTTAAAATTTTGAACTTTTTTAATTCATCCATAGCCTGTTTGCTAGTTATTTTGTTGAAATGTTTGTTTAATTTGGTCTTTTTAAGTTGTTTTATGTTATAATAAGTGACTTACATAATAATTTTTTTATTATGACTTGATATCTTTATGAGATTTAACTATAAACATGTTTTTACACCTTGAAATGAGTTATGGTGATGGGATTATGGAAAACATAGAGAATTTGAATATTATCATGAACCTTATACATTTTTTGAGCTACAGAATTGCCAAATCTTTTTTAACTTCAACCATTAAAATTATTTTTCAACATAGAGTTTAAAATTGAGGTAAATTTTGAGGTTTAAGTGTGGGATAATGGTCTCTATATGTGATAAACTATATTTCCTAGTGTATACATCAAAATTTACTTGATTTTTTTTCAATTTTTTTTATAAAGTATTATTTTACATGTTTAGCGGGAGAAATTGTTTCTAAAAAATGAGGGTTATATTGATCAATTTAAGGTGTTTAATCATATTAATTTTCTATATGGAGTTAATATGATAACATCTTATATATTACTCTCTTGAAAATTCATTCTTAGTGAAAATTTTGGAGTAAAATTTTCATTTTTAATTGGATTTAAAATTCATGATTGGAATTAATCTCATAAAATTTGAATTAAAGTTTTATATAAATGAACTCATAATCTATGGTTAAGCTATTTGTGTTTGAAGTTAATGGATGAGTTTGTTTTAATTATGCTAAGATGTTATTTTTTACTTGAATTTTATTATCCATTGTGCTTCTATATTTATATTTAATTAACTATTTATATATTTAATCATGGTTTAATTATTGATTAGTTTTTGTTTTCACAATGGATAAAAATATATATTTTGAAGGAACACTTGAAAGAATAATGAATTACATTTACTTTAATTCAAAAATTTCAAATTTGATCATCCATTTTAAAACTGGAAACCATATTTTTATTATTTTTTTTTCATTTTGAGGGAGAAATAATTAATTTTTACATGTAAGAGTTCATGGGGGAAACACCTTTTGAAGACTAGTTCATTGTTGAAATTTTAATAAATAATTTTTATATTAATTATAATTTTATGAAGTATGTTAAATTATTTGTTTAAGGATAAAAAATTAATTAAGTTTGAAAAAATTTATGTGACTTTATTTTATACATGTTTTCTACATCATTTATATATTAATTGTTGGTGTTTTGTGTTAAAATACGCTTTAAATGATTAATTCTTATAATTTTTTCAATCTGGGTGGAAAATGTTTTTCTTTAAACAATTGATTGAAATATCAAATGTTGTTTCTTAATTATTGAAATAATTTTTTGTTTAATTTTTTATTTTTAGAATGGTATTTTATGTATTTTTATTGGTTATAATTTGAAATATTGATTGTTGATAAAATCTAGTTGAGTGTTGAATTATTAATATTATGCTATTTGTGGTAACTTAATTTAAAATTATGTATTACTTACAGAAATATTTTATATTATGTGTATTTCAATTTAATATTATATATTGAATTTTAGTGAAATTATTTTAATGTTTTATATTATGTTTTCATTTGGAAATATGTTTCATTAGGTTTTTTTGCTAATACAAGATATTCATTGGAGTGTGTTGTGGATGTGTAATTTTTTTGGGATTACAAGATAATACATCTTATTTTGTTTGGTGGGATTGATTGGTATATAATAAGAATTTTTTTAAATAATGTGGAATGTAAGATTACGTTTTTAGTGAATAAAGAAAATTGGATCTCTGTGTAAGAATAAAGCAAGTGTGGACTTAAAACTTAAGATCTATGGGTGATGAGATGTAAATAAATTGGATAAAATTACAGAAGCATAATATCTTTGAAGGTGATACATTATATACATTGAAGTTCAAAAAAAATTAAATCGATATCCATCTTGAGTGAGATCAAGGGGGTAATGTGGTGTAGATACAAACTAAACTTCATTTGAAGGGTGGTAAATCACCCATTTCAAATGAAGGTTGTCATCTGAACCTGGGTGGATGCTAATAACACATGAACCTATTCAAATCCACCAATGGATATCCTACGAGTCTTCTTTTTTTAATATTGAACAATGAACCAATGTATAAGATTTTGATCTTATATTCACATAGTATTGATTGTTGTGAAAGAGGGTTCCCTGGACCCAACTTAAGTAATCATTTTTTAACACCATATCATATACATAGTGATTTATACTTATTTGTTTCTTATCATAATAGTGTTATTACTCCTAAATACATTATTTACATATTAATCTATTGCATTTTTTATCATATCAAAAGATTATAACAATCCTCGGCTATGATGAGAACCTTAAGAAACTCTAAAATTAATCTTAAACATATGTCATATGGTCTATATGCATCATACTAATAGGACACATATGATGTTTTACTATCTGGTTTTGGGTTTCTATAAGCATTGAGGCTTCTAATCATGAAGTTTATACATATTTATCTTGTAATAGCCCATATTCGTATTGGTGTTTAAAATTCAAGATGAATTTGAATCTCAAAATTAGTGGGTGGGTCATTTTGAGGAACAAGATTCAAAAATAGTATTACAAGATTTTTAAAACCTTAAAATGGTGTTTTTGGATATGAAATAAAGTTTTTTGGATTTCAGGAAGAGTTAGGAGAGCACTGGATTGGGCCTGGGGTGTCTAGGCTACTTGTAGCTAGCATCCTATATCCACCAGCTATCTAGTGGTGTCTAGAAGTGGTATGATCCATTTTATGAAGGTATTAACTAGATGGTGGTCTATTAATATCTATCCAATGATATATTTTTTAGAATAATTACAATTCTACACCTCCATCATTTTAGGGGGATCCCCCCCTCTCGCGGGAGTAGATAGGCAGGAGGTCACCCCACCCTCTTCCTATTTGTTCCAATTTAGTTTGGGGTTATTTTCTTTAAGTTTTAGAGGATTTAGGGTTTGTATTTACCTCCATCAACTATATATATTATTTAACTTTCCATACAATAATTTCTTCTTCACCAATTTTGGATTCAAGTGGTAGTTCTACAGGAGAATGGTGGAACCATCTCGATGTGATTGGGATTTTTCTCTTCCTAGGAAGAGGGTTCCCTGAAGTGTCATTTTCAGGTTTCCATATTCTGTTTTGATGAGGTATGTCACTGAGGTGGGGTTTATAATCCTTTTTTTCTTAAATAAAATTAATTTGGTGAATGAACAGGTGCTGATAGTTAGGGTTTTTTCTCAGGTTGGTGTTGGGGGTGTGATGTAAACCCTCTCAATGTGGTTGGTGAAGGTTTTGATGATGTGGAAGTGCTAGATGAGTGTCTTGGTGTTTATTCCATGTTAGTTACAATTAAATAATCAATTAAAATTATTTACAATTAATTATTTACATTATGTGATGTGATAAAGGAGCTTGAATGACAATATAGACTTAGGGTGGACCTAGGACAAGGCATGGTGAGCCTGGAAAAAACCGTTGTCTTAGATAATTAAATGGGAATGTATCATAAAAGTGGTAGGTGGTCTTTATACTAGACTTATAGATTTATGCATGATGTTTATATACATGTGTATGTGTTGTATCACCATTAAGGTAATGGTACCCTTTTATTAATTAAATTGTTTAATTTAGTTTAAATAGCTAATTTTAATTAAATTGTTACAACATGAGCACTTATGAAAAGAAGGAACAAAGGACCTAGACCACTGTGGACCTGCAGTATTGGTTTGACCCATCAGTCGCCAATGGTAGCGTCTTGGATTGATGGTCATCATTGAAACTTGTACATTGTGATGGTTTTTAATCATATGAATATAATAAATAAGATTCAGTGGCTCTTTCTTAGGTTCCCTTGACTTTGATTGGCCTTAATAGGTTTCATCTTGACCCTTATGACACTATAGATCCATTAGGATCATAAAAATGAGTATGGGGAAAGAATTCCTTCCCCTTAGAATATGTTTTGGCCTATGTGGTCATACCATAGGCTAAAGAGAGTTGAGTTGAGTGAAAGGAATAACCTAGTATGACCCTGGATGTTTAGATGGGTCATGGTCATCTCCCTTGGCCTTTTCCAATGTGGCCTAAACCATAGGGATTTCAACGTTATTTTTTTATGACTTTTTGATAAGTATGGTTTCCTCCAAGTTATTGGTGGCGACCCAAGAATTTACTAAGACTGTGGACCCAAGTAATGTGCCTCCACCTATGTACTGACCCAAGTAACTTGAGTAGGTGCTCTAGCCATTTATTGACCTTGAGCAGGTATCGATGGGAAGGGGTAGAGATGGTTATGGGTGTTAAAGAACCCATGCCTCACATGTGAGCTGATGGGATATGAATATTGATGACGAGTTTAGGAATTTGACAAAATACTATTTCCTTTTATATTTATAAATGAGATGAAAAATTCTATATAAGGTGGTCATGATGCTGTTAGAATATGCCTTAGAGGCGGTTATGATGTAATATGGCATGCAACCTCATAGAGGTTGGGATACATATGAAAAATGACCTTGGTATGGTCCTTGATTGATATGGATAGTAGGGAGGTCTATAATTCTAAATAAAACTACCTGGTAGTGAGGTTTGTGAAACTAAAGATAACTCTCATGGTAAGGAGGTCTATGATACTAAAGAAAAATCCCATAGTATGGAGGTTTGTGATAGTACATGTGGTACTTTCATGTATTTAGAGTTGATATTATATTATTTCTAGTAAAATGAAAGGACCTAAAACATGCTATTTATTAGAGCTTGTGGGGTCATTGGCTGGTGTGGTTCAGTCTCCCGCACAGTTGGGGCTCATCTTCTATGAACCATTGTATACTGAGATAGATCATTCCTTAGGTTATGATATTGGGATGGAGAATTCCCTGTTTCTCTATACTATATACTTGGGAAAGTTTATCCTACAGTTCATTATCTATATAATAGGGTGAAAGATACCTAAGTAATTATATGTTTGACACGGTCATTGTGACATACTCAAAGAAACTCTGACACTGGATGAAACAGGTATGGTTGTTTAGGGTCATGAACCTATGGATTGATGAGGGTTTATTTATTTATTTATTTATTTTCAACATTTATTATTTATTCTAAGATTGTCATGTGCACATACCACTGCATTTCTAGAATGTATGGAATTGGATTAGTGGTGAAGGACCCCAGAACACCCTGAGAGGGGAGGGGTGAATTAGGGTGTCAAATTTTTCTTTTTAAATTTTTGGATCTTGTTCCCAAGTTGGTAGAAACTTTTTAAATCTATCATTCAAATGAAAGTAAAGAGATGACACAACACGTTTACTTGGTTCACCGCAAAGGGCTACGTCCAAGGAGCGTATGCTGATAGTGTGTCGGTCGTACCAAAATACACTAATTTTTACTAGTTTGTGGATTATAATGTTCAGTCATAGTCACTCTGTTCTAGGAACACTACCTTTACAATGGTTCAAGGATAGCTCACTGCATCCCTCAGATCACTTATGTCGACCCCCCTAGCTCACTGCCTTGAGAGAAGTCTAACTCAGTTTATCGACTTAAAGGTCACTTCAATTGATTTGCATTGAAGTCTTTGTCTCAGTCCAACATAAGAAACTACTTGTATCGAAGTACTAAAATGATAATCTTGAAGGTTCTGATCACAAAAACAGGATATTTAAAAGCCTGTCGGAATCACAACACCACACTTTCACACAATACCTCAACTTGCACACAAGATTTGGGAATTGTAATGAAAGATGAATTTCACACAACCCCTTCTTTCCGTGAAATACTTATCTTTTTCACAACTACATCGAAGGGTTTACTTGGTCTTTTTAGACTAAAGGAACACCTTGTGCAAAAGATTAACTTTCTTTAATTCTTTCACGTGCAATTCTTTCGCGCAGTAGAGATACCAAATTTTCATTGGAAAATTCTTAAGTCTTCCATGGGGTAGTTGCTTATTTATAGGCATCGATGACCATGCGTGCAAGTTTCTAACATGTCTTTGTCTGTGCACATAAGATTCTTCCTGAGCATTCAAAACCCCTTTTGACGTCGCATTGGGCGTATAAGATTCTTCCGTGCAACCTCATCTTTTGCGCACATTTAAGAGTTGCGCACACTTTATGCCTTTGCCATATTTTGATCCACTAATCCCAAATTAGTCATTTCACGCAAGTTTCTAAACACCCTTTAAACTTGCACGCAACTCCCTTTTCCAAACAAACAATTCTCTATTTTTTGATTTTCAGGCCCAAAAATTTGGCAAACACTGGGAAACGACGCCCCCTTCAATACTGTTGTCTGCTTGAACTGTATGATCCCCTTCCTGGAAAACATTCTGAACTTCCAATGAGGATTTAAAACAAACACAAACCATACTCCATTTACTGCATAGAATGGTCATGGTTCCAACAAATATCCCCCTTTGGGTTTTTTGGAAATCACGAGATAAATTCAATAGAGCACCAACCACAAGAAAAACCTGAAATGCAAGAATCAACTCAGCTAACACTCTAAGTCTATGTGAGAAATGATCAGTGTAGAAAATAATAAGGGAATATTGAATTGGGTTCCCATGTTTTGTAATTCTTAAATATGCCCAAGCTATTCTCTTACTGTGTCACGTAATCATTACATTCCCTGAATGTATTCATGCTCCTCCCAACACTAAATTCTCATCATATCACAGAAGAATTACATGTTTAATGTATGCCTTTTCTTCTTAACACCAAATTCTCGTCGTGTCACAGAATAATTACATGTCCATTACATTTACTGAATTTATTATTTCTCCCCCATTGAAAATAAACTCAAAGACTGATATTTTTTCATTGTACAACTCAAAACACCCCCTACATAGTATCTACCCCATAAACTTGCATCACATCCACAAACAGATTAAAAAAAAGTTAACAAAACTGGGGGAGGGGGGGGGGACATAACATTCTTATAAACTAGGAGGTGGTTGAAGACTGAGGTTCAACTAATGTTTCTCAAACATAGCCGTTAAAACATCTTGGTCATAATGTCAGCCACTTTCTCATCTGTTCCCACATGTTCCATGTTGACCACACCTTGTTCAACTTGTTCCTTGATAAAGTGATATCTAATTTCAATATGTTTCATATGAGAATGATGAACAAGATTCTTTATAAGATCAATTGCACTCTTGTTATCACAATAAATCACCATTAGTTGTTTCACTTCATCACCTATGTCAGTCAATTGATGCTTTATCCAAAGTAACTGAGCGCCTACCTTGGTAGCGAATATATATTCAGCTTCAGCAGTGCTAAGAGAAGTACTTTCCAATTTCTTTCTTAACCAGCCCACACATTTCTTCCCAATATAGAATGCTCCACCACTGGTGGAATTTATGTCCACTAAATCTCTATCCCATTCAGCATCAAAAAATTCTGATAATTCAATATCCCTTCCTACAACAAAGTATAACCCACACTACAAGAAAACTTCCGTTTAGTGGCGGTTTTAAAAACCGCCTCTAAACGCATTTCGGGCCGCCGTTTCGCGGCAGTTTTTAAACTGTAGCGAAAAAACCGTCGCGAAATGCCTTTTTTTTTTCTTAAATTTTTTTCGAGGATTAGCGGCGGTTTTTTAAAAAACCGCCCCAAAATAGCGGCGGTTTCGGTAAAACCGTCGCAAAATGAAAGGAAAAAATAAAAAAACACAAGAAACCCTGAAATCACTAAAAAGACCATAACTTTTGATCCTGTCGTCCGTTGGAGCGCCACGACCAGTCAAATTGAAGCTCATGAAGAGATCTAGAGGCACATATAATCAAAACCATTAGACGGTCTAAGGTGCAGAAGATATTAGAGTTATAAGAATGTTGAAAAAAGTTCTCCAACTTCAAATGGCCATAACTTTCACTCCGGGTGTCCGTTTGGGCTCTATCACATATCAAATCGAAGCCAGCGAAGAGAGCTACGCACCAGATTGATAGAAGAAAGCTTCTATCATGTTTTTCAACCCCAAAAACCTCTCAGAAGGCCTCTAAAACTCCATTTCTGTCACCGGTGTCCCGTCGAACTTGTCTTCAAACGGACCTAACTTTCGATCCACGTGTTAGTTCGGACACCTCCACCTGCCAGATCATAGCTCGTTCCATGATCTTCAGTTTGACTGGTCGCGGTGCCCACATGAACTCTTGGATCATATGTTATGGCCTTTTTAGTGGGTATCGAGTTTGTTATGTTTTTCGATGCCTCGTTTCTAGCACCCGTTCCCCGTCAGCTTTTTTTAAATGGTCATAACTTCCGATCCACCTATCCATTTGGACTCTTTTACCTATCAGGTCGAAGATCGTTTCAGGATCTTTGATTTGACAGGTCGTGGATCTAAAACGGACTCTCAGATCATAAGTTATCTCCGTTAATGTGAGTCCAATGTTTTTGTCTCTTTATGACCGTTTTGATGGGTTTTAACAGTTGCTCCATTTATTACTGTTTATTTGGGTTTCCATGACTTGTTATCTTTATCAATGGTTTTTTGTGGGTTATTATGATGATTATGTTGAATTATTAAGGGGTTTTCCAGAGTTGTCATGAGTTTTCATGCGTTCTCATGCGTTCTCATTTTTTCGAATGTCTCATTCTTCATATGCTTCTCCATCTGTTTTCATGCGTTTTTATGATTTTTCATCCCTTACCATGTCTTTTCATATTTTTTCATGTGTTACCTTTATTATTTATTATTATTTATTTATTTATTATTTATATTTACTTATTATTTATTATTTATTATTAATAATTTATTAGTACTAATAATAAAATATTATTATTAATAATAATATTTGTTACTGGTTATTTATTATTTATTATTATTTATTTATTATTTATTATTTATTATTTATTATTTATTATATATTATTTATATTTATTTATTATTTATTATTTATATTTATTATTTATTATTTATTATATATTATTATATATTATTTATATTTATTTATTATTTATTATTTATTATTTATTATTTATATTTATTTATTATTTATTATTTGTATTTATTATTTATTATTTATTATTTATTATTTATTATTTATTATTTATTATTTATATTTATTAATTATTAATTATTTATATTTATTTATTATTTATTATTTATATTTATTTATTATTTATATTTATTTATTATTTATTATTTATTATTTACTTATTATTTATTAATTATATATTTATTTATTATTTATTATTTATATTTATTTATTATTTACGATTTACAATTTATATTTATTAATTATTAATTATTTATTATTTATATTTATTTATTATTTATTATTTATTATTTATTATTTATTATTTATTATTTACTATTTACTATTTATTATTTATTATTTACTATTTATATTTATTTATTATTTATACTTATATTTATTTATTATTTATTATTTATTATTTATATTTACTTATTATTTATTATTTATATTTATTTATTATTTATATTTATTTATTATTTATATTTATTCATTATATATTATATATTATTAATTATTAATTATTAATTATTAATTATTTATATTTATTTATGATTTATGATTTATTATTTATTATTTATTATTTATTATTTATTATTTATTAGTTATTATTTATTATTTATATTTATTTATTATTTATTATTTATTACTTATTATTTATTATTTATTATTTATTATTTATTATTTATATTTATTAATTATTAATTATTTATATTTATTAATTATTTATATTTACTATTTATTTATTATTTATTATTTATATTTATTTATTATTTATTATTTATTATTTATTATTTATTATTTATTATTTACTATTTATTATATAATATTTATTATTTATTATTTATTATTTATATTTATTTATTATTATTTATTAGTTATTATTTATTAGTTATATTTATTTATTATTTATTATTTATTATTTACTATTTATTATTTAATATTTAATATTTAATATTTATTATTTATATTTATTTATTATTTATTATTTATTATTTATTTATTTATTATTTATTATTTATATTTATTTATTATTTATTATTTATTATTTACTATTTATTATTTAATATTTAATATTTAATATTTAATATTTATATTTATTTATTATTTATATTTATTTATTATTTATTATTTATATTTATTTATTATTTATATTTATTTATTATTTATATTTATTTATTATTTATTATTTATTATTTACTTATTATTTATTAATTATATATTTATTTATTATTTATTATTTATATTTATTTATTATTTATAATTTATAATTTATAATTATTAATTATTAATTATTTATTATTTATTATTTTCTATTTATTATTTATATTTATATTTATTTTATTATTTATTATTTATTATTTATATTTACTTATTATTTATTATTTATATTTATTTATTATTTATATTTATTTATTATTAATTATTAATCATTAATTATTAATTATTTATATTTATTAATTATTTATATTTATTATTTATTATTTATTATTTATTATTTATTATTTATTATTTATTATTTATTATTTATTATTTATTATTTATTATTTATTATTTATTATTTATTATTTATATTTATTTATTATTTATTATTTATTACTTATTATTTATTATTTATTATTTATTATTTATTAGTTATTATTTATATTTATTAATTATTAATTATTTATATTTATTATTTATATTTATTTATTATTTATTATTTATTATTTGCTATTTATTATTTAATATTTATTATTTAATATTTAATATTTATATTTATTTATTATTTATTATTTATTATTTATTATTTATTATATATTATTTATTATTTATTATTTATTATTTATTTATTATTTATTATTTATTATTTATTATTTATTATCTATTATTTATTATTTATTATTTATTATTTATTATTTATTATTTATTATTTATTATATATTATGTATTATTTATTATTTATTATTTATTATTTATTATTTATTATTTATTATTTATTTATTATTTATTATTTATATTTATTTATTATTTATTATTTATATTTATTTATTATTAATTATTAATTATTAATTATTAATTATTTATATTTATTTATATTTATTATTTATTATTTATTATTTATTATTCATTGTTTATTATTTATTATTATTGAGTTTATATCTATTATTTATGTATTATTTTTTTTTTCAATTAATATATATAAGTATATTAAATTATGTGCATGGGCATGTGCATGGGCATGTGCATGTGCATGTGCATGGGATGTGCATGCATGGATAAATAAAGTAAATAAAGTAATACGAAATAAATAAAATAAATAAAATAAATAAAATAAATAAAATAAATAAAATAAATAAAATAAATAAAATAAATAAAATAAATACGAAATAAATAAAATAAGAAAAATAAATACGAAATAAATAAAATAAATACGAAATAAAATAAATAAATAAATAAATAAATAAATAAATAAAACAAAAAAAAAGAAAAAAAAAAGAAAAAAAATTAAAAAAAAATTAAAAAAAAATTGAATTTTTTTTTGAAAAAAGTGCCGCTAAATCATTTATAGGCGGTTTAAACCGCCGCTAAAAGACCTCTGCGAAACGTTCTGCGACGATTTTAAAAACCGTCGCGAATAGTTTCCCGACGCATGATTTCGCGGCGGTTTCTCAAAGCCGCCGCCAATCTATTTAGCGGCGGTTTAAACCGCTGCGAAACGAAAAAAAAACCACCGCTAAATCGTGATTTTGCCGTAGTGCCATAATTATGAGTTCTTTGAATGCACCTCATGATTCTTTTTACTGCTGTCATATGTTCTTCCTTCGGATTACTCTGAAATAGGGCCACTAAGCATGTTGCAAAGACAATATCAGGACATGTCACTGTTAAGTACAGTAAGCTTCCAATAATTCTCCTATACATGGTGGAATCTATAGAGGTCCCATCATCATGCTTTCCAAGTTTGGTTCCAACTGCAATCAGAGTTGAAATTGGTTTAGAGTCATGCATATTAAATTTCTTCAGTAGATCTCTTGCATAATTTTCTTGAGAAATGAATGTGTAATCCTTCTTTTGAATCACTTGTAGCCCTAAGAAATATGTGAGCTCCCGAATCATAGACATTTCAAATTATGATTTCATGTGATTGTTAAATTCATCCACTGATCTCTGCCTACTTCCACCAAATATAATGTCATTAACATAAACTAGAACCATGAACTGATCTTTCAGATAATTATTTACTTAGATATTGTCATCTACTCCCCCTCTTTTGAATTCCATCTTCTTGAGATAAGAATCCAGCTGGGAATACCATGCTCGTGGTGCCTGCTTCAAACCATAGAGGGCCTTCTTTAATTTGCAAACCTTTTTTTCATCAGTACCAAGAAGAAAACCCACTGGTTGTTCAATGTAGACTTCTTCGTTGAGAGCACCATTCAAGAATAATGTATTGACATCCATTTTGATATAATTTATATTCTCTTTGGATTTCCATGGAAAGAAAAAGCCTGATTGACTCCATTCTATCCAATAGAGCAAAGATTTCTTCAACATAGACACCTTCAATCTGTGAGTATCCTTTACATAGCAGTCATGCCTTGTTTCTAATAACATTTCCATGCTCGTCAAACTTTTTCTTTAAGATCCACTTCATACCAATCATACTGTGACCTTCGGGTCTCTTGACTAGGTCCCATATTTGATTCTTGCCAATTTGATCTAACTCTTCATTCATGGATTTCACCCATGATTCATCCTTTGCAGCTTCTTTAAATGAGGATGGTTCCAAAACTGATAGAAATACAAATTGTGTATTATTCATCATTCTCCTCATCTATGTGGGTGCATTCCAATCCCCAATAATATTGGATTGATCAATTTCTACTCTTCGATTCCTCCTTTGAGATTCATCTGAATTCTCTCCAGCCATGGTTTCCTCTTCAGATTCTTCTTCTGAGTTAACATCATGATGTGTCTCTTGAGAATTTTGTACACCTTCCTCTATTTCTGTATTTTCATTTTCTCTATGTTCAAATTCTTTCTCATCTTCTATCACATCAAGATATGAATTCCTCGAAGCATTTTCGGTTTTTTCTTCAATGATATTAACATTGTTTCTTTCCACAATCCTTCCCAAGTTCTTGTTGAAACACTTCTAGGCTTTTCTATTCATTGAGTATCCAAGGAAAATTCCTTCATCTGCATTATCACCACACTTACCTTGATTTCCTTCTTTGTTTCTGATGTAAAATTTACTTCCAAAAACATGAAAGTATTTCAAGGAGGGCTTCTTCCATGCCACAATTCACATGATGTCTTCTTCTCACCCATATAAATCCCTATTTGATTTTGAATATACCCACATCTTGAATGAACTCTTTCCAGTAAGGTCGAAGAATACGAGTCTCAATCAGCATAGTTATTTCCATGTTGTTCACTTACCGATTTCTGTGCTTAACAACTCCATTTTTCTATAGATTTCTCACAGAATCTACCTCATGTTGTATCCCATGCTTCTCCAAGTAATTTTCAAATTTAATGGATGTGTATTCCCCTCCATTTTCAGATTGCAGCACTTTGATTTTCATCCAGTATCATTCTTAGTGATTTGACGATATGTTTTCATCCAGTCAAGCACTTGTCGTTTCTTGTGTATAACCATTACACATTTCATTATACTGTAATAATATATGAAAAGGATGAAGTACCTTTCTCCATGAGTTCTGAAAACAATTATCGGGCCACATACATCTGTATGAATGAGATCAAGAAGATGAGATGCCCTTTTCTTCTTTGGACGATATGAACTGCAGACTAGCTTCCCCCAAATGCATGCATCACAAGACTTTTCACATTCACGCTTCAGGGTGAGAATATCTATGACAATCTATAGTTTTGATATCTTCTCCACATCTTGTTGATTGATGTGCACCAGTCTCCGATGCCAAATGTTATTTTCATATTCAAAAGTCATGTAGAAAATGTTTTCTCTACTATCAACCTGATAAAGGTTGCCTTCCGTTCTGCATCCTTTCATAAGTGAATTTCCTGTACTTCCCTTGATAGTGTATCCTTTCTGATTGAAAGTAACTATAAGTCATGAGTCACAGAGTTTACTTACGCTGAGGAGATTATGACGTAGTCTATCCATATAAAGGACTTTAGTTTTCTTTAGCTCTCTATTAGCTAGTTCAGTACTTGCACTTCCTTTAATTTTCAGAGCTCCATCATTACCAAACTGTATTGTTCCATCAACCCTCCTCTTGAAATTCATTAACAAGTCTGCATTAACTACCATATGCAACAAACAACCGCTATCAAGAATCCAGATGCTGTTTCTTTTTGTAGCTTTGAGGGATACCTTTATAAGGTTGGATTTCTCAATTTTCTTCTTTTCTTTCCATGAGACATTCAATTGAGTGTAAAGCACTGATGACCTTTCAATTCTCTCTTCTGTGTACATGGGTTATTCGTATTCAAAATCTTCTTCCAGAGGAGAAAACCTATTTGAAAGAGAAGCACTATCTTGTTGATGTGCTTTGACTCGTCTCAGACTTTGGTATGAGGTGTCTATGTCACTCTTCTGCCTGCAATAAATGGCTTTATGGACAAAGTTAGAACAAAAAAAAACAATATCCATAGAAATTGTTTCTTCTGCAAGTAGTAGGACATGAATTGGTTCTCCTCTATTGAACTCCTAGATCTCCCCCATTTAGATAACTTCTTGAATCTTTGAAATATGACATAGTATGACCCAAATATCCAAATAACTGACATTTCATGAGAGGAAATTTATTCTCACTTCTATTTGTCCTCATGAATTCCTCCTTGGGAGAAATGTTTGATAACCTCTTATTACTGTAGGGTTAAGGATAGTATTATGTTCTCCTTTCAGTTTGATTTAAGGGTATCTTTTTTAGTGCTTCTGGTGATTTTACCACATGATAAACTTTTATCTTCCCTTTATTATGGTCCACTTTATTTGTAGCATTTGATGTTTCAGCATCACAACCAATTTCACTGTTTCCCATGCATGTGGGTCTTTGATCACTCAAAATCTTTTCAACTCCATCAGAACCTCATTTTTCTCTCTCTAACAGCTCAGCATCTGAGAACCTACCAAAATGTATTTTCTTCTTTTCTTATTTTTAACTTGATTCAATTTTGAGCATAATTTTAAGAGTAACAACTTCTTCTTCAAGTCCCCCAATAGTTTTTTACCTCTCTAGTCTCGAGGTAAGGTCATTGATGACCTTTTACTGTTATTTGATTCTGAGATTTAGTTCCACTACATCATATGTCCTTTCAAGGATTGATGACTGTAATTTCACCAATTCTTCCAATCGTTCAATTTTATCTTCAAACTGATCAACATATTCTGATGATTCTTCCACCATTTCTTTCCACTTATTGCATCTCTTACACTTATTATCAAGCTTAACAAAAGATTACTTAAGTTGTAACTTGGGATCAGAATTAGTTGTCAACTAGTTATCTGTAGCTTTATTTATTGACAGTTCCAACTTTTCAATGGTAGCCATCATAAAAGCATGATTTCCAGTTTTAAATTCTAGTTCTTCTTCTTCATAGAATTCATTATCATCATCTTCCTCTTCATAGAAAAAACTCTTCTTCTGTACTTTTTTTTCTCAATTTTAAGTCTCCCTTTTTGAAAAACTTTCTCTGAGGCTTCTCAATGTGTTCACCTTCACTTTCTTCATCTTCAAACTTTCTTGATCACTGAGAAGCAATGTGCCCAACTTTTCTGCAACGAAATCAATCTATAGGTATCTTCCCTTTAAACTTCACTTTTTCCCTTCTAGAACTTCTTGGAAATGAGAGAAAGAATTTATTTTTCCTCATCATCTTTACCACTACTATCTTTTGAAATTTTCAATTCTTCCATGGCTTTGAATTCCATTTCTTTGATCACTCGAGTTGTAGCATCTTCTGGATTGACTCTCATTTCATATGCCACTAGGCTGCTCAACAAATCATCCAGAGAAAGTTTGTAAATATCTATATCCTTAAGGGCTAACACATTTTCATTTTACAGGGGTGGAAGTATTCTCAATATTTTCTTTACAATATCAACGTCTTTGATTTCTTCACCCAGACCTCAAATTTCTCCAACCACTTCAGTAATTCGATTGAAGGAGTGTGAATTCTCATCAAGATGCATCTTCATATTTTCAAACCTATTGTGCATGACTTGCAGTTTTTCCTCCTTTACTTTTCTATCTCCTTCATAAATATTTTTAAGTTTATCTCACATGGACTTTGCTGAGGTGAAACTCATCACCTTTAGATAGATCTAATCAGAAAGAGCTACAGTAAAAGCATTCTATGCTTTATCATCTGCATTAAGAATTTTCCTATCTCCATCAGTCATAGCCAGCCCTGTTGGATCAATGAATTGTATTCCTTGAAAAGTAGAAAACAATAATTCCATTCAAATATATCTTAGATGAGATCTCATTATGTTCTTCTAGATCTGAAAATTACCTCCATCGAAGATGGGGACTCCCCTGAGAGTGGATGAATTCTCCATGATGGTATAAGATAGATAAAACACCAACAACCTCCCTCTGATACCACTTGAAGGACCCTGGAACACCCTGAGAGGGGAGGGGTAAATCAGGGTGTCAAAATTTTCTTTTTAAAGTTGTGGATCTTGTTCTCATGTTAGTAGAAACTTTTTAAATATGTCAATCAAATGAAAATAAAGAGATGACACAACAATTTTACTTGGTTCACCACAAAGTGATACGTCCAAGGAATGCACACCAACACTGTGTCAGTCATACCTAAATCCAATAATTTTAACTAGTTTGTGGATTACAAGGTTCGGTCACAGTCACTCTGTGCTATCGACACTGCCTTTACAATGGTTCAGGGATAGCTCACTGCGTCTCTCAGATCACTTCTATCCACCCCCTAGCTCACTGCCTTGAGTGAAGTCAAACTCATTTTATCGACTTGAAGGCCGCTTCAATTTATTTTCATTGAAGTATTTTTATCAGTCCAACATGAGACACTACTTCCATCAAAGTCTTGAAATGATAATCTTGAAGGCACTGATCACACAAACTAGATATTTAAAATCCTATCATAATCACAACACCACACTTGTGAACAATACCTCAACTTGTGTGCAAGATTTGAGAATTGTCGTGAAATATGAATTTTGCACAACCCCTTACTTCAGTGAAACCCTTATATTTCGCACAACTACACCAAAGGGTTCACTTGGTCTTTTTAGAATAAAGGAACACCTTGTGCATGAGATTAACTTTCTGTAATTATTTCATGCACAAATATTTCACGCGGAAGATCTACTAGATTTTTGTTGGAAAATTATTAAGTCTTCCATGGGGTAGCTGCCTATTTATAGGCCTCGATGACCATGCATGAAATTTTTCGATGCATATTTTTTGGTGCGTGCAAGATTATTCCTGAGCATGCAAAACCCCTTTTAACATCGCATTGGGTGCGTAAGATTCTTCCCCACAACCTAATCTTTCATGCACATTTAATACTTGCGCACACTTTTTTCCTTTGTTATATTTTGATGCACTGATCCCAAATTAGGCCTTGCGTGCAACTTTCTAAACACCCTTTAGACTTGCACACAACTCCCTTTTCCAAACAAACTATTCTCTATTTTCTGATTTCCAAGCCCAAAAATTTGGAAAACACTGGGAAAAAACACCACTTTAAATACTGTTATCTGATTTAACTATATGATCCCCTTCCTCACAAACATTCTAAACTTCTAATGAGGACAGACAAAAAACACAAACCATACTCAGTTTCCTACATAGAACGGTCATGGTTCCAACAAGTGGTTACATATAAAGTTTTATACTTACACATTTCTCATTCCATCATTATACTTCGGTACCCGAGCATAATAACACTTGGTTTGAGGTATAAGTTTGATCGAGGCTCGATATTTCATGATCTAGCTAGAGCATCTTGAGTGGGATTGGAAATTGGGATGTGGCATGCCTCGACTATGTAGTAGGTCCTCACATGTATTTTTATTTCCTTTGTTTATTCAATATATGTTATTGTATTAGTGGTTGATCGATCTTGTATATCTGTATGTATGCTTCTATATTTCATATTGTTATTATTTGGATGTTTTACTTATTTTTCATACCTTGTCCATTTTCACATTGTGGCTATTACTTGATTATTAATTTTATGATTGTGAAGTCTAATATAGGTGGTATGGTATCCCAATGGTACCTCATTAGACCCTCACTATTAGTCGATACCCTCTAGAGTATGGGGAACCATGTCTGAGGTCACATAGAACCACCGGTGTGATTTATATTTAGAGTGATCCAGGATAGGACATTACAAAGTAGTATCATGGATATTTTTATTTTTATTACTATTTAGGATGTGGTAACCATAAGATATAGGAAGGTATTGGATTCTGTGATGGATATCATGCTATTTCATCATGAACACCTGTTCCAGTAATAAGTCCAAGTTAATAAGGAATATTATTGATGTTCTGGGTTTTTAATGTTATAGTTGACTAATTTTACCTCCTGTGATGTACAAGATTTCTGGATTTATGATTTTTAATTTATTATGTATTTGGCTCTTAGTCTTAGAGGTAAGTGGCCTCTCGTGCATCATGATCAGGAATGTAGGATTCAAATGACATTTTGAGGATTTATATTTTGATTTTTATCACTGATGGTGGAGGTTCGGCTATTTAAATTTTCAACAATAGATCATATAGTGTTTTACCATACAATTTATTCTTTTAATTATTCTAAACTAAAGCAACATGTATATATATATTACTTTAATGGTAGGTTGTGTGTGTCTACAGTGAGATGCTTGATGACGAGGACAGTGATGTAGTCCCTTGTGCACAATAGTTGTAGTGAACCTTGTAGGTCATCCTAGGAATTATATTCCCTAGTGGTAGACCCTATGGGGCTGATTCCACTATAGGTTTATTTATTTAAAATATCAGTAATAACCTATATGGATTTTTACCATATATCTTGGAATGTAATTATAATTAACCAATCCAATGAAAATGATTAATTGGATAAAGATTTTCATAGGTAAATTCAGCTTGCATGTGTGCCTATGGATGTGACCAAATCCTTTAGGGAGTAGACTGCTAGTATATATTATCAAAGTGGACAGGTGACCTTGTGGGTGGATGAGTTGGCATGAGAGGTCATTGTATACATATGTGAGACCCATGATTTAGTGTTTTCACATGTTGGATGTTGTGTTATACAAGGCGGGATCATGGATAACATCCTATGAGATGTGGCCTTTTATGAGACCTAACTTATAGGACTAGGTGGGAGACCTAGAAACCCATATATTTGACACAGGCTTTAGTGATTCAGCTTCTACTGATTATTGAGGGTGACCTAAGGGTGAGGGGTTAGCTTGGGTTTGTGTTTTTCTTATAAACATGAAGCATGTGTAGGCTCTACAGGGAATGATATTAGTGCCCATGAAGTGTAACTAGATATATGGTATAGGTATTGGGATGCCTAGGAATTTCCATGAGTGGCGATCATTTTGAGTGCTAGTGGTTCAATGTTAAGGTTGGGTTTTTGAGGGAAGGAACAGAGATTAGATGGACCTATTGGATTTGGATACACTTCCTACATTAAAGCATGGGTAGATTATCTTGAATCTGGAAACAACTCCAGCTGGCAGGTGGTCGTGCGATAATTCATGGCACAAGTTAAGTTCCTGATTTTGAAGAGGAGCATCGAGGGTGATTCTATCTTGAAAAGACTGAAACGTAGTGGTAACATGATCAACTTGGTTTAATGTAGTATGACTAATGGGAGCATGATTCAGGTTTCATGACTGTGTGGTATATGAGCATACACCCATTATGTTGATCAAGACTGGGACAATGTGTGTGGTTAACTATAGTTCATGTTGAGTTGTAAATTTTTGGGTGGTCATGTGTGAGTTGAGGATTGATGAAAATTGTTAATAATAATGGGAATAAATTACCGAGGTTTAAATAAAAATAAAAAATTCTACTTTTTGGTATATGATATGTTAGAGATGGACTAGGTTCTATGGAATTTCAACCCATGTACGGGCCTTGACATGGATCGCCAGGGATGCATAATGTTAAAGGTTGATAATGGGTGAGTGTGTCTCAGGAGGAGGGATGCATGGTTTTTTGTGGAACCTATTGAGGTTTCTCTCATGGTATGGTTTAAGGTAGTTCATATGGTGGGGATTTCACCATTAACCATTTTAGGGAATGATCCTTGTTATGATTGGATTTAAAAAAGTATTAGGGATGATGTTTCTTGAGCAGTGAATGGGTAGTAAAATTATGTTTCTTGTTAGTGATCAATTATAAGAGAGATTAAACATGATAGTCATTAATTCAGTGATGGATGGGTAATGGTCCATTATGGAAGGTAATTTGAACTATGATTTTATGAAAAGGACACTCTTATGGTGGGGAGGGTCCTATCAGTCATGGTTTATACGATACCATGTAGGTAGGGTCATAGTTTCATGAGACTAGTTGTGTGATACTCATTGAGTCACTGATGTGTTTTATTTTGAGTTTTATTTATTTATTTATATTGGAAGTAATACCATGATATTTTAAAAGAAGAACATTTTATTTTATAGCATATATGACATGCAACACTGAGTTTTGAGTGAACCATGATATACAATTAAAATTGAAGTCCCAAAGGATCCAATAACAACTAAGAAAGGGGGGTTGAATCATTTGTTCACTTTCTATAAGTTTTAAAACTTTTAGAAACTTATCCCATGCAACCTATTAAGATTTATTTCCTTATAAAATTTTAGTAAATACTCATGAATGAAATAATAATAAAGAAAGTAAAGAACATAAGATTTACAAGGTTTTACCTTAGTGTGAGATCCTACATCCTTGCCATAGCCACTTCTGTGGGTCTATATAAATCCACTATTATGAATAAGTGAATAAAACTTGTGCCAACTCCTGTTAGACACATTCTATCTCTAGATAGGAAATATTATACTAACTCTCATTACTTTAAAATATTTTCTTATAAAAAAATTGATCCAAACAAAATAATAAAGACTTTATTGAAACTACTCCACAATTGCACAATCTGAATCCTCAGTTCGATTTTCCTGGATCATATTTTCTCAATATGATGAGTCTAGATATGATTCTCTCTATAAAATCATTCTAGATATGATTCTCTCAAAATGATGAGCCTGAATCTGATTCTCACAATACAATCAGTATGGATCCAATTCTCTCAATATGATGGACTCAATATGATGAACCCATTATCAATCTGCAAAATATAAACTATTCTCAAATTCTCAAATTTCGAAAAAAGTAGGAAACTTGAAAACTTTACCCACTTCCTCAAATTTCGAAATATTCGTAAATGTATCGCATTTAAACTTCAATTTTGAATTCTTCAAACCTCCTTATATTTCTCTAAGATTTACGCAAAATTGAATTTAAAATTTCACCTCTTAAAATCTTTATAAAACTTTTGGAATTTTATTTCTGAGTATTCTTTATAATCATCTCAATACAATTTTAGTTTCTTTATCAATGAATTAGATTTTGGTTTCTTTCTCAATGAATCTGAATTCCCTTTCTTTCTCAGTGCATCTGATTTCTATTTCTTTATTAATGAATCTAAATTCTATTTCTTTATCAGTGAATCTAATTTCTATTTCATTCTATATGAATCCAATTTCTATTTATTTCTTAGTGAATATGAATTATGTATCCTTCTCAGTGAATCCAATTGAATTATCATTACGATTGAATTCCCTTTACGATGGAATTCCCATTATTATGGAATATCCATACTGCAACATTTATTCAAACATCTCCACCATTTCTTCAAAATATTTTGTCATGAAATTTTCCATGATTTTTGAGAACTTTATGATCAGGAAATAATCATTTGACCTAGTTTAGAAAGTATGAAAACTTTATATATCCTAACTTCACTTTTTTCAACAAACCTATTCAGCAAAAATATGACTCCTTTTCTTAGAATCTTCTTTCTTTCTCTAATAATGAAAAAGGAAAACTTACACCAAAAAAAAATTTCTACCTCCAATTATTTGAGATCTGATGAGCTAAATACAATGTATATGGATCCGATTCTGTGATAACAAAAACATTCTTATACAAAAATTTTAGTTTTCAACAAATACAAAAACTTTATTAAAACAATTTATCACAAAGGTTCTTAAATACCCCCCTTTGTATTTGTTGAAAACTCCCATTAAAAACTTTTCAAACTCTCAAATTTTTTTCACAACCCAACTTTTGTAATAAACTCAAGTTTTTTTTACTTTCATAAAAACATATCCATTCTCAAAAGAGAGTGTCCTGACACCACAATACTATATAAAGTAATGTTTTTGAAGTAATTCCCTAACTTGGTAGTAAGAAAATTTTTTGTCTATATAAAGATAAATTCCCCTCACATTTATATTTTCCTCTCTAAATTTTATTTTTCTCTCAATTTTCTTTTACTCTCACTTTTCCTTTTCTCTCCCCAATTTTTTGATAACAACAGATTCATATTCATTTAGGAAAGATACGTAAAAACTTTTTTAAAATTAAAAAGTTGTTACTTTATCTCCCCCATTGTCAACATAACCCAAATCACAGTGGGGGTCTTCCTTATGAGGTTTAGGAAGACATGGGAGGAGGCTGAACATGAGGTTTTAACCTCAATTCCACAAACCTTTCTTTCAGCATTACTATTTTAAAAATATAAAAAATATGATACTTTGTTGAAACGTATTCCAAAAAAACATCTCCAATAATAACTTTATCTTTTATAAAGTGAAACTTTATACCAATGTTCTTTCATATTTAATTTTTGATATAATTCTTAGAAAGATCAATTGTACTCTGATTATCACAAAGTATATTCAATGGTTTAGAAAATTTTACTTTTAAATATTCTAGCTGAACTTTCATCCACAACATTTGAGTACAATCTTGAGTAGCTAAAACATATTCATATTTAGTTGTGCTCAGAGTTACTTAACTTTGTTTCTTACTATGCCAACTCATACAACATTCACCCAAGAAAAATATTCCCCATGAGGTTGATTTTCTATCATTACAATATTCATCCCAATTGGCATCAATGTAACCATTAAACTTCATATAACTATTTATTTTGTATAATAACCCATGTAAATTCATTCCTTTGACATATCTCATAATCCTATTTTATTCCAACATATGTGATTATTTCAGATTACTTTGATACCCGAAACACAAAGTCACAACATAAAAAATATCAAGACTTGATATTGTAAGGTAAAGAAGACTTCTTATCAGCTTCCAAAAGTCTTTCTGATTCACACTTATTCCAAATTCATCTTTACTAAACTTTTTACTCACTAAAATAGGAGTATAAAATTATTTGGATTATTCCAATCCAAACTTCTTTATCATTTACCTGGAATACTTTTCTTGAGATAAGAAAATGTACTTTTCTCTTTGTTGAACTTGTAATCCATGTAAGAAAGTTAATTCCCAAAACATTGACATTTCAAAATTCTTCTTCATTTTCTTAGAAAATGTTTTACAAACATATTATATATCCGCAAAAAAATTTATATCATCCACATAAACAATTAAAATTAGAGATCCAGATTCAACATCTTTCACATACAAGTTTCTATCAACTTTTCTTTTGGAAAAGTTCAACATTATCAATCAATTTTTAAGTTTAGAATACCATGATCATGGAGCTTGTTTCAGACCATACAACTATTTTTTTTAATTTACAAACCTTTTTTCATCCTCATCAATTAGATACCCACAAGGTTGTTCAATGTAAACTTCTTCCTCAATCTCATCATTTAAGAAAGCTGAATTTATACCCATCTGATAAACTTTTCAATTCTGATGTGTGTCCACTGAAAGAAACATTCTAATAGTTTTTAATCTTGTAAATAGGGAAAAAAATTCTTCAAAATCCACACCTTCAACTTGTGAATAACCCTTTAAAACAATCCTTTCTTTGTTTGTCAAAAATTCACCATGATCATTAAATTTGTTTCTATAAACATACTTAGTTCTGATAAAAATTTTATTTCCTATCCATGAAACAAGTTCCCATGTTTCATTCTTTTTAATCTGATCCAAATCTACATTCATAGCTTCCACCCATTATTTGTTTTGAATAGCTTATGA
Organism: Viscum album; assembly: GCA_963277665.1. Classification (NCBI taxonomy): domain Eukaryota; kingdom Viridiplantae; phylum Streptophyta; class Magnoliopsida; order Santalales; family Viscaceae; genus Viscum; species Viscum album. Next base: position 1,712,236,923 of record OY728143.1, read on the forward strand.
AACTGATTCTGATTCAACTTTTGAGATAAGTGAAGTCTGATTATCTAATCTCAACTTTCTTCTGGTTTGAATTGGAGCCTTCTGATCTCTAATAATGTTTTCGGATTCAATATGTTTTTTAATGAAGTAAATTTTAGAGTTTCTTTCCCAACTGAAATTTACTCATTTTATGATTATTTTGAATATTGATAAGGATATTTTTAATTACTTTCACCATTATTGGAATTCTCTAGTTTATCCTCCTTAGCATTCTTAATAATTTTTTTAAGGAACTTTGATTTTCAATTACCTTCACATCATATGAGTCCACTAAATTTTTTAAATGTTTGTTCTAACATTTGTAACTTCTTCCATTTAGCGAATAACCCATAAAAGTTCCTTCCTCATCTTTCTTATCAAACTTTCCCAAATCCTAATTTTTGATTTTGAGAAAACATTGACTTAAAAAACTTTGAAGTATTTCAATGAAGGTTTTTTGTTATACCACATTTCATAAAGATTCATGTTGGTTTCTAGTCTCAAAAAACATTTATTTTGAAGATGTACAACAATACTAATATATTATCTCCAATAGAACTTTAAAATATTGTTTTATGATAACATAGTTCTTCCCATTTCCACCAAACTTCTATTCTTTCTTTCTGCTACTCCATTTTATTATGGAGTATAGGGAGAACTATACTAATGTTTGATAACATTATTTCTCATATATGTTTCAAAAGTATTGCTTGTTAATTTGTTACCATTATATGTTCTCAACCTTTTTATGGAAACCTCCATTTATTTCTCAACATCTTTTTTAAAGAATTTGAACATTTCAATAGCCTATGACTTGTGCATCATAAACATGGTGTTTTTCATCCGAGTGAAATCATCAATAAAATTGATAAAGTATAAATCTCATTTTTTTATTGATTTCTCATCAGTCCACATAAATCATAATGAATATGCACAAGTGGTATAGTATATTGAATCTCAAATATTTTATGACTTTTGTTAGTCATCTTCCATTTTTGAAAAGTTACACAATCATATTCTTCTCTTATTTTCAATTCTGGAAAGTTTTTAGTGGCATAAACTTTAGAAATTTTCTTCATACTTTTCTTTCCAAGGTTCCCAAGTCTTTGGTACCACAATTTTTTTTCATATTCCACACTCAAGTAACAAGAGTTATTGAATTCTCATTTTTTAAAGAGATTCCCACTGGTTCTTTATCCTTTTGCAATGACTTTTCCACCCTTCACACTTTTGATGATACAAAAATATTTTATAAAAACAAATTATTTTTCATAATAAAAAATTTGACTTACACTGTAAGTTATGTTTTATCACATAAACAAATAAAACATACTTAGATTTCAACTTTTGGGCTTCAATCTCAGTCATTATGATTCCTCTAATTTTTAAGGAACTATCATTGCCAAAGGTAACTATTCCACCATCATGAATTTTAACTTGTCTGTCATATGTGATGAACAAACACTATCAAGTATCCATGGTTTGTTCCTTTTACTTGATTTCAAAGCTGTCTCAACAAAAAAATCTCTTTCCTCAACTTTCTTCTTTTCATATTTATTTTCTTTTCTATCATTAAAAACTTGTTCTAGAAAGAGTTTAATACATATTTTAGCATAATGATCAGCCTGATCAAATATTCCACAAACTTATTCCAAATATTCAAATTGATTTCTTATTGGCAAGTTTATAACGTCTTGAGAATTCAATTTTTCAACTTTCTGTAAGTTAAGAAAATTTATCATTCTACTTTCACTATTTCTTCCACTTTTCTCAAACCTTATTACAAATAAGGATATGTTGTGAAAACAATTATAATCCTCATTCTCATAGATTCCACAACACCATAAATAACCATCAAATCCTAATTTTTTATTGAAATAATATTTTTCTCTATTAAAACTTTGTTGAGGTTAGTAACTTCTTTCAGATCTAACATACCCAGGACGTGGACCATCTTTTATTTTGAGTGAGTTATCTATTTCTATTGATTTTATAGGTTTCTCACATCATTTATAGACCCAATATTTCTTAATACTTTTTCTAGAACCTTTAATGTAAAAATAATCATATGAAACATTATTTTTGTTCAGATAATATTTCACCTGATTCTCGTATTGAGCCTTCTCAACATCTTTAGAAGTCTCATATTTTACTTCTAAAGCATTATTAATGTTTTCATTCATCTTCCTAAAGGTAATTTCGGACTCAATAAGTTTTTATTGAAACTTTTTAACCTCTTCTTCCTTATATTCTAGATTCTTACTAATATCTTCAATCATCTTTCCCTATTAAATAATTCTAAGTTTGTAACTTAAAATCTATTGAATGTATTCATCCTCCTACTTGATGACATATTTTGTTCCATTAGTAACTTCTTCATAGTCTTTATTCATTGCTCTAATTTAATTCTTAAGATTTTTTTTTTCTCAAGACACGTAACAAGTTCTGTTTTGAGTTGATACTCTTTATAAGATTCTTCACCACCTTCTTCACTCTCTGGGGAATCTTTTGTTTTTATCAACTTTTGAAATAAAGGTTTTGAATTTTTTTGAACTTTCATCTTCAAAATAACTGTTTTTAGTTGATTCTGATTCAACTTTCTTACTCAAAATACTTATTTTGTTTCCATTAAACCTCTTCTTGTATCTGTTGGAAGACTTTTCTTCTTTATCATTTTTGTTCCACTTCTTCCATCAAGGTTTTCCATCAAAATCATCTTGATATTATCCAAATTTCCTGTTAGGGAAGTTCATAGCAAAGTGTCTGATTCCACCACATGCAAAGTATTTTAGAGGTTGTTTACCTCCATACTTTTCTCTTCCTCTTCGATAGTTCTTGGATATAAGAGACATGATTTTTTCATTAAACTTTCCATCCTTTTTATCTTCAGAGTCATAAGGATCAACATATTTAACATCTTGAATTTTTAAATTTCTCATAGCTTCAAAATACATTTTGTCTTTCATATTATTTTTAAACATTATAAATTCCTCATTTCATAGGCAGCAAGAAATTTATGCAATTAATCAAGAGATAAATCATCCTTATCTTTTAAAAAATAAATTTTATAATCAACCATGTCCAGAAAGTTTCTCATAAGTTTATTCACAATTATAGAATCTTTTAACACATCTATGAATCCTTTTACGTTTCAAACAATTTGTAACGTCCCAGTTCTGGGTGCCGCCCAAAGGTTCCCCATACCCAGTTGGTCACATGGCCTCAAGCACATTTCCCTAAATGCCAGAGGCTACTGAATAGTAGTGAGGGACTTGAGTGTGATAGTGGGGAAACTATACCCTCATTGGCAGAGTATATATAGTGGTATAAAAAATTATAAACAACAGCGGAAGCAATAATACCATGCACTAAGTAAAAAACTGGAGCACATAAATAAATGATGCATGTCACATATTTATATTAAAGCATCCAGTCAAGTCACAATGTTGGAATTACAATAATGAAACCAAAGTATAGAAAAAATTAAACTCTAATAGCATCGCAAGCCTCATCTTGGTCCCACACTCTCCAGCTCCACAATAATCAAGTGCCTAATGAAGAAGGGTGCTTTCCCTTATCTATAATTGAAACTATATAATCTATTTGGGTTGAAAAGCATGACCCAAATAGGGTGTGAGATGAATCCCAGTAGGAAACCACCAAAAGATTTGTTCCTAACTGTCAGTGAATATATATAGCAGGAAATATGCAAAATGAAGCAATAAACTAGGAAGTACTCAAAAGTAATAAATCCTACAGTTTTTAATTACATTCATGTACATTTGTTAATTATGAAAACTATTGAATAATGTAACTTCAGGATCTATCCTAAGCTCTGTATCCCTCCCCTGTATAAAAGTAACAATAGACATCTCAAAAGACCATCTAAACAAATAAGAGAGAAACCGAGTCCAAGCTTATGCCTTAGCTTGGAAGGCTAGTTATAATCGATAAATCAATTATAAGAAACCCTCTGGGAAATCTCTCACAGTTGAACCCCAATGATCAAGTGTTCTAACAAAACAAAGACTCTCTGAGGAAGAACTCACTGTCAACCCCCCCTTTGGTCTCACAACATAAAATACAATAGACACTCTAGGGAATCCCTCAACGTCAATTCCCCCTATGGTCTAACTACAACAGGTTCTCATAGGCCTGTGTAATACAATCATGCACAAATGATATCAAGCAGCCCAAGTAATCTCAACTACTATAAGGTTAAGTAGATACAATGCATAACACATGCATTTAACAAGCAGAAAATAAGAAATCAATTTCAACCTAACAAGCAAGGCAAGAAAACAAGGTCTGCCTCATAGGTAACTTGGACCAAACGACCATAAACATTCAAATAAGGAAATGTACCCATGGGGTGTCCCCTAAACATGAAATTTAGTATAATATATCCATGAAAACCCTTAATCTATCAATCAATCTAAGGCAGATGATAATAGGTTTCAATTCCTTAACACGAAATATACAAATCGTGGGTAATTGGCACTTAGGCATATATAAATCAAATAAAAACTCCAAAAGGCAAAAAACCACCTACCTTGATGTTGTACGGTGAACACTCTTGAGTGTCAGTCCTTGAATCGACCTTGAACGTTGTAGATCTACAAAAAGGTAAAAATTGTTCAACCTTGAATAATTCGAGAGAGAAGAGAAATTAGGAAGATAGATTCAAGAAGAAAAAAGAACTCACTGGGGCGATTCCAATGCAACTGACGATATTTGATTCGGAGAATGGATGATGAATCAGTGGCTTGGAGAAGATTCAGTGATTCTATATGATTCTTTATGAGATATGACCAGAAGAAGGTGAAAATGAAGGTTAGACGCGACCCCGATTTGATATCTCAATTAAAAAGAAAAATACACAGCATGTTTATTTAATTTAAATGTCGTGTACATGCCTCAACTGACCCCTGCTTTAAGCGGTCTCTACGACCATGTACTCAGCCATTACATGGCTAGTACATAGTTACCCGCAGCAATTGGGTACACGATGTGTACTCATAAAATTTCCCTTTCTGCATTTTTCCTCAAAACTACCTGAAAATAAAGTTCCATTCCTTAAATGAAGATCCGAGTTCTTACAAACTTCCCCCCTTAAATCAATTTGTCCCCGAATTTACCTTCCAAGGGTGGCAAAGAAGAAACTTCAAACAACTCTGGCTACTGTGATCAAACGTCGACCTCCCTCTCCCAAGTCCCATCCTATACTCACTCGTGCTGCCATAGCACCCATACTAGAGGAACAGACTAGCCACATAGAACCTTCATGTTGCGATCCACAATCTGAATAGGGTACTACTCGAAGGATTCATCCACCTCCAACTCAACCTCCTCAGGTTGAAAAACATGATACGAGTCTGAAAAGTAATGTCGTAGCTGAGAAACGTGGAAGACGTTGTGCATAGCTTAATACCTCTGAGGTAACTACAACTGATAGGCAACTGGCCCAACACTCTCCAAAACCTCAAATGACCCAACGTATCTCAGTGAAAGCTTTCCCTATCTCATAATCCTTCTATGTCCCAACCTCAATGTGACACGTAAGAAAACCTGATCTCTAACCTCAAACTCTAGAGGTCGTCTCCAATGATGAACATAAAATTTCTAGCAAGATTGTATAGTATCCATACTCTTACGAATCAATTCCACCTACTCAATGGTCTCCTGGACAAGACGAGGTCCTAGCATAGTTGCCTCTCCTACCTCCAGTCAACACAGGGGTGATCGGCATGACCTACTGTACAAAGCCTCATAAGGCGCCATCTGGATCGTCGCCTGAAAACTGTTATTATAGTAAAACTCCACTTGTAGCACCCCAAGATTCAATGGTATGCTTCTCTTTGAATAATACAATAGCTTGCGCTGTACGCATCTTCAAATTCTAGCACACGACGACCAATCAAACTAGCTGTTTAAAAAAGTAGTTATGAATAGTAATACCCATTTTTTGAAATTTTATAAATTTTATTTTTCAAAATGGAATTCACTTTTTGGATTCTGAATATAAAAATTATTTTAGGGTGAATTTTTGGTATTTTTTTGAAAACTTTCAATCTTTTATCAATAGTGAAAAACACTCCATTGTTTAAAACCGAATTTTTATTTAAATAATTATTTTCTAATTTAAATTTACTTTAAAGTAAAAATAGATACATGATACTTATATTATTCCAATTTAATTCATTGGAGTTATTTTATAACAATATTATATATATATAATTTTATTGAACCTTTTAACGTCTTTTACCCACATTCTAGGCACATTTGCAAATTTGCATAAAACATAATTTTACCGCTTCTGTGAATTGAATTTCAAAAATCTGACAGACACAGTTGTAATCATTTAGTAAAATGTGGTTCAATAGGATGAAAATAATTGTTGGAGAATAGTAACTTTTGAATTTTATTTACCACGGTTAAAAGTAAATAGGGTAATTAAAGGTAAAAATAATATTATAATAATATCAAATTACCCCAACACATGTAATAATTCTATTGGATAAGTGTATTTCGACCAAAATAAACCTTAGGAAAAAAATATGATCATTTTTTATTCACTTGGATTAGATTAGGACATTTATTATATTTTATTTAAAGAAGTGTTAAAAGTATTAAATTCAAATTTTATTAACTAAACCATTTTTAATATAGGGTTATACATAAGATAAATTAGACTATAAATGTTCATTAAAAAGATAAAAATATTTAATACATAATATTATTTTATTTATAATTTTTAGACATTAAATAATTAAATTTATTTTTGACACAATGATGATGCAGTAATTACCTTATTAATAAAAGATTAAAATAATTGATGTTATAAATATTAAAATAAATGTAAATTGAAACTTTTTATTCCATAAACAAATTTTATAGGTTAATATGACATGTTAGGGTTGATTCAATGTATTTTTTTGAAGTAATCAAGTTGTTATGACTTTCACAAAAACCAAATACTAAATAGTGTCAAAATTGATATAAATGAGTTAAAAAAAATACTATTTTATTAAATGATATAATATTCCTAAAAATATAAGATTCGGAAAAAGGACTTATATAATGTCATATATGTCATTAATGATCCACTTGATGTTTTCTTGTCATTTTATAGTAACTATATTAACCATGTAATATAAAAATACAAGAAGACATGATAAAAGTTAAACTATTTAACTAAGAGTTAAATATTAAAGATATGGTTAATATGATGAACTAAACTTGTCTAAAACCTATTGGTTGAGAGGATATAGACCCATACCCAACTTATATTTGAAATAAATCCATTTGGATCTATTATAAACTGAAAATAATTTTATAATAAAATAATATTTCAAGCTTTTCCTAAAGTGCCCCTCACCTCTCTTATAAAAGGAAACTTCCCCTTCTCTTAAATTCACACCTCCAAAGCCATTTGGATCATTCAAAACCTGAACAAATATTCTCCAAACTAACCTCAATTAAACATATATGACTTTATTTTATCATAAATCCATCCCAAGGATCCCTTTTGTTCAAATCAAAAGGAACACCTGAAGAAGAGGTGATTATTTTATCACCTCTTTCAAAGTTATTTTCTTATTCTACTTCCTCTTTCTATGTTGTTTCCATACTAAACTAATAAATCCAGTACCTTCTACATACTTATATGTTATTATAAATATGGTACAACCATATTCATTATTCTATCCATCCTATGAATGAAAAAGTCACCATACGTGCGTACGTACGGCTTACCGTCTCCACATCGTGGTGTAGTTTGTTATTCAACACTTCATTATTTGGATGGCTATAATAATGATTATAATTGATGTAAATAATAAATATAACATGTTAATGGTTATTTATATATAATATACCAACCAATTACATATGATTTCACCATTAATAGAATGATATTGTTGCTCGTGCGTATATATGACTTACTTTCTCCACGTTGTGATGAGATTTCATTTCCCATCGTAACCATTAAAGAATAATCATTATTTGATGATAAAAAAATAATTTTTAAGAACTTAATATCATTATGGATATGAATCAAATATATACTATCCATAACAAACATGACTTACGTAACAAAACATATAAAGGAAAACAAATCAGTTAACACCCGAAATAATGATACTACTGAAATATTATTAACAAAGAAATATTATAGGATCATATATGATATAATATTTATATATGAGGTTATTGTATAATTTAATAACAATGATTTAACTATTATAAAGGAGGTTAACGTACCCTATACTAAGAAAAAGTACAAGGTAAGGGTTAATTTTCCAATCTCTTTATTATCCAAGGTTGTTTATACGTATGTATCTACTGAGAATTATTTATCATCCACATCTGTGTTTCTTAAAAATGTATTTCAATACATTTTTAATATTTAATATACTATATATTAAATTCATTTATACCCTTTTTTGAATTTTTATAAAAAAAATTGAAAGGGATCTTTCCGTCATTTTCTAAACAAGGTACTTTTTGAAATTTTTGACAAATTAAGGAAAGAATGTTTTTTTAACTTATACGGTGGGTGCAACTATTCTATGTCGTTATAACACCTTCAAAGATTCCCTTACAAGCTTGTAAGAATATTTTCAAAATAAATGTTTTCTTTTATAATTATGTGACTTTTAAATGATTTCAAAGTAGAAAGATATATTTCTATAAAATAGTTTTTGGATTGATTTCATCTATGTCAACATCTATTGTTGGATTTTATGTTTAATTGAAGTTGATTTATTATGATAAAATATTCCATATTTTATTGATAGATATATGATATGTTTTATTGTGGATATTATATTTTTATGTCATTCATGGTTTATGGTTAAAGTATTAACATTTCGTATGCTAGTTTAATACGAATGTTTATATTATGTTTCACCCTTTTCATATGAGGAATGAATTTGATGTAGTAAGTGATGGACGGGGCCCGCTATATCCACTAGATGCATCGGTAGGTCTAATGAGACAAACTAGTGTCTTGGAATAAGGCCTTGACAATACTTTTTTATTTGTAGTCTTGGCACGAGGCCATGACTATGTTGTTATGATGTTCAGAATTATGAATTCCATCATTATGTGATTAACTATTGATATTACATGTGATTATTCGTCTACTAGAATATCCATGTGAATAAGTAAATAGAATTATTTGATTTATCTTTTCTATATTATGCTAAAGTTTATGTTTTAAAGGCTTGTGTTTTAGTCATATACATTGTCTTAAATGTTTATGATTATTTATGATAGTTTATGCTATATTTTTATCCTTACTGAGAATTTGAGCTCACCCCTTTCTTATGTTTTATTTTACCAGGATGAGAAGAATTATATTATGAGTGTGTTCTACTAAACTGATCGGTCTTTTGGGAATTAATCTCTTGTGATCATACCAATGTTATGTAATAATGCACTGAATCTGGGTAACTAGGGTTAGGGAATTACAGTTGGTATCAAAGGAAGTTTAGTACAAACCTTTGAAACTAGATTTAGGAAAACTCTGATTAGAGAACATTACCCTAAGATAGACTTTTAGGATTATTATAGAAGAAAATCCATTTTTTTGGTAATATAGATATTATTTGGGTTTTCCAAGAAATACATCCCCGTCTGGATACTAAAAGTGGACGTGTTTCTAGCACAGATGTACCTAGGAGTGAAAACTCCAACAAGGAGTTTTGGTCTTGACCCAGGGTATCCTAGTACACGACAACGGGCCTTAACGCACACCTGGTTTGACACTCCCAAGGGACATACCTAAGATAATTCACATTTTCTTTATAAACCATTATAAAGGATTTATGAGTAAATAATTCACCAAAAAAACATTTTTATGATTATGGATTATATGCATAAACTATTCAATTTATGTTAAGTATTTTACAAGTTTTAAATCATGCATTGTGATTCATAAACTAATCTAGTGTATGCCATTGTTTAGAAATGATGCATATTGGAAGGAATGGAAAACGGATCAACACACATAATACATGTAGGGATTTTTCTCATATTCAAGATAATTATAGTGGAGCTGGTGATGCAACTGATGCTCGATAGCTTATAACCATGCCGAGATAACTCACTCAGGTTATGAATCATAACCTTACCTGTATGGAGCACCCTGATCCACAACATGGAGGATCAATGTTAGACCGTTTCATGAGGAAACAACCACCAACATTAAATGGGACTACAAATCCATTTGTAGCTAAGCAAAGGATAAGTTCTTTATAGAAAATATTTCATGCTTTGGGGAGTAGCGAAAGGGAAAAAGTTTTCATGGTAGTTTATCATCTCTAAGGAGATGAAAATCAATGGTGGTCATTAATTCAAAACACAAAGGAGGATAAAGAAGTATCAAATATAGAATAGAGGGAGTTTAAAGAGATTTTCTTAGAAAAATAATTTCCTCGTGAACATCGAGCTGACATGGAAAGGAAATTTCCGAGTCTAAGGAAAAAGGAGGATGAGAATGTCACAAAGTATGAGGATAACTTTACAAGGTTAGTAAGGCATGTTGCAAATTATATACATAACCCAAGAAGTAAGATTGATCGATTCTTTGATGGGTTAAAACCATTTCTACAAAGAGAATTAGTCTCACGATCCTTCTCATCGTACAAAAATATAGTCTCATGTGCTATTAAGATAGAAAAATAATTTTCTAAGTCATGTGAATTTAAAGTGAAGCAAGAGAAGAAGAGATATGCTAAACACTCTGGAAAAGGAAATAAGGGCAAGAAGGGAAAAGTTGACTTTCCATCTTGCAGTAATTATGGGAAGAAACACCCTAGTATATGCCTAAAGGGTATGGGGGTTTATTAAAAGTGTGGAGAAAAAGGCCACCAAGCTCGTGATTATAATGGGAAGAAAGAGGCTGTCAATGTTCAATGCTACAATTATAAAGAAATGGGGCATTATGAAAATGAATTTCCTAAGAATCAAGGAAATTTACCTCAAAAAAGGACGAGGGAGAAAGCCCAAGTTTATAAGATCACAATTGCTAAGGTTGAAGTTTTGAATGATGCGGTGGAAGGTACTTTAATCATTTCCTCAAAATTATCCAATGCTTTATTTGATTCTGGATCATCACATTCTTTCATATTTTCCCAGTTTTCCAAGAAATTAGATATTTCCAATTTGACTTAATAAGGGAGTTGTCAGTCAAAACTCCTAAGGTATGTATCATTGCAAAAAAAAAAAAATTTAATCAGTTACCATTATGGCATATAAATGTGCTTTATCTTCTAATCTTATTGTCATACCCATGATTGAATTTGATATAATCCTCGGTATGGATTGGATTTCGGACCATGATGTGAAAATTTATTATAAGAAGAAGTAGGTTACAATTTTTGATGATGATTAGGAATCCCTTATATTTAGAGAAAAAACATCACCATCTGATTCTCATCTAGATCCACCCCCATTAGCTCTACTAAATTCAATTATTGGGGAGAAAGGTAGTGAATTAACTATGGGTGGGGAAAGGAATGTTCAAATAGATGATGTAACTATTGTGAAAGAATATGTCGATGTGTTTCTAGTGGATTTACCTGGACATCCTCCAAAATGAGAAATTGTGTTTTCCATTGACTTAATTCATGGTTCAAGGCCCATATCGAAGACCCCTTATAGAATGACCACTGTGGAATTAGTAGAACTAAAGAAACAACTAGAGTAACTGAGTAATAAATGATTTATTCTCCCTAGTGTTTCTCTATGGGGATCCCCTATTCTTTTTGTTAAGAAGAAATATGGATCTATGAGGTTGTGTATTGACTATAGGGAGATCAATTCTATAATAATAAAGAACAAGTATCCCCTACCTTGCATTGATGATTTATTCGATCAACTTCATGGAGCTCGATATTTTTCAAAGATTGACCTTTGATCTGGATATCATCAGTTGTGCATTAAGAATGAAGACATTCCAAAGACAACATTTCAAACCAGGTATGATCATTATGAGTTTACAGTAATTCCTTTTGGACTGACTAATGCACCCTCTATTTTTATGGATCTAATGAATATAGTTTTCAAGGAATATCTTGATGAATTTGTAGTGGTATTTTTTGATGATATCTTAGTATACTCCAAAAGTTATGAAGACCATGAAAATCACTTGCACACTATTCTGAAAACTCTGAGAAGAAATGAATTATATGGGAAGTTTAGAAAGTGTGAATTCTGGCTTTAGGAAATTTATTTTCTTGGCCATATTGTCTCTAAAGATGGAATCTCTGTTGATACTTCAAAGACGAGGGCAATCCAAGAATATCCATCACAAATGAGTATAACTAAGGTACACAATTTTATTGTTTTAGCAGGTTACTATCAGCGTTTCATCCAGAATTTTGCCCGTTTGGCTAACCCATTAACCAAGCTCACATGTAAAGGGGTTAAATTTGTTTGGACAAAAGAGTGTGAAGAATGTTTTGAAGAATTGAATAGAATATTATTCAATGCTTCTATATTGACTCTACCATTGGGGAATGATGGGTTTGTTATTTATAGTTATGCTTCAAAGAAAGGACTTGGTTGTTTCCTTGTGTAGAATGATAGAGTTATTGCCTATGCATCACGTCGGCTAAAAATTCATGAAAAAAACATCCTACTCATGATCTTGAGTTAGAAGCTATAATATTTTATCTGAAGCTATGGAGACATTATCTCTATGGTGAAAATTGTGAGATATATATTGATCACAAGAGTTTGAAGTATATTTTATCATAGAAATAACTCAACATGAGGCAAAGGTGATGAGTTGAACTACTAAAGGATTATGATTGCACAAAACACTACCACCCGGGGAAGGCAAATAAGGCGGCATATGCTTTGAGCAGAAAGGATCATGGAGTTCTAAACAAGATGAGAGTTGAAAGGGATCCTATGTTCATGGATCTAGTAAAGATGGATATGGGAATAATCATAGAAGGTGAAACATCAATACTTTTTCAAATGATTGTCAAACTATCTTTACTAGAAAGGATAAAAAGTTCCCAGACTGATGATGAGGAGTTTCAAAAGAAAATTAAAGTTGTGAATGATGGGAGATTGATCAAATTCATATATGAAGATGAAATTTTGAAATTTGGGAAGAGACTTTGTGTTCCCGATATACCTGATCTAAAAAGGGAATTTTTGGATGATGCTCATAGCTCCAATTTCTCTATACACCCCGATAGCACTAAAATGTGTAGATATTTGAAGGAACATTTTTTGGTGGGACAACATGAAGAGGGAGATTGCTGATTATGTGTCAAGATGTATGGTTTTTCAATAGGTGAAGCTGGAAGACAACATCCTAGAGGAGCCTTGCAACCTCTTCCCATACCTGAGTGGAATTGGGATGATATTATGATGGACTTTGTCATGGGGCTACCAAAGACTCCTAGAAGGAATGATGCAATATGAATCATTGTTGATTGTCTTACAAAGTCAGCACATTTTCTTGCTATAAGAGAAGATTTACCACTTGAACGTTTAGCAAGAATCACTACGGGAAAAAGGACTTTTTGCGAAAGCCTTTTTGCGATGGGAATAAATCCCGTCGCAAAAAGTTCATCCAAGAGGTTATTTGCGATGGGGGTAACGACCCGTCGTAAATAACCAATTATTTGCGATGGGATTTCGTCTCCCGTCGCAAAAGGTTTGGCGCGGGTAGCGCGCCAAACCGCGCGAATGTTATTTGCGACAGTGGGATCCCACCGTCGCAAATAGTGTAGTAGTTGCGACGGGCCCCGTCACAAATACCTAGCGGCGGTTAATAGCTTTTTGCGACGGGATGTCGTCCCGTCGCAAAAGGTGTGTCGGTAGGGGTTATTTGCGACGAGTCTCGTTGCAAATAACTTTTTAACCGCCGACAGTAATTAATGCGGGCGTAGGTATTTGGGACGGGATACCCGTTGCAAATAGTCCCACCGTAAATAATCTAACCTATATATACCTCCATCCGTTTTTCCTCTCATTCCTCTCAATTCTTAGATCATCTTTCTCTCTGAACTCTGATTTTAGAGGGAAAATTTTTCTAAGTTAATTTTTTTTTCACGAAGAAGTTGTGAAGTCGTCTACATCAATAGAAAATCAAGCTTAAAGGTATTTATGTTTTATTTAATTTATTATAAATTTTATTTTTTATGTTAATTTTTATTATTGTTGATTAGTTGTAATTAAATTAAATTTAAATTGTTTTGTCATGAGTATTTATTTGTACTAATAAATTGAAATTTTTAGTACTAATTTTTAATAATTAGTAGTAATTAATAATTATTAACGATAATTAGTAATGTATATAATTAATTTGTAGTAATTAATAATATTTGGTAATAAATAATAATAAATACTAATAATTAGTAATAAATATTAATAAATATTAATAATTATTAATAAATAGTAATAATGAGTAATAATGAGTAATAATGAGTAATAAATAGTAATAATGAGTAATAAATAGTAATAAATTGTCATAAATAGTAATAAATTATAATAATTAGTAATAAATTGTAATAATTTGTAATAAATTCTAATAATTAGTAATAAATTGTAATAATTAGTAATAAATTGTAATAATTAGTAATAAATTTTAATAATGAGTAGTAAATAGTAATAATGAGTAATAAATAGTAAAAAATAGTATTAATTAGTAATAAATTGTAAGAATTAGTAATAAATTGTAATAATTAGTAATAAATTGTAATAATTAGTAATAAATTGTAATAATTATTAATAAATTGTTATAAATTGTAATAAATTGTAATATTTAGTAATAAATTGTAATAATTACTAATAAATTGTAATAATTACTAATAAATTGTAATAATTACTAATAATTAGTAATAAATTGTAATAATTAGTAATAAATTGTCATAAATAGTAATAAATTGTAACACTTAGTAATAAATTGTAATAATTAGTAATAAATTGTAATAATTAGTAATAAATTGTAATAATTAGTAATAAATTGTAATAATTAGTAATAAATTGTAATAATTAGTAATAAATTGTAATAATGAGTAGTAAATAGTAATAAATAGTATTAATTAGTAATAAATTGTAATAATTAGTAATAAATTGTAATAATTAGTAATAAAGTGAAATAATTACTAATAAATTGTTATAATTACTAATAAATTGTAATAAATTGTAATATTTAGTAATAAATTGTAATAATTACTAATAAATTATAATAATTACCAATAATTAGTAATAAATTGTAATAATTAGTAATAAATTGTAATAATTAGTAATAAATTGTAATAATTAGTAATAAACTGTAATAATTAGTAATAAACTGTAATAATTATTAATAAACTGTAATAATTACTATTAAACTGTAATAATTAGTAATAATTAGTAATATTTATTAATAAATACTAATAATTAGTAATAAAAACAGATAATTAGTAATAATTAGTAATAATTAGTAATAATTAGTAATAATTAGTAATAATTATTAATAAATTTTAATAATTAGTAATAAATTGTAATAATTAGTAATAAATTGTAATAATTAGTAATAAATTGTAATAATTAACAATAAATTGTAATAATTAGCAATAAATTGTAATAATTAGTAATAAATTGTAATAATTAGTAATAAATTGTAATAATTAGTAATAATTAGTAATAATTAGTAATAAATTGTAATAATTAGTAATAAATTGTAATAATTAGTAATAAATACTAATAATTAGTAATAAATACAATTAATTTGTAATAATTACTAATAATTAGCAATAATTAGAATAATTAGGAATAATTAGCAATAATTAGCAATAATTAACAATAATTAGGAATAATTAGCAATAATTAGTAATAAATAGCAATAAATAGAAATAATTAGTAATAAATAGAAATAATTAGTAATAAGTAACAATAATTAGTAATAAATAGAAATAATTAGTAATGAATAGCATTAATTATTAATAAATAGGAATAATTAGGAATAATTAGGAATAATTTGCAATAATTAGTAATAAATAAGAATAATTCATAATAATTAGGAATAATTAGTAATAAATAGGAATAATTGATAATAATTAGTAATAATTGCTAATAATTAGTAATAAATTGTAATAATTAGTAATAAATACTAATAAATACTACTAATTACTAATAAATACTAATAATTAGAAATAATTAGCAATAATTAGCAATAATTAAGAATAATTAGCAATAATTAGTAATAATTAGAAATAATTAGGAATAATTAGCAATAATTAGCAATAATTAGAAATAATTAGCAATAATTAGCAATAATTAGAAATAAATAGAAATAAATAGCAATAATTACCAATAAATAGTAATAAATAGTAATAAATAGGAATAAATAGGAATAAATAGGAATAATTAGTAATATTTAGGAATAATTAGTAATAATTAGTAATAATTAGGAATAATTATCAATAATTATAAATAATTAGCAAAAATTAGCAAAAATTAGCAATAATTAGGAATAAACAACAATAATTAGTAATAAATAGCAATAATTAGTAATAAATAGTAATAAATAGTAATAATTAGTAATAATTTGGAATAATTAGGAATAATTAGTAATAATTAGGAATAATTAGTAATAATTAGGAATAATTAGGAATAAATAGTAATAATTAGTAATAATTAGTAATAATTAGTAATAAATAGGAATAAATAGAAATAAACTGGAATAAATAGAAATAAATAGGAATAAACAGGAATAAATAGAAATAAATAGGAATAAATAGGAATAAATATTAATAAATAGGATTAAATAGTATTAAATTAGTTTTAAATAGTAATAAATTAATAATAAATAGCAATAATTAGTAATAATTAGTAATAATTAGTAATAAATAAGAATAGTTAGTAATAAATAAGAATGGTTAGTAATAAATAGGAATAGTTAGTAATAAATATGAATAATTAGTTAGGGACAGTTAGGAAGAGTTAGAAAGAAATTTTAATAAATTTTAATAAATTTTAAGAACTTGGCTTAATTTCCAGTGGAATGATGACACTCCTTTTTCTCGATGAATTTTCTCTTTTCAACTCTCACCGACTCAAAACATTATAAAAAATGTGCTGCTACATAGACATATTAAATCTCGTCTGCATGAGATTGGATATGCATTCGTAGAATCATATTTTTTATAATGTTTTCAGGCGGTGAAAGTTGGAAGAAGATGATTCATCGACAAAAAGGGGGCTCTTTTGTCTGAAGGCTCATTTACTTGCATCTTTCTCACACTGAAATCACAATGAAGAATGTGGTCAAAGATACACATATTTATTCTCATGCATACAAGGATGAATATGCGTACCTCTGACCAGATTCTTCATTGTGATTTCAGTGTGAGAAAGATGCAAGTAAATGAGCTGTCGGGCAAAAGAGTAGTCGTCAATCCACTAGAAATTGTGTCGCCCTTAATTAATGGAATTATTAAGAAGTAATAACAATTAGTTATCTTCTTTTTTCAGACAATGTTTTTATAATTTCAAATTATTCAAAAACAGTGATGATTTTATATTTTGTTGGAAAATATGGAACAAAGAAGTCGACATCAGTCATTATTAGATGATCACGTTTGGATAAATCAGCAAAGAAATCCAAATGGTTCTGGTTTAAATCATGTATATATTGAGGGTGTTGAAGCTTTCTTAGCATTTTCATCATCAAAACCGGAATATGTTTCAGAAGGCACAATTAAGTGTCCTTGTAAAAAATGTGCTCTGAGAACGTTTGACACATTTGACAAGGTTGGTGAACATCTCTTGCGGTTTGGTTTTCAACCGGATTATTTTTTTGGTATCAACATAGTGAACGCAGTTCCAGAGAAGATACTAATAACTTGATTTCGGATCCATCACGGTTCCAAAATTTAGTACATGATGTTGCAGGTCCATCTGTTCAACAAACTGAAACTCATGATGATATTGATTTAACTCCTGAGTTGGCACCACCTGAATTTTATGAGTTGTTGAGGTCTGCTGAGGATGTATTATATCCTAATTGCAAGATAAGAAAATTAGAAGCGGTTGCAAAATTTATGGCTATTAAATCAGATAATGCAATGTCAAACAACTATTTTGATCAGATATTTTCTTTGGTTAAAACACTGTTACCTAAAGTAAATGTGTTTCTTGAAAATTACTATAAGAGAAAGAGGTTGGTTCGTAATCTAGGCCTTAGTTATTAGAAGATTCATGCATGTGCAAATGATTGCATCTTATATTCTGGTGAAAATGAGTCATTGGATAGTTGTCCCACATGTGGAAAATCGAGGTGTAAAGAAGCTCAACTAGGGAATTATGCATCAAATCCTATAAAACAGTTGAGATATTTTCCCCTTACACCCAGGATGCAACGTTTATTTATGTCTCATAACACAGCGTCAATGATTTCATGGTACAAAACCAATATTTTAAACATTAAAAGCTTGAATCGTCCATATGGTGGTGATTCATGGAAAAATTTTGATCGTCTACATCCTTCTTTTGCTTTAGAAGCCCAAAACGTGCGATTGGGCCTTTCTACTAATGATTCCTATCTGTTTGGTTCTTATGGTAGTCAGTATTCATGTTGGACTGTCTTTATAACTCCGTACAATCTACCTCCATGGATGTCGATGAAGGAACCCTATATCTTTTTGACCTTATTAATCCCAGGACATCCGAAAAAGAATATTGATGTTTATTTGAAACCATTGATTGATGAGTTAAATGCATTATGGAGTAATGGTGTTAGTACATACGATGTTGTTGCAAAACAAAATTTCACATTAAAAGATGCATTGATGTAGACGATTAGTGAATTTCCGGCATATGGCATGTTATTTGGATGGAGTAAAAATGGTCTGAAATCATGTCCTTACTGTATGAAAGACAACAAAGCTTTTATGATCATCAATGGAAAAAAACCTTGCTATTTTGACTGTCATCACAGATTTCTTCCAACTGATCATCCTTTTCAAAGGAACAAATATCATTTCAGAAAAGGCACAATTGAAAGGGATGAACCTCCAAAAATGATCTCAAGTATAGAGTTAAAATCAATTGTATTTTCATTACCTCCCATCACATTTGGGCCAACGGTAAACCAATAGAAAATTCATGTCTTTGGGAAAGAACATAATTGGATAAAACGAATCATTTTTTGGGATCTTCTATATTGGTCTGATTTGTTGGTCCACCACATGTTGGATGTCATGAATATTGAGAAGAACTGTTTTGATAATTTATTTCATATAGTTTTGGATACACTAGGTAAGACCAAAGATACTATAAAAGCATGATTAGATCTTGCCCAAATTTGCAGGCGACCAGAACTTGAACTATTTGAAAATGTCAGATCACAAAGGTTAATGAAGCCAAAAGTAGCTTATACACTATCCAAAGAGAGTCACTTATTATTCTATTAGTGGATTGCATATTTGAGACTTCCAGATGGCTATGCTTCAAATTTTGGAAGATGTGTTAAGAATGGTCATATTAACAGATTAAAAAATCATGATTGTCACGTTATAATGGAAAGAATTATGCCAATTAGATTCAGAGGTTTGTTGAATTCTATGATTTGGGATTCAATAACAGACATATCATATTTGTTTTCGAGACATTTGTGAAGTGACAACAGACTATGATGTGCTAAGAAAACTGGAAGAAGATGTTGTTGTAATTATATGTAAACTAGAAAAAATCTTTCCGCCTGCTTTCTTTGACTCAATGGAATGTTTGATATTACATTTTCCATATTAATTTAAATGTGTAGGTCCAGTACCATTTTGATGGATGTACCCATTAGAGTGATGCATGCAGAAATTGAATAAAAAAGTACATAACAGAGCATCAGTTGAAGGCTCAATTGCTGAAGCTTATTTGCAAGAGGAAATTTCTTTTTTCTGCTCTCACTATTTTGAATCTAAATATCCCTCAAAACAAAACCACATGGGACGGAATGACGGAAATGTTAATGATGAAATGGATAATTAATTATCAATTTTTAATCAGCCTAATCTTGGCTTCGGTGGAGTTCAAGAACGATGGATTTCAGACGATGAACATCACAGAGCTCATACATATGTTCTGCTCAACTGTCAAGAAATGACAACATTTTTACTGTGAGTGCTTCTATCACTTATTCTATAATTTCTATTAAAGTATGTAAACTTATTTTATTTGTAGTTTATATGATAATCATATCAAGAAATAACTTCCACAAATTACAATAGCTGCTCTTGAAGAACGTATACAATTTTTTTTCTCAATGGTTTCAAAAACTGGTAAAATAAATTATTGATGGTTTAATATCAATTTAGTTTACTATTTATTATATTTATAATTGTTTTAAAAATTTTCAGGTGTCTCAACATGCTAATAAAATTGACAAGAGACTATGTATATTGAGTAACCCACCATCCAAAATGGTTAAATCTTATAATGCATATGTGGTGAATGGTTTTCAATTTCATACACATGCATATGGGGAATCAAAAAAACAATGAACAGTGGAGTTTGTTTGAGATGATCGCATCATAGAGAAACTAAAGTTGATTTTTAAGGCATTCGGGATGAAATTATTGAGCTATGTTATCTTGGACAGAATTACATAACAATGTTTAAATATCGGTGGTTGGATACTGAGAGAGGCTTGCGTGTTCATCCAACTCATGGAATCGTCGATATTAAATATAAAATTCTTCTTACAGTAAATGAACCATTTTTACTGGCTCAACAGGTACATCAAATTTATTATGCAAAGTACTGTGCTACTTTGAGAGACCTGAGTGATTGGTGGAGCATAATAAAAATGAGATCTCAAGAAAATCAATTTACTCAAACTGAATGTGGTTCCACTGAAGTGGAAGGAATTGAAATTTTTCAAGAGACTACTCAAAATCCATATTTTTCACAAAGAAATTTGAATATCGATGATGACACCCCACAATTAAGGGTCGATGGTGATGAAGATGTTAATGATGTTAAAAATGAATTTGAAATGACAAGGGATGGTGAAAGTGAAACTTATTTAGATATTGATGATGTCAAGGAGGAATATGAAGACATTGACATCGTCAGATATGAAGATGATGATGAAGGTGAACATTGACACAATTAAATGCTGGTTATGATCATAACTAATATATATCTATATATATTAGTTATTTTCAACTATCTTCTAACAAAAATCATTTTGTGTTTCAGATGGACTCTGATCTATTTCGTGAGTCAGAGGAGGCTGAGCTACCTTTGGATGAGGGGGATGTGTGATCATCTAACCCTCAGCCTACTGGTGGTTCTGGAGGTACGCGGAGGGGGCACGGTCTTTCATGAATGATGATTCCTGACCCTATCCCCGAGCGATGTCCACATCTTGGCTTCAATCCACGCACACAGAGGTATGGTAACTTGTATATTTTAGTTAGATTTCATTAATTTATTTATATATATACTAATTGTTTGATTATTTTTTCTTTTTTCACAGTTTTGCGCATGTAACTTCTGGACAGGGGAGTGCTATCTTGTGCAATTATTTTTCTCAGCCATGGATCACATGAGAACAAATTCCCGTTGATGTGCAGCTCGGCATGTACAATCATTGGCTTGTACATAAATAAATAATATTTATTTTGAAATTTATTTTATTAATAACTTGATATTATAAATTATTTGTAGGGTTTATGGTATCCCATCGATGATATCATGCGTGATGCTATTCATGCAGCATGGGAAGTGGATATACATGAGCGTTTGCGTCAGTTTTTGAACAATTTGAGAAAGACAACCATTAAGAAAGAATGAGCGACATTATTTGATAAGTCATGTAGAGACCACCGACCAGAGTACATTTCATCTCAGGTTTGGTATGAATTATGTGCACACTGGTTGGGTGGTGGATTTCATAGGAGGTCTTCATTGGGTTGGTAAAACCGGGGGAGACAGGTGGTGATGCATCGAGCTGGTAGTCGTATATTCAGTATGCATAGAGAGCATCTGGTAAGTATTTTTTTTAAATATTTTATATAACTTCAAATATAAACATTTTATTTTATATTCATATAGGCAGTTGAGAATCTTGATATTACAGAGTACGATGTTTATCGGAGGATGTATAGTGATCCAGCCACCAGATAGATTAGAGGTGATCGCCAACGTCGGATTGTGGTTAGTCTTATTTTTTTCAGTTTGACAATTAACTGCATATAATATTTTCACAATTTTAATTTCAAATTAGAATTGAAGGAGTCATATGAGGTTGTGACCTCTCAGACACAGGCTGTGGGTCAGGATGAGGCAACTGATCAGACTAGTGCCCACCATTTCGATGAGGCGGCATGGATGCAGGCGACTCAGTATGGCTTTGAGATGGGCCAAGTAGTTGGTATTGACTCTCATGTGACTACTGGTAATTATTATGGTACTGCTGCGATGTTGGCGTTCAGCTCGATAGGAGCTCATGGAGAGGCATTATCTTCTACCTCACAGTATCATGAGCAGTTCCGAGCTCAGAATGACCTTATAGAGAGTTTGCAGAAGTAGCAAGAAGAGATGCGTTAATAGCAGCAGCAGCAGAAGCAACAACACGAGGAGGAGATACGTCTATGGTAGCAGTAACATCACGATCAGATGGAGTACATGCACCGTCTGACTCATAGTTTAGGGATGAAGTTTCCTCCACCATCTCCTTCAGCTCCTCCACCTCCTCCAGAAGACGACCCCCCAATGATTTTTTTTATGTTAAAAACATTTGAATTTAACATTTATTGTAATATGAACTATTTACAATTTCTTTCTTTTATATCGGTGTGAATATTACATAATTTAATTTTTAATATTATATGATTTTTTTTGTGAATATTGAGATTTTTAATATTTTTTTATTTTATTTTTATTTTAATAATATTAATATTATTGTTTCATTAATCATAATTTTATTAATTATATTTTTTAGTATTATATTTTTTAATGTTTGTTTATTTTACTAATAATAATAATAATAATAATAATAATTTATGTTTTTTTTATTTTTTTGTGAATATTGAGAATTTTAATATTTTTATTTTTTTTATTTTAATAATATTAAAATTAATTTTTTGATAATCATAATTTTATTAAATTTATTTATTATTTGTGACGGGATCTGTTGTGACGGATTCCCATCGCAAATAGTCCAAATAATTTTTTTTTAAAAATATTTCCGAAGGGGTTACGGGCCCGTCGCAAATAGTCTAAATAAACATTTTTAAAAAAGTATTTGCGACGGGACTACGGGCCCGTTGCAAAAAGTATTTGTGATGGGCCCATCACAAAAAAGTTTTTATATATAAATTATATAATCGGAGACTTATTTGCAACGGTGAAGCTGCCCGTCGCAAAAAAAGTATTATTTGCGATGGACCCATCGCAAATAATACTTTTTGCGACGCTGTTTTCTGCAACAGGCTATTTGTGACGGGACCCTGTCGCTAAAGTTTATTTGCGATGGGATCCCGTCACAAATAACCCATCAAAAATACCTATAATTATAGTAGTGAGTATATATTAATTAAGTTGTGAGACTTAATGGTGTACCCCTACCAATTTTTTCTGATCGTGATCCCCATTTTACATCAAGATTCTGGAAAAGTATTTAGAAATCCCTAGATACTGAGCTTTGTTTGAGCACTGCCTACCACCCTCAAACTGATGGACAATCATAATAGACTATTCAAACCTTAGAAGACATGTTGAGATCTTTCTTACTTGACTTTCAAGGTATGTGGGATCAGTATTTACCTATGGTAGAATTTCCCTTTAACAATAGATTCCATTCAAGTATTCAGATGGAACCATATGAAGCGTTATATGGAAAAAGATGTCACACACCAACTTGTTGGGATGATGTTGGTGAAAGAAAACTTGTAGGCCCAGAACTTGTTGAGGAAACAATGGAAAATGTGAAGATTATCCAAACTCACATTAAAGCAGCTCAAAGTAGGTAAAAGAGCTATGTCTATAACCCAAGGAAGGATTTTGAATTTCAAGTAGAAGATCATGTTTTCTTAAAGGTATCTCCATGGAAGGGTGTTATACGGTTTGGTAAAAAGGGTAAATTAAGTCTAAGGTACATCAGACCTTTCAAAATTCTGGAACGAATTGAAGTTGTAGATTACCATTTGTAAATGCCTCCAAGTCTCTCCAAAGTTCATGATGTGTTCCACGTATCACTGTTGAGAAAATACATGCCTAACCCAACGCATATACTCACCTATGAAGAAATAGAACTGAAACCTGATCTGTCTTATTATGAAGAGCCTATCAGAATTTTTGATACTAGAGAACAAGTGTTGATAAACTGGACGAATCTTCTGGTAAAAGTTCTTTGGAGAAACCATAAAATGGAAGAGGTAATGTGGGAACTAGAGGAACTTATGATGAAGAACCCCCTGAATCTTTTTATGTAGTAATATTCTAAAAATTTTGAGGAATAAATTATTTTAAGGAGGGAAGAATGTAACACCCCAAGCTTCCATGGTACACCTATCTTTGAATAATACAGTAGCTTGCGCTGTACGCATTTACGAATTATAGCACACCACGACCAATCAAACTAGCTATTTAAAAAAGTAGTTATGAATAGTAATACCCACTTTTTGAAATTTTATAAATTTTATTTTTCAAAATGGACTTCATTTTTGGATTCAGAATATCAAAATTATCTTAGGGTGATTTTTTGGTATTTTCTGAGAACTTTCAATTTTTGATGAATAGTGAAAAACACTGCATTATTATTTAAAACCGACATTTTATTTAAATAATTATTTTTTTAATTTAAATTTATTTTAAATTAAAAATAGATACATAATAACTATATTAGTCCAATGTAATTTATTGGATTCATTTTATAATAAGATTAGATATATAAAATTTTATTGAACTTTTTAACGTCTTTTACCCACCTTCTAGGCACATTTGCAAATTTGCATAAAATATAATTTTATTTCCTTTGTGAATTGAATTTCAAAAATCTGACAGAAAAAGTTGTAATCAGTAAGTAAAATGCGGTTCAATAGGATGAAAATAATTTTTGGTGAATAGTAACTTTTGAATTTTATTTACCATGGTTAAAAGTAAATAGGGCAAGTAAAGGTAAAAATAATATTATAATAATATCAAATTACCCCAACACATGTCCTAATTCTATTGGATAAGTGTATTTATACCAAAAATAAACCTTAGGAAAAAAATATGATCCTTTTTTATTCACTTGGATTAGATTAGGACATTTATTGTATTTTATTTAAAGAAGTGTTAAAAGAGTTAAATTCAAATTTTATTAACTAAACCATTTTTAATATAGGGTTATACATAAGATAAATTTGTCTATAAATACTCATTATAAATATAAAAAAATTTCCTACATCATATCATTTTATTTATAATTTTTAGAGATTAAATAATTAAATTTATTTTTTACACAATGATGATGCAAATTTACCTTATTAATGAAAGATTAAAATAATTGATGTTATAAATATTAAAATAAATTTAAATTGAAACTTTTTATTCCATCCACGAATTTTATAGGAGAATATGACATGTTAGGGTTGATTGAATGTATTTTTTCAAAGTAATCAAGTTTTTACGACTTTCAAAAAAACCAAATACTAAACAGTGTCAAAATTGACAGAAATGAGTTTTTAAAACAAATACTATTTTATCAAATGATATAATATTCCTAAAAATATAAGATTTGGAAAAATGACTTAGATAGTATTATATATTCCATTAATTAACCACTTTAGGTTCTCTTGGAATTTTATAGTAACTATATTAACCATGTAATATAAAAATACAAGAAGACATGGTAAAAGTTAAACTATTTAACTAAGAGTTAAATCTAAAAGATAAGGTTAATATGGTGACCTAAACTTGTCTAAAACCTATTTTTTGAGAGTATTTAGAACCATACCCACCTTATACTTGAAATAAATCCATTTTGAACTATTAGAAACCGAAAATAATTTTATAATAAATAATATTTCAAGATTTTCCTAAAGTGCCCCTCACCTCTCTTATAAAAGGGGACTTCCCCTTCTCTTAAATTCACACCTCCAAAGCCATTTGTATCGGCCAAAACCTGCCCAAATATCCGCCCAACTACCCTCACTTAAATATAGAGGCCTTAATTTTATTATAAATACATCCTAAGGAGACCTTTTGTTCAAATCAGAATAGAAGCACCCGAAGAAGAGGTAATTATTTTATCATCTCTTTCAAAGTTCTTTTCTTCTTCTACTTCCTCTTTCTATATTGTTTCCATACTAAAATAATAAATCCAGTACCTTATACATACTGATATGTTATTATAAATATGGTATTACCATATTCATTATTCTATACATCTTATGAATGAAAAAGTCACCATACGTGCGTGCGTACGGCTTACCGTCTCCACATCGTGGTGTAGTTTGTTATTCAACACTTCATTATTTGGATGGGTATAATAATGAGTATAATATATGTAAATAATAAATATAACATGTTAATTATTTTTTTACATATAATATATCATCCAATTACATACAATTTCACCATCAATAGAATGATCTTGTCGCTCGTGCATACGTACGACTTACCGTCTCCACGATGCGAGGAGATTTCATTCCCCATCGTAACCATTAAAGAATAATTTTCATTTGATGATTAAAAAATAATGTTTAAGAACTTAATATAATTATTTATATGAATAAAATACATCCTATCCATAACAAACATGACTTACGTAACAAAACATATAAAGGAAAACAAATCAGTTAACACCCGAAACAATGATACTACTGAAATATTATTAACAAAGCAATATTAGAGGATCATATATGATAAAATATTTATATAAGTGGTTCTCATATAATTTAATAACAATTATTTAACTATTATATAGGAGGTTAACATACCCTTGCCTAAGGAAAATTATAAGGTAAGGTTTAATTTTACAATCTCTTTATTATCCAAGGTTGTTTATACACAAGTATCTACTAAGACTTCTTTATCATACACATCTATGTTTCTTAAAAATATATTTCAAAACATTTTTAATATTTTCTAGACTATGGTTTAAAGTCATTTATACCCTTCTTTTACATTTTATAAAAAAAATTGAAAGGAAACTTTTTGTCGTTTTTCAAACAAGGTACTTTTTTACCTTTTTGAAAAATTAAGGAAAGAATGTTTTTTAACTTATACGGAGGGTGAAACTATTTTCCACCATTATAACACCTTTGAATCTTCCCTTAAAATCTTGTAAGAATATTTTAAAAATAAATTTTTTATTCTATAATTATGAAACTTTTAAATGATTTCAATGTAGAAATAGATATTTCTCTAAAATAGTTTTTGGATTGATTTCATCTATGTCAACATCTATTGTTGGATTTTATGTTTAATTGAAGTTGATTTATTATGATAAAATATTCTATATTGTATTGATAGTTTTATGATTTGTTCAACTGTGGATGTGCTATTTTTATGTCATTCATGGTTTATGGTTAAATTATTAACACTTTTTATTCTATTTTAATACAAATGTTTATATTATGTTTCAACCTTTTCATATGAGGAATGCATTAGACATAGTAAGTGGCGGGAAGAGACCACTATAGCCCCTTGATGCATCGGTAGGTCTCATGAGACAAACTAGTGTCTTGTCACAAGGCATTGAAAAAACTTTTTTATTTGTATTATTGGCATGAGGCCTTGAATATGTGGTTATGATGTCCAAAATTATGCATTCCATCATTATGATATTAGCTATTGATGTTACATGTGATTATTTTTCTCATAGAATATCCATGTGAATAAGTAAATGACATTATTTGATTTATTTTTTCCATATTATACTAAAGTTTATGTTTAAAAGGCTTGTGTTTTAGTCTTATACATTGGATTAAATGTTTATGCTTATTTATGATAGTTTCCACTATATTGTTATCCTTAATGAGCATATGAGCTCACCCCTTTCTTATGTTTAATTTTTCCAGGATGCGAAGAAGTATATTATGATTGAACTATAGGGATAGGCTAAAAGATATGAGTACGTTAAAAGGAGGCACAATGTTTACTTTTCATTTCATAATGTAATGTAAAACTTATGAATGTATCTAGTACTTCAAAGTCTAGTAAACTGATTGGAATTTTGGGACTTGATCTCTTGTGATCATGAAAATGTTATGTAATAATTCACCAACTCTGGGTAACTGGGGTTAGGGTATTACACCACTAGGGGTATGTTTCTCTCCTAAGATCCCCTAAAATCTAGGACATATGCTTGAATCATGTCCTCCAACACCCGAATCGTGCACTCAGATTGACCATCATTTAGGGGATGGTAAGATGTACTCAGAAGTACATGTGTACCCAAAGTACTCAGTAGTCCCTGCCAGACACTAGAAGTAAAATGGACATCCCTGTATGAAACGATAGAGTGTGGAACCCCATGCAATTGTACAATATCTCAGATGTACAACCTTCCAATCTCATCAACATTGAAGGTTTCCTCGATCTTCAAGAAATGTGAAACCTTCTTGATTCTGTAAACAACAACCCATACTACATCATTCCCTTGAGGTGACCTTAGTAAACCCATCATGAAATCCATCACGACATCATTACACTTCTACTCGAGAATGGGTAACTGCTGTAAAAGCCCTGCCAGTCACGGATGCTCCGCCTTAACATGCTGATAGGTGGAACATCTCATCACAAAACCAGCAACATCTCTCTTCATACCTAGCCACGAATACTGATGGTTTAGATATTGATACATCTTGGTGTCACCAGGATGAACTACCCAAGCCGAGGAATAAAAATCCCACATGAACTTCTTATGTATGTCTGTTGACACCCATATGTGTCCATGAAAATGCAAGACCTCATCCTCGCCTACGGTCCACCCAAGAGTAGGGTCCTTTCCTAACATACTCTCTCATAGGACTAGGCCTTTGAGATCTGATAACTTCCTCATTCACACTAGATACAACATAGTAGAGGTAACAACTATAGAAGAAAGAAATGTCTACCCCTGTCTATTATGCACCTCCAAATGCATATCATAGAATAGAGCCATAAGCTGCCACTCTCTGTTGGCCTCCTGAACTGCCTGTATCTGAGTCCCCCTGCTCAACGCATTAGCCACTGCATTGAATTTACTAGAGGCAATCTTAAAGTCAAAATACTGAAGGTACTCAACCCACCTTTGCTGTCTCATATTCAAATCATGCGTAAAGATATATTTGAGACTTTTCTGGTAAGTGAAAACCACAAAATGATCTCCCAAAAGATAATGTCTCCAATAGTATAAATCATGAAAAACTATAAATAACTCAATATCATGTGTTGAGTAATTCCTCTCATGTGGCCTCAACTACTGAGACTCATACGCAATGACTCCTTCCCCTTGCATAAGTACTGCTCCCAGCCTGAAGCCTGATGCATCACAGTAAACAGTGTAACTCTTTCCCGGCTCTAGAAAAATTAGTATCAGTGCTGATGTCAATCTCCCTTTCAGCTTCTAAAAAGATGAATCACAAGAATATTTCCACAAGTACTTCACACCCTTCTTAGTCAGGCCCATTAGTGGCACTGCTAAACGTGAAAAGTCCTGTATAAAAAACCTATAGTAACTAGCCAGCCCCAGAAAACTCCATACTTCAAATACATTCTTCATATTCTCTTAGGAAACTACAGATCTCACTTTATCTGGGTCTACTAAAACTCCTATATCTGAGATAAAATGACCCGAGAAGTGGATATGGTCCATCCAAAAGTGGAATTTTGAGAGATTAACATATAACTGATGCTCTCTTAGTATACTCAAAATGATCTCAAGATGGGTGGCATGGTCATGTCGAGTGTGAGAGTACTCCGAAATATCAACCATGAAGACTACCACAAAAGAATCCAAGTAAGGATGGAACACTCAGTTCATTAGTTCCATAAAAACTATCAGTGAATTCGTGAGATTGAACGGCATAACCACATACACGTATAGACCATAACTGCTCCGAAAGGCTATAAGAGGCATATCTAATGGTCTAATGTGAAACTAATGATAACCAGATCTCATGTAAATCTTTGAGAACACCTTGGCTCCTCGAAGATGTTCAAAGATATCATCAATCCTTGGTAAGGGTTATCGATTCTTAACCGTCAACTGGTTCTACTTATGATAATCCACGCAAATTCTGAGGGTACCATCCACATTCTTTGCAAACAGGATAGGCAAACCCCAAGAATAAGTACTGGTTCAGATGAAACCCTTTTCCTATAACTCCTCTAACTACTTCTTGAGATTTTGTAATTATGGTGTAGCCATCCTATAAGGAGGAATAGACACCAGTGCAGGTCCTAGCACAAGCTTAATAGATAAATCTACCTTTCACTCTGGAGGTAAACCTAAAAACCGTCTTGAAATACATCCTTGTAATGACCCACCACTAGAGAAAAGTCCATCTGAGAAGTCCCCTGGTCATCCAGATATAAAATATCAATCTGGGCTATAATTTCTACCAACCCATGATGCTCAAGTCCCACCCTGCTCTCCTAGACATCCCATTCACCCTTGTGTAGAAAAGACTCGTCTGTTGGTGATGTGAAACTCACCCTACAGAGGTAGAAGTCAAAAAAGGACTAAAAAGAGACTAAATAGTCCATTCCAAGAATGACATCAAAGCCTGTAATCTCTAAGACATAGAGATCCCACAATAAGTGACACCCACCAACCTCAAGAGGGAACTCCTTTAACTGATGTACACCAGTCGTCCTAATCCCCAATGGAGTGTATAGCACCATGACATCCTTAGAAAGTAAGGATATAGAGACCAAGTCTCTCTACAACAGCAACATATATGAAACTATGGGAAGCACCTATATTGAAAAGTTTAGAAGCTAAAAATGAGGCAACTAGAATCATACCTCTAACCATAGAGGGTCTGGGATCCTGCTCCTATTGGGTATACTCCACTACAAAAGTCTGACCCGCACCATGGGCCTACGACCCTACCTGACTACCCTGAGCTGATCCACCCTGCTGTTGCTGAAAACCTACCGACTGGCTACTATGGCCATGACCTCCTCCTCAACCTGAATGGATGGAAGAACTCTAGTTACCTAACTAATGAGAAACTGGTGGTCCTACTCCTGAACATGGATTCATAGAAGAACCCCTATCACTAACTGTTGGTGAAAAAAACCAACAAAAACACTGAATATTGACCATATTGCTGCAAGTTTGGCACTCAACTAGTTCCTTCAGGCATTGGGGTTTCTTATGTCCGCTCTTCCCATAGTGGTAACACACCACTTGGATACCTGAAGGAGTATCCCTTCTACTCAGATCTCCATGCGTAGACTCCCTACAACACTTCCTACTATTATTCAAAGGAGTACCAAATCTGTATGCCAAACCACCCTGGCTCATAGCTCTATACTCCCTCAGATTATGCTCGGTGATTAGCACTTGGTTGACTATAGAAGATATAGAATTAAACCTTAAGATGTTCACCTAGGATCAGATGTCATTTTTTAGACCATCCTCGAAATTCTTGGCCAGAAATAACTCATCACCCCCTAGAATGGGTGTGAAGTGTTGTAGCTCTATGAAGAGAGAAGACTAACCCATGACTGAAAGAGTACCCTATTCCAGACCCATGAAATCTCTATCTCAATCTACCCTCAAGGTCTCTGGGTAGAAATAGTCATATAAGGTCTGTTGGAACCCATCTCAAGCCATAACGCATTGGCATACCACCTGTGATATCACATCCCACCATCTCTTGGCATAATCTCAAAGCGTGTAGGTTGCGAGATTCACCCTCCTCTAAAGAGGTGTCTCAAGATGCTTGAAGATAAACAACATGGCTTCTAACCATGAATCTACAGCCTGATGTCCTCCATCCCCAGAGAAAGTGGGAGGATTTTTCTGCTGAAAAACCCACTTCAATGCTTCCATAGATGGGGCAAGAAGTAGTGCTCCCCGGTAGGTCTGCATAAACCTCATGAAACCTTCTCAGAATTGTGCATCAGCACCTGTGTCCGGGATAACATCTAGTTCCAAGAAAGGCACGAAGAGAGGATCTGCAAGTAGTCCTTGATCTACTATTTCTGGTGTCTGATCATTGCCCTATGTCTGGCGTACAACCGAAGGGAATCTCAGTGGAATGACTCTGCAAGGTCAAGTGCACACCTCAGTTCAAGATTATCAAGGAATAAAACTTAGAAGTTCAAGAAAGGAAGAGGGGGAGAAAACATCCAAGTTTTACAAAAGAGGGTTATACAGTGTGTATACACACCACATGGTATGTTCCCTTAGTCTTTTAGAAGGTGTGTACTTCAACTAAACTTGGTCATGTAACACCCATACGCACAACATGTTCATCCTCATACACATCATATACTTGAGTTTTCCCTCCTACCCGAGTTCTTCTACACAGTTAAACCACATGGTTCTCTCCGGGGTAACACTACATGGCATGTTCAGATTAAAAATTATGTGTACCACTTAATTTCTAACCACCCATATCATTGGTCACATGGTCGAAGACACGGTCGACTCTATATGGCATGCAATATTAGGACATGGTGTGTACACCCTCAGTTTCATCCACCTGTGTTGTTGGTCACGCGGTTGGAGACAAGGTTCTTACAACACAGCGTGTACTCCCAGTACATGGTGTGTTCCACCAAACACTTCCCAACCCCATGTCTCTCCTCACACATTCATTCACACAGTTAAAGACTACACGGTGTATACATACAGTGTAGGCCATGTACTTAAGAAAAGTTGTTTCTTCCAGAACAGAAGAACACATGGCGTGTGTTCATGACACCACATGTCGTGTTGTCTGGGTTTCTGATAGTAAAACTTTGAAACTTCTATAGTACCCTTAAAAACTTAAAATTTCATCCAAGGAATTACAAATTTTGACCTGTGAGAGCCCATACTCCTGCGAATCAAAGTTTTGGAATCCTTATTCAGATCATATAAAAATAGAATCCAATTAAAGTTCAAACATGATCCATCCAAATGAAACTTTACATATCATCAATCCACTATCAAATATAAGGTATTCTATCACAACATCTATCACAAAAACATGCATATTTAGCACAACATTTATCACAACAACATGCAATTAGTAATGTACCCTAAATGGCATGACAAAATGCATGACATGTGATCTCTATCAAGTGCCTATATGATGCATGAGATAGAATACCCTCATCTCATCAGGTTTCAATAGAAATAGAACCTCAATAATATCAATGATAACATCACAAAACATTTGAATCACCCAATGGTGAAATCAAATCAATTATAACACTTTCAAAACCATAAAAATTGCAATATTCGAGGTAACTTGGCTTTTACCTATACACGGGTTAGCTACTCCCGGGAACAACTTATTACTAACTACCTATTCCTTCCTATCCCTATCTATAGGGAAAAAATAGTAAAAAAAGTTAGAAAATAACATGTCCTTTGATACCAATTTATAACATCCCAGTTCCAGGTGCTACCCAAAGTTGCCCCGTACCCGGTTGGTCACATGGCCTCAAGAACATTTCCCCAAATACCAGAGGCTGCCGACTAGCAGCGAGGGATTTGGGTGTGATAGTGGGGAAACTATTCCATCATTGGTAGAGTATACATAGTGGAATAACAAATGATAAACAACAGCGAAAGCAATAATACCATACAAAAAGTAAAAAATGTAAGATTTATAGTAAATAAACAACTAGAGCGCATATATAAATGATGCATGTCACATATGTCAAGGAAATCAACCAAACAAGTCACAATGATGGAATTAAAATACTAAAACCAAAGTACAAAAAATAGTAAACTCCAACAGCATCGCAAGACTCAGCTTGGTCCCACGCTCTCCAACTCCATAGCAATCAAGTACCTGATAAAGAAGGGTACTTTCCCTTATCTATACCTACAACCATATAATCTGTTTGGGTCAAAAATCATGACCCAAACAGGGTGTGAGACGAATCCCAGTAGGAAACCACCAAAAGATCTATTCCTAACTATTAGTGAATATATATAGTAGGAAATATGAAAAATGAAGAAATAAACTAGGAATTACTCAA
This sequence comes from Viscum album, assembly GCA_963277665.1. NCBI lineage: Eukaryota > Viridiplantae > Streptophyta > Magnoliopsida > Santalales > Viscaceae > Viscum > Viscum album. The sequence continues at coordinate 1,712,271,081 of OY728143.1, forward strand.
AAGTAATAAATACTATAGCTTTCAATTACATTCATGTGCATTTGTTAATTATGAAAACTATTGAATAATGTAACCTCAGGATCTAGCCTAAGCTCTATATCCCTCCCCTGTATAACAGTAACAACAGACGTCTCAAAAGACCATCTAAACAAACAAGAGAGAGACCAAGTCCAAGCTTGTGCTTTGGCTTGGCAGGTTCATCAAAATCAACCAATAAATTGTAAGCAACCCTCTGGGAAAGCTCCTGCAGCCTAACCCCTATGATCAAATGTTCTAACAAAACAAATACTCTTTGAGGAATCACTCATCATCAATTCTCCCTATGGTATTTTAACAGTAAACTATAGAATCTATGAGGAAGCACTCAATGTCCATTTCCCTTGTGGTCTCATAATGGTATACTATAGACACTCTGAGGGAGCACTCATTATAAATCCCCCTTTTAGTCTCGCAACATAAAATACAACAAACACTCTAGGGAAGCCCTCAACATCAATTCCCCCTATGGTCTAACTACACCAGGTTCTTATAGCCCTATGTAATACAATCACGCACAAACGATATCCAATAGCCCAAGTAATCTAAACTACTACAAGGCTAAGCAGCTACAATTCATAACATAGGAATTTAACAAGCAGTAAACAATCGATCAATTCCAACCTAACAAGTAAGGCAAGGAAACAAGGTCTGCCTCATGGGTAACCTGGACCAAACAGCCATAAACATTCAAACAAAGAAACGCACCCATGGGGTGTCCACTAAACATGAAATTTAGAATAATATATCCATGAAAACCCTTAATATATCAATAAATCTAAGGAATATGATAACAGGGTTCAATTCCTTAACATGAAATACCTGAATCATGGGTAATCGATGCTTAAGAATATATAACTCAAAGACAAACTCTAAAAGGAAACAAACCACCTACCTTGATGTTGTATGGTGAAAAATCTTGAATTTCAACCCTTGAATCATCCTAGAATGTTGTAGATATACAAAAAGGTCAAAATCATTCAACCTTGAATAACTCGAGAGAGAGGAGAAATTAGGAAGAGAGATTCAAGAAGAATTGAGAACTCACTGAGGTGATTCTAACACAATCGATGATGCTTGATTTGGAAAACAAATGATGGATTGGTGGCTCGGAGAAGATTCTATAACTCCATATGCTCCTTCTCAAGACACGACCAGAAGAAGGTGAAAACAAAGGTTAGATGTGACCCCAGTCTGATATCTCAATTAAAAAGAAAAATACACGGCATGTTCATTTAATGTACATTCCATGTACATGCCTCAACTGACCCCCATTTTAGGCGATCCACATGGCCATGTACTCGTTCGTTCCATGGCTAGTACACGTCTACCCACAGAAACCAGGTACATGGTGTGTACTCAGAAATACACAGCGTGTACTCAGAAAATTTTCCTTTCTTCCTTTTTCCTCAAAAACCACTTGGAAATAAAGATCCATACCTAAAATGAAGATCCATGTTCTTACACAATTTCACTTAATCTTGTGAAGTATTCATCAATTGTTTCTTCATCTCTAATTTTGATGTCTTCATACTTACTACTCCAAATTTGTAGATTTTCTTCCTTAACTTCTGTATTCCCTTCAAAAACAAATTTCCAGCTTGTCCCGCATACTTGTTAATGTTTTGAGACCCATAACCTTATAATAAAAATTTTCTGATATATACATGAGAATAACATTTATATCCTTTCCATAAACTTCTATATTTCTCTTATCAACAAAGTTCATTGGGTCATCTTTATCAATATGTGGAAACCCAATAGTATCAACATCAACAATTTACTATCCAAGAGATATAAGATAATGAATCATCCTATTTTTCCATCCATAATAATTTTTTTCATCAAATATAGAAATTTCTCTACTATTGATAGAATTTATATTATCCATGATAAGGATTCAATAAGGGAACCTTCACTCTGATACCAATTTTAGTTCCAAATGATTTAATAACAACTTAGGAAGTGGGGGTGGTGAAATAAGTTGTTCACTTTTTATAATTTGCAAAACTTTTAGAAACTTAACCCCTACAACCTTTTAATATTTATTTCCTTATAAACTATTATTAAATAATAATGCATTCAATAATAGTAAAAAGGTAAAGAACACAATATTTACAATGTTCAACCTTCATGTGAGAACCTACATCTTTTCCATAGTCACTCCCACGGGTGTATGGAAATCCACTATTATGAAGAAGTAAATACAAGTTGTGCCAACTCCTGTTAGACACATTTTATCCCCCGATAGGAAATATTATACTGACTACCATAATTTTACAATGTTTTCTTATAAAACAATTGATCCAAAAAAATAAAGACTTTGTTGAAGCTACTCCACAATTGCTCAGTCTGAATCCTCAGTTTGATTTGGATGGATCTGATTTTCTCAATCCGGTGAGTTTGGATTTGATTCTCTAAATAAAATTAGTTTGGATCTAATTCTCTTAAAATTATGAGTCTCAATATGATCCTCTCAATATAATCAGTTTGGATTTGATTCTCTCAATACGATGGAATCGATACGATGAACCCATTCTCAATTTTTAAAACTCAAACTTTGATCAAATACTCAATACGGTCTTATTCAATTCGATTGACTCAACCCAATTGACTGAATACGATCTTATAAATACGATCTTGCTCAACTGGGTAAAAAACATTCAAATATCTGATCCTCCTCATGATATCTTTGGCCGAAAATGACTTTCACTTGATTTCTTCAGCGCTCCACCTTTTCTACTTGCATGAAAATTCCATGAATAAAGGAATGATCTGATCAAGTATTTATATAAAACTCGAATGAAAAAAGTTGGAAACTTGAAAACATTCCCTGATTCCTCAAATATCAAAATATTCAAAAATATCTTGCATTTAAACTTCAATTTTGACTTCTTCAAACCTTCTTATATTTATTGGAGATTTACGCAAAATTGAATTTCAAGTTTGACCTCTTAAACTCTTCATAAAACATATAGAATTTTATTTTTGATTCTTCTTTATAATCAGATCAATACGATTTCTATTTATTTCTCAATGAATCTGATTTATATTTCTTTATCAGTGAATCCAAATTCTATTTCTTTCTCAGTGCATCAAATTTATGTTTCTTTCTTAGTGAATCTCAAATTTTTTTCTTTCTTAGTGAATCTGATTTCAGTTTCTTTCTTAGTGAATTCAATTTCTATTTATTTCTCAATGAATCTGAACTCTGTATCTTTCTTAGTAAATCTAATTGAATTCTCATTATTATGGAATTCCCATTACAATTTATTTCCCATTACGATAGATATCGTATTACAAAGTAATTTCCATACTGCAACTTTAAAATTCATCTAACCACTACACTATTTCTTCAAAAGATTTTATCATGGAAGTTTTCATGATTTGTAAGAACTTTATGATCATAAAAGAATCATATAACTTAGTTTAGAAATTATGAAAACTTTTTAACTGCTAACTTCATTTTCTTCAACAAACCTCTTCAACAATAATACAACCTCTTTTTTCAGCATCTTCTTTCTTTTGCTGATTATGAAAAAGGAAAACTTCCAGAGAACAAACTTTTTTTGCCTCTGATTATTTTGGTATGATGAGATGAATTAAATTTAGATAGATCCGATTCATGGATAACAAAAACATTATTATACAAAAAGGTTAGTTTTCAACAATTACAAAAACTTCTTTAAAACAATTTATCTCAATGGTTCTTCAAAAATATTATAATTTAATAGAATTGTTATAACCTAGCTGTTAAGTTATCCGAAATTAATTTTTTTAATCACATTATGAGAATATTTATATAATTTATTTATAAATAAGTACATAGTTCTTAATAAAATCATTTTATGCTTTTAAAAAATAATTTTTCTTCAAAAATGGTTTTATTTTTAATTTTATGTTTGTGAATTATAATTAATTTACACCAATTTTAGAAATTGTATTTTATAAAAATAATATCATTTTTTAAATCATAATATAAAAATTATCATATGGTGAAATTTTGAGATTTTTTTGAAAAGGTTGATTTTTCAGTGAAAAGTGAAAAATGCCGATTTTTCAAATACTATAATTTATTTTCATTAAATTAAGTAATTTTAAAGTCACATTCTAATTAGAATATTATTTTAATGTAAAATAATTATAATTTTTTTAGATTTAATATAATTAATTTTAATTGAATCATCTTATACCTGATATTAGTATAAGTTTATTTTTAGGCTTAAAAACACATTTGTTTTAAAACTGTTTTTAAATGCATAATGTTCCTCCATTTTAATTAATTAAAAAAAAATAATATGGAAATATTTAAATAAAATTTTTATATATTATATATCTTAATATATTAATTTAAATCCATATATTTATTATCATTAGTTATATAGTAAATTTAAGATCGTTTTATGCTTGAAAAATGAATTTCTTGAAAAACTGTTTTTCGACACGATTTGCAGGTTTATTTTTAAATTAAATTCTAATAATTATATGAATTAAATTTAATTAAATGTAATCCATAGTTGGAATAATAATTATTAATATTATATAATATATACAAATTAATTTTTGTTCATAATGATTAGTAAAGATAATAAAATGTATTTATTTTGATTAAGGTTAAAACAGGGTTTTGCACTTTACTTGTGCTTGTGTTCAAATTAATTTTCCACAAACATGGAATTTTTATTTGATAAATTTTATTTCATATTAATAACAGTGAGAAAAAAATTATCTAATAATTATATTTTTATTTTATTCTTAAAGGATAAATTATATAGGTTAAAAACTAATTATCGTGGTGAAAAGTAAAATGGTGATATTAAGTAAACTCAAAGGATAAGGAATAACATATTTAGAATTTTTTTTTTATTGGATGTGTGTCTTGAAATTAAATTACCTAAAATAAATTATTTATCAATGTTTGATGCACTTAGGGTGAGAGTGATTTCCCATTATTGAATAGTTTTGGATATTTACAAAAATGTCACTCCTTCTCAATTATAAAAGGGAAACCTCTCCCTCCACTTATTCACACCTATCAAGTCATTTTTCTTGACTAAAACCTAAAAAAAATCCTATATATCCTTAGATTAATTATAGAGATATTTTATTCCAAAAATACCAACCCTCTGGTTCTTAATAAGATATTCAAAGGAGTTTCTTCTAAGCGAAGGTAATTATATTCACTAAGTTCCTTCTTTTTTATTTCTTCTTTTCCCACATTCAATTATGTATTAAAATTTCAATATAATAACACCATTATCTCAAATATATTTATATTTTATTATGTTCTTGGCATAATATTTATCCATCTCCTCCTCCACCAAATGAAAAACAAATTCATCGCTCGTGTGTACAGTGGCCTACCGCCTCACAAACTGATGTAATTGTTTCCCATCATCGACTCACATAGATAGTCATAATTATGGAAATAATTAATATATATTATACATATTACTTTATATTAATTTTTTAAAATCAATATATCATCCAATTCCTTACCCTTTCACCCATTAAGGGAATGATATCGTCGTTCGTGAGTACGTACAACATACCTTCTCTATGTTGCGATGCGATTCATTTCCTTATAAAACTTTCAAGAATGATTTTAAAAATGTATAAAATAAATAAATATGATAATTATAACATTAATACCATTTTGTAGATTATTTATATATATCCTATGAAAAATAACCGTAACTTTTGCAATAAAACATGCATGATAAAATGAAGCAGTTAACACAAAAAACAACAGTAATAATGAAATATTATTAAAAAAAAGGTGATAATACAATATAATAAGATCCTTAATGATATTATAAATATGAATTAGGTTTTTATAGATAAATAAAAATTTTAAAATCATTATAGAGGATGTTAAATCATGTTTAACTAAAGGGAAACGTTAGGTAAGAGATTTTGTGCTAATTTCATTTTATTGAGGAATATTGCAATTTTATGCACAAAATTTATTTTATAGGGTGTATGTAATAAAATTTTTACATTTTATATCATTAATAATTAATAATTCATGTAATTTTGAGTTTCAATTTGAATTATTTCATAAAAGGGTATTTGACTTTATTTTTACCAAGTGGTAATGAATTTCATAACTCAAATTCTTTTCATTGGGTTAAAATACTTCTTCATTATCTTTGATATTCTAAAATTATGTTTATAATGACATTTGATTATTTGATGTTTTATTTAAACTTTGTTTTTAATTTATTTTTTACATTTGACAAACGTAATTAATTTTTTTATGAATTCTCACTTCAATGTTATGATATTTATAAGGGTTTATTTCACAGTCTCGTTTTAATCAGTATTATTTATGCATGAATTTCCATTGAAGGAGTTTATTTTATAATTTATTAATAAACCCATTTAATTTTATTATTCTATTTTTACTCAGGAATTTTTCAAGTAATAGTACCATTTTCCTCATTTGGTACTTAAATTTTTTGAGAATATACTTTTAAGAAAATCTAACTTCATTTCTCTCTTCGTCAAAAATCCATTTTCTTCTAAATACGTGTTTTCTAAAAATGTTTTCAATAATGTTTTTAATATTTTAATAAGATTTTATAAATTTATCTTTACCCATGATTGGATTTTTACAAAAAAAATTAAACGTAATATTCCCATCATTTTCCAAACAAGGTACTTTTTAACTTTTTTTACAAAATGTGAAAGGAATATTTGTTTTAACATACTCGGAATGAACATAAATTTTATATCATAATGAACAATAATTTCTTTGAAGTTTCATCTATAATTTTACAAGGTTTATTTCCATGAAAAAAAATTCCTAACTTTTTTTAAATTTTCAGTTTTTAAAAGTGATTCTCAAAGTGAAAAGGGTATTTTTCCTAAAGAATATTTTAATGATCTTGTTATGTTATTTCTATTCATAAATAATAAAATCCCTTTATTTTCTTCTAATACAATGGAGATAAATTGTAATTATATAATCCTTATTCTTCATCAGGATGGTTTTTGAACATTTTTATTAGGGAAAGTATCAATATTCACTTTCTTGATTAATTTTGTATTTATTAGATTTCTATCTATTTATTGTGATCATTGAACATTAAATTTCCCTTAAATATATATATATTCTCTGTATCATGAATATGATTATTTCCTAAACCATATACCATTTTTATATATTCCTCTTTTCTTGAAAAGTTATTTAATTGATTGGGGAAATATTGATATTTTGTATTCTTTATTCAATAAGGATATTTGTTGATAAGATATATTATTTATGAATTAAATATGTCATTAAATATATGAGGAATACATTAGACATGTAGTGATTGGTGGGACCCAAAATTATATAGCCCCTCGATGCATAGATAAGTTCCATAAGACAAATCTATAAGCTAGCATTAAATGGGTATTTACCCATAGTTTTAAACTGTCTTAGTGAAAGGTCTTGACTATTTAGATATCATGATAGCTGAGATCACAAAATCCAATAATAATAATTTCCTTTATTTTGAATTAATTTATTATTATCAATGAGATTATATGCATTGATATTATCTATGGATTCATTTTTTTCTCAAGTTATTGATTAAATGGAATGTTTTTTCAGTTATTTTCCTTACCATATTGATTATGCCTTATCTATTCCTAAAAGTCAAGTTATTGATTAAATAACGTGTATTTTGAGTTATTTACCTTTACATATTGATTATTCCTTATCTGATCATGATATTATAGTTATTGATTATTCCTTATTGATTCATGATAAATTCTACTATACATAACCCTTATGGAGAATTTGAGCTCACCCTTATTTTGATTCCTTTCTCCTAGATATAAATAAGGAATCTTTTAATGAGTTCAAGGATACAAAATTATTACTCTCGCTATTTTTTTTGTAATGGCCCATAACTCCATCAAAGAATTTCCCTTCTTATGTTTATTTAATATAGTATAAATCACATATAATAACTTATAGAACACAATAAAAACTTTATAAATGAATAATTAAGGAAATAAGAGGCATTTCTAAAAGTCAATGAACCTATACTGATGAAATAGTAACCGACCCTTAGGAATAGTAATATGACTTTTATGAATAGTAAATTGACCTAATGAATAGTAACCACACCCATGAAAGAAAAAATAAAATTTAGGCATCTCATAAGTGAAAGTATGATATAATTATATCATAGTAAAAGTAAGTGATTTTTTTAAAAATTAATATTTAAGTGTTGATATTTTTATAACTCATAAATATTTAATTATAATTTTATAATTAATAAAATTATTTAAAAGAAAATTCATTTTCATAAATTATATTCATAAATCAATATTATTTTTTTATGATTTTGTGAAAATTTTATGAGACCTTATTTAATTTTTCAAAGTGTTGTAAAATATGTTTGAAATTTAAAATCTTTATTTTTTGAGTAAATAATGATGTTATTTAAAAATTAAATGTCACATATTTAGAAAATTATTTTGATAAAATAGAGTACATTTTTTAATTCTATATGTCTAAAAATGGTTGGGGTGATTTTTTTGGATTTTTCTAAAATACTTTAATTTTTGTTGAATAGTAAAATACAACAATTTACGATAAATGCTAAATACATGATTTATTGAGTCATTGGTGATTTATGGATTATGTAAGCACACTTGGTTCAAAATCACATGCAATTATAACTATTTATTTTCACAAGAATCAACACTATTTCTTTCCTTGAGAAAATTAATAAAATAATGAATAAGATATTCAAAAATCACCTCTCTCCTCCACTATAAAAAACTACCCCTCACTCCCTCTTCTCCTAACTCATCTAAGCATTGAATCTTGTAAAAGTTCTTCCTAAATAATATTACTTAGTATCTACCCACATACAGTAGATATTGGTCTTACCAAAATACCAAAACCTATTCCCTTAAGGAGGTTCTCAAGGAGGATATTTCAAGCGGTAAACCCTCTTCCCTTTTATTTTAATTTCATTTTTGATTTATTTTATTTTCTTATCTTCTACTCACCTACTCTATACAAATGGTCATGATAACTCAAGTATAACATATAAAATTTAATGATATCATTTTGATGGAACATCCATTATCAATCTCCTTACTCTCTCTATATTTTATTTTAAAAATGAAATCATCGTCCGGGAGGTGCTAATTTACAACATTCATGGACGATGAACTTTTGTTCTTGAATTTATACTTAAAGGCTGGCCATGAAAAAAAAATTATGGTAGAAAAAAATTATAAAATATTTATTATATATTATTTAATTATTCTTTAACCATAATCTACACATGATATTAAATAATAGAACAAAACTAGTTCATTGTGATAAAAAAAACACCGTAAAAATCTAAATAATTATCACTAAATGTCTTATCTAATGAATAATCCTCATACTATGTAAAAAAATGATATATACAAACATTTAAATTTTTTAATTTTCATTAATACCATATAAATTAAATTTTGGATAATTATAGCCATTCCACATGAACTTCCATACTCATATACAAGTATACCGATCATGAAAACCAAGTAAACAAACACTTCTAAGCGATAAATTTTTTACTGTAACTCATCAAAAAGACCAAAAATTAACTTAATAAAATTTTAATAAATAAAAAATATATATATAAGGTTATTAATTATTTAATTAATTGATTTAATTTTATTATCCAAGAATTTAAGGTCAAATGTAGAACACATTCGGACACATGGTAAGGGTTTTATACTTGAACCTCCAATTTCTTTCGGGTTACTATTTTTCAATATTTACCCTAATGAAATTATTAATTATTCTTATGTAATCCTCATAAATTATGTGTTATTTTCTATATATATGTACCAATCATAATCCTTCTTTCTTTTATGGGGAGTTACATGTTTTAAAAGGATTTTTCTCAAATTCTTCCCGATAAACAAGCCCGATTTAAGGGATCTTCTCAAATTATTACCTATTTTCAAGTACACTATATAATCTATTTTAATAAAAAATTATTTTTCTAAAATCACTAATTTTATTATGAAAAACTATATTATTTCAATTCTGGTTTTATACAAATATTTTTCCAAAAGAACTCTTCATTGTAAAGTTAAAGATTATTTCTCTCAAGTATTACTCGATGATTTTATAAGAGTATTTCCATCTATTTAAACACTCTTGTTGATTCATATGATTAATATTGATTAATATTTCATTATATCATCTACCACATTTTATTTAATGGTTTTTTATTAGTTTTATTGTGGATGTTCTATCTTAATACCATTCACCATGGTACTATGAATAGTTAGTGTTTATGTTTAATGACTGGGGAAATTTATTTACATTTCATATGTTAGTTTCAATATGAATGTATATATTGTTTGTATTTATCCCCATTCATATTATTAATTAATCGGTCTTATTAAGTGATGGTTGGGGCCCACTATGGCCCCTAGATTCATCAGTTGGTCTCATGAGATAAACTAGCTTGGGTTTTTACCCATTATGTATGGTGTCTTAGACAAGGTCTTAACAGTATGATTATGATGTCCAGAATTATGCATTAAATCATTATGAAACTAGTTATTGATAGTCCATGTGATTATTAGACTAGTATAATATCCATGGTTAGGTTTTATGGCATTATTTAATCAGTTTTTATTCCTACCATATTATGCTCAATTTTATTTTTAAAGACACGTGTTTTTAGTTATTCAACATGCCTAATGTTTATGTTTCTGATAACTTTTGTTGTATATATTACCCTTAGTGAGCATATAAGATCACCCCTTCTTATGTTTTATTTTTTCAATTATGTGAAGAAGTATATTATGAATGACATGCAGGGATATTCTAAGAGTTATGGAAGTTACTAATGAATCTATTATATTGTATTTCATTTCAAGTTGTAATGTTGAACTTATGTATGTATCTAGTTTTCAAAAACTACTAAAATATTAAGTCCTTTAGGATGTGAATTCCTTGTTTATATTCCATTGTAATAAAATAAGGTATCGACTCTGGGAAACTAGGGTCGGGGTCTTTACAGTTGGTATTAGAGGAAGTTTAGTAGAATCCTTGGAAACTAGATTTAGAAAACACAGATTAGGGAACAAAACCCACTGACAGACTTTGAGGATAAGCATAAAAGAACATACTATAATTTTGGTAAGGTATATATTATGTGTATCTTTATAGAAAATACATCCATTTATAAATAATACAAGTAGATGTGTTTCTGACACAGATGTACCTAGGATTTACAACCTCGATAAGGTGTTCTGGGCCTAACTCAGGGTAACCTGGTACATGACAATGAGTCTTACTATGCATATGGTTTGACACTCCTGGGGGATATTCTTAAGATAATTTATATTTTCTTTACAATCCATTATGAAGGATTTAAAAGTAAATTTTTTCTCAAAGAAACCATGTTTATGATTATGAGATTAGCTATGCATAGGATTTAAGTTTATGTTAAGTATTTTTCTAGCTGAGATTATGCAATATGATTCATAACCTAATCTAGTGTATGTCATTATTTATAAATGGTACCTAGTGGAAGGAATGAAAACCGCATGAATTCATGTATCCCATATAGATATTTCCCTCCTATGTGAGATAATGATGTTGTTTCTAAAGATACTACTAGTTTCGAGAAACTTATAACTATATTGGGATAGCTGAATCAGGTTATGAACAATAACCTTACCTGTATGGATTATCCTAATCCAAAATGTGGAGGAGAAATTCTAAACCACTTTATGCGATAATATCCTCCACCATTCAATCGGAATACAAACCCATTCATAGCAGAACAGTGGATAAGTTCCTTAGAGAAGATATTTCTTGCCTTGGGGAGTAACAAAATGGAATTCTATCATCTATCGGGAGATGATGATCAATGGTGGTCATTTATTCAAAACAAAAAGGAGGATGAAAAGATTGAAAATATTAAATGGAGGGATTTTAAGGAAATTTTCCTAGAAAAATATTTTCCTCAAGAAAAATGAGCATATATGGAAATACTGTTATTGATTCTGAAAAAAAGAAGATAAAAATGTTGGAATGTATGAAGCCAACTTTACAAGATTAGAAAGGCATGTCGCGATCTACATATGTAATCCAAGTAGAAAGATTGATTGATTATTTTATGGTTTAAAACCATTCCTCTGAAGGGAATAAGTATCCCAAATTTTTTCATCAAATGAAGATATAGACTCATGTGCAATCAAGACATAAAAAGAATTCTCTAAGTCTTATTACTTTAAAGAAATTCAAGAGAAGAAAAGGGTTGTTTAGTACTATGTAAAAGTAAATAAGGAAAAGGGTAATAATGGAAGAATTGATTTTTCATCCTATGATAATTATGGGAATAAACACCCTGGTACTTGCCTGAAGGGTATGGGTGTTTGTTACAAGTATAGAGGAAAATTCCACCAAGCCCATGATTATAAGGGAAAGATAAAGGAACTAATGTTCAATGCTAAAATTGAAAATATATTTGACATTAGTCAAATGATTTTCCTAAGCGTCAAGAAATTTATTCCCAAATAAGGCTAATAGAGAAAGTCCAAGCTTATGTGGTCACAACTGCTGAGGTTGAAGTTCCTAATGATGTAGTGGAAGGTACTTTAATTATTTCCTAAAACATAACCAATTCTTTATTTGGTTTTAAATCATCACATTCTTTTATATCTTCCTAGTTTTACAAGAAAATTATATATTTACAATTTTATTTAATAAATGAGTTTTCAGTCAAAACTCCTAAGGAAAGTATCATTGTAATAAATATGTGTCGATCAGTCACCCTTATGACACATAAATGTTCTTTATTTTCTATCTTTATCATCATACCCATGATTTACTTTGATATAATATTTATTATGAATTTTATTTAAAGTTATGGTGTGAAAATATATTACAAGAATAATAAAGTTACAATTTTTGAGAATTATATAGAATCTCTTATCATTAGAGTAGAAACCTTATCATATGATTCTTATCTAAATCCACCCATAATAGCTCTACTGAATTCAATTATTGGTGAGGAAGAGAAAAAAATATCTATGGGTGAGTAAAGAAATATTCAAATTGCGGATGTGCCTATTGTGAAATAATATGTTGATGTGTTTCTATAGGATATACCTGGACATCCTCTAGAGTGAGAAATTGAGTTTTCTATTGATTTAATTCCTAGGGAAAGGCCTATATTAAAGACTCCTTATAGAATGGCTGCAGTGTAATTAGTAAACCTGAAGAAAAACTAGAGGAATTGAGTGATCAAGGATTTATCCACCCTAGTGTTTCTCTATGGGGAGACCCTATTCTATTTATCATGAAGAAATATAGATCCATGTGGTTATGCATTGAATATAGAGAAATCAATGCAATTACGATAAATAACAAGTATCTTCTTCCTCACATTGATGATTTTTTTGATCAAATTCACAGAGTCTAATATTTTTTGAAGATTGAACTTTGATCTAGATATCATCAGTTATGTTTGAATAAGGAAGATATTCTAAAGATAGAATTTAGAACTAGGTATGGGCATTACAAGTTTACAGTAATGCCTTTTGGACTGACTAATTCACCCTATGTTTTCATGGATCTGGTTATTAAAGTTTTCAAGGAATATATTGATGACTTTGTTGTGGTATTTATTAATGATATCTTAGTATACTTTAAAAGCTATTAAGACTATGATAATCACTTGTGGATTATTCTAAAAACTCTTAGAAGAAATGAATTATATGGAAATTTAAGCAGGTGTGAATTTTGGATTCAATAAATTTCTTTTCTTGGCCACATTTTCTCTAAGGATGGAATCTTAGTTTTCCCTGCTCGGACAGCCGGTTCTTTTCTGGTGGTCGTGTCTCCGGAGTGATAGCTTGGAATTGGTCCGGTGGGCCTTCTGGTTTTACCTTTGGGTTGTGTTATCCACTTATGGTTCTTCTGGTCACTTGTCGTGGGTTTTCCCATTGGGCTCTTATGTTTTGGGTGGTGTCTCTGATTGGGCTTTGTCCCACTGGGCTTGCGGGCTTGTAATGGGTTTTACCTTACCCATTTCAAAAGGTTTTACTATCCTTTTTCTTTTCTTTTAATAAAGGGGCATGACCCCAAACCTTTCTGGTAAGAATGTCCTACTCCAAAAAACATAACTGAGGTATGTAATTTTATTGGTTTATCATGTTATTATTGGAATTTTGTTTAGAACATTGCCCGATTACCCAACATGTTTACCAAGATTACTCATAAAGGGGTTAAGTTTGTATGGAAAAAATATTGTAAAGAATGTCTTAAAAAATTGAAGAGGAGATTAGTGAATCCTCCAATCCTAAATCTAGCATCGGAAAATGGTGAATTTTTAATTTATAGTGATTAATCAAATAAAGGACTTTGTTTTGTCCTTAAAAAACATGATATAGTTATTTCCTATACATAAAGGTAGTTAAAAATTCAAAAATTGAACTATCCAACTCATGATATTGAGTTAGAATTTTTAATATTTTCTATGAAGATATAGAGACAATATCTCTATGGTGAAATATGTGAGATATATACAGATCATAAAAGCTTGAAATATATCTTCTCATAGAAATAAATCAACATGAGGAAAATGAAATGACTCAAACTACTCAAGGATTATTATTGTTTCATACACTACCATCCAGGGATTCCAAATAAGGTGGAAGATGAATTGAGCAACAAAGATCAAGGAGTTCTGAACAAAATGAGGATTAAAAAGGATCCTATGCACATGGATCTAGAGAGTATGGATATGGGAATTATCAAATAAGGTAAAGCATTATTACTTTTTCAATTGGTTTCCCAACCATATTTATTGGAAAGAATTAAAAGTTCTTAGTCTGATGATGAGAATCTTCAAAAGAAAATTAAAGTTGTGAATGATGGGAAGTTGGTAGACTTCGTGTATGAGTATTGAATTCTAAAATTTCGAAGGAGGTTATGTGTTCCCTCTATCCTTGAGAAAAAATAGAGTTATTGGATGATTAACATAGTTCGAATTTCTCTATACACCCTGGTAGCACTAATATGTATAGATATTTGAAGGAATATTTTTAGTGGGACAACATGAAGAGAGAAATTTCTGATTATGTATCATGATGTTTAGTTTGTCAACAAGTGATGGTTGAAAGACAAAATCCTAGAGGATTCATGAAACCTATACCTATTCCAACATGGAAATGGGATAAAATTACTATGGATTTTGTCACCAGATTACCCAAAAATTCAAGAAATAATGATGCAATATGGGTAATTTTGGACCGACTTACCAAATCTGAACATTTACTTGATATAAGGGAGTATTTTCCACTAGATTTCCTTGAACGACTCTATATTAATTAAGTTGTAAGACTTTATGGAGTACCTCTCTTAATAGTGTAGGATCGTGATCTGCAATTTACATAAAAATTCTGGAAAAGTCTTCATAAAGATTTATATAGTGAACTTAATTTGAGTATTGTTTATCACCCTCAAATTGACGATAAATAAGAAATGATGATACAAACATTAGAAGATGTGTTGAGATCTTTCTCACTTGAATTTCAAGGTTTGTGGGATCATTATTTACCTTTTTTGGAGTTTTCCTACAATAATAGTTTCCATTCTAGTATTCAAATGGCACCATATGCAACATTTTACAAAAAGAGATGTCATATAACAACGTGTTGGGATGAATTTGGTGAGAAGAAGATTGTGGGACCAAAGCTTGTAGAGGAAACAATAACGAAGGTAAATACTATTCAAACACATTTCAAAGCAACTCAAATTAGGCAAAAGAGCTATGTCGATAATCGACGTAAATATTTGGAATTTCTTATGGGAGATCATGTTTTCATGAAAGTATCTTCATGGAAGGGTGTTATAAGATTTGGGAAGAAAGGGAAAATGAGCCCCGAGTACATTGGCCCCTTTGAAATTCTGGAGAGAATTGTAGTTGTGACTTATCGTTTGGAAATTCCACCTAGCATGTCTAAGGTACATAATGTGTTCCATGTCTCTTTGTTAAGGAAGTACATTCTAGATGCAACACATGTAATCACTTATGAAGGAATAGAACTGTAAGCAGAATTATCTTACTATGAGGATCCTGTCTTAATTTTGGACACTAAGGAACAGGTATTGAGGAATCATATGACACGAATGGTAAAGGTACTGTAGAAAAATCATAAAATTAAAGAGGTAAAATGAGATCTTGAGGAACTTATGATGAATACCTACCCAAATATTTTTATAAGGTAACCTTCTGGTAATTTCTAGGATGAAATTTTTGTAGGAGGGGAGAATGTAATAACCCAAAACTCTATCAATAAATTTCACTTCTTATGTTTATTTCATAGAGTATAGATCACACATAATCACTTATAGAACATAATAAAAACTTTTTAAATGAATAATGAAGGAAATAAGAGGCATTTCTATAAGTTAAGGAACCTATATCGATTAAATAGTAACTTGCCCTTAGGAATAGTAATATGACCCTTATGAATAGTAAATCATCCTAATTAATAGTAACCAGACCCATGAAAGTAAAAATAAAATTTATTCATCTCATAAGTGAAAGTATGATATAATTATATCATAGTAAAAGTAAGTGAATATTTTAAAAATTAATATTTAAGTGTTGGTATTTTTATAACTCATAAATATTTAATTACAATTTTGTAATTTATAAAATTATTTAAAAGAAATTTTATTTTCATAAAATGGATTCATAAATTAATATTTTTTTTGTCTTATGATTTTGTGATAATTTTATGATACCTTAGTTAATTTTGTAGAGTGTTATAAAATCAGTTTGAAATTTAAAATCTGTATTTTTTGAGTAAATAATGATTTTATTTAAAAATTAAATTTAATATATTTAGAAATTTATTTTTATAATATGGAGTCTATTTTTCAATTCTACATGTTGATAAATGGTTGGGGTAAATTTTTGGTATTTTCCTAAAATACTTTGGTGAATAATAAAATATGATAATTTACGATAAATGCTAAATACATGATTTATTGAGTCATAAGTGATGTATGGATGATGTAAGAAAAATTAGTTCAAACTAATATTTAATTATTAATGTTTTTTCACAATAATCCACACTATTTCTTGTCTTGATCAAATTAATAATATAATAAATAAGATATTCAAAAATCACTCCTCTCCTCTACTATAAAAACCACCCCCACTCCCTCTTATCCTCACTCCTCTAAGCCTTTAATCTTGTCAATTTTCTAACCAAATACTCTTCAATATTCTCTCCCAACATATAATATCTATTGGTCTTACCAAAATACCAAAATCCCTTCCTTTAATGAGGTTCTCAAGGATGATACTTCAAGAGGTAAACCCTATTTTCTTTTAATTTCATTTTTGATTTATTTTCCCTTATTATCTTATACTCACCTACTCTATCCAAATGATCATGATAAATCCATTATCAACTATATACTGGAATGATTTCATGTTAATTTAAAATCCATTATCAAACTCTTTTCTCTATCAATATTTTATTTTAAAAATGAAATCATTGTCCGGGAGCTGCTGATTTACAACCTTCATGGACAACCAACTTATGTTCTCTAATTTATCATTCGAGGATGCTTGTGAAATAATTTTTATGGTATAACCAGATTATAAAATATTTATTATATCTTATTTAATGATTCTATAACCATCATCTATACATGATGTTAAATAATATAATAAAACTAGTTCGTTGTGATTGAAAAATAGCAGTAAAAATCTAAACAGTTATCACTAAATATATTATTTAATGACTCATCCTCATACCATGTAAAAAATGATATATATAACCATTTAAAATTATATATTTTCATTAATATCATATAAATTCAATTCTGGATAATTATACCCATTCCACATGAACTTCCATACTCATATATAAGTATAGCAATCGTGAAAACCAAGGAAACAAACGCTCCTGAGTGATAAAATTGTATCTTATAATTCATCAAAAAGGTAATAAATGAACTTAATAAAATTGTAATAAATAAAATAAATATAGATAAGGTTATAAATTAATTAATTAATGTATTTAATTTTATTATCCTTGAAGTTAAGATCACGTGAAGAACACATTTGGACATAAGGTAAGGGTTTTCTACTTGAACATCCAATTTCTTTCGGGTTACTCTTTTTCTCTATTTACCCTTATGAAATTATTAATTATACTTATTTAATCCTCATAAATTATGTTTTAATGTTATATATACATGTACCAATCATAATACTTCTTTATTTTATGTATATTTACATGTTTCAAAAGTATATTTCCAAAATTGTTCTCGATAAACAAGCCCGATTCAAGGGTACTTCTCAAATTATTACCCATTTTCAAGTACAATCTATAATTTGTTTTAAGACAAAATTATTTTTATAAAATAAATGATTTTATTATGAAAAAAAATATTTTTTCACTTATGGTTTTATAAAAATATTTTTTCAAAATAACTCTCCGCTGTAAAGTAAAAGAGTATTTCTCTCAAGTGTAACTCGATGATTTTATAAGAGTATTTCCATCTATTTCAACACTATTTTTTATTATTACTCTTAATTGGGATTAATATTTTATGATATCATCTAACATATTCTATTTAATGGTTTATTATTATTTTGAGTGTGGATGTGTTATCTTAATATGATTCACCATGTTACTCTGAGTGGTTAGTGTTTATGTTTAACGATAAGGGAATGTTATTTAAATTTCACATGTTAGTTTAAATATGAATGAATATTTTTTTATGTTTATCCCCATTAATAAGAGGAATTAATTGGACTTATTAAGTAATGGGTGGGGCCCTATATATCCCCTTGATGCATCGGTAGGTCTCATGAGATAAACTAGCCTGAGTTTTTATCCATTACGTATGGTGTCTTGGCCGAGGCCTTGATGGTATGATTGTGATGTCTGGTATTATGCATTCCCTCATTATGAAACTAGTTATTTATAGTCCATGTGATTATTTTTATAGTATAATATCCATTTCTATGTTTTTTTAATTATTTAATTAGTTTTTATTCCTTCCATATTATGATCAAGTTTATTTTTAAAGGTATGCATTTTTTAGTTATTCATCATGCCTAATGTTTATTTTTATGATAACTTATATTGTATCTCTTACCCTCACTAAGCACTTGAGCTCACACCTTATTATGTTTTATTTTTACCAGGATTTGAAGAAGTAAATTATTAATGACATGAATGGATAATCTAGGATTTATGGAAGTTACTAATGGATCTGCTATATTGTATTTCATTTCAAGTTGTGATGTTTAACTTATGTATGTATCTAGTTTTTCAAAACTACTAAACTATTTGGTACTTTGGGATATATATTCCTTGTTTATATTAAATTGTAATAAAATAAGGCATCAGATCTAGGAAACTGGGGTCGAGGTCTTTACATTTTTTATTTTTTCAAATGTAATGTGAGATTCAAGTATGTATCTGGTTTACCATGACTACTAAAATATTCAATTATTTAAGATTATATCACTTTTATCTTATGAAAAATTGGTAAATTAACCACCAACTTTGTCCTACTGGGTTCTGGGTCTTTATAGTTGGTATTAGAGGAATTTTAGTAGAAACCTTGGGAACTAGATTTAGGAATAAATATATTAGGGAACATAACCCTATGGTAGACTTTGTGGATAAGTATAGAAGAACATTCTAAAGTTTTGGTAAGGAAAATATTATGAATTTTTTTCTAGAAATATATCCCTATCTCGATACTAAAAGTGGATGTGGTTCTTTCATTGTTGTACCTAGGGATAATAACTCTAAAAAGGGTGCATTAGGTTATGACTTGATCATCACCTAGTGTAAGAAAATGGGACTTACTGCACACTGGTTTGACACCCCCAAGGGATATTTTTAGGAAAATTTACATTTTATTTACAAACCATTTTGAAGGATTTGAAAATAAAGATATCCCCAAAGACACTATGTTTATGATTCATATGAGGAAAGTTTAATATTTTTATACACCATAATGGGTTAATAAGTCTAATGTTTATAGTGATTTTAATGGCACAAATACCCCATCTAGAGTTTTATGTGATGTATATACCTTGGGGAAATTTATTAACTTTTAATAGATGTTTGAGGTATATGTAATACTTATTTATAACTTGTGTTTTAGTGAGAAGGTTATTTGAGAAAAAATGATTTTATATTTTTTGGAAAAAAAATTAAGGTTATTAATAACCTTTAGTGTTAATATGATTACTGATGTTAAGTTAATAGGAATTATATTAATATAGTTTTATTTAAAGGACAACCCACATGCTGGGTGATAACCCATCACATCTATAAAGGTCACAAGGCCTGAACCCTCAAATAAAGGGAGATAAGGGAGAAACACCTACCACTTACCTACATGATGTTCTAGTTAATATGAAATTGTTTTTACTTAAATGATTTTATGAATAAATATTAAGTGGAACTTTGGGTTTTAGTCTTGAGGTTTAGAGATTAATATATTATATTGGACAACTTTTTCTAAACATTTTTGTTTTGGTAAATATTTAGAGATAGAAGGAATAACTTGTCACTCTTTTATAGATCTTACAGTCTATTAAAAGTTAATTTTATTTCTTCAGGTATAAAAAATTTATCTTGGATATTCATTTCATGGTGTAAGAAATTATGTAGAATCTAATCGAATCACAACCAAAGGATGAAATTATGACTATAAAAATAAAAATACATCAAGTAAGTATATTTTATAGTGTTATCTATCTTGATAATAAAATAATCTATCAGCTCTATGAAAATAATCCGAAAAAAGTGTTATACTATTACCTTTATATCCAATGAATAAATGGTATTTTAACTCATCACGTGTTTATGGTTTGGTGGTCGTTAACTTTATCTTGATAATTCAATTTCTTGTGATCAGTTATCTCTATAACTCTCCAAAATTATTTATGGTTTTCTTACATGTATATATTTTCAATTCCCACTAATTTTTTACTACATAGAAACCTGGTTATGTTTTATTCTAGATGACCATTGTACTTACCTTTCTCTCTTATCAAGAGGAAGTTTTATTAACTGTTTTTATGATGCGTGTTTTCAATAAAGGTCGCTTCAAATATAAAACCCTTATTTTTTAGCACAAGTTAAAATTGTGTGGAAGGAATTTATTAAATATGGATAGAATGTAACACCCAAGTATTTTATAATAAGAACATTGTGTTCAATAACTTACATGACATGAAACACTAAGTTTTAAGCAAACTGTGATATACTGTTAAAATATGTTTATTTAATGAAACCGTTATAACCTAGCCGTTATGTTAGTAGGAATGAACATTATTAATCACATAATGAAAATATGTATAAATTTTTTATATAATTTATTTACAAATACGTACTTAATTCTCAATAAAATCATTTTATGCTTCATGAAATACATTTTCTTCAAAAAACGGTGTGATTTTTCATTTTATGTTTGGGAATTATAATTAATTTTTACCACTTTTATAAATTATATTTTATTAAAATAATATCATTTTTTAAATAATAATATTATAAATATATTTTGGTAAAATTTTGATATTTTTCTAAAAAGGTTGATTTTTCACTGAATAGTGAAAAATATTGATTTTTTAAACACTCTCATTTCTTTTCATTAAATTAAGTAATTTTAAAGTCCCATTATGTTTTGAATTTTATTTCAAAGTAAAATAAGTATAATTTATTTTTATTTAATATAATTAATTTCATTTTAAACATATTTAAACATGATTTTGGTATAAGTTTATTTTTAGGATTAGAAAGCACTTTTTAAAAACTGTTTTTAAATGCATAATAGTCCTCCATTTTAATTAATGAAAATAATAAATAATAAGGAAATAATTAAATAAAATTTTTATATTATATATCTCAATATATGAAATTAAATATATATTATGGTGATCATTGGTTTTATAGTTAATGTAAGATCACCTTATGCTTAAAAAATACATTTCTTGAAAAACTATTTTTAAACACGATTTGTGGGTTTATTTTTAAATTAAATTATACTAATAATATGAATTGAATTTTATAAAATTGATTACATATTTTGAATCATAAAATTTTATATTATATAATAATTACAACTTAATTTTTATTCATAATTATTAGTAAAGACAGCAAAATTTATTTACCACAATTAAGGTTAAAGTGGGATTTTGTGTGTTACGTGAACTTATGTTAAAATTAATTTTCCACACACATTTAATTTTTATTTTATAAATTTTATTTCATATTAATAATAATTTGTTTCAAAATATCTAATAATTATCTTTTTTATTTTATTATTAAATAATAAATTACATAGGTTAAAATCTAATTACCGCGGTGAAAAATAAAATGATAAAAATAAGTAAACTTAAAGGATAAGGAATAACATGTTTAAAAAGTTTTTTTAGGTGTGTATTGACCTTAACTTTAAAAAATCCATTATTTATAATTTTTTAGGAACTTGGGATGATAGTGACTTCCCATTATTGAATATTTTTGTGTATTTACCAAAATTTCAATACTCCTCAATTATAAAAGGGAACTCCCCCTCACTTATTAACACCTCTAAATCAATTTTTATCAACCAAATACTACAAAAATATTTCCTCAACGTCCTTATACTCATTCTAGAGCTAATTTACTTCCCCAAATACCATACCTAGGGATGTCAATAAGATATCCAAAGGAGGTTCTTCTAAGAGAAGGTAATTGTATTCACTAAGTTCTTTCTTTTAATTTATTATTTTCCACCTTCAATTATGTATTAAAAATTAAAATATAATAAAAAATTATATACCATATACTTACATTTTATTATGATGATGAAATAATATTTATCCATCTCCTCCTCCATTAAATGGGAAACAAAATCATCTCTTGTGTGTATATGGACTATTGCCTCGCAAATTAATGTAATTTGTTTTCCATCACCGAATTACATGGATAGTCATAATGATGGAAATAATGAATATATATGAAAAATACAACATGATATTAATTCTATAAAATTAATATATCATCCAATTCCTTACCATTTCAACTATTAAGTGAGTTATATCATCGCTTGTATATACGTATGGTGTAGAGACCCGAAGCCTGACGTACATGGACATTACATTACATTTGCGTAATACTTAGTACATAACAAAAACACACACACAAGGATCGTAATAGTTTAGTGTCTTTGGAAACTCGGAACGTAATCTTCTAATCGTGGTGAAAGATCTTCAACATCTCCCATAAAGATCTACTTTTTTTTACCTAAAACCTTTCTTTATATCCTGGGGAAAAGAAAACATAAAAGGGTGAGCTCAAATGCTCAGTAAGGGTAAACAAAAGAAAAATCAATCAAATCATATTCATAAGAACATAACTTTTGGAAATCTTAACCTGGAAAAGAGAGCAAATTTAATAACATGGGATAAATCATGGCAGTGAAATGTAATCACAATAATCATAACTTAAAACATGAAACTTTGTGGCATTCACACATAATCATAGAGAATCATTTCTTGTTAGTCAAGACTCATTGCCAAGACTATCTTAGTGGACAAAGTCCCTTTCTGAATCGAGTAACCCTTGTTTCAGTCCTGTTTCACTGAACCGGTATAACCTACCATTCCAGCCCTGTCTATCTCATGAGATATAAAATCTTTACCCAATGCATTGGAGGGAGATATAGGTCCCACCCATCTTATAATGAATCCTTTCTTATGTGTGCCACATAATCATAAATCATACATCATCGCATAGCACATGTAACAAAAATGGGATTCTTGAAACATCATGACATCATAAAACAAATCATATAAGGTAAATGACTTCATAAAAATAATTCCCTCAAAACATAATCAAATCAATGTAATAATAGGGATTAAAACAGAACCCTATATTATCTTAGATGGAAAATAATTTTGATAAAACACTTGAACTCCATTCTTGAGGAAAATATCCTTTCTTCTTCAAAAACATTTTTCCTTTCATAACATGTCATACGACTTTAAAATAAAAGAATTTGATTAAAAATAAACTTGAAAACTTGTAAAGGAATCTTCTTGGAAATAATTTTTTAAAAATCCATTCATGCCGTATAAGTTAAAAAAAACATTCTTCGTACTTTTGTCGGAAAAGTCAAAAAGTACCTCGTAAAAAAAACGACAAAAGATTCCTTTCATATTCTTTACTAAAAACTCACCGAAGGGTAAAATTGGATTTAAACAATTGTAGGTTGATGGAAATAATATTACATATTGAGGGAACATGGATGTGGATGATAAAATAAACCCCAATAAATACTATAGTATAAACAATCTCGGATAAAAATGAGATTGTGATATTTCCCTTACCTTAGGTCCGACTTGCTTTGTAAGTGTCCGAACCTCCTGTATAATGATTTAAATCATGTTATTGACTTATTCCAGAATCATATTCATTGTTATTATATCATATATTGTCCACTTATGACTTTATATTACACGTTCTTTTGTAAATTCATGTTTTGGGTAAAATCGTCTCATTTGTCGTTCGTGTTTTTAACTTGTAATTATTCATATGATTAATTATATCATGATTACTTAATTCCAGAATATAAAACATGATTTATATATATATATTCATAATACACATATATAATAAATCAGTAAATGGAAAGAAATACACCGTTCATGGAGACGGTAGTCCGTACGTACGCATGAATGCTGTTTTCGTTTCCTTATTGAATTGAATGGAATTAAGTAGATGACATACATATAAATATAAATAATTACAGTATCATTATTAGGTCATATATTTCATTAGTACTTATTATATATACTTTATAATCATTCATGAATGGTTAATCATTGAGAATGAATCTCATCGCGTAGTGGAGACGGTATTCCGTACGTACGCACGAGCGATGATATCGTTCCCATGGTCGTGGAATTGTGTTGAAGTGTATGTATAATATTTCAGTATCAATATCACTTTATAATAATCATATATAGTTACTCATTACACCTTTATACCCATCCAATTAAGGTGGTGGTGGAAAATAGATTACACCACGGCGTGGAGACGGTATTCCGTACGTACGCACGCGCGGTGATTTCCTTTTTCCGTAGGATGGATAGAAGGTTAATTAGAGTTGTTTCATATTTATAATAACATATCAGTATATAAGAAATACTGATGTTATTACTTTATCATGAAACAACTAAAGAAGAAGAAGTTGAAGAAGAAAGAAATTGAAAAGATCGGTAATGGATATTACCTCTTCTTTGGAACGCCTCTTTGAATCCTCCACTTAGGGAACTATGATTGGTCTTTGAAGAAGACCAGGACCTCTAGGATTATTCTAGGAAAGTGGAGAAGGGATTTTGTCAGGGGTTGGCCGAGCTTGAGTGCTCAAATTGGTGTGTGGAGGAGGGGGAGGAGATGTCCTTTTATAAGGGAGGAGAGGGGCACCTTAGGAATATCTCAAAATATTATTTTATATTAAAGTCAAAATCGGTTTATAATGGTTCCAAAGGGTCTTATTTCGAAGCTAAAGTGGGGATGGGTCGAAATCCTATCAACCAATAGGATTTAGACAAGTTTAGGTTATTATTTTAAACTTATCAATTAGATTTAACTCTAAGTTAAATAATTTAACTTTTACCGTGTCTTTTTGTTTTCTTACACTATATGGTTAATGAACTTACTATAACATGAAAAAAGAACCCCAAATTGTTTATTATTAATATATATATCCTTATCTAAGTAATTTGGCCGAACCTTAGATTTTTAGGAATAAAATAACAATTAATAATATAATATTTGATTTAAAAACTATTTTGTGTCAATTTTGACACTATTTGATATATGATTTTTGTGAAAGTCATAAAAGAATTATATGTTCGAACCAAGTTGATTAAATCAACAATAATATATCATAGTAACCTAGAAAATTATTAGAATTCATAAAAAGTCTAAAATTACATTTATTTTGGTATTTATAATATCAATTATGTCAATATTTCATTAATAATATAATTAATGCATCATCTTTGTGTCATAAATAAATTAAATAATTTGATGTCGAAAAATTAAAAATAAAATACAATTATGTAGGAAATCTTTTTATCTTTCTAATGAATATTTACAATCGAATTTATCTTATGTATAACCCTATATTAAAAATGTTTTAGTAAATAAACTTTGATTTTAACTCTTTTAACTCTTCTTTGAATTAAATAATAATAAATGTCCTAATCTAATCCAAGTGGGCCTAAATGATAATATTTTACACTTAAGGTTGTTTTTGGTTGAGATAAACTTGTCCAATAGGATTAGGACATGTGTTAGGGTAATATTAATATCATTTTTACCCTTAATTACCCTATTTACTTTTAACCGTGGTAAATAAAAGTAAAAAGTTACTATTCACCAAAAATTATTTTCATCTCATTGAATCACAGTTTACTTACTGACATCAACCGTGTCTCTCGGATTTTTGAAATTCCATTCACAGAAGCGCTAAAATTAAGTTTTATGAAAAATTCAGTTTTTTTAACTACCACTTAGTAGTTCCACTATTCATCAAAAATTGATGTTTTTCAGAACAATGCCAAAATTTCATCCTAAGCTATATTTCATATTCCAAATTCAAAAATGAAGTCTATTTTACCAAATTCATAACATAGAAGTTGATTTAATTAATTTTATAATTAAATCCCGCTGTTAAAACAAAAAGCGTGTTTTTAAGAAACATTATCTATCAAAAGATTGACACTTGTTTATGTCTGGTTTAAATGTGAAATTACATCCAATGACCAACATTGTATTAAATTGTAAAAATATATTCTAAAGATACTTTAAAACCACTCAAATTAATAATTTATCACTATTAATTATTTCAATAAAAAAAGTTGTTTTTAATTAAAATTTAGTAATTTTCACTATTCATTAGAAAATGAAAGTTATCCGAAAAGTACCAAAATTTCACCTTAGGCTAAATTCGATACTACGAATCCAAAAATGAAGTCCATTTTGAGAGCTAAAATTTCTAAAATTTTAAAAAGTGGTTATTACTATTCATAATGGCTAGTTTTAATAATATTTTAATAGCATATCGTTGTTTCGTGAAACTCAGTATTGCGTACTACACACGCTATCGAGGAAGGTTGCGATTGTGTGTAATGCAAGGCAAGTCAAGGATGCGTGTTGTGCAAGCTTCTTTTGGTGTAGCGTACAACACAAGACATTAATAAAATTAAAAAGAATATTTTTCATAAAATTTCGGGGTGTTACATTCTACCCCCCTTAAAATGAATTTCGCCCTCGAAATTCGTCGGGGTTATAAATGGTTTACTATTCGAAAGTTTCTTTAATAGAAACCCACATCGTAAAAAGGAATACCAAAACCAATCTTTAAAAAAAAAGTATGAAACGTAACGGTTACCCAAATAAATTAATCACTGGGTTTCCACATAGGTGAAAATATGGATATGGAAGAGAAATCTGACCATCATGTTCTGATGGAGAGTGGTAGAGAACATGGCTATGGAAAAGCCAGTAATCACAAATCCATAGATTTGTGATGATATAAGGTACCATCTAATTCATCAGATATAAGGGCACTAGGACAACATTTTTGGTTTTCAAGATCATTTCCCTAAAGTTGATGAATTAAAAGAAATACTTACATGATTTTGGTACAATCTCACTATTGTTCGTTAATTAAACAATTTCCACTTCATCCCTTAATGAAATTAAGTTGAATTTGTTATTCGTGATGTGTTAGCAGATCGTGTGATAGAATGATGGGTCATTCCATCTGTCTCAAACAAATGGTTAGCAAAAATTATATACATAAGTCGATCTATAGTGAGATTAATCATATATGGTTCCTAAAATGGACTTTATACTTCATATATCATACTGCTTAATATAATAAAACTAGTTTCTAATAAATAGGTACTTCCTGTAGGCCATTGGTAGGCGATAAAGGCCAGTCGCACTTCGGTTGTGGGTTCGATTCCCACAGCCTTGTCCGACGCGATGGGCTGTCGCCCGTCCTGCAGGTTGTCCTTTTTCTAAAACTATATTACTATAACATCCCATAAATAATATCGAAAAAACTTCTATCCTTAAACAATACTAACTTATGTCCAACATAATCCATTCTAATCTTTAGGCTTATCCATAATACTGCAGTCCACTCTCATAATATAGTGAAAACGATTACCAGAGATTTAATACTGTCGTTAATCCCCATATATCATAAGATATGTCTTGTTGGTCACATTCCAAACATTCAAAGGCCTTAATCATGTATTCTCTTGAATACCCATTGAGCCTTAGTGAAAACATGAATTCAGTTAAAAGTTAACTCTTTCCACATACCAAAATCCAAAAATTCTCTATACTCAAACCATGATATAACCTTCTCCTTATATCAGTCATGAGCTCATGAATATAATCAAACACCTCATTATCTTATTATTCCTTCATTATGCGCATATCATCTAAATTCCAAAAATATCTGAATAATCTTTCATGAATAGTGGTACCATTAATCATACACTTTCATAACTCAAGGAAAGACAACAATGTAACAATCCTTAGATGTCTCTTTATTCCATAGTACCATGAGATTTCTTATACAACATTACACATGATAAACATGTAATCATTCCACTACATTCTTAAACCATTGACCGAGCTTCAACAATTCTTTCATCTCACATATCATTTGTAGTCTCTTCATCATCATCAACATAAATACTTCCCATACGACCATACTGATTATCTTCATGAGACTTTCCCTCAGGGCATTGGTTTTCATAATGCCCGTAAATTCCACATTTAAAACATTTAACCATTGTTGATGTCGTAGTAATACCATTATCCTCATCCATGGTGTTAACTGAACCTTTTCCTTTGCACTTACTTGCTTTGTGTCCGTCTTTTCCACACCCAAAGCATCTTCCAGTTCCTTTGAAACATTCTCCTTGATGCCTCTTCCCACATGATTTACATAGGGGGAATTGAACTTTCTTTCCTCTATGATCATCGTGAAACTCCATCTTTCTCTTATTAGCCGAGTCAGGAAACTTACCAAATTTTACTTTATTGATCATATTATGAGATTGCTGATTCGGCATAATAATTATGTTTGGACTTCCAAATCCCATTTCATTATGAATAATATCATTCCATTGTCCATCATATCCTCCATTATCGTGAATCATCTTGTTTCCAGCCATTTTCTAAAACCCAAAAAAAAAGAATAGTGTGAGAGGTAAAAATCATGCTAGGGAAAACAACATTATAAAGGGGGAGTATCCTCAATATCTAACTTCTTAGGTTAAATTCTAAGATCTTTACCGTAGTTATAGGACTGTATCCTATACATATACTTATCCTTAGGGACATCCCTAGACAAACCTTATAAATATCTCTAGGGATCTCACTAAAGTTCTCGCATCCTAGTTTCCAAAGGTTGACTAAACCTTTCCTCTGATACCAACTGTAGAGACCCGAAGCCTGACGTACATGGAAATTACATTACATTTTCAGAATACTTAGTACATAACAAAAACACACACACAAGGATCGTAATAGTTTAGTGTCTTTGGAAACTCGGAACGTAATCTTCTAATCGTGGTGAAAGATCTTCAACATCTCCCATAAAGATCTAATTTTTTTTACCTAAAACCTTTCTTTATATCCTGGGGAAAAGAAAACATAAAAGGGTGAGCTCAAATGCTCAGTAAGGGTAAAAAAAGAAAAATCAATCAAATCATATTCATAAGAACATAACTTTTGGAAATCTTAACCTGCAAAAGAGAGCAAATTTCATAACATGGGATAAATCATGGCAGTGAAATGTAATCACAATAATCATAACTTAAAACATGAAACTTTGTGGCATTCACACATAATCATAGAGAATCATTTCTTGTTAGTCAAGACTCATTTCCAAGACTATCTTAGTGGACAAAGTCCCTTTCTGAATCGAGTAACCCTCGTTTCAGTCCTGTTTCACTGAACCGGTATAACCTACCATTCCAGCCCTGTCTATCTCATGAGATATAAAATCTTTACCCAATGCATTGGAGGGAGATATAGGTCCCACCCATCTTATAATGAATCCTTTCTTATGTGTGCCACATAATCATAAATCATACATCATCGCATAACACATGTAACAAAAATGGGATTCTTGAAACATCATGACATCATAAAACAAATCATATAAGGTAAATGACTTCATAAAAATAATTCCCTCAAAACATAATCAAATCAATGTAATAATAGGGATAAAAACAGAACCCTATATTATCTTAGATGGAAAATAATTTTGATAAAACACTTGAACTCCATTCTTGAGGAAAATATCCTTTCTTCTTCAAAAACATTTTTCCTTTCATAACATGTCATACGACTTTAAAATAAAAGAAGTTGATTAAAAATAAACTTGAAAACTTGTAAAGGAATCTTCTTGGAAATAATGTTTTAAAAATCCATTCATGCCGTATAAGTTAAAAAAAACATTCTTCGTACTTTTGTCGGAAAAGTCAAAAAGTACCTCGTAAAAAAACGACAAAAGATTCCTTTCATATTCTTTACTAAAAACTCACCGAAGGGTAAAATTGGATTTAAACAATTGTAGGTGGATGGAAATAATATTACATATTGAGGGAACATGGATGTGGATGATAAAATAAACCCCAGTAAATACTAAAGTATAAACAATCTCGGATAAAAATGAGATTGTGATATTTCCCTTACCTTAGGTCCGACTTGCTTTGTAAGTGTCCGAACCTCCTGTATAATGATTTAAATCATGTTATTGACTTATTCCAGAATCATATTCATTGTTATTATATCATATATGGTCCACTTATGACTTTATATTACACGTTCTTTTGTAAATTCATGTTTTGGGTAAAATCGTCTCATTTGTCGTTCGTGTTTTTAACTTGTAATTATTCATATGATTACTTAGATCATGATTACTTAATTACAGAATATAAAAAATGATTTATATATATATATTCATAATACACATATATAATAAATCAGTAAATGGAAAGAAATACACCGTTCATGGAGACGGTAGTCCGTACGTACGCATGAACGCTGTTTTCGTTTCCTTATTGAATTGAATGGAATTAAGTAGATGACATACATATAAATATAAATAATTCCAGTATCATTATTAGGTCATATATTTCATTAGTACTTATTATATATACTTTATAATCATTCATGAATGGTTAATCATTGAGAATGAATCTCATCGCGTCGTGGAGACGGTATTCCGTACGTACGCACGAGCGATGATATCGTTCCCATGGTCGTGGAATTGTGTTGAAGTGTATGTATAATATTTCAGTATCAATATCACTTTATAATAATCATATATAGTTACTCATTACACCTTTATACCCATCCAATTAAGGTGGTGGTGGAAAATAGATTACACCACGGCGTGGAGACGGTATTCCGTACGTACGCACGCGCGGTGATTTCCTTTTTCCGTAGGATGGATAGAAGGTTAATTAGAGTTGTTTCATATTTATAATAACATATCAGTATATAAGAAATACTGATTTTATTACTTTATCATGAAACAACTAAAGAAGAAGAAGTTGAAGAAGAAAGAAATTGAAAAGATCGGTAATGGATATTACCTCTTCTTTGGAACGCCTCTTTGAATCCTCCACTTAGGGAACTATGATTGGTCTTTGAAGAAGACCAGGACCTCTAGGATTATTCTAGGAAAGTGGAGAATGTATTTTTTCAGGGGTTGGCCGAGCTTGAGTGCTCAAATTGGTGTGTGGAGGAGGGGGAGGAGATGTCCTTTTATAAGGGAGGAGAGGGGCACCTTAGGAATATCTCAAAATATTATTTTATATTAAAGTCAAAATCAGTTTATAATGGTTCCAAAGGGTCTTATTTCGAAGCTAAAGTGGGGATGGGTCTAAATCCTATCAACCAATAGGATTTAGACAAGTTTAGGTTATTATTTTAACCTTATCAATTAGATTTAACTCTAAGTTAAATAATTTAACTTTTACCGTGTCTTTTTGTTTTCTTACACTATATGGTTAATGAACTTACTATAACATGCCAAACGAACCCCAAATTGTTTATTATTAATACATATATCCTTATCTAAGTAATTTGGCCGAACCTTAGATTTTTAGGAATAAAATAACAATTAATAATATAATATTTGATTTAAAAACTATTTTGTATCAATTTTGACAATATTTGATATATGATTTTTGTGAAAGTCATAACAGAATTATATGTTCAAACCAAGTTGATTAAATCAACAATAATATATCATAGTAACCTATAAAATTAGTGGAATTCATAAAAAGTCTAAAATTACATTTATTTTGGTATTTATAATATCAATTTTGTCAATATTTCATTAATAATATAATTAATGCATCATCTTTGTGTCATAAATAAATTAAATTATTTGATGTCTAAAAATTAAAAATAAAATACCATTATGTAGGAAATCTTTTTATCTTTATAATGAATATTTACAATTGAATTTATCTTATGTATAACCCTATATTAAAAATGTTTTAGTAAATAAACTTTGATTTTAACTCTTTTAACTCTTCTTTGAATTAAATAATAATAAATGTCCTAATCTAATCTAAGTGGGCCTAAATGATAATATTTTACACTTAAGGTTGTTTTTGGTCGAGATAAACTTGTCCAATAGGATTAGGACATGTGTTAGGGTAATATTAATATCATTTTTACCCTTAATTACCCTATTTACTTTTAACCGTGGTAAATAAAAGTAAAAAGTTACTATTCACCAAAAATTATTTTCATCTCATTGAACCACATTTTACTTACTGACATCAACCGTGTCTCTCGGATTTTTGAAATTCCATTCACATAAGCGGTAAAATTAAGTTTTATGAAAAATTCAGTTTTTTTAACTACCACTTAGTAGTTTCACTATTCATCAAAAATTGATGTTTTTCAGAACAATGCCAAAATTTCATCCTAAGCTATATTTCATATTCCAAATTCAAAAATGAAGTCTATTTTACCAAATTCATAACATATAAGTTGCATTAATTAATTTTATAATTAAATCCCGCTGTTAAAACAAAAAGCGTGTTTTTAAGAAACATTATCTATCAAAAGATTGACACTTGTTTATGTCTGGTTTAAATGTGAAATTACATCCAATGACCAACATTGTATTAAATTGTAAAAATATATTCTAAATATACTTTAAAACCACTCAAATTAATAATTTATCACTATTAATTATTTTGATAAAAAAAAGTTGTTTTTAATTAAAATTTAGTAATTTTCACTATTCATTAGAAAATGAAAGTTATCCGAAAAGTACCAAAATTTCACCTTAGGCTAAATTCGATACTACGAATCCAAAAATGAAGTCCATTTTGAGAGCTAAAATTTCTAAAATTTTAAAAAGTGGTTATTACTATTCATAACGGCTAGTTTTAATAATATTTTAATAATATATCGTTGTTTCGTGAAACTCAATATTGCGTACTACACACGCTATCGAGGAAGGTTGCGATTGCGTGTAATGCAAGGCAAGTCAAGGATGCGTGTTGTGCAAGCTCCTTTTGGTGTAGCGTACAACACAAGACATTAATAAAATTAAAAAGAATATTTTTCATAAAATTTCGGGGTGTTACATATGGTCTATGCACAAGAGCCTCATCCCAGTTGGTGAGGACTCGGAAAGTGTGTCCAAGAGACCCAAGTTCAAAACCAGGTAGAGACATAATTTTTGGGGTACTGTAGCAGTACTATAGTAGGTACTATATCATGAACTATTTGGTATTGTAGTAGTCAGAACTATTCATCCATTTGGGATTTCGGGCCACCGGTTTGGGCCTGAGGTCCTTCAAGGCCTACAATTCACGCAAGGCCTTCGGGCCAATAAGGATTTTGGGCCACCTCAAGTCCTTCAGGAAACTTCAAGGCCTTTGGCCCACCTCAAGGCCTTTAGGCCACGTAAAATTATGCTTAAATGACCAGACAGACTCTATAAGAAGCAGACTCCAGATGAGAATTCAGATCAGGCACATTCACTAGAGAAGACAGTAATCAGATTTTTTAGAAAGATAGGGTATTGGAATTTTCATCAGGACCAACCTATTCATGCATGGGAAGCCTAACCAAACAAGCCATACGAAGTTGGAGAGATGACATCACGATGAAGAAGCTGGGGAGGAGAAGTTCCATGTAGTTATATTCTATATATTTCCCTAAGACCTATGGGTCATGTAATCTCTAATACTACATGCCTTATAAGGGTTCCCCATCATCCCTTGAAAGGTGGGTTATCAAAAATCAATAAAAAAAATAAGGCCTTTGGGCCATTCGAGGTATACGTATGGTCTATTTCCTCCACAAAGAAAGACGATTTATTTTCCATATAAAAATTTCAATAATGGTTTTAAAAATTAATACAATGAATAAATATTTTATTTATAAAATTAATATAATTATATATATGATGGATATATATCCTATTTACAAGGACCATAACTTCCATGAAAAAACATGCATGAGAAAAAAAGCAGTTAAAACCTGAAACAATGGTAATAATTAAATATTATTAAAAAAGGTTGATAGGATATTATAATAAAATCATACACAATACTATAAATATGAATATGGTTATTTTATAAATCAATAACATGTTTAAAACCATTATACTAGAGGTTAAAGCACATTAAACTAAAGGGAAACGTGCAGTAAGAGATTTTGTCTCAATTTACTTTCATTAAGGCATATTGTAATGTTATAAGTTAATTTATTTTATATAGTGTATTTAGTGCCCATTTTAAATTTTATATCATGAATCCTTCATAACTCATGGTATTTTAAGTTTAAATTTGAATTATTTCATCGAAGTGGATTTGACTTGAAAGTTACCAAGTGGTAAGGAATTTCACAACTCAATTTATTTTCATTTAGTTACAATACTTATTCATTCTCTTTGATATTCTAAGATTATGTGTGTGATGAACTTTTATTATTATATTTTTTATTTAAACTTTTTTATGTGGTTTTACATTTGACACACATAATTCTCTCTTTGATTAATTCTCACTTCAATCTTATGATCTTTATAATGGTTTAATTCACAATCTCATTTTAATTGAGATGTTTATTATTGAATTTACATTTAATGAAATTATTTGATCATTTCTTAATAAACCAATTTAATTTTATTCTCCTATATCAATTCATGAAGTTTTCAAGTAATAGAAAATTTTCCTATCTTTGGTACTTAAAATTATTAAGAAAAATTTTTCAAGAAAATCTGAATTTATTTCTCTCTTTTGTAGAATATCCTTTTTCTTCCAAATAAATGTTTTCTAAAAATGATTTAAAAAATGTTTTAAATATTCTACTATTTTTTTTAAATTCATTTTTACACATGATTTTATTTTTAAAAAATGTTCTAAAAGGAATATTCATAGAGTTTTTTGAACATGTTACCTTTTTACTTTTCTTATAAAAATGCGAAAGGAATCTTTGTTTTAACAATTGGGCATGAACAGAAATTTTACATTATCATAAACACTCATTTCTTTGAATTTTATTTTAATGTTTTCAATTTTCATTTCAAAGATGAAAATTTTCCTAATATTTTTGAAATTTTTATTTTTAAAAAGTGAATTTCAAAGTTAAAAGGGTATTTTCCTTAAGAATATTTTAATGATATTTTCATGGTATTTCTATTCATAAAAGACAAAAACCCTTTATTTTACTTATACTCCATCGGGGATATGTTGTAATGATACCATCCTTATTTTTCTCTTAATGTTTTTGAATAGTTTGATTAGGGAAAGTATTTACATTAACTTTCTTGATTAATTTTGTATTTGTTAGCTTTCCTTTGAAACATTAACTTTATTGGGATCATTGAACTTTATATGTTCATTAAATATCCATATTATTTGTATAATGGATATGATTATTTCATAAATTGTATATCATTTTTACATATGGAATTTTTATTTGAAATTTATTTAATTGACTGGGAAAATATTGATATTTTATATTCTTTATTCAATACAGATATTTATTAATAAATAATTTTGTTTATGAATTAAATTTATCATTTAATATATCAGCAATTGATTGGAAATGAAGTGATTTGTAGACCCATAATTATATATCCCCTTTATGTATCGACAGATTTCATGAGACAAATTAGTAAACAAGTATTTAATGGGTCTTTACCCATAATTTTAAACTATCTTAGTGAATGGTCTTTACGGTATAGATATCATGATGCCTGAGATCATGACATCCAATATTAATAATGTCCTTCATTGTGAATTAAGTTATTATTATCCATGATATTATTTCCATTGATATTATCCATGGATTCATTTTGTGCTCAAGTTATTGATTAAATGACATGTTTTTCAGTTGTTTACCTTTCCATAATGATCATGCCTTATCTATTCATGAAATTCAAGTTATTAAATAAATTTAATATCTTTTCAGTTATTTACCATAATATATTGATTATGCCTTACCTAATATTGATATTCAAGTTATTTATTAAATGGAATGTGTGTTTAGTTATTTACCTTTCCATATTGATTATGCTTTATTTTCTCATGATAGTTTATGTTATATGTAACTCTTAATGAGAATCTAAGCTCACTGTTGTTTTTTCCTAACCTCGGGATATAAAGAATGAATACTTTAATGAGTTCAAGGATGCATAATTATTACTCTCACTATTTTTTATTTTATGTTTTCAAATATAATGTGATATTTAAGTATGTATCTAGTTTACCAATACCAATAAACAATTTAGTCCTTCGGGATTTGATCACTTTTATCTTATACCAAATTAGACAAGTAACCACCAGCTATGGGATACTAGGATCGAGGTCTTTACATTTAATTTTTTTCTTAGTTGGGTGGAACCTTGGTTTTTGATGAAATAGAACCTAGTGCATGGTCAATGAAAATTTTGTTTAACTATGTGGATCACCATGCAAGGCTGATATTTTGGGGGCAATGGGATTTTTCATGGCTTGAGCATGGTTTTTATAACTATTTGGGTATCTCCAGAAACTATTTGGCATGTTTTTAGGGAGGTAGTGGATTCTGAACTACTAGTGTATGATTTTTCTCACCATACAACCAAACCATGTGGTGTGTCTAATTCATTAAAAAGTGGGGTTTTTCCATTTACCCTTTTTATTTTTAAAGGTTTCACCCTCATTTCTATTTGTACTCATGTGTTACCTCTCCCCAATGACTTAGATCATATCCCCTCTTTATTTTGGTGGATTATTCTTAGATTCTTAGTGGTTTATCTTGTGGTAATCTTGTTTTCTTCATGATTTTTCATTCTTTCTCCCTTATCCTACCTTTTTCTTCTATTTCCATGGAGTATAGAAACCCTATATTGCCTTTTGGATGAATTTAGGGTTATTAATGGAGGTTTTGGATTATTTATTTATGTTTTAGGTGTGTGAGGGCCTCTATTTCTTGATTCAAGTGGTTGTAGAAGGTGACAAGTTTTGGTTCAGTTTCTAGTAGGGAACTCTATTTAAGGGATATTTTCCATGGATTTCCATTGAATCTTGAATTCCCTTTGTTTTTATTTATTTATCAAATTACCTTTAATTTTTTATTAATAGTGGTGTATCCATACTTGTTGTGGTTATTGGTTTTGGTTATAAATTTGATTATTTAAAGTGTCTTTTCAAAGGAAGTTATCTTTGATGCACTTTAGGTTTTTATTAAAACATATCAAAGAGGTTTTATGAATTTAATTTGATTTTAAATGTTGTTTTGAAATGGTTTTACCTAGAGGAAAGTGTTTTATTTAAATGGGAATTTTTTACCTTAAGGAGTGTTTTATATTAAAATGGGGAAGTTGGTTTACTAAATTAGCCTTTGTGATTGGCACTTGATGATGTTTTGGGTGTTTGGAATTGAGTATCACATTAGAGACTTTGGGTGTGGGTCTTTATGACTTAGACAAAGAGTTTTTTAACTAAGGGACATAGGGATCCTTTGGAAGTAAGATAGATGGATCTTCTTAAATGTGTCCATGTGGATTAAGTGTTTCCATGGAATTATTTTTGGGCCTAGGGAAGACTAAGGGAGCTTTCAAACTTTTCACAATAGCTTAAAAAGAAAGAAAAACATTTTCTTAGACTAATTTACAATAGACCCTTATGGTTAGATCCCATGGTTCATATTACCTATACCTATTTGGTTTTTATATAATTTGTGTATAATGATAGTTCCTAGGTTGATTGTGCTATTTTACACTTCTGAACAAATTTTAGTATTTGGTTATATGATGGTGTTTATGATAATGCTCATATTGATTCCATGTGTGGGTGTTCTGAGAATGTTATTCCATGAGGATTCATTTCTTTATTTGAGCATTGTTGGTAAAAACCCCAACTCTAATAACCCAAAGCAGATGTCTACTTTATTACATTGGAATAGATACAAGTACTCTAATCCCAAATAATTAATTAATTTAATAGTCTTAAAAAAATCCACACATGATTCCCATATTACATTGGTGACATAATATATAAATGTAATAAAATTAAAAATTCTACATCTTTAGAAATCTTTCAAATATTTCTTATTCATAACCTAGGGAAACAAAAAAAAGGGTGATATAAAATACCCATTAAGGGTTATGTAAAGTGGAATCTATCATAATTAGATAAGAAATAATCAATATGGAAAGTTAAATAACTAGAAACACACTCCATTTATCAATAACTTGATCTCGAAATGAATCCATGGATATTATTAATATAGAAATCTCATGGATAATAATAATAACTAAATTATAAATGAAATAAGTGCATACTATTAGACATCATGATCTCATACATCATGATATCTCTTCCATGAATATCCTACACTAAGATAGTTTAAAACTATGGGTGAAGACCCATTTAATTTGGCCAACTGATTTGTCACATGAGACATGTCGATGCATCAAGGGGCTATAAAATTCTAAGACCCACCCATCACTACATGTTCAATGTATTCCTCAAATATTGAATGATATATTTAATTAATAAAAAATATGATTTATCAGAAAATTTCCACATCGAATAAAGAATATAGATTATCAATAATTCTCCATTTAATAGAATAAATTTCAAAGTAAAACACCATATATAGAAATGGTATACTGTCTAAGACATAATCATATCCATTATAAAAATAATATGGATATTTTGGATATATGTGATTTATAATGATTAATTATCATAAATACATAAAAGTAAAAGTATATACACCATATAAAAGAATTTAGGTGCATAACATTAAAATATAACTCAAAGAAAATAAAATAAGAAGGAATCCCTTACCTCAAGTTTGAATTTTCTTGTGAGTGATTTTAAACTCCTATATAATAAATTTATATTTATTATAATTACATAACAAAACCATTTGAATATATATATATAGTCATATATGATCCATTTATAAAGTTTTATCACCCTTTTGTTAAATATTTTTTTATTATCATTATTTCATGTTTTAACTATATCATTTTTCATATATGTTTCGATTTGATAGTTCCAATACTTGTACTCTTATTATGTTATTTTTTTATATAATGTTATTAATGGTATAAATATAATATATATTCAATATATATATATATATATATATATTAATCCACAAAATATAAATATAGAAAAATTAATTACACCATTTATGGAGACGGTAGACCATATGTACGCATGAATGTTGTTTTCACTTTTCAAATGATGGAATGAAATAAAGATGAATAATAATAAATCATTCCAGAGTTATTATTATTATATCACATATATCATATATATTTATTAAATCCATCATTATTACCATCCACATAAAGAGTAAATGAAAAACGGATCACATCACTTTGTGAAGGTGGTAGTCCACAAGTATGTATGAGTAACATTATCATTATCCAAAAGATTGTAAGGTCAGAAGTTATATATGATATTATAGTTATATAATTATATTTATGTCATGAAAACCATATATAATCATTATTTAAATCTTTATAACCATCCAATAAAAGTGGTTATGAAAAATGACTTGCACCGCTGCGTGGAGACGGTAAATCGTACGTATGTACAAGTGATGTTTTTTCTTTTCATATGATGAAAAATATATGGAATATGGTTATAAAATATTAATAATAACATCTTAGTGTATTTATGATACCAAATTTATTATTTTAGTATGGTTACAATACTTTAATAGGAATTAGAAGAAGAAATAATCTTGAAAGAGTCGTTAAAGATGATTACCTCTTCTTCGATAGACTTCCTTTAGATCTCTTCTTAAAAGAATTATGGTAGGTATTTTGGAAGTAACAGAACCTATAAAACATGTATAATGATTTTAAGAATAGTAATTGGTAGGTTTTGGTTGATATACATGGATTAAAGTGGTGTAAAGAAGAGAAATGAGAGATGTCATTTTATAAGAGTGGGGAGGGGAATTCTTGGAATTTATGAAAGTATTAAATTAAAATAAATTATATTTCAAGTTAAAATGGATCAAAATTTATAAAATTAGAATATAATATGTGTATGAGTCAAAATAATCTCTTCCAATAATATTTTTATATGTTTTAGCTATTTTTTCATCCTTATCTTTTAGTTTTAACCCCTTATTAACCCTTTTGACAATTACCACAATATTAATGTTTTCCACCCTTTAAGCATAAATAATGTTACTATATGAGGAAAAAAAGACCCATAAATGAACCATAATTGATGTTTACAAGCATATACAATTTGTTTTTTCAGAAATAATATTTTTATGAATTTTAAATCATTTAATAAAAAAATTGTCATAAAATATTATTAATATCATTTTTGGAACTATTCAATTACTATGAATTTAAATACATAAATACAAAGAGGGAATTATAATATAATCCTTTAACACTACCATAAAATGTTATATAGATCTATAAAATTCATGTTCACATTAAATCATTCAAATTATATCACTTTTAATATTTTTAGAAACATTTATTTTATTTTCCTATTGACTGAATAAATATTATATCGACATTGTATAAGAATTTAAGATAATTATTTCATACCTAAAAATTAGAAATAAATTAACATCATAAAAAAATAATTTATATTTAAAATGAATATTTATAACAGAATATAGTATCTATGTATCCTTATGTAAAAAATTTAAAGATAATAAAACAAAGAGGACATTTTTTACTTTTCTTTAAATAAAATAATATAAATGCCAGAATCATGGTCAAATGGAAAAAAGACCAAATATTTAAATTTATGATGATTATTATGATATATACTCATAAAATTAAATTAATACAAGTTTTATGGTCATTTTCAGTCCTTATCATTTTATTTTTAATCTTAATTACTGATTTACCCTTTGGTGTGGTAAAAAAATTACTAAGGTTACTATTCATAATGTATAAAAATAAAAGAGAAATATTTACCAAATTTAGGACCATTGATTAAAAATATTAAATATATTTTTCAAAATTCAATTCACATAAGTGGCAAGATTTACTTTAAAACAAATTCACAAAATGTAATGAAAAACAGTTTTTTAGAAAAAATGCCTTTTTATGTACAGAAATGTTTTTATACTAAATTATCATATATAATTCATTCCAAATATTATAATTGGTTTATTAATAATATAATAGAACTAATTTTACTTTTAAACAATTTTAAAATAAAATGTAACTTTATAAATAATTGAAACAAAAATACTATTTTCAATAAAAATAAGTATTTTTCACTATTCAATAAAAAAATAAAACTTTTCAAAAAAATTACACAAAATTAACCCTGAGATAAATTTCATATGATTATTTAAAAAATAAATTTAATTTCATAAAATTCAATTTCTAATTTTGAAAAAAATAATTATATTATTTTATAACAAAAATAAATTGAAATCATTTAAAAAAAACATATTTTAAAAGAATAAAATGATTTTACTAAACAATTTAGTGTTTATTTCATAAGAATTAATCAATAAATTTATATTGAGTATGAAATTTATATATATTTCATAATGTGGTTATTCATGTCCACTCCTGCCAATTCAATGGCTAGGTTATAATGGTTATATTTAAATAATAATATCTAATAGTTTGGCTTAGTGTTGCATGTTATATATGTTATTGAACATATAGTTATTAAAAAAATCAGGATATTATATTCTTACCTCCTATAAAAATTTATACTTTAAAATTTTCATGAATATTACCTTCTAAACAGATGAGGGTGGTTCTTCTTTATAACATCCTTAGGTTCCCATGTTGCTTTCTCTATTTTATGATTTCTCCAAAGTACCTTTATAATTTGAGTCATATGTTCTTCAACACATGATCTCTAGTGTCAATAATCTAGATAGGATCTTTATAGTATGATAGATCAGAATATTCATTACCTTTATCATTGTCTCCTTAAAAAGATCTAAAACCACAATTTTTCTTTCACCAAATTCTTCCCAACAAGGTGAAGTATGATATCTATTTCCATATAATGCTTCATAAAACTCCATTTTAATACGTGAATGGAAACTATTATTATATAAAAACTCTAAAAAAGTTAAATAATGATCCCACATACCTTTAAATTCATGTTATAATGACCTAAACATGTTTTCAAAAGTTTTAATAGTCTCTTTGGATTTTCCATCGGTTTGAGGGTGATATGAATTACTCAAATCAATCTCAGTATCTAGAGAATTCTAGAGACTTTTCCATAATTTTTATGTAAATCATGGAGCATGATCATACACAAGTGAAATTGGTTCACCATTAAGTCTTACAACTTTATTAATAAGAGTATTATAATGTTCTCAAGAGTTAAATATTCTCTTATAATAAGAAAATGTGTAGATTTGGAAAAGTGATCTACAATAACCCATATTGCATCATTATTTTTAGGATTATTTGGTAATATAGTGACAAAGTCCATAGTAATTTAATACCATTTCCATATAGAAATAGGTATAGGTTACATGTATCCTCTAGTATGATGTCTATCAACCTTCACTTATTGAAAAACCAAGCATCTTGACACATAATCAACAATTTCTTACTTCATATTTTCCCACCAAAAAGTTCCTTCAAATATCTATACATCTTGGTGATACCGGGGTGTATTGAGAAATTAAAGTTATGAAAATGATCTAATAATTACCTTTTCAACTCAAGTATAGATGGAACACATAACCTATTTCCATATTTCTGAATTCCATCTTTATATACGAAGTCCTCTAATTTCCCATCATTCATGGATTTAATTTTCATTTTAAAATTATCATCATCATGTTGAAAATTTTTATATTTTCAAATAAATATGGTTTGGAAATAATTTAAAAAATGAGTGATGTTTCCCCTAACTTAATAATTCACATATCCATGTTTACTAAATACATGAACATACACTACTAAAAAAACGGGCAAGGGAAGCGCCACCCATTATCAGCGTTAATCAAAAAGTGCTGATAAAGGATAATCTTTATCAGTGCTAATTAAAAGTTCTGATAAAGGATAATCTTTATCAGTGCTAATTAAAAGCGCTGATAAAGGGTAGATTTATCAGCGCTTTTGTAGCACTG
The DNA here is from genome assembly GCA_963277665.1 of Viscum album. NCBI lineage: Eukaryota > Viridiplantae > Streptophyta > Magnoliopsida > Santalales > Viscaceae > Viscum > Viscum album. The sequence goes on from OY728143.1 coordinate 1,712,314,815, forward strand.
ATAAAGATTAGCCTTTATCAGCGCTAAGATTTTAGCGCTAATAAAGGGTGGATTTATCAGTGATTTTCTAGAGCTGATAATGGTGTCCTTTATCAGCGCTAAAAAGGCGCTGATAAAACTTGTCTCCGATTTTATTAAAAGCAGGCACACAGTCTCCTCTTTTTTATCGGGCCCCAAGCTCTCGCGGTACTGTACCCCTGCGACAGTTTCCCTCCCCCTGATCTTCCCTTTGTCGGACCTCCGCCGTACTCTTTCTCCTTCCCCTCGAACCTCTTTTGAGGATCTTCCTCCCTCCAAACCCTACTCCTCCTCTTCCCCTCTGGACCATACTCCGCGTGAACCCTACTCCGGCGGATCTTCTGAGGATCTTCCTCCCTCCGAACCCTACTCCTCCTCTTTCCCTCTGGACCGTACTCAACGGTTGGAGGCTCCTCCCGTGCACCCCCCACTCCGGCAGTCACGTCTTCCCCTCCCAAGGAAGCTCAGAAGGCTCCCTCACCCTTTGGGGTTTTCCTTGGACTTTATCGATTTCTTCACCCAAGGTTAGTGGATGCCCTAAAATATCTAGATGTTTTTAGTATGAGTTTTTGTGCATTTATTGTTGTTCTATAAATTAATTTTGTGGTGCGAATTGTGTTTTCGAATCATTTTGTATGCCTATGTATTTGGAATTCGATTATATTGTTTGTGTAAAATTTCTAGATTATATTTTATATAGTGCGTCTTTTAAATATTGTTTTTCCCTCTTGATTTACCCCTTGAACAATACACACCAACCCTACTGCCATCCTTGGGCCATAGTGAAATCCTAATCACTCGATGCCATTCAAGATGCTTCAGATTGATCCCATGTAAAACCTATGCTCAAACATATAAAATAGACATATGGTCTAGACATGCTCCAAAGTTCCTATTCGTGGTGTGAGAAATACACCTCAGTAGGGTAACACCATTTTCCCCTAGTATATATCATCATATCCATGTATGGATGAGTAAAATAAAAACATCACCTAAGAATGTTGGATGTCATGTGCTAACTAGGGCACCATGACTCAGTGAACGTTAGGTCTTTATGTGCTAACTATGACACCATAACACATGATCATTCCATATTTGGTACCATAAAAAATTCCATCATCGCCACATGCCATCATATTGGTACCCATGTTCCAACCCATACCCAAAGGCTTGGGGAAAGCATCATCCAAGAACTCAACCCACTATTAAAAGGTACAAGGTAATGTCCTAGGTTCAAATCCTAACCCACTGCCTCATAACTTAGGATAGGGTCCATCATCCACATGTCCCATCTCATTAAAACCCAACATTGTCACTAAAGGCATTCCACCATCATGACCCAAGCCTTTCCACTGAAGGAAAGTTCCATCATCCACATGTCCCATCTCATTTCTTTCATTACTTATTCCTTTTTGTGTATTTAGGAAACATTGGATGCTAATTGCGGTGAATTTGGATACTCCCAAGATTTATTTTCTGGATTCAAAGCACGGATATCCAACAAACCGACTGCATGTGATACGGTTTGTCAATCTGTAAGACACTACATCCTACGTTTTAGGTCTAAACATCAATTTATATAATATATATTATCTTTTACTGAGGATTCTATTATGATAGGGCGGTGTACTAATATCGTCTAAATCGTGGTATGAGGACAGGGGCTAAGCATAAGGAGCCGGGCAAGTACTACGTCTGGAAAAGTATCAGGGTATATATAATAAAATTGCACTATCCAAACATATATCAAAACAAGTTACTTACTCGCCTCATGATCAATGTTTCTACAGTGTCCAAAACAAACAAACGACAAAGATTGCAGTTATTATGTTTGTAGATTCATGAGAGAGATCGTTGTTAATGGACAAACTAGAATCCCTAAAGAGGTATTTTCGAAAACAAGTACTATTTCATTTAAATTATTTATTAATTATTTATTTATATATTTTTCAGTACTATTATGAATGCCAAAAATCATCATATTCACAAGACGATGTAGATATGTTCAGAAATGAGTGGGCCTCATACATGATGCAAGATTGTCTAGAAATAACATGAAGATCTAACTTTTATTGCAAGAGTTGTGGACGTGTATAATTGGCAGACATTTTTGAGAGGGGTTCATGGATATAAAAAGATGAAACATTCTTGTATGTAAATTTTTGTAGAAAAATTGTAATTATTATTAAATAAAACATTCTTTCTCCAATGGGTCATTTGTCCATTTTAACAGATGAAATGCACCAGCAACATGCAAGAATGATGAACCACATTTCTTTGGGATTTGGACAAAAAAACCAGTAAAATCTCCAAAATACCTTCATATCACGCATGAACCAGTAAAATATCCAATCGTTAGTTGCATGTATGCGGAAACTTCCATGATAGATTGGAAGTTCACCAATCCATTTGATGAACAAGATGGGATGATAAATCTGGAATTTAGAACATCCAATGCAGGAAATTGTTCCAATGATTCGACAATTGATGCTACATTTAAATATCTTTCCTCTGTTTCATCAAGAGAGTCAGTGCCTAGTTCCAAAAATCATTCACAAACATGACTATCTAATTATTCATTATGCAAAACATAAAGGTACCATTAAATACTTACATTGGTCAACTTGTTTTGTAAATTTTTTATCTTCATTCGTGCCTTGTACTTGCACCCATGAATTTGAAGGTGAGTATGCATACACGATAGTTGACATTCTTAGATAAGAGTTTCTGGAAGAGTATAAGAGACATGAAGCAATTAAGATCATTAGAGTGTTGGAGAAAATTTGGTTGCTACAAACAATGTGGCAATCGGCTTGTGAAACGCGGCCTAAGTTACAACTTGTAGGTATTGTACTTTATTTTTTTCTGGAGGGTTTCAGTGTAAATGCATTTTGGAATGATCATTTCTATTCATTGTCTTTTAGGTTTTTTTGACATCCAAGGGGAAACAGTGGGGTCTACAGACATTGGAGGATATGTCGAAGGGTGATTTTGTGTGTGAATATGTTAGAGAAATGTTAACTCACGCAGAACTGCGAGAGAGAAAGCTAACTAAGAGTAGTGAAAAGCATGCATATACAGTTATCTTAGATGGTGATCGGGGTTTGGGGAGCTTGAAGGTCAAAGAGTCCATTTGGTTAGATGTTATATACTATGGTACCACCTATAGAACTGTATATGCATGATTTTCACTACTCCTTGAACCCCGATCACCATCTAAGAGAACTGTGTATGCATGCTTTTCACTACTCTTAGTTAGCTTTCTCTCTCACAGTTCTGCATGAGTTAACATTTCTCCAACATATTCACACACAAAATCACCCTTCGACATATCCTACAATGTCTACAGACCCCACCCTTTCCCCTCAGCTATCAAAAAAACCTAAAAGACAATGAATAACAATGATCATTCCAAAATGCATTTACACTGAAACCCTCCAGAAAAAAATAAAGTACAATACCTTCAAGTTGTAACTTAGGCCACGTTGCACAATATGATTGCCACATTGTTTGTAGAAACCACATTTTCTCCAACACTCTAATGATCTTCATTGCTTCATGTCTCTTATACTCTTCCAGAAACTCTTCTCTAAGAAGGTCAACTATCGTGTATGCATACTCACCTTCAAATTCATGGGTGAAAGTACAAGGCACGGATGAAGATAAACAATTTCCAAAACAAGTTGACCAACATGAATCATCCTCGATGGAATTAAGATAGAAATTCACATGGACGTTCTTAAAGATATGATTTTGATGTATATAGTGAAAGGGTGGTGGATGTTCATTGTTGATGTTGTTCGTCTACGAGACTTTCACCTTCTCATCTCCTCTCGCTATATCTTGGACATCATACAATAGCCTTATATCATGTGGGGTAAATTGAGGTAGCTGAGTAACTATGGCACTGCATGATATTTCATGTCCAGTGCCCTCAGTATTTTTTTGCTAATCAAGTTGCCTCTGATCATTAGTTGCGTGTAAAGGTGGTGCGGCAGCCTCCATGATAGATTAGAAGTTGACCAATCCATTTGATGAACAAGATGGGATGCTAAATCTGACATTAAGAGCATCCAATACAGGAAATTGTTCCAATGATTCGGCAAGTGAGGTTACATTTAAAGATATTTCCTGTGTTTCATCAAGCGATTCAGTTCCTAGTTCCAAAAAGCATTCACAAACATCACTCATCAGTTTCCTCAAGGATAAACTTGGGTTCATGGCTTTGTATGATCAAAGAGATCTATCCTCTACTGCTTTTACAACCTATGTAGTGCATGTTTCAAATTCCTCCAGGAAAAAGGAACAAATGTGGTGAGTTGTAATCCACATCTATTTGATGTTTTGAAATGTTAATTATGTTTTGAAAATGGGTTCAATCTTTGAGGAAAAGTTGAATTGTCCTTTATTCATGTATGGATGATGGATTCACATCCATTCTAAGTGGTTTTTATGGAAAGGATGGATGATAACATTGGTTTGTGTTCTCATGGATGTCTAAGAATGGTAAGTTAGAAAACATGTTGGGTATGTTGTGGAGTTTTAGTTGGGGTTCTAGTGGTTCTTTCCCGATGATGGAGGTGTTAAACATCAGATGGTGGTGTTTGTGAGCTAAAGCATATAATGGGGAGCACCATAGAAATTAAGTGGTCGGTTGATGACATGATCGGTGTTTTGAATTAGATAGTCTTGGGTAAAATCCATCTTGGTGTTTAGATCAGTTGAGTAAATTGAGATGAAGGTTGTGGTTGGGTTGTGTTATGGGTGTTTGGGGAAATGTAAGTATTTAATGGTACCTTTGTGTTTTGCACAATGAATAATTAGTAGATCACATTTTCTTGTTTGATATACTGGTTTTTCTGCAGGTCTTGTTCGGCTGGCTGTACTGATACAGATTTTCTATTCGCAGCAGGCAGGGATTTAACAACGTTTTTTAGCGATGTTAAAGGGGCCCACACCTTTATCAGTGCTTTTTTAGCACTGTTAAAGCCTGATTTGAGCGCTGATATTGCTTGTTTTTGTATTATTGATATGATCTCTATGAATCCTCATTTTGGCATGAACTCCTTGATCTTTCCTTCTCAATGCATCTACTACCTTATTTTCCATCCATGGGTGGTAGTTTATTGAGAAATAATAATCCTTAATTAGCTCGAGTTATTATCTTTTCCTTATATTAATCACTTTATGTGAAATTTTTTATTTCAAACTCTTATGATCTATTTATATATCACATATTTCACTATAGAGATAATGTATCCATGTCTTTAAATCAAATATTACAACTAACAACTCAAGATCATGATTTTTATAGTTCTTTTCATGAGTCATTAACTATATTTATGCATAGGTAATAGCATTATTATTCTAAATAAGGACACAACCAAGTCCCTTCTTTGATGAATCACTATATATCACAATCCATCATATAGATTCAAAATCAAAGCATTCACTAATCTACTCTTAAATTCTTAAAAAAATTATTCATATTCCTTTTAACATATGAAATTAAACCCTTTTTGAGTAATCTTGGTTAATGGGTTATCCAGTTAGGAATTTTTTGTACAAATCACCAATAGTGATATGTTAAACCAATGAAACTACATACCTCGGTTATGTTCATTGGCATAGTCTATTATTTGAATTCTTTTGTCTTTGTAGGATCAACAAATGTTCTATTTTTTGAGACAATATAGCCAATAAAAGAAACTTTTTGAAGCCAAAATTCATACTTTCTAAATTTACCATGTAACTCTTTGCCATTATGAGTCTCAAGAATGATCCACAGGTGATTTCCATGATCCTAATATCTTTTAGAGTACATAAATATATCATCAATAAATATCATAATAAAAATATTGACATATTCCTTGAATAATCTATTCATTAGATACATAAAAGTATAGGGTGAATTAGTTAATTCAAATGGAATTACTATAAATTTGCAATGTATAAACCTCATTTGGAAATCCTACTTTGGAATATCATCCTTATTTAATCACAATTTATGATACCTAGAATAAAGATAAATCTTTGAAAAATATTGATCTTTATGAACTTGGTCAAATAAGTCATCAATATGAGGTAGAGGATACTTTTTATTTATCATAATATCATTAATTTTCCTAAAATAAATGCAGAGCCTCATAGATCTAACTTTCTTCTTAATGAAATGAACATGGTCTCATCAAGGTGAAACACTGGGGTGTATAAATCCCTTTTTACATAACTCTTATATTTTTTATTCAACTTCACTAATTCTATAGTTTCTATTATATAGGGATTCTTCGATATAGGTCTTTCATCCGAAATTAAATCATTGGAAAACTCAACTTCATGCTCTGGTGTATATTCAGGTAATTCCTCAGGAAATACATCAATGTATTCCTATAATATAGGTAGATCCTCAATTATAGGATTTCATTTTTTATCTAAATATTGTGTTTTTTCTTCCTCCCCAAGAACCTAATTCAAAAGAGCTATTGGGGGTGGAACTAGACATGAATCGGGTGATGAAGTCTCCCCTCTAAATATAAGTAATTTACATCTTCATCATGAATCATAATTTCATTCACTTTACAATAATTTTTTCATTATATTTTAAAATACAATCTATACTAAGTATTAAACAAAAACCAACCATAGGTATAATAATAAAGTCTATAAACAAGACACATTTATGGTTCATTATGGGAACTGACTAAAACAACCTTATTGTGATGAGATTTCCACTAGGAGTTTTTACTGAAAACTCTCTTCTTATGATTCTAGGTAAATATTATATTTTCTTGGACAACATGGAATATATAAAAGATTATGAAGATACATAATCAAATAAATTATTACTAAAATTTTATGATATGATTAAAGTACCTTCTAATACATTATTGGGAACTTCAACCTTAACTATAGCGATTTCATAAACTTGGCATTCTCCCCTCAACCTCTTCTGTGGTATATTCCCTTGATTATTGGGGAATTATTGTGAATAATGAGCCATTTATCTATAGTTAAAGCATTGGAAATAATTTAATTGTTTCTTAACATTACATTTATTATCTTTATGAATATCATCTCTACACTTATAAAAAAACTCTCATGAACTTCAATAATTTTATAGGATGTTTATTTCTAAAATTTTTAGATGATGGTAATTGCTTTGTTCTGTTCTTCTTCTTTTCTGATTTTTATTTTTATGATTCTCATCTAACATATTCTTTTCTTGATTTATTTTGAAGATATAGGATCTATAAAATTCATTATTTTATTTTATGTCATATAATAATATTTCAATATATAATGAATTTTTTTGAGAAACCAGAACCCTTTGGAGGGTTGTATTAAGGCCTTGAAATAAATGGTCAATCTTACTCTCTGTATTACTTATATAATCTATATCATACTTATATATTCGTGTAAAGTTAGTCTCATACTTTTCAAATCTTTCTTCCTATTTTTTCTATAAGTGGAGGAACTCTCTCTTCATTTTAGTTCATTTCTCATGAGGGAAATATTTATCGAAGAATATTATTTTAAAATATTTCCACTCCTTATGTTTTATTTCCTCTTCCTCCTCAGTATTTTGGATCAACGACCACTATTGATCAGAATCTTATCTAAGGAAATATAATTCCAACGCAACCTTTTCCATTTCATTACATCCCATGGGGATAAATATATTTTCAAGAGACTTGATCCATTGCACATCTACCAATGTATTAGTAGTTCCACTAAAAGATGGAGGATTATGTCACATGAAATGATCTAATATAGGTGTATCATGTAATGGAAAATAAATTTTCTCCATATTTTTAAGCTTATTAAACATAACCTAGGCCAATTTTCGGAATATGGTCATGATTTTCAAGCTCCAACACTAACTATATTGGTTTACTCAGCAGCGCAATCCCTACATTGACCATGAGTGTTAATTCTCTTTATTCCATTAGGTTCCATCACTAAATAATGAAAAAAATTTCGTTGGATCATAATCATCATTAATATTGAGACATAAAATAAAAATAATTTATAAATTTCTCAAATACTATAATGTATTTTCATAATTCTCACGCTAACTAGGTTTATTTAAAATCTAGTTCTCAGGGTTTATACTAAACTTGATCTGATTCCAACTATAACAACCCCAACTACAGTAACCCAAATCTAGTGTATACTTTATTATATATAAATATATAAAAGTATTTTAATCCTAAAGGATTGATTATTTTAGTATTCATGTAAAACTAGATATATATATGATTCCCATATTATGTTGTAAATGTAAAATATAAACATAACAAAAGTAAACATTTTTCATCCTTGGAACTCATTCAAAGATTTATTCTTTATAACCTGGGGTAAGAAAAAAATAAGGGTGGTCTAAAATTCTCAGTAAGGGTTATATACAATGAAATATATCATGATTAAATAAGGAATAATCAATATGAAAATATAAATAACTATAAACACATTCCTTTTAATCAATAATTTGAGCACAAAATTAATCCATGTATAATATCAGTATAGTAACCTCAAATATAATAATAATAACTAAATTCTAAATGAATGAAATGTATACTATTGGATGTAATGATCTTAGACATCCTGATATATCAATCGTAAAGACTATGTGCCAAGACAGTTTAAATCTATGGGAAAGATCCATTTAATTTGGCTAACTGATTTGTCTTATGTGACTTGTTGATGCATTGAGGGGATATATAATTCTAGGCCCCACCCATCACTGCATCTCTAATGCATTACTCATATATATAATGATCAATTTAATTCATGAGAAATATGAATTATCGTAAAAATTTCATATCTAGTAATGAATATAGATTATCAATAATTCTTCAGTCAATCAAATAACTTTCAAAGTAAAACATAGTATATAGAAATGGTATACGGTTTAAGAAATAATCATATAAATGATACAAATAATATAGATAGTTATGAGAGATCTTATTTCCAATTATTAATGATAATAAATACATCAATGTGGTGGTATATAAATTATATAAAATAAATTATGTGCATAATATTAAAATATACCTCAATGAAAGGAAATTGAGACGGAATCCCTTACCTCAATTTCGACTTGTCTCATTAGTGATTTTAACCTTCTGTATAATAAATTTAGATTTATTATACATAATTATAAGAAATATATATATATATATATAATTTCACATATGGTCCATATATAGTATTTTATCACCCATTTGTTAACAATATTTTACAATTATCATTATTTTAGGTGTCAACTACTTCATTTTTCATGTATGATTTGATTTCATAGTTTTGATCCTTGTAATTTTATTATATTTATATCATATATATAATATTATTCATTGTATAAATAAAAAATATATTAAATATATATATATATTTATATTCAACTATAAAATATATAGATATAAAAATTAATCACATCGTTCATGGAGATGGTAGGTCGTATATATGCATAAATAATGTTTTCACTTTTTGATTGATGGAACGAAAGAAAGGTGAATAATAATTAATATTTAAAAATAATTATCATATCATATATATCATATATATCATATATATTTATTAAATCCATCCTTATTACCATCTACATTAATTGTAAATGAAAAATGGGTCACATTGCTGCGTGGAGGTGGTAGTCCACACGTACACATGATCGACGTTATCATATTCCAAAGGATTAGAAGTTAAGAAGGTATAAATGATATTATAGTTATATAATCATGTTTATGTCCTAAATACCATATATTATCATTATGCCAATGAGATTTTACCCTAGTGGTACAGGCTCCTGCTTGGCATCCAAAAGACCCAGGATCAAATCCAGGCAGGGACTAATTTTTGGTATTGTAGCAGCACTATAGCAGGACACTGTAGTAGTATTATGGAAGTGGCGCTATAGCGGCAGTGAAACTGTAGGAGCGGAGGCATTGTAGCAGGTACTGTAGCAGGTACTGTAGTAGTCCAGGTACTGTAGTAGTACTATTCACCAAGGGGCCCTTTGGGCCAAAAAAATGGGCTTTCAAGCCTAGTATTCAGGCCACTTGGCCTTGGGCCTTCGAGCTATGTAATGGGTCTCCCTCTACCCAGTATAAAGATGCCTTTAATTTAAATAATAACATGAGGCTTCAACCCCAACCTTTTAAAAAACCATATATAATCATTAGGTTTATCTTTATAACCATCCAATTGAAGTGGTGATGAAAAACGAATTACACCACTACATGGAGATGGTAAGTCATACGTACACATGAGTGGTGTATTATCTTTTAGTATAATAGAAAATATATGGAATATGGTTGTAACATAATCCTAATAACATGAAATTATATTTATGATACTGGATTTTTTAGTTTAGGATGGTTATAATACATTAATAGGAAGTAGAATGAGAAATAAACTTGAAATATTCGGTAAAGATGATTACCTATTCTTCGATAGACTTCCTTTAGATCCCTTCTTAAGGGATATAGGGTAGGTTTTTTGGAAGGAATAGAACATCTAAAAAATGTATAGGGATTTTGAGAAGATTAATTTTTAGGTTTTGGTCTAGCTAGATGACTCAATGTGGCGTGAATAAGAGAAAGGAGAGGTCATTTTATAAGAGAGGGGGTATTCTTGGAATTTCTTAAAGTGTTAAATTAATATGAGTTATATTTCATGTTAATATTGCTCCTAATTGATATAATTAAAATATAGGATTATTATGATTCAAAATAATCTCATAAGATAAAATTTTTTCATGTTTTATTAGTGTTTTCACCCATATTTTTATTTTTAACCCCTCGTTAACCCTTTTCATAGTTACCACAATATTAAAGTTTTCCACCTTTTAAAGGTCAACAAAGTTAATATATGAGAAAAAAACACCCATAAATGAACCATGGTTGATTTTTTCTACCATATAAAATTAATTTGGCCAAAACTAATATTTTTATGAATTTTAAATAATTTAATAAAATATTTTTTATTATAAAATATTATCAATGTCATTTTTGAGACTATTCATTAAATATGAGTTTAAATTCATCAAGAAAATGATGGAATTGAAATAAAATCCTTTAAAACTACCCTAAAATTTCATATAGATATATAAAATTCATGGGAAATATTAAATCATTCAAATTATATCACCCTTAATATGTTTAAAAAAATTTATTTATTTTTCTATTAACTAGATAAATATTGTGTTGGCATTGCACAATAATTTAAGGTAATTATTCCATCCATAAAAAGTACTTATAAATTTCCATTATAAACACAAATCATTTATATTTCAAATTTCTATTTATAACTGAACATATCCTTTATTTATCTTTATATAAAAAATTTAAATATAATAAAACAAAGATAATGACATTTTTTACTTTTCTTTGAATAAAATAATATAATGGTCAAAATAATTAACAAATGGGATCAAAAGGACATATATTAAACTTTTTTATGATTATATATGATATATACTCATTAAATTAAATTAAATCAAGTGTTAGGGTAATTTTTTTAATCTTTATCAGTTTATTTTTAACCATAATTATATGATTTCTCATTTATCATGCTAACAAAAAATTACTAATTTTTCTATTCATAATGTCCAAAAATAAAAGGTATCTATTTACCAATTTTAAACCCAATACTTCCAAATATATAATCAATTTTTAAAAATTCAATTCAAATAAATTTCATAATTTAAATTGAAAACAATCATAAAATGGTATGAAAGACATTTTTTCATAAAAATGCCTTTTTAGTTACAAAAATGTTTTTATACTAAATTTAAGTATAAAATTCATTTAAAAATTATAAATGGGTTATAAATAATATAATACAACTAATTTTACTATGAAAATAGTTTAAAATAAAATGGAACATTATAAATTCTTGAAATAAAAATTCAATTTTCAATAAAAATAGTATTTTTCACTATTCATTGAAAAATCAAAATTTTCAGAAAAATAACTAAAATTTACCGTAAGATAAATTTCATATGAGGATATAAAAAAATAATTTAATTTAATAAAATAATTTTTTAAAGTGGAAAATTTTAATTATATTATTTTATCACATAAAGAAATACAGATCATTTTCAAAGTAAATATATTTTTGAAGAATAAAATGATTTTACTAAAAAATTGACTATTTATTTCCTAATAATTAATTAATAAATTTTTATTGAGCATTAAGTCATATATATTTCATAATGTAGTTATTCTTGTTCATACCTTCCAATTCAATGGTGATGTTATAATGATCATATTTAAATAATAATATTTCATGGTTTGACTCGGTGTTGCATGTTGTATATGTTGTTGCACATAGTGTTCTTAAAAACTCAAGATATTTCATTAATTCCCATGTTTTTGAAAATGTTTTATTTTAGGAAAAAAGGTAATTTTAAAGTGTTGTTTTTAAGTGAAATTGTTTTAAAAAGGTGAACTTGGTTTTGAAAAATGAGTTTTCAAACTAGACTTAATAGTTTTCATGGGTAAATCCCTTACTTATATTCATAGTGGTATCTCACTAGGATTTGCACCTTAAACCATTCATATTCCTTTTGAAATACATATACCTTTTTTCTAGACATGGGTAAGGGAAATATAACCTTTAAGTTTGACGTCCTTTATTGATTTCCAACGTTTGTGGTGGTTTTGGGATGGTGGACATGTGGTCTCATGCAGTTGGATCATGTGGAGTAGTGTTAGGATTTTTTATCATTGGGAAATTATTTTGGACTTGGGTCTTTATTCCCTATTTTGAGATATTGATGATGTATATCATGTATATATGTCTTGTTTATGACTTATGATGATATGGTGTCATGATATATGATATAGTTCATTGTTGGGTTTACTCTGATTTATATATTTTTTCTATTGATTTTGTTTATTGGTTGGTGAGAACTTCCAATTCATGGATGGTTCATATCAGATTTTCATGGGTAAAACTATTCCCAAATGGTTATTTGTGATGATTTAGTGCTTGTCACCAGTCCATGTACATTAGGCCTTATGGTATACCATATTGGGTTATGGGTTGGGTTGACCTGAGATGGTTTATTAAAAAATGGTATTGGAGTCCTCTTGTTATTTAGGGGTCAGTGGTAGATAAGAGATAGGATCGTCAGTTCTCAGAAGGTAGGTGTGTAGGAGTGCCTATAAAACTCTCCCTCATTACAATACTCACGTTTCCATGGGTGGTTAAGAATTGTGTTTATGATATAAACCCTATTTTGGGATATTTTGATAAGACTTGATGCTTTTCATATTTGTATATGGGTTTCGAGAGGAACACATGATCGGTTTTGAGAAATGAGTCAAATGGTTATTAGTAACCATGTGAATCCTATGTGACTATCTCTATAACCTTCCAGTATTATTTCACATAGTTGGCGCACAATTTTTCTAACTGTGCATCCAAAACATGCATAGTGAAAAAATGTTTAAAATTTTTACATTTTCACCCCCTTTATATTTTAAAAGAATTATTTATGTTAATTTTGTTTGTTTGGAACAAATTATAAGGTTTTATTATGGTTTAATTGATATTGATTGATATTTAATGGTGTTTTTATTGAGTTGGTGCCTTGTGTTTTGTGAGAAATGATTCCTAGAAGGACCTATTCTAGATATAAAGATGGATTTGGAGAGAATTTCATAAAATAAACCCCTCCATTTGATCCCATTTTGGTGGAATTAATGATCTATACAATTTATTCCTTATACTAGGATGGAAGAGGGGGTTAGGCATGGTCAGTGGACAATGTTCAAGAGATCACTAAGAAAAATCCATTAGTCTTCTATGGTGATAGAGGTACCCAAGATCCCGATGAATATATTGAAAGGATCAAGCATTTCTTCCATTTATAAATAACCCTAAGGCCTCAAAATTAGGCTTCTTCACTTACATGTTGGAAGGTATGGGTGGAAAATGGTGGGATCATGTGGTGAAAGTGAGGAGGCATGACAATATCATCTAGGATACCTTCAAAATATATTTTAATCAATAGTTTTATCCTGAGACACTAAAGGTGGAGAAGGCCCATTAGTTCACGATGTTTTATCAAGGAGGTAATTTAGTAATGTATTATGCTATTCAGTTTTTTAAGTTAGTTCATTTGTATCCATATATCCTCATGAATGATTATCTCAAGGAAATACATTTTGAAATGGGATTGAAGGACGATATCAAATTGATACTTATCCTCATTTTCCAATAGACTTATGATAAGGTGGTGAATGAAGAGGCTATATATAAGGCAGATTTAGTAGGGAAAATATGTCTCAATTGAGTTTCTTTAGTAGTGGGAAGTAACCACACTTATTATTCTGGAAAGAATAGGAAGTGGGATGAGACTCATTAGGGTAGTGGAAAGGGAGCTTAGTGGTCATCAGGTATAGTGTTGGTAGATTCTTCTAGGAATAAATTGGTGACTTTGTATCAGTGTGGGAATTCTGGACATAGTATATTTGAATTCTTAGAGGCTCTGAAGGTGCACCACTGATGTGGGAATTTGGTTCATCTCAGTGCTTCTTCAAGGTAACCCTTCAGGTGGGTGGAGTTGATTCTTCTCTTATAAGGGTTCACAGGTGTGATTAGATAATTTTAAGGGTATGGGATCTCACCCTCAGTCTAAGGGTGGGAATCATGAACCTAAGAAGGCTCAAGGTGGGTCTGAGTTAGAGCATATTTATACAGTACATGTGGAACCTGAGGAATACTGATTTGATCTATCCACCATGAGAGGTAAGGTATTTATTTATTTCTATATGGATTTATTCTTATTTGATTTGGGAAAATCCCATTCATTTATATCATTAAAGTTGATTTATGCTTTGGGTATGTGAATGGAGTTAATTCCATTTGTGATGTATTTTCTTACCCCATTTGGAAATGTAATGTCCCAGAAATTTAGTGTATTTTTTATTTATATGGAATTATTTCAAGACAAGACGCTTTGAAGACTCCTGATGCTGAGGCCCGGTGAGCCAAAAATAGAATTTTGAACTTTTTTAAGTTCATTTAAGTAAACGTGCGAGAAAGTTTTTCTAACTTTTAAACCAGTGCTCAAATCCAAAATCTGAGGGAACCATTGAATTTAGAACATCGAGATTCACCTAGAATGGACCTAACTTCGACCAAAAAAGTTAATTTTCATAATTTTTCAGAAAAAAAAATAACTTAAAAGGTTATTTTATTTGTTTTTCCCAAACGTTTGGTAGTGGAAAGGTTGTGCTACGGTGTGGAGACAAAGTGGTGACGAGTCTCATTAAATGAAGCTCATTAATGGCTTGTAAACATGTAGCATAACGATGAATTAAATGTAACATAATAGATATACTATTTCATAAATGAAACAATGTAACGAAGTGATGACAAAACATAACATAAATGTTGCGATGTGTTTTCTTTTAATGGGTTAACTCATTGTAGAAAGGAGGGTGAATTGGTGGAATTCATCTGACAAACCTATGGTGAAAATCCTCTCCAGTGATGAATGAAGAATGCTGGTGAATCGACGTCATTGCACCTCGAAGAACAGGACCGAAGGATGATGAACATCAGCGGATTCGAACGGAACTTGAATCCTCACAAAAAAAATTCTTTAATGACAAAATCCAATGATGTAGGAGTTTATTTTGTTTCAAGTGTCTACATCCTTTATTCTGAAATGACGAACGTGGATCAACCCAAGAACTGGTTGATCTGTGGATCACTCGTTCTTGTGGTATGGTGTTTTTCTTGGGTTTTCTATACCGGGATATACTTTTTATTGATATAACCTCGATACCAAACCTTCCCATGTTTAAAGATCTAACATGGAGGGTGTGGGCCGACACGAACAAGGCCTGATTCCCTCCGCCTTGTACATTCTTCATGGCCAGAATTTTGAAATAGCGGTAATAGGATTATAAGGCCTTAGCATAGAAGGCAGAACCCCACAAAGGCCGGAGGCATAGAATAAGCGAAGAATGTACCACTGGAGTAGACCCTGTGGTCTGAAAAAGAGCCCGTTGTCATGCTGGAGGGAGCGTCGGGCCGGCTCGGGCCACAGCGAGGCATCAGGGGCTGCTGTTCGGGATGAAGACTGGTGGAGGGATGTATCCCCTCAGCTGCCTTGGTGGAGCAACCCGCAACCACGGGCCATGGCTTCACCTGACACACGGTCCCCTTACTACGTGCGGAACCCGAGCATTTGGGTTTTACAGGCCATGTGACACCACTATGGGAACGCTACGCATTCGGGCTGAAAAGAGTTGGTCTTCCATAGGAGGACCGGGCAGGGCGCAACCCTCACCCAGTAGGCCATAGCCACGCCTAGCTGGTTGTAACTATCCTCAGTGGGTTGGAACTACCCCTAGTGGTCCAGACCTACCCCCAGTGGGCCAGACCCACCCTATCGGGTCGGTCCAGATGAGACCGGATTGTTGGGTGACCTGGTGGGCTGGACCCCCGGCCAAACCATGCCAGGTCCAGCGAGACCCAATGGGCCTGACCCACTAGACAGGCCAGATCGTGCTAACCTAGACCCAAAATGGGTCGGGTCGGGTCAGTTAAACTAAATCGGGGCGTGTGGGGCCCTTGGATCAGGTTGGTCGGGTCGGTCTGACCGGGTCAGACCGGGCCCAAACACAACCGGCCCCTGTTTACTAAAATGCCAATGAGTTACAAACTGGGAATCCAATTGACGAGCTATTTATAGAATTGGAACCTTCACGAAGAGTTGGATCTTTTGGAATAATCTAGGGAGGATTTCATGGTAGTTTAAATATGACCAATGTCTTGAGGAGTGGTTCTCCCGAAATCAAGCACACTACATACGGAAACCCTACGGTTGGATGAGACCTGAAGATTGATAACAAGCGACCCTATTTAGATCAGCTATGATAGACCAGTGGTAAGAAGATATATGTGACTTAGTAGGCCCATGATGTAAAGTGGATCTGTGTGACCCGACAGACCTACGATACTCAACAGGAAGAGTACCTCAGTATGGCCAAGGTGGGAAGCGGCTCTGTGTGACCTGGCATACCCATGGTGGGGAGCGGCTCTGTGTGACCCAACATACCCATGGTACTCATTAGGGATGAGTACCATAGCAGTCCAAGGTTAGTGGGAAGTGACTATATGTGACCCAGCATGCCTACTATACTCATTGGGGAGGAGTTCTCCAGCAGTCCAAGGTGTTCGATGATATGACCGATGGTATTACTTTCCTAATCTATATTATACCTAGTGTGATCTATCTTTCTTTGTGATCATGCTTCGTGATCATGTTTTGTAGTTTGATTATGGATTTATTTGTGGTATTTCCTTTTTGGTTTGGGTTCCCTACTAAGTATATTATTACTCACCCCCGCACGGGCTTCACCCGTACGTGTTGTGTCTGGTGCAGATGACCAACGACTTGATAGAGGACTTGGTGGCTCAGGACCTAGTGGTGCCTAGTGATTCCAGGAAGGTAGGGCATACTTCTATGGCTTCCAGCAATTACTCTACACTTACCCATCAGGTGGGGTTTTCAGCGGATGACTTTCAAAGTTTCCTTGTAGTTTTCTGTTTTTAGTCCATCTTTTGTTGGGTTTGTATTCTGGCCCATTTGACCTATAGTTTGTACTTTTAATCAGAGTTTGATTAGTGGAATGAATTTTTATATTTCCAGCTTTGGGATGTGGTTACGTGTGCATGAGTATAGGTACTCAAGAAAATGCCCCCCACTTGTAGGTTAACGCCTTCATCACTAGTCACCAACCCCTGGCCTTCATGAGGTGGACTTGGGGGATGTCATGGCACGGGCCCTAGGGGATGAGTCATGAAAAAGTGGTATCAGAGTCTAGTCAGTTGTACCTCAAAGAATGGGAGTCTATTTTTTTTGTTTGGGAAATAGTGTTAAATGTTTCGAGTTCAACTTTTAGATTCAGGGAGTCCGGTGTTGGTGTAGTGGCCGACGTACCCATACAACAAGACCTTGAATTCTTCATTTTGACTCTATACATAAAAACACTAGTTGCATGAATCATATAGTAATTGAGTGTTTCCTTATGTTCTTCTTAAATTAGAGTCATCTCACCATGTATAATATATTAACCGTGGTACATCTTGATCTATATCAGGATGCCTCCACACAGATGGCCAGTTAGGATTCTGATGCGTGACTGTGAGGACAACCCACCTAGCGATGAGGCATTAGTTCAGGGACAAGTTCTAGAGATGGCCCCACCATGTGGTTCACCAATGTTACCACCACCCATTGATTGGAAGTTACTACTATCATTACCGATAGAGTACGCATGAAGGATCAATGCCTTGCACAAGTTTCAGAGACAGAGACCTCCTAGGTTCGTAGGAGAGATAGACCCTCAATCCACTGAGGATTGGCTGGAGGTGGTAACGCGGGTCTTCTACTTAGTGAGAACACCACTCAACCAGATGACGATATTACCTGTGAGCTTTCTTCAGGGCTCGAAAGAGAGATGGTGGAGCCTGATGATTCAAACTCATAATGAGGCAACCGTCTCATGGATTAAATTCAAGAAAATTTTCTAAGAGGAGTTCTTCCTAGCAACCTTGCGCTCAGTGCACATACATGAGATGATTCACCTAAAGTAGGGCAACATGTTAGTGGATGAGTACTATTTTAGGTTTACAGATCTCTCTCACTACTCCACAGACATGGTATAATACCCCTTTTTCAGGGCTCAGACCTTTGAGCAGGGACTCATATGGGAGATCAGGGAATCTATGGTGTCTCTCAGCATCCCCACTTAGGTTGGGGTGCTGGAGCAAGCCCTTATTGTGGAGATCTTCATAGAAGAGCAGGAACCAACATCCAAATCCACCAGTAGACATCAAGCGGCAGATTCTTCAGTAGTGAATAGCAAGTAACAGACTCAAGGACCCAAGAAGGTCAAATCTTATAGGGTAAGACCCCAGGACTTGGGGTCGGTAGTGAATGGCTCTCATAGTAGAGGGAGTGAGTAGGGAACCAGACTATGGTTCGTGTGTGGTGGGTAGGGACACATGGCTCATGACTACCCAACCTGCCGCACAAATGATCAGCAGATGGTTGAGGGACCACCAAGGTAGAGATAGAGGTTTGAGGAAAGAGTTCTGAAAGGCAGCAGATGTGGCAGGGGAGTAGGTCGAGTAGCAGGCGGTGGGCGACAGTTTGAGGTACTACCTCTACCACCCTTAAGTGGTCCACCATGGCCTAAGGGAGTAGGTGGATAGGGGCGAGCTCAACTTCAATCACTAGAGTCCCATGACCACAGGGATCTAGAGATGATTAAAGGTATGATTTGTGTCTTCTATACCTTATCTACATTTCTTATAGACACAGGTTCTAGTCACTCTTTCCTTACCACATACCTCGTTCAAGCCTCAGAGATTATGGTAGATCCATTGGTTCGATCCTTACAATTAGAGACTCCTATGGTAGTAGTTTAGATGATTACACACTGGTTCCAGTAGTGTGATCTTACTCTAGGAGGCGATAAATTCAACTAGGATCTCCTAGTATCGGCGTAGAGGCCTTAAGACGTCATCTTGGGTGTGGACTGGTTTTCTATAGTCTATGCTCAGATCAAAAATATTATGCGCAAAGTACGATGTGTCCACGAGGATGAGACCAGGTTTTCCTTCACTGAAGAGAAGGGAACTTTTGCAGCACAGGACGAACTTTCTTGGAGGAAGGTATAGCCGATCACTCTTCAATTGGCTAGTCTCACCCTCAGTGCAGTGGATGAGATGATTCCAAGATTTATTATAGTGTTGTATGAGTATGAGGATTTCTTTCCTAAGGATGTTCCAAGACTACCTCCTCATAGGGGGTAGACTTCGGCAACAACCTATACCCTGAGATGGCACTGATATCCACTATGGCATATCGGATGGATCCTGTGGAACTTCGTGAATTGAGGGTACAGTTGGAGGACATGAAGGAGAAGGGCTTCGTGAAGCCCAGCATTTCACCATGGTCATCCCCAGTGTTGTTTTTCAAGAAGGTAGACAGGTGCTTGAGGCTATGCATAGAATTATAGCACCATATCCAAGTGACTGTGAAAAAAAAGTATCCACTGCCAAGGATTGATGACCTCTTTGACTAGCTGAAGGGAGTGAGGTGGTTCTCGAAGATCGACCTCAGATCAGGCTATCATCAGCTTTGGGTACAAGATGGGAACGTGCCGAAGACACCCTTTAGATGCTGGTATGACCACTATGAGTTTTTGGTGATTCCTTTTGGTGTGAACAATGCCCCAACAGTGTTAATGGGACTCATGAACAGTATATTCCAACCTTACCTTGATCGTTTCATGGTGGTATTCATTGATGACATCTTGGTGTACTCGGCGTCAGAGGAGGATCATGCTACACACCTGCGTATAGTCCTAGATACCCTATGAGAGCACCATCTTTATGGTAAGCTCTCGAAGTTCCAGTTCTGGATTCAGGAGGTCTACTTTCTGGGATACATCATCTTAGAGGCTGGAGTTGCAATGGATCCAGTGATGATAGAAGAAGTGCTTTCTTGGGATCTTCCCAGGAACTTGACTGAGGTGTGGAGTTTCTTGGAATTTGTTGGATACTACCATAGGTTTGTGCCCAAATTTTATAGATTAGTAGAACCCTTATCGGATTTGACAAAGAAGGGACAACCCTTCATGTGGATAGAGAAGTGCCATTAGAGTTTCCAAGAGTTGAGGTGGAGACTGACGAGTGCCCCATCTTGATACTACCAGAAGAGGGCGTTGGGTATGTAGTCTTCTGTGATGCATCAGGGACCATACTGGGTTATGTATTGATGCAGGAGCGAGCAGTGATCACCTATGGCTCACGGTAGTTGAGGAAACATGAGAAGAACTACGTGACCCATGACCTGGAGTTAGCAGCAGCGGTGTTATCCTTGAAGATATGGCGGCACTACTTAATGGGTGTACGATTTACCATCTACTTTGACCAAAAGATTCTCACGTATATCTTATTATAGAAGGACCTAAACTTGAGAAAATTCTGATGGCTAGAGTTCCTCTAGGAATTTGACTTTGAGATAGTCTATACTCTTGGGATGGGGAACATGGTGGCAGACACGTTCATCATGAGGTCTAGTCTATAGCTACTAAGTGAAGTGATGAAGAAGTTAGCTGCAATGTAGATATCCTTCATGGATGATAATGGAGAAGCTTACATTCAGTCAATGACTATCAATCCCCCACTCTTACAGTGAGTTAGGGAGGTACAACTTGTGGATGTTGACTACAAGACCTGACATGCTTAGTTATCCTTAGGACAGACTCCTGATGGATTTTTGATAGGTGGAGAGAACTTCATCATTTTCAAAGGGCTCACTATAGTACCAGTGATGTTGTGGGAGGAGGTGTTGAGGGAGTTCCATATATCCCCTTTGGTGGTACATCCTAGTGTGGCGAAGATGTACCAGGACCTCTGATGTCAGTACTAGTGGCCAGGGATAAATAAAGTGGTGGCAGAGTTCGTTTCACGATGCCTCACTTGTCAGAAAGTGAAGGCTGAGCATCAGGTTCTAGCAGTCTTAGAACAACCAATTGAGGTTCTAGAGTGAAAGTGGGATGTTATATTGATGGATTTCGTGACAAGATTACCATTAACATACAAGGCCCATGATTCTATATGGGTGATCATTAACCAACTCACCAAGTTGGCTCACTTACTAACCATCCATAAGAAGGGATTGGTAGAGATATTGGGACGCCTCTACGTCCAGAAGATAGTGCGGATTCATGGGGTTCCTTTGATGATCATCTTAGACTGTGATGCATGCTTTACATTCCAGTTATGGAAGGGATTGCTGGAGGCGTTCGGGACTCAGTTGCGCTTGAGCACCGCCTTTCACCCTCAGACAAATGGTCAGATGGAGCAGACCATACAAACCTTGGAGGACATGTTTTGTGCTTGTGTCCTTGATTTTGGTCGCAGTTGGGAGGACCACCTACCACTGGTAAAGTTTTCATATAACAACACCTATCACTCCACCATTGGCATGACACAATTTGAGGCATTGTATGGCCGGTGATACATATCACCTCTATGCAGGACAGACCCAAGTGAGTCAGTACTAATGGGTCCAAAGTTGGTACGAGCTACCACTGAGAAGGTACAGATCATCCAAGAGAAGATGAGGAATGCACATAGTAGGCATAAATCTTATACGGACAAGAGATGAAGACCCTTTTATTTTGAGTAGGGAGACCATATTTTCCTTTGGGTCTCACCCTGACGGGGATTGCAGAGATTTGGATAGGGAGAAAAGTTATCTCTGAGGTTCATCGAACCTTTCCAGATTCTTAGAAGAGTTGGTGAGGTAGTGTACCACCTATCTCTTCCCCAACAGATGCACTAGGTGTATGATGTTTTTCATGTGTCACAGTTTAGGAAGTACGTGCATGATCCATCGTAAGTCATTGACTGGGGAAAGATGGACATTGACGATGGGGTGAAGTTTTTGGAGTTCCCTATGGAGATAGAGGACCGACAGGAGTGGGTCCTTCATGGATGGTTGATTCCTCTAGTACACGTTTGGTGGTAGCACGGGAACCTCCAGGAGAGCACATGAGAGCGAGAGGCTTCGATTTGTGCTTAGTACCCCAATTTGTTTGTTTAGCCCTGTTTTAGCTTATGAGGACGTGAATCCCAAAAAGGGGGGAGTAATTTAATGTCTTGGTGATTTCATTTTTTTTATTTATATGGAATTATTTTGAGACAAGATGCTTTGACGACTCCTGATAACAAGGTCCGGTGAGCCCAGGATAGAATTTTGAACTTTTTTAAGTTTATTTAAGTAAACGTGAGAGTGAGTTTTTCTAAATTTTAAAAAATTGCTCGGATTAAAAATCTGAGGGCACTGTTGAATTCAGAATGTCGGGATTTGCCTAGAATGAACCTAACTTGGACCGACAATGGTTGACTAGAAAAGTTAATTTTTAGACTTTTTGGGGAAAAAAATAAAATAACTTAAAAGGTTATTTCTTTCCCAACTGTTGGGCAGTGGCACAACGATGCTACGGTTCGGAGAAAATGCGGAAACGAGTTGCATTAAATGAATCTCATTAATGAATTGTAAACATGTAACATAAAGATTCATTAAATGTAGCGTAATAGATACGTTGTTTCATAAATGAAACAGTGTAACGACGCAATAATGTAGCGTAATAGAAATGTTGCGACGTGTTTTCTTTTAATGGGTTAACGCATTGGAGAAAGAAGGATGAATTGGTGGAATTATTATGATGAACCTACGGTGAAAATCCTCTCCAATGACAAACGATGAATGCTAGAAAATCACTAGCGACATCAACGCACCTTGAAGATCAGGGCTAGAGGGTGACGAATGACAATGACTTTGAATGGAACTTGAATCCTCACGAACGGATCACTTCAATGAAGAACTCCAATGCGGTATGGGTTTATTTTGTTTCAAGTTTCCATGTCCTTTTTTCTAAAATGACGAACGCGAATCAATCCACAAACAGGTTGATCTGTAGATCGCTCGTTCTTGTGAGAGGGTGTTTTTATAAGGTTTTCTATAGGGTGATTAACTATTTATCGATAGAACCTTAATCCCAAACCTCCCCATGTTTAAAGATCTAACGCGGAGAGCGCAGGACAAAACAAACAAGGCCCAAGCCCCTCCACCTTGTGTGTTCTTCGAGGCCGAACTTTCAAAATGGCGACAATAGGATTCTGAGGCCTTAACAGAGAAGGCAGAACCCAACAGAGGCCGGAGGCACAGATGACCCGAAGAACAGACCATAAAAGAAGACCACCAGAGCGGACCCGGTGGTCCGTGGAAGAACCCGCCGACGCTGACGGTGGCCCGCGGGCAGGCGGCGGCGCGCCAGAGGGAGCGCTGCGACCAGCTTAGGCTGTAGTGAGGCAGCAGGGGTCACCGGCCGGTGAAGGGACATGGCTCGCATTCACAGGCAACATCTTCTCCTAGAATGCAGTCCCCTGACCGCATGCGGAACCCAGGTAGCTGGGTTTGACCGGCCATGTGACACCACCCCGGATGTGCTATGCATCTGGGTTGAAGAGAGCCAGTCCTCCAGAGGCGGACTGGGTAGGGCGCGACCCACGTCCAGTGGGTCAGACTCGCACCCAGCGGGTCAGACCCACCCTGACCCCTATGGGCCATACTCGTGCCCTGCAAATGGACCCACCCCATCGGGTCGGGATAGATGAGATGGGGTCGCCAGGCGACCCAGTGGGCTGGACCCCCAGACAAACTAGGTCGGGTCCAGCGAGGCCCAATGGGCCTAACCCACTAGCCAGGACGGACTGGTCCGACCCAGACCTGAACCGGGTCAGGTCGGGTCGGTTAAACTAAACTGAGGTGTGTGGGGACCCTAGGCCGGGTTGGTCGGGTCAGTCTGACCGGGTCAGACTGGGCCCAGACACAACCAACCCCTGTTTACTAAAACACCAATAACTTACAAACCGGACGCCCGATTGACGATCTGTTTACGATGTTGGAACCCTCACGATGTGGTAGATCTTTTGGAATACTCTAGGGAGGCTTTAATGGAAGTTGAAATACGATGAATGGCTTGATGATCGGTTCTCCCAGAATCAAGTGCACTACGTACGGAAACCCTATGGTTGGCTGAGACCTGAAGACTGATGACAAGAGATCCTATGTGGTTCAACTACGATGACCTAGTGGGAAGCAGCTCTGTGTGACCCAGTAGACCCACAGTGGGGAGTGGCTTTGTGTGACCCGACAGACCCACGGTACTCGATAGGAGGAGTACCTCAGTATGGCCAAGGTGGGAAGTGGCTCTGTGTGACCCGACATGCCCACGGTGGGGAGCGGCTATGTGTGACCCAACATACCCACGATACTCATCAGGGATGAGTACCACAAAAGTCCAAGGTTAGTGGGAAGCAGTTTTGTGTGACCCGGCAGGCCCACTATACTCATTGAGGTGGAGTTCTCCAGCAACCCAAGGTGTTCGATGATATGACTGATGGTCTTACTTTCCTACTCTAGATTATACCAGGTGTGATATATCTTTCTTTGTGATCATGATTTGTGGTTTGATTGTGGATTTCTTTGTGGTATTTCCTTGTTGTTTTGGGGTCCCTACTGAGTATATTTTCACTCACCCCTACACGGGCTTCGCCCGCACGTGTTGTGTCTAGTGCAGACGACCGCCGCCTTGATGGAGGACTTGGTGGCCCAGGTTTTGGTGGTACCTAGTGAGACTAGGCAGGCATGGTGTACTTCTACAACTTCCAGATGCTACTCTACACTTACCCATTAGGTGGGGTTTTTAGCGGATGACTTTCAGAGTTTCCTTGTACTTTCCTTTTTTAGTCCATCTTTTGTTGGGTTTATATTTTGGCCCATTTGACCTGTAGTTTGTACTTTTACTCAGAGGTTGTTTAGCGGCATGCATGTTTATCTTTCCAGCTTTGGGACGTGGTTCACTATGGGAAAAACCATTATTTACGACGGGCTATTTGTGATGGGAATAAATCCTGTCACAAATAGTCTGTAGAACAGGGTTATTCGCGACGGGTTGACTAACCCGTAGCAAATAACCAATTATTTGCAACGGGAATAGGCGCCCTGTCGCAAAAAATTACGCGCGGATTGGCACGGTTTGTGCGCCAAACCGCACGAAAGAGTATTTGCGACGGGTTGGCACCGCCCGTCGCAAATACCGGGAGGTGGTAAGACCTAGTTGCGACGGGAGGGTCCCCCGTCACAACTAGTTCGACCCCCGAAGGGTATTTGCGACGGGTCCCGTCGCAAATAACCGGCGGCGGTAAAAACATATTTGCAACATGATGTTGTCCCGTCGCAAAAAGTGTGTCAGCAGGTCACTTTTTGCGACGGCCCCCATCGCAAATAACCTTTTAGCCGCCAACGGTAATTAATGCGGCTGAAGGTATTTGCGACGAGGCCCATCACAAAAAGTACTTTTTGTGACAGTGTTCTCGTTGCTAATAATCTCATCGCAACTAATCTAACCTATATATACCCTCCTCTGTTTTTTCTTCTCTCTGCTCGAATTTCTTATTCCTCTACTTCTGTAAACTCTAATTTTAGAGTGAAAATTTTTTAGAGTTAGCTTTTTTTTACAAAGAAGTTGTGAAGCCGCCTACAATTATAAGAGATCAGGTTTAAAGGTATTTATGTTTTATTTAATTTAGTATTTATTTTCTTGCTTTATATTAATTTTAATTATTATTGATTAGTTGTAATTAAGTTAGATTTAAATTGTTTTGTTATCAGTATTTATTTGTAATAATAAAATTAAATTATTAGTATTAATTCTTAATAATTAGTAATAATTAATAATTATTAACGATAATTAGTAATGTATATAAATAATTAGTGGTAATTAGTAATTAGTAGTTGTATTTTGCAGTAATTAATAGTAATTAACACTAATTAGTAATAATTAGAAAAAATAGTAATAAATATTAACAATTAGTAATAAATAGTATTAATTAGTAATAATTAGTAATAAATAATAATAAATAGTAATAAATACTAATAAATACTAATAAATACTAATAAATAATAATAAATAGTAACAAATAGTAATAAATAATAATAATTTGTAATAAATACTAATAATTAGTAACAAAAATACTAATTAATAGTAATAAATACTAATAAAAAGTAATAAGAAGTAATAAATAGCAATAATTACTAATAAATAATAATAATTAGTAATAAATAGTAATAATTTGTAATAATTACTAATAAATATTAATAAATACCAATAAATAGTAATAAATACTAATAAATACTAATAAACAACAATAAATAGTAATAAATAGTAATAAATAGAAATAAATATTAATAAATATTAATAAATAGAAATAAATAATAATAAATACTAATAAATACTAATAAATACTGATAAATAGTAATAAATACTAATAAATACTAATAAATAGTAATAAATAGTAATAAATACTAATAATTTGTAATAAATAGTAATAAATACTAATAAATAGAAATAAATGCTAATAAATAGTAATAAATTCTAATAAATACTAATAAATAGAAATAAATAGAAATAAATACTAATAAATACTAATAAATACTAATAAATACTGATAAATACCAATAAATACTAATAAATACTAATAAATAGTAATAAATACTATTAAATACTATTAAATACTAATAAATACTAATAAATAGTAATAAATAGTAATAATCAGTAATAATCAGTAATAATTAGTAATAATTAGTAATAATTAGTAATAATTAGTAATAATTAGTAATAATTAGTAATAATTAGTAATAAATAGTAATAAATAGTAATAAATAATAATAATTAGTAATAATTAGTAATAAATAGTAATAAATAGTAATAAATAGTAATAAATAGTAATAAATAGTAATAATTAGTAATAATTAGTAATAATTATAATAATTAGTAATAATTAGTAATAATTAGTAATAAAAAGTAATAATTTCTAATAAATACTAATAAATAATAATAAATAATAATAATTAGTAATAATTTGTAATAATTAGTTATAAATACTAATAAATACTAATAGATACTAATAAATATTAATAAATACTAATAAATAGTAATAAATAGTAAGAAATACTAATAAAATAGTAATAAATAATAATAAATAGTAATAAATAGTAATAAATAGAAATAAATACTAATAAATAGAAATAAATACTAATAAATAGGAATAAATACTAATAAATACTAATAAAGAGTAGTAAATAGTAATAAATACTAATAAATACTAATAAATACTAATAATTAGTAATAATTAGTAATAAATACAAATAATTAGTAATAAATAGTAATAAATTGTAATAAATAGTAATAACTAGTGCCCACTATTTCGATGAGGCGACATGGATGCAGGCGACCCAGTATGCCTTTGAGAAGGGCCGAGTAGTTGGTATCGACTCTCATTTGACTCCTGAGACTTATTATGGCACTGTTGCAATGTCGGCGTTCAGCTCGAGAGGAGCTCGTGGAGATGCATCATCTTCTGTCTCACAGTATCAGGAGTAGTTGTGAGCTCAAACTGGGCTTATAGAGAGTTTGCAGAACCAGCAGGAAGAGATGCGTCAGCAGTACCAGCAGCACGAGGAGGATATGCGTCGATGGCATCAGCAACAGGATGATCGGATGGAGTACATACGTCGTCTGACTCGTAATTTAGGGATGAAGTTTTCTCCACCATCTCCTCTAGCTCCTCCAGCTCCTCTGGAAGACTACCCCGAGTGATTTTTTTGTTCTGTTAAAAATATTTGAATAGAACATTTGTTATAATATGAACTATTTATAGTTGTTTTTCTTTTATATTAGTGCGAACATTGCATAATTTTTTTAGTATTTTTAATATTTTAAAATTTTATTATTTATTATTAGTATTTTATTTTTTAATATTTGTTCATTTTACTAATAACAACAACAATAATAATATTTTATGATTTTTTATATATTTTTTCTGAATATTGAGAATTTTAATATATTATTATTATTATTTTAATAATATTAATATTTTTTTTTCATTTATCATAATTTTATTGTTTTTTTATTTTATTAAGTATCTGCAAATATTGAGAATTTTAATATTTTTTATTTTTTTATTATTTTAATAATATTAATATTTTTTTATTTTGTTAAGTATTTGTGATAGGGCCTTTTTCGACGAGCTATTTGTGACGAGAATAAATCTCGTCGTAAATAGGCCGTCGAAGAGGTTATTTGCGACGGGAATAGGCGCCCCTTGCAAAAAGTTACGCGCGGATTGGCGCGGTTTGCGCGCCAAAACGCGCGAAAGAGTATTTGGGACAAGTTGACACCACTATCGCAAATGCTGGGAGGCGGTAAGACCTAGTTGCGACAGGGGGATCCTCCGTCACAACTAGTTCGGCCCCCGAAGGGTATTTGCGACAGGTCCCGTTGCAAATAACCGACAACGGTAAAAACATATTTGCGACGAGATATTGTCCCGTCGCAAAAAGTGTGTTGATAGGTCACTTTTTGGGACGGGCCCCGTCCCAAATAACCTTTTAACCGCCGACGATAATTAATGCGGCCGAAGGTATTTGCGACGGGGCCCGTCGCAAAAGGTACTTTTTGCGGCGGTATTCTAGTCGTTGATAGTCTTGTCACAACAAATCTAACCTATATATACCCCCTCCATTTTTTCTTCACTCTGCCTGAATTTGTTGTTCCTCTGCTCTTCTAAACTCTAATTTTAGAGTGAAAATTTTTTAGAGTTATCTTTTTTTACAAGGAAGTTATGAAGCCGCCTACAATTATAAGAGATCAAGTTTAAAGGTATTTATGTTTTATTTAATTTAGTATTTATTTCTTTTATTTATATTAATTTTAATTATTATTGATTAGTTGTAATTAAGTTAGATTTAAATTGTTTTATCATCGATGTTTATTTGTAATAATAAAATAAAATTATTAGTATTAATTCTTAATAATTAGTAATAATTAATAATTATTTATGATAATTAGTAATAATTAATAATTATTTACGATAATTAGTAATGTATAAAAATAATCAGCAGTAATTAGTAATTTGTAGCTCTATTTTGCAGTAATTAAAAGTAATTAACACTAATTAGAAATAATTAGAAAAAATAGTAATAAATATTAACAATTAGTAATAAATAGTATTAGTTAGTAATAATTAGTAATAAATACTAATAAATAATAATAAATAATAATAAATAATAATAAATAGTAATAAATAGTAATAAATACAAATAATTACTAATAAATACTAATAATTAGTAATAAAAATATTAATTAATAGTAATAAATACAAATAAATAGTAATAAATACCAATAAATAGTAATAAATACTAATAAATAGTAATAATTTGTAATAAATAGTAATAATTTGTAATAATTATTAATAAATATTTATAAATACCAATAAATAGTAATAAATACTAATAAATACTAATAAATACTAATAAATAGTAATAAATAGTAATAAATAGAAATAAATAGTAATAAATAGTAATAAATACTAATAAATATAAATAAATACTAATAAATAGTAATAAATACTGAAAAATAGTAATAAATAGTAATAAATACAAATAAATAGTAATAAATACTAATAAATAGTAATAAATAATAATAAATAATAATAAATAGTTAAAAATACTGATAATTAGTAATAAATAGTAATAAATAGTAATAAATACTAATAAATAGAAATAAATACTAATAAAGAATAATAAATACTAATAAATAGAAATAAATTCTAATAAATAGTAATAAATACTAATAAATACTAATAAATAGTAATAAATACTAATAAATAGTAATAAATACTAATAAATACTAACAAATAGTAATAAATACTACTAGATACTGATAAATAGTAATAAATACTAATAAATACTAATAAATACTAATAAATAGTAATAAATAGTAATAAAAAGTAATAATTTGTAATAAATAGTAATAAATAGTAATAAATAGTAATAAATAGTAATAAATTGTAATAAATTGTAATAAATAGTAATAATTAGTAATAAATATTAATAAATAGTAATAAATAGTAATGAATAGTAATGAATAGTAATAAATAGTAATAAATAGTAATAAATAGTAATAAATAGTAATAATTAGTAATAATTAGTAATAATTAGTAATAATTAGTAATAATTAGTAATAATTAGTAATAATTAGTAATAATTAGTAATAATTAGTAATAATTAGTAATAATTATTAATAATTACTAATAATTACTAATAAATACTGATAAATAATAATAATTACTAATAATTAGTAATAATTAATAATAAATTCTAATAAATACTAATAAATTCTAATAAATACTAATTGATACAAATAAATACTAATAAATAGTAATAAATAGAAATAAATAGTAATAAATAGTAATAAATACGAATAAAATAGTAATAAATAGTAATAAATAGAAATAAATACCAATAAATAGAAATAAATACTAATAAATAGAAATAAATACTAATAAATACTAATAAATACTAATAAATAGTAATAAACTGTAATAAATAGTAATAAATAGAAATAAATAGTAATAAATACTAATAAATAGAAATAAATTGTAAGAAATACTAATAATTAGTAATAATTAGTAATAATTACTAATAATTAGTAATAAATAGTAATAAGTAGTAGTAAATAGTAATAAATAGTAATAAATAGTAATAACTAGTGCCCACCATTTCAATAAGGCAACACAGTTGCAGGCAACCCAATGTGCCTTCGAGAAGAGCTGAGTAGTTGGTATCAGCTCTCATTTGACTCCTGAGACTTATTATGGTACTGCCGCGATGTCAACGTCCAGCTCGAGAGGAGCTCGTGGAGAGGCATGATCTTCTGGCTCACAGTATCAAGAGCAGTTGCGAGCTCAAACTAAGCTTATAGAGAATTTGCAGAAACAGCAGGAAGAGATGCGTCAGCAGCAACAACAGCACGAGGAGGACATGTGTTGATGGCATCAGCAGTAGGACGATCAGATGGAGTACATGCGTCGTCTGACTCGTAGTTTAGGGATGAATTTTTCTCCACCATCTCCTCCAGCTCCTCCAGCTCCTCCAGAAGACGACCCCTATTAATTTTTTGTTCTGTTAAAAGCATTTGAATTGAACATTTGTTGTAATATGAACTATTTACAGTTTTTTTCTTTTATATTGGTGCGAATATTGCATAATATTTTTTATATTTTAATATTTTATTATTTATCATTAGTATGATATTTTTTAATATTTGTTTATTTTACTAATAATAATAATAATAATAATAATAATAATTGATGATTTTTTATATATTTTTTACTGAATACTGAGAATTTTAATATTTTTTATTTTTTTATTTTGATAATATTAATAATATTTTTTTCATTAATCATAATTTTAGTATTATTTTTTATTTTATTAAGTATTTGCAAATATTGAGAATTTTAATATTTTTTATTTTTTTTATTATTTAAAAAATATTAATATTAATATTTTTTATTTTATTAAGTATTTACGACGGGGCCTTTTACGACGTGATGACCAACCCATCGCAAATAACCAATTATTTGCGACGAGAATAGACGCCCCGTCACAAAAAGTTAATCACGAATTGAGCGGTTTGCACGCCAAACCGCGCGAAATAGTATTTGCGACCGGTTAGCGTCGCCCGTCGCAAATGCTGGGAGACAATAAGACCTAGTTGCGATGGGGGGATCTCCCGTCACAACTAGTTCGACCCCCGAAGGATGTTTGCGACGAGTCCCGTCGCAAATAACCGGCAGCGGTAAAAACATATTTGCGACGAGATGTTGTCCCGTCGCAAAAACTGTGTTGGTAAGTCACTTTTTGCGATGGGCCCCGTCGTAAATAACATTTTAACCGCCGACGTTAATTAATGCGACCGAAGGTATTTCCGACACGACCCGTCGCAAAAAGTACTTTTTGCGACGGTATTCCCATCGCTAATAGTCCCGTCGCAACTAATCTAACCTATATATACCCCCTCTGTTTTTTCTTTTCTCTGCTCGAATTTCTTGTTCTTCTGCTTTTGTAAACTTTAATTTTAGAGTGAAAGTTTTTGAGAGTTAGCTTTTTTTACGAAGAAGTTGTGAAACAGCGTACAATTATAAGAGATCAAGTTTAAAGGTATTTATGTTTTATTTAATTTAGTATTTATTTCCTTTCTTTATATTAATTTTAATTATTGTTGATTAGTTGTAATTAAGTTAGATTTAAATTGTTTTGTCATCAGTATTTATTTGTAATAATAAAATTAAATTATTAGTATCAATTCTTAATAATTAGTAATAATTAATAATTATTAACGATAATTAGTGATGTATATAAATAATTAGCGGTAATTCGTAATTAGTAGCTATATTTTGCAGTAATTAATAGTAATTAACACTAATTAGTTATAATTAGAAAAAAATAGTACTAAATATTAATAATTAGTAATAAATAGTAATAAATAGTAATAATTAGTAATAAATACTAATAAATACTAATAAATACTAATAAATAGTAATAAATAGTAATAAATAGTAATAAATACTAATAAATACTAACAAATAGTAATAAATAGTAATAAATACTAATAATTAGTAATAAATACTAATAACTAGCAATAAAAATACTAATTAATAGTAATAAATACTAATAAATACTAATAAATACTAATAAATAGTAATAAATACTAATAAATAGTTATAATTAGTAATAAATAGTAACAATTTGTAATAATTACTAATAAATATTAATAAATACCAATAAATAGTAATAAATACTAATAAATAGTAATAAATAGTAATAAATAGAAATAAATAGTAATAAATAGTAATAAATAGAAATAAATACTAATAAATAGAAATAAATACTAATAAATAGTTATAAATACTAAAAAATAGTAATAAATAGTAATAAATAATAATAATTAGTAATAAATAGTAATAAATACTAATAAATAGAAATAAATACTAATAAATAGTAATAAATAGTAATAAATACTAATAAATAGAAATAAATACTAATAAATGGTAATAAATACTAATAAATACTAATAAATACTAATAAATACTAATAAATACTAATAAATACTAATAAATAGTAATAAATACTAAAAAATAGTAATAAATAGTAATAAATAGTAATAAATAGTAATAAATAGTAATAAATACTAATAAATAGTAATAAATAGTAATAAATAGTAATAATTAGTAATAATTAGCAATAATTAGTAATAATTAGTAATAATTAATAATAAATAGTATAAATAGTAACAAACAGTAACAAATAGTAATAAATAGTAATAAATAGTAATAAATAGCAATAAATAGCAATAAATAAGAATAATTAGGAATAAATAGTGATAAATAGTGATAAATAGCGATAAATAGTGATAAATAGTGATAAATAGTGATAAATAGTGATAAATAGTGATAAATACTGATAAATAGTCATAAATAGTGATAAATTGTAATAAATAATAATAAATAGTCATAAATAGTAATAAATAGAAATAAATAGTAATAAATAGTAATAAATTGTAATAAATAGTAATAAATAGTAATAATTAGTAATAATTAATAATAATTAGTAATAATCAGAAATAATGAGTCATAAATAGTGATAAATAGTGATAAATAGTGATAAATAGTGATAAATAGTGATAAATAGTAATAAATAGCCATAAATAGTAATAAATAGTAATAAATTGTAATAATTAGTAATAATTAGTAATAAATAGTAATAAATAGTAATAATTAGTAATAGTTAGTAATAGTTAGTAATAATTAGTAATAATTAGTAATAATTATTAATAATTAGTAATAATTAATAATAGTTAGTAATAATTATTAATAATTAGTAATAATTAGAAGTAATTAGTAATAATTAGTAATAATTGGTAATAATTAGTAATAATTAATAATAAATACTAATAAATACTAATAAATAGTAATAATTAGTAATAAATACTAATAAATACTAATAAATAGTAACAAATTGAAATAAATAGTAATAAATACTAATAAAATAGTAATAAATAGTAATAAATAGTAATAAATACTAATAAATAGAAATAAATACTAATAAATAGAAATAAATACTAATAAATACTAATAAATACTAATAAATACTAATAAATAGTGATAAATAGTAATAAATAGTAATAAATAGTAATAAATAGTAATAAATACTAATAAATACTAATAAATACTAATAAATAGTAACAAATTGAAATAAATAGTAATAAATACTAATAAAATTGTAATAAATAGTATTAAATAGTAATAAATACTAATAAATAGAAATAAATACTAATAAATACTAATAAATACTAATAAATACTAATAAATACTAATAAATAGTGATAAATAGAAATAAATAGTAATAAATAGTAATAAATAGTAATAAATAGTAATAAATACTAATAAATAGTATTGAATACTAATAAATACTAATAATCAGTATTAATTAGTAATAAATACTAATAAATAGTAATAAATAGTAATAAATAGTAATAAATAGTAATAACTAGTGCCCACCATTTCGATGAGGCGACATGGATGCAGGTGACCCCGTATGCCTTTGAGATGAGCCGAGTAATTGGTATCAACTCTCATTTGACTCCTGAGACTTATTATGGTACTATTGTGATGTCGACGTCCAGCTCGAGAGGAGCTTGTGGAGAGACATCATATTCTGGCTCACAGTATCAGGAGCAGTTGCGAGCTCAAACTGAGCTTATAGAGAGTTTGTAGAAGCAGCCGGAAGAGATGCATCAGTAACAATACGAGGAGGACATGCGTCGATGACAGCAGCAACAACATGATCAGATGGAGCACATGCGCCATCTGACTCGTAGGTCAGGAATGAAGTTTTCTCCACCATCTCCTTTAGCTCCTTGAGCTTCTCTAGAAGACTATCCCCCCAGTGGTTTTTTTGTTCTGTAAAAAACATTTGAATTGAACATTTGTTGTAATATGAACTATTTACAGTTTTTGTCTTTTATATTGGTGTGAATATTGCATATTTTTTAGTATTTTTAATATTTTAATATTTTAATATTTATTATTAGTATTATATTTTTCTAATATTTGTTTATTTTAATAATAATAATAATAATAATAATATTTTATGATTTTTTATATATTTTTTTCTGAATATTGAAAATTTTAATTTTTTATTATTATTTTAATAATATTAATATTTTTTTTCATTAATCATAATTTTATTATTATTTTTTTTATTTTATTAAGTATTTTCAAATATTTAGAATTTTAATATTTTTTATTTTTTTTATAATTTTAATAATATCAATATTATTTTTTATTTTATTAAGTATTTGCGATGGTCCTTTTGCGATGGGGGGCCCGTCGCAAATAGATTATATATATTTTTTAAAAGTTTTTTGCGGCGGGTTTCTTTACCTTCGTAATAAAAATTTTGTGACGGGACTATCGCAAAAGGTTTATAACATATAAGCTATTTGCGACGGGCTGGTATCCCGTCGCAAATACTTTTTGCGACGGGCCCGTCACTAAAGGTTATTGTATATATATTGTATTTAATCAGACATCTATTTACGACGAGTCATCTTCCCGTCACAAGTAATATTTTTTGCGACGGGCCCATTGCAATAAATACTAGTTGCGACCCTGTTTTCCACAACAAGCTATTTTTGACGGGCCCCCGTCGCAAAAGGGTTTTTATGATGGGATCCTGTCGCAAATAGCCCATCACAAATAGTTAAATTTCCAGTAGTGGTTTCATGTGCGTGCATACAGGTACTCAAAAAAATGCCTCCCACTTGTAGGTTGACACCTTCGGTGCTAGTCACCAACCCTTGACCTTCAGAAGGTGGGATTGGGGGATGTCATGACATGGGCCCCGAGGGACGGGTCATGACAGGAAAGAAGAAGAATAAAGGTTTTGAGTACCTTATGTGTGGTGTTTTGGTTGCTAACATAGAGTTCCTATGGGACTTACTTATGCTTGATCTGAAATTTTTTGATATCATAATCAGTATGGATTTTAGTATGAGTCTTAAATCACATATTGACTATTATCATCATAAGGTACAATTTCTATCTCCTGACAGGAGAACTGGCACGTT
This sequence comes from Viscum album, assembly GCA_963277665.1. Classification (NCBI taxonomy): domain Eukaryota; kingdom Viridiplantae; phylum Streptophyta; class Magnoliopsida; order Santalales; family Viscaceae; genus Viscum; species Viscum album. The sequence continues at coordinate 1,712,351,474 of OY728143.1, forward strand.
CTTGAGTGAGTTGGATCTGAGGTCGGGGGGGGGGGGGGGGTAGTACCCATTTATCTAGACATGGGATTGATATTGTGTTAGTTTTCCATGTTTCTATTTAAGTAAATAGAGTATGGTTTAGATGGTTTTATTCCAATGGTTGTGGAATGGTGCCTTGAGGTGTTTCTGGATGACTATTCTAGGTTGTTTCCCCAATAAGAGGTCGATTTCACTATTGATATACTCCATGAAATGATCCCCATATCTTTTCTTGTTGGAGTTGGTGTCCTATAACCAAATAATTTTTACTTTATTCATTAATAAACACCTTATCATATCTTGATTGCTCTTCTGCGTGATAATGCATGTGATAATGTCCTAAGGATAGTTGTTGCATTAAAGGGTCATAGCGGATCCCTGCTATGATGAGAACCCAGAAGTTCCATAACACTGTTCTTGAATATATGTTCTATGTTCGGATGATGTTATTTTAGGGACACAAATAATACAAGCCATTAGGGGTGAGGACTAATAAAAATTTGAGGCACCTTCTCATGGTGTGCGCCCTTGGTAATATCTAAGAGAATATTATGAGAACGAGACCCGCCAGTAGGAAATCCACATTTTATAGTGTCATTGGATGTTCCTATCCACAGATGTGTGTATTGGTCCTTAGAATTTAAGATTATTATTAATGGGTATTACAACTCGCACACTTAGATTTATTGACGAAAACTGTGACGACGCACTGTTCGCAGCAAGGTAGGATACGTTGGGTGCGTCACGAGTGATACTACATTAATAGATAATGTGAGAAAGGATTTTTCCCTTCTATTCCTTAACGGAAGTAGATATCTCGGGCCCTTTTATGGAATTGATATAGCCTAAATAAATCCATGGTCATGGTGAGGAATGGGAAAGTTTAATTCTGGAAAGTCAAAGAAAGAATAATCGAGCACATGGGTTGATGGAACTAGCATGCAACTCACTTGATTCGAGATATCGAGATAAAAGGATTATATTACATGGTAAGTGTTTGTAGGAGGTGAAACATCATTACGCCATTAAATTCTTTCTCTATGGGTTCCTTGGCATGTTGCTAGACACTAACCTTGGACTTTAGGAAGGCTCCGTCCAATGCCACTGAGAAAGAGGCCTAGAGGGTCACACACTAAGTGTGTCCAAGTATCCTAGTTAAATATTAATTTAAAAAGTTGAATAAAGATTTTTCATGATTTTGGTTTAATAATTATTTAAGGATTCCTGATCACATTTATTTCGACACTAGTTATTCGAGAGAATATATTATGGGTGAAATAATATATTTATTAGCGAGTAATGTAGTAATATTTATTTTAGAAATAAATAGCCATTATTCAAGGTCTAATAAACGTGGTTGAGGAAATAAAGAAAAATGGAAAAACAAAAGTACACACCATGTATATTAAATATACATGACATGTATTTTTTTTCTGGGAATTTATGAGAAATAATAATATTTATTTAATTAAATAATATTAGGTGTAATTCGCTGGGCGCATGTTAGGTAATAATAATAGTGAACTGTTATTATTAGACATGGGGTATTACTAAGAATTAAATGAAATGAATAAATAATTTCGGGTAATTAATTCATTTTATTATTCTATGTAATTAAAAATCCCAATTATATATTTCTCATTAGCCTAACAATTTTTTTTTTGTGGTTGTGCACAAAGGATTTGGAAAAGCTCTCAAGACAAGAGAGAATTCCTTTTCCACCAAGAATGTTCTCTAGCTATGAGAGAGATATCCACCTCCACCGGATCAAGGCGATCAAAGGAAGACATCACAAGAGAATTATCTTCTGTGCTAGCACCCAAAGATACCTTTAGCGACGTCCATAGATATGTGGAGTACATGTGGATCACTACTAGAGTAATCTTGTACTTGGATTCTACGACGCCACGACGTATCACATCAGATCATGACAGGAAACATCAATGAAGAAATAATTCCATCAAGGTAATTCTTGTGAATTAATTAAATTAATTATAAAAAACATATGATGATCCTATCTATAGTTCCAGGACTCCCCTCTTTCTTTTTCATTCTTCGTTCTATTCTAAAGATCTGACATTTTATTATCGTGATGGATCTCAGATTTATCATTGTTAACACTAAAATTAAAGTTGGGTACACTCACCAACACGCTTCCGTTGCACCTAGAACCTATAAGTGGTATCAGAGAGGTCATATCGTTGGTTATAACTATTTAAAATTTTCTTTGGTGATTTGCGCATTTAATAATTTAGTTTTTTCAATTCAAGTTAATAATTATTCAAAATCTGAATCTAGAGATCTGTTCCTCCTCTCACGTTTCTCGTTCACCTTACATAAATGAATTTTTCTTTTAATTTTGATTAAAATAAAATATTGGATCTCATCCAGAGGTGCCAAACATTCCTGGCCATACAACACCAGAATACACAGCGTGTATTTGGAAGTACACGTCGTGTAGTCTAGGTTAAATGAATTGGACTGGTCCACCAAATCAGGCTATGTGTTGGATTATTCCTAAGTCATAAATGACACTTTGTGTTGACCAGTAATAGGTGGCACGCGATTTCCGGATTACACACCGTGTGGTCCACTGAACATGGCATATAGTCCCTTCGGGCTAGGGTTGGACCATGTACCCCGTACACAACTTTCCCGATTGGAAACCATGTAATGCAAATACTACATGACACGTGTCCCACTGAGCACTCTGTGTACTCAGAAATTTTTTGAAGTACATCTACACGCTATGTCCCCGGGCATGTACTTCAGATGGATGATGAACAAAATTACACACCATGTAGTCGAAACTACATGCCGTGTACTCTTCCAAATTATGCAGATTTATTAAAATTTATTATTATATTATACAAACCCTTGATATGTGCACCATAGTTCAGGCGTAAAGTTGAGGCACAACACGTGATAGGTGTTTTATATATATGTGTTTAATTTAACATCCGCTTAATGTTCATTTCTACTCATTGGGTAGTTATGAATGGGAATTCACCGGGTTGCCTCCAAGGTACAAGTTACGTACAAAGATAATTTTAAATGAATTTATTTGTTTAAAATTATGATTGATGAGAATCTCAAGGAAATTCAGAAAAGGGTTTAAGATAAAAGGATTGATTAATTAAAGATAATTAATTGATTTGAGCGTGATTTATCTTAAACAATAATGATTAAAGAATTGAATGCTAGTTTTATTTATGCATAAATATCGTTGCATGTATTGATGATCATGATCTAGATCAAGACCTTTGTATGTGAATGGTTTCTCTTAATTTATTTATTTAAATTAAATTTATTGGCATGTGAGCCTTATCCTCATTAATATATAGGGCCTGTGTGCCCATGGTTTCTTTTATGTTAAACCCCGTTTTACCCCTCACCTACGTGTGAGATTAAAGCATATGTAATGGATGCAGCTCCCAAGCTGGTGGAGGTGGATCAAGTTAGGAGCCAAGGTGAAACCAATCCAAGGAGATACAAAGGTGGAAAGGTAAAAAGATGTAAACATGAACCCAAAAGGTTCATGGTGTTTCTCCCCTAAGTCTTGGGTTAGTTTATCAACCGCTAGATAAAATAAACAATATAACAAGCTCATGATCATACCATTTAATTTATTTCTGTTAGTTTCACGGTTTATTTATTGTGGGTGTGTTGTCACGATCACACAATTAATGAATTAAAAAAAATGCAATATGGAACTAAAATAAGACCAAATTATGTGTAAAATATTATCTTAGACGTGGTTAATCACTTAAGTATATCCCACTTAATATTAAAAAGAATGTAATCAAAGAAAATAAAATGACAATTTACCTATAAGGATAAAACCCCTCAAAGAAATATTAAGTCGGTATAGCCTTCCATAATATTGGTTAGAATCGAACCATAGTTCAAAGTGCTTGACTAACCCCAGTTGGGGTGCTTTCAATTATCGAGGAATTCCAATTCAAGGTTTTGGGTTTACTTGACTTGGTTCGCATCAAGGGTTGACTTCCATAGCAGGACTTGGTGTGACCAAGAGGCAAAGGTTGAGGAAATCCAAAATAAAAAGATTTTAGGATTGGGGAGTACACTCAGTGGATCAAGGAGATGTGAGTTAATGTAGTTGGAATTTATAATGCCTACCTAAAACCCTTCAAGTTTCTTGACTAACCCTAGTTGGGGTAATGCGATGGGCAATATGGATCCTTTCCACTAGAATATTCAGGCAACATAATATTCCAAAGTCAATGATGAGGGCTATTGGATTTCGATAAAATAGTGGGAGACTAATAAATATTAATTTATTTATTTGTCTCAGTTTTATCATAATAAAGTACTAAACCTTTGATCATCTTAGTTTGTAGAAATGACAAGAAAAATGACTTCAAAATTATCATTTAAAACCATACTTGAGAAGGAAAACCTTCTCACCAGCACCAATTTCTAAGAGTGGCAGAGGCGTTTACGCATCATCCTTCACCACGAGAGGAAATTGTATGTACTGGAAGAGCCTATTCTAGTTGCACCTGGAAAAGAGGCCAGTGACGAGGAATTATCTCTCTATATGAAACACATGGATGATGCCACAAATGTCTAGTGTTTCATGTTGTCGGCCATGTCTAATGAGCTCTTGAAGCAACATGAAAACATGGACGCATATAACATGATGTATCACCTTAAGGATCTCAATCAAAAGAAGGCGAGACAGGAGAGATGATCTCCAATGCTTTGTTTACAACTAATCTTGGAGAATCTGCACCGTCTGGGCCTCATGTAGTCAAGCTCATTGGCTACATTGAACGCCTGGACATTTTAGGGATTAAGTTCCCGGATGAGTTGTGTATAGATCTCATCCTATCATCACTGCCCAGACCTTCTCTAGATTTATTGTCAATTAGAACATGAGCAATAATGAGAAGAGTCTATCAAAACTTCTGAACTTAATTCGCCAGGTAGACAAAGACATGGGGCATGACAAACTCGCAATCCTAATGGTTAATAAGAAAAGGAAGGACAAGGCAAAGGGGCCAAAGACTTATAAATAGTCTGAAGCTCCCGAGAACCATCCCTCCAAGAAGGGGAAGATCCATAGGCAGAGAAAGGAATGAGAGGTGGTATGTTTTACATGTGGCAAGTAAGGCCACTAGAAGAGGAACTACACCCAGAAGCGTGGGGACACTAAAGGTGTGTTCATTATCGAGTGTAATCTTTCCATTTCTACACATTGGGTATTAAATACAGCTTGTGGGGCTCACATCTTCATTCAAATGAAGGAACCAAGTAGATTTAGAAATATTTCCATAGGAGAGGTGGATCTTAGAGCTGCCAATGACACAAGGATGGCTACATTAGCCATTGGCGATTACCACCTCTCATTTCCAACTTGGATGATTTTGGTTTTACATAACTATTATTATGTGCCTAGTGTTACCAAGAACATAATTTATGTATCTTGTTTGGACATGGATGGATTTATTTTCAAGTTTGGAAATAAGGGTTGCTTCTTTTATAAGAACAACATATGTTATGGTATGACACATTTAAATAATGGTTTGTATGTATTAAATTATGAAAACTAAGTGTTGGAAATCGATAATGAAACAAACTCATGTGACTCATACACCACCCAGTTGTGGAATCACCATCTCAGTCATGTAAACAAGAAGTGATTGACAAAGCTCTACCAAGATGGTTATTTAGACTCTACTGAGCTAAAACCACTTGATAGATGCCACACTTGTTTACAAGGTAAAATGACTAAATCATCTTTCGGTGGACAGGGTGAAAGGGCCACAGAGATTCTAGGATCGGTGCACACAGATGTGTGTGGACCATTTCCAGTAGAATCTAGAGGTGGATATTATTACTTCATTACTTTTACTGATGATTTGAGTAGATATGTATATGTCTACTTAATGAGTTATAAGTCAGAGTCCTTAGATAAATTTAAGGAATTCAAGAATGAATTAGAGAATCATATTGGTAAGAAGATAAATAAGCTTCGATCGGATCGAGGCAGAGAATATCTGAACCAATAGTTCGTCGATATTCTACGGGAGTTTGGGATTCTATCTCAGATCACTACTCCTTATACACCAAAGTAGAATGGTGTTAGTGAAAAGAGGAACCACACCTTGTTGGACATGGTGAGGTTGATGATGAGTCATGGGAATCTTCCATTATCCTTTTGGGGATATGCATTATAGACTACAACATACACATTAAACCAAGTACCAACCAAGGCGGAAAATAGAATTCCCTATGAGTTATGGAATGGAAAGAAACCCATTTTGTTGCACACACATGTATGGGGATTTGAGGCATTTGTTAAGGCCTTCCCAGGAAACAAACTAGCAACCTGGGGCATGAAGTGTATCTTTATAGGATATACCAAGGAAATGAAAGGATATTACCTATATTCCCATTCAGATAATAAAGTGACTGTCGCCAGACAAGCCACCTTTCTTGAGAGGGAGGACATCCTCAAAAAGGATAGTGGGAGAAAGATTGACTTAGATGAAGTTGATGCTCAAGATATACGGGAGTTGGTACAGGAACAATTTCCACAGGTCCACGTGGAAGAGGTTCTAGAAACACAAGTACTATGTAGGAGCTCAAGAGAGGTAAGAGAACCAGAGAGATTTGGTTTCTTAGTCACTGAGGATGGTGAATCATTATTGTTGGACAATGATGAACCTCTCTCCTACAAGGAAGTAGTAGAAATCTTAGAAGCTTCAAGATGGATAGAAGCTATGAATTTTAAGATGGATTCCTTGTATCAGAACCAAGTTTGGGTTCTAGTCAATAAGCTCGTTGATGTAAAACCTATTGGATGCAAATGGGTATTCAAGAGAAAAATAGACATGGAAGGTCAAGTTAGCACCTATAAAGCAAGGCTAGTGGATAAATGATTCAGACAACATCAAATAATTGACTATGATGAAACCTTCTCTCCAGTTGCCATGTTTAAATCCATAAGAATCATACTTTCCATAACAGCTTACCATTACTATGAAATTTAGAAAATGGATGTCAAAACAACATTCCTTAATGGGAAACTTAAGGAAGATATCTATGTGACACAATCAGAAGGGTTTTTGACACCAGGTGAATCCAAACGGGTTTAGAAGTTGCAGAAATCCATTTATGGATTAAAGAAAGCATCCAGGTCATGGAACATTTGATTTGATGAAGCCATAAAAGAATTTGGTTTCATTAAGAATGAATGTGAGCCATATGTTTATAAATAGTTTAATGGGAATGCGATCATTATCCTAGTAGTATATGTTGATGGCATATTGCTTATTGGAAATGATGTAATAGTCTTATAGTCAGTTAAGGACTGGTTGAACAAGTGTTTCTCCATGAAGGACCTAGGTTAAGAAACCTACATTATAGGGATCAAGATCATTCATGATAGATCCAAGTGGCTGCTTGGACTAAGTTAGGGTATATACATTGACTAGATACTAAAGAGATTTAGTATGGAACAATCCAAGAGGGGATTGGTTCTAGTGTCACATGGCCTACATATTTCTAAGAAAATGTGTCCTCAGACACAATAAGAGAAAGATAGAATGAGTAAGATCCCATACGCTTTGTCTATAGGATCCATCATGTATGCCATGTTATGCATCAGGCTTGATGTTGGCTATGCACTGAGAATGGTAGGTAGATATCAAGAAGATCCAGGAGAACAACATTGGAATGATATTAAGACTATCCTTAAGTATCTGAGAAGAACTAAGGATATGTTCCTGGTGTATGGAGGAGATGAGGAGCTTTTCATCAGAGGGTATGATAATACTGGTTTTCAGACAGATAAGAACGATCTGATGCAACCAAGGAAGCCATCTATATTCAGAACTTTTTCCAGAAGCTTGATGTGGTGCCTAGTAGTAAAGATCCTATCACGTTGTATTGTGATAATACTACAGTGGCGACTCTTGCAAAAGAACAAAGGTCACATAAATGAACAAAGTACATACTCCAGAAGTATCACCTCTTGAGGGATTTCTATCAAAGGTGTGAAGTTGTAGTGAGCAGAATTTCCATGGAAGAGAACGTGGAAAACCCCATGACTAAAGGCTTATCTTAGAAGAATCATGAATATCATGTGAGAGTTAGCAGGTTAAAGGTTGTTAGCAGTTGGCTCTAGTCCAAGTGGGAGTCTATTGGAGTTGGTGGCCTAGAACCAACTACTTTTTACTTTATTAATTAATAAATACCTTATCACATCTTGATTGTTCTTCTATGTGACATGCATGTGATAATGTCCTAAGGATAACTATTTCATTAAAGGGTCATAGCGGATCCCTGCTATGATGAGAACCCAGAAGTGCCATAACACTATTCTTGAATATATGTTCTATGGCCGAATGATGTTATTTAAGGGACAGAAATAATACAAGCCATTAGGGGTTAGGAATCATAAAACTTTGAGGCACCTTCTCATGGTGTGAACCCTTGGTAATATCTAGGAGGATATTATGAGAACGAGACCCACCAGTAGGAAATCCACATTTCATAGTTTCATTGGATGTTCCTATCTACGAACGTGTGTATTGGTCATTAGACTTTAAGATTATTATTAATGGATATTAAAACTCACACACTTAAATGTATTGATAAAAACTATGATGACACACTGTTCTTAGTTAGGTAGGATACATTGGGTGCATCACGAGTGAAACTACATTAATAGATAATGAGAGAAAGGATTTTTCCCTTCAGTTCTATAAAAAAAGTAGATATCTCAGGCCATTTGATGGAATTGATATAGCCTAAATAAATCCATGACCATGGTGAGTAATGAGAAATTTCAATTCTGGAAATTCAAACAAAGAATAATTGATCACATGGGTTGATGGCACTATCATGCAACCCAATTGATTCGAGATATCGATACAAAGGGATTATATTACACGGTAAGAATTCGTAGGAGGTGACATGTCATTGCGACGTTAAATTATTTCTCTATGGGTGACTTGGAATGTTGCTAGATGCTAACCTTAGACTTTAGGTAGGTTCCGCCTAATGCCACTGAGAAAGAGGCCTAGTGGGTCACACACTAAGTGTGTCCAAGTATTTTAGTTAAATATTAATTTAACAAGTTGAATAAACATTATTCCCGATTTTGGTTTAATAATTATTTAAGGATGTTTGATCGCATTTATTTCGACACTAGTTATTCAAGATAATATATTGTGGAAAAAATAATATATTTATCAGTGAGTAATTTAGTGATACTTATTTTAGAAATAAATAGCCATTATTCAAGGTCTAATAAATGTGGTGGAGGAAATAAAGAAAAATGGAAAAACAAAAGTACACACCAGGTATTTTTTTCTAGGAATTTATGAGAAATAATAATATTTATTTAATTAAATAATATTAGGTGTAATTTACTGGGCGCATGCCAGGTAATAATAATAGTCAACTATTATTATTAGACAAGGGGTATTACTAAGAATTAAATTAAATAGATAAATTATTTCAGGTAATTAATTCATTTTATTATTCTATGTAATTAAAAATACCAATTATATATTTATCATTAGACTAGCCATTTTTTTTGTGGTTGTTCACAACAGATTTGGAATATCTATCAAGACAAGAGAGAATTACTTTTCCACCAAGAACGCTCTCAAGCTACAAGAGAGAGATCCACCTCCACTAGATCAAGGTGATTGAAGGCATACATCGCAAGTGAAGGCTCTTCTGTGCTAGCACCTGGAGATCCCTTCAGCGACATCCAGAGATACATGGAGCATGTGTGGATCACTTCTAGAGGAATTCTACACTTGGATTCTATGAAACAATGACGGATTACATCAGATCGTGACCAGAAACATCAACGAAGAAAGAATTACATCAAGGTAATTCTTGTCAATTAATTAAATTAATTATAACCAACATATGATGATCCTATATATGGTTCCGAGACTCCCCTCTTTCTTTTTTCATTCTTTGTTCTATTCTGAAGATCTGGAATTTTATTATAGTGACAAATCTCGGATTGATCATTGTTAACACTAAAATTAAAGTTAGGTACACCCACCAACGCACTTCCACTGTGCCCGGAACCTACATTTTTATCATACCGGATGGATCCAACCGAGTTGAAAAAATTAAAGGATCATTTGGAAGATCTTTAAAGTAAGGGGTTTATTTGTCCTAGTGTGTCTTTGTGGGCATCACTAGCATCATTTTAAAAGAAGTTAGATTAGAGTCTTAAAATTTACATAGACTATCATAAGTTGAATAAAGAGACCATTAACAATAAATACATATTTACTTGAATTGATAATATTTTTGGTTAACTCAGGGGATCTTGGTGGTTTTTAAAGATAGAAATGAAGTCAGGGTACCATCAGTTGATGGTTTGGGAAGAAAATATTTCTAATACCACATTCAAGAGCTGGTATGGGTATTTTATGTATCTGGTTGTTCCATTTTACCTTATCAATTCTCTTGAAGACCATTTTAGTATTGTTTTGGGAATCATGAAATAGATTCATTTTTATATCAAGTTTTCTAAGTTCCATTTTTGGATCAATAGGTCATGTTTTTAGGCCATTTTATTTCTGAGAAAGGGGTTTTGATGGACTCTAAGAAGATCCAAGCAGTTATGTATTGTAAGAATTTTAATAATGTGTTTGATATCATGAGATTTTTAGGCTTATCCAGGTATTATAAGATATTTTTTTGAGACTTCTCTATGTTAGATTCTTCCTTGAAAACATTTACTCTGAAAGGTGTAAATTTTGAGTAGAGTGAGATGTTTTAGTGTTATATTGAGGATTTTTAGGTTTATTTGATATCATATATAGTATTGATTATTCTTGAGTCATTGGAAGGGATATACAGTTTATTATGATGCCTCAGGTGTGGAATTTAGGTGTGTAATGATTCAGGAGGATCATGTGGTGGATTAACAATCTCATCAACTATACCCAAATGAGAGGAATTACCCCACCCATGACATAGAGTTGGAAGTTGTGATGAATTTATGGAAAACATAGAACCATTACCTATTTAGGGATTGGGTTATAGTTTATTCATATCACATGATCCTAAAGTATATTTTTACCTAAAGGAAATTGAATCTCAAGGAGATGTATTGGATTGAGTATCTTCATACTTTTGATTTTAAAATTTCTTATACAACCAGGAAGGGGAATGTGGTTCTAGATTCCTTGAGTTTGAAATTACTGATCCAGAATATTTAGAATTAGTAGATGAGTGATGTTTTATGGTGTTTTTTTTCCTGATATGCATATGGAGATGTCGGAGGATGATGAGTGGGTGTTCTGGACCAATTTTCAGGTCACACCCTCCCTTATTGATTAAGTCCAATGTGAGAAGGAATTTAAACTTAAATTCTATAAAATTAGTAGAGTTTTAAATAGTGGAGAGACCTCATGTGATTTATATTAGTCTCCCGATGAAACCCTTTTCTTCAAGAAGCGACTAGTTATTCCCTTGAACTTGAGACAAGAGGTGATGCATGTGGGGGATTATTATTGTTAGGACATTCACCTAGGGAATACTAAGATTTTTATACTAGAAGGAGTTAGTTATAGTGGTATGGGATGATATAGTCAATTTTGGATTTTGTATCCTGATGTTTTACCTATCAGAGGATTAAAGTGGAGAATCAGAGGCTAACCAGGTTACTTCAGCCTCTTCCCATTATAGTGTGAAAATGGGAAGAGATGTATATGGTATTTGTGATTAGTTTACCTATTAATAAAAGTGTAAAGGATTCTATTTTTGTGATTATAGAACATTTGAATACATTATCCCATTTTATTCACATTAGGGAGTTGATAATGGTAGAGGAGTTTGGGAACTTGTATGTCCATAAGATCATTAAGATTCATAGGGTTCCTTTAACAATAATTTCTAATTGGGATACTGTTGATGCTCCTTTTTCGTCACAGAGTCCAAAGGAATGTAAAGGGAAATGACTTAGCACAAATTGATTCAACCTTTGAAGAAAATATCAAAAATCGACAAAGGGATGAAGAAAGAGAAGAATGCCCATAAATCGCGCAAGTTTCCTCATAGTCGCACAAGTCCACTTGCGTGATGCGTTATGGTTGCACAAGTGACTTGCACGACCTAAGTGATAACTGCCCGGGGCTTCTCCTGCCTATAAATAGACCCTGTGGGCCCCCCCATAAGAGAGATGATTTTTTTCCAGAAACTCATATTTGAGCTCCCGATGCCCTAGTCTCTTCTCAAAGCTTCTGAAACACTTCTAAGGTAATTTCTTACCTATAACGGAAGATCTAAAGAGGGGGAGGAAGGCCTAAGTGTTGAAACTCATCAACACTTGCACGCCTGAGTGGCTAGCTTTTAAGGGAAAAGGCCACACTTGCGCGCCGCCTTACTCCTTCAATAGAACTTGCGCGCCCCTTTTCTGGAAGAACCTCAAGAGGATTCTAAAGGCTTTAATCAAGAGTCGCTCAAGTATTACCCTGCTGGTTAACCGTCGCACAAGTACACCATGTGTTGCACAGGCATACCAGCATGACCGGGACTTGCGCGCCCACGCAGTACCTGTGCGCCTACCATGACTTGCGCGCCCCTACCTTTTTGGGTGCCCTTCTTGCTCATTTTACCCCTCTTAATCCATTCCACCTATCCTATTCAAGATTCAATCTTCAAGACACTCTTTAAATCCATTTATGGCATGGTTTCTTGATTTTTGATTCCTTATCTGAAAGGAACTCTATAGAATATCTCTCAAAACCTAGTGATTTACACATCTTTATGTCACTAAAAATTGAGATTTCATTCATTCAACCTCATCCTTTAAGATGAGAGAACTCAATTAATTTGGGCCTCCTTTTTAGGAGTAAGTCCCAATCATAATTCTTAACTTGGGCATCCTCCTTAGGAGTAAGCCCCAATTCTTAAAGTTCTCAAATCTGGGCATCCTTCTTAGGAGTAAGCCCCATTCCCCTAATTTGGGAATCCTCCTCAGAAGTAAGCCCCAAACCTTAATTCCCTTAACCTGGGCCTCCTTTTCAGGAGTAAGTCCCAGTCATAATTCTTAACTTGGGCATGCTCCTTAGGAGTAAGCCCCAAGTCCCTTATCTTTTTTTTAAATCTCTTAACCTGGGTCTCCTTTTCAGGAGTAAGCCCCAGTCTTAATTTCTCTTAACCAATCCTAATTTACCTTTGATCTGGGATTCCTTTTCAGGAGTAAAACCCAATCATAAGTTTTCTCCTAATTTGGGCCTCCTTTTCAGGAGTAAGCTCTAAGTTAGAGTATTAAAAATCTCCATGAAGCACATATACCTCTATGGACCCTGCTCCTGGATTTCTTCCCTAAAGTAAATCCTAACCTTCAATTGTCTAGGAATTCATACATACATAATCCCCACATTATTTCTTATGATTGCATATTTCATGGCACAATTTTCTAATTTTTACCAATACCTCTTGTTTCTCACATCGAGCATGACTCACGTGAGCTTAGAGTGTAAAAGTAATTATGTCATCATTCTTTGATCCATCAATCATAAATATCATATTCCCTTACTCGAACTACGTGAGTTCTGATTCCTTTTATAAACAAAGGATACGTAGGTAGCCCGTCTGCGGGTTCAATCCCAACTCTGAAATAGTCCATGTCCTTCTGAATGACAATAAACTTCACGTGCCCCACTGAGTGGATTTAAAACCAGCATGGTCATCATAATGACCAAGAGACTTCTATATAAATGTGTCAAAGGGTACCATTGACCAAGAATCTCTAATAAATACAGATGATTATCTATCAATGAAGAACCTCGAATAAATATAAAAGATTCTCTAAATTTCCTACATATCGATCATTGATTGTCAAATCTAAAGGAAAACTCATTTTATACTTGGTAATGTAATAAGGATTCACAAACATAACTTAAATCTATAAAGAGAGTCCCAGAGTAGAAAATAATTCCCCTAAAAAATGTGTGATGAGTCTGACCTCCCATCCTCTCGACCAATGCAAATTCCTAAGCCTCATCAGTACACAAACTAATAAGTGCCTACCTTTGGAAAGTAGGTCCGAATGGATGTGGAATCATTGGATGTTTCCGGTTCTATGAACAAACCCGTTAGAAACCGATCAGAATGTTTAAACCTCCCATCAAAAGGAGGTCATCCCCGGAATCTGAGGGAAACAAAAATGGTAAACCCAACGTGAATCCTTAACCAAGTTAAAATGATGTTTTACCTATTTTATTAGGCCCCTATTTAAAACTCAATGAGAGGGCCAACAAAAAAAATCATTGACATATGTGCTCATCCAAAAGATGTAGTGGCTGAATTTATCTTGATTATGTATGTTATATCAAACATGCACTCTTTTCCAAGAGCTTCTGCAGTTCTAGAATGGCTGCTATCAAGTTCACACCTGTGAATACTGCTGCTGCAAATGCTACTGCTGCTACTCCTGCTGGATCGTCATCCGCTCTAAAGAAGATATCACCTACTCAGTGTCTTCAATGCTGGGTATCAAATGCACTAGTTAAGGAGTACCGTCAACATAGTACCATCCCAACTCTGGAGGCTGCCCGACAAGACCTCCAAGTAAATAACTCACATCGGTCGTCTGGACAACGACGACCAGTGATCAATAAGCAGGCGGTGCTGACTACCGTCTCCAACCGTTTCGGGTCGTTATCCCCAGAACGCAATCACCATTCGCTCCCTTATTCTGGGGAGGTGAATGAGTAGGTCCCTAAGGGCCTTAATTCAAATAGACAGGAGTCCTTCCTGAGGGCTCCCACCAATAATCGCTGCCAGACTCGTGCGGAAGTGTGCCCTCAACATGATGAGGGTACCGACTCCAGGCGTTCGGCTCAGGTTCCTCGAACCCGAGCAAGCAAGACGAACCAACAGAGGCAGAATCCAGTCAACAGTGAGCAGGTTCTCATCTCTAGCATCTCAGGAGAAGTCCACCAACCTAACTTGGTGGCATGAAATGAGCATGCACATACACCTGCCCGTTTTAATTCTGCTGTCCAGCAGACTCGTCTGGAAGCATCAAGCTAATCACGCCAGGAAATTCCGGCGGAGTACTATAGGCAAGAACATACACTTGTTTATACATCATCATCTAGTCAGCATGCTCATCTAAATACATATGATGGATCTCGTCAACCATGTTTGGTGAAGTGCAATCAGTAGGCACATACACCTGCTAGTATTTATCAAGCCTATCAACAATCTCGCTTGGTAGCATTCGGAGAAGTTAGTCGGAAAACCCCGACAACAAATAGGAGGCATACTCAACTCTCTGCCCCCACACTTGAGTACTGTCAGGATTCACTGACAGGAAAAGGAGGACAGGAGAAGGCACATACACCTGCTCCAAGTCCGGAATGGATGTATATTCTCGTTCCGGCAGCTGAAGTCACCAAGAATATTCTATCAATGGTGAAAGAGCAGAAGCAAATCCCTGATCATATTCTGGATGCCTTCCAGGATATTATAACAACTTCAACGGCATATCAGGGAAAGACACATAAATATATCCCTACCAGTGGAGTGACACATCAACAATTCACTCCGGAACAGACACACACATCTGTTCCAGTCCAAGAGGGTTGTGGGGCATACTCCCCCATATCATAAGGACAACCAAGTTAGGAACATACACCTGATTTGAGTAGAGATCGTCAGCCTAACCTGAACATATTTCCTAATCAGGCACATACACCTGCTCCAAGCCTGGAATGGACATATATTCCCGTTCCAGCAGCTGAAGTCACCAAGCATATTCTATCAATGGTGAAAGAGCAGAAGCAAATCCCTGATCATATTATGGATGCCTGCCAGGATATTATAACAACTTCAGTGGCATCTCAGGGAAATACACATAAATCTATCCCTACCAGTGGAGTGACACATCAACAATTCACTCCGGAATAAACACACACATCTGTTCCAGTCCAAGATGGTTGTGGGGCATACTCCCCCATATCATACAGACAACCAAGTTAGGCACATACACCTGATTTGAGTAGATATTGTCAGCCTAACCTGGCCATATTTTCTGATTAGGAATATACACCTGCTCAGAGTAGCAACTTTCATCAACAAGTGGTTTCCAAGGTGAGTAAGAAGGCATCTAAGAAAAAGACCCGCCCAGAACAGTCAGGAGATCAAGAGCCAATCTGTAACAAGTCCTTGCTCGATGCTGGAGTTCTTGAAGCCCTCAGACAATTATCTGTTGAAATTAAAGATTCTACTCCCTCATTTCCCAATAGTGGGAACATTAATTCCGAAGTTCTTCAACAGACACTTCCTCATGAAGGCTTGCTTCATGACAATTCAGTCGATCTCGAAGTTTCATCTTCAGATGAGATCCATAGGAACCCTCTGTGTGGTCAGAAGACCAAGGAGCAAGAGATCTCATCTTTTGTTGTAACCCATTATGGTGGTCCTCTCCATGATGATGAATTTTGCTGTTAAACTCCTCTTCGCAGTAGTGATGCACATTTCCCGGAAAATGATCCATTGGACAATGTAGTGCCGAGAAAGACCTCTTATCTTGAGGCACTTGCAAATGCGAAACCAGTCATGTCTAAAGCTTCATCGCTAGCAGGTGAAATACTTTCTCAATCAGAAGATATCCCATGGTGTAGGTCATTCTCTGAACCACCCCTAAGTCATGCATCTTCTATTTTGATCAATGATTTCTCTACCAATCCTGTTGAATCCAATAAAGCAACCAGGAAACACCAACTCTGGTCAAATCAGGTAGAAGAATCTTCATCAAATGATAAAGAGAAAATGATGAACATGAGAAAACAACTGGCTAAAGGTGAAGTTCCAATCATGTTTTGGCCTCTGGTTGACTCTCAGTATAATATTCTAGAAACATTAACAGAATATGAAATTCATGATATTCATCTCAACATATGGAAAACTCTTTGTTAGTTAAAAAAGAAAGTATTATCTTATGATGAATATGAAAATCATCTTAAGATAATAGAAGGGTTACAACGTCAGATTGATTTGGAGTCTCTATCAGTCTCTCGATATCCGAAGGATGAAAAGGAACATGGAGCCCTTCAATGTTCATGACTTGGCGCACTAAGAAGATTGCGTTAGTTAATTTCCAATGCCCCATCTGGTATTCGTGTCAGAGGATGGGGTGTTAATGGAGAACTACATTTCATGGTGCTCTCTAGTCAGCAAAGCCCGCCGAAAATGGTCTCATGCAATGTTATTTCCCATGGTCGGCCACTGTCAATGGGCTTTGTTTGTAATCAAAAACTTTCCCAGGAATAGGCTTTAACTATTTCCTCTCAAAATCAATAATACAGAGAACAAGTTGTTGAATTACTCTTGCATCAAGCAAACGAGAATATTAAACAGGTCTCTCGTTTGGAGCAAGCACGTCACCAAGTGACAGAAGTGTCAAAAATCATCCAACGGTATTTTGAACTGGGTGATAAAAGCGGATACAGGTTAATGCATCTAGCTAATTTATGGACTAGGGTTCGCAAGATCAGGAGGACTTTCAAGGAAGTCTCAGACATAGCATGTCAAGAACCACCCCATCTCGCCAGACTGGGGACTCTTTTAAACCAACCCTCGGAATCAACAAAAAGGATTCGTGGAGTTGAGCGAGAACAGTATGAACAACCCCAGTCCACTGGACTGGGGACTTTTTCAAATCATCAATCCCCTCCTCAGAGAAAGTCGGTCTTTTCTCAATTGGGGAAGAAACCTCAAGAGGAACAAAGAGCCAAATTATCAGGAGATTCCCTCCAAATTATAGTTCGTCAAGAAGTTCCTGAGGGATCGAATCAACAAAAGTAAATGTCTCATCAAAGACATGGAAGAAGACAATATCACAAAAATGCTGATAGAAGGGATGTGATGAGTTATGCATCAATCAATGTCATCAATTCCGTTGTTGCTGATCCACCAGATGAGGCTCACTCAGGGGATTCAGATGAAGAGGTTCCTGCTCAAGAAGATGTATGCACCGACACAAATGAAGAAGGTGTGCGTACAAGAAGTCAAAGGATTACTCAGAACCTAGGTAATCCTTCGAGTAACCCACTTCCCCCTCTCCGAAAAGGATCCAACAAAGGGAAGGGAAAGAACCGGGTTACATATCCTTCCTCTGTATAAGGTCAATCACTCTCACTAGAGAAAAGGTTTGCACAACAGGAAGAAGAAATGAAAGAATTAAGAAGGTTGAATGCAGAACTACTTCAGAGTAGTCTTCTTCTTAAGCATGCTGGATTCAGTCAGCCAAAGGAATTTGTTGCTGCTACTGAGATGGATCAAGAATATCCTCCTCTATCAGTACACCCTCACAGGTCTAATCCTATGGGTCAAGTGCAACAACAGTTGGCAGTGCTACCATCAGTTGCAGCACCAATCACCACATCTGTCCAAGATCCAGTCATTGCACCTACCCAATTCCAAGTTCAACCGGATGTTTCTCAAAAGTTAATAACTACTATAGAGTCATTAAAAACTCGGTTAGAAACTATGGAAGGGAAACGTGCACAAGTTCAACCAGAAAAGAAAGTTTACCCTGAATGGGTAGATTCAATTTCTCCTCCATCCAGTTTTGGGAACCCTGTATTCCCTATTTTCAATGGATCAGGCGATCCTGAACAACATTTGACGCATTATGTGTCTTGTTGCGATCCTATGATGGGAACTCTAGAGCAGCAAGAAGCAGTGAAACTCAGATGCTTTGTGCGAACCTTGCAAGGACCAGATTTTGTTTGGTATACAAGCTTGCAATCCCGGTCAATTACCGGATGGGAGGATCTTCGCCAAAAATTACTCCTTCAGTTCAGCTCAACTTTTCCAAAGACAACAGTTTTTGATCTTACAAACTGTAAGAAAAGGGAGAATGAAAGGGTCTCTGATTTCATTGCTCGATGGAAGGGATTAACATATTCTTTGAGTTTAACACTCCCTCAAGAAGAATTGTTTCCAATATGTGTGGCAAATCTTCGTGAAGAATTATGCATGCCGTTAATCCCTGTAAAATACATAGGAGGGTTTCAAGACCTTACTTTAATTGCTCAGCAGATTGAAGATTCCATTATACAGGCTAAGACTAAATCTCGTGTAATTCCATCAGCTCCAGGAAGGAGAATGGGTAAAGAAGAAACTACTACAGTTATGATTAAACAAGAACCTGTACCTGTTTCTACCTCAAAACCTTATTCTTCTCGAAGGGCTCCACCTTCTGAGGGCCAACAACAAAGGCCTTTTCATCCAGATGATCAAAAAGATCAAAGATGAAAACAATTTGAGGATCTGAAAAGAAAAACATACTCTTTCCAAAATGAACAAGTTCCTGGTTATTTCATTTCGGCTCTGGAACACAATTTGGTTCAATTGCCAATACCCAAGAGGCCAAACAAGAAAGGAGATGAAGACCGTCCTAATTATTTCCCTTTTCATCAAATGTTGGGGCATCCCATCCAGGAGTGTTTTGTCTTCAAAGACCTCCTGCAAAAGATGGTCGACTCGGGACAAGTCACATTGAAAGGATCCTCAGCCCAGGTAGCATGTGTCACTACTACAGTTCCAGAGGAGGAATGTGAATGGAAAGAAGTCAAAAGCAAAAATTCACAGAAGTATGATGATTGGATGGTTAGAAAGACAATCAATCAAACTCATGCTATTTTGTGAACACAATTAAAGAAACCAATTGTGTCTTCTTCCATGAATGTTGCGGCAAAACCCTCTTCGTCAGAGGGAAAGTCCTCAAAGAAACGACATGATTAAAAGAAAGAAAAAGAATCAGAAGAATATGAGTATGTGTCAAAGCCTAAGTTATCTTTGACTTTGGCGGACTTCATGCCATCTACTTCAAATCCACGGGCATTGCCCCACCAAACGGCACAGCCTAAACAGGCTAATCAGGCAGAGTCTTCATCAGACAAAGAGTTAATCTTTGGTTCTGTTAATATGATTCAATTAACAGATCCATATGCCAGTCGAAGTTTCGATTTCAATGAGCCTGAATTCCCTGTATCAAATAGAGGAATCAGAGGAAGTTCTAGGGGATCAGGATACAGGGGAAGAAGTGGATCTTTCAGAAGCCACTATTCCAATTCTACCCCGGCTAGAATTGTGTACGCAGTAGAAACTCGTGGTAGAGCCCTTCAGCGAGCTCAGCAAGAACAAGCAAGTTCTTATACCAATAGCAAATTCAGTCCTGGAACAGTTATTTTGGAAGACCGATTGAAGGTTCCATATTCTTCCTCTCATCAAGTAAATGGATCTAATCGGTCTAATCTTCCAAAACGAGGAATATTTCCAACTCCTATCCCAATACAAGATGCATCAAATTCCAAAGCATCTGCTTCCAAGGTACCTGCTAAACCACATATTCCTATTGGGAAATGCAGACCTCTGGATCAAAAGTATGATATATTGAAACACTTGGCCCAAGTACCAGCCATGTTATCAATTCTGGATGCTCTGAATCTATCAAAAGATCTTCGGGAAGCACTCATCTAGGCTTTGTCAAGTCCTCAGGAGTTTGAAACTGAAATTGCTGCAGCTGAAGTCTATCACATAGAGAATAATCCTGCAGAATGCCATGCAATAATATCCTTTACTGATGAAGATGAAGATGATGTTGTGCATGGACATATTAGACCATTGTACTTGTCTGGAAAGGTCAATGGTGTGGATGTTCGAAGAGCTTTTATTGACAATGGTTCAGGAATCAACCTCATGCCCATTCGTACACTTCGTCGATTGGGCCTCACGGAATCTGATTTATCTCCTTCCACCATGATGCTATAGGGATATGATAAAAATGAACAAGAACCACTGGGTAAAGTTACACTTAGAACTCATTTTGGAGATCTTGTATCCAATTCAGATTTCATGGTTGTTGATCAAGAGTCAGCCTTCAACATCTTGCTTGGAAGACCCTGGCTACATCAACATGCGGCTATCCCTTCATCATACCATCAATGTCTCAAATATTGTTTCGATGGTCAAGTTGGGACATTGTATGGTGATAAGGCCTCGTTCAAGACATGTGAGTCTCAATACATTGAGGCAAAATTCTATCACATGAAGCAAAAGGAGAAATCCATAACAAAGGAGATTACCAAAGTTAATGCTCCATATGGTTTGGAAAAAATTCCAGTAAATCCATTTACACATGTGAGTATATATTATGTGTTGTCTATCAGTCAAATTGACAAGATAGACCCAAATCAAAATACTCTTATGGAAAGATCCATAATGTCAATTATGACAATCGAGCCAGACAACATGGGAGAAATTGATAATCTACCAAGCAGTGATGAAAGCACAAATGGTGACGTCTTCATTTCATCTATTGAAATCCAACAAGTCTATGCTTCTCCAATTAGGCCAGAAGAAGTTATATCAACATCGGAGGTGAACAATGATGTCGATCTCAATCCATCATCTCCTCTTTATTACCCAAAGAAGACCCTTCATCATCAATCGGGTTGGAAATGGAAGCTTCTTCTTAAAGATATGCAAATTTTGACATCTCTTTGGATCATGAGAATTCTACTTTATCATCTACTATGCAAGTAGAAACGGAATAAATAACACATGATGCAGAAGAATAGGAAGATCTCAGAGATGCTCCTCCAGCATTTGAAGAGGGTATCTCTACCACTGTGGATGAACTCAGAGAAATAAATCTGGGTACAAAAGGAGATCCACGCCCCACTTTAATCAGTGCGGCCATGACTCTTGAAGAGCAAGAGATATATATTTATTTTCTAAAGAAAAATAGAGATATATTTGCTTGGAACTATACAGAAATGCCCGGGCTTGATCCTGATGTTGCTACTCATCATTTGGGTTTACCAGAAGAACATTGAGGATTTAAGCAAGCCGCGAGAAGAACACACCCAACTTATGCTTCCAAAATTGAAGCTGAAGTGGATAAGCTTATCAAAGATAACTTCGTCAGAGAAGTTCAATATCCCAAATGGTTGGATAATATTGTCCCTGTAAAGAAAAATAACAGACAAATTCGAGTTTGCATCGATTTCAGAGATCTTAATCGGCATTGTCCTAAGGATGATTTCCCAGTTCCGATTACAGATTTTCTAATTGATGCAAAAACTGGCTATGAAGCACTTTCCTTCATGGATGGATATTCCAGATATAATCAGATCCGAATGGCCCCAGAAGACGAGGAATCTACAGCCTTTAGATCCCCTCAGGGTGTGTTTTGCTACCTGATAATGCCCTTCGGCTTAAAGAATGCAGGTGTAACTTATCAGCGTGCCATGCATCGTATCTGCAAACCCTTTTTAGGGAAGTTTGTTGAATGATATGTAGAAGATTTGGTAGTTAAATCCAAACAACGTTCTAATCACTTGTCTGATTTGGAAGTCATATTCTGCAAGCTTCGACAACATAATTTGAAGATGAACCCCTTAAAATGTGATTTTGGGGTAACCTCAAGAAAATTTCTCAGCTTTGTTGTACGTCATCGTTGTATTGAAGTCAATCCTGAGAAGAAAAAGTCAATCCTTGGTATGTCACCTCCTCAAAATTTGAAATAATTAAGAGGACTTCAAGGACACTTAGCCTATATTCGGCGTTTCATCGCCAATTTAACAGGAAAAAGTTTACCCTTCACCAAATTGATGAAGAAGGGAGTCACTTACCAGTGGACTGAAGAATGTCAAGAAGCATTCGATATTCTCAAGAAATACCTCTTGAGTCCACCGGTACTCATGCCACCTATTGAAGGAAGACCACTTATCCTCTATGTGACAACTCTAGAGCGATCATTGGGTGACTTTCTTGCTCAAAAGAATGATGATGGGAATGAAAAAAGTCTCTACTATCTCAGTCGAACCATGCTCGAAGCAGAAACCCGGTATTCAATTATTGAGAAGTGCTGCCTAGCATTAATCTTTGAAGTTTAGAAGTTGAGACACTACCTGCAACATCACGAGGTCCAATTGGTATCTCGCAATAACCCGCTCAAATTTATCCTAAGTCTTCCAATTCTTACAGGACGTTTGGCAAGGTGGGCAGTTATTTTGCAGCAATTTGACATTCAGTATGTGTCTCAAAAGGCGATAAAGGGCCAAGCTCTGGCTGATTTCCTAGCTAAACACCCTTCAGTGGAAGACACATCTTTAGATATTGAACTCCCTGATGAGGAAGTCTTCTCTATTCAAGAAAGTCCTCAGTCATGGGAAATGTATTTTGATGGTGCTTCCAGAAGTCCAACAGGGAGGAAAATGGAAAATCCTAAATTCAACAAAGTTGGCTTAGAAATTGTGCTCATTTCTCCAGAAAAGGAAGTGTTACCTTATTCCTTCTTATTGTGGGAAGGTGGTACCAATAATGAAGCAGAATACCAAGCTACCATCATAGGTTTGGAATTAGCACTTCAAGCACAAGTGAATCACTTAAAGGTGAAAGGTGATTCAGACCTAGTAATCAAACAAGTTAATGGGGATTATTCCATCAGAAAAGAAGAAATAATCCCTTTGTATGATTACATCAGAGAGTTAATGGCATAATTCCCTTTGGAACCGAAATTTTCTTATGTCCCAAGATTACAAAATGCTTAAGCTGATGCATTGGCTAATATAGCCACAGCTCTAGAAGATCCAAATCGGGACGAGACAACCATCAGTATTGACCACCATCATGCAATTTCACCTTATGTTCGAATCAGAACAAAGGAAATTAATGAAATTTGTCCCATTACTGAATCGTATGGTCATACTACAGGATGGATGTCACCTATCAGGGAATACCTTTAAAATGGAACACTTCCACCTGATAGAGATGAGAAAGAACAAATCCAGTGACATGTGGTTAATTTTACTCTTTATGATAGCCCAGATCACCTAGAGAAAATTCTCTACAAACGTGGTTTTGATGGAGTTATCTTCTGATGCATTGATGGTGAAGAGACAATGGCTGTCATGAAAGAAATGCATGTAGGAGTCTGTGGTGCCCACCAGTCTGGACGTAGACTGTCTGATCAGATTTGAAGGCTTGGATACTTTTGGCCTTCAATGATACGAGATTGTGTTGATTTCACAAAGAAGTGTCATTCATGCCAAGTACATGCCAACTTCATTCATCAACCTCCAGAGTTTCTTTATACAGCTAAATACTCATGGCCATTTTCCACATGGGGAATGGATGTGGTGGGACCTTACCCTTCGGCTATGGCTAAGAAGTTTAAGTACATTCTTACTGCTACTGACTTCTTTTCCAAATGGTAAGAGGCAATACCTCTCAAGGAAGTCAGTTCTAAATGAGTTGTTATCTTTATCAAGTCTAACATCATTACCAGATTTGTTGTCCCTCATACCATATTGACGAACAATGAAACTAATTTCTGTTCATCCGAGGTGAAGAAGTTGTATCAAGAATACAACATCAAATCCAACCATTCATCTCGGTATCATATAGCATCCAACGGCCAGATAGAAGCCTTGAATAGGACTCTTTAAAATATACTGCAAAAGATGGTAGATGAATATAAGAGGTCATGGCCTGATAAACTCTTTCATGCTTTATGGGCTTATCGGACTACCACCCACATTGCAACTCGGTCAACTCCATATTCATTGGTATATGGAATGGAAGCCATCTTTCCCATTGAAGTTCAACTACCCTCGCTCAGAGTTGCCATTTGTGATCAATCATCTACAGATGAATAATCTCAAAAGCGATTGAATGAATTGAAATGGTTAGATGAGAAATGATTGTGCACTTTTCACCACTTGGAAGTCTATCAGAATCGAATAGCACGAGCTTTTAACAAAAAAATTTGTCTTCATTCATTCACTCAGGGAGAATTGGTATTAGTTCTCAGAACTCCAATGATACCAGGAAAGAAACCTCCCAAGCTTGAGCCAAAATGGGAAGGACCTTATTCAATACATAGGGTCTACTCCAATGGATCTTATTCATTAATCTCAATGGATGGAGAACTCATCACTACTCCAACCAATGCCAGATTTTTGAAGAAGTATTTTGTATAAACTGCAAAGCACCTTTTTTTTCCTTGCTATATGACATTAAACTATACAGAAATGGTCCAGTATGACCTTAAACTACAACTTGGTCCAACACGACGTTAAACTGTGTCTCCAAAATGGTCCAGTATGACCTTAAACTACAACTTTGTCCTTGCTATATGATGTTAAACTATACATCAATGGTCCAGTATGACCTTAAACTGCAACTTGGTCCAACATGACGTTAAACTGTGTCTCCAAAATGGTCCAGTATGACCTTAAACTATAACTTTGTCCTTGCTATATGACGTTAAACTATACAGAAATGGTCCAATATGACCTTAAACTGCAACTTGGTCCAACATGACGTTAAACTGTGTCTCCAAAATGGTCCAGTATGACCTTAAACTGCAACTTTTTCCTTGATATATGACGTTAAACTATACAGCAATGGTCCAGTATGACCTTAAACTGCAACTTTGTCCTTGATATATGACGTTAAACTATACAACAATGGTCCATTATGACCTTAAACTGCAACTTGGTCCAACATGACGTTAAACTGTGTCTCCAAAATGGTCCAGTATGACCTTAAACTGTAACTAGGTCCTGTAAGACCTTAAAATGAATCATCAACGGTCCATGCATATGACCCTAAATTATTTTCCAGTCCCTTACATCCAGCAAGACGTTAAACTGTGACGTCCTAACTATATGATGCTAAACTGTATAAAAGTCCCTTACATCTGGAAAGACGTTAAACTACATAATCATCAAAGGTCCTGTATGACCTTAAACTACTCGCACTTTCATCCAACATGACGCTAAACTGTGGAAAAAAATCCCCAATGCATCCAACATGACGTTAAATGGTGTACTCTTTTGTCCTCCCTATATGACATTAAACTGCATAGTCCCCCTTTCGTCCAACATGACGTTAAACTCTATTGTCCCCATCGTCCTAACTACATGAAGCTAAACTATACAGAAAGTCCGTGATACATCCTACATGACATTAAACTGTATTTTGCCCCTACTACATGACACTAAACTGTGCAGCACGAATAGTCCTAACTGTAAGACTTTAAACTGCATAGTCCCTTTATACGTTCTACATGACATTAAACTGTATTTTGTCCCTGCTACATGACACTAAACTGTGCAGCACCAATAGTCCTAACTGCAAGACTTTAAACTGCATAGTCCCTTTATATGTCCTACATGACATTAAACTATGCATCATTAAGGTTGTTGTTACCTCTTGTTTCTCACACCGAGTATGACTCACGTGAGCTTAGAGAAAACCTCAACCATAACACTCTCTCTAGGCTGCTAACCATGTGTAAGTCCCAACATCATTTTTAGGTCGTTGTACCCAAGAACAACTTGATCATTAATTTATTATTTAATTGAACTACGTGTACTTTGATCCTTGCCTTCCAGGATGGGTACGTAGGCAACCTCCCAAGGTTCAAGCCCAAAACCAATCTCTTCACATTGGTTCATCTCCATCTCATACGATGTTGATTCGTGAAACTTCCCCTAGAATCAATATCTTTACATTGGTTCACTTTCGTCCTTGTTATACGACGTTAAACTATATAACACTTTTTTCCAGTATGAAAATAAACTACAATATTCTTTGATACCCTCACCTGAGAGGGAACCATTATTTACATTGATTTTTTTAATCATGTTTCATTTCAAAGACTACGTGCATACATGGCAATGCCCAAACCTTTTATCTTGGGTTAAACCATCATTGTACTAAAGTCCCCTTTCACCCTTCACATGTACGAACCAAATTTGTACAAAGGGTATTTCTAGAACTACATAGGCTTGATTCCCATTCTTATGGGATACGTAGGAACATTCGAGTGTTCCTCGAATCCATCCCCAAGTCTTTGGGACTAACCCCAAATTCCACTTTCAGTCCCTTGGCTGAAAAGTCCCCATGAAAACACACACTGTTTATTTCTTACAATGGTCCAAGCTCTATAACCCTAAACTAAGATCTCTAATCCTTTTGTCCCACACGACATTAAACTGTAGTTTAAGAACTATGTATGGCTTGATTCTCATCCTTATGGGATACGTAGTGAAGTCCAACATTTCAATTCAGGACCCAGCCACAACATGATTATGGTTAGCATTGATCTGTGTATCTCTGTATACATTGAACAATACCCATCTTTATGTGTCATAATTCTAACCTTAAATATTTTCATATCCTCATAACCCTTTTCATGACTTCTAGTCACAAAAATGTCAAACTTCTGAGAGTTCTTTTGCCTGACTATGCAGCACGTGCCCATAGGTGGCCTTGCATAAACAGTCTACATAACAAACTTGTTAGACAAAAGATACTATTATTTGACTATACATCCAATGCCCGTAGGTGGCCCTGCATAATTCAACCCCCTAACGGGTTTTTTGGATAGTGGTAAATTCATTCTTGGGAAGAATGCCTCTTTTGTCCTTATTTGTCTTAAATGACAGTATGTAGGGATCTGCAAAAAATAGCCATCCTTAACATATTTGTCCCATATCCTTTTTCATGATCTGAAAGTATTCAAGTCTATGGTTTATATTCTTCTTCCATACGTTTGGGTCAGACCTTCGTAGGAGTGATATTCATCCAGTTCTTCGATAATCTTGTTTGGAAATATCTTATCCATATTCAAGTACCACTTTCCATACAGAAAACTCTATACTTTAGAAGATTTGAATCTCTATAAACTTTCACTGGCTTTTACCACTATGAAAGTAAATTTCTGAGAGTTTTTTTCCTGACTATGCAGCACGTTCCCATAGGCGGCCTTGCATAAACAGTCTACATAACAGACTTGTTAGCCAAAAGATACTATTTTATTTAACTATGCAGCCAATGCCCTTAGGTGGCCCTGCATAATTCAACCCCCTAACGAGTTTATTAAATAATGGTAACTTTATTCTTGGAAACTACTTCTTCTAATGCCTTTTAGATCTTTTTCACATCATTCCTCAAATTCAAATATTCTTAAGTCATAGATTACATATTTTCCCTCATACTTGAGTATGGTAATATGTTTTCAGATGAATTTTCAAGGAATTGAGTCAATTCTAATCCATTTCGGTCAAAGTTATTTCGACCTTAAACATTATCCTTTTTATGTCCGACATGCATGACTTTAAACTGCCCACAAAAGACAAGGGAACCTTGAATAAAATTCAAGTTCCCAGCTCACTAAACATAAATTTTGTATGATTTAGGTAACATTAAGCAATTAAAAGGTTCGAAGTTTGTAGGGTTATTTACATTAGTCCTAGTAAAAATAAAACTATGCTTACTAGGCCCATTGGCTTAGGTAAAATCTAAAGCATGTAGAAAAAGAGAATGCAGGTACAAATGAGTGAAGGTGAAAGTGTTTTTCATTGATGCACAAGAGTTAGAAGGACATCCATAGACTGAAGTCTCTTCTCTTTTTCAAGAATTACAAGAGGCTTTCAACATAAATCTTCATTTGATTTACGGCATCCCGAGATTCATCAGCAACCACTTAGAATTCATTCATTCAACTGGATACCACAAGAGATGCAGTGATACCATCTCTTCTTGGAACAATTGTAAAAGAATGTTCTTGAGTGTGGTTTGAGAAAATTTTCTACTGATCAAACAGTGACTCTGTTTCTATCCAAGAGACTTGGAAGATGGATACATGGATTTGAGAATGGAGCATTTGAAGTAAAGAGCCATTTGGAGAGAGTACTCTCTTCAGATATTTCTCTAATGCCATGTTTGTCTTCCCTCCACCAACCGGTAGCGGAAAACATTTCATCCCATGGGTTTTCCATTTTCATATCTATAAGAAAATGACATGGAGGAAGAATTTGAAGGTTCACACCATTGTTGTTTCTCTTAATGCATAGAATAACCGAAATAGAGGAGTAGAAGTGCAGCTTCATTTCAGGTGTATAGTTCTTTGCATTTGGAACATTGACTCCTTGTAGATGACCATGACCATACAGGGATAGGTAGATTCTATGTGGGAAATTAAGATGATATTTCTTCAAGTACTTAGCCAAATCTGGGAAAGTGTTGTCGCAGATATCATAGTAATCATGGACAACAATGTTCATCATGTCATAAATCTGCTTGCTAGCCAGTTCATTAACTATTACGGGTCTAAGAGCCATTGAATCTGCACAAAAGCTGAATAAACTAACTCTTAAATGGGTTTATTTTTCATAAAATTTGTGAAAGAATTCAGAAAACTAGAAAAGGCATTAAGGCGCGCAAGTCTAAAACTTGGCGCGCAAGTATGGATGTGCCGCGCAGGTATTTGAAGCGAAAGTATCACCATGCAGGCCCAGATACCTTGACAGCATCACGCCATCAAGGAAACACCGGAAAATAGAGCAACCTACACGGCTAAGGTGAATTGCGCGACGAGAGCTTGAAGGTTTGAAATCCGGAAATACAGATGCTTGTACGAAGGTGAGGCCCTTTATTTATAGGCGCGGACAGAACCCTGTGCGATGTACCCCTGCGTACCAGGCCCTGCGCGATGCGCACTTGCGCACCTCCCTCTGTGCCATCAAGACTTGCACGCCACCTTTCCTTTGGATGTATTATTTTTCCTCAGAGTCACATCCTCATTTCTTTCGGATCCAACTCTGAGGGGGGACTTTTGTTGATGCTCCTTTTTCGTCACAGAGTCCAAAGGAATGTAAAGGGAAATGACTTAGCACAAATTGATTCAACCTTTGAAGAAAATATCAAAAATCGAAAAAGGGATGAAGAAAGAGAAGAATGCCCATAAGTCGCACAAGTTTCCTCATAGTCGCGCAAGTCCACATGCGCGACGCGTTATGGTCGTGCAAGTGACTTGCACGACCTAAGTGATAACCTCCCGGGGCTTCTCCTTCCTATAAATAGACCCTGTGGGCCCCCCCATAAGAGAGAGGATTTTTTTCCAGAAACTCATATTTGAGCTCCTGACACCCTAGTATCTTCTCAAAGCTTCTGAAACACTTCTAAGGTAATTTATTACCTAGAACGGAAGATCTAAAGAGGGGGAGGAAGGCCTAAGTGTTGAAACTCATCAACAGTTGCGCGCCTAAGTGGCCATCCTTTAAGGGAAAAGGCCAAACTTGCGCGCCGCCTTACTCCTTCAATAGAACTTGCATGCCCCTTTTCTGGAAGAACCTAAAGAGGATTCTAAAGGCTTTAATCAAGAGTCGCTCAAGTATTACCCTGCTGGTTAACCGTCACACAAGTACACCATGAGTCGCGCAGGCATACCTGCACGACTAGGACTTGCGCGCCCACGCAGTACCTACGCACCTGCCAGGACTTGCACTCCCATGCCTTTTTGGGTTCCCTTCTTGCCCATTTCACCCCTCTTAAGCCATTCCACCTCTCCTATTC
The DNA here is from genome assembly GCA_963277665.1 of Viscum album. NCBI lineage: Eukaryota > Viridiplantae > Streptophyta > Magnoliopsida > Santalales > Viscaceae > Viscum > Viscum album. Next base: position 1,712,381,897 of record OY728143.1, read on the forward strand.
AATATTCAATCTTCAAGACACTCTTCAAAGCCATTTATTTCATGATTTCATGATTTTTTATTCCTTATCTGAAAGGAACTCTATAGAATATCTCTCAAAACCTAGTGATTTACACATATTTATGTCACTAAAAATTGAGATTTCATTCATTCAACCTCATCCTTTAAGATGAGAGAACTCAATTAATTTGGGCCTCCTTTTCAGGAGTAAGTCCCAGTCATAATTCTTAACTTGGGCATCCTCCTTAGGAGTAAGCCCCAATTCTTAAAGTTCTCAAATCTGGGCATCCTCCTTAGAAGTAATCCCCAGTCCCCTAATTTGGGCATCCTCCTCAGGAGTAAGCCCCAAACCTTAAATACCTTAACCTGGGACTCCTTTTTAGGAGTAAGTCCCAGTAATAATTCTTAACTTGGGCATCCTCATTAGGAGTAATCCCCAAGTCCCTAATCTTTTTTTAAATCTCTTAACCTGGGCATCCTTTTCAGGAGTAATCCCCAGTCTTAATTTCTATTAACCAGTCCTAATTTACCTTTGATCTGGGATTCCTTTTCAGGAGTAAAACTCAATCATAAGTTTTCTCCTAATTTGGGCCTCCTTTTCAGGAGTAAGCCCCAAGTTAGAGTATTCAAAATCTCCATAAATCACATATACCTTTATGGACGCTGCTACTGGAATTCTTCCCTAAAGTAAATCCTAACCTTCATTTATCTGGGCAGTCATACATACATAAGCCCCACATTATTTCTTATGATTGCATCTTTCATGGCACAGTTGTCTAATTTTTACCAATACCTATTGTTTCTCACATCGAGCATGACTCACATGATCTTAGAGTGTAAAAGTAATTATGACATCCTTCTTTGAGCCATCAATAATAAACATCATATTCCCTTACTCAAACTACGTGGGTTCTGATTCCTTTTCTAAACAAAGGATACGTAGGTAGCCCATATGTGGGTTCGATCCCAACTCTGAAATAATCCATGACCTTCTGAATGATAATAAACTTCAAGTGCCCCACTGAGTGGCTTTAAAACCAGCATGGTCATCATAATGACCAAGAGGCTTCTATATAAATGTGTCGAAGGGTACCATTGACCAAGAATCTCTAATAAATACAGATGATTCTCTATCGATGAAGAACCTAAAATACATATAATAGATTCTATAAATTTCCTACATATCAATCATTGATTATCAGATCTAAAGGAAAACTCATTTTATACTTGGTAATGTAATAAGGATTCACGAACATAACTTAAATCTATAAAGAGAGTCCCGGAGTAGAAAATAATTCCCCTCAAAAAGGTGTGATGAGTCCAACCTCCCATCCTATCGACCAATGAAAATTCCTAAGCCTCATCAGTCTACAAACTAATAAGCGCCTATCTTTGGAAAGTAGGTTCGAATGGATGTGGAATCATTGGATGTTTCTGGTTCTATGAACAAACCCATTAGAAACCGATCGGAATGTTTGAACCTCCCATCAAAATGAGGTCATCCCTGGAATCCGAGGGAAACAGATACCCATTTTAATTCTTAGTTCTAGAAGAGTATCTAATAGGCTATGGGAACCCAATTGAATTTTATCATATCTTATCACTATACAATAGATTGTTAGACCAAGTGGCCCATCCATATTCTTGAGGATATACTTCCTGCATGTGTGGTTGATTTCAGGGGTTCTTAGAAAAGATATATATCATTGTAAGAAATTTAATACAACAATAGATACTATAACTTGATTAATATTCCACCTTTTAATGTGTTTTTTGGGCGGATGTGTTAGTTCCTATCACATTGTGTTGAGTTGGGTGAACATTCCTTGTTTAGATTGAGCCTCATCCAAGAGATGATATAGAAAGTGTATTTGATATGAACGTGGTAAGTGATAGCTTAGAATTTCCAAAATTCACATGTTGATTATTTTCATCACTCTCTTGTGTTAAAGGTTGGTGACTAGGTATTCCTATGGGTATTCATTTGAATTTTACATCATTTCTTGGGAAATAGGGGATGTTGGTGTTATGTTATGTTGGGTTGTTTGAAATCATAGAGCATCTTGGGAAGGTAGCCTGTCAGTTTGGATTTACACTATGGATAACCTCAATACATGATGTATTTAATGTATCCTATTAGAAGAAATATTATCTAGATGCATCTCATGCAATAGAGTGAGAGGAATTTGAGTTAGAACTTGATACCATAGTGGTGGAGCAGCCAGTTTGTGTCTTGGATTATCATAAAAAGGATATCTAGGGTAAATTGATCTCTTTAGTCCATGTGATTTAGCAGGGTGTTAGAGATAACTATGATACATGGGAGTGGGATTATTTAATTAGAGAGCAATGGTCTCACTTTTTTTCTTCTAATAATCCTTTAAGACTTTCTGGGGTCAGAAAGTGGTGTGATGGGGAGAATTGTTACCCCCTTCAGGTCACTGGTATGTTTAATTTAATTATTTTGGATGTTCCTTAGATTTGGAGGGAAAATGATTTTTAGGAAACAATCCCTAGTGCATGGTCAACACACTAATTGTCTAACTGTGTGTCTAACTTTGAGAGGGTGTTGTTTTGGGGACAGTGGGATTTTTCACAGCTCGAGCGTGGTTTTTCTAATCATACATGGATATCTATAAACCTTGTGGATTTTTTATGGGGATATAGTGGTTTATTCATAATTAGTGAATGGTCTGTCTAACTATGTGTCTAAACCATGTAGTGTTTCTAGATCATTAAAAAAGCGAGTTTTGACCATTTCTCCTTTCATTTTTAACGGTTTCACCCTCATTTGCATCCCCACTCATGTTTAGCCTCTCCCAATGACTTGGAACATCTACCCTCTCTATTTTGGTGGATTATTCTTGGATCCTTAGTGTTTTATCTTGACATAATCTTTTTTTATTCATGATTTTCCTTCTTTCCCCCTTATCTTTCCTTGTTCTTCCATCTTCATAGAGCATGGAAACTCTAGCTTGTGTTTTGGACAAATATGGGGTTGTTAATGGGTTTTTTTATTTTATTTTTTTATTTTTTGTTTAGGAGTGTGAAGAAATCTCTTTCTTGATTTAAGTTGTTTTCATTGAAGGAGACTTGTTTTGGTTTGACTTCTAGTAGGTGTCTTTATTTAAGGGCATTTTCCATGGATTTACATTTAATATTGATTTCCCCTTATTTATTTTTTTATCTAATTGCCTTTAATTTATGTTAATAATAATTGTGTATCCATGCTTATTGTGCTTCTTGTTTTTGGTTGGAAATTTGATGAATAAAAGTGGGCTTTCAAAGGGAGTTGGTTTTTATGAACTTCATGTGTTTATTAAAACCACTTAAGGAGATATTATGTTTTTAATGGATTTTATATGAGCTTTTGAAAAGGTTTTACCTTTAATAATATATTTTATATAAATGGGAATCTTTTACCTTAAGAAATGTGCTATATTAAAATGGTAAAGTTGGTTTATTAAATTGGACTTTGTGATTGGCACATGATGATGTCTTGTGTGTTTGGCATTGACTAGAACATGGGGGAACTTTAGTGTGGGTGTGTATGACTTAGATAAATTGATTATTAACCAAGGGACTAAGGGATCCATTAGGAGGAAGATTGAGGGAGATTCTTAATTATGTCCATGTGGACTATGAGTGCCTATAAAAATATTTTTGGGACTGTGGAAGACCAAGAGAGCATCCAAACTTATTATAATTTCTTAGCCAGCTAATAAAAACTTACTTTAGATTATATCACACCAGACACTTATGGTTAAATACTATGGTGCATATTACTTATAACCAGTTGGTTATTATATGCTTTGTTCATGATGATAGTGCCTTAATTGATTGAGATAATTTATTCTTATTCTTATGTTCCATTGTTTAGTTATACGATAGTGTTTATGATTATGCTCATGTTAATGCCATGTGTGGGTTTGTTGAGCATGTTATGTCAGGTATCTTTGTTTCTTTATTTGATCATTATTTTCCTTATTTGTGTAAATGTTTTATTTGATGACAAGACATATTTATAAAGTGTTGTTTTTAGGTGAACTTTTTGGACTTAGACCTACATTTGGGGTTGGATTTTTTTCCAATCAGTAGTATGACTGAATATTGATAGAATGAATATTTATCAGGAAACTGATTGATGTGGGAAGGTTGTAACACTCATTGAAGATTTGAAAGTTGAACTGAGGACGTTCTGAAGGCGAAACATAACAATTATAGTGTGTATTTATTCTAATTTGGAAGTATAAAATACTAATATAAAGCATCAATTCATAATTAGAGAAGCGTAATTGAAGTAGGTTTTGTTTCCTAGCATTTCCAATATTTTACAGCTTAAAATACAGAGTAAAAGAAGTGAAATCACATAATATTTTAATCTTTATGTGGTCTCATAAGGAGGAAATGGTTATGTGATCTTTTAATTGTGTAAGAAACACATGACCACATAAACCATTATGGGTCATGTGGCATCGAATTAATCAGTAATTTGGGAGTCTCTCTTAAGCATGAAAGTTTCAAGTAGCATTGTCAATTTGACTATGTGTGCATGAATAGGTCATGCGATGAAGTTAGGTAGAGAACCTAATAATGATGAAGTTAGGTTCATTGTGTGATCACTTAAGGGATATGTGATCATGTATATAAATTTTATCCAAATAACCATGTATGTAAGGAGAAAACAAGAGATCATGTAAAAACCATGAGATATTTTTATTAAAATAAGAAAATAAACTATTTTTGATGTAGAGTTATAATGATTTATGTAACTTTTATGAGTGAAAAATCTTAAAGAGATCAGATGATGGGGTCATGTGAATTACATGACGATAGTTTAAACATTGTAAGAAATATACTAAAAATTAAACACTATAATCAAAGAAACTAAATTTAAAATTGTTTTTCAAGAATCCTAAATTAAATAATGTGTTTATAATTTGGATAAAATACAAAATAAAATTAAAATTAACTAGTATTATTTAGAATTTTATTCTATTCCAACATCATTCCCATTTTATATCACAATTTCCTTAGCATTATATTATTTTAACACAACCCAATTTTCATTTCCTTGACATCCTTCGCACAATTACAAAGGTTATCCTCTCCATGACCAAATACAAAGTCATATTTCCTTATCATATTATATTATTTTAAATTAATTTTATTTATCATTTATACCTCATAAGTATACAAAGATAACATTTCAATTTATTTTATTAAAAATTAGTCACTTATAATGAGCATGATTTTTTTACATAAAACATCAAAATCAAAATTAAATCAATACATAGATAAAAAAATTGTACCATCTTAACTTGAGTATGTTAGGCTTACTCATCTCAATTAAATATATCAGATTCCATTTATATCTTAAATTATAATAGATGACACTTCAATCAAATTTTAAAACATTAACTAAAATAAAATCATGAATTTTAAATCATGAAACATATTTTTTAATTCTTATATTTTGGTTTTTATTTAATTATTATAATATTGAATCAACTCATTATCCAACACATAAAGTGAATGTCATTAAATAAGATGAAATTTCAATCCTTTATTATAATTTTAGAATAGACCTAACTAATGTGTCTACATATCAATAACAAAATTATATATATAGTATTCTAGTTTCATTTAAACATGAAAAACCCAATTCATTTTATACTATGAAATGAATAAAAATAAAAATAATAAATTTGAGGAAAAATTTAAAAAACACAGGGACATACAAAAGGATATAGGGTGTTAGATTGATTCAAATAAATAATAAAAAACATAATCTAAACAAACAATAAAACATTTTATCTTGAACTATCACAATGGATTGCTAAGAGAATTTCAGGGGGTTTTAAACATGGGAGGATCATTTTAGGAATAGTGGATCATTTTTGGAAAGGTGGGTCATATCTGAGAAGGATGATCGTCACTTGGAAGAAGTACCATAACCTAGTCATCACAAGTTATGTTATTTGATGATGTGTGGGAGGTTATCATGAGGGGTGGGGGAATTAAAATGTTCGATCATGAGGGTTTTATTTTTTAAACTATTTTTACAAAAATTTTAATTGAAAACACTATTAAATATCATAATTTGTTATGGTTTTTAAACAATGGGTGATCATTACTAGGAAACAATCCCATTTCCATGGTTCAAAATCATGGAAATAAGCCCCAAAATCCAATTTATATACTATTGTTGCTGCTTTAGAAGTCATGGACACTATATTTATCATAATAGATCTATGTGCATTATTATAAATAACAATGGTCATAGGTTTCCCATAGATAAATTTTTCAATAAATGGAAAATTTTCATTACACTATTACCACGATTCTAAAATCATGGCAATAAATTAAATAAAATTTAAAAGATCACCGAGTTTCGAAAACAATGCATCCTTGAACCTCAACAATGACTTAACCACTAACCTTAACCATGTCAATAATTCACTTTATTATGACGGATAAAAAAAATTGGTGGTGGGTAAACCTACTACCATGGTTCTTAAAACCATGGAAATGGGTGGAATTGACTACTATGGTTTTCAGAACCATGGAAATAAGGTGATCGAATTTTATGATTCTGAAAAATTATTGTAGTATATCCTACCCATTTCCATGATTAAGAAAATAGTGGTAACAGGTCCCCTACATCCATGGTATATGGTAATAAACCATAGTAGTAGTTCATTTATTCTTATAGAGTCTAATTAAAATAAATAGTAGTAGTTTTAAAAACATTCTACTAAATATGATCATAAAAATTAATTTTTCTTATTTAGAAATAGTTCTTGAAAAATTTCTAAGAAACCATAGATAATATATCATATTATAGTATTAGACCTACCAATAATTATAAATTGTATCAATCATATGTGTTTCTAAACAAATAAAAAATATTTAAAAATAATTCTTTTTAAACCATTTCTGAAATTTTATATATCTTTTCATCTCATATCCCATTTCTTTATAGAAGAAACAAATGAGTAAATTCTTAATGTTAGGTTGAGAATATGTTTTTCTTTTACATTTCTATTGAATTGAACTGTAAAAAAATCTATTGAAAAGATTTTTGGGGTTTCTTTTCAACATATTGTTTTCTCCCAGTTCTACCACTTTGTACACCTCTTGAACACACATAGTCATTAATTCATTAATTAATCATGTATCTTTATGTGTTTTAAAAAAGATCATGGATGAATTGTATTGATATGGAATATTGATATGAATGTAAAGTATAAGAAAATACACTAATATGACGGCCTTAATATTCTTTTACTAGGTCACTATACCCCTCATCTACAAAATATGCTCAAGCACACCTCTAATAGTGGCGATTCTTATGTATGAGAATTTAATGATCAATGTGTTTTATAAATTTTTATCAATTAAAATGAATTGATCATTTATATCCTTTATCAAGTCACAAATAATATTATAAACATTGAATGAATAAAAAATACTAGTATATAATTTTGTTTTTATGAACATTATACTTATACAATCCAATTACTCTCAAAGTTCATATAAATTTACTTCATCAACTTTGTTATCATTTGTAACTATAGGGGTTTTATAATTTTAAAAGACCTAATCAATGTATATCCTTCCCAAATTAAGAATAATTATCTCCTTCTATATTTATAAATTAACATCTTTTAGTTTAGAAATGTCACAATGATTATCAGTAAAACTAGGTGGTGCAACTAAAAATTAAATGAATACCAGTAATTATAAAATTTAATTATATAATTTATATAGTAAATCATGATAATATGAATTTAAAATATAAAAATCGAAAAAAATCTAAATTTAATAAAATTTAAAAATTAAGTTATAATTATAAAATACAAAATGTAAAATTCATAAAATTATGGATTATAAATTGTTAATTCACTAAACCATATGAAAAATATTAAATATTTTATTCATAATCATTGTGGGTAAATTATAAAAATTTAATTTAATATTTCATATAATGAAAATATACTAAAATTATTATTGGATAAAATTTATTGTATTTTGAAAATATTATTTATGTTAATTTTAATAAATATATAAATCTTATTTGATTACGAATTCTATGAAAAAATATACTTCAGTAAAAATTATTTAAATCATAATCACATAATCATTTCATGGGATAAAATAAAAATATAAAATATATTTTTTAAAATATATAAATGATATCTTTCAACATTTTTAATACCCAAAGATTTTATATTTATTTCTTTTAAATAAACATGAATTATTTGGTAGCTTTTCTTACATACAACCTCGAGTCTATATGAATTGCGATATAGTAAACCATTATAACCTAGCTTTTAAATTGGAAGGTATGAATAGTAATAACCATATTAAAAAAAATATTTACAAAGGATTTAAATAGTGAAAATTTATTTATTATTTTAATATAAATAATAACTCAATTTTTAGTAATGTCATTTTTTGCTTCAAAAATATGTTTTCTTTAAAAATGGTTTTTATCATATTTGTGCACGTGAACATTATAATTAATTTTTACCATTTTTTAAAATTTTATTTGATGATAAAAATATCATTTTTTAAATCATCATGACAATATTATTTTAGGGTTAATTTTTAGGATTTTTCTAAAAAAATTATTTCCAGTGAATAATGAAAAATATAGATTTTTGAAAAAACTATCATTTCTTTTCAAGTAAAATTACAATTATGTTTTGAATTTTATCTTAAAGTAACATAATTATCCTTTAATTAGAAATAATATTATTAAACATATAATAATAATCAATATGCTTTTTTATATGAATTCATTTTTAGCTTAAAATAAATTTTTTCTAACAAATATTTTTTTGCGTGCAATATATTTTTATTTTAATAAATTAAATTAATATCTATTTATTAATTATTTTAATGAAATTTATAGATTATATATTCCAAAATATATTTTAATTTTTATTTTATGGTTTTCACAAGTAAGTAATGGATGTTAGTTATGTTTCATGCCTAAAAAATATTTTTTCTAAAACTGCTTTTCACTACAGCTTGTGCGCTTATTTAAAATTAAAATTTTCCACTTATAAAAATTGAATATTTTAAAAATTAATTAAATATTTTTAATAATAATAATTAATCTAATTTAATATTTTTAACTAATTTTTTTGTCATCGTGGATAGTAAAAATAGGGAAATTTTGTTACAACAGTTAAGGTTAAAACAAGTTTATTGGGGGTTAAACCAAGAGATAATGGTAGTGTTTCCACCCAAAATTGAATATTTTTTTTTATTTGAAGATATCCAGACCTTATATTTTCCTATATTTAAATTCATATCCATTTCGAGCCACTTTCCCCAAAAAGTAACTGTATATCATTGAAATCTTTTAAGAAATTTCACGTGTGTCTCTCCCCTCGCTTATGAAAGGGGGACACTTATCCTCCATTATTCACACTATTTAAGCATTATAGATAAAATATATCTATCCCAAAAACTTTCTAGAATATTTAAATTAATCCTAGATCATCTGGTATTATCCTAATACCAATCCTTCAAGTCTTAAGGTGCAACCCAAAGGACATATCTCAAAGAAGAGGTATAGATCTTAACCATGCCTCGAATGGCTCGAAGGCCTTATTTTTTATTTTATTATAGATAATACCCATTTTAAGGGTTTAAGGGGAACCCGTAATAACCTGTAGGACCAAGTCATAAGGCCTGACTGACCCACAATACATGAACCGAAGGCCCAGAGGCATATCATGCCCAATACATGACCTATAGGCCCAACCCACGTGAACTGCCCCTCCCCAGCTTCTGTTTCATTGATCACCTAGCTCCCCACCTTTCATTGATGATTGAGTAGCATTTCCCCGTACAAAGCTACATGGTGCCTGGTCTCGATGGTGGTGCCATACCCTCTCATTCTTCCAATCCGGTTAGCTCTGCTTCTGGTGGCTTCCACTCTTGTTGCTCTGATCCTCTTCTGGGGCCTGTTCTGTGTGAACTGGGCTACTCCATGGTCTTCGTGGCCCGAAGGCCTTTGATAACCAGAAGGCCCTTGAGACCCGTAGGCCCAAATCGCTGGCCGGAAGGCCCAAATCGGGTGAATAGTTCTGGCCGCTACAATACCAAACAGTAACTACTACTGTACTATTATAATGACTACTACAGTAGGGCTACATTACTGCTATAGTACCCCTGAAAATTCACCTCCACCCGGTTCTTAACCATACTGTTTAAATTTTATTTATTATTATACTTCCTCTAAATATATTGTATCTATAAAAACATAATGAATCAATTATCATAAATATAATTATATTGTATTATGATTACATCAAAACCATTTACCACCTCTTCTCAATCAAATGAGAGATGAAAGTATCGCTCGTGCATACGTGTGGACTACCACCTCCCCATAGTGATAGATTCAATTTATACCACCATCATTCATGGTTGGTTATTATGATATATTTAATGTTTATATATTATATTTATGTAATACTAGTGATTCCATGATTGTGGATTAATATTTACCTTTCTTTAATTCTATCCATAATAAAATGGAAATATCACTCATGTGTACGTATGTACTACAATCTCCAAAAATGATGTAATTCATTTTGCATAATTGATTTAAATTAATGATTATAAATATGTATATTATGAATATATATATATATGTGATATTTATATCATTATTAACATTTTGTAGATGAAGAAACCATGATTAAATTTCAAGGACCATAACTATCGAACCAAAACATATAAGAAAAATGAAGTAGTTAACACTCGAAATAATTATGATAATGAAATATTGTTAATGAAGGGTGGATAAGATGTTATAAGTGAACCATGTATAGTATTATAGGTATTAATATGGTTATTTTATATAATTATAATAAATTTAAATTTATTATACATGAGGTTAGATAACTTATTAATCAAGATAAACTTTAGATAAGGGTTTAATGTTAAAATATCATTTTTATCGAGATTATTTATGATTAAATTTTTTAATGATGAAATTATATGATCTATATCTCCCAAATATTAGGGTTTTTTTATTTTAATTTTTTCATTTATGTATATTAAATATTTTAATTTCATTTTCCTCTCTTTAAGTACTCAGGAGTTCGAAATAATTTTTTTAAGGAAAACCGACTTAATTTCTCTCTTTGATTGGGAATATTTTCTTACATGTCTATATTTTCTATAAAAATATTTTAAGAATGTTTTTAATATTATAAAAAGATTTATTAAATTCATGTTTACCTATGTTTTACTTTTTATAAAATAAATTAAAAGGAATCTTCTTATCTTTTTTGAATAAGGTGCTTTTGATTACTAAAAATGTGAAAGGATTTTTTTTAATGTACACCATATGAAAAAATTTCCCCACCATCATGAATATTATTTTCCTTAATATTCCTTTATAAGTTTCTTTTTTACTTTTAAAAGAATTTTTTTCCTTAATATTTTGGAAATTTTTATATTTTAAATAAGAAATTCCAAAATGAAAAGGGTGTTTTTTTAAAGAAATGTCCCAATGGTATTTTAAAGGAATTTTTCATCTATAACAATATACTTGGATATTTTTAATACTTTACTTTGGATATTATCTAATGTTATCATCTTTCTTTATCTGGATAGTTTATGTTTAAGATGGTTAAATTTTTATGAAACTCATTTTCTTTCCATTGGTTGAGCCTTGATGCAATTGATAAAGGGATTAATGAACTTGTGGGGTATATATGAATGAATTATGATTATGTTATGGGTGGTTTTGTTATAAACCAAGGATGAGTGGTTATTTTATAAACCAAGGATTGGTGGTTACACTATAAACCAAAGATTTTTGGGTCTATTATATCCCTCCAATGCATTGGTTGATCATGATAGAGTTGAGAAACTACTAAGATATGATGAAGTTAATAAAATACTAAGATATGATAAAGTTAACTATATAGAGTTTTCTCCTAATATAATTTTATAAATTACTTGGTAGGAATTTTATTTATGGTACTTTTTCTACAATGATAGCCTTGGAACTTAACCTTGATTAAGAAATTGATTTTAAATGCTTATGTGAATGCCAAAAACTTACAACTTATTCAAATTGTTATGTTCTCATAGCTCATGATTGTTTATTAATGATTTTTGACTCATGTTTCTTATATATTTTGATTGAGAAAACTATATACCATGATTCATGAATAAAGATCTTTGAGTGATTTTTATGATTATTATAAGTTTTGATCATGTTATTATACCCTTATGCTTACCTTGTACTCACCTATGACCATTGATTGATATTTATCATGTTTATCATTACTGAGAATCTGATCTCACCCTTTCTTATGTTTCCTTTCCCCATGTTATAAAAAAATGTTTTAAGAATGATATGTTTAAGAATTATTCTTTTTGTGAATAACTTAATGGGAAATGATATAGATATTTTATCTTCTAATTTTTTATGTATCTAAGTTTACAAATACATTAAACCTTTATGGTTTTGGTGTGGATCATATTAATATGTAATGATAATTTTTCTAATGGGTTGTAGTAGTTATGTATGAAAATTTAGGGTCACTATAGTTGTTATCATAGCCAAGTTTAGTTATTTTTGGAAAATAGGATGAGAAAAAATTAGTGAGAACCATTAGGATATGCCTAATTATTAGAGAAAATCCTATGTTATGGTAAATAAAGGAGTGTGATTTTCCAAGAAATTAATCCCTATATAGATACCACAAGAGGATTTGGTTTTGGAATAGATGCATCTAGGGGTGATAACCCCAAAAAGAGTTGGTCAACTATATATCATCCATCATTCTAGTGCATAGTTAATGTGACCTTACTGTACACCTAGTTTTACACTCCTGGTGAATATGGTTAGGTTAACTCACATTACCATTATGAAGGATTTGGATAGATAATGACCAAAAATAACCTAGGTTAAACCTAAGGTTTCATAGATTGAAAATAATTTTCCATGATTGGTACATACTAAGAATGATTTTTCTATGATTATATGATTTTACACTATGATTATTGTTTCTAATACTATGATTTTTTATTTCATTCAATGGTTGGAACCAAAAGGAACCATGTTAATGCAGAATGCAATGGACGATAAAATGATCATCCTCATAAGAGACTAAATGTTATGGGAGATGGAATGTAAAATATTATTGCTGTGATTATGAAAATTTCTCAAGCCATGAATCATATTGAACTTAAAAATGAGAAAATAAGGGAATAATGTACTATTTATTCCTTCATGAGGCAATTTCAACATTCTTTTAGTGGGTCCATTGATCCACTAATTGTTGAGAAATGGATTGGTACCACTGAAAAAATATTTTCTATTCTCCAGTTCTCAGAACATGAAAATTTTATCTTAGTTGTTTATCAATTGGAAGGTTAATCAGATCACTGGTGGATTCTTATCAATAATACGAAGAATGAGAAGAAATTTACTCCATAGAGTGGGATGATTTTAGGAGATTATATTTTAATAAGTAATCTCCCTATATTCTTTATATTAAAATGGAGAAGGGATTCCTTGAGATAAAATAGAAGGATTATGAATTTTTTAGTACCTATGAGGAAAAGTTTACAAGAATTTCAAGGTATGATTCTAGTATTATCATTGAATGAGAAATTAATATTTATTGGTTCTTAAGTGGTTAAAAAATTCTATAAAGGAAATTATCTATAAGATACTTCAGTTGTTATGAATAAATATTTCAATGAGCTATCATGGTAGATATTAAGATTGTAATCAACCATTAATATCATTTTTTATAAGAAAAGAAAGATGGAATTCAAAGGAAATTAAAATAACAAAAACCATGGAGGGAATAAGATGGACTATCCTTTATGGTAGAAGTGTAGAAAGAAACATGGAGGAAATTGTATTAATGTTACTAGTAAATTAATTAAGTGTGGAAAGGAATGTAAACAAGAAAAAGAGTCTTGAAGTGATGTGAATAGGCTAGTAAATCAAAGGAATTATGAAAAATCTCACCATAATGCACCACCCGCATTCCAATGTTTCTAATGCAAGGAGTATGGGAATTATGCTAACTGGTGATCTAACCAATGGGTTAATGATGACGATAAATTTCAGTAACCTCCTAAGCCTAGATTCAAAGGTAAATGTTCTATGATCACTATTTTTGATGTGGGGTATGATAAAAAATGATGAAAGGTACACTTATCATCCACTCTAGAGCTGTTAATGTCTTGTTTGATTTTGGTTATACCCACTATTTTATATATGAAGATTTTTTAAAGGTATAAAATTACCACCACAATGATTATATATTGAAATGGAAGTAAAAAATCTTAATGGTATGATGATCTCATCTCATGTTATGATTCTTACCCAATTGAAGTTTATGGGAATATGCTTCCTATAGATCTTATTATTCTTCCTTTAGTTGAATTTAATGTGATTTTGGGTAAGGATTGGATTTATTTATATAAATATAATATCAATTTATAAGGTAAGTAACATTTGATACTCCAAACCAAACTATGTTCATCTATCAGTGTGAGGATAAATATAAACTTATAATGAAAAGTATATCTGGTTCATGGGTGTTTATTCCTATTAAAAAAGGGTATCTATCTTAGATGGTTGGGGAGAAACTAAAAATTGAAGATAAATCTATTGTATGGGAGTTTATTGATGTATTTATGGAAGAGTTGTCTAGTATTCCTCTGAATCATGAAGTTTAGTTTTCAATATAACTCATAGTCGATGCTATACCTATTTCAAAAACTCCATATAGAATATCCCCGATTGAGTTGTAGGAATTAAAGAACAAACTCTAAAAGATTCTTGATAATAGATTCATTCATCCAAGTGTGTCACCTTGTCATGTGATTGTTCTTTTTTAAGAATAAATATGGATCAATGAAACTCTTCATTTATTATCGAGAAATTAACAATATCATGATGAAGAATAAGTATAATATGCCTTGTATTGATGATTTGTTCAATCCATTATGAAGAGATAAATATTTTTCCAAGAATAATATTTGATCTGAATACTATAAATTGATGATCATAAGTGAATACATACCCAGGACATCCTTTTGATAGAGGTATGGACACTATGAATTTATACTAATTCTATTTGGTCTTACTAATTCCCCACTATCTTCAAATATTTAAGGAATAGATACTTTATAGATTACATTGATCAGTTTTTTGTAGTCATTATTGAAGATATATATATTCTAAGAATAAAAAAGATCATGAAGATCACTTGAGGATTTTATTAAAGACCCAAAGGATAATTTATATATATAATTACCAAGTGTAAATTTTATCTATAGAATGTTTCATTTTTTAGGGTCATATAATCTCAAGAAAGGGTATATCGGTGGATCCATAAATGATTAAAATTATTGAATATTATCATAGACCAACCACTATGACTAAGATCTATAGTTTTCATGGATTTTTTTGGACATTATCAATTATTTTTGAAGGATTTATCATGTTTATCTAATCAACTAACCAAGTTAAATCATAAGGTATTTATGTTTCATTAGAAATATGATTGTTAAGAAAATTTCATGGAACTGAAGTGAATCTTGGTCAGTTCACCAGTTCTCACACAACCCTACAATAGATAAGGGTTTGTGATTTATATCTATGCATTGAAGGAAGGGATAGGATGTGTTATCATGAAGTTTGATATAGTTATAGCTTATGCCTCACACCAATTGAAGATTCATGAAAAAATTTACCCGACTCATGATTTGGAGTAGAAGTAGTAATATTTTAATTAAATATATGGAGTAATTATATTTATGGAGAATGGTGTGAAATATATACTAATAATAAAAGTTTTAAGTATATATTAACCTAGAAAGAGTTTAATATATGCCAGATAAGATGGTTGGAATTGATTAGAACATCATAGTTAAGTATGCTTGTCCTAGAGTAGTGATTAAGATGGGTGACTGTCTGAGAAGTTTCTCAGGGTGTGTGTGAGTGAAGACAAAACACACCGATATAGCATGTGTTGGCATGTGGGGAAATTCATTAATTTGATGACCCGTTCAGGCATGTGGGTGGACCCCAGGGAGGGGACCACGTGTCTGCGTGAAAAATGGTTATACCTGGCAGGCTAGGACCTGATGACCATGTGAAGGCGAGGTGTATGTACTATTAGTGGGGTCAAGTTGTTACATTTTTATTAGAGCAGGAACTCAACCTTAAGTGTGGTGGAACCACCTGAGTTGAGATGTAGGGTCCACAATGAGGAGGTTGTGCTCTAGGGGGGGGGGGTGAATATAACACCCCGGAATGATGAATGGTTAAATGAATCAATGATATGACTTGTGTCAACAAGGTGAACCTTTATTTTCGGTAGTCTACCTAATTAGAACTCCATAGTTATGCGTTCTTGACCTAGAGTAGTGATTAGGATGTGTGATTTTCTAGGAATTTTCTTAGGGTGTGTGTGAGTGAGGATAAAGAACACAAAAAGAACATATGTTGGTCTGCAGGGACATTCATTAGTTTTATGACCCATTCGAGCACATTGGTGGGCCACGGGGAGGGGACTACATGTCTGTGGGGAAACTGGTGGTACCCAGTGGGCCAGAACCTGACAAGCATGTTAAGGCGGGGTGTCTGTGCTGTCATTGAGGTCTAGTTGTTACAATTAATCTCTACAAATCAAATCCAATTGTGGGAATACCAAAGGTTTTGTCCATAATAAGGGGTTTTTTGGGAAATGAAAAGTCTTAATTAATTATACTATTATTACATCCACACAAAAAATGATTAGTTATAACACTTATATATATATATATATATAATAACACACACACACACACACACATATATAATATTGAACATCCAACACCGACACCATGTTAATCTGAGTTACGATTTTCCTTGGATGTCTGTAAACAAGTTTTTAGTGTTTTAAAAGATTAAAACATGCATTTAATGGTTAAAACCATAAGAAACAACCCCATATTGGTGTGAAATCATAATAAAATAGTAGTTGAATTATGTGTGATGTGTATGAGTAGAAAACATGTCCATCCAACATACAATGTTCTCAGAATGATCCAATAAGTAGTTTTAAAAGTTATTAAAGTCTTTAAAAACATGCATCATGGGTTCAAAACCAATAAAATGGTGTCATAGGATCATGTAATCATAGTAAAAATAATTTAGATTGAATTTTTAAATGTGGGAACCATCGCCACATCAATCTGAGTTGCAGTTTTTTTGAGATGACTGTAAACACATTGTTAGTGTTTTAAAACACTAAAACCTGTGTGTAATGGTCAAAATCACAGAAAAACCCTCATATTGACATGGAATCATGGAACAACTATGGTTTAATTATTTGTGATGTGTATGATCATACAACATGCCCATCTGATGTGTGGTGTGTTTGGAATGAATTAATTAGTAATTTTAAAATATATCAATGTCTTTAAAAGCGTGTGTCTGAGGGTCAAGACAAAAAAATGACATTGGAGGGCTGTGAAATCATAGGACCATGACTTTAGATTGTTTTATAAAATTTATGAATTGACACTACATCAATCTGAATTTTGGTTTTCCTGAGATGCTTGTAAATTCATTTTTAGAATTTTAACACACTAAAACGTGCATATAGCGGTCAAAACCATATAAAAAAAATCTCATATTGATGTGAGATCATGAGAAAAACACTATTTAATTATTTTTAAAATATAGAAAATTATACCATATTAAAGTCTTTAAAAAAATTATTGTGTAATTTTCAAGAACACTGCACGTCACTTTAAAAATTAATTAGATTGTTTTATACTTATTCCTATTAAGGTCCAAGTGTTAAATCATATCTTCAATCAGAAATTTTATGTTTTAAAACTCTTATGTATGATATATTATTTATTTATTGTTAAAATATCATCTATTTTATTAAAAAATAATAAATTTTATGTGCAAAATTACAAATATTTTTTCTTATTATGCTTCAAATTTCTTTTCTTAAATGTATTGGTTTGTATTGTAGGTCATAGATGTTGGTAGTAGGAAATAGGCTGGATATTATGATCCATGACACTCTTTATAAGGTAGTCATGATGACTTATAGTTTTTGTGTTATGGTTAAATATTATCAATGATTCTACTGTAATTATTATTTATTAAGTTCAGTTCTAATTTATATCTTCTTTTTGTTATAGTTGATAAGTTGATGTGGTCGATTACACGTATGATTCCTTAACTATATAAATGGTGAGATGAGTGTACTAGTTATGAGTTGATGATGGATGTTGGACATATTTTACTGTATATATATGATTACTGAGGTTATGGGATGACTGGTGGGTGTGTATCTGTGGATATAAGATTGATTTTATTTTGTATTTATGATTAAATTTATTATATAAATGAGTTCATTGTATGTATATTGTTTTTCAATAAATAGTATTTTAATTTTTTTATTTAGTTTTTCACAACTACATAATAGGCTTTTAACGGTGATAAAAAAAGCTATTAATAGTGCTAAAAAATGTTGATAATCAAAGTGCGGTTAAAAGGGGGTCCATTTTATCAGTGCTAAAAAAGCTCTAATAAAGGACCATTTTATCAGGGATAAAATAAGTGCTAATAAAATGTGTCTTTTAACATCTCTAAAAAAAGCACTATTGAAAGGGGACTTTTATCAGCGCTGATAAAAGTCAAAAAATAAATTGAAAAAAAATAGTAAATTAAAAATAAAATCCGGACCCCTTTTATCAGTGCTACAAGCCCCCTTTAACAACGCTCAATGCACCCCCACCTTTAATTGTGCTAGACCCTCTCCCATTTAACAACACTAGTATCCCCCTTCACCTGCCGATGCACCCCTGCCTCCACTAGGCCCCCACCTCTTTAACAGTACTAGTAACCCCCTTCACCATCCAAAACACCCCTTCCTTCGCTAGGATTCAAACCCAATACATCTCCCTCGCGCGTCTGCACCTTTACCACTCATCTATATTGTTTTTTTCTTTATTTTATGATATATCTATTTATTTATAGGTATATATTTATATTTATTTTTATATAGATATATATTTATATTAATATATATAGTTATATTAATATATATATATATTCATTTATTAATATATATATTAAAAAAATATAGTTATATTTATATATTTATTTGTATATTAATATATATTAATATATATTTATCTGATTATTTTTAAATACATTTATAAAATATGTTTTGTGTTTATGTGTGTTTATAAATAAATAAATACATACTTACAGATATATATTATATATTATATGTTTGTGTATCTATAAATATAATTATACATATTTTTATTTATTTACATTTATTATATATTAATATTTATATACATATATTATAATATATTAATAATATATGCAAGTTTGTTAATACAGAAATGCACAAATATACATATATACACACATGAACATTATATAGATATATGAATATTCATATATTTTTATTTTAAATAAAGTGGATATTATTTTTTATTTATATATTGTTTATATATTTATAAATATATTTTATATGGAAATACGTTTAATTATTTATTTATAAAATTAAAATTTTATGTGTAAATATTTAAAAAATATGTATATATTGTTATATATTTGATTATAAATAATAGTACATTATGAAAAACAATAAAATTTCAAATCCATAATATCAATTTTAATTTAATTCTTAAGAATTAATTTAGTTCTCACTGAAAAGGGAAAAAATACCCCCCTTAAACGAGGATGAAAATCTATCGAATGACACAAAATTTGGGTACCCCAACTAAAAACTCAATTTTAGAGGCCTTTTAGTCATTTTTGGGAGTTGAAAAAAATGTAAAACCTCATTGAGTTTATTCCATACCTCTATGGCATAAAGCTTGTTGCGGGCTTCGATTTGATATGTGATAGACCCCAAACGGACACCAGGATCAAAAGTTATGATCATTTGGAGTTTGAGTTTCATTTTCAACTTATTTAGATCTTTTATTAGCCTTTTTTATTTTTTTTATCTTCAAATTTTTATTAAATTAATATTACTTGATATTAATTAGTTATGTAATGACCCATCCTCAGGGTCCGTGCCGTGACTACCCCAAGCCCACCTTCCAGAGACCAGGGGCTGGCGACTAGCACCAAAGGTGTAAATTCCAAAGACAGGAAGGCATTGCCTTTAAAGAGTAAACAAACACCACAAAGTATGCAAGTGAATTAAACACTAAGTAAAACTGAGTACAAGGAAAGTGATGAAAAAGTAAGTGGGCCAGTATACAAACCCAACTGAAATTACAGTACAACTGAAAGGAAAGTATAATAGTAGTAAGTAAAACAGTCCGGAAATCCCACCTGAAGGGTGGGTACAGATGGTCCCCTCAACTCCTCAGGTCTGACCGTCCGCTCCGTGTACATCCCACCAAGTGGTCCACCTCATGGTACCGTCCAGCTCCACAAGCCTCCACCTCGATCAGTGATGTCCATCGTCTGCATCCAACACAACGTAGTGCGGGCATAGCCCGTGCAGGGGTGAGTATACGATACTCAGTAGGGACCCCGAGACCCCCTGAAGGTCTCCCAGAATCCACGAAGGATAAACCACAAAGGAAAGATACAATCACGAAGTATCAACAACACTACTTAGGTATATTTCCATACATATACCTAAGTCATCAGTTACCGTTCGGCTCCAGCTCCCGAGCCTAAGCACAACCCAGTCCATATAGGAAAGCACAACCCAGTCCACACAGGAAAGCACAACCCAATCCACACAGGAAAGCAAGTCAACCACATAAATGATAATGATTCAGAATCAAGACTCATCTCACACAGGTATACACTTCGTAAGGCGATAGAGATGATCATATGTAGCCACTGATTTATCTAAGTTGTTGGACCCGCATAGGATACAAGACCAGCTAAGCTGTCGGACCCACACAGGATACAAGACCACCTACTCTGCCAGACCCACACAGGATACAAGTACAGAGGTCAATACTGCCAGACCCACATAGGATACAAGAATAGTAGTCATCATTGTCGAACCCACGGGGGATTCCAGTATGGTAGTCGTCGCTTCCGAACCCACGGAGGATCCAAGTACAGTCGTCTTCGTCGCAGTCGCAGCCAGCTCTAGGGTTCCCGCACACAGCATGCTCGATTCCAGGAGGGTTCTCTCCTCGAACAAGAGAGAGAGTCGATACATCAACTATCATGAAGTCCAGAGTTGATATATCTTAAAGTTCCTCCTCGTCAAAAGAAACCCAATGCGACAGTCGGTGTGTCAAACGGACGCCCGGTCTGAGAGTTATTGGCTATTTCGTTCTAGGGGCCCGGTTGGTTTTTAAGCTAAAACCAACCCAATCATACTCCATATGCATCCAAAACTCAATCGAAGTAAGCCGAAAGTACCGTCTCGACAAAAGGATCCCAACGCAATTGATGACACATCAATCGGATGTCCAGTCCTTGAGATATAAGCGTTTCCGCTCCAAGGGCTCGGTTGGTTTCGAGTTCGAACCAACCCGTCCATACCCAAACTTTTCCAAAACCTCGAGTGTAATATACCTAAATGATCGTCCCGATACAAGGATTAATATGAAACTAACGGTGCGTCGATCGGAGGTCCGTAGAAAAAGTTATGGGCAAAAGACCGAAAGTGGTCCGAAATGGGGGGTCTGGGACCGGTCAGACCCGGCCCAACCCCCCTGGGTTGGCCCGAACCGGGTCGACCCGACCCGGGTTCAGGTCCGGCCTGGCTAGGGGGGGGGGGTGAACTGGCTCGTCCAGCGGCCAAGTAGTGGGGGACATGGTCCCCCTCCCTTTGCGCTCCGCGGACGCAGTGGGCATCACGTCTCCTCCAGATCCCGCGCGGCCACGGGATCCGGTCCTCTGCCGCCGCGACTTCAGCCACGACGGCTCTTGCCGGTAGTGCGCCACCGCCTCCGGGCGTCCGGCCGGTGCCGGACGCCGCCTCCGGCGACCCGCACCGTCGGAGATGTCCCTGGACCACCAGAGTCATTTCGGTGGTCCGTTCTTGCTCCCGTCTGCACCTGCAGTCGTCTCGGGACCCGCTCTTCACTACGACGACCTTCAAACGCCGTTGCGGTCCCCTTTCATAGTCGCCCAACGTTCCGCTAATCAAGAACAGAATAGCGGTGGGTTCGGACTTGTTCGTTGATCCGCACCCACCACGTTAGTGGTTCAAACAACTCCCAACAATTATACGTCATGCCGAGGGTATAAATCACGTAAATAAAAATAAACCAAAACCCCAACCTCAACCAGGAAGACAATCATTGGTGTCGCGGTACATAGAGTCACAGAGAAGTGGATCATAGGCGTCATCAGGGCACGTCAAGGAGGAAGCAACATCTCTTTTCTTGATGCGGGGAAGAGGTTTTGTGGCGCGTCATCAATCTCTGAGGAACCAGCGTTCTTCATCGGAGTCTGGCGTCATCGGCATTTCATCAGAGCTTCCTCCCGCAGTTTCTCAATTCGTTTGCCAAAGGGGGTGATTAATAAAAGAATTAATCCTCACGTTGTGTTCATTAATTAACATTAATTAATGAACCTATTAAACACACGGGAGTTGCTGTTCCACAACCAAAGGGACGAGTCATTAAATGGCCCCCATTTATTGATCGTCGTTACACTGCGACTCTGCCAACTGTCGTTCAACGGTGGAAGAAAAGAATAAAATAACTTATAGTTATTTTATTATATATAATTCTTTTTCTAAAAGTATAAAAACTTATCTTTTTCATTCGACCCTTGTTGGTTGAAGTTAAGATTCGCCTAAGCGAATCCCGGCGCTGCGAATTCATCGGTGCCCTCGGATTTTAATTCCGATCACCGGTTCAAAAGTTAGAAAAACCCACTCGTTCATTCACTGAACGTACCTGAGCTAAACTTCAAAAATTGATTCTGGGCACACCGGGCCTCGGAATCAAGCACCGTTAGAAACTGCTTACTTATAAAATACCAAAGAATTTTTTAAAAAAATTCCTTGAAATTTACGGGTCTTTACATTACTCCCACCTCAGGGATTTATGTCCCTGTAAAGCCACATCATAAAATAGGGAAACAAATGAGGGTACTGAGCATGCATATGAGCCTCCCGCTCCCATGTGCTCTCCTGGAGGTTCTCGTGATGCCACCTGATGCGCACTAGAGGAATCGACCATCCACGTAGGACCCACTCCTGTCGATCCTTGATCTCCACCGGGACCTCCGAAAAAGTCACCCTGTCATCGATGTCCAGCTCACCATGATCAATGATATGCGTCGGGTCGTGCACGTATCTCCTCAGTTGAGATACGTGGAAGACGTCGTGCACCCGATGCAACTGAGGTGGAAGAGCCATGCGATAAGCCACCTCGCCTATCCTGTTGAGAACCTAGAATGGTCCGATGAAGCATGGATATAACTTGCCTCCCTGGCCAAATCTCCGTAATTCACACCGAGGTGAGACCTGTAGGAAAACGTGGTCGCCATCCTCGAACTCTAGTGGTCTCCGCCTCCTATCAGCATAGGACTTCTGTCAGCTCTGAACAGTCCTCATCTGCTCCTGGATGATCTGTACCTTCTCCGTCATGGCCTGGACCATCTCTGGTCCTACAAGTGCTGACTCCCAGGGTTTGTCCAGCACAAAGGTGATCTGCAAGGTCGGATGTACAAGGCCTCGTATGGTTCCATCTCGATGGTGGAGTGGTAGCTATTGTTGTACGAAAACTCCACCAAGGGTAGGTGATCTTCCCAGATGCGACCAAAGTCAAGGACACATGCACGAAGCATGTCCTCGAGTGTCTGAATGGTCCTCTCCGTCTGACCATCCATCTGTGGGTGAAAGGCGGTGCTCAGGCGTAGCTGCGTCCCAAACGCCTCCTGCAACCCCTTCCAAAGCCAAGAACTAAAGTGAGCATCTCGATTGGAGATGATATTTGATGGTACACCATGAAGCCGTACGATCTGCTAAACGTAGAGGCTTCCTAAGCTCTCTAATGAGCCCTACTCTCTGATTTGTAGAAAGTGGGCTGACTTGGTAAGTCGGTCTACGATCACCTAGATGGAGTCGTGTCCTATGGAAGTACGTGGAAGTACCATCACAAAATCCATGGATATCCCATCCCACTTCTACTCCGGGATCTCTAAGGGCTGTACCAAGCCTGCAGGTACCTGGTGCTCCACCTTCACTTACTGGAAAGTAAGGCATCAAGAAATGAACTCCGCCATAGCCTTCTTCATACTCGGCCCCCAGTACTTTCGTCTGAGGTCCTGATACATCTTCGCTACTCTAGGATGTACCACTAGAGGGGAAGTGTGGAACTCCCTCAGCACCTCCTCCTGCAATGCAACTGGTACCATAGTACGTCCCCTAAAAAGGATGGCATGCTCTCCTCCTACAGAAAATCCATCAGGTGCCTGTCCTGAGGATATTTGTGCACGTCGCGTCTCACAGTCCACGTTCCCATGTTGTGCCTCTATGACCCGCTGAAATAGTGGAGGAGTGACTGTGAGGGACTGAAGATAGGATACCCCATCACTATCCACGAAGGATATCTGCAAAGCGGATAACTGCTTCGTCACCTCTCCAAGTAGCTGGATGCCCGACCTCCTGCTGAGAGCATCAGCTACTACGTTCCCATTCCCAGGAGTATATACTATCTCAAAGTCATATTACTGGAGGAAATCGAGCCATCGCGGCTATCTTAGGTTCAGGTCCTTCTGCGAGAAGATGTACCTAAGACTCTGGTGGTCAGAGTAGACTATAAAGTGCTCGCCCATCAGATAGTGCCACCACATATTCAAGGCAAAGACCACTGCTGCTAACTCTAGTTCATGGGTAGTGTAGTTAAGCTCGTACTGCCTCAACTGCCATGAACCTTAAGCGATCACTGCTTGCTCCTGCATCAGGACACACTCGATTCTAGTCCCTGATGCATCGTAGTAAACTATTTACCCTACGCCCTCCTCTGGTAGCCTCAAGATGGGTGCACTGGTCAATCTCTGCCTCAGCTCCTGGAAGCTCTGCTGACATCTGTCTGGCCACATGAAGGGTTTCCCATTCTTCGTCAAAGTTGAAAGTGGTGCTGCAACTTTGGAGAAGTCTATCACAAATCTTCGATAATACCCAGACGGACCTAGGAAACTCCACACCTCCTTCACGCTCCTGGGTGGCTCCCAAGGAAGTACCGCTTCGACCTTCGCGGGATCCACTGCAACTCTCGCCTCAGAGATGACGTGCCCCAAGAAGTGAACCTCTTGAAGCCAGAATTGGCACTTCGAGAGTTTACCATAAATCTGGTGCTCTCGGAGTGTATCCAGCACAACCCGTAGGTGGTAGGCGTGCTCCTCCTCAGTCGTTGAGTAAATCAGTATGTTGTCAATAAAGACTATGACAAACCGATCGAGGTAGGGTTGGAAGATCCTGTTCATGAGACTCATGAAATCTACTGGAGCATTGGTCACACCGAAAGGCATGACCAAGAACTCATAGTGGCCATACCGACACCTGAAGGCCGTCTTCTGCACATCCTCGTCCCGAACTCGGAGCTGATGATAGCCTAACTTAAGGTCTATCTTCGAGAACCAATGTGCTCCCCTGAACTGATCAAAGAGATCGTCAATCCTCGAAAGTGGATAATTGTTCCTCACGGTCACCTAGTTCAGGAGACGATAATCGACACATAGTCGCAAGCCCCCATCTGCCTTCTTGGCGAATAGGGTCGGAGAAGCCCAGGGTGAAACACTGGGTCGGATGAAACCTTTCCCCTGTAAGTCCTCCAACTGTACCCGCAACTCACGAAGCTCGGTGAGATCCATCCGATATGCGGGAGCAGATATCGATGATGTCCCGAGGTATAGGTCTATATAAAAATATACCTCTCTGTGAAGAGGTAGTCCTAGAACATATTCAGGAAAAACGTCTACATACTGATCCACCACTACAGGAAAACTCGGACTCTGTACGTCAACTGCTCCGAGGATGAGACTAGAAAACTGATGTGTGATTGGCTGACCTCTCCTCTGCGTGAGTCCATCCTATGCTGTGAAGGTTCCCTTCTCGCTGGTGAAGATGAACCTGGTCCCATCCGTGCGGACACACTGCACCTTGCGCCTAATACAGTCGATCTGAGCATGGACTGTAGATAACCAGTCCATACCCAAGATGATGTCGTAAGACCTCGACGCCGCTACAAGAAGAACCCAACCGAAGCTCTCGCCTCCTAGAGTAAGCTCACACTACCGAAACCAGTGCGTAATCATCGAGTCTACTCCTATAGGAGTCTCTAGCCACAATGATCGAGTCAACAGCTCCGTCAGAATCTCTGAGCTCTGAACAAGTGCAGTGGAAATGAAAGAATGAATCACACCTGTGTCTATAAGAACTACAACAAGGGTGGATTAGACACATATAGTACCTCAAATCATCTCAGGTGAGCCGTGGTTGTAAGCCTCCACTGCCTGGAGCTGAGCTTACCTCTGCTCGCCAGCTCCCTGTGGTCGGGGTGGACCTCCTGG
Source organism: Viscum album (assembly GCA_963277665.1). Taxonomy (NCBI): domain Eukaryota; kingdom Viridiplantae; phylum Streptophyta; class Magnoliopsida; order Santalales; family Viscaceae; genus Viscum; species Viscum album. The sequence goes on from OY728143.1 coordinate 1,712,408,444, forward strand.
GGGTGGTGGTGGTAGAGCCTCAAAGCATCGTCCACCACCCGCTGCTCGGCCAGCTCCTCTGCCTCATCCACCTCCTCCCTGTGGACCGCCACGGTCAAACCTCTTCCTCTACCTCGGAGGTCCCTCCACTATCTGCTACTCATCTACATGGCAGGCCGGGCAGTCACGAGGCATGTGGCCCTGCCCGCCGCATGCATAACACTGTATGCTCCTTGGAAGGTTGGCTCTGTGCCGTGTGCCCCGCACAGTCGAACCCGAATCCTGAGGTCGCCCACCTAACGGCCTGGTCCGCTTGGACCCCTGCATCATCTGTCGACTTACAGATGCAGAAGACTCCACTCTGTGTCGTCCTGTGGTGGGTCTTGCTGCCGACGGATGTTCGGCGAGAAAGCTCTCCATTAGCAGGGCTCTCTCCAGCACCACCACCTGGGTCGGGATGCTGAGTGGAATCGTCGAAGCTCTGATCTAATGCCTCATCCCCTACTCAAAGGTACGGGCTTGGAAGAATGGGTCCCGTACCATCTCTGTGGAGTAGCGCGAGAGGTCGGTAAATCTCGCCGAGTACTGGGCTACTGACATGCTGCCCTGCTGTAGTTGCAGTAACTCCTGGATGCGCACCGCACAGAGGGTGGCTAGAACAAACTCCAAGAGGAAGAGGCTCTCGAAGTCCGTCCATAGAAGAGATGCCTCATCGTGAACCTGGAGCATCAGGTTCCACCATCTACCTGCTGCTGCGTGTAGGAGACTCGTGACAAGGATCATCATGAGGTCTGCTGGTGTCCCTACCAACTTGAGGACTCTGACGATAGCCTCCAGCTAATCCTTGGCTGCCTGAGGATCCATCTCTCTACGGAACCTGGGTGACCTCTACCTCTGAAACTCATGCAACGCACTCAGGCAGTGTTCACTCTCCGCCGCTGGGGCTGGTATCATCGGTGGCTCGGCGGGTAGAGGTACCGCCGGTGCCTCTGCTGTAATGGGGCCATGCACCGAGGCCTCATCGCTCAGTGGGATGTTGTCTTGAACAAAGCTCAGAACCCTAGCTGGCTTCCATCGTGGGGCCATCCTGAAAAGAAATAGCTGCGCCACGGTTAATACAGTATAACTGGTGAGATGACACAAAGTAATCACAAAGACAACTTTTTAAAAAACACACACAATTAGTGTTTTCGTCCACTGAGTCGGAAATCAGAAGTCAGGGTCCTGGTGTATGGATACATCGGCTGCCACACCAACACTGGACTCCCTGGACTGAAAATCACACTCAATACCCTTAACACTATTGATCCACAGAGAAGAAATTATCAGAGTCCTAAGTTTTGCGGTAGAACCGACTCCTCAGATACCAATTTGTCACGACCCGTCCTCGAGGACCGTGCCGTGACTACCCCTAGCCCACCTTCCATAGGCCAGGGGCTGATGACTAGCACCAAAGGCATAAATTCAAAAGAAGGGAAAGCATTGACTTTAAAGAGTAAAAAAACACCACAGAGTATGCAAGTGAAGTAAACACTAAGTAAAACTGAGTACAAAGAAAGTGCTGAAAACGCAAGTTGGCCAGTATACAAACCCAACTAAAAGTATAGCACAACTAAAAGGAAATTACAACAGCAGCACCAAGTCGTCCTCTGGAAATCCCACCTGAAGGGTGGGTACAGATGGTCCCCTCAGCTCCTCGTTTCTGACCGTCTGCTCCGTGTATGTCCCACCAAGTGGTCCACCTCATGGTATTGTCCAGCTCCACAAGCCTCCACCTCGATCAGTGTTGTCCGTCATTTGCATCCAACACAACGTAGTGCGGGTATAGCCCGTGCAGGGGTGAGTATACGATACTCAGTAGGGACACCGAGACCCCCCCGAAGGTCTACCAGAATCCACGAAGGATAAACCACATAGGAAAGATACAATCACGAAGTATCAACAACACTACTTAGGTATATGCCCATACATATACCTAAGTCATCAGTTACCATTTTGCTCTAGCTCCCGAGCCCAAGCACAACCCAGTCCATATAGGAAAGCACAACCCAGTCCACACGGGAAAACACAACCCAATCCACACAAGAAAGTAAGTCAACCACATCAATGAAAATGATTGAGAATCAAGACTGAGCTCACACAGGTATACACTTCGTAAGGCGATAGAGATGATCAGATGTATCCACTGATTCATCTAAGCTGTCAGACCCACATAGGATACAAGACCAGCTAAGCTGTCGGACCCACACAGGATACAATACCAGCTACTCTGTCAGACCCACACAAGATACGAGTACAGAGGTCAATACTACCGGACCCACATAGGATACAAGAACAGTAGTCATCGCCGTCGAACCCATGAAGGATTCCAGTACAGTAGTCATCCCTACCGAACCCACAGAGGATCCAAGTACAGTAGTCTTTGTCACAGTCACAGCCAGCTCTAGGGTTCCCGCACACAGCATGCTTGATTCTGGGAGGGTCTGCTCTTCGAGCAAGAGATAGAGTCGATACATCAACTGTCACGAAGTCTAGATTTGATGTATCCCAAAGTTCCACCTCGTCAAAAGAAACCCAACGCGATAGTCGGTGCGTCAAACGGTCGCCCGGTCTGAGAGTTATTGGCTATTTCGTTCCAGGGGCACGGTTGGTTTTTAAGATAAAACCAACCCGATCATACTCCAAATGCATCCAAACATCAAGTGGAGTAATCCAAAAGGACCTTCTAGACAAAAGGATCCCAACGCAATTGATGGCACATCAATCGGATGTCCGGTCCTTGAGATATAAGTGTTTCCACTCAAAAGGCCCGGTTGGTTTCGAGTTCAAACCAACCCTACCATACACAAACTTTATCGAAACCTCGAGTGTAATATACCTAAACGACCGTCCCGATCCAAGGATTCATATGAAACTGACGGTGCATCAATCTGAGGTCCGTAGCACAAGTTATGGGTAAAAGACCGAAAGTGGTCCGAAATGTGGGGTCTGGGCCTGGTCCGACCCGGGTCCGGGTCCGGCCCGGCTGGGCGCGGCGCGGCCCGTTCTGCGCGACCTGCCCCGGCCCGACCAGAGGGGGGGGGGTGTGTGCTGGCTCGGCCAGCGGACGAGCAGGGGGGGACGCTGTCCCCCCTCCCTTTGCACTCCGCAGACGCGGCGGGCGCCGCGTCTCCTCTGGATCCCGCGCGACCGTGGGATTCGGTTTCCTTCCACTGTAGCTTCAGCCGCATTGGCTCCTGCCGGCGGCACGCCGGGGCGTCGCCGCTTCCGGCCTCCGCGCCTATGACCCGCGCCGCCAGAGATGTTCGCGGGCCACTGGAGTCATTCCGGTGGTCCGTTCATGCTCCCGTCTACGCCTACGGTCATCTTGGGACCCGCTCTTCACTACGATGGCCTTCAAACGCCATTGTGGTCCCCTTTCATCGTCACCCAAATTTCTACGCATCAAGAATAGAATAGTGGTGGGTTCGGACTTGTTCGTTGGTCCACACCCACCGCGTTAGTGGTCCAAACAACTCCCAACAATTATACGTCATGCTAAGGGTATAAATCACATAAAGAAAAATAAACTAAAACCCCTACCTCAACCAGGAAGATGATCGTTGGCGTCGCGGTACACTGTGTCACGGAGAAGTGGATCGTAGGCGTCGTAAGGGCGTGGCGAGGAGGAAGTAGCGTCTCCTTTCTGGCTGCGGGGAAGAGGTTTGGTGGCGCGTCATCAATCTCCGAGGAACCGGCATTCTTCATCATTCTTCGTCAGAGGCTGGCGTCATCGGTGTTTCTTCAGAGCTTCCTCCCACGGTTTATCAATTCGTTTGACAAATGGGGTGATTAATAAAAGAATTAATCCCTACGTTGTGTTCATTATTTTGGTTCATTAATGAACCTTAATTAATGAACCTATTAAACACACAGGCGTTGCTGTTGCACAACCAAAGGGATGAGTCATTAAATGGACCCCATTTATTGATCTTCGTTACACTGTGACTCCGCCAACTGCCGCTCAATGGTGGAAGAAAACTTATAGTTATTTTATTATATATAATTATTTTTCTGAAAGTCTAAAAACTTATCTTTTTTGTTCGACCCTTGTTAGTTGAATTTAAGCTTTGCCTAAGAGAATCCTAGCACTGCGAATTCATCGGTGCCCTCGAATTTTAATTCTGAGAACCGGTTCAAAAGTTAGAAAAACCCGCTCGTTCGTTCACTGAACGTATCTGAGCTAAACTTCGAAAATTGATTCTGGGAACACTGGGCCTCAGAATCAAGCGCCGTTAGAAACTGCGTACTCGTAAAATCCCAAAGAATTTTAAAAAAAATTTCCTTCAAATTTACAGGTCTTTACAAGTTAATTATTAATTAAAATTATTTTTTAAATTATTTTATAAGTCATTTTCACTAAATATCTTATATATCAAGTCTAAATATCTACTTAAATTATCTAAAACATATTTAAAAAATATATATTATATTTATATCAATAAAAATATATTTCTATATTTCTATATTATTTTTAATGAAATATAATTTTTTTTGAAATATACCCTTTATCAGTGCTAGTAAAAAAGAGATGATAAAAAGGGTTCTTTATTAGTGCTTCTAAAAAAGCGCTGATAAAGGGGCACTTTTAACAACACTAAAAAAGCATTGATAATTGAGTTACCTTTATCAGTGCTAAAAAAATCACCGATAAAGGTGTACTTTTAACATATCTTTTTTTAGCGTTGTTAAAGGCACCATTTATCAGCGTCTTTTTTTGCACTGATAAAGGTACCCCTTTATCAGTTCTTTTTTTAGTATTTTTAAAGGGAGGTGTTGCATAAAGTTGTTTTTATGGTAGTGTGTTTAGTGGTGGTTTCTGATAACTACTGCTAAACCACACCAACACTAATTTTTTTAGTGATGGTTCAGGTGGTTCCGGTTATGTTTTACTCTAGGAAAGTAAACCGTCACTAAATAAATAATTGGCAGTTATGATAATTTTCCCCATTTTATTTTCCTTTGTTAAAAAAACATGTTGCTAACTAAATAAAAAACCACCACTAAGTATAAGAAAATGACACATATAAAAACCACTTCTAAACTATAAAAAAAATTCACTAATTGATTCCTGATTGTGAAATACACAACGGTTTAAATAACCTCCACTAAACAATATAACAACTATTTAAACCACCGCCAGTAGTAAAAAAACTATCATTAACACTAGATTTTATCTATAGTGAAACCCTTTAAAATATTTCAAACCTCAACTTGAAGCTCTCGAGATTCACTCTAGCATCCAAAACACCTATTAAGCCTCGATTCATATCCAAATAAATTTTATTAAAATGACCCAAATCTCAAAATTCTAATCTGAATCACAGTTCTCATTATGATCCCTACTATAGAATCAAAACTATGAATTCCTCTCAAGTTTCACAGCCTGTAAAACCATAAGGTTTTATAGTGGTTAAGTGCTTCACTTTATTGTTTTTGTTGATTCCATTTTGTTTGTATCATATGAGTGCTTGGTGTTTTACAGATGATGCATAGTTGAGATGCATGACTTCTTTATTCTGGATACGTCACTTCATAGCACTTTATAGTTCCAGAACTTCCAAAAATCTTGTTCTGCAAATGAGGTTCTAAATGTGAGCCATTCTAGATCTCTAACATGTGATACAACAATATGGACATGATTTTATGAACTCAAAATTTGATACGATTTGTTATTAAAGCACAATGAACTCCAATAATAAAATATTTTAGAAATGAGAGTAAATACGATAAAAATAAAAAAATAATAACAAGAACATAAATAATAGATATTTAAATATGTTTAAATTAGTTTTATAACTAACTCATAAAGTAAAATAGTGACTCTTTCATCTTTGATGGGTTCATCTCTGGTCACAGAACCTATTCAAGTTAGGTTCTCCATGATATTTTTTTAAATATAATGTTTATCCAAATTTCATGAGGGAAGATTCTTGTTACGTTCCCCCACCCCCACCATTTTAGGCCTTTTTCATTATCCAACATGGGAAAAAGTCAATTTTAATTCCATCAGGGATGGGTAGTATACCCTTCAAACAAGAGGGATATGAGTTTTGGAGATTATGGGGTCAGAAAATAAATTATGTTGTGCATGGAGAGGGATTTATGATTATTCTTATTCACAGATTTGGTGCTTCCTCATTTTATTATAGGTATTCCAATTTTCCATGATTTTCATTTTCCATGGATGACCTTTAGATGTGATTCCCATGGTTATGTTCTATATAACTTTTTGTCATAGATTTATCCTTACCTCTATTAATTTCTTTTTTAATAGTAACAATACTGAGGCATCCAATGCTTCTGATATAATAATATGTCATTGTATTCAGGAAGATTGTATATTTAGATGTGAATTCCCCTTAACTCAAGGTTAGGTGGATAAGTTCTTTTATAGATGGATAAAAAGGATTACAAGGTGGTGTAATCTAATACGGGACTCAAAAATACCATTTACCTGGAAATATAATAAATTGGGATCAACACTCCCCCTCAAGATAGTACATGATAGCTTGGACCAAGAGTCCCCAAAAAAGAAGAAGGCACCAAAAAAGACCATACACACTTTCCCTCAAGCTGGGTTGCTGATGCATTGGATCCCTAACTTAGAACTGAGAGAGTCTAGTTAAGCTCCCGAGAAGCCTTTGGTGAATATTTCAGCAAGATGATCTATCATCGATATGTGGATAAAACTAACTTGGTGTTTCTTGAGTTGATGTGGAAGAAATTGGTAGTCCAACTCGATATGATTCATGTATTCATGGAAGATATTATTATAAGAAATCTTTGTGGATTCCTGATTATCACACCAAATATGAGCAGTCATCTATGGTAGGAAACCAAAATCACGGAGGATATAATGAAGCCACTGGATCTCAGTAGTGATTGTGTCCATTTCACAATACTCATACTCAACATTGGATCTGAAGATGAAAGTATGTTTCTTACTATGCCATGAGATGAGGTTACATGATAGAAAAACAGAAGACCCAGAAGTAGAATTTCAGGTAGCAAGACAACCAGCATAGTCAGCATCACAGAAGGTATCAACATTTAGATGATTATGATGTGAATACCAAAGACCACAGGTAGGGTCTTTCTTGATGTATTTGGAAATGATGAGGACAACATCCCATTGATATTTTTTTAGATGCTTCGTGAATTGGATAACTTTTCCAATAGCATAAGAAATGTTTGGACGAATCATGGTGAGATAATTTAGTTTTACCAAAAGATAACAATACCTCTATGGGTGAGAATATGGTTCTTTGTTTTCATAGAGAGACCATTCCACATGCTCAAGAGTAATGATAACGACAGTTTCCTGAGTCAAACCATCGTCCTGCAATATATCCAAGTCATATTTCTATTAGAAAATAAATACGGTGTCTAGAGAATGGGAGACCTCAATGCTAAGGAAGTATGTCAGAGGACCAAGATATTCTTTTTGAAAGTACTATTAAAGATTCCCTTTTAGTTGGGAGATTCCAGTTGAGTCGCTCCCAGTGATGATGACATCATCAACATAAACAAATAGTATGATGCAACTAGAGGATGTCGTAAAGTAGAAGACAATATGTTTCTTTATACTCCAAGATAGCCCAAATGTAGTGACGATGGTGCTGAATTGGCCAAACCAAGCACAAAGAGACTGCTTGAGGCCATATAGAGAGAGACAGAGTTGGAAAACATACGATTCATCTCTGAAGGCATGAAATCTAGAAGGTTGTTGCTGATATACCTCTTCTTCAAGTAATCCATGGAGAAAGGAATTTTTGACATCAATTTGATGAAGAGACCAATAACGATGAACAAAAAGAGAGATGGATAATCGGATAGATTCCATATTTTAAACCGGAGATAAAGTATCAAAATAGTAGACACCATATGTCTGAAAAAAATATTTTTTCCATAAGTCAGGATTTAAGGCTATGTAGAGTGTCATCTGCATTGAGTTGGACCATATAAATCCATTTTCTTATGACCACCTGTTTACCTACCATAAGGGGGACCAGATCCTAGGTATGACTGTCATACATAACCTACAATTCATACCACATTGATTAAAGCAACCTAGAGTGATTTTTGGTTTCAACAACTATGTGGGGAATAGATATTGTCTATAGAGTGGAAATACCTCTATATGAGGATGTGTAAAGAGGAGTATTCTAGAAAATAATAAGTACCTTTTTGTAGTTAAATGGGAAATTCTTCTATTGTCTAGGTCAGAGCATCATATGAATCTAGGATTATGCTGTCCTCAGCCTAGACAGGGGACACATGCGATGGGTGATGTGAGTAGACAGTGCCAAACTAGTGATCAACTGAGTGGGGAACCAAATGTGGGTGGACGATGAGAGGAAGACAATCATCAATGGTGGTGTATGGATGGGGAGAGTTAATAGAGAAAGGAAAGCTCTCTACAAAATATACATTAGCTTAGATGATATAATATCATAAGTATGGAGAGAAGAATCAGTATCCACAGTGAGTGTGGGAATATCTGAGGAATATGCAATAGAGGGATTTGGGATAATGCTTGGAGAGGTTGGGATGAGTGTCATAGACATAACAAAGACACCCAAATACACTGAGTGGAAGTGATTGAGGAGTGAGAGAGGGGAGAAAAGAGTCTGAAAATGAGTCTCCCCCTAAAGGATAGAATAAAGAAGGTGATTTAGGAGGTATGTTATAGTAAGGATGGAATCCCCCCAAAAGATAATAGGTTCCTTCGTGTGGAATAGGAGGGCACAAGAAGTCTCTAGAATATGGAGATGTTTACGCTCGACCAATCCATTTTTATGAGGTGTATCAGGGCAGAATGTATGATCAATGATGCCTTTAGCCTTCAAAAACTTCTAAAAGTAAGTGAAAAAATATTCCCATCCATTTTATGAGTGGATGAATTTAATGAATGTGGAGAACTGAGTATGAATTTCTTGATAAAAGGTCTAAAAATTAGTAAACACCTTAGAACAATCATGAATAAGGTACATCCATTTCATATGCGAGAAATCATCATTGAAGGATACATAATATTAATATCTGAAGTGACTCAAGATGGAAAAGGGACCCCATACATCAGAATGAACCAAATCAAAGGGTTTGGAGGATCATTTAACCACTCTAGGAATATATGATGTGTGATGATGTTTCACAAATTTATATGGATCACAATGAAAAGAAATATGTGGACTAATATTAGGAAAAATCTGATGAAGGTTGGAGGTAGGTGGATGTCCCAACCGAGAATGAAGGTCCAATGCACGAGCAAAGCGCATTGTGCGTGCTATTGATGTCTGTCCATTGAACATGTACACCCCATCCCAAATATGGCCTCTACCAAGTTCCTGGTTTATCATTCTCTCCTGAAACACAACAATAGAATATGTAAAAATGGAAATATAGTTGAAGTCCTTTGTAAGATTATAGATAGAGAGACGATTAAAAGGACTTTGAGGAACATATGCTACAAATGATAGGAAAATATATGAATTAAAGGAGTATGACCCAAATCCCATAATTAGGGTAGTGGATCCATCAACAACAGTGATGGATGAGGGTCTGGTATATGGAAGGTAAGTAGATAACATACCTGCATTACCTGTGAGATGTTTGGATTCACCTGAGTCAAGAATCCAAGTAGGTGGGAGATGTGTGATATAAGAAGTTGATCCACCAGTATGGGCAATAGGTGTCGAAGAAGAACCAAGTAGAGAAGAATTATAATGATTCTGAATCAGCTAGAGATCATCCTTGGAGAGGTCTAGAGTGGGAGAAATATTAGAGGCTGATGTGGAAGCATCATGGATTGCAATCTGACCTTGTCAAGGTGGATGAGATGTGCGGCCATGAAGAACCCAACATCGGTTGATGAGGTGGGTGAGCTTTCCATAGTGATGACATAGAGGACGAGTATGGACCTCACCATAACCACATCCCCAAGTTCCTGAAGAGCGTTTACTACCAAATCCCATAATGGTAGTAGGATCGATAATGTGAGTGGGTGGGGGAAGATCCTGAAGATCCTTTCCAAGGCAATGATAAAACCGTGGAATCTCAAGTGAGGAGGGGCTGGAAAGCATATATATGGCCTATGTGGAATATTTGGAATCAATTCTATGGAGAAGGATGAAGAGACATAGTTTGTCCCTCTGGGGAAAGGCTACCTCAGGTGTTTGAGGAATGGGTCAAAACTCAAGAAATTCAGCCCAGAGGGTTTTCTACTCGATGAATTACATCGGAAGAGGATGGTTTTGTTAGATTATAGTAGACAGGTGCTAAAGGACATCTAAAACGTGATCCATATTGTTTGTTCCAGAATACATAATGTTTAAGGAGTCCCAGAGTTCCTTAACCGTATTTTTTGTACAAGTTATATCCTTGATCGAGCGGTCCATGGAATTGAAAAGTAATTAAATAATTTTGTTGTCAGCTAGCTTCCAGGGCCTATATTTTGGATCTGATGGTGGTGGTGGAGGAGCCTCAAGGTGTGAGTCGAGGTCCATGCTGATGAGAGACATCAGTATTATCTACCACCAGACCAAAGAATTTGTTGATTCAAGCTTCTCATCAACAATGAGGGTAGAGGCAGTGATCAATAGAGGAAGGATGGAAGAGTTGGCCATTGGATCTTCTAAAATCCACACACTAAGGTTTGGTCAATAGTGAGCCGGGAAGGGGGGATCCCACTTAGAGTTGGTGTGCATAGGGTTGGAGGTCTGTCCTAGATATGGGGTTTCCAAAGTGAGGGCGCACAATTCAGATAGGGCGCAATCACAGGAGGTGAGGTCAGGATTTTTTGAGAGATGCAGGTTCAAGAGTCACCGAGAGAGGAAAGGCCAGAAAACTGCGTCGGAGGAGGGGCCGAGAAACACTAAGGATGGAGGTCTGGGAAATTGCGAGGGAGGAAGGGGCCCATATACCACATCGAAGATAGGCTGAGGAGCACCAAGGAGGGAGGGGGACTGGGATACTGCAAGGGGGGTGGGCCGGGATACCATCATAGGTTTAGTTTGGGAGATAAACGAGGAGGGCGGGGGTCGGGAGACCATGAGGGAGGCGGTGGCTGGGAAACACCGAGGTGGGTGGGGGTAGGAGACCGCATTGGAGGAATATTGGGGAGTGTCAATGAGGGTGGGTTCAAGAGACACATGAGAGGTGGGATAGGGAGCACCAAGGAGGACAGGTTCGGAAGATTCGTGGGAGGCAGGATGAGATGCTCCAAGAGAGATGGGGGATAGGATTCCATGAGGTATGTGGGATTAGATTTGTCGACGAAATATGGTCTAAGATATGAAGAAGGTGGCGGGGGGGGGGGGGGCGACTTAAGGGAGGTGGAGGGAGGAAAACATTATTGGGATTTTCCCTTTGATACCATATAGATGTGAATTCCCCTTACCTCATGGTGAGGTGAAAACACTCTTTTACAGCTTGATAAAAATTATTACAAGGTGGAGTAATCCGACGTGGGTGTCTGAAATACCCCTCACCTAGAAATAAAATAAAATAGGTACATCAGTATGAAATAATAGCTGGTTAGTCACATTGTTTAAAAACTCACAATTATATTACTAGATTCAGTTTTAATCTTCACAAAATTCATCTTGAGATTTTTTGTTCAGGAACAACATACCTGAGTTAGATAAAAAATACAAGTTTTATCCCATCTATTTTCTAGGATTTGGGTGGAGTGAAAAAGAAATTATTTTGTATGATGCCTTGGTGTGGAGAGATTAGGTACTAGAATTTTTGAAAGAGATGTGAAAGAAAATGAAGTATTAGTTGGAAAAAAGTATTATTTGTCCCATAAATCATGGTTGTAGTGATTCAATGAAAATTTAATAGTTTTGTACCTATAAAATTTGAGTTCTGGGATTATTATTCCTTTTGGTTTCAAGACTAGAAATATAACATCCATGATTGTTTCTATTTACATTTTAATTCTAAAATAATTAATAACTTTATTAAAAACTGATATTATAATGATGAAGTGAAGTAATATGAATCATGAAATTGAAAGAAATCATAAAATAACACATTGAATTTAATTTTCTTTGATCCACATTGGATCTAAATGCATGAAACGAATGAAAAAAAACAATTATTCACTAAATGAATAAATGAGAACATCTAAAGGAACCACAAAAACCATCAAATACCAGAGTCCTTATGATGGAATTCAATCATCATTACTTTAATTTAAGGATATTACATTCATTACTTGACTTTATAGACTCAGTCACACCAATGAATACATGATTCAAGCTATGAAACATAAAGAAAGATAAGTTTTTTATAGGAAAACTCTGATAAAGAATTCTAGAATTGATTTTGTGCGTTGAACTACTTAAATAGACTAGAATAACAATAGAAACTTGGTATATCTATTGTCTTTGATAGATCACTAGAGGAAAACCTTTAGAATAGCATAGCTCTACATAGAAGGAAGAATTCTACTCAAGCATTTTGGTGAAAATCCTCACAGGAAAAAATACGATTTCAAATGAATGTGAGTAGAGATACCTAGATGTGGTGAATAAAATTGAGAAAAATTGGTGGCCATTTGGAAACTAATTTAATGACCAAATATCATTTGATGGTTTGATAGAAAATAAAATTAGTAAAGGCGAACACATGTTCCACCATTTGATTGGAAATAAGGCATCATGGCTGATTAAGTGCTCATATAGGGGTGAAATACAATGAAAAATTCACATCCAAACCTAGAGAGTTGTGTGATTATCATCAATCAATAACCACTATCTCTGTGAGTGATATGAGGATCAAGAAAGGTCAAGATATATAGGCACTATAGAAATGGAAGGCCATAAAGGTGACATAGACCACATAGGCTAAGAATTCCAAGGCACAATAAGATTGGACAACACCAATAGGGAACTGTCGCAGTGAAAATTTTGGCACGACTACTGTAGAAGGGATGACCGGTAACACCGACAGGGAACTATGGCAGTGCGAACTTTGGAGATAGTGGAACTGTAGTTCTGAGGACTTTTGGTCACCGAACACTGTAGCATCTTGGAATTGGGTGGTTATATAACTATAGTAGTTGGACTTACAATCACCTTTCACTATATCACATCGGACTTTCTGTACGGTTGGTGGAACAATGATTCATTCTCTTTATTATCTCATTTAAGCTTGGGTTTCTATGTTATAAACTCAATGATCTCCCTATAATTATGAACCCAAATTTTAGTGATATTTCTTCCTCATTGTGGACGTAGCGATTATTCCCAAACCACATAAATCTTAGTGTCTGTGTTCTTATTCTTCTTCTTTTGTTTTGTATTTTCTTTATCTGTAAACATTTTTTGTTACTGTGACTCCTGAAGTTCCCACAACAACTAGTATCAAAGGTTGAGTTTGGATTTATATAATTTAATTATATCTATGGAAGAAGGCAAGGTGATGGTTGACCACTTCGATATAACTGAATTAATATAACACCCTGACTCTAGAAGCCCAGAGCTGGTGAATTATTACATAACATTGGAATGATCACAAGAGATCAAGTCTTGAAATACCGATTAATTTAGTATCCTTGTAAGTACTATATACATACAAAAGTTTTACATTACATTATGGAATGAAAAATAAACATTGTGTATCCTTTGAACAAACTCATATCCATTAGCCAATCCCTACAGGTCAGTCATAATATAATTCTTCGCATCCTAGGAAAAATAAAACATAAGAAAGGGGAAAGCTCAGATGCTCAGTAAGGATAAAAATATAGCGTAAACTAACATAAATAAGCATAAACATTTAAGCCAATGTATAAGACTAAAACATAATCCTTTTAAACATAAAATTCAGCATAATATGGCAAATATAAGTCAAATAATGTCATTTATTTATTCACATGAATATTCTACTCGACGAATAATCACATGTAATATCAATATATAATCTCATAATAATGGAATACATAATGTTGGACATCATAAACACATAGTAATGGCCTCATGCCAATACTATAAATAAAAATATTTTCAAGGCCTTATGCCAAGACACTAGTTTGTCTCATGAGACCTACTGATGCATCAAGGGGCTATAACGGTCCCTACCCATCACTTACTACATCCAATGCATTCCTCATATTAAAAGAGTGAAACATAACATAAACATTTGTATTAAATTAGAATACTAAATGTTAATACTTTAACCACAAACCATGAATGACATAAAAAAAGCACATCCATAGTCAAACATATCATAAAACTATCAATACAATATGGTATATTATATCATAATAAATCAACTTCAATTAAACATAAAATCCAACAATAGATGTTGACACATATAAAATCAATCCAAAAACTATTTTGAGAGAAATATCACTTTCTATATTGAAATCATTTAAAAGTCACATAATTATAAAAGAAAACATTTATTTTGAAAATATTATTATAATCTTGTAAGGGAAGCTTCAAAGGTTTTATAACAACGGAAAATAGATGCACACACCATATAAGTTAAAAAAAGACATTATTTCCTTAATTTTTCGAAAAGGTCATAAAGCACCTTGTTTGGAAAATGATGGAAAGATTACTTTCAAAAAAATTTATAAACAGTAAAACAAGAGTATAAATGACTTTAACTCATAGTCTAGGAAATAGTAATAATGTTTTGAAATACATTTTTAAGAAACACAGATGTGGATGATAAAGAAGTCTCAGTAGATACTTACGTATAAACAACCTCGAATAATAGAGAGATTGTAAAATTAACCCTTACCTTGTACTTTTCCTTAGTCAAGGGTACGTTAACCTCCTGTATAATAGTTAAATCATTGTTATTAAATTATACAAGAACCACATACATAAATATGATATCATATATGATTCTATAATATTACTTTTTTAATAATATTTCAGTAGTATCATTGTTTCAGGTGTTAAGAGATTTGTTTTCCTCTATATGTTTTGTTACGTAAGTGTAGACACCATGAAATGTGTTTCCATGAACTTTTCCGTAGAGTGAAGATATGATTCTCACATAGACAACAATTGTCAAGTATGACTAAAGATGTTTTTACCATGAAGAAAGAAGATGCAAGCTGGATTTCTATGTACCAAAATACTACTCCATATCAATGGATAAGGGGAATTATTCCCTCCATCTAGGAGTAGGTAGTGGATTTCCAAGATTGATGATGAAAAGGTATCTATTGATTAAATTAAATTTCAGTAATTCATCCAAGGAGAATTGGTTTATTCTATATATCAAGAAGTTTAGATCTCTTTGAGAGCTTCTATTTTAATGGTCGCAGAGCCTAAATGGACTTACGGATCAAAAGTTATGGCACTCAGAAGATGAGAAAATTTTATCTTGAAGAGTTATGCGAAGGACCTACACGGAGGACCTACACACTAGTATAATTTTTTCACACCTACATGAAGGAACTACACAGAGGACCTACGTGAAGGACCTACATGAAGGACCTACATGGGGGAACTCCTCCACCCAGGTTCCCCTCCTTGACTATAAATAGGACCCTTGGGATCCCCATTTGAAGGATGGAAAAAGGTGGAAGAAGTCCCAAAGCTCCCGTTGCATAGATCTTTCTCTAATATCCCACAAATTTTCCTAGGTAGCTCTATGAAACATGATATAAGAGGGGATTAAATGTAAAAAGTGGTTCAAAGTCCCATCAGGGTCTAGAACATATGGAGCTATTCGGAGCACCCATGCGGCGCACCTGTGCAGAGCACCTGCATGCCGCACCTGCGCGGAGTACCTACGCAGGGGAGCTATGAGGAGCACCTACATGAGGAACCTTAGCGGAGTACCTGTGCGACCCCACTGGTTCATACCATGGGGGATGCACCCCCACACCCCTGCTTGGGATTAGTGCCAAGCTGCGGTCCTGGCCCTTCGGGCCGGTCCATTCACTTTTGTCACTCACCCCCATGAAAAATGGATAGACGCACCGTGAACTTTTCAGATCCAGTTGACAACATTTTCCATTACGCCCTTTCTGTGGCCCAACTTCTATCCTTGGAATACCATGATTTGAGACACTCCATCACACTCAATGAAGTGCCTTGAGTCGAATTAATCCTTTTGGTTTCTTTAACATGTTATGAGTTTGGACTCTCTTTATGGATTCCTAGAGTACCTTGAGCTGATACACTCCTCAAGAAACTCCTTAAACCTCATTACCTGATTCCTATGTCTGGTTAAGTCTCAAATGAGAATCCTACTTAGAAGTAAGCCCCAAACAATCTCAAATGGGTGTCCTGTTTAAGATTAATCCCCAACCAATCTCAAAAGGGAAACCATCCTGGTATAATCCCCTAGATTTTCTTGCAGGAGGTAGCATCATTGCTTCTCCTTTATTCTTCAGTGTCAAATACTTGTGGAGGAGATGGACATAGGGAATTTTGTTATCCTTTCCCTCTCCCATTGGGCTTTGTCACCATGGGTATCCATCCTGGTGTAAGCCCCTAACCTTCATCCCTTCCTCCTTTCATTGGACCATTGTCCAAATGTAAAGTGAACAGAGGGAAGGCTCATCGCCTCACCCTCTTCCCAGGTCACCTCGACCTCGTCCACCCTCACCACCATAGGTGCACCCTCTTTCACTAGCAGAGGAGGAAAAATTTGAAAGTTCCTTTGTTGAATCTTCCACATCCTCTTGTTTCTAACACCGAGTATGACTCATGTGGTCTTAGATATTTGTAATGATTACAAAATGTTCACAAACACCCATGGTGAAGGAACTATGAGAACTTTGATTACTTTTCAAACTAGGATATTTAGGAAGCCCTTTTAGGGCCCGAGATCACTGGATATCCTCTTCAAGAATCCAACTTCAATTCTCTAATCTGGGCATCCTCCTTAGGAATAATACCCAAATTAAACCCCCAAGTCACAAAGGCATCCTTTTCAGGAAGTAATCACAAAATCATTTCTCTCAAAGAACTATACTCTCCTATGAGACTTATCAAACTACGTCGGATTTGATTCCAATCTATATGAGATATGTATTAAGCCTCCTTGAGGTTCAAACCCAATACCTTAAATTAACCCTGTTCTCATTGGGCCATATTCCCAATAGGGTCTGATCCTACTTGGAAACCCATATCCTTTCCATGTTCCTTGGGTTGCTTCAGTATAAGTCCCACACTATGTTTTGACTAAGCACATTCTGCTTAGATGTCCATACCACATGACATTAACCTATATGGCTAGGTCCTTATCACATGAGCTTAAAAGGTATGATGTGTCCCATTCAGTTCCACCAAACTATGAGGGTACTGGTTCCTTTTACAAGGATACATAGGTAGCCCATTTTATGGGCACGATCCCAAGATAAAACCAAACCTTCATCTCCCTAGATGATAATAAATTCCAGAGTTCCCCACTAAGTGGCTTAAAAACCAATATCATCATAATGATGACTAAAAGAATCTTGAAATAGTATATTAGAGGATACCATTGATGGAGAACCTAGAATACATACAGGTATCTCCATTAATGAAGAACCTTGAATGTATACTAATGATTCTAAACTTTACACAAGTTAATAAGTGATTTAAAATTCCAAGTTATACTTATGATATACTTTTTGAATTAATAATAATTCATGAAAATATCTTAAATTATAAAGAGAGTCTTGGAGTAGATAATAATTCCCCTCAAAAGGGTGTGATGAGTCCGACCTCCCATCATCTCATACAATGCACGTTCTTAAGTATCATGAAGTTAAAACTCAATGAACTCCTGCCTTTGGAAAGTAGGTCTCCTTTGGATAAATATCTATTTTAAGTTTTCATTTCCATAAATAAATCCAATGGAAACCGCCTAGAAGCAGTGATTCTTAAAACTAGAATACACGTTTCAAGGAACTACGAAATAGTAAGTCATGTTTATTATGGATATGATGTATTTGATTCATATATAGAATAATATTAATTTCTTAAACATTATTTTTAATCATCAATTGAAAATTATTCTTGAACGGTTACGATGGGGAACAAAATCTCATCACATCATGGAGACGGTAAGCCATATGTACGCACAAGCGATAATATCATTATATTGATGGTGAAATCATATGTAATTGGATGGTATATTATATATACATAATAATTAACAAGTTATATTTATTATTTACATCAATTTTACTCATTATTATACCAATCCAAAAAATGTAGTGTTGAATAACAAACTACACCACGATGTGGATATGATAAGCCATACGTACGCACGTATGGTGACTTTGTCATTCATAGGATGGATAGAATAATGAATATAGTTGTACCATTTTTATAATAACATATCATTATATAGAAGTTACTAGAGTTATTATTTTAGTATTGAAACAAAAAATAAATAGGAAGTAGAAGAATAAAATAACTTTGAAAGAGGTGATAAAATAATTACCTCTTCTTCGGGTGATTACTTTTGATTTGAACAAAAGGGTTCCTTAGGTTGGATTTATTATCAAAGTAAGGCCTCTAGGTTTAATTGAGGGTATTTGAGAGAATATTTAAGTAGGTTTTGGCTGATCCAAATGGCTTTGTAGCTGTGAATTCAAGAGAAGGGGAAGTGCCCTTTTATAAAAAAGGTGAGAGGTACTTTAGGAAAAGCTTGAAATATTAAATTATTATAAAATTAATTTCGGTTTATAATAGATAAAAATGGTTTTATTTCTAGTATAATATAGTTATGGGTATAAATTATCTCAACCAATAGGTTTTAGACATGTTTTAGGTCACCATATTAACCTTATCTTTTAGATTTAACCCTTAGTTAAATACTTTAACTTTTATCATGTCTTCTTGTATTTTTATACTACATGGTTAATATAGTTACTATATAATTCCAAGAGAAACTAAATTGGTTGATTAATTACATATGTAAAATTATCTAAGTCATTTGTCTGAATCTTAGATTTTTAATACTATTATATAATTTAATAAAATAGTATTTGTTTTAAAAACTCAGTTATGTCAATTTTAACACTATTTAGTATTTGGTTTTTGTTTAAGTGATCAAAGCTTTATTAATTCGAAAAAAATTCATTTAATCAACCATAACATGTCATATTCACCTAGAAAATTCGTGTATGGCATCAAAAGTTTCAATTTACATTTATTTTAATATTCATAATATCAATTATTTTAATCTTTCATTAATAATGTAATTACTACATCATCATTGTGTCATAAATAAATTTAATTATTTAATGTCTAAAAATTATAAATAAAATACTATGATATAGGAAATACTTTTATCTCTATAATTAATATTTATAGTAAAATTTATCTTATGTATAACTATATATTAAAAAAATTTTAGTTATTAAAATTTGAATTTAACACTTTTAACTCTTCTTTAAATAAAATATAATAAATATCATTATCTAATCCAAGTAGATAAAAAAGGATAATATTTTTTTACTAACATTTATTTTGGTCGAAATACACCTATAAAATAGAATTAGGACATGTGTTAGGGTAATTTTATATTATTATAATATTATTTTTACCTTTAATTAACATATTTACTTTTAACCGTGTTAAATAAAATTCAAAAGTTCCTATTCACCAAAAATTATTTTCATCCTATTGAACCATATTTTACTTATTTATGACAACCATTTCTATTGTATTTTTGAAATTAAATTCACAGAAGCGGTAAAATCACATTTTATGCAAATTTGTAAATGTGCCTAGAAGGTGGGTAAAAGACGTTAAAAAATTCAATAAAATTTTATATGTCTAATCTTATTATAAAATTAATCCAATGAATTAAATTGGACTAATATAGGTATTATGTATATATTTTGAATTTAAAATAAATTTAAATTAAAAAAAATTATTTAAATAAAAAGTTGGTTTTAAATAATAACGCATCGTTTTTCACTGTACATCAAAAATTGAATGTTTCAGAAAAATAAAAAAAATTCACCATAAAAAATTTTGATATTTTGAATCCAAAAATGAATTCCATTTTGAAAAATAAAATTTTAAATTTTTTAAAAAGTGGGTATTACTATTCATAGATTCTTTTTAAATGGCTAGTTTGATTGCTCGTGGTGTGCTAGAACTCGAAGTTGCGTACAAGGAAAGCTATTGTATTATTCAAAGAGAAATGTTCTATGGAAGCTTGGAGTGTTACATTCTTCCCTCCTTCAAAAAATTTTGTCCTCAAAATTCCTAGAATATTACTACATAAAAAGATTCAGGTGGTTCTTCATCATATGTTCCTTTGGTTCCCACGTTGCCTCTTCCATTTTATGGTTTCTCTAAAGAACTTTTACCAGATGAGTTGTCCGGTTTCTCAATATTTGTTCTATGGTATCAAGAATCTTGGTAGGCTCTTCACAATAAGAGAGATCAGGTTCTAGTTCTATTTCTTCATAGGTGAGTACATGCGTTGGGTCTGGCATGTATTTTCTCAATAGTGATACATGGAACACATCATGAACTTTGGAGAGACTTGGTGGCTTTGCCAAATGGTAAGCTACAACCCCAATTAATTATAGAATTTCGAAAGGTCTGATGTACCTGGGACTTAATTTATCCTTCTTAACAAATCGTATAACACCCTTCCATGGAGATACCTTCAAGAAAACATGATCTCCTAAGTGAAATTCCAAATCCTTCCTTTAGTTATCAGCATAGCTCTTTTGCCTACTTTGAGATGCTTTGATGTGGGTTTGGATAATCTTCACCTTTTCCATTGATTCCTTAACAAGTTTTGGGCCTACGAGTTTTCTTTCACCAACATCAACCCAACAAATTGGTGTGCGACATCTCTTTCCATATAACTCTTCATATGGAGCCATATGAATACTTGAATGGAAGCTATTATTATAGGAAAAATCTACCAGAGGTAAATACTGATCCCACATACCTTGAAAGTCAAGTGAGCAAGATCTCAACATGTTTTCTAAGGTTTGAATAGTCTGTTGTGATTGTCCATCAGCTTATGGGTGGTAGGATGTGCTCAAATAAAGTTCAGTATCTAGGGCTTTCTGAATACTTTTCTAGAATATTGATGTAAAATGGGGATCACAATAAAAAAGAATCAATAGGGTTACACCATGAAGTCTTATAACTTCATTAATATATAGTCTTTCTAAATGTTCAAGTGGTAAATCTTCTCTTATAGAAAGAAAATATGCCGACTTGGTAAGACGATCAACAATAACCCATATTGAATCATTCCTTCTAGGAGTCTTGGGTATCCCTATGACAAAGTCTATCATAATATCATCCCATTTTCACTCAGGTATGTGAAGAGGTTGCATGACTCCTCTAGGATGTTGTCTTCCAGCCTTCACCTATTGAAAAACCATACATATTGACACATAATCAACAATTTCCCTCTTCACATTGTCCCATGAAAAATATTCCTTCAAATATCTATACATATTAGTGATACCAGGGTGTATAGAGAAATTGGAGTTATGATCATAATCCAACAATTTCCTTTTTAGATCAGGTATATCGATAACACAAATCCTCTTCCAAAATTTCAAAATTTGATCTTCATATACGAAGTCAATCAATCTCCCATCATTCATAGATTTAATTTTCTTTTGAAACTCCTCATCATTAGTCTGAGAACTTTTTTATCCTTTCTAGTAAAGATGGTTTGGAAACCATTTGAAAAAGTATTGATGTTTCACCTTCCATGATTATTCCCATATCCATATTTACTATATCCATGAACATAGCATCCCTTTAAACTCTCATGTTGTTCATAACTCCATGATCCTTTCTTCTCAAAGCATCTGCCACCTTATTTGCCTTCCCTGGGTGGTATCATATTGTGCAATCATAATCCTTGAGTAGATTAAGCCATCACCTTTTCTTCATGATGAGTTATTTTTGTGAGAAAATATACTTCAAACTCTTGTGATCAGTATATATCTCATACTTTTCACTATAGAGATAGTGTCTCCATATCTTCAGAGAAAATATTACAACTTTTAACTCAAGATCGTGAGTGGGATAGTTTTTTTCTTGAGTTTTTAGTTGCTGTGATGCATAGGCAATAACTCTATCATTCTTCATAAGGACACAACCAAGTCCTTTCTTTGAAGCATTAATATATATAACAAACCCATCATTCCCTGGTGGTAGAGTCAAGATAATAGAATTGACTAATCCTCTCTTCAATTCTTCAAAACATTCTTCACACTTTTTTTTATAAACAAGTTTAACCCCTTTACGTGTGAGCTTGGTTAATGGGTTATCCAATTGGGAAAAATTCTGGATGAAACACCAATAGTAACCTGCTAAACCAATAAAATTGCATACCTCAGTCATACACATTGGTGCTGTCCATTATTGGATTGCCCTTGTCTTTGAAGGATCAATATAGATTCTATCCTTAGAGATAATATGGCCAAGAAAAGAAATTTCCTAAAGCCAAAATTTACACTTGCTAAAACTCCCATATAATTCATTTATTCTAAGAGTTTTTCAGATAAGTTCACAAGTGATTTTCATGATCTTCATATCTTTTGGAGTATAACAAGATATCATCAATAAATACCACTACAAAGTCATCAAGATATTCCTTGAAAAATCTATTCATTAGATCCATGAAAATAGAGGGTGTATTAATCAGTCCAAAAGGCATTACTGTAAACTCATAACACCCATACTTGGTTCAAAATTCTATCTTTGGAATTTCTTCCTTTCTCATGCACAACTGATGATATCTAGATTGAAGTTCAATCTTTGAAAAATATTGAGCTATATGAAGTTGATCAAATAAATCATAAATGTGAGGTAGGGGATATTTTTTCTTTATTTTTATAGCATTGATCTCCCTGTAGTCAATAAAAAACCTCATAGATCCATCTTTCTTCTTAAAAAAAGAATAGGGGATACCCATGGAGAAACACTAGGGAGAATAAATCCTTTATTACTCAATTACTCTACTTTTTTCTTTAGTTCCACTAATTCAACAGTTTCCATTCTATAAGGTGTCTTCAATATGGGCCTTGAACTAGGAATTAAGTCATTGGAAAACTCAATTTCTCGTTCTGGAGGATGTCCAAGTAAATCCTCTGGAAACACATCAACATATTCTTGCACAATAGGTACATCCTCTATTTGAACACTCCTTTCCTCACCCATAGTTATTTCACTCCCTTACTCCCTAATAATTTAATTTAGTAGAGATACTAGGGGTGGATCTAGATGAGAATCAGATGGTGATGTTTTTGATTTAAAGATAAGGGATTCCTTATCATCATCAAAAACTGTAACCTACTTTTTCTTACAACAAATTTTTACATTATGGTCTAAAATAAAATCCAGATTGAGGATTATATTAAATTTAATCATGGGTATGTCAATAAGATCAGAAGATACATCATATTTATATGCCATAATGGTATTTGATTGAAAAATCTTTATTGCTTTGATACTTCCCTTAGGATTTTTGACTGACAACTCCCTTGTTAAGTCAAATTGGAAATATCTAATTTTATTGTAAAACTGGAAAGATATGAAAGAATGCGATGATCCAGAATCAAATAAAGCATTGACTAATTTTGAGGAAATGATTAAAGTACCTACCAGTATATCATTAGGAACTTCAACCTCAGTAGTAGTGATAACATAATCTTGGCCTTTCTCCCTTGACCTTTTCTGAGGTAAGTTCCTTTGACTCTTAAGACATTCATTTGAATAATGCCCCATCTCTTTATAGTTGTAGAATTGAGCATTGAAAATTTATTTCTTCCCCTTGTAATCATGAGCTTGGTGGCATTTTTCTACACATTTGTAACAAACTCCCATACCCTTTAGACATGTACCTAGGTGTTTCTTCCCACAATTATAGTAGGATAGAAAGTCAAATTTTTCCTTCTTCCCCTTATTTTCTTTTTCAGAGTGTTCAAAAAATCTCTTCTTTTCTTGCTTCACCTTAAAGTCATAAGACTTAGAGAATTCATTTTCTATCTTGATAGAACACGAGACTATATCTTTGTATAATGAGAAAAATTGTGAGACTAATTCTTGATAGAGAAAGGGTTTTAACCCATCAAAGAATCGATCAATCTTTCTTCTTAGGTTACGTATATAATCTACAACATGCCTTTCTAAACTTGTAAAGTTTTCCTCATAATTTGTGACATTCTCATCCTACTTTTTTCTCAGACTCAGAAATTGCCTTTCCATATCTTCTCGATGTTCACAAGGAAAGTATTTTTCTAAGAAAAGATCTTTAAACTCCCTCCATTCTATATTTGATACTTCTTCACCCTCCTTTGTGTTTTTAATTAATGAAAACCATTGATCTTCATATCCAGACAGGCGATAAACTACTATGATAACTTTTTCTCTTTCACTACTCTCCAAAGCATAAAATATTTTCTCTAAGGAACTTATCCATTACTCAGATTCAAATGGATTTTTAGTCCCATTGAATGTTGGTGGTTTTTTCCTCATGAAGCGGTCAAACATTGATCCTCTGCCTTTTGGATCAGGGTGCTCCATATGGGTAAGGTTATTACTCATAACCTGAGTGAGTTGTCCCAGTATGGTTATAAGTTGTTTAGTACCAGTTGCATCACCAACTCCACTATAATTATCTTGAATAGGAGGGAAATCCCTACATGGATAACATGTGTTGTTATAGTTTCCATTCCTTCCACTAGGCACCATTTCTAAACAATGGAATACACTATATTAATTTATAAATCTCAATGCATAATTACAAACTTGTAAAATACTTAACATAAATTGAATAGTTTATGCATATAATCCATAATCATAAAAATGTTCTCTTTGGGGAAGTATTTACTCATAAATCCTTCATAATTTTTTTTTAAATAAAATTTGAATTATCTTAAGCATATCCCCCAAGAGTGTCAAACTAGATACGCAGTAAGGCCCGTTATCATGTACCAGGATACCCTAGGTCAAGCCCAAAACTCCTTGTCAGAGTTTTTACTCCTAGGTACATCTATGCCAGAACCACGTCCACTTGTAGTATCCATAAAGGGATGTATTTCTTGGAAAACCCACATAATATCTACATTACCAATTTTTTTGGATGTTCTTCTATACTAATCCTCAAATTCTATCTTAGGGTAATGTTCTCTAATCAATGTTTTTATAAATCTAGTTTCCAAGGTTTGTACTAAACTTCCTCTAATAACAACTATAACACCCCGACTCCAGAAGACCAGAGCCGGTTCATTATTACATAACATTGACATGATAATAAGAGATCAAGTCTCAAATGACCAATCAGTTTAATAGCCCTGGAAGTACTAGATACATACATAAGTTTTACATTACATTATGAAATGAAAAATTAACATTTTGTATCCTTTTAAAAAAATCATATCCCTTATCCTATCTCTATAATTCAGTCATAATATACTTCTTCACATCCTGGAAAAAATAAAACATAATAAAGTGGTGATCTTAGATGCTCAGTAAGGATAATAATATAACGCAAACTAATATAAATAAGCATAAACATTTAAGCCAATGTACAAGACTAAAACACAAGCCTTTTAACATAAAATTCAGTACTATATGGAAAAGATAAATCAAATAATTCCATTTAATTAATCACATGGATATTTTACTAGACAAATAATCACATGTAATATCGATAGCCGATCTCATAATGATGGAATGCATAATATCAGACATCATAAACACATAGTCAAGGCCTCATGTCAAGACTATAAATAAAAATATTTTCAAGGCCTTGTGACAAGAAACTAGTTTATCTCATGAGACCTACCAATGCATTGAGGGGCTATAGTGGGCCTCACCCATCACTTACTACGTCCAATGCATTCCTCATATGAAAAGGGTGAAACATAACATAAAAATTTGTATTAAACTAGCATACGAAATGTTAATACTTTAACCACAAACCGTGAATGACATAAAAATAGAACATACACACTCAAACATATCATAAAACTATCAATACAATATGGAATATTGTATCATAATAAATCAACACCAATTAAACATAAAATCCAACAATATGTGTTGACATAGATGAAATCAATCCAAAAACGATTTGATAGAAATATCTATTTCTACATTTAAATCATTTAAAAGTCACGTAATTATAAAAGAAAACATTTATTTTGAAAATATTTTTATAATATTTTAAGGGAAGCTTCTAAGGTGTTATAACAGCGGAAAATATCCACACTCACCATATAAGTTAAAAAAAGACATTCTTTCCTTAATTTGCCGAAAAGGTCATAAAGTACCTTTTTTGGAAAAAGATGTATAGATTCCTTTCAAAACATTTTATAAAAATTCAAACAAGGGTATATATGAATTTAACCCATAGTCTACGAAATAGTAAAAATGTTTTGAAATACATTTTCAAGAAAAACGGATGTGGATGACAAAGAATTCCCAGTAGATACTTATGTATAAACAACCTCAGATAATAGAGAGATTGTAAAATTAACCCTTACCTTGTAATTTTACTTAGTAAATGGTACGTTAACCTTCTGTATAATAGTTAAATCATTGTTATTAAATTATAAAAGAACCAAATACATAAATATGATATCATATATGATTCTCTAATATTTCTTTGTTAATAATATTTCAGTAGTATCATTGTTTTGGGTGTTAAGTGATTCATTTTCCTTTAAATGTTTTGTTACGCAAGTCATGTTTATTATGGATAAGATGTATTTGATTCATATGAAGAATAATATTAAGTTCTCAAACATTATTTTTAATCATCAAATGAAAATTATTCTTTAATGGTTATGATGGGGAACAAAATCTCATCACGTTGTGGAGACGTTAAGCCATATGTACGCACGAGAGACAATATCATTCTATTGATGGTGGAATATTATGTAATTGGATTATATATTATGTATAAATAATCATTAACAAGTTATATTTATTATTTACATCAATTTTACTCATTATTATACCCATACAAAAATGTAATGTTGAATAACAAACTACACCACGACGTGGATACGGTAAGCCGTACGTACGCACGTATGGTAACTCTGTCATTCATAGGTTGGATAGAATAATGAATATGGTTGTACCATATTTATAATAACATCTAAGTATGTATACATTACTAGATTTATTATTTTATTATGGAAACAAAAAATAAATAGGAAGTAGAAGAAGAAAAGAACTTTGGAAGAGGTGATAAAATAATTACCTCTTCTTCAGGTGCTTCCTTTTGATTTGAACAAAAGGGATACTTAGGTTGGCTTTATGATCAAATTAATGCCTCTAGGTTGAATTTAGGGTAGTTTAGAGGTTATTTGAGTAGGGTTTGTCTGATCCAAATGGATTTGGAGGTGTGAATTTAAGAGAAGGGGAAATACCCTTTTATAAGAAAGGTGAGAGGCACTTTAGGAAAAGCTTGAAATATTAAATTATTATAAAATTATTTTCGGTTTATAATAGCTCAAAATGGATTTATTTCTAGTATAAGATAGGGATGGGTCTAAATAATCTCAACAAATAGGTTTTAGACATGTTTTAGGTCACCATATTAACCTTATCTTTTATATTTAACCCTTAGTTAAATAGTTTAACTTTTATCATGTCTTCTTGTATTTTTATACTACATGGTTAATATAGTTACTATAAAATGAAAAGAGAACATAAAGTGGTTCATTAATGACATATGTAAAATTATCTAAGCCATTTATCTGAATTTTATATTTTTATTACTATTATATAATTTAATAAAATAGTATTTGTTTTAAAAACTCATTTATTTCAATTTTGACACTATTTAGTATTTTATTTTTGTTAAAGTCATAAAAACTTTATTAATTATAAAAAAATACATTGAATCCACCATAACATGTCATATTTACCTAGAAAATTATTTTATGGCATCAAAAGTTTCAATTTACATTTATTTTAATATTTATAATATCAATTATTTTAATCTTCCATTAATAAGGTAATTACTGCATCATCATTATGTCATAAATAAATTTAATTATTTAATGTCCCAAAATTATAAATAAAATACTATGACTTTTTATATTTTTAATGAATATTTATTGTCAAATTTATCTTATGTATAACCCTATATTAAAAATGGTTTAGTTATTAAAATTTGAATTTAACACTTTTAACTCTTATTTAAATAAAATATAATAAATGTCCTAATATAATACATGTGGATAAAAAATGATCATATTTTTGTCCTAAGATTGATTTTGGTCAAAATACACGTATCCAATAGAATTAGGACATGTTTTGGGGTGTAATTTGATATTATTACGATATTATTTTTACCTTTAATTACCCTATTTACTTTTAACCGTGGTAAATAAAATTCAAAAGTTATTATTCACAAAAAAAATTATTTTTATCCTATTGAACCACATTTTACTTAATGATGAAAACTGTGTCTGTCGGATTTTTGAAATTCAATTCACATAAGTGGTAAAATTACGTTTTATCCAAATTTACAAATGTGCCTAGAAGGTGGGTAAAAGACGTTAAAAAGTTCAATAAAAATTTATATGTATAATATTATTATAAAATGACTACAATGAATTAAATTGGACTAATATAGGTATAATGTGTCTATTTGGACTTTAAAATAAATTTAAATTAAAAATAATTATTTAAATAAAAAGTCGGTTTTAAACAATAACACAATGTTTTTCACTATTTACGAAAAATTGAATATTTTCAAAAAAATAAAAAAAATTCACCCTAAGATAATTTTGATATTCAAAATCCAAAAATAAAGTCCATTTTGAAAAATAAAATTTATAAAATTTTAAAAGTGGGTATTACTATTCATAACTGCTTTTTAAACGGATAGTTTGATTGGTCGTGGTGTGTTAGAACTCAAAGTTGCATAAAACACAATCTATTGTATTATTTAAAGAGAAATGTACCATGAAAGCTTGGGGTGTTGCACTTCCATTAATGGAGTATACAGATCGAGGACTATCTTTACCCAGAAAACTTGCATTTACCACTTTTGGGTTTAAATTCAATGAACATGGAGCATTCAGAGTGGAAGCTACTAGATCGAAAGGTTCTTGGAGTCGTGTGCCTTAAATTGAAAAAAAAATGTAGTGTTCAACACCAAAGAGTAGAAGGCGATGATTGGGATGATAAAATCTCCCATGAATTTGTATGAGAAACCTTCTGTGTCGAATAAAGTGCACTTGATGAGACAATTTTTCAATATGAAGATGGTTGAAGGGATAATTATTGTAGATCAAATCAACCAATTCAAAACCATCAGAATTCAATTGACATCGGTGGAAATTCTACTTGATGAGGAGTTATGTGCACTGCTTTTATTGTCTTCATTACTTGATAGTTGAGAAGTGACTGTAATAGCTGTGAACAGTTCTTCAGGGAATACCAAGCTGGTTCTGAAATATGTGTGGGACCTGATCCTCAGTGAGGATATTCAAAGCAGAGAATCAGGCATATTCTCTTGTTCTTCTCTAAAATTGGATGGAAGAGGAATATATGAATAGTAAGGTAATCGTAGAGGATGATCAAAGTCAATAGAAAAGATATGAGATAAGGAAAATGGGGATGGTCCTATCTGCTAGATTATCAAGAATAAAGGACATTTCAAGGATTGTAGAGATAAAAAAATGGTTGTTGAAACCAACACAACAAACACAAAAAATAAAGGAACTGATGATGTGTTGCTGCTGAGTGTGGATAACCCAATGGAGTCTTGTATTTTAGACTTCGAGGTGTCTTTCAATTACACATCGGAGAAGGACTTCCTGAACAATTATGTTTCTAGAAATTTTGGAAAGTAATATCTTTATAATGATGAACCCTTACAGATCATAGGGAAGGGTGATGCAAGAATAAAGAATAATATTGGGAGTTTGTTGGTTATAAAAAATGTTAGGTATATCCCTAGAATGAGAAGAAATATTATTTCTTTCAGACAACTTGATGATGCAGGTTTTAGTACCATGTTCACTGGTGGTGCATGGATGATCACCAAAATGATCCATGGTCACAATTCAGGGAGAAAAGAATGGTACCCTGTACAACATGATAGAGACTTTCATAGACATGGTTGCATCAGTAGATGATGTAGGGGATTCACAAATGTGGCACTATAGGCTAGGCCACATGAGTTAGAAGGGGATGAAGCTGTTGAAAACAAAAGGACTACTACCAGAGCTGAAGTTAGTAGATATTGTCCTTTTTGAAGAATGTATCTTTAGAAATCAAAATAAAAGGTTTTTATAAAAGGAGGTAGAACACCAAAGGCCGGGAATCTAGACCTAGTGCACACTGATGTTTGGGGTCATGCACCCGTACATTCCCTCAGAGGGTCATAATATTATGTGACATTTATCGTTGAATCATCAAAGAAGGTATGATTTTACTTTCTATAAAGAAAATATGATGCATTTAAGGTGTTTCAGAAGTGGAAAACCATAATGAAGAATGAGTAGGAAAAAAAAATTAAATGATTAAGTCCAGACAACAGTGAAGAGTATGAAAACAATGTGTTCAAGGAATTCTATTCAAATAGTGAAATTCAATGGTAGAATATTATTTTAGGAACACCACATCAGAATGGTGTATCTGAAAGGTTGAATAGGACACTAAATGAAAATTATAGGAGCATGAGGCTATATTTGTGGTTACCCAACACCTTCTGGGCTGATGTAGTGAACATGAAAACATATATCATCAATAGGAGTTCATCTGTAATGATGGGAGAATGTCTACCTAAGGTTATTTGGTTTGATAAAAAGGTAAGACTCACATTTATGAGTCATTTTTTGTTCAGAATATGTACACATTAATGCTGATGCAATGTACAATCTTGATGCTAAGTCCAAACCACATTTCTTTATTGGTTGTGGTGCTAAGGTGTTCATTTAAAACTTTTGGGATTATCTTAATATGATGGTCATATGGAGCCATAACATGGTATTTAATGAACATGTCATGCACAAGAACCATCATGCAACTAAATTTAATAATCAGAAGAATTATAATTCCATGAGAAAGTGGAGCTTGGAGGTGTACCTGATCATGTGACACTAGAACCAGTGGATCCTACTACTCAAGTGGAGTTTAAGAGACCAACAAAGGTGAGAAGGCCTATGTAGAGGTATTCACCATCCTTACATTATCTATTATAAAATTATGGTGAAAAACCATAATTTTTTGAAAAGGAAATAAAGTTTAAGTAGTAAAACAAGTGAGACCTGGCTATAAAAGAGGATATTTCCTCATTTCATGATAAAAACACTTGGATTTGACACCTCTACAAAGAGGAAAGAAAAAAATGCATAAAAATTTGGTATAATGGGTCAAGGAAGAACACAATGGAAATAAGCGGTATAAAAAAAGTCTGATGGTGAAAGGTTTTCAACAAAAGGAAGGAGTGTATTTCAATGAAATTTTATCACATGTAGTGAAGCTTACCACCACCTTGGTGGTTCTCAATATTGGGGAATCTGAATACTTGTGTATTGAGAATCTTGATGTGAAGAAAACTTTCCTTCACAGATATCTATAGGAGGACATCTATATATAGCAACCAGAGGGATATGTTGATTCTAAGAAGAAAGATATAGTGTGAAAACTCTATAAGATCTTGTATGGGTTGAAGCAGACACCCACACAGTGAAACAATTTTTTTTGATGCATTCATGATTAAAAATGCATAAAAATGATGTGAAATGGATCAATGTTGCTACATCAAGTATTTTGGTAATGAATATATCATATTGATTCTATATGTGGATGAAATGATTATTACAATATCATTTATGTAGAGAATTGATGATCTGAAAGGGTATCTATCTTAGGAGTTCGAAATTAAAGATCTTAAATAAGCTGAAAATATTTTGGGGATAAAGATCAAAAGAGACCACATAGTTGGAACCTTGATGTTATCACAAGATGATTACATTTTAAAGGTTCAGAGAAGATTCATTATGTTGGAAACACATCCAATATCTATTCCCTAGGTGGGCCATTTCAAACTATCATAGGTGCAATCATCGAAGACGATAGAATAGGTTGAGTACATGACAAAGGTTCCATACACATCAGTTTTTAGAATCCTGATGTAGGACATGGTTTTTACTTTACCATAAATTTCTCATGTAGTGAGAGTTGTGAGAAGATACATGGATAACCCTAGAAAGCAACATTGGGAAGATATGGAGTGGATATTGAGATACCTAAAGGGAAGCAAGGAAGTATCTCAATGTTTTGAGAAAGGGAATTCTTTGCAGGGATATGTGGATGTCGACCTTGGAGGCGATATTGACAATAAGAGGAGTACCATAGGTAATGTATTTACCTGTGGATGAATTGTAGTAAGCTGTATATCACAATTACAGAAGGCAGTGGATTTATCAACCACAAATTCAGAATACATTATTGTAATAGAATTTGGAAAAGAGATGGTTTGGCTAAAGAACTTATTGGATGAGTTGGGTAGAAAGTGAGAGGAAAATTTATTGCGCTATGATAGTCATAGTGCTATAAATATTTCAAAGAACCCAGTTATTCATTCTCAAACAAAACACATTTAGTTAACATACCATTTTATCAGAGGCTTGATATAGGATGTGTGCTGACATTATAGAAGATTTGTGGAAGAAACAATCTAGAAGACATGTTGATGAAGAAAATGGTAATATAGAAGTTGAGGCACAATTGTGTCTCTATTGGTCACCACTGATAAATGGATGATGAGAGGTGGAATGTTGGAGGGAACCATGGGAGAACAAATAGAAAAAAAACTGATATTTCATGGACCACCAGCTTGAAATTGAAGCCATGAATGGAAATCATGCACTGGTGAATGAAGAAGAGGAGGAAATCAGATTATGTAAGTTTTCTAAGTCAGTGTAATTGAAGAAGGTCATCATATTAGACTAGGCTCAAAGTGGGAGATTTTTGGATTGGTGTAGACCGTTCTGTTTTGGATGATGTTGGGTCAAATTCATGAGGCCCAAAATGAACACCAATATGCACTCCCTAGGTCAAGATCCGTAGTGATCTCATTGGGGGTTGTATGGGGAAACACACCCTTACTTTGAGGGTCGAAGCCCCATGCCTCAAATTTTGGGGCACTGTAGAAAATCTGAACGATTGTAGAAAATCCGATCAAAAGACAACAAAAGAGCACTGTAGCAGTGCATACTTTAACATGAATAATGTAGCAAGGATGACTGGTGACTCTGACAAGGCACTGTAGCAGTGCAGACTTTGTAGACAATGGTATTGTAGCTCTGTGGACTTCCAGCCACTAGTCACTATAGCATCTTGGACTTGGGTGGTCGCAACACTATGGTAGTGTGTACTTACATCCACTTTTCACTATAGAGCAACAACATTTTTGTGTGGTTGGTGGAATAATGCTTTGTCCTCATTATTATTTCATTTTGAGCTAGGGTTTCTGTGTTAGAAACTTTGTGATCTCCCTATAATTATGCTCTCAAATCACAGTGATATTTCTACCTCTCCTTGAACATATGGATTATTATTGAACCTTTTATATCTCTATGTTCATGTTCTTATTCTTCTTTTTTTTCTATCTTTTCTTTATATCCAAACTTTTTTTGTCACTGTGAATCCTGATGTTTCCATAATAGTTGGTTGGGAGGTAGTTTTTGGGTTAGTTACTACCAAGGTGCAATATTGTAATTGTTGTATAGAGTGGTTATGGATGTTGTATTTTTAGGTGGTGGGTGGGTAGTATTAATTAGGGATGAGATTAGATAAGGAAGGGTATAAATTGACATGGTGATTTTGAGGTTGACTAAAGTAGGGTTAGTATTGAGCTTAGTGTGCAGCATCTCTGATGAAAGTTTTTCATCTTCTACCCCATTTTCTTATCCTCTCATCTTCTACTTATATCTATTGTAATTTTATATGCTACATCTAATATAAATCCTATGTTTTTCTCTCTCTTTATCACTTTAATAATTATCAATTGGTACTTTTGTTGAGAGGTTTCTAGAAATAGAAACTAGAAGAGAGAGGTTCTTGAATGTGAGTTTTCTGAAGTAGTCAAAGCAGCCTAAATAGACCCGCATAGAGGATTTGGATACACTATGAACCTATTGATTAAAGTTGATGATGAAAATGCGGAAGCTGAGGCAAACACACCATACGTAACAGTGAATTCCAAGCCATGGCATATTATTGACTCGCTAAATTATATAGTGTTAGATGTAATGACTAGTGCCTACTGTCACAACAGAATTCATGGAACAACAGTGTCACACCCCGACATCGCACATCAGTAATGATTTTAATTTTTACCTTTATTTGATAATTTTATTTTATTTAGTTGTTTCGTCGAGGTGAATGCCAGGAACGATGAGAGATTTTTTGTTTTACTGTTAAATGAACATTTGGCTTAGTAGCGGTTGCCACACGGGCATGGCTCGGTTGAAGCCGCATCGCTTCGCTAAAGTGATATGCACCCCGACCATACTTTATTTTATTTTAATTATTTTGGTGTCTCACTTTTGAGATGCGGTTTGAACCTGTTCTTTTTTTAAAAGGAATTGGGATCTTATATGGGTGCATGACTATATGTGCAACTGTTCATATGTCTGTGCGCAGTGTCCAGACTCAATAATTAACACAATTATTTTGCGACTGGTTCTATTATTTCATTTTTATGATTAATATTATGATTATTTTAGTCAGTTATTCAATGAGGTTATTATTATTATTATTCTTTTAGTTGATACTTTAATTTGCTCATTTTTTTTATTATTTTGGTTTTATTATTTTTGGTTTTAATTTAGTATTAAAATTTGTTTTTATTAATTAGAATTTTGTTGTATTATTTTATTGGTATTTTATTTTATTTTTCTTTTTTCTCTTATTATTATTATTACTATTTTTTCTCCTTTTATTTCTTATCTATGTTTTTTTCTTCTCCCTCTCTTGTGCTTTACCCTTCCCCGCGCGGACCCCCCTCTCCCCTCCTCACCCTACTCGAGCCGCATGTGCCCCCTCCCCTTTCCTGCCTCCTCCGGTGCGGTGCGACGTACTCCGTCATGGACTGCCCTCCCGCTCTACCTCTCAGTGACCCCGCTACCTTACACTGCCTAGATGATGCTGCACCCTCCTTGCTACCTCGCACCAAGCCGCGACCCCCGTCCTCCTTCACCTCTCTCGCCGGACTAGCCTCGCGCCAAATCCAATTTCTGCTACCTCACCCAACCCTCATCGGGTTGAAACCCCCACGCACAAGTAGCCCTGTCGAACCCTAGGCATGCCAGCTCTTCCTCGACCGGACCCTGCATTGGCGACCCTCCCTCACCCTTTTTCTGCAGGTCGTGTACCACCTCTTGTTTTGGATGAAGACCCGCTCGCACCTCGCTTTGTTTGGCCGAACCACTGGTTCCCCCCTTTATTTTTTTCAGCACCGTGCAAGCCCTGACAGCCTCTGTTGACCTCTGACCAGCCTTTCGGACTTCTCGTCACAGGTTTATTTTACCTCATTTATTGTTCTTTCAAATTGATTAAGCTGCAGTTAGGGTTTTGGTTTGGTTTTTTGTTCATTTATGGGGTCATTGGTCCAATGTTTTGATTTTTAGGTTTTAATTGTGTCGTTGTGGTGCAGTGGAGGTTTCACCTCAAGATTTAGGGGTTCTTGACATTCTAGGTAGGTGGTTCCACACCTAATTATTAATTGATTAATTGATTTGCAAGTTTGATTAATTTAGAATATTATTTGATTATTTTGTGTCATGTGAAGTTTCTCTTTTCTTAAGATTAATTTTCATTTGAATGGTTTGGTGGCTTGTTTATTTTATCTGTGCACTTTCTGCTGAAAACTCATATATCGTAGTTAGCGATTTTTAGATCACACAGTTACCTTATTAATCTACACAGTTGGTGTGAAGTATGTTTTTGACATGGCGTCAAGTGAATTTGATCGTAAAATATGGTTCTGTGTGGGTTAATGGGTGATTCCAAGATAATTCTTTAGATTGTTCCATAAAATTTTATTTTTGGCTTGTTAAATTGTTTAGTTTGTGTAAAGTCATCTTACATGTGGTGTACGGTTTTTCATCAGACTGTTTGGGTGGTGTAGGTCATACTTTAAAATTTTATTTGAGTGTGTGCGATATTGGAATGTGTTTTGGATTTATAAATAGTCACTTTTGTGTGTGTAAAACCATGTGGCCCCATTTTTCTAATGTTTTAAAAACTTTTTAAATGGTCTATTAGATTATGTCAATGGTGTGAGACGTGTTTGGAAAAAGTTTTAGTGGGTGTATTATTTCAAATGGTTCTTGTGTGTGAAAATGGTTGTTTTGGCATGTGTAGTGTCTTGTTTGGTTTGAGTGTATGGTTATGACATGTGACATGAACTCTGAACTACTTGAGCACAAACAGGAAGCCTGGGTACTTGGTGGGAGGACTAGGACTAGTGTGCTAGTGATACGGAAGTGGCATCAGCCCAGTATCACTTAGCTGGATTTTACGACTACAACACTAACTAAACTTTTGGATAATGTTGGAGACCATTAGGTTATGGACGTGTTTCCCTACTAGTGTCTCATGCACGAGAATGTATATTGTTGTGTTCCTGTACCATTTTTCACATAGATGTGATGTTCTAGGGTTCCACTCCTCGCTAGTATCTTTAGGGCCTATCCCATGTTTTGTGCTCCTTTTTTTACTTTGAGCTCACTGTTGGAACACAGTGTGACATTGGGGTTACCAAGAAAGTGTGTTTGTGTGTGTGTGTTAATTCAAGTTGTTTCCCTTTTAGAGTAGTTTTCCCTTAAAAACTATTTTCATTAAAATTGTTTAAGCACTTATTTATTTTTATTCCATTAAATTGCATATGTATTTGTCATTTAATAATTATGTGTGGAACCCTTTTCTCAATGTCATCCTGCTGGGCTTTTAGCTCACACCCTGCATACACCTTTGGGTGTATGTAGATTCTGTTTCTTTTTCTTTCTAGGTTGAGGCATCGAGCATAGCATGGGTGGTTCAGGTTGTCAGTGGCACTCTTGTGTTGGTTTGGTGGACATGGCTTGGGGATGTGACTCCTCATGTCGTGCAGAGGTTTGAGTTGGTGCCTTTTAGTTTTTTTCCTTCATTTTCATCCACTTTGGTTTTTTTTGGTCAAGTTGTAAACATTAATTTTGACCCTAGTTTAAGGGCATGTTTGGTTGTTGACTTTAGTTTTAAATTTATTCATCTTTATGATTGTTTCATGTTTTTTTATTCAGGTAAACCATTCCTATGTTTTATTTGTGATACCCGGGCACTTGTGCCAGCCCATGGGGATCGGGAACTCCCTTTGGACCTTGCCGCGGACCGAGTCGGATGGCGACTCGGCCTAGTTAGTGACAAACAGTGGAAAATGAATCATAACACCTGACTATCTGCTTACGCATGGAGAAACTCAATCATGATATCATGGTGATATAGGCTATATGCTAGTCAATCAATCAATAATTCATAATTCACCTAATATAATTAATTTTTGTGTTTTTATTTTATTTATGAAAACAATGGATATAATTTTTGGGTTTTGGAAAAAATAAATATGAAATAATAAGACTACACTAACATGAAGATGAAACATAATGAAGTTAGGAAGAAAGGTTTTTTCATAGGGTTTGGTAATGAAATTTCGTTCATTATTTATTTTTTCTAAATTCAATTTGATAATTAAATTTAGAAAACCTCATAAATGTATTACTTTCCTTTGATTTATTAAGTGTGAGATTTTTAGCATGTATAATAAACCTCTTTGGCACATCAAATATCACCTCTTCCAATAACCAAATAGGAAAACATCTCGACCAATATTTCTATTCCTAAAATACCTGGCTCCATCGTATACAGTTTCATCCCTTCAGGTATCCTCAACTCCACCATATGGAAAGTTTAACCATGAGAAGGGAGGGAAAGTAAATGAATCAAAGGAAAGGAATGGAATTGAGATTTATGCCATGGTGGGAGACTTCCACACCCATTCTAATTATTTCTCTTCCACCAAAAATAAAAATTAAAACATTAAGAATTTAAGGTGTGATAATTAATAATTCCACGAAACCTCCACCGGGGATGAGGCTTAGGTTAGTCACTTTCCATTGTGAAGTGACAAGAGATGACGATAGAATATGGATGAGAGAAAAAGATTAGGGTTGGAATATAAAGAGGAAATAAAGGAGGGGAGACACTTAAATTAAAATTATTAAGTTTTAATTACATGATAAAAGAAATTGAAAACTAAAACAGAAAATTAAAACCTAAAAAGCAGTAGAATAATCCCACAACACAGTGCAATGGAGGAGTTGTGAGTGAATGATATCTTTTCCAACCACCCTAGGCCAATATTCATAGGCTTTTTAGATGCTCATTACATCATTAATTAGTCATAATAGAGCTTTGTGGGTCGTTAAAAGGCATGTACCCAATAAATTTCCATCATAAATAAATGTTTTTTTGTTTGTACCAAGAGTTTTATGTCGTATAATTGATTCATGACATGTAATGTGCGGCTGCTGAACTTCTCATAGATTTCCTTTACATCTTTTATTCCTTCAAGTTTCACATCATGAATGACTTCTACAACATAT
Source organism: Viscum album (assembly GCA_963277665.1). Lineage (NCBI taxonomy): Eukaryota > Viridiplantae > Streptophyta > Magnoliopsida > Santalales > Viscaceae > Viscum > Viscum album. The sequence continues at coordinate 1,712,447,055 of OY728143.1, forward strand.
AATGTTGTTTCCTAGCTGGTTTCTTTCTGATTCATACCGGTTATTCAGTTTTAAGCTTCAGACATGGTCCTTGACCTACTGTATGTCACAGAACATCGTCTTCATGTTAAATTCATATGTTCCAGATTCTATCTTCAATATTCTAGTGTTGATCCATGATGCACATGCATAATTCATTTTTTGTCTATTTTTTTTGGTATTATTCCATAAATCAAAAAAAAAAAAAATTAAATTACGACAAGTGTAATCAATTAATGTAAAAAATATTGTTTTTTTATAATCAAATAAGCTGGAAAATTATGACTCTGTCAGCTAACTACCACAATGATAGCCGGACATGAACCTTTATCAACCTTATTTAATTATCCTTCCATTAAGAAAAGGGGGTGAGAAGCTAAAATTTCTAGAATCTTAGGTTAAGGATTTAGTTCTGTGATGGATTTAATAAAAAATAAATCACAAGACTCAAGGCATACATTGTTTGGATTAAATGGCTCAAAAAATTAAAGAATATTTCAAATAGGATAATGATTTTGGGATGATGGAGTTAGATCAAAAAACCAAATTTAATGTTCTAAAAGAGAATAGGATCATTTTCAATCCATTTATTAAGATTGATTCAAGTTTTTCTATGAAAAGACTCATGTTTAAGCATTACCTTAACACAATATTTGAGGAAGAAAGCAAAAAAAAAATGAATAGCTCAGGCGACTACCATGGAGAGGAACTAATGATTTCTAGAAGCTATAGAGGCTGAGGTTTGAAAATAAAACATAGATAATCAAGAACTATCACACCAAAAATAGCATCATCATGTTTCTATTATAATTCCTTTAGATGAAGTGGTGGACGCTACTAATTTTCAGAACCCAGGCCCACTACTTTTCTTATTAAAATCTAGGGAACAAATCCCACTGTTCTTGATAAGGATGATCAGAAACCTGTAATGATAGTTGTGAGAGAGATATAATGAAGGAAATATGTAATATTTTATTGTAATATAGTGGTTCAGTAGTGGATGATAAGGTGAAAGGTGGAAGAATAAGAAAATGGAGAAGAAAAGATAAGAAGAAGAAATTCCTCCGAGGAGCTGCTCTGAGGCCCAAGGCAGTATCCCGATTATTTCATAGTAGAAACTACTAAAAAAATGATACATTTACTCCCTAAAACATACCCTTAACATTTATTATCCCCTCCCACCACCTGAAAAACCTTCTAGCTAACCCTTACAAACTATAATAAACTTCCCATGGAAGTTAGAGAAAATATTCCCTGTACAGTTGGGCACACTAACCCCTATAGTAGCCCAAGATCCTATAATTGCCTTCCCTTGAAATTATAACTTATATTTAAGGTGGAAATAATATAAGTTTCTTTTTTAGTTGTAAGATCTATTCTTCCTAGTTCATGTTATTGGTTCATGTTCCTCCTCACTCGATATCTCAATACTCTCCCATACCATCACCTTGTGACCCTTTGTAGAACATAGATGCCCTAAGATGAATATTTTTCCAAAATAATAACACAATCCATTAATTTTTCATTCTTCAAATTCCTCTTCAGATAGACTTTTGACTCCCCTCTCCCAAGGTATATTGTCTCCTCCTCATTGTTCCATCTCCGCACCATCTATTTTTGGAAACAATTTCACTGTATTAGGGTTCCAACTTCCCCCTCAGCTGCTAAAAAAAGTCCACCTGTCTCAGGTTAAAATTTGTGTGGAAGTATTCTCATCACCATTAGCTTGTGTTATACTCTCCTGATTAGAGGATTCACGCCTTTCTTGGTGGTTCGTGAGTCATAACTGTGCTGCCAATATCTAGTTTAAGCCCACCAACAAAGAGAATCTTGTACTAAATCTCAAAAAGGTTGTGAATCTAGAAGACAATGTGTTAAAATTTTTCAATATATTCATACACTATTCCATCTTGGCATAATTTATTCAAACAAATCATTAGATCTTACTCTGTTGTGACACTGTATCTACTGTGTAGCTCCTCCTAGAACTGCTTACATAAAAGCTTCAGGTGAACAAAATTTAGAGAAAGTATCCAATATTGATCCATCCCATCCATACTCAATTGTACCAATTCTACTTTGAACTCTTCATGCATGTAGTAGATGAAAAAAATGTTTCAACACAGGTAGTCCAAGTAATCATATCCTCACCAAAGAAAATAGGAATTTTCAATTGTATGGTTTATGTCTTGCATAGCACCTCCCACTCCATTTTGTGCCCACCCTCACTATCCACCAACAGCTCTAGTCCACAATCTATGTCCAAACTAGAAGAGTTTAAAAATCTTCCTCCTTCCTCTAAGAGAACTGATTTCCCCTTTTCATATTTTTGGTTCGGTTGTTCTGTCTGATTCATCCCTTATTGTTCCAATATCACCATCAAATCTCGTATTTGGTTCTCGAGCCACAACTTCCCAGCCTCCTATCATAAGGAAATAGATCGCAAACCCACAACATAAGTCTCTAGACTAGTGACTCTATTTTTTATTTTTGTGGGCATAAAATGCTGCTCAACTAAAATGGTGAGTGAGTTCTCCTTATAATGAGAAGTCTATGTCATTTGATCTATATGATCCAGGTATGCTCACTTCAAGTGTGGCGTCGACGTCTGTTTTTTCTATCATCATCTGCCGTAGCCGTGTTCGATCGAGATTGAAGTGAGATGGAGTCTGTGTTAACTGGTTCAAGTGAACCAGGTGTGTCTACTTGAGGTGTAGATGCAATGTTCACTTTGTCCTGTTCTGCATCAAATATTATGGCTGGTTCATTGTTTTTTTTCTTTTTTATGCAGTTGATGTGCTCGTGTTTTCTTTCATAACTTCTATGAGGAGATAATCAGTTTCTATGGTGTGTTTGTTTCATTTTTTTTCTGATCATGAACTATTTTCTTGATTATCTATCAAACCGGCTAAAAAATATCTCAATTAAAGCACTAATTAATAGGTGTGAGATATTGAAAATGAAGGAAATATATTATCACATACTATAATACAACAGTTCGATAGTGGAGAATAAGGAGAATGGTAGTATAAGAATAAAATGGAGAAGAAAATAGAAGAAGAAGAAATTCTTTGAGACGCTAATTTAAATCCTAATGCAACAACCCAATTCTTGAACACCATAAAATAATAAAAAAATGATACTTGTCCTCCCTACAGTAGACCCTCCCCATTTATTATCCCCACCCACCACCTATAAAACCTTACATCTAACCCTTATATGCTTTAATAAACTTTCCCTAACAGTTAGAGAATATATTTTGTGTATAGCTAGGCACACCATCACCTATAGTAGTCCAATATCATATCATGTACAAGTATCTGGTGGAAGAGGAAAACACCAATTGGTTGCTCAAAATGATGTTTTTATGGATATTATCTCACTGCACAAAATAATTCATTTGGTTAAGTGGTTTTCTAATTTTCAAAAGTCATCAATTCAGTTAACATTCCATCAACTAGATAGTTACGAGAAGGGTGATCATATTACTAAAAATATAAAATTCCCACTGAGGGAGAATTGTACTGGAGTTAATCATAGAGGTACCATGGATGATGATAGTGGCAAGTTGCAGGAATGTTTTCTAAGCTATTACAAAGAATCCGATGAATATATCTACTTATCTATAAAATACCTTAAAAAACTACTACAACAGCTGATGCTGTGAAATGGGTTTTTGAAACATCGATAACTTCAATTGGTTTCCATATTGATGATGGGGTACCATTTTTCTTTTCTCATGTAACCAACACTACTCACTCAGCAATAAGTATCCCTTAATCAAGGAGAAACTTGGCAGTTTGGTGACTAATGTACCTTATGTTATTGAAGTTATTGTTTGATTACTTATGGGAAGATCATAAGATCTTGATCTTTCATATGATGCATTAAATGAGAAAATTGATTTGTAAATTCATGAACAAAAGGGTGAGAATGGAAAAAATAGTAAGTTGGATCTAAAAAACTCAGGGTTGGTGATGAATCTAGTGGAGTTTTGACAGACTAAGTGATGAAATATTGGATAAGCATATAGTGGTAGAGTTTAATCAGAAAGCTCAATTCTACATGTCACTTCCCCACATTTTCTCCTTGAGGAACAGTTTTATTTTAAAAGGGTTGAATTGATAGGAACATGGGGTTGGGACTGTGGTGTTCTTTATGTATGGGTAAGAGTGTCTGATAACCAGGTTGGGGCTGTTTTTTCTTTACACATTATTAGTTGTTGGTGGCTGGTAGGAGTTGATTGGGAGGCTATTTGTCACGAACCAATCATGGGGGTCTCATCCCATGATAGTAAGACATCAAGAATGCAGTTCATGTGTTTTTTCCTTATCAAAGATATAGAATTCACACAAAAAATGTGGAGGATGGTGCGTGTTAATATTGAAATCACCCTGGTTGGGAGTTGAGAGAACTCTCCTAATGAGTTCATGGAATGATGAAACCGGTGAACCGAACATCATTCGGAGAGTTGGATGGCTAAACCCCACCCACTGAGGAGGGTGTTAGGGTGCCGCTCGGGAAAACCACTATGCTGAGATTCTCATCCCATGACAAGTGGTCTTAGAGGAAATATGCCTCAAAAAGTTTGTAGAATGGTTTCGGTTGGGACCTTGGTGGTGGGAGTGGAGTCTCAAGGTGTCATGGCGGAGGTGACACGATAGATATGGTTGTACTCCTGTGAATGTCAGAGGTAGAAACACCAATATCATGGGTGGGTTTCAATTTGAGGTGGTTTTAGACCCAGAAATAGGGTGGACCATGGTGTTTTATGACCTAAAAAGAGGGTAGAACATAGAGCTGATGATGAGGAAAGAGTGCCCCCTTGTCCAAACATGGAAACCAGTTAGTTAGAAGCATTCCATTTCATAGACACACTCTAGGAAACAATACTTCATGCACAAGGGTGTGCATAGAATGGTAGTGGAAGAATTTCATGACCCAATCATGGAGGTCTCTTCCCATGAAAGTAATAACATAAAGGCTATGGTTCATGTGGATTGTTCTTATTGATGATATGGAATTCGTCCTGAAAATGTGGAGGATGGTGCGTGTTAGTTCTAACACCAACCTTGTTGGGAGTTGAGGCCACTCTCCTAATGAGTCCATGATCGGAGGAAACTAGTGAACCTCACATCATTCTAAGTGATGGAAAAATGCACCCCGACCGTTTTTGGAGGGAACTAGGGTGCCATATAGGCGAACCACTATTTTGAGACACTCATCCTGTGACATGTTACTAAGTTAGTTGCTACCAAAGGGTAGTATTGTTATTATTGTATAAAGTGGTTGAGTCTATAGGGTTGTTAGGTGGTGGGCGGGGAGTATTAATGAGGGATGGAAGTAGCTGGGGGAGGGTACGAATTGACTTGGTGATTTCCAGGTTTGATGGAGGAGGGTTAGGCCTCAACCCAGAGTGAAGTGTCTCTTAGAGAAGTTCTTAACCTTCTTCCCCATTTTCTTCTCCTCTCATCCTCTACTTATATCTGTTGTAATCTAATATGTTATAGTTAATAGAAATCCACTATTTTCTATATCTCTATCACCTAGATACCTATTAGTAGTGCTACCGTATTTTTCAAAAGTGGATCTGTTTGGATGGATCACAGAATCATATACTTATTTCCAAATAAATCAGATACCTAAATATATGAAATTAACTTATTCATATCTTTTCATAGAGAACAAGGCACTCTTTTGGTTTTTTCCTTGGTGGAGTGATAATCTTGGATCAGATTGGGAGAAACTAGAGATAATTATTATGAATAAATATGGGATCAACAAGGAGAACCTTATTCCTAGGTTGTGTTTGAAACCTTCTATTCTTGAGGATATTAGTCCGACTATTATGAGCAGTGAGGAGTAGTTTGATTTTTGTTCAGAATTTGGAGAACAAATTGATGAAGAAGTGCATCATAATGCAATAGTATAAATACTAGTATGTTTAAGGAGTTACTAGTTGTGAGGAATCATAGACTTGAGTGTGTTATAATAAAGAAAAAATTTTTATGTTATGTATTGTTACAGTAGAATAGATATGTACAATAGGTAGGTAGAAGAAAATGAATGAATAAGAGATATAACTCTACCTGGAAGAAGACCACTCTATCGAGGATGATAATCAACACCTAAAATAGTCTAACCCCAACAACTACCAAGATGTAGTGAAAAATAATTCCTACCCTACCCTATAAAACCAACCCCCATTTAATACTCCACCTGCCCAGCTAACAACCCCCACCTTCTACAACTGGAAATAATGAACAGACAAAAGAGAAAGTACAATTTTTATACTGGTAGTTATTACTCCTATCCTTAAATAGGACGCCTCAAACTCCTAACATTTCCCCCCTCCTTAACCCCCCATCTCCATGGTGAAAAAAAACTGGATGAATATATGTCTTCAGTTCCAAAAGTATTTTGAGCATGTCATAGATCTTTCTAGAATGGGGGCTCTTTAAGATCAATGTCCTCTTGTCGGTACTCAACAAAACATTTAACACCAAACCTATTTAGTTTTTTAAACTCACAAATAACATCTTTAATTACACTTTTCTAACTCTTGGGTTCCACAAACACAGACCAAGCAGCAACAATGCAGCCTTCTCTTACCTCTGATAGGAATTCCCCCTCAGCAATACAATGCACAAACTTCCAAACACTCAAACCCTATTATTTGAAACCATTGTGCCTTGTATTTTCTTAGCAGGACCATTATTAACCCCATGAAAGGTTGAAACATCATTGGTTCCAAATCCACTAACTATATTAACTTTCCAATTCTTTCTTTGGTTCGAACTAGTTATGGACAGGGCCACTACCATCAATAAATTCTACCAGAAAAGACTAATCCTCTACATTATTAGGATCTAATTAAGATTTTCTATAGTAATATCAACATCCAACTCCCAAGATTAATATGTTATGAAGCAACCATGAGAAAGAAAATTTTTGGGCAAAATACATCACATTTATTTGTTTGGTGCTTCAAGGAGCTGTGAGTTAGAAACTGAAAAAGGTGAACTTTGATTTACTTTTACTAGATAATATAAGCACCGTGATCATTATCCAAAAAAAATAAAGATATAACAATTCCTCATATATATTTTTTACATAACTAATTGTTATTTAATTATTTATTTTAGAATATATTTGAGTACCAGTAAGGAAATTCTTAGAACTAAGGAACCCCGGTTGTTGAGCCTGATTCATCAACATCCTATGTGGTTGTATATTTTAGATTAAGATTGGAAACATCAATTCTAGGGACAAGTCCCTCAACCCAAACTTCTTTTACTTGTATTGAAGTTGATGTATTACTCTCATGCTCAAAATCATCAATACATTTTTTATCCTTTTAAACAATCAACATTGCGAGAGGTCCAAAATTTGTGTCAGTGCTAGAACTTTCACTAATTTTTGAAAGGCATCTGTGTTTTCCATATTCATATTGTGTAAATAAATATGAATGTGCTAGAATATTCATAGTACAAACCCATAAAACATATCTTTCCCTCTCTATTAGAAATATTGAGTCAACAACATGAGGATAAAATCATCTATACATTCCCTTTTTGACTGCAACAACCATTGGTCTAATGGATTTCTAGACATAAGGCTTGAAACTTCCGGTAACAACACTATTCTTGTAGCCCACTTCATCATTAGTAGTGGAAGATATTAGCTCAATAACAACAGTACCAATCGTATTTTCAACCAAAGGATATGTAAGCTAAGCATATATGGTGCAATTAATTTTAATGAAAATGCTTCTTGTAGAAGTGTGAAACCAAAATTATAGACCAATGAAAATATAGTCCCATGTTATCTAGAAATTTTTGTTAGTTGTGTGAACTTCCTATTGGGTGAAGGTTGAAAAATTCCCCAAACTAGAAAGTCACTAACATATACTTACACATAGGAAAAACCTCTTCCAATAATAACAAGAATCAATTGGGAACCATATAGTTCTAGTCCATATCCTCCAAAAAGTAATCCAAATCTATAATCTAGAGTACCTTCATCATGTGATCTGGTTTCCAGTAACATATTTTTTTCCAAGCTCTGACACCATTGGTTGTGGACGCATTGCTCATTCCAGGATCTCATGCGGGATTTTATTTCACCACCACCTAATCAAGTTCCAATGAGAAAACAATAGAAAAATAGAGCTTTTCTGTCATATTACCCTAACTAATATTTCAAATAACACTCATTTCTCCCACCTCACAAAATACCCATAGAGATAAGACTCCATCCTCATTATATTCTTCATGCCTCATGCTAGGAAAGGAACACTGATTCTCTTTGACACAAATAGTGGGAGGTGAGGTGATTTTCTTCATACCTTGCATCGCTAAAGATGGCTATTGTTGCACCACCTCCATACTAGAACTCAAATAAAAAAATACCTCTTTAGAATATTCTTCATATTCCAAACCAAACTCATTCTTATCCTTGCTACTTAGATTATTTGTACTGAGATTCTATAGCATAAGTGTTATCTGTAGGTTTCAGGCACAATGAAAGCATGTGATGTGAAGTGCCCAACTTTTCTTTTTTTCATAATCTATAATCAATCCAAGATCTATATGATGATGAACTCCATGATCCATGGAATTGAATCAAAGAAAATAGACAAGGGATAGAACATCAGAACTAGATGGAGGATCATCTCATATTATTTATAATAAATTTAATTAATTAAGAATTACCTTGATTAAATTATTTATCTGTTGATGGATTTAGTAGTAGATTTGTGATGAAATATTGTTGCGTTGTAGGAATCAAGTGAACATTCCCTCTAGTGGTAATCCAAATGTGTTCCAAAAATCTCTAGATGTTTTTGAAGGAATCTCTGGGTTCTAGCACATTAGATCATTGCACATGCATTGTCTTCTTTTGATTACTTTGAGAATCACTTCTATAGTGTTCTCCTTGATCTGGTGGAGAATATTGCTCTATGTTCTTAGTAGTGTTATTAGAGAAGGAAACTCTCTAGGTATTGATTGGATTATCCAATTCCATTGTTCACAACCAAAATAATGAATTGAATTACTTGAGACAACATCATAACCAAGTTTAAATATCGATGGGATTAAAATAAAATAATTTCACAATTTCCCTTAATTATTTATTTAATCCTAATGAAACCCCATCTCAAATAATAATAATAATATTTATCGACATGCTCTTAACTTTCAAATTAAAATTATATATCATTTAATCCAATAATATTCAATATTTACTATTTTATCACTAGACCTAAAATCTCAGTCTTCCATTCCTCCATAATATTTATCAAACCATGAATAATGTCTATTTATTTATTAATAAATTATCATTACATTATTCTCTAATAAATAAATAAATATTATATGTACTAAATAGAAAATAAATATTTATATGAAATAAATCATACATGAATAATTATTAAACCACATATGGGAATAATATTTATTCAACCTGTTAAATAATAAATAATAATATATTACTTAACTAAGATTCTGGATACACTTAGCATGGACCCTCTAGGCATTTTTCTCATTGTCATTAGGTAAAGCAGCCTAAAGTCCAAGGTGAACATCTAGAAACATGCCAAGGAACTCATAGAGAAAGAAATTAATTATACAACAACATGATACCTCATATGGATGCTTACTGTGTAATATAATCTCTTTATCATGATGTCTCAAATGAAGAAGGTTGCATGGTGGTGTCTTAAACCTATGTGCTCGATGTCTCTTTCATTGACTCCCGAAAATTGAACTTTCCTATAGAACACCATGGTCATGGATTTGTATAGGATATATCATTTCTATAAAAGGGCCTGAGATATCTACTTTCATTAAATAAAATAATGGAAAAATCCTTCCTTTCATTATTCATTAATGAAATATTACTCGTGATGTACCCAACGTATCCTACCTCGTTATAAGCATTTGTCATCACTTTTTTCATCAATACATCAAATTACACAATTCATAATACTTATTAATAATAATATTAAAGTCTAAGTACCAATACACATGTCCGAAAATAGGAACATCTAATGACACATATAAATGTGGATTTCCTACTGGCGGGTCTCATACTCATAATATCCTACTGGATATTATCAAGGGTATACACCATGAGAAGGTGCCTTAAAGTCCTATGAGTATACTACCATGATAGACTGTATCATTTTTGTCCCTAAAATGATATCATATTGCTTCAGAACATTTATTCAAGAATAGTGTCATAGCACTTCTAGGTTCTCATCATAGCGGAGAACTACTATGACCTTTAGTGTGAAAAATACTCTTAGGACATTATCACATACTATGTTATATAGAAGAACAATCATGATGTGAGAAGTAGTTTATTAATATTTGTTTGATTATGAATCCCACATCAGACTTGTGGTCTTATGTGGTCTTTATTATTCATTATAAAATAAACTCATGTCCTCCCTTAGAGAGGCATCTTGGGTATTGGGATCTCCACTTTTATTATTCTACATGGTATTAGAGGGGGTTTTCTAACCCAATTCCTCTCTCCCATTTTTCTATTTCCCTAGGTTTTCCCTGTGTTTTCCCCCGATTGGGGTGAGGGCTCCCAGCTGGATGAGTCCCTCCCCCTGCTCCTCCTCAAGGAAGCCTCTCATCACTGGCGCCTCCAATCTATTGTGCTTCACCCATGTCCCTATAGCGTGCCTTCCATCCATTATGCTTCACTCGCATCCCTACAACTCTATTCCTCCCTCTTAATAGTAGCCCTCCCACCTACGATTCTTCCTCCCATGATCGTACATCATCATTTTTCCCCAACAACGACACTCTCGCCCATGGCTCTTCCATTTGAGGCCATATCTAGCATGTCGATTCCTTCTGAGTAGGTCTACATCCCTCGAAGGCCCTCTCATCTAATTTCTCCTTCTACTTATCCTAGTTTGGTGTCTTCCCCTCTCATGTGATATCCCCATCCAACTCGTCTCCCCTCCACCAGCCCGATAACCCCATACACAACACCTCTGTGCCAATGAAGGCATGCGATGAAGGAACGCAATCTAGATCCTCTTACATCCCTTGGATGATCATAGTGCCCCACCAGAGCATCCACCAACCCTACTAGAACTACACTCCTCCCATTGTTAATGCCTACTGTGTAGTTTTTCTAGTGATCCTCATCGTTTGGCCTCGCCCTCAGATTTCTTGACAAACGGATCCTCCAATACAGAATTCCCCTTGTCCAATCAATCGAGCCACCTATAGGGATTTCCCTAAACTCTATCAACTTGCATCGCCAATGTGTCTTTCCCAGCACCTCATCAACCAGACCCTCCATGGTGGTTTTCCTGTAGCTCCATTAACTGAACCCTTCTACACAGTTCTTCTGCTTCACCTCGACAACTTGTCATTCCGCAAATGTAATCTGACACATATTCCATCATTTTTCTTCTCAACAAAGAGATATGATCTTGAATAATTTCTTTTGTTTTGTCTAGTTTTGTCATCAAGTTGTGTATGTATAGCTTGAGGCGAAGTGTTTAAGTGTCTTTTCTTTGTTTTTGATTTGGTTTCTTTAATTATGTGTTCAAGATAGGTAGACCAAGATTAAGGGGGAGTGTTGGATTCTACATCCCACATTGGACTTATGGTCTTATGTGGTATTTATTATTTATTATAAAATAATAGTGTCATATCACTTATAGTTTCTCATCATAAAGGATAACTGTTATGATCTTTTAGTGAGACATATACTCTTAGTAAATTATCACATACTATGTTATGCAGAAGAACAATCATGATGTGATAAGGATTTTATTAATATTCAAAACCATGAATACAGTTTATCACAAATTACATAGAAGTTGGTTCTAGGGAACCAACTCCAACAAACTTCCACTTAAACTAGATCCAAATACTAACAAATTTCAATATTATAGATCTCTTATGATACTCATGATCATTTTGAGATAATCATTTATTCAACAGGTCTACCATGTTCTTTTTTTGTGGGTAATCTACTTACTATAACTTCACCCATCTAATGAAAATCCCTCAAAAGGTGATAATTCTAGAGTATGTACTTTATACTTTGGTGTGACCATGGATCTTTTTCAAGAGCCAATGATGTAGTATTATCACAATACAATGTGATAGGGTATTTAATATTGGGAAAAAAAATGTTTCGAATCTAAATGGCTTCCTTGGATACATCAGAAGTTGCTATATAATCAGAATCCACTATAGAATCAGCACCAACTGGATGCTTTGAACTCCTCCATATCACTGCTCCTCTATTGAGACATAAAACATATCCAAATTGTGACTTAGGATCATTATTATCTATTTTAAAACCAATATCAGTATAACCCCTAATGACTAGCTCTTCGTCTCCTCCCAACACTAGGAACATATCCCTAGTTCTTCTCAGATACTTAATGATATCCTTAACATCAGTCCAATGTTGTTTTCTTAGATCTTTTTGATATCTACCTACCATGATCAATGAATAGGCAACATCTAGTCTAGTACATAACATGACATACATTATTGGTCCTATCATTGAATCATATGAGATCTTACTCATTCTCTATTTATCTCGTTGTGTCTGATGACACATTTTCTTAAAAAGATGTAAACCATGTGAAACTGGAACCAATACCCTCTTGGATTTTTCCATAAAAATTCTCTTTAGTATCCAGTCAATGTATGTAGTTTGACTTAGTATAAAAGAAAATCTTGGATCTATCACAAGTGATCTTGATCCATAGAATATAGGATGATTCACCTAAGTCCTTCACGGAGAAACATTTTTTTAACCAATCTTTAAATGATTGTAAGAATACTATGTCATTTCCAATAAGTAATATGTTATCAACACATAATACTAGGATAATGACCACATTTCCACTAAACCTCTTGTAAACACACAAATCACATTTGTTCTTAATGAAAACAAATTATTTTATGGATTCATCAAATTGAATGTTCTATGACCTGGATACTTACTTCAATCCATAAATGGATCTCTTGAACTTGAAAATATTTTGGGCATATACTGGAGTCATAAACCCTTATGGTTGTGTCATATAGTCATCTTCTTGAAGGTTCTCATTAAGAAAGGAAATTTTGAAACCCATCTTTCAAATCTCATAGTCATTGTAAGTTGCTATAATAAGTAGTTTTTTGATGGATTTAAACATGGAAAATAGTGAAAATGTTTAATTGTATTCAGTTATTTGAAAAATTTTAAACCCTTCAGCCACTATCCTTGCTTTATAGGTATTTAATTTACCTTTCATGTCCAGTTTCCTCTTGAATACCTATTTTCATCCAATGGGATTTACATCAACATGTGCATTGACCAGAACCCAAACATGGTTCTGATACATGGAATCCATTTCATAATTCATAGCTTCTTGCCATCTTGTAGCTTTTAATCTCTCTACTTCCACCTTTTAGGATATAGGTTCATCATTTTTAACCAAAAACGAGTCACCATCATCAGTGACTAGAAAAACATTTCACTTTGGTTCTCTTACTTCTCTTACACTCCTATGAAATACTTGTTTTTTAGAAACTACTTCTTCCACGGGGACCTCGGGAATCTGTTCCTGTACCAACTCTTGTGTATCTTGAGCATCAACTTCATCGAAGTAAATCTTTATCACACTATCCTTTCTAAGGATGTTCCCCCTCTTAATAAATATGAATATTCTAGAGGCAATAATTTTCTCGTCTGAGGGGTTGTATAGGTAAATCCCTTTGTTTCCTTAGGATATACTATAAAGATACACCTTGCACCCCAGGGTGCTAATTTGTTTCCTGATAAGGCCTTAACAAATTCCTTGAAACCCCATACATGTGTATGTGACAAAATTAGTTTCTTCCCACTCTATAACTCAAAGGGAATTCCATTTTCCACTTTAGTTGGTACTTGGTTTACTATATATACTATAGTTTGTAATTCATATCCCCAAAAGTATAATGGAAGATCTACATGAATCTTTATCGACCTTACCATGTCTAACAAGGTATTATTCCTTATTTCACTAACACCATTCCACTGTGGTGTGTAAGGGGGAGTGATTTGAGATATAATCTTAAACTTCTATAGAAAGTCAATGAACTCTTGGTTAAGATATTCACTACCTCAATCTGATCGAAGTTTATTTATCTTATTACCATGTTTATTATCTACTTCATTCTTAAAATCCATTAATTTCTCAAAGGAATCATACTTATATCACATCAAATGGACATATCCATATCTACACAATTCATCAGTAAAATTTATGAATTAATAATGTCCACCACTAGCTTTTACTAGAAATTTCTCACACACATCAATGTGTACCAATCCTAGAATCTCAATGGTCCTTTCACTTTATCCATCAAATGATGGTTTGGTATTTTTTCCTTGAAAACAATCATGACTTATTTCAAGTGGTTTTAGCTCATAATATTCTAAATAACCATCTTGATAGATATTTTTCAAACACTTCTCATTTACATGACCAAGACAGTGATGCCAAAGTTGGGTGTTATATGAGTCATGTGAAAATGATTCATTATCAATTTCCGATACTTTTTTTTTCATAATTTAATGCAAAAATACTATTATTTAAATTCAATATACCATAAAATATGTTGTACTTATAAAAAAGAATCTTTTATTTCCAAACTTGAAAATAAACCCATATGCATCTAGGCATGATACAAATATTATGTTCTTGGTAACTATAGGTAAGTAATAACAATCTTTCAAAAAAAATCATTCATGTTGGCAAAAAAAGGTTATAGTCACTAATGGCCAGAGCATCCAGCCTTGCACCATTTACACCTCTCAAATCCACCTCTCCTCTAGCAATATTTTGGAATCTACTTGGTTCATACAATTGGATACAGATTTGAGCACCGCAAGCTATATTTCATACCAAATGTGTAGATATTGAAAGATTAAACATGATAACTAATGCACCTTTATATTACCTTAGCTTCTGGGTGAAGTTCTTCTTTTAGTGGACTAGATTTCCACATGAAAAAAATACTGCCGTATTTTATTTTCCCTACCTCTAGATATTCCTCTTATTGGAAAAAGTTTCTCGGGATATTTAGACTATTTATTGGTCTTGGGCATTTTTTCCTTGTTCTTACTTTGTTCATTCACCATAAAGAATATAATTTTATCACACCTCATGTCCTTACCTACTTGGTGCATTAAGGTAATAAGTTTCAAAATACTATTCTCATTATTTATCATATTATAATTCACAATAAAACCAGAGAAGGTCTTGGGAAGTGGTGAAAGTATGAGATATGTATGAAACTAATCTTTGAATTTAATCCCTAAGTTGTCTAAGTGTTCAATGTATCCAATAATATTGACTATATGAACCCCATCTACCATAGACTCTCCAAGATTAGTTTTTTAACAAAGCATTGGGGATCTTGTACATCTCTTGTCTCACCTTCTCTTGATAGAGATCCCAAAGGCGATACATCATGCTATACACATTCATGTAATCATGTTTCTTTAAAATCTCATTGGACATGGATGATATCATGAAACATTGAACATATGTGGAATCATTCAAATGTTTCTCATAGAGTTCTAACTCTTCATCACTAGCTTCATTTCTAGGTGTTTTAGGAAAAGGTTCTTCCAGCATATATAATTTCCTTTCATGATGAAGGATGAAACGTAGAAACCTTTTCCATTCTTAGAAATTTGTGGCGGTGAGAAGTTTTTCCTTCTCAAGTATGGATCACAATGATATTTTTTTATTTCATTTTTATTGGTGTTTCTACCAATAAGATAATTAGAATTTCAGTACTTTATTTGTTAAAATTTAGAGAAATAAATAAATATTATATTTAGTAGTCTCCTACTATTTTATCAAAACCCAATAATCCTAACCATTGTCTTCAGAATATCATATTTCTTAGACATTCAAGTGGAAATGATCCACATTCCTCTTATCATTACCCAAATTTCGGTTGGTCAAGAAACTTGAATGGTTTTAGGTAGGCATTCCAAATTTCGACTGCATTAACTCATAGTTCCTTGACCAGCTGAGTGGACTCCCCAATCCTGAAATCCTTAATTGAATTTCCTCAAACGTTTCCACTTGGTTATACCATGTATTTCTTTGTAAATCAACCATTTAGGTGAACTAAGTTAATTCAATCCAAAATATCAAGTTATAATACCATGATAATTGAAAGCACCACAACTTTGGCTGGTCAAACACTTTGAACTTTGGTTAAATTTTAACTGAAGTAATGGAAGACTATACTGACTTAATATTTTATTGATACATTTTATCCTTTTATGTGTAAACTACCAATTATTATCTTTACCACATGATTATTGATATTAAGTGGGTTTACTTAAGTGATTAACCATGTCTTGGATAATATTTATACATAATCTAGTTTATTTTAGTTCTATCTTGCATGATCATTAATTCATTAATTATTTGATCGTGACAAAACATCCATAATAAAATAACTATGAAACTTGAAATAAATAAAATAATAAAGCAGTATTATCACGATCTTTACTAATTTTTAGTTTATTTAGCAGTTAACCATTGATCTAGGGGAAAAACGCCTTAAACCGATTAAGGTTTGTGTTACAACTTTCCACCTATCCACCTATGTATCTCCTTGGATTGGTTTTACCTTAGCTCCAAACTTAAACTTCCTCCACTAACTTGGGATCTACATACTTTAAATATTATTTTACTAAATGAAGGTTAGGGGGAAAGGGTTTAAATAAACGAAACCATGGGTAGACACGACCTACGTAATAAGAGGAGAGAAGGCACACATGACAAAAATTTAATTTAAAAATAAATTAAATAAAACCAATCACATACAAAGGTCCGGTCTATGATCATGATCATCCACAAGCATGCAATGAATTCTAAATTTAAGAAAACTAGGACTCAATTCTTAATCATTCTTATATAAGATAAATCATGCTCAAATCAATTAATTATCATCTTTAATTAATCAATTATTTTATGTTAATTATTATCTAAATTTCCTTGAGAATATCATCCATTATAATTTTAAAAAAATTAAATAAAATCATTTAAAACTAATTGTGTACATAACTTATACCTTGGAGTGAAAATAGTGAATACTCATACGAATCTACCCAGCAAGTATTACATGAATTAAATGATTTTTTGCTCACATGTTATGCTTAAATACACATAGAGTAACAATTGTAATACGACTTATACATGATATGCAGATCTGAACATTATACACATATTAATTAAACATTTATATATATAAATATTTAAACTGATCACATGGCATGTCCTATCAACTCAATGACCACACATGAGAAAATGTCTCAAGGTTTACATAATAAAATAAATGAATTTTTTAAATACATGTAATTTGGTATAAGTAGACGGCATGCACATGTGAGTTACATGATGTGTATATCTCTCTCCGTATATCTGAGGTACATAACTAGGGACTTGGCTTGTAAATCGTACCTTGGAATTATTGGAGTACATGATGTGTACAGTGGGCTACACGATGTGTTGACTCCTTATTACACGATCACTAGTCAGGTAGGTCGTGTATAATAATACACAGCCCATCTGTGACTTAAATGGAATACATGCCATGTATGTGGGCTATAAGGTGTGTACTCCATCTAACTGTGTGCCAGACTAGTTTGGTCAACACGCGGTTTAAGAATTAATTACACTTCGTTCCATCAATGCACATGGTTAGAGTAATTTCTGAATTAAATCCCACTGAATTAAACACAAGTATGTTATACCTCTCGTACCCCTCGTGGTTTGATTTTCATGATCACAATCACCCTCCTATTTATCTAATCTTGTTTTAAGTGTTTTTGGATGATAGGCATGATTTCAGGTGGCCAAGGAATTGGGCCAAGAAAGCAACAAGGGAAAGTGGACTGAAATTCAGTCCACCGGCCAACCGATGGAAGAGCACCGGCCAGCCGATGGAGGCCTGGACAGAAGGAATCCCTCTGTCCAGACCATCGGCCAACCGGTGTCACACCAGCGGCCAGCCGGTGGCACCCAGACAGAAGGCTGAGCCACTGCCTCAGCACCGGCCAACCGGTGGCTTCAGCACCGGCCAGCCGGTGGCACCAAGCCTGAATAGTGTTTGCTACTGCCTCACCACCGGCCAACCGGTGGCCTCCTCACCGACCAGCCGGTGGCGCCTGGACAGAAACCCTCCTCCATTTTTCACACACCGGCCAACCGGTGGCTCTGTACCGGTCAGCCGGTGGAGCCAGTCAAACTAGCCGTTGGGCTTTTGACCAGCCTGTCCACTTGCCTTCCAACGGCTCCGAAAGCCTCTCCAACGGCTCCAAAGGCCTCCAACGGCCATATGAGGGTTCCCCCTCTATAAATAAAGGACCTTGAACCCCTGGAAGCCTAAGGATCAATACCGGAACCATAACCAAGCCAACGGACACATTTCTCATCATTTGGCGAACCTCCGGCGGACTTCCTCCAAGGAACCTCAACTGCTCCAATCCACTTCCACATCCAAGGAGCACCACCATAGAAGCTTGGGAGTGCACGTCTTCAACTCCAATCAACCATTGGCGCCCAAGGCTTCTCAACAATACGGTTTTTATTGTTTTATTCATTTTGAGCTTAAATTTGGGTTTGTGCCTACAAACCCCAACTCTTTCTCTCATCCTTTCTTTTGGGTTTTCACATCACCTTTAAGGTGTGAAGAGGTTAGTCAAGCCTTTCCTTTTAAAAGGCTTGAATCAAAGGTGAGCTAGCCTTCACCCGTAAAAAGGCTAGTGGGTTCTTGCTCAACCATTGAAAGCAAGTGGGTTCTTTCATAACCATTAAAAGCAAGCTGTAATAGGTGAGCTAGCCTTCACCTGTAAAAAGGCTAGTGGGTTTTTTGCTACAACCATTGAAAAGCAAGCGGTAGAATCTCTCAACGGTTGAGTTGGGAGCGGAGACGTAGGCCGGGTTTTTGGCCGAACTCCATTATCAATTCTTGTGTCTTGCCTCTTTTATTTCCGCTGCACTTTCAACTTTGATTTTAATTTGTTAATCATTTTTTTAAAAGGCAATTCACCCCCCCTCTTGCCATCACCTCCTTTTTTCTCCGCCCAAAAATTGGTATCAGAGGGAAAATTTGAGTAATACCCTAACCGGTTTCAAATTAAAGATCCATTGTGATGGCATCCACTTCTTTCGCCCCCGAAGGCTTTTCTTTGAGTCGTGCTCCATTCTTTGATGGAACCGACTATACATATTGGAAAACCCGCATGACCGCTTTTCTTAGAAGTATAGGTTATCCCATTTATAAAATTGTCATGCAAGGTTACACTCTCTCCTCCCCCGATGAATCCAAATGGACCCAAGCCGATATTAGAAATTTCGAGCTTGATGGCAAAGCCATGAATGCTCTACATTGCGGCCTTGACCGAAATGAATTTAATCGAGTGTCCACATGCACCTCATCTCATGAAATATGTAAACTTTTGGAGGTTACCCATGAGGGGACCAACAAAGTCAAGGACACTCGATTGGACATGTATCGTCAAGATTTTGCGTCTTTTACCATGCATCCATCTGAATCTATTACTGAAATGTTTACGCGTTTTACTGATGTTTGCAATGGGAGAAAGTCCCTTGGTGATGATGTTTCTGCAGAAACTATGGTGAAGAAGATCCTATGGATCCTACCAAGCTCATGGGCTCCAAAAGTGACGGCTATCCAAGAAGCAAAGGACATAAAGAACATGCCGGTCGAAGAGCTCATCGGATCCCTCATGACATATGAAATCACCATGAGGAGGCAAGCTGAAAAGGAAGGCAAACCGATCAAAATCCCAAAGAACATCGCCTTCAAGGTACAAAAAGAAGAAAGCTCATCCTCCTCCTCATCTTCTTCCTCTTCAAGCGGCGATTCCGAAATGGAGGATCTTGCCCGCAAAATGCACAAATTCATGAAGAAGCACAAGAAGAAGAAATCCCGCAAGGCCCGCAAGGCTCAACCCAACGAAAAATCTGAGCCCAAGGTAAAATGTTACGGGTGTGGCGAGAAGGGCCATTACAAGCCCGATTGCCCACTCAACAAGAAAAAGGCCAAACAAAAGGAGAAGAAGAAGGCTTTCAAGGCCACATGGAGTGATAGCTCTACATCCTCCTCATCCTCCTCCTCAAGCGACAACGGTAATAAATGCCTAATGGCATTCCATGAGGTAACTTCTTCCGACTCCTCATCCTCTTGTTCTTCAAATTCAAATTCTTTAAATCATTTGTCATACGAGGATCTCCAACATGCTAGAGATCAATTGGAGGAAGGTTTTCACGAACTTTCTTCCAAATTTGTTGCTTTAAAAAAGAATTTTAAAAAACTCTCTTCCGAAAAAGAACAACTTCTCAAAGAGAAGGAAGAGATGTCCCTCAAAATCCAAAATTTTTCCGATGTTGATTCCATGGAATCAACCATCAAAGATTTAAGGGAATCCCTAGCTAAGTTCACCCAAGGGGAACAAAATCTGACCAAACTACTAGGTTCCCAACGCATTTCTAGAACCACCGAAGGGCTTGGCTATTCCAAGCAAGCTTCCTCCTCCCATGCTCCAACTATTTTTGTAAGGGGGAGCTCTCAATTTAAATTTTGTAATTATTGCAAAAAACCCGGGCACTTAATTTATGAGTGCAATTGCAAAAATGCCCGGTATGGTAGGCCCAAGTCTATTTTCTTAAATGATGAATTTTTTAGGAGAAGACCCGCCACTAGACAAGTATGGATTGAAAAATCCCTCTTAGCAAGTCTCTCCGGCCCGAAATTTGTCTCGGTTTCAAACACCTCTCCCCGATGATTTGTTGTTTTTATTTAGGGGGAGTTAGGATCATTTAAACCCTTTTAATTTCAATTTCAAAATTTTCGATTCAAACTTTCAATTTCAACACTTGGTATCAATTTTTTCATTTCAAAATATTCAATTCAAAGTGTTATTCAATTTTCTTTTCAAAACTTTCAATTCAAACTATTATTCAATTTTTCATTCAAAACTTTCAATTCAAAATTTTCATTTCAAAATTTTCGATTCAAAACTTTTAATTCAAAATTTACTTTCAAACCTTTCAATTCAAATTTCAAAAATTTCAATTGGTTTAAAAACTCAATCTTGTTTTTCAACTGTTTCCCTCAATCAAGTTTTTTGCCCCGTGCTATTTTGATAATCACAAAGGGGGAGAAATTCTTGGTTGATTGGGGGAGAAATCTTTTAAAGCATGCCTCTCATTTCAATCTTTTACATTGTTTGTTTTGGTGATTGTGATCATCAAAATAGGGGGAGATTGTTGTACCTCTCGTACCCCTCATGGTTTGATTTTCATGATCACAATCACCCTCCTATTTATCTAATCTTGTTTTAAGTGTTTTTGGATGATAGGCATGATTTCAGGTGGCCAAGGAATTGGGCCAAGAAAGCAACAAGGGAAAGTGGACTGAAATTCAGTCCACCGGCCAACCGATGGAAGAGCACCGGCCAGCCGATGGAGGCCTGGACAGAAGGAATCCCTCTGTCCAGACCACCGGCCAACCGGTGTCACACCAGCGGCCAGCCGGTGGCACCCAGACAGAAGGCTGAGCCACTGCCTCAGCACCGGCCAACCGGTGGCTTCAGCACCGGCCAGCCGGTGGCACCAAGCCTGAATAGTGTTTGCTACTGCCTCACCACCGGCCAACCGGTGGCCTCCTCACCGGCCAGCCGGTGGCGCCTGGACAGAAACCCTCCTCCATTTTGCACACACCGGCCAACCGGTGGCTCTGTACCGGTCAGCCGGTGGAGCCAGTCAAACTAGCCGTTGGGCTTTTGACCAGCCTGTCCACTTGCCTTCCAACGGCTCCGAAAGCCTCTCCAACGGCTCCAAAGGCCTCCAACGGCCATATGAGGGTTACCCCTCTATAAATAAATAACCTTGAACCCCCGGAAGCCTAAGGATCAATACCGGAACCATAACCAAGCCAACGGACACATTTCTCATCATTTGGCGAACCTCCGGCGGACTTCCTCCAAGAAACCTCAACTGATCCAATCCACTTCCACATCCAAGGAGCACCACCATAGAAGCTTGGGAGTGCACGTCTTCAACTCCAATCAACCTTTGGCGCCCAAGGCTTCTCAACAATACGGTTTTTATTGTTTTATTCATTTTGAGCTTAAATTTGGGTTTGTGCCTACAAACCCCAACTCTTTCTCTCATCCTTTCTTTTGGGTTTTCACATCACCTTTAAGGTGTGAAGAGGTTAGTCAAGCCTTTCCTTTTAAAAGGCTTGAATCAAAGGTGAGCTAGCCTTCACCCGTAAAAAGGCTAGTGGGTTCTTGCTCAACCATTGAAAGCAAGTGGATTCTTGCATAACCATTAAAAGCAAGCTGTAATAGGTGAGCTAGCCTTCACCTGTAAAAAGGCTAGTGGGTTTCTTGCTACAACCATTGAAAAGAAAGCGGTAGAATCTCTCAACGGTTGAGTTGGGAGCGGAGATGTAGGCCGGGTTTTTGGCCGAACTCCGTTATCAATTTTTGTGTCTTGCCTCTTTTATTTCCGCTGCACTTTCAACTTTGATTTTAATTTGTTAATAATTTTTTTAAAAGGCAATTCACCCCCCCTCTTGCCATCACCTCCTTTTTTCTCCGCCCAACAAAGTACACGACACGTAACTCTGGTTACATAGTTTTTACTACTGTGTTATCCAGCCAGAAACCTCATCACCTCTAGATGAGTTTCTTGATTTTATTTTATTCATAAAATTAATCGTCTCGATTAGATCTACAATAAATGAAGTAAAAATAAAATAAAATCTCACAATTTAGATTAAAAGAATGATTAAACTTGAATTTAAAAACTAAATTACAAATGAGTAAATCACCAACGATGTTAAATAATTAAAAATAATTACGCGACCCCTATAATACTACTTGTAGGTTGCTGGTGCAGTAGAAGCGTGCGATGGGCACTGCTCAATTTTTCTCTTTATTATAATCGATGATGATAGATACCCCACCCATACTCAGTAGTATAATATTGTATATTCAATGGAACATTATAGGAATACCTTATTACAGACTCAAATCCACAAAACAAATAAAAGAAGAAGAGAAATAGGAGTGCTTCAGGAGGCCCCAACTGCTCTCCTACCCAATCCTTAAGGAGCTACTCTAACAAACTTATCACTCCCCAACGGTCCCCTCCACTGCCAACTTTATTCCCCCCCCCCAATATGTTGGAGTATCACATGTTTAGTTAGTTCTCACTTGACTCACTAACTTCCCCCACCTTTCTAGTAGTCCTCATCTATCTAGAATAAATCCTCTAGGTGGTAGGGTCCCCACCAGCACCAACACTTTCCCCCTTAGAAAATTAGTCTTGTCCTCAAGACTGAAAGAGGGAAACTGATTACGGAGAGTGAATTCATCTTCCAATGTAGAATAATTCATCAAGAAGATAGTCCATTGGATTAAAAATTTTGGATGATCCATTCCATATTTTTAATGTAAATGGTAAGTGAAAACAACCAATGGTCAGGGCAATGAGAAGAATCTTGTTCCATTCCTGGTGGTAAGGATGGAGGAACATGCTGCTTGCCAATGGGCCTTTTTAATTTAGAGACATTAAAAAATAGGTAAATCTGAGAATAAGCTAGTAAATCCAAGGGGTAAACAACCAAACCAATTTTCTTGAGGATGGTAAATGTCCCATAGAATCTAGATGCCAATTTATAGTGAATGTGGTGAGCAACATAATGTTGTCTATGTGGCTGGAGTTTTAGGAAAACCTGATCTCTCACCTGAAAACCCACATGTCGATGATACTTATCTACTACATGGTTCATATAGTCTTGGGATCGGGCCAAGTAATTTTTTAGTTTCTTAAGGGCTTTATCACGGTCCCCCAAAGCTACGACGACTGTTGTTACCCAAAATTTAGAGGGAATAAAACCGAGAATGGTTGGTGGTTTGCTGCTGTAGATGAATTCAAAAGGATTTATCTTAATGGATACATTATAAGTGGTATTGTAACTCCATTCATCCCAAGGGATCCAAAAATACCAAGATCAGGGATGGTCCCCCACAAAATAGTGAAAATATGTTTCAAGACATTGGTTAACCACCTTTGTTTGCCCATCCGTTTGTGGATGGAAGGATGAACTGAGGTAGAGAGTAATGTCATAAAGACAAAAAAATTCTTCCCAAAAATAAATGAGGTAAAGTGTGTCATTTTCACTCACAATAAAAGTTGGTATTCCATGTAGATAGACTATTTCCCAAAGAAAAATCTCAGGCACTAAATGAGCAGAGTATAGATTCTTGAGGAGCAAGAAATGATCATATTTAGATAAACGGTCAAAAACCACCAAAATGAAATATTACCCATTGGATTTTAGTAAGACAAAAATAAAATCCATAGAAATATAAGACCATATTGTTGTAGGAACATCTGACGGTTGAAGAAGACCCGTATGGGAAAGGGTTAAGTATTTATACCATTGACAAACCTCACACTAATGAAAAAATTTCTTAACTTCACCTTTCATGCCAAACCTATATAAATTGATGGATAAATTTTGATAAGTATAGTAAAAACCTATATGAAACCCTTGAGGATAAGAATGAAATTCTTATAATAACAAAGGAACCCAAGGAGAAGAAGCTGAGATAGCCAACTGAACGTGATATTGCAACATACCTTGGTGTTGGTGAAAATTAGAAATAGTATGATTTATAGACTATAAACCATGAAAAATCAATCCAAGAAAATTGTATTTAGTGACTCCATCAATCAGGCTGTGCCCCTCTTCCCAAACTACCTAAGACTGTAGTTGGTAGCAGTGATCTATCTCTTCATCCCTATAAGATAACACATCTACAACAGAGTATTCCCTTCCTCATTTATAAAATATTTCAAACTAGTACCCCAATAGTTTGACAATCTAAGATTGCTGATCAACCATAGTAATATGATACTCTGAATCAAGTATTTGAGGCTACAGGGGTCCGAAAAAACTATAAATGGGAAGCCTAATAGATGAGGTTTCCAATGATGAATGGAAAAGAACCAATTCCATAATTTCCTTCTCATAAACTGAAATAGAATAGTGGTGATCTAAAATACCATCACTAAAAAAATAAATTTTTATTCTTTCTTTCATGAGGACATCTCTTATCCCCTTCAGAAGCATCACACTCCATCTCAAAGTGTTTAGAAAAATATAGTAAAGCGAGTACGAGGGCCCCTATCATTAATTATTTTAAATGATGGAAAGCGTGTAGGGAATAATTTATCTAGTGAAATCTATCCTTTTGAGTAAGAGAAGTAAGACATTGATCCACCCTGTCATAGACACGAATGAGATTGTAATAATATCTAGTGAGGTTAAGGGAACTGCAGACTCCTTTAACTATAGTTGGTACTGGAAAATCTAACATAATCTACACTTTCCCAGGATCCAAGGGAACTCCCTCTTCTGAAATGATGCAACCCAAATATTCAATTTCCCACTGCAAAAAATTAAAATTCTTTTTATTGGAAAAAATTATTCTCATGTAAAGTATAAATGAATGATGCAACATGTTGTAAATGGGTCGACCAATCCCTAATATAAATAGGAATGTCATCAAAAAATATTAGCACATATTTTTAAGTAAAGGGATTAAATAAATCATTCATAGTTTCATGAAAAGTGGAGGGAGAATTCATTAAACCAAACAACATCACTAAATACTCATAATGTACACTATTGGTCCAGAAGGTAGTTTTTTCTACATCTCCTCCACACATTTGAATATGATGATATCCTGCTCTAAGATCATGCATCAAAAAGTAAGTGGATCCATGAAATTCGTCAAGTAATTCTTAAACCACTGGAATTGGAAAAATTTCAGGTATTGTTACCTTGTTCAATGCTTGATATTCCATATGCACTATGAACCATCTTTTTTTAGCCAAAAAAATAAGACTCAATAAAGCTCTTGAACTGTTCCTGAATATACCCCTGGACAAAATCTCCTGCACCAGTTTTTCTATTTTTTTTTGTAAATAGGGATATCTATATGGCCTGAACCAAACTAGTCCTTGTCCAAGGATGTGATTTATTGCATTTAACTTTTTATTGGTGCTGGAAAACCCTTGGTTTCATAAAAAACTAAAGAAAAATGGAGGAAGATCTGTTGTAATTCAAGATTTTGGTGAGGAGACAGAAGCTTCTCCCCACTACTCTGCTTGGACGAATTAATTGACAGTGAACACCATTAAATTACTTCCCATAAGACCCCTATAATGGAAATACTGATTCTCGATTAGATTGGTGGACTCCTAACAGAGTGTACAACTTATTTTCCACCACATATTTCATCACCATGGTTTTACAATTGATACAAACATGTCCAAGGGTACTTATCTATGCTACTCACAAAATTAAGTCTAGTATGCCAATATCCAAGACACTTGCTTCTATTTAACACCCATAAGCCCACATTATTAGCCATCTGTGCTGATACATCCCTATAATATCCATTTTATGTCCATTTCCAAGCTTCACCCTCATTCTCTTTTGAGTCTAGAATGGTTATCCATAGAATTTTAACCAATTTTGGAATAATAAAATTGTAGGAGGCCCCACTATCAATTAAAATTAAAATAGGTATTCCATTAATGTTACCCTCTATTTCCACATCATAGTGGATTCCTCCGAACAATCCCTAGTTCCACATAGAATACCCCAACCCTGCATATTCACAAGCATACATTCAGCCTCCATAATTTCTTCCAACTCCTCTATTGGTTCGGTGTCCTCATCTTTTTGAGGAGATGGTACAACTTATTCATTCTCTTCCCCCAAAATTAACACTCACATTTTGGGATCCAAAAAAATGTGCATCAGATTGTATGGTTTTCCACAATAGAAATACAACCCCTTTTTCTTTTGGTCCTCCCACTCTTGACTAGTTAATTATCAAACTCCGTTACTTCCATTATCATCTATATGAGGTGCCTCTCTACTATTACTTCCCAGAATCTCCCCTACCCATCTTATAATTAGTGGTGTTAGACTTGGTTTTTTAGGTGAGATTCCACTATAAGGACTCGACCAGTCCCTGCCTCCAGACCAGCGCATCCCCCCCAACTGCGTATGTGGTCCCGTTCCTTTTCTGTGAGCTATCTCAACATGACTTGCTAATTGAATCACCTGTAAATGGATTTTGGATTATGGATTCACACCCAAATTCATATTTCCTCATGAAATCATTGGAGGAAATATCCCATAGATTGATATTTTGGTTGGTGTGGGATGAGTGACTCTATGAACTCAAAACGTTCTATATATTCTTGTATCATGCCTTACTGTCAATTAAAATCCAGTTATTCATAAGGATTTTTCACTTATATACCAATAGACAGTTCCATTAACTCTTATTTAATTTTATTACATGTCAACTGAGGAATAACTTCTTCCAAGACCATGAACTAATGTATATACACTCCTTCCATACTCACTAGATCTAGTGAAATTTTTTCTTGTTCAGGAATTTGTTTAATCCAAAAATATAATTCTTTTCTGTTCATTCAACCATGAGGGTCCTATCTGTCAAAAATTGATAGTTATACCCATATAACTACTAGAAGTGTTCCAAGATTATCTCCTGTAATTTCTTCTAGACTCAGTATCCCCTTTTTTGGTCCTGATATTTCGTGCGATTGTAATTCAATCTCTCCTGGTCCTATTTTTGGTGTAGAGGTTGTTGCATCCTCTTTCACTAGTAGCTTTTCTAGATGGTGCAAAATAACAGACATGGATTTTTGTATCACTTTTAATCCATAAATTTCTTTCTAAAATGATCCCAATGTAGCCACTAAACTAGATATTTTTGATTCCACCTAATCAATATACTGGTCTTGTCCTACTTCAACATGATCCATCCATTGCTTCAACACCTCCAATAGAGACTGAATCCAAGTCTCCATGATCAAATGTGTGTATCATATCTCACCAAAGGAAACAAAGCGTTAGTGGTGGTGAGAATATCCGGAAGGTTGGACCAAAAATGATAGGGCCCCCACCCATACTTAGCATCAAAATATTGTATATTCAATGTAATAGTATGGCAATACCTGATTACAAACTCTAAGCCACAAAATAGAGAAAAGAAGAAGAAAATTAGGAGTGCTTCAGGAGGCCACAACTACTCTCCTTTCCATGCCCCAAGGAGCTACTCTAACAAACTTCTCACTCCCTAGTGGTACCATCCACTTATAGCTTTATCCCCCCAATGTATTGGAGTTTTACACGTGTAGTTAGTTATCATGTGACTCCCTAATTGCCTCCCCCTTTCTATTAATCCCCCTCCTTCTAGAACAATCTTGTCAGGTGGTAGGGTCCCCACCAGCTCTAACAGACGATCAATACGAGATCTATATGATGTTGAACACCATGATCCAAAAAATTAAATCAAAGAAAAAAGATAAGGGATAGAACACTGAAACCAAATGGATGACCATCACATATTTTTTATAATCAATTTAATTAATTAAGAGTTACCTTGATGAAAATATTTATTCATTGATGATCTGGTAGTGGATCTGCGATGCACCATCATTTCCTTGAAGAAATCAAGTGTAGATTCCCTCTAGAAAGGAATCACATGTATTCCAAGAATCTCCAAACATATATGGAGGAATCTCTAGGTGCTATCATGATATATCCTTTCACTTGTGTCATCTACCATTGATCACTTTGATAACCGCTTCCGAAGAGTTTTCCTTGATCTGGTGGAGGAATATTTCTCTCCATTCTTGGGAGCGTTCTTGGTGATGGGAGATCTTTTTGTCTTGAAAGCATTCTCCAATTATATTGTGCACAACCAAAATAATGAATTGGATTACATGATAAAATATCACAACTGGGTTTATATATCGCTAGGGTTAAAATAAAATAATTACACAAGTTCCATTAATTATTTATTTAATTCTAGTGAACCCCCATGTCAAATAATAATAATAACATCATTTCTTGACATGCGCTTAACTTAAGAATTAAAATTAAATATTATTTAATCAAATAATATTAAATATTTATTATTTTATCACCGGAACTAAAATCTCCATCCTACATTCCTCAATAATATTTATCAGACCTTGGATAATTTCTTTATTTAATAAATAAACATCAGTTCATTATTTTCCAATTAATAAATAAATATTACATTTACTCAATAGTACATAAATTTTTATATGTGATCAATC
This sequence comes from Viscum album, assembly GCA_963277665.1. NCBI lineage: Eukaryota > Viridiplantae > Streptophyta > Magnoliopsida > Santalales > Viscaceae > Viscum > Viscum album. Next base: position 1,712,476,357 of record OY728143.1, read on the forward strand.
ATACATTAATAACTATTAAACCACATATGGGAATAATATTTATTCAACCTATTAAATAATAAATAATAATATATTATTTAACTGAGATTATAGATACACTTAGTTTGTGAACCTTTGGGCCTCTTTCTCAATGGCATTAGGCGAAGCAGCCTAAAGTCCAAGGTTATCATCTAGAAACATGCAAAGACACCCATCAAGAAACAAGTTAAAATCACAATGACATGATACCTCATATAGATGCTTACTTTGTAATATAATCCCTTTATCATGATATCTCAAATCAAGCTGGTTTCATGTTGGAGTAATCAACCTATGTGCTTTTTGTCTCTTTCTTTGACTTCTCGACAATTGAACTTTCCTATAGAACACCATGAACTTGTATTTATTTAGGATATATCATTTCCATCAAAGGTCTTGAGATATATACTTCTATTAAAGAACGGGAGAGACAAATCCTTTCTCACATTATTCATTAATGAAATATTACTCTTGAAACACACTAGTGGAAATGGAGGATTTCCCAACACTTTTATGCTAATGGTTTTATAAAACTATTGGTATAGGAGGAATACACCAGTGGTTTGAAAAAAACCATTGGTCTATTGTTTTTATAATCAACCTTTCCCAATGTTTTGAGTAAACCGTTGGGAAAGATTTCATTTTTCTAATGTATACCAATGGTTTTTTTAAAACTGTTGGTAAAGAATATATTTCCCAATGGTTTTTTAAAACCATTGGGAAAGTTTTCCCCCAAATACATAGTAGATCCAATTCCCCCCATCCACGTGATTTTATCCCCAAACTGAATCTCTCGTAAAGCTCTCTATTTTCCCTAGGTTGCAAAACTCCTTCCACCCAATAGATCCATCTTCAATCAAGCAATTTTTGAGTTCTAAACTTCAAATCTATAAGTGCTACATTAATTTTAATGTTTGATATCTATTCTTTTTTGTTTTATGTTTTGATTTGGCCTAAACCAGAGGTCTGTATAGTCTATGGCATGGTATACCCAATAAGTGAACTTTTATTTGTTTTATGTTTTTATTCTACACTTCAAGTGTCATGATTGTGTGAATCACCTTTATTTGAAGTCTTCATAGCCACTCTTTATATGTAGAGTTAGTGAAATATATGAAATAATGGAGGTGTTGGTGATATGTATCCCCACTCAAATATGGTAAAAGGTTTGTTTATTCATATTGTCTCTAGGTGGGTAATGGATATAAGGATGGTCCATGTGAAGGGATTGGGGACGGTTGGGGTAGTGGTGTAGGTGGTTTTACATTTTTTAGTGGTGTGATATGGTAGTTTCTATGGAATTTAGTTTAGTTGAAAATTGGAATTGGATTTTTTATTTATAGTTTTTTTCAAGGAATAATGGGAAGGGTAGTGATATTGAGGATGAATTGGATGTTGGTTGGGTGATGGATTGGAATTGTGATGTTGGTTGGATTAGGTCTAGGTAATTTTCAAGGTATTATATGGGTATTTACTCCATTGAACACACCCCCACCCCCACCCTCTCTGGACACCCCCTACACCCCTGGACACCCCACCCATTGGAAAGCCCCCCCACCACCCTGGACACCCCCTGGACGCCCCATTGGACAACCCCCACCCCCTGCACACCCCCACCCCATGGACACCCCCACCCCCTAGACAACCCCCACCCCCTGGACACCCCGCCCCCTTGGACACCCCCAATGGACACTGACCCACCCCATGGACACCCCCACACCCTGGGCACCCCTCACCCCCTATGGACAACCCCCCTGGACACCCTCACCCCCTTGGACAGCCCCCACCCCCTGGACACCCCACCCCTGGAAACCCCCACCCCCTAGACACCCCCACCCCCTCAACACCCCCACCCCCTTGGATAACCCCCACCCCATTGGACAACCCCCACCCCCTATATATCCCCCCCACCCATGGAAACCACCACCCCTTGGTCATCCCCCCTAGACACCACCCCACCCAATAGACACCCCCACCCCCTGGACACCCCCAACCCCTAGACACCCCCACCCCCTTAGACACCTCACCCCCTGGACACCCCCACTCCCTTGGATATCCCCACTTGGACACCACCCAACCCCATGGACACCACCACCCCCTAGACACCCCCACCCCCTGGGACATCCCCAACCACCCTGGACACCACCCCACCCTCTGGACACCCCCACCCCCTGGACACCACCACCACCTGGACAACCCCCACCCCTTGGACACCCCCACCCCCTATACACCCCACCCCCCTGAATAGACCCCACCCCCTTGGACTAACCCCACCCCTGGACACCCCCACATAATGAATACTTTGACTTTGGGTATTGGGTGTTATGAAATCTCCCAACTTTTCAAAATATTTCCATTTTTTAGCATCAATAAATTATTTAAAAAACTCTCTTTACACATTTTGCATATTTGATGAAAATAATTCACTTTGTAATATCTTTAACAATGTTTTATCAGGTCCATAGTGTCCTCTTTTATGTGATAAATGAAAAAATTCCAAAACACATTTCACCTAAAATTTCGGAACACATAACTTAATTAGTATATCTTCACATTGTTTTAATAATAAGGTATCAACCCATGAATAGTTTACTACATGAACTAGAAACCCAATCCTTTATTGATATCTAAAATGGGGATAGATTATCCCATTTGGAAAATAAATTTCAATATCATCATTCTAAATCTCCATGTACATGGAATCATGCTTCTTTTCCTCTTGGAACCTTCATCTTATGACATAAAACTCCTCTTAGTTCCATTTAATCTTTCTTGGATCATGATCCACATGTATGACCATGATGTTTCAATCCCTGAGGAACTTTTTACCATTATTTTCAGATTATATTTCCTATTTATTCAGAATAGATATTATGAATATCACTCAAATAATCTTCTAAAATATAAAATTTCTTCGATCTAAAACTTACTCAACTCCTAAATAATTCTCCTCCACAAGTGTAAATGATATTATAAACTCATGTATATTTCTTCAAAGATATTCAAAACCTTCCTTTAACATTTATTTTGGTCTTAAAACACTCTCCAGATCTCATGTGATCAAGTTATTACTTAGTTCATTCAATACTTGAGAATAATGGGATTCTTCTCCTTCAAAGGCTCATGGATCTGAAATATCTACTTCTCTTTAACACAATATGTATAAGACTCTCAAAATTATCCCATAGATAATATATGTTCTTTAAATATACACAACTATCATGGTATTATATTTATAATTGAATTGAATATCATGGATTTATATTAATTTATGGTATTTTGTTATAAATATAGTATTTTTTTGTCTTTTATATTATGATTATAATATAGAGTAGTGTGTCAGTTATGGTTTCATATAAAGTGAACAATTATTGTTTACTTCAATATATTTTTGATTAAATTTAAATCTTATTGAATTTATTTTGACAAAATGACTTATAACAATTTTTTTACAGAATGGATAGAAGTTGGATGTATGAAACCGATCATATTCAAGTGATTTTCAAAACAATTTGGATAGTTTTTTAGATTTTTCATTTCACAATGCTTCAGATAGTGGTCACATACACTACCCATGTTACAATTGTGTTGGAAGAACTTGGTTAATCCATGAAGAATTCAGCTACCACATAACCAAATATGATTTTCAAGCAAGCTACTATGTGTGGTATCACAATGGGGAGAAAATAAAATATCAAATTGCTGATGATCCAAATGAGAGGACTGGATTGGATAATTTTTTATATGATTGGTTTTAGTTTATTCTTCATCATAAAAAAGAAAGTATTCTTACCCAAGAAGACTTCTATATTAGCACACATGATGCATCTAATGAAAATGATGATGTTGTCGGGGTGAAAAAATTGAATGATGCTACCACGACTCCAGTATATCTACAATGCAGTAAAATGAAAAAGTTGAAATTTTTAATCGGATTATTTCATGGGAAAGCTATGTATGGGATTTCTAATACTTCCATCGATTAAATTATTACCTTCTTGAAGGACTTACTTCCAGATGATGTAGATATTCCCTCAAACCACTATATGGAATGGAAGTTAGTTTAGAAACTTGGATTTTTAAGAAATAAAATCCATGCTTGCTCGAAAGATTGCAGTTTATTCTGGGGGAAACTACTGAACAAAATGATTGTATAAAATGTGTAACATCCTTCCAAAATCCAAAATCTGATGGAACACCATCCTGTGTGCCATAGAAAGTAATGTGTCACTTTCCATTGATCCCCAGACTCCATAATCCTTTTATGTATAATGAAATATCAATAAAAATGTGATGGAATGATACTAAGAGAAAGAAGACTAATGATGAGTTGCTTCACCCTATATATGGATTTTCATGGAAGATATTTGATGATTGATATCCTGATTTTTCATCTGATGTGCGTAATGTGAGGCTGGGTCTTTCGTGTGACGATTTTAATCCATTTGGGTAGATGATTACTTCACACAACACATGGCCATTTTTTATACACATTTATAACCTTCCCCCATGGTTGTGTATGAAAAAAAGTTTCAATTTCATGAGTATACTCATATTTGGCCCTTATGATCCCAGTAATGATATAGACATATACATGAAACCTTTAATAAAGGATTTGAAACTTCTTTGTGATGTGGGTGTGCACATATATGATTCACATTTGAAAGACATATTTAATATGTGTGCTGCGCTTATGTGGATAATCAATGATTTTTTTGCTTATATAATGATGTCTGGTTGGAGCATGAAGGGAAAACTATCATGTCATATCTGTATGAAGAATACATGATCCAAAAGACTAAAACATCACTATAGTTTTAGTTTTATGGGACATCGATGATTCTTTCCAATGGACCATCCATATAGAAATAATCTTCAAAGATTTGATAATACCATGGAGACTGATGATCCACCTCAGCGTATGTCTAGAACTGATGTTCGTAATGAATTTAAAGATTTCAGTTTTTCATTCAGGAAGGGTCAAATGAAATCTGGAAAGAGAAAGAATGTTTCCACTGAAACCAATTAAAATTAGAAGAAGAGGAGTATCTTCTTTGATTTTCCTTATTGTTCAACCAATTTGTTACATCATTGCTCAGACATAATTAAAATCGAAAAGAATATATTTGAAATTTTTATTTTAATTCTTCTAAATGTTAATGGAAATAAAAAATATGATTTACAATCTTAGCGTGACTTGGTGTATTGGGGCATTAGACTAGAATTTCATCCTGTGCATATCAGTGAAAATAAATGGAAAGGTCCATGTTCTTCTTATGTGATGAGACCTACAGAAAAAATCAATTTCTATAAGTATTAGAGACTATTAAAGTTCCTGATGGATATTCAAGAAACATATCTAAACAATTCAACAGAAGAGAGTTGAAGCTAAAATATTTGAAGACTTATGATTATCATGTCCTTATGCATGAGTTGATTCTAATAAAAATATGTCATATTTTTTCCAATAATTTAAGGGTTTCTATTATTTGATTGTTCCATTTTTAGAGATATTTTTTCTAAGAATTTGTCAAAGTTTTTCTTGTAAAAAATGTTTGCATATTCCCCATTAATTTTGTGTGAGTTAGAGAAAATATTTCCTCCATCATTTTTCACATGAATGATGCATCTGACTATCCATATTCCAACTAAAATACTTCTCAGAGGACTTATTTATTTTTGTTGGATGTATCCAACTGAAAGAAACATGTACACATTAAAGTCTTATGTCTGAAACAGGAATCATCTTGAAGGTTCTATCATGAACGGTTACTTGGATCAAGAATGTATGGATTTCTACTCTATGTATTTGTCTAATATTACTACAATAAGGAATAGACCAATGAGAAATGAAGAAGGATAGTATGAGAAAATTGAACCCACTTTTCCATCACTTTCTCAAATAGAAGGAATTCCTAGATCATATACATTGACGAAATTAATCCTTGAAGAGCGGGAGATGGCGCATCGCATAGTTTTGTTCAACTGCAATTTGTTCGACGACTAAATCAAATAATTAAATTGAATATTTATATCTTATATATATATGTTAAACTATTCATATTTTTATCTATATGGAATATAAAAAATTATATATAGAAAGCATTTTTTTTATCTTTGAGAAGGAGGGATACTTTTCATAGCAAAGAGTTTTCTTCTTGGTTAAAATTGAAGGTAAAAATATTACTGTTTAAAATAATTAAATCAATATTTAATTAAGTTTAATATTCATTTATATTTTAGGTATTGAGTTTTTCTACTGACTCTATCACTGAGGAGATAAGAGCTTTGTATTTTGGTCATAATACCGTGGTTCGTGACTGTAAATCAATTGTTATCAATGGGTACATATTTATTATCACTGAATGATCAAAGGAAATGAGAAAAAAACATGATGGTGTTATGGTTACTGCTATAATAGACTATTATTCCATTTCATCTTATAGTAGACCGCGATTTGAAAATGTAGGTTATTATGGAGTCGTTGAAAAAATAATAATAATGGATTATTACTCTCATGGACAAGTCACGATGATTAAATGCCAATGGTTTGTTTTGATGATGAGGTAGGACACATTTATTGATGATTGAGGATTTAGAGTAATTGAAATGGATCACACTGTTTCTACCGATGAACCATATTTATTTTCATCAATGGTGAAACATGTTTTTTATTTCAAAGATCATCTTCGAACTGAATTTGGTGTTATTATTGAAGTAATTCCTAGACATATTTTTGATTATGGTGATGATGGAATTGACACCATACCTACTGCCATTGGAAATGATCCATTTATTACTTTTGATGACTCCAATAGCTCAATTGTCAGAGTTTATTGTGAACCTAAAGTTGTGGTGGAAAATATATAGAATTATCAATCCATGTTCTCAATTATTTTGGTTTATCTCAACTTGGGTTGTTAAGGTTGGTACTATTCAAATTTATTTAATATTTATTACAAATATGTTGTATCCAACTTGACTGTTATTTTCAATGTTTATTGGTTCCAATTTTATTTGAATTTAATTTTATAATTTGGAATTGAACTATATTCAAACCTAAAAAACCAAAATTTTAAACTTGGTGAACATTTCAATTCTTCATTGACCATGTATAAAATTAGTATAACTCTAAGACCTCACTTTTACATTTCACCAGATAAAGAACATAATGGTTTATCTTCTTCTACAAAACATATATAGAAACCTACATCATCTACCTGGGCTAAAGAAATTAAAATTTTCCTTAATTTCAACATGTGATTTACCCCTTATGAATTTGGTAGATATCTTATCCTTGTTCATATGTTTATATCACCATTTTTAACTATCTTAAAGGTTTAATCATTCATAATATATACCTTTCTGAATTTTCTAGAGGTATAATTCAGTATGCTCTCTCTCTTGGCTGTTGAGTGAAATAAAGCCTTAGAATCAATGTTCCATGATTTTAATAAAATGGTGACACTTAGTAAATAACCATCCTAATCAAAATTAAATTTATTTATTACATATTGTATGATTTATTAAGTTCATTATATATCCATTCAATCTCACTAAAAATAATGGACAATTGAATTATCCATGAATCCCCCTATTCCCTCTTATATTTTTTTTTTGGGCTACACATCTGTTTTTATTTTCTAATTACTTCCATATTGGTTTTTCAAATTCATGAAATGAAACCAATTGAATAGAGGTGACAAAAAAAGATGATGGACAACAATTGTCGCATGGATGAGATGGGTGTTCCACCACTAGTGTCCGTAGTGAGTATTTTATTTCAAATATATATATTTAAATAATATATAATGTCATGTGATTAATTTTGTTTTAAACATTTTTGTAGGATCCACCTATTAGGAAACAATTATTTAGTGAGAAACCTAGTAGTGGTCACAGTACTCAGGCCGGTGGTACGAGGAGGGGGGGGGGTACGAGAGCTAGGCGATCTGGTTAGTGTATCCAATTAGACCCTACCCCTACCACTAACATACTATCTATCCCACATTCTAATCCCAGTGTGTCGTTAGGGACACATGGGATATTTAGGCCTCCCATGTTTTCACCACCCTTTACATCAGAGTCTCCTCACCCATCTTTACCATATCCGATGATGATTCCCAATCCCCATCCAGCATTCGGCCAACCATCTGTGCCATATTCTTTTACTTCTACTTCCTTCTCTATGAGCTTATATATTCCATCTTCTTCAACTCCTACTCCACCATAGTCTGTCCCTATAGAGCATACACTGGGACCCACTCCCCCTGTACAAGGTGTTACTTTAGTTTCTACAGATCTAGCAGTGCCCATTGATCAGACTGTCGTAGTTATATTTATAGAACCCTAACAATTTTTTATACCATTATTTATTTTCATTATAACATTTATTGATAAAATATTTGTTTTTATTTCATAACAAACACATCTACTGATAAGAGGAAGGAGTGGGGGCATATATAAATGTATGAGATGTGGAAACACCGCCCAAAGAGGATGGTGGACTACAATGAAGAAAATCAAATGATTGAAAAAATAGGGAAGTAATGTCAGAGTTTTTTGGCGACACTTACCAAATACTCGGACATCATTCCTGTCAGCCCGATCTCATGGAGACAGTTGACAAATTAAGTCAGAGATAATTCTTGGGCAGAGATATGGGTAAAAAAATATGTTGTATTTAATGAAATATATTATTTTTTTATTTATATGAATTAATATTTTGGTGTCAACTTTGGTTTAATTTCCCCAATGGTGAGGGTGCACGAACAACACGTATAAAGGATTTAGGTGAGCTTTGGAGATCCTATAAGCACAAGTTTTATATTGGATGGTGTGATAGATTTGTCATAGAGTTATAGGTGGTACCTATCATGGATGATTTTCTGACAGAACAGTATCGGCAGATGACTACTCATTGGATGACTATCCAGTTTAAGGTATTAATCACATTTGAGGTATTTAAATGAAAATTTTCATGTTTTTCATTAATACTATCTTTTGTATTATAAAATTTTATTTAGGAATCATCTGGAAGTAATAAAAAAACATTGATGATAAAAAATACCTCCACACATTGGGATGTACTATGATGTCAGATCATGAGAGGAAGCAGGTATAATAATTGTTTATAATTTTTCTTTACGACTTGCACTTTCTGTTGTTTCCTCCATAATTTATTCGATTTCTAAAGTTTTCATATAGTTTTAGTTATGAAATTAATTATCAATAACCTATTTTTAATTATGGTTTCCTACATTCAATGTCATTTTAGTGGTAAACATTGAATATTGAAGGACGTGTGCCTCGAGCAAAATTATTTTGCTCAAGTAGAAGGAAAAAAGATGGAAGTGTGATTAATAAACCGACTCAATAGAAGATTGTAAGTTTTACTTTGTTAATTTAAAATTTTAATATCTATTTTTAACTTAATGATCTATTTATATTTGTAACAGGCTAGTTTAGAGGTCCTTGATGCCCAAGAACCTGACAATTCTGTGCCAAATGATCACTTACATCAGGTGTTGGGAGATGAGCACCCTGGCAGAGTACAGTGCTGAACTGGGAATATTATAGTCCCAAATAGGTATTGGACCTCCTCAGGTATGAGTTTTAGTTCCACCTAGTTCCAGAAAGTTTAGGAACATGAAAAACAAGTTGAAAAAGGGCCACAGAGACAGCATAATAGTCTTTTAGGGAAAACACTGCATTTATGAAACTGATGGAAGTTTTACGTCCAAAACTTCCACCGAAGGCCAAAATAGCTTGGGACAAATATATTTCATTGATTAATTATATATATGGTGCACTTGGTACAAGTTCTAGTGGTGGTCAAGATGAAGTCGTTCTTGGTGATGACAATGGTGAGGAGGAGGCCTAGGCGGAGTAGGAGGGCAAGGAGGAGTCCGAGGCGGAGGAGGAGGGAGATGATGAGGGTGAGTAGGAGGCCGAGGAGGAGTACGAGGGTGAGGAGGAGGGAGTTGAGGAGAGAGGGGATGATGATGGGGACAACAATGAGGATAAGGATGAGGCTGATAATGATGGTGATGATTGTGATGGTGATGAGCGACATATTGATCCATTAAATTTTTGACTGATATTAATAACATTTGTTGTCTAATGATTTTTTGTGCCTGAATATATGTGTGATTAGGTAGGTCACATTATATTTATTTCATTATCTACAAATAATAAAACTTGACTTGATGATTTTCTGTGACTGAATATATGTGTGACTAATTCACCCCTCCCCTGGACACCCCACCCCCTTGGACAACCCCCCACCTCCCTAGAAAGCCCCACCCCTGGACACCCACTAGATAGACCCCCTCAACACCCCACCCCCTAGACAGCCTTGCACCCCCTGGACACCCCCACCCCCCTGGACAACCCCAACCCCCTAGATACCCCACCTCTTTGGACAACACCCCCACCAATGGACACCCCCACGACCTTGGACATCCCCCTAGACAACCCCCACCCCCTGGACACCCCCACACCCTTGGAAAACCTCCACCCCTGGACACCCCCACCCTTGGACACCCCCACCCCCTGGACACCCCCATCCCCCTGGACATCTCCACCCACTTGGACAACCCCCACCCCCTGTAAACCCCCACCCCCAGTATAACCCCACCCACTTGGACAAACCCCACCCCCTAGACAGCCCCCACCCCCTCCCCCACCCCCTTGGATAGCCCCTAGACACCCCCACCTCCTTGGATATCCCCCACCCCTGGAAACCCCATGGACACCCCCAACCCCTTGGACAACACCCACCCCCTGGAAACCCCCACCCCCTGGACACCCCAACCCCCTGGACAACCCCCACCCCCTGGACAACCCCACCCCTGGACACCCCCACCCCTGGACACCCCACCCACTTGGACAACCCCACCCCTAGATATCCCCCACCCCCTGGACACCCCCACCCCCTTGGACAACCCCCCACCCCTGGACACCCCCACCCCCCTGGACACCCCCACCCACGTGGACACCCCCACCCCCTAGATAGCCCCCACCCCTCCCCCACCCCATTGGACATCCCCCTGGAACCCCCCCAGACACCCCCACCCCCTTGGACAAACCCCAATACCCTGGATAGCCCCCCTGGACACCCCCACCCCATGGACACCCCCTACCCTCTGGACAACCCCTCTAGACAACCCCACCCCCTGGACACCCCCACCCCATTGGACAACCCCCCCATACACCACCCCACCCCCTTGGACATCCCCCACCCCCTGGACACCCCCACCCCCTAGATACCCCACCCCCTCAGACAACCCCTCTGTACACCACCCCACCCCTTGGACACCCCCACCTCCTGAAGACCCCCACCCCCTGGACACCCCCACCCCCTAGACACCCCCACCCCCATGGACACCCCCACCCCCATGGACGTCCCCCAACCCCCTGGACAACACAACCCCATGGACAACCTCCTACCCCCCTGGGCAGCCCCCCACCCCCTGAACACCCCCACCCCACCCCCTTGGACAGACCCCCACCCCCACCCCCCGGACAACCCCACCCCCTTGGACAACCCCCACCCCCTGGAAAATGAAATTTTTGAAGTCATTTATCCATTTTCATATCTAATTACATGTAAAAAGTATTAGTCAATCTTCAATCACACTGATTTCATCTAAAATAATCCATGCCTATGAATTCAATTCTGAATTCATATTCTGTATGCCATATTCTATATTCCATATTAGTCATATTCTATATTCCATATTAGTTATATTCTATTTTGTATTCCATATTAGTCATTTATCCATATTCTGTATGCCATATCCTGAATTCAACTTTGTATTACATTTTCTATATGTGTTATACATAATTAAATTTTCTATGTAATGAATTCTAAATTGAATACACTATAAATAATTCAGAATTTTGTATGTAATTAATAATTCATTTTGTATGTGTTATTCATTCATAATTCAGAATTTAGTACATATTTAATTCTATATGTATTCGATTGATAATTCAATTCTGGATTCTGTATTGCATAGGATAATTGGGTTCTGAATTGAATTCTGAATTCAATTAAATTTTAAATTTTATATTCAGTTCTGCATATACATGCTTATAATTGTAGGTGCATTGGGGATTGTATAGGGGGAGGTAGGCCGACCTACTACTGAAATTACAACAAGGCTATACCAATGGTTGTAAACCATTGGTATATGTGTGAAAAGTTACTTTATATCAACAGTTTACATAAAAACATTGGTAAAACTATATACCAACGGTTAGTAAACCGTTGGTATAGAACATGAAATCAGTATTTACCAATGGTTTTATGTAAACTGTTGGTAAAGAATTCTTCCAACAGTTTCAAAACTATTGGAATAGATCTGAAATTTCTTAATTTGGAATGGGTATCAACTGTTGGTATAAAGTTATACCAACGGTTAGATGAAACCATTGGTATAATGTGAATTCCAGAGCCATATACCAATGGTTATACTACAACCATTGGTATATGTCTATCCCCACAACTAACTAGCCAACGTTTTGAAAAACCATTGGTATAGTTTATACCAACTATTTTCAGGCCTTTACCAATGGTTTGAAACTGTTGGTATAAGTCCTATTTCAAATAGTGAAACCCAATGTATCCTACCTTTCTGTGAACATCTATTGCCATGGTTTTCATTAATACATCAAAGTTTGCGACTCATAATAATCATTAATAATAATATTAAAGTTTAAGAACCAATACACACATCTGTAGATAGAAACATCCAATAAAACATATAACTGTGGATTTCCCACCAGTGGGTCTCATTCTCATAATACCCTATTGGATATTACCAACAATGTACACTATGAGAAGGTGCCTCAAAGTCCTATGAGTCTCCACCCCTGCTAGTCTATACCATTTGTGTACCTCAAATGATATCATCTGACTATATAAAATTTATTCAAGAATAGTTTCATAACAATTCTGGGTTCTCATCACTATGACCTTTTAGAGTGACAATTACTCTTAGGACATTATCACATACTATGTTACGCAGAAGAACAATCATGATGTAATAATGAGTTTATTAATACTAAAAACCATGAATACAAGTTATTATAAAGTACATAGAAGGTGGTTCTAGGGAACAAAGTCAAACATTATCAACACCAATGGCTGTGTTCATATGACCAGTGATAGAGACCCACACAACACAATAAGTCTTTTATTCCAAAGTTACCTTGACTAGATCCACCAAATTAATCAATGAAATTACAGGGCACCTTGTGTAACCATTAGTATGATGTGCCTTTTTAGATAGACTCTATCCACTTACATTGCATGCATCACTGCCAACTCTTTCCTCACTAAACACTCCCATTAAATGAGTATCCTATATAGTTGGTAGGACCGTCAAACTTGATACTTCATGTTATAATGGTGTAGCATGATCCATTAGATGATGTTGGGCCGACTATCAGCTGCCCAAACTGTATACCAGGTTGTAACTCTCATAGTTCGACCTCGACGGTGAGGTTTCTGGGGCTTGCAGGGGGCAGCACGCCCTTACTCTCAAGGCTGAAGGCACCCGAGCTAAGTTTTGGGCACTATAGCAGATTTTACCAAACAACACTGGCATAGAACTTTAATAGTGTGAATTTTGATATGGTTATTATGGAATCTCAGACTTTGGAGACCAAAAAACTATAGATCTATAAACTTTAATCCACCAGTTACTATAGGACAATGGACTTACTGTGTGGTTGGTGGCACGATTAAATTATTTTCTTTATTATCTCATTTGAGATAGGGTTTCTACATGTATCTGAAACTCTAAAATTGCCTTTTAATTATGCTCCCAATCATAATGAAACTTATGCCTCTCTTTGGATGTAGTTATTATTTCTTGAACCACATAAATCACCGTGTCTTGTGATTTTCTTCTTGTTATTTTTTTTCCTTTTTACTTTTTTGTGAATCGTTTGTAGTTCACATCATTTCTGAAACACTTCAATTGTTATAGTTTTCGATCAAAGACTTAGATCAAGTAGTCTGAGATCAAGATTGATCTCTTTAGGACATTCCTTACCAGATCCAATAGTCACCATGACCTCTTTTTTTGTCCTCTAGTAGATGCATGGATTGATGTTTCTCACACTATTGTTGAAAAAACTCCATCCACTCTTCACCATTTCTGTATTTCTCCGTCATTGTTGGATTCAGTTTCTCCCATTCAGATCCCATATTTTTTCACAACCAAGACAAGAACCAACAAAAAAATGTGCACTCCAAACTCAACTGTGCATAGTGAAACTTCACATCTTCTACTATTTGAATTTCTAGGAAGTAAGCTTCTACTTTGGTGATCTAGCTTAATGAATCCACTCCTGAAAAAATAGGAATGTCTACTCTCTTTGTCACTCTATTCTTTTCATATGCCATAGTTTGTATGAACTTTATTCTCTCTACAACATTTTAAATGACCCACACAATATAAACTTAGAACTTCTAACAGTGTTTAGTGCTTTCCTAGGATAAGATTCATATTATACCTTACTCATCACATCAAACCATTGCCACGTGTTGTATCAGATACTTTATAATGTCTTCACAACATGCGAATGATTGTTTTTTGTGTAGTTATCTCCCTCTACTTGAGTTTGACAATGATCATTCTCTCAACAATAATGATATTTTTCTCTCAATGTAGTGATCAGATCCCCAAAAATGTCTGCTCCTATAATAGTGGTCACTTCTCATTGATCCAATGATGAACCAACAACGATCACCCACATATGTCACCTTCCTCTCAAGGATAATAAATCTCCATTTACTCCAAAATTCATATTTTCGACCTCATGACTTCCTATTGGAGTCACCAAATTGTTAGAACTCATAGGTTTGAGTGATAGAGAGAGATAGAAGGGATAAATAGTCTTTTTTTTTTCTGTATTATAGTATTAGAATAAAGATATACTATAGGTAGGTAGAAGAAGATGAAGGAAAAATAGATAGAAGAACTCCACCAAGAAGAATACCCCTATACTAAGGATAATGATCAACACCAACTATGGTATGACCCCCAACAACTACCAAGATGTAGTGAAAAATCTTTTGCACCCTCCCCCAAAAACCAACCCACCCATTTAACACTCCACCTACCCAACCAACAACCCCCACCCGCTACAGTTGACAATAACAAACTAATAAACGAGAAAAATAAAATTCTACCTTGGGAAGTTATTACTCCTGTCCTTAGATAGAAAACCTCATACTCCTAACACCAATTTGGACAGGGAAGGAATATCCTAAGTGAGCTTTAGAAGCAACTAGACTCTAATTATCTTCAACCAGAATAGGTAAATTATGATCCGAGTTCAATATTATAGAGTATGAAAGCTATGCCAAGGAGGTACAAATTGATCCTAGTTTTCTTTTGAGACCTCATTCTGGGGTGATAATATGTTTGAGCATGCCTCCAACTGAGCAGGATTGGAAATATGTTTGAGTTCAGGATATTTGAATTCTGGGATTTCATAGTGAGGAAAGAGTAGTGAATGATTTTTACAGCACTTGTAGAGGAAAATCAAAAGATAAGTCTCTCAGAGGTGTTGTACATATTGGAACTTGGTGAGGAAGTTGTGCAGTGGAGACATAATAGGGAAATGCAAGGGATTTTCCAACATGACTTTCAAATATTGTAAGGAGCTGCCTATGCTTTATGAGATGGTGGAGAAAATCTGCATCCAGGGCATTGAAGCAACCGAACTACCAAAGCGGTACGGACTACCTACATGACCGGTTTTCAAGACTCTCAACTGATGTAATCATTTTTGGTACATGGGAGCAACTTATTTGAAAAATGGTTCATATTAGATAAAGTTTTCATAGTCAGAGAGTCATAAGAAATTAGGAAAAGTGGGTATGATGTTGCAGTAACTGGAGATGGCACTATCAAAGTTCTATCCCTATGTTCAGTAGTTGTGGAATTGTTGTGGTAAACTAAGAAAGAATTTTTCTTAACAAATCAGTATCAATATAAAATAATGTTGTACTGCATGCTATTTAAGTTGGATTGGTTGTTAATTTTGGGTCATTTTCCCATTGGAATTTGGAGTTTTTGAGTGATGTTTTTGAAAGCAAAGTGCAATTTAGACCATTGTTGTTTTAGGAAATCAGAGCTGGTCTAACTAATTGTATTTTTCAAACCACTTATATCTTCTTTTAGGATATCAAAAAATATTATCACAACCTTTAACAACTCATCCCACTCTCATAAATTAGCAAAAAAGAATGTCACTGTGATGAGAAGCATGCAAGAAACTCAAAAAAAAAAACTTGATCTTGTGACTAAAATCATTTTTTATTCCAATTATTGTTCATTAATTGGGTAATATTGGTCATCATTTGACAATGGAAGCTATATATGAAACCTTGAAGAGTTTGAAAATGATTTTGTTGGATTTGGTGTAGTCCGGTTCCCTTTTGGATGTTGTTGGGTTGAATTATTTCGACACATACCATGGACTATGCTGCAACATCTATAGGTCGAACTCTATGGTGAGATCATTGGGGGTTGCAGGGCGCAACGCACCCCTGATCTGAGGGTTTAGGGGCCTTTGGACCCCAACCCAAATTTGGGAGCACTGTGGCATCTCTGACCACTGTGGCAGAGCTGACCAACCAAGACTGACATGACACTATAGCAGTGTGGACTTTGGCACTACTATAGAAGGTTAAACTTTAGAGTCAACAGTACTATAGCTCCATGGATTTCCAACTACTAGCCATTGTATACGTTTTTAATTGGGTGTCCACCATTCACTACAGTGTTGTGGACTTCTAGATATCTTTCACTGTAGCACAAAATACTTTTTGATGGTTAGTGGAATAGTTCTTCGTCTTTCTTATTAGCCTATTTTGGGCTAGGGTTTTGTGGTGTGTGAAGCTATGATACTAACTATAATTTGTGCTCCATACAATAGTAAATTTTTTGTCTCTCTATAGACATGGGGGTAATTTCCCAAACCACATAAATATTTGTGTACAAGATCTTTTTTTCCTTCTTTTGTTTTTTTTTCTTTTACTCTTCTATAAATCGTTTGTTTCTATCATTGAAACTCTCGATGCTTCCACATTAGATTTTGGGGTTGTTCAAATTATCAATTTTTTTATACTAAAAGGTTACGTTGAACATGTATTAGAATGCTAAAAGGGTAACGGTCTACAATAAAAATTTCCTATTTGGGGGAATTCTAGGTTGGTGCATTACATTTTATTGTGACACCTATTTCTGAAAACCAAAGGGATATGGGATGGCTTGGTATTCCAAAGACCAGATATTTTTGGCTATTTTTATAAATTAAAATGTTATACCAAGTTTTCTATTAGTTGATTTAGAAATTCTAAGAAGGATGAAATGGAATATCTCATTGCAAATCATTCTTATCAACTAGTGATTATGTGGATTAATCAAATAATGAATGATCAAGATGATATTGCTGAAACTAGTGATGAAAATAATGAATCTCTAGTCCTCCATGTAGTGGATGTAGTTATTCACCTAAAGGATACGATATTTTTTTAGGCTGAAGGAAATTCTAGGTATGAGAGTTGGAGGGAATTCGATATGTGTGGGTGAGAGTTTTATAACTGCCAAGGGGGTAGTTTTGTATTTTCCTTTATTAGTTTTGGGGATTTTTGTATTAGGTAGGGGTAGTTAGTAATTAGTTTGGGTTATTGGTTTGTTTTGGATAGATATATAAGTAAGGGTTTCTAGCTAGTCCAATGGGGTAATAAATAGGGGTCCAATAGTTTGAAGGGGGGTTACGAATATTGATTTTCATACTCAGTTTGGTTGGTTGGGGGTCACAACCTTTGGATGACTTGGTCGACTCTAGGAAGTGGTCTTCCGAGGTGTTATACATCACCCTCTTATTCTAAATCTTTCTTCTACACTCCATTGTACTTCTACTATAATATCTGGTTATGATCCAAAAACTACTACCAATATAGTGTTTTGGTAGTTTACTTCTACTTTCTGTCTCCCACACACTCACAGTCCCAACAGAAGGCATGGAGACTATTTCAAAAAAATAATGTAATGATAGCTCTATATCTAACCAAATGGATGGGGTGTCCTATGCAATAATGTATGTGGGAAGAGGTCATTACCAAATATAATCACTTTTATTTCCTTAGCCTTAAGGACAAGACTGATTCTCAAGGAGGTGCAAGTGATAAAGACCATTACACATCAACATAGCCTGCAAGACATTCTTCAAGGGGGGAATATTTGGGGGAAGCTCCCAATCAGAAGGAGTCTTCTTGACATGATTTATTTTTGTTCTGTTAGTATTAGCCTCTTATAATTTAGCATCCAACCCATGGACCATTGAAGCAGCCATCATTGAAGCAACCAACAATGAGGAAATTCTAATAGGTAGATGAACTACCCACCAACTGAAGGAGAAAATTTATTTGCTTCATCTATTTAATAGGATTAATTATTATCAAATTGTAATTGTAATCTTGTTTTGATCATCTGAGATTATTATTCAAAGAGAGAAATAGAACTTTACCCCTTCTCTAATGGACGTAGTCACCATTAACAAACCACATAATCTCTCATGTTCATCCATTTTCTTCCTCATTTGTGTTTGATTTCATCACCATGAAGCTTTGATACTCCAAAAAAAGTGGAATTAGAGGGTTCAGGTTTGAAATAGAGAAGGGGTAGTGAAATTTTCAGGTGACCAAAAAATTGAAAGTGCTTAGAATTTTTTTGAGCCCAGATATGTGAAGAGCATGGTGAGACGATTCGAACGGGGCATGTAGTGTCAAAATGGAGCTGAAACAAACCTGGTAGGCTTGGTTAAAGTTCTGGTCAAACCATGGATGCTAAAATACCCCCATTCCAGAGAAGCCGATATTGTTCATGTCTGCGGTGAATTTTCTAGTCACTAGTCTAATGATCCATATCAGTGCCACATCAGCGGTCAATCCAGACTTTTGAAATTTTTTTGGCTATAACTCATCCAATCTGAGTCCATTTTCAGAGATCTAGGAGTCTATTTTAGTTATTTTGACCATTCAAGACACATATGTATGGTTAGATTTTCAAAATTTACACTACATCAATGGATTCAAATACTGATAACATGATTAGGATTATCTCTTTCAATTATTACTTCTAAAAACCCAAAATGGAAGATATTTTATATATTAAATATTTATAGAAACCAATAGTGGAGACCACTAAGCTCATTGCATTGAAAGTGGAGGAATCATCAATAAGCAGTAAACTTATTGAGAATATGTCAGTCATTACCCTGCCAGTTGATGCGGAGTGGGTCATACTCAATAGGAAGTGTGCTTCCCAAATCTAGAAGTAGATCAAAAAAATAATTTTCAAAAACTTTTCCAACGAACACATTGCTTCTGTTATTTGGACAAAATTGGAAAATATGTATGCGAGGTTGACCGTGCAGAAAAAAGAAAACCTAATACGTCATCTTGTCAACTTGAAGTAAAAATATGGGACCAATGTATCATAGAATATGAGTGAGTTTTAAGGTACTTTTGATCAATTAAATTCCATGAAAATGATTATTGATGATGTGTTGCAGGCACTGTTGATGTTGAGTTCTTTACCGAATACATGGGACACACTAGTTGTGTTGGTCAGTAATTCAACAACATATGGAACTCTCACCATGGATATGGTGAAATATAGAATGTTGAATAAAGAATATCAAAGGAAATATGAGGGATATGCACCTAAATCAGAGGCTCTTATCACTGAAAGACAAGGGAAGTAGAAATGGTAGGGAAGAAGTGGAAGAAGAGGACCCCATGACTAAAGTATGAAAATAAGGAATCAATCAAAATCTAAATTGAGATATGATATAAAGTTCCACCACTGTGGCAATCCTGGATGATTCATTCAAGATTGTAGAAAGTTGAAGGAAGAGTAGAGGAATGGGGATGGTAAGACCTAAAATAATGATGTTGCAGTTGTCAATGAAGAAATTGTTATTATTCAGGAAGATAATTAGGTCAGTCTTGCAAGCCAAGAATCGACATGGGTGATCAATTCCGATGAATCATACCATGTCACTTCTAGATGAGAATTCTCCTCATCTTATAGTTCAGGGAGTTTCAGACATGTGAAGATGGGAAATAATGGTGTATCCAAAATTATAGGTATTGGTAATATTTTTCTAGAATCTAATATTGGATGTAGGTTACTGTTGAAAGATGTGAGACATGTTTCTGATATTCATGTAAATATGATATCCACTGGAATTCTTGATGATGATTGATATGTCAGTTCCTTTGATGATAGGAAATGGAAGAATACCAAAGGTAACTTGGTAATTGATAAAGGAAAGAAAGTTACTTCTATTTATCTCATAGATACCAGACCATGTGGAGGAGATGTCAATGCAGCTAGGAAAGATGTTCCTATATAAGTTGGAATAGGCATCTTGGTCACATGAGAGAGAGAGGAATCAAAATACTCTCTAAAAAAATATCTTTCCAGGAATAAAAGGTACACATCTAGATACCTATGTTGATTGTATCATGGGAAAAAAATACCAAGTATCATTTCATGGTTATATACCATCTAGAAAATAAAATGTTTTAGATTTGATTCACACTGATGTATGTATGATGAGTACTAAGTCGATGGGAGGTTTTTTTACTTTCATAGACGATCATTCTAGAAAAGTTTGGGCCTTTTATTTAAAAACTAAAGATCAAGTGAAGTATGTTTTCAAGAAGTTTTATGTAAAAGTGTAAAGGTAAATAGTTAGGTGGTTAAAGTGTGTGTGGGTAGATAATGGAGAAGAGTATTATGGTTCGTTTGAGGGGTAATGCAAGAGTTTTGGCATCAGGATAGAAAAATAAGTATCGGAGATGCCTCAACATAACTGTCTTGATGAGAGGATGACTAAAGAAATTTTCAAGAGAATGAGATGTATGTTCTCAAATGAAAAGCTTATAAACACCTTTTGGGGGGAGGCAATTAGGACCAAAATTTATCTTATCAACATTTCTCCATCAGTTTCACTGAACTATGATGTTCTATAAAGTGTTTGGATAGGTAATTATGTTTCATAAAAATACTTGAGAGTATTTGGTTGCAGGACATTTTTCCACATCCTGAAATATGAGTAAGCAAAGCTGGATAGAAAAGGAAAGAAATGTATCTTTTTGGGATATACTCATGAGGAGTGTGGATACTGAATTTGGTATCCTATTAGTATGAGGATAATAAAAAGTAGAGATGTGGAATTTCTTGAGGATCATACAATTGAAGATTTTGAGAAGCCAGAAAGTGCAGAGAAGTCGTAGTCTGAGGAAATTATAGTCAGTCTAGAATCAGCCTCACCACCATCAATTCCAGTTAGTGCGAGAGAGATATGAAAAACTGATGATACATTACAACTGAGTAATATTTCTTCATCTGCTAATATTTCTCTATCATATGATATTCCAAAACAAATTTCCCCTAAAACACAGTTGAGGAGATCCACTAGAGAACAACAACCAAGTCATAGATACTCACTGCATGAGTATGTGATGATCACTGATGGGGGAGAACTATAAAATTATGATGATGTGATCAGGAGTCATTAGAATATGGAATGAAGAAGTTCATTCAAGAGGAGATGAGATACTTTCATAAGAAACAAACATTTTATTTGGTAGAGTTACCACATGGAAAGAAAGTGCTCAATAACAAGTGAGAGTATATAATAAAAGGACAATATGGAATCTAACATCCACTCTATAGTGCTATAATGGTTGTAAATGGATTCGGTCAGAAGAAAGGAATAGGATTTGATGAAATTTTTTCTCTTGTGGTTAAAATGTCTTTTATTAGAGTTGTTCTTGGATTGGAATCCAGTCTGAACCTAGAGGTTCAAAAACCGGATGTAAACATTGTGTTGTTACATGGTGATCTTGATGAGGATATATAGATAGAGAATCCAGAGGTATTTCAGGTGAAAGGAAAAGAAAACTTGGTATGAAAGCTTAATAAAAGTTTATATGGTTTGAAATAGGTACTGAGGTAGTGGTACAGAAAATTCAACTCATTCATGGAGAAAAATGAGCACAGTAGGATGACTGCTGATCACTGTGTTTTCATCAAACAGTTTTCTAATGTTGATTTCATTATCTGATTTCTTTATATTGATTATATCCTAATTATTGGAAGATATATAATGAATATTTATAGGTTGAAGAAGGAGTTAAACAAGTCTTTTGAAATTAAGGACTTGGGAGATGCTACTCAGATCCTTGGTATGATGATTACTCATGATAGGAGGAATCAAAAGATTTTGTTATCTCAGGAGCAATACATTGAGAGGGTTCTTGAAATATTCAACATGAGAAAGGAAAAACCATTTAGCACTCCACTTGTGAGTAATTTTAGACTCATGAAAAGTCAGATTCCATCAACTAAAGAGGATAAAGAATATATGAAAAAAGTTCCTTATTAGTCAATAGTTAGTAGTCTTATGTATGCCATGGTGTGAACCAGACCAGATATTTCTCACATTGTTTTCATTATGAGATAATTCTTATCAAATCTAGGAAAGGATAATTAGAAAATGGTCAAATGGATATTGAGGTATCTCCGAGGTACATCTAGTCATTGTTTATGTTTTGGAAGTGACAAACCTATTTTAGAAGGATGCACATATGAAAATATGACAGGAGATGTTGACATGAGGAAATCCATATTCGGGTACCTAATATCATTTGAAGGGGGAGAAGTCTCATGGAAATCATGACTTTTGAAGTGTGTTGCCTTATCCACCATAGAATCATAATATATTTTGGTCACTAAGGGTTGTAAGGAGATGCTATGGATGAATAATTTTTTATAGGATTTAGGATATAATTTGGAGAATTATATTCTCTATTGTGATAATCATAGTGCTATTCATATCATTGAGAACCTAACATTTCATTCTAGGTCCAAACACATCGATGTGTGATATCATTTGATCCAAAATGTTTTGGAAGAAATATTGTTGAAAGTTTATAAAATTCGCACTAATGATAATGGGGCAGACAAGATGATGAAATTTCTACTAACATAAAAGCTGGACACCTTCAAGGAGACTGTACATCTATCTTCTATCCCAAATTGGTCATGAGGGGGAGATTTTTGGGGGTCACTCCCAATCAGTGGGTGTCTTCTTGGTAGGAATTATTTTTCTTCTATCAGCAACAACCTCTTCCATTTTGGAAGCCAACCTATGGGTCGTTGAAGCAGCCATCATTGAAGTAACTAGTGATTAGGAAATTATCATGGGTAGATGAACTACCCACCAACCAAAGGAGAAAACTAATTTGATTCATCTATTTAATGGGATTAATTCACATGAAATTGTAACTGTAATCTTATTGTGATCCTTTGACGTTATTATCCACTAACCCCCTTCTCTCGTGGATATAGAAACCATTTCAGAACCATGTAATCTCTCATGTTCATCTATTTTTCTTAATCATTTGTGTTTGATTTCATCACCATGAAGCTCCACTTCCCCAAAAGAAAGAGGGGGTACCACACTACATCTTGAGAAGTATATTATAGAAGGTGTATACAACCTGGGAATCAGTGAGCCTTAACTATTTTTTAGAGAGATATTTGTTAGGGGGTCACATGTAAGAATTAAGGGCGAGGAAGAGGCTATTAAAATGATCATGGTTGGAGAGAGAAAATGAGGAATTTTTTTCTATTTCAGTTCGGCTAAAGGCCTGGGTGGGAGAACCAAGGGAATCTCTTGATACTTCCATTCTGGTTCATCCTTTAATATAGTTATGCTCCATTTCCTTTCAATAAATACAAAACAGTCCACTCTTGTGAACTATTGGCTTAGGGTGTCTATAAATTACTTACATATTAAAATGAGGATGTCACATGATCCTTATAAGACCCCCATAAATTTGAGTACGCATATTCCAAAGGGCGAATACTCTTATGACTAGACCTGCTAAATCTTACTCTCTTAGCTTTATCTGAAACAAAATATTCAAAAAATGGAAGATTAGATGGTGTTATTCCCTTTAACAATATTTGTTTTTGTATTTATTTGAGACCATTGGAACTGGTGTTACCTACCATCCTATGTCAAATTGAAGTCTGTTCTTGGAAAAAATTATTAGAAACCAGCCCGGTCTTATGTGTGTTTTCCCATTAAAATGCACAACCCATTAGTCAGAATCCCTTTAATTCTAGTGTGGGATTCCCTAGTGACTTCAATAAATCCTACCTAAGATCTAAAGGAATAGTACTTATGGTTTATCATGCCTGGAGATATTGGAATCCTTTTTAACTCAAGTACCAACCTAACATCTTTTTAGGACTTTTATTTCTTTATATTGTAACTCTAACAAAACATATTCAACTCCTATGATTTTAGAATTTCTATTGTTACACAAGATCACATTTCCATCCTCAGTTTCTATAATCCCAGGAAAGTATTATTTTTTATTTCACATATGAAATTAGTAGTCTCAATCGAGGTCTTATTATTATCTTATACATGACTAGACAGATGTAAAACCTCTGCACTTTCATATCTATTTTCAACCATTAATGAATTTTCTATCTATTCTTTAGAATTATTAACAGTTTTTTACAGGGGTGAATTCTTTTAATGTGATATGGTTGTTTACAATTATAGAATTTAATGGTTATTTCCTTTAATTTGGAACTATTTTTTTCATTTATTATTTTTATTTCTCTTATTTCTTTGATCCCTGATAATATTAAATTATTCACCCTCATGCTTGATCCTATTCTTTCTCTCCCATCTTCATTTCAAGATCCCTTGACAAAATCCAATCCTTTAGGGTAAAGGATACATCATGGTATCTCTGTATCTACTGTATGAATCATCTAATAAAGATAAAAATATTGTTCCTTGGTCCTCCTCATCTCCCGTGACATCAATATTTGAAATGTCTAAAATTATTTTAGTAAATTCATCCATGTGATTCTAGTATGTAGTTCCATATCTTTTTATAATCTTTCTACAAGAGATTTTTTCATCTACAGACACTCATGGTTGAGAAAAATAGAGGTACTAATGACTTCATTAGACTCTTCCTATGATAACTTATCTCCTATAGATAAAATAAATAAACAATGAGTTTTATCAAGGTTATTATAAGGGAAGTTTGCATAGTATATTAAACTTCCGCTTTTCGGCTGACAATGTTAATATATCTCATACATCTACCAATATCATCTATAAAGAAAGAATATTATGATGAGTCAAAAAAGAAAACAATTTATTTCAATCCATACGCTAAAGGAAATAACACTAAAGTGTTGATGATGTTGGATTTACTATCAACCATGGAAATATGAAAACAATATGGAAGAGATGTGACTGAAGATTTTTTTTATAAAAGCACCAAGTTTAAGAAAAGATGAAGCAACATTAAATATGAAAAATTAATTTTTGTGTGGAATGGGTTGGGCAAATTCATGAATGTAAAAAATATTATTTTTTTCAATGTGAGTGTGAAGACTACTCAACACATGAGAGTTGCATGATGTAAGGACCCAAATTTCTAAAACCATTCTTTTATGTTTTCTCAGGGTATGGAGGTGTCAAGATAGAAATCAGGTCTTTTTCCCTTAGTAATTTCCAAGTTTTTTCTCACAGTCACTTGATTGACCGTGTGAATTGAGTTTGTTCATGTGATCATTCTATTTTTCCAGACGGCTGTTCATTCATGGTCGATTCATTTGGTAATGCGATCATTCATTATTCATGTAGCCGATTATTTACTATGATCAACCCATTCAATTTCATGACTCCTTTGTGTGGTTGATCTATGCGGTCTCTTTGCACGATCGATCATTGTGGTAGGTTGGCACTTTTGATCATTAAAAATTACAGTTTTCTAGAAAAATCCCTAAATACACAAAATTGTAACGCCCTAGCCTAGAACCGTCATCCAAGATATGGGGCCCTGTGGCCTCAAGCATTCCTTATCATACTTCAGAGGTTGGTGACTAGTGGAGGGAGTGCAATCCATAAAATTTAGAGACTATGCCCTCAAATCAGAGTCGCACAACATAATAAAAATAACCAAAACATCCACAACACATAATCAGAGTACTCATAAATAAACACAACGCTATAATAAATATAATGTGGAAGTCATACAGATATACACTGGTTTTCTGTTGGTGTGACCTCATAAACAAAATAAACTAAAGACTAAAAATACACACATTATCCCTATTACCAACCCTGATCCACACTACACACCCTATCTCCAAAACCCATCGAGCTGCTCTACCTAGATTCATTGCATTTTCTATACTGGACCTAAGAGTAGAAATCTGGTCTACACGTGCATCGGGGTTCCCATATTGGGTGTGAGAAATATATCTCAGTTGGTTTCACCAAGTTCCACTAGTATATGATATCATATATGTATATTCACAAAAAAATAAAATAAAATAAACTTGTCACATTAGATTCTTGGACGTCGTGTGTTAACTAGGCCACCATGACTCTGTGTGCATTAGATCACCATGTGATAACTAAGCCACCCCGACACTAGATCATAACTGCTTCTAAGTCATGTCAGATTCCACCATGTCACCTCATCTCGTGATATCATACCAAATATACTTCTCGTACCTGAAGACTCAGGGTAGGGTGTCCTCCAAACCCCAACACACTACTTGAAGGAACAAGTCACAATCATACATCCACATCTCGACCCAGTACATCATCACTCAAGGTAAGATCCATCAATCATGTCTCATGTCACAACATGAACCAACACTCTCATGGGTGGTCCTCGACCCAAGCCTTCTCAAGGAAAGGTCTAATTCATGCACTCGACCCAGCCCTCCAGGCAGTCCTCGACCTAATCCTCTTAATGCAAGGTCCCTAACACCCAACCCAAGCCACTCATGGTAAGGTCCAACACACAACCCAAGCCACTAATGACAATTTCTATCACATTCTCATGCAACAACATGCATGTCCCACATACTATCTCACAATTCACCAGCTGATTATAGAGCACTAGTTGCTTGAGACCTAGCCCCTCATCACAAACACGTCTCACCTCACCCGATAGGGAATCCACTGGGTCCTCCAGATATGTGCTGGTCATTTTTCATTAATAGAATTTAAAGCCCATCACCCACCAATGAAAATGATCCCAAAAGCTTCCACTGACCCAGACCCCAAGGGTCAACCCACATCCTCTGTAAATTACCTCTTCACTCCTGGTCCCGCTACTTAGGGACCATCCCAAGACATCTTGATCTACCCGACCATAGCCTTAATAGGTAGGGTTTGATTCCTGGCCAAAACCCCCTTGGAAAATTGATGCCAAGTACTGATCAATTCCCTCAATACGCACTAGGTCTCATCACACATACCTTAAGGGAGATCCCTCAACCAATCACCCTAAGGTAACCTTCTATGTCACACTATGCCTAGTCCTATAAAAATCATCCTGCTCAAAACCCTCATTGAGTTTATAGACCACCCTTAGAGGGGTGCATCTCTTCAAGCTTGAGGTGAACTATCATCTCACCCTTCTTCCTTATGCCTAAGCCTCTTGTACCTGTCTATCTAGACTTAGTGAAACCATCATAGTATACCAACATCTTATCTCAAACCCCAAGACATAACAAAGGTCTCCCTCTAGCTCAACCAACACTCTCACCCCTTAGAGAATAGTCACCAGGAGATCTCAATTCACCTAAGTGATAAAGACCACTTAATCAGATCATAGGATACCCAACATCATTCTATCTCTTTCTCTTAGCCACTCATGGTCCCTATCAGTTCTACTCAAACCCATGCAACATGCACGGAACAAAAAATCATGCATAAGAAGACATATGAGCTTCTATTATAGATACAACCCACCTTCATCAAGGTGTTACCACCTAAGTGGTTCTCCACACCACCTTGGCCAAACCCGTTCGTGCCTCATCAAAGTTAGAACTGCCACTTGAGCTCCTACCTCATTCCATATACCATAAATAATTAACTATAATTAATTAAAATTAATTATTCAATTTAATACAAAGAGGCATATTTGACTAAGAACTCACTAGAAATTGTCTTCACACTAAAAACTCAAACAACCAAACACAAAAGTTCCATGGTGTACCCCATACACTATCTCGAGAAAAATACCTAACACACAAGATCATTTTAATCTCAAAATTCATCTAATTCAAGAAAACACTGTAAATAAAATAGGGAATAATCTTACCTCAATTGAAACAATGACAAACAACATGTGATCAACCTCTCGGGTCCTCCTCTAGCTGTCACACTAAATTTCCATCAATTTCCCATGATTCCACTATGTTTCGGTGGAATCGATGCAAAAACCTAACCCAAATTGAGTCAAAATTAGGGATAACAATAAAGAACCAAGAATAGAGGAAAAAAATGGAATAACATAAATAGAATTTCCACCAAGAACCACCCCCAACATGGGGGATCAAAGGGGAGGAAGAATGGGGAGGAGCCGGTAAAACAAACCTTACTATGCACGCTTGGTTGATGAAGAACAAGGGGGTATGATCCCCTTTTTTAAAAAGACCCAACACACATTTCATGATGTGAACCATGGTTCATGCCGTGAAATCCTCGGGCAGAGGGTCACACCTCTCGACTTGGCCCATTAATGGGGTGAACCATAGTTCATGACATGGATGGTTATAGACTGCTAAATTTAAACCCTCCATTCACTTGACTCTTTCTCCGATGCCTTTATGAAAACCCAAGAAACCACTTGATCCTTAATACACATCCAAAAAAATCATTTTGAGATGTTCAAATGATCATATTCCCAATTTTAGTCTCAATTCAAGATCTGACTTCCGATCCAAAGAAAAATTAAAACTTCCTCTTAAAATAAAAACTTAAAAATATGAAAGTTATTACAAACTCCACCCCATAGAGCTTCTCATCCCTGATAATTCATGGTATTCCTCGAACCACCTCTCCCAACCTATCTTACTCATTAATTCACTGAGAAATCACTGAGTTCCATCTCCGAATGCCAAACAAGCTTCTACGGTGAAACTCTAAACACCAATCTTGGATCCACTAGCTTTACTATACAAACATTTGGTATAGTCCCCATGCCACCTCAACCGTGACCCGTAGGATGCCCCAAACAAAGTCCCAATATCACCATGTCCAAATATGCATTAAACTCTAATCGTACCTCCTCTGGATGACTTCCTCTAAAAACACTCATCCTTAACCGTCGACACACCGCTAAACCCCCAGTCATGATCATGATGCCTTAACACGATGAAATCACCATGAGATCATATAAACACTCATCTTATAGATATAAATCTGACTTATAGTGTAATTTCATAGTTGGATCACTAACCACCACACCCTCCATTATGATCTAACCCTAAGAACCGATGAACCTCTGATCCAATTCACTCTCGGATCACCTCAACTTCCCCTTGAGGCTAATGAAAATGCACTGACTCCAACCATCACTACATCAAAATCTCAAATAAGTCATTCACTAAGGACCAGATTACATCAAACCTTGTCACACATCGATAACCCAATGCCACCTTAATCATCCATAGACCGGTCTCACCGCCTCCATGACCCTTCTGACATGAGGGTTATTCACTTATGATCGATAGGACAATCCCCACTAAAGTAGTACCATTATCGTCACTCGCCAAAGAAAAAACCTGATCTCCATGACTCACACTTCATCCATTATTCACATGTAATGTCTGGATGTGACTATCCCTCTCATACCCGAACAACAATATGAAACATAAACGAAAAATGATGTGCTCCCCACCATATTACTTTCCTTATATTTATCCCTGAGCATCGACCCAAAATGGGTCCCATAAGCATGCCTCCATGAAAATACCCTTTCCAAGGAACAAAAGATCGGTCTATCACACCCTCTTACATTTCACCACTACACTACCATTGTAGCACCATTCAAGTTCATCCAAAACCTGAAACATTCTCAATAAAACCACACATGACCCGTTCACTAATACATAGCTCAATCGGGCACTATATGTAACTAGTGAGAACCTACCCCCAAACACTGCTAATTTTCCTCAAAAATCCACTCCAAAACTCACTCTTATCCTCCAAAGGTAGAGTGAACCCTCAAGAATAACCCTATCATGGGTTCTTGATCACGATCCAACTCCATCTCATCTGAACTTAATGGATGCATCCTACCATACAACTCAATCACACAACCAGACTCATGCTCCCATGAATCACGCCTCATATTACCCAGGACCACACACCTAACCCACTGATCATGATCCACTACATATCATGCTCACCCAAAAGGATAAGGAATATCACTCATGTCAAGGCTAACTATATGATCACTCGCTACATAGTCGTCATTCCAAATACACAAGAGTTTTCCCATGCTCCCACCATGCTACCTGAAAGAGCACCCTGGGAACCAAAAGGCCAAGTTTCCAATTTATCCCACCCTCTCATACTACCTCAACATTAATCACAAGGAATATGAATGCCTTTTATCAACCCTTAAAAATGTTATTCACATAACCAACCGGTTTGTTTAAGTAGAATTTCACTAATAATATATATTAAAAAACACCATATAGGTTGTTGTTAACCAAAAATGTATCCTTAAAAAAATATTTCCCTGTTCTATGATCTTACCTCATGCATTCCATGACTGTATCTACCCACTATGGGTCTCCATACATCCATTGATAAAGAGACCAAATTTCTATCACCAAAGAACCTCATGCACTAGATTCCACATGAAATTCCATAAGAGAAAATATCATAGTTCATATAACTTTAATTCCACAAATAAGTTATATAAAAAACATTATAAAAATTATTATTGACACTTTAAATGATTAAACCCACATCAAAAAATACAATCACACACAAGAAGACACATGTATTGTGAGTGATACTTGCCAAATATGATGCATGAACATGGGAATCTTGCCAACAGGTGAAGATCTAGAACCATAAATATCATATATGATAAATACCTCATATGTAGTAAACATATCACCTAGAATAACATAATACAAGAATATCAATCTTGTCACCTTGGTAACCAGGACTCCCCATCAGAAAGGTGTTCATTACTCAATAGTCTGAGGTTTATCACAAGTTATAACACATTCCTAGACCACCTTTCTACCATCTCCCCAAATAGTAATACAAAAAATCAATGATACCACTTTATGATGCCCTGAACTGAAACCACCATTTGAGATAAGGATGAAGGCGACCTAAAGTGTGCCTCCCCATATTCCAAAGTCCACTGACTAGCGGTGAGGCCCAAATCCATTCAATTAGTAGACTATTCCCTTGAGTTAGAGTCATACAATAATATAAAAATAACTAAAACTTCCACAACATATAATTATAGTATGCATAAATAAATAAACATAATGTTGTAATAAATTACATGAGAAAAACATACAGATATACACTGGTATCCCACTAGTCCAACCTCATAAAAAAAATAAAAAAATTCTCAAAATACACATACTAGAACTACTACTTCCTCAGGCCACACTATATACCCTACCTCCAAAACCTATTGAGTTTCTACATCCCAATCCACTGCATGTCCTGTGCTAAAACTAAAAGAATACAAAAGGTATGCATGCGCATTAGGATGAACGTGTAGGTTATGGGAAATATATCTCCGTAGGGTATCACCAACTTCCCATATTATATTATATTATATATATATATATTCACAAGGAAGAAAATAGACATGTTACACAGGTTCCTTGTATGTCATGTGTTAACCAAGCCACCACAACTCCGGGCGTGTCAAGTCACCATGTGATAACCAGGCCACAATGACACCCGATCATACCTTCTTTGATGTTGTTCCAAAATCCACCTCATCTCATCATCTCATGCCATCATACTTGATGTACAACCCATACCCAAAGACTTAGGATAGGGAATCGTCCAAACTTTGACCCACTTCTCAAAGGAATATGGAACAATCATACATCCACATATTGAACCACTTCCATATCACTCAAGTAAGGTTCCATCAGTCACATCTCATGTCACAACATGACCTAGCCCTCTTATAGGCAATCCTCGACCAAAGACTTCTCAAGGAAAGGTATAATTTTTACACACAAGATATCCCCTCGAGCAATCCTCTACCCAATCCTACTAAGGAATGGTATCTAGTACATTACCCAATCCACTAAAAGTAAGGTCTAACAAATGACCCAATCCACTCACAACATGGTCTATCACATGCACATGCAAAAACACACAGCTCTTACTGCCCGTGTCATAGCTCACCAGCTGATCATACAATGTTATTCACTTGATACCTATCCCTTAATCATAAACACATCTCATATCAACAATTAAGGCATAAAATGGGTCATACATACCCATAATGGTATATTCTCATCGATATCATCTCAAGGCTGTCATCCGTCAGTGAAAATTCTGCTCGAAGACCACCATTTCCCATACCCCACAGGGCCATTTTGTTTACACCATTTCCAAATTCCCTCATTACTCTGGGTCCCTCTACCTAGATACTGTCCCAAGCCATCAAATTCCACCCAACCCTAGCCTCAACAGGTTGGGTTTGATTCTTGAACAAATCCCCCTTGGAAACCCAATACCAAGTCCTGAATAATTCCCTCAACCCACATTGGTTCTCATCACACATCTCCTAAGGGATATCCCTCAACCCATAATCCAGAGGAAACTCTCTCTATCCCACTGTTACTAGTCTAAAAGGTCTCATCCCACTAACAATGCTCATATAGTTCTTAAATAACCCTCATAAGGGTGTCTCTCATCATACATGAGGTGATCGGCCATCTAACCCCTCCTTCCTAGGCCTAATCCTTTCATACCCATCCAACTAGCCCTATGGAAACCAACATAGTCTACTTGTGTCACATCTCTAACCCTGAGACCTACCGAAGGTCTCCCATTATCTCAACTTACACTCTTTCCATTTTTTTACATAGTCTACAAGAAATCCCAATTCACCTAAGTTATAAAGATTACTTAACAAGATCATATGAAACCCAACATTGTCCTTTATCATTCTCTCAACCACTCCTAGTCCCTACCAGTTCTACCAAAACCTGTGAAACATGCAGGAAATATAAAATCATGTATAAGTAGGAATATGGGGTTGTATTATAGGAACTACCTACCTCCATCAAGGAGTTACCACCCAAAACCTACTCCACACCACCTTAGAGAAGCTATTCCATGCCATGTCCAAGCTCATGTCGCCACCTGAGATCCCACCTCATGCCATAAAACATAAATAATTAATTATAAAAAATTATAATTAATTATTTAATTTAATCCAAAGAGTCATATTAGACCAAAAACACATCAGTAATTGTCATCATACTGAATCCTTGACCAACCGCCTGCCAAAGGTCCATGGCATACCCTTAGAACCATCCTGAGAAAAATCCCCAACACACAACACCCAATTAATTTACAAATTCATCCAATTTAGGAAAAAACTATTAACAAAATAGGACTAATGCTTAACTCAATTGAAATGATGATAGATGGTGTGTGATAATCCTCTCAAGTCCTCCTATAGCCACCATACCCAATTCCACCATGATCTGGTGGAATCGACTCCAATCCCTAACCAAGATCGAGCTAAAATTAGGGATAACAACAATAAACAAAGAATATAAGAAAATAGAGAGATGAAAATAAATATAATCATTTCCAAGAACCATCCCCTAGAATGGGGTATCAAAGGGTAGGATGAAAGGGGAGGAGGTGACTGAACGACCATCCCTATGTGTGTTTGGTCGACTAAGAATAGTGGGATTTGTCCCCATTTTCTTAAAACCCCAATGCAACTTCAGGACATGAACCATAGTTCACACTGTGAAATCATTAGGTAAAGGTTTACACCTCTCAACCATCCTCATTCATGGTGTGAACCACTGTTCATGGCATGAATAGCTGTGGGCTGCTAAATTTCAGCCCTCCAGGCCACCCAACCCTTTCTATGACTCTTTCCAAAACACCTAAGGCACCCAACTAACCTTAAAAAACATCCAAAAACATAATTATGAGTCATATGAATTATTTTATTCACAATACATGTGTCAATTAAAGATCTGAACCTTGTACAAATCAAAAATTCATATTTCCTCTCTATTTAATAACCTAGAAATATGTGGGTCATTACAAGAATGATGTAAAATATTGTTTTTAATATAAATGAGGAATAATAATGTTAAAAGGGTTTTAAACCTGAATCTATTAATAAAATTAATATATTTTAGTATCCTTAATATTAGGGAGTTTAAATGAGTTTTTCAGAGATAATTTAAAGGGAACTAAATTAAATTCAATTAAAAAAATGAAAGTTGATCGCGTTATCTTAATAGATATCCCGAGATCTGTATATAGTGTTTTAAAATTGCTCAATTTAATCTATTTGAGTATTTTTTTGTTTCCTTTGAGTTTGGGTGATCCAAAATCTTATTCTTAACCTCAGGATTCATTTTCCTTTGACCTTAACTCATCCTTCTCAAGATTTACATGCATGTTCATCAAACTTTTCCCCTCTCTTTTTTAGTAGTAGCGTATTGAATTTGTGACAATAGTTTTTACATATATTATATTTTCTCTTTCCTTTAAGTATTTTATGAATGAACCAACCCTTATCTTCATAATTTTCTGGCTACGACATCAACTTTCTCTTCCCTATTTTTTTTGGTGTAGCACAGTATACAACCTTTCCAGTTAGGGGATCCAAGTTATCTATTCCTTATATACATATATGTAAAATAGAATGATTTTATTTTCCATTGGTTAGATAGTAAGGATTAACTAATGAAGATAATGAACCAACACAATTAAACTAAGGGGAATGGGGTGTATTTGTATATATTTAACGATTTTTTTTCTTGTTATTGCTATTGATGATCCTTACCTCAAACTTGGAAGTTGTTGTGTTATGAATGTTGTGATAATGGTAAATTTGAGATCCCTTTCCATGTTGATTTTTTGAACCCACCTTTTATAAAAGGTTAAACACATATATATGGATATGAACTATTTGTGTGTAAACCTGGATTTTGTGTGAAAATACCCATGGAGGACATGATAAAATATTGTAAAATACCTATTAAAATTAATTGTGGTAAATTATGTTATTTGTTTTGCTATTATGTGCTTTTAATGTATTTTATACTATCCCTATGTTTGTGTGGTCCTTGTAGGGATTGTACGGTGATGGTGGTGATCAGTTTGGATGTGGGATGTGTTGAGTCGTAGTGGTTGATATATGATATTGTTGTGAGATGGGTGAGTTATAATGATGGTTTTGATAGGATATGTGATGGCTTCTATTGTGAGGTGAATGGGTTGTGCGATGATGTTGTTTTTGTTTTTTGGTAGCTATAGAATTAAATTTTTAATGATGAAATTGAGAAAGTAGGGATACAAATTAAATGAGTGTGGGATGGAATACATATGTGGTAATTGAATTAATGAATTTAAATTTATGAAACATGATGAAATTAAATTTTAATTAATGAGGTAAATTAGTATAGTGGTTTATCATTAAATATGGGATAAAATATCTTAAGTAAGTGAATGATTGTTGGTAATATTATAATTTAAAAAATAGTTGAATTAGTAAATGAAAGAAGATGAATTTTGGGATATGTGTGACTATTTTTTGTGGTAGATTTTATCTAGTGGCGATGGTATATGGTAGTGATAATATGGTGTTAATAGTGGATGGTGATGATGTAGTATTAATGTGAATCCTTTATGCCAAGCTTGTGTGTGGGTATATATATATATATATGTTTTATTTTTCTTGTAATTTCTATACACACCCCACCTACATCAAGTACTACGTACTGACACCCAAATGTTTGGGGGGGGGGGTGTTCCCCCAAGATCCAGGATAGTGAGGGAACATATGGTTGATTATCCCTATTTCCTACTCTCTATTTGACAATAGTATATATCAACAATACCCAGTTGGTGGAAAGTATCGGCTGATGAAGACACAGTTAGAGGTGATGTATAACGATGAGAGGAAGTGGTATATGGTGGGGGTAATACATGGAAGGAGGAGGGAATGAGTTTTATTGCAACCCAAGCCTTTTTACATATATTATTTCATGATTTTTAACATAAATATACATTAAACACAAAGCAATAACCGGAATCCCTAATGTATTTGGAAGACTTGGTGGCTAAAACATCAATATTAAATTAAAATGTCTTTATTTTAAACTACATAATGAGATCCTAAATCACTTTGAGTTTCTAAAACATCATAGGATAACCTAGAGAGTACATAGGTAAAATGGGTGAGATAAAATTCTCAATAAGGGAATAAACATGATAAGGAAGCATAACATGTGAGTCAAAGGTATAACATAATATCATTAAATAAAAGATTCATGGGTAATCACATGGGAGAATAATGTAAAGAACATGGTATCATAAGATCATTTAAAATGTGATAGAAACACAAAACATGACATTAGCATAAGTCAAAGCTAACTGCCAAGACAACATCACATGGTGGATAGAGTCCCATAATGGATTAGGTTTACACCCTAATCCCATATATAACCTCTCATGAAAGAAAAATCTTTATCAAATAAATTGGAGAAAAATTTGGGCACACCCATCATAACATGTTCAAGAATATGTGTACCATAAAATGGTATAAATCATAATGAACAATCATAATAATTATCCATAAAAAGAAATGAGTTCCATAATCTTGCATCATATCATAATCAAGGAGAATTTCATAAATATTTGAAAGAGAATAAGTAATTAAATATTATGTATGTTCATATATAAGTACATAATCATAGGTCTTAAAATAAGGTGTTCATTTGGAAATGAAAACTTTAAATGAGTGTTACATAAAAGAAATGAGTTTCATAAACATTTCCCCTTGGAAAGAAATGGATTTCATAAAAGTCCTATCATCATAATCATAAAACATCCTAAGAAAGGATAAGGATTATATTTTTGGATCATATCCCCATAAAAGTATAAATAACATCAAAGGATGTCATCTTAGATTAAGATTACCCTAAAATACCACTTAGAATATTTCTTGAGAAAAATATGATTTTTTATTTGAAATAAAAATTTTAAATCTAAAAATTTCCAAAAAATTTGGAAAACATTTTATTTTAAAAGAACCTTGTAAACTTTTAAATTAATCTTCAAACTATTTAGTGGTCATGATAGTATTAAATTTTGTTCACATTGTATAAGTTAAAAGAAAAATTTCCTTTCACACCTTTGTAAAAGAAATCAAATAGTACCTGGTTTGGAAAATGATAAGAAGATTAATTTTAAACAATTTTTTTAAAAGTTAAATATGGGTAAAAATGATTTTAAACTATCATAAGATAATAGTAAAAACATTCTTGAAAACACTTTTAGAATACATGAACATAGAATAAAAAATATTTTCGAACAAAGAGATAAATAAAGTCGGGTTTTCTTAAAAATATTATTTTAGTCTCTTTAATTCAAAAAGAGAGTAAAATGAAAGGAAAAATTGTATTCTATAGAAATTAACAAAGGATAAAAAATCATGAGTTTATTGATAGTTTTATTATGAAATTCCATCATTGGAAACTAATCATTAACAATCCCGATAAACAATGAGATTGTAACATAAAACCATTACCACTTTGGTAAATTTTGAATCATAAACCCCATGAAAGAAAGAACATTATATGTACATTTAAATACCTATAATTTTAATGAGAAGAATAAGAAAATGCATTCATGGGTAGTATATACACTACATAAAAGAAACAATTTGTGAATATGACACATACCTCACAAAAATAAAGTGATATAAAAATCCATTCCCTCGAGTCCGAATCGTCACGTATTTTATTTAAATTCATGAATAATAAAATTATGTTAATTATTTAATTAATTAATTACATTTTTAAAGATTATTATTCCTTTTATATTATCTATCACCAAGTTATATTTAATTACTTAATCAATTAAGTTCACATCATATATTTCGATGATATTTGGATTGAATGTCCAAAATAACTTCGGTAGGTCAACTATAGTCAAATAGGTCATTATTACATCATATAAAGAATAATAATAATGTCATAATTATCATTTTTGTACATAAATTATACATTTAAACCAAACATTAAATAATTTTATGAAAAATTAACTATGTTGCAATCATGAAGACGGTAGGCCGTGCATATGAATGAGTAACATTTCCATTTTTCAATGATAATTATAGAAATAAGGTAAGTATTATTTTATATTTAGATAATTATAATTATATCATAAATATTTAATTATTTCTTTAAATACACTTATATATACCATCCATGTGATGCAGTAATGAAAAATGAATCACATCGCTTTTTTGGAGGGGTAATCCACATGTACGCATAAACGACGTTATCATTTTTCAATGAATGGAAAGGTGATAAAATAAATGATAAGTTAATTTTACAGAATAGTAAATATGTCATTAATATATTATATATTCATGAAATAAATCATTATAACCATTCATGTGTGGTGACGATGGACATCAAATTACATTGGTTTGTGAGGCAGTAGTATGTCGTACTCATAAATGATGGTTTCATTTCCCATTTGATGGAAGAGGAGATAGATGTAGGTTATTACATTAATATAATAAATTATAAGTTTATGGGAGATACTGATTTTATTATATCATCATGTTTGAAGAATATTTTAAGAATGTATAAGAAGAAATAAAATGAAATTGCTTGGTTAAGAACTATACCTCTTCTTCAAACAACCTCTTTGGGATTATACCCAAATCCTTCATAGGTTGGTTTTATGATCAAACCAAGGACTATAGGATGATATTATGGGTTTAAGTATTGTATTTGGGTAGGTATTTTCCAAAACAAAATTTTTTTGGAGTGTGAAGAAAATAGTATAGGAGGTGGCCTTTTATAGGAGCGGAGGGATACTCATAAAATTACTTAAAGTATTAAATTAATATAAATTAATTTTCCTGGAAAAAAGGATCCAAACTAATATAATTAAAATGTAGGATAATTATGGGTCAAAATAATATCATTCAATAAAATTTTTAGAAGTTTAGATTATATTTTTACCCTTATTTATTTATTTTAACCCACGTTAACTCTTCTTGACAATTACCATGATAACAAAGTTTTTACTCTTTAAGGGTCAATATAGTTACTATAAAAAGAAAATTGACCTATAAATGTATCATGGTTGATATTTAAAACCATATTAAAAAAAATATTATTAAGATAAAATTTTTAGGAATTTTAAATTATTTAATAAAATATTATTTAAAATAAAATATCATTAATGTCATTTTTGACACTATTCATTTAGTTTGACTTTAAAAAAATAAATAAATAATATGGAATTAAAATATAAACCTTTAAGACATAAAATTTTATATTTATCTAAAAAATTCATGTAAAAAAACAATTTATTCAAGTTATATTACTTTTAATATTTTTAAAATCATCTATTTTATTTTTCTATTAATTGAATAAATATCGCGTTGGTGATGCGTAAGCATTTAAGGTAATTATTTCATCCCAAAAAATTATAAATAAATCACCATGATAAAAAAAAATTATATTTAAAATAACCCTTTTATAACTGAACACAACCTCTTATTATCCCTATTTCCAAAAAATCAGAGATAATAAAACAAGGAGAATGATATTTTTGACTTTTCTTTACATAAAATAATATAACGGTCAAAATAAAATAAATATGGAATTTTTTCCATATTTTCAAAACTTTTATGGAAATGGAAACATAGAAATCATATAATAGGATAAAGGAAATTTTTAGGGTCACTTTTTAGTCCTTATTATATTATTTTTAACCTTAATTACTTGATTTACCTTTGTCATGGTGGTAATTATTACTATAATTACTATTAATAATGAACAAAACTAAAAGGGACCTATTTAAAAATTGTGAAAATCATGATTCAAAGTATGGAATAAATTTTATAATATTAAATTTATATAATTGGAATAAAATAATTTAATATTAAAATGAAAAAATTAATGAAAAACAATTTAAAAAAAAACAAATTTTAAGTATAAAAATGTTTTTATACCAAATTAAACCATAAAATTAATTTCAATAAACTTAATTGGATTATTAAAAATATAATTGAACTAATTTTACTTTTAAACTATTTTAAAATTAAATAAAATTTTGTAAATTATTGCAACAAAAATACAGTTTTCAATGAAAATCAGTATTTTTCACTGTCCACTGAAAAATAAATCTTTTTAGAAAAATCTAAAAAATTCACTCTAAGATATTTTTGACAAGATGATTTCAAAACCTTTATCCTTTTTATTTAATAATATTTCTAAAATTTATAGAAATTAATTATAATATTTCCTTACAAAAAAGTAATAAAAACCATTTTTAAAGAAAACATATTTTTAATGAATAAAATGACTTTACTAAAAATTGAGTGATTATTTACTAAAAATTTATCAATATATTTATATTCAGTATATTCTTTAGATACATTTAATAAAGTATTTAATCCTATTCAAACATGCTAATTTAATGGCTAGTTTATAACAATCATATTTAAATAATTATATTTCTTGGTTTATTTAAGTTGGATGTTGTGTGTCATATACGCTATCGAACAAAATTTTTTTTTAAAAATATTAGGGCATTAGAAGGCTGATTTACTTTAGGTTAATGATACCCTACTTCAATGGTTATGAGTTTATGGTTGGATACATTTTGATACTAATGATTATGTGGAAACAATAAGTGATATGAGGATATTGACCGACGACACAGGATTCCAAGACATGCGGGAGGTTGGCGTAGGTATGGTTGAAACCCAAACCACATCAGATACTACTTTATATGTAATAACTGGTATACATGGAAGGGATGATATCACAATACGTTTGATTTTGGCGTGTGAGAGTAAAATCTCAATGGGGAAGTGGATGCATTACACCTTTATCTATGTTCTCTAGATATTATTTTACTACCTCAGAAGTATTATTTGGTGAGTGTGCCTTGGTGGTATTGGGTATGAATATTTGAATTGTTTAGGCACCTAATGGTTCTGATATTCTTCACTGGTACATTAATATTCTCTTTTCACATTTATTTGAGAGACCATCAATATGATCCTACTAAGTATACTTGTTATGCTCACCCTATGTATATATAAACTAAATTTATTGTTTAGAAGTGGGTTTTAGAGACTGTGTTGTACACTGAAATATTAGGGGTTATAGTCGATGTGGATTTTCTACCTTAGTTCTTTCATTTTGGTATTTTATTTTAGCGACCTTTATTTATATTTCTTGACATACAATGTGGGATGGTTTGGTTTCTTTTATTTTATATGATGGAGTTTTTTATGGTTGTTTATCTTATCTATTGATCCCTTTTCTATATATTGAGGGTAATACCTCCCATTTGAGTGTTTTATACCCTTGGTTATGGTTTTCAACCCAAGGCCTACTAGAGGCTAGAATCGGGGTGTCACTCCTTCTCTTCACCATCGGCCCAGAAGGGGTACCAGTAGAGGGTGGGCGGTTGTGACAGAGTGGTATCAAAGTTGTTGGTTAAGAGATATGTTGATGTTTGGAGTTAGACATTAGTGAGGCTTTCATGGGAATAACAGGGAAACAATTTCAGTCAAACTTAGTATGTAATATAATAAGGGATACTATCTAGTACATTGGAATTTAGTCCCCCCTATGATTTGATGCATGGACTTTAAGCTTACAAATACCCTATGTGAGATAATATTGATTGCGAGGTAGAGAAATAGATAGGTACATGTATAAAAAATGTTTGAATTTATGATTGAATGGGGTGATCTTAGGAAATTAAAATTAAAATTTAATTATATTAATCATAATAAATTCCATGAAACTTTTAACACTATGAGATTTTAGAATATATTTTTCTTTAAATAAACAATATATTGATAGCTTGTTTCACACGTAACACCGAACTAATATGAGCCGTGACATAATAGATGAATATTATTAAGAAAATTTAATAATATAAAAACCTCTAGTAAATAAAAATATTTTAATAAATTAGAAATGTATACAAAATATGATTAAAAACACTTAAAGTTTTAAAGTTCACTTTTCAATAAAAATGACTTTTCTTTATAAATTGTATTTTCATTTGAAATCTAAATTTATAAATTTTAGAATTTTAATTTTTTAAAATTAACTTTATTTTTGAATTTATAATTTCAAAATTATCTTAGGGTAAAATTTTAAGATTTTTTTAAAATAAATA
The DNA here is from genome assembly GCA_963277665.1 of Viscum album. Classification (NCBI taxonomy): domain Eukaryota; kingdom Viridiplantae; phylum Streptophyta; class Magnoliopsida; order Santalales; family Viscaceae; genus Viscum; species Viscum album. The sequence goes on from OY728143.1 coordinate 1,712,518,762, forward strand.
ATTTTTAAGTGAATAGTTAAAAAAATCGCTTTTACGAATATTGTAATGTCTATAACTTTATCTTTAAGTAAATACTACTTAAAAATTATTAAAATTTTCATTATACTACAAAAAATATTTATGGATTAAAATTATTCATTTAAAATTACTATGATGAATTTGTAAAACTCATGTTCAACATTTTTGAAACTTAATTTATATTTTACTCTAAAAACTGTTTTTATTTATTTATATTAAAAATTAGATTTCATCAATTATAGAAATTCAATCTAAAAAAATGGATTTTATATTTTATATCAACATGTTTATATTATGTAATAAGCTAAATTCCATTTTTAGGCATAAAATGATGATTACTATGATTAAAGTTAATGACCATGATAATAGTAAAATTGTTATTTTCAAAGAATTGTTTTATTAATTCTGTGTAATTTTTATCTAATAAATTAAAACGATCTATTTTATATAATTAATTTTATATTATTTTTAAACATATATTAAAATATATTATCACTCATTTAATTGGTAATTAATTTTATATATGATTAAGAACACTTAATGGTGAAAAAAATATTTTCCCCCAAAACAAGTTTTCAATATATTTAATGTTTTAATTTAAAAGTTAATTTTATATTATTTAGAAATTTTATTATATTATATGGAGCCTAAATTTATTTTAATAAAATTAAAATTTATTAATAGGTGTTACATTCTATTTTTAATAAAATATAGATTACTTGGGTAAAAACTAATTACTAAGGTAAAAGACCAAATGGAAAAATATAAAAAAATCAAGTGGTAAAAGGCATGTAGCATGTTTAAAACATGCGTTAAAATGATTTTTATAGGATTTATTGACCTTATAACACCTCAAAATTCATTATTTTTTAATTTTATATTCGTTTAACCTATAATAGTGTCATGCCATCATTGAAAAAGTTATGGGTATTTATAAAAGGTCCATTTTCTCCACTTATAAAAGGGGATCACTTCCACCAAATTTCTTGACTCATTAAAAAGACTTATATTGACAAAAAATATACCTTATTCTCTCATAAAATATCTCCCCACTTCCTATAATACTTGGTCTTTCGAAATCCAAGTTAAGGAGCCTTAAGGTGTTGCGCAAGGGAGAATATCCAAGGGGAGAGGCAATTCTCTCAACCAGGATTTCTTAATTATTTCCTTCTTTTACTCCACTAAAATATTTTATATCCATTTAAGTGTGATAAAATATATATAATTAATATTATTAAATGTTATTATACTAATGTAATATCACTTTTATACCTTCTTTTATAACCATTTAAAAAATTTAGATGTCATCATGCGTTTGTGCGGACTACCGCCTCTATAAACGATGTGTTAAATTTTTGAAGAAAACATTTCATAGATGATAAAAAATATTTATTTAATGAAAAAAATATAATATTTATAAAATTATTAATATTATAAAATAGTAATTATTTTTTCTACCCCCTCCCTTTCTATAAAAAATTGTACTTTTGTCCAAGTATACGTGCATACTGCAGCCTCCACAGAATGATTTATTTTATTTTACATTAATTACCAACATGTATAACATTAAAAATATATTTAACATATATAAATTGTATTTATTAAACTATTAATATTATAGAAAGATAATATTGGACATTATATAGGTGATATTAACAATAAAATATCATAGTAAACTTAACCGCCTTAAATTAATATATCGAAGAACGTTTGTTAATTTGAGTCTATTTTGGGAAAATATATGAACTATATAAATTTTTTGCTAATATAATAATAAAATACGCACTCCTATATAATTATGGATATTATGAATATATTTTACAAAAATTTTTACCATAGGTAATGTATAGAGAATGTTTTATAGAAATTGATCGAAGCACTTCAAGTAACCTCTATAAGTGAAACTATTTTATAAATAAATAATATATAATAATAAATAGACCTTAGAAAACGAAATATATATGGGATTTTTTAATAAAACTAATTTCATTATTCAGGATATTATACACACACACATAACAAATCAATACTTGAGGTAAGATTTATTTGTCTCCAATTCCAATTCTACGAGACATGTTTGATATTGCACACCATAATTTATTTTATATGTTGTATTCACTACTATATTGAATACAAGTAAAATAAATATCTTTCATTTCATGATATTTTAATATAAATTTCATGGTAACCATCTTATGTTCTTTCGATTATTATATTTCCAATATGGAAGATTTTTAATCAACTCAACTCCCTTAATTGAGTTAAATGCTTATTCTTAAACTTATTTCTTACAATATTGGTTTCTTCCTCCCTAAGAATTTATTTCATGCTACCTTATGTTTATCTATAAGGGAAAATTAATTTTTAATTTAAATATTTTGTATTGATGATTTTTTTTTCTCAAAAAGTATATCATTGTTGAGAATAAATCACATCATCTTTAATAACGGTTTCCCCTCCTTGTCAATATTTTCCATTCTCACCAATGTTCTATTTTATATTTGGAAACAAAACTATGGTTTATCTTATATGAAATTTACATTTCCATTTTCCTATTTTCAAAATAAGTTTTTGTTACCCTTTTTTATGATGCGAGTTTCAACAAAGGTATTTTAAAATATTAAATTTTTTTCCTTCCATGTTCATTTGATTTATCTACCACTCAAAATTTACTTGGAATAAAATTTAGTTATTTTCAAGGCTCCAATATTGAGGATTATTTTAATTTTTTTTCAAATAACCTTTTCAATTTTTTTTGAAAGTGACCTATAACTTCTTCTTTTATGAAAATATTAAATTTTTTTTCTAAAATCACTTTTATGGATCTATTACATTTTACACTTTATCAAAAATATTTTTATTACTTTGGAAATTATTTTCCATAAATTACCCTCTAAATTCCCTTATATTATTTTGAGCGATTAAACTTATAGAAATCAATTTATGCTTTTGGCATTCCTAATAACCCACTTTGTATAAATATGGTTTTTCTTCCAATGCCATTCCTTTATGAACACTCAATATTTCCTTCCTATGATTCCATACATTGGATTATTGGATAAATTATTTACTTAACCATATATTTATTTTATCTATACAGTGTAAATACCACATACCCCATTATATTAATCGAAGAGTATTTACCAAGAAATATACTAAATATCTTTGGATACCCATTTATTTTTCATGGGTTTATCATGTTATGATTATTGATGGAATTATGAATGATTTACACATGTGAATCCATTTGAAATGATATGGAACCCATTTTATTTCCAAGTGTTCTTTATGATATGATGATTGATTAATTTCAAGTGACACACATAAGTATGGATGAATGATGGGTGGGGCCCTATATCATCCTGCAGTGAATTAGCTAAAATTTTATATCTTATATGACATGAATATATTAACACAATTAATTTATCTTTCAAAATTTTAGTGTAAATGTGTGACTCATGAAGTTGATGTATACCTGGGTTCAATTAATTTGTCTCACAAGAATGGGTGTGAGTGTGGGACTCATGAAGGTGATATTTACCTATTCTAATGTTTGTGACACATTTATAAGGTATTATTATGTCACTATCTCATTGATCATGTTTATTTACTAATGTTTAAACACAATTTTGATTCATGTATTATTTTATTCCAAGCCATATTCCATGACTCATGATTTGCGATCAATGCTTTATTGGGTATGATTCTATTAAGTTATTTCTATGTGCCATGATTATACCCATATGATAATTTATTATACTTAATCATTATCCATTATGTTTAACCTTACTGGGAATTTAAGCTCACCAATTTTCATTAGTTTACATTTCCCAAGGTTATGATGATGAGTGTAATATATGAGATGTCTTCAAGGAAGTCTAGTGTAACTCAATTATAGATACATGTTGAAAAGTGTCATAAAATAAGTTTTTTATGTTATTAATGATCAAATAAACTAAAACTTTCATTCTTGGGATCATGTGTTTGTGAGAGTAATGTTTAACTAATGGAAATGATATAGAATAAATATATGTTTATATTGAGTCATATCACTTTGTATCAAATCTGGTGTTTAAAGAAAGTGTTTTTAGCACTATACCTGGGAGTGTGGGTTTGGGGTGTCTTAGTTGGTATCATAAAAGAGTTTAGTTATTGTTGAGTATTAATTTAGTTAATTTTTAAGGATTATTCTTGTTACTTTAGAGATTAGTATAAGAGAAATTTAATAAAAACCATAGGGATAAGTTTAAAGTATAAGTCTAAGTATTGGATAATATCCAAAAATTTTGGTGAAGTAAATATTTTATTTTAAACCTAGTAATTAAATCTCTCTCAAGATACTAGAAAGTGGATACAACTATGGAATAAATATACATAGGGGTAATCACCCTGAAAAAATATGGATGAGTATCAACTCAATATTCACTCGATTAATAATGAGTGAGCCTAAGACTACACATCTAGCTATAAACTCTCAAGGGACATGCTTTGTAATTTTACATGCTCTTTATGAACCATTGTAATGGATTTTAATATATTTATCTTATATAAACTAATAGGAAAATAACCATGTATAACTTAGATTAAAACATAGAGATTCATTAGTTAAGGTATATATTAATTGATATTTTCATTTATGGTAAAATGACATGTTTAATTTTGAGAGCCTAGATTTCAATTATTTTTTAGTTTAGAATATTTTAAAAATGTTTATAATGATTTTGGGATAGTTATTTATAGAATTAGGTTAATAATCATGAGATACCCCAACCTAAAGACACCTTAATTTAACCAAGAGTGATTTAGGTTGAACTGAAAGATATTGTGATGGTTTCAAAGAAAAAGATATTTTGAGGTTTATTTTTTCATGTAATTATCTTACAATAATTATCTCATGGTGTTAATTATTCATCACTCATGATTAAATTCTTTTTGTAATTACTGAATCTTGAAGGAACCAAGTTAATAATTGATTACATGTACAATACAATGACTGTCCCAATGAGCAACCTAATGGGATTATATATGGCGTGATAAATCTTATCATAATTCCAAATCATCTATCATGAATTATGATTAATTTTTTGAACATATTTGAATTACCTAACACAACAAAGAATAGAAGGCTGAAGTCTTAAGAAAGTTCAGGTGATGAAGATGTTGAAATAAAGAATAATAAATTTCCTTCATGTTAAAAATTTGTGAAGAGGCACTAATTTGAATGTATAAAAGAATCTGTAAGATGTTTTATCTATGATAAATGATGAAATATATATATATATATATTAAATATTCTATTTTTTCCATGTAAATCTTTAGAATATATCGAATAATTTTTTCGAATCCAGGCGCTGAGACGGAGTGAGATTCCAAGGATTAATGAGCCTAGAAATGATTTAATAAAAATATTAAATATATTAATATAACATGTGAACAGTTTTCCTAAAATAGTGAAATAAATCCTAAATGAGGACTCATTTGGGAAATCAAAGAACTCTATTGAGTTCGAAATGCTGGTTTTACCCTATGAACGACATAACATTGGAGTGTGTCTGGCACTTGGGTTGGGTGACACTATGGGAAGAATAATAATTAATTAATTAAATAAATTTATTTAATTGTTAATTAATCCTAAAAGATATTCACCTATTTAAGCATCCTTACAAGTAAATCCTAGGTTTATCTATATAACCCTGAGGATTTGAAAGGAGATCATAGAGGAGATCTTGGAAAACGATGATGACAGATCGGGGATCATTTTCACCAAAATTGTTTGAGTATCTCAAAAATGATAGTAATGAAAGACTATTCTTAATTAGTGATCAATCCTCACTTGAGTTAGGTCATTTTTTTTATTATTTATTTCCCCATTTGATTATTCCATGAAAATCAAAAATGAATCAACCAACAGATTGATTTTTCGGGTCGATCGTGTTGCGGGTATGGGTTTATTTACCCAGGATTTGTGGAAATTTTTATTGTTTTTTATTATTGATCTTTGTTTATTATTCTAGTGTAAATTAATCAAGGACAACCTAAAAAATATCTGAGGTTCATTATTAATTTTACGGTTTTTTATTTTATCATATGTTCTTCACACGTTCTTCGTTGATATTTCTTTGACCAATGATTCGATAATTACCCGGTAGGAAATCATTGCACAATTGATTTTCAAAGAAATGGATTATATCTATGGGTTATGATTTGGTATTGATGTCATAGTAACATTTCATGATGATTTAAGTAGATATTCAATCATATTAGAGGTTCCCGATTCATGGTTTGGCATTTAACAATGGCACGATTTGATGAAGGATCTTTCCTGATCAAATTTGGTGGCTGAAATCTGACCACTAGTGATGGAGAGGCTTAGTTGAGGACTGATTCAAAATTCTTGGGATTGATCGATGGAAAGAAATAATAAAAAATCAAAAGATGTGTGAAATAACTATGGTATTTTGGAAAATATCATGTTACACTCCATGTACCCCTAAGAACACATGTCGTGTGGGACCCTAGATACAAGGCTAGGGTTTACACATGAAATAAAAGATAACACACCATGTGGTCCCGACCACACACCATTTTTCCTAGTACTAGTGGCTTAATGTGTACTCCAGAGGGTAAAAAAGAACATATACAACTAGGTACACATGCACGAGTTGAGTACATAAACAAGAACTAGTACTAAGATATGACTAAGTACACGAGCATGACCATAATACATGGGCACAACTAAATGTACAAGGGCACAAAAAAATGTACATGGGGATGGGAAAACAATATTATGAGTGTTTTCATGACCTCTAAATTCCATTTAAATCTAAAGGATACACTGTTCATGTGGAGGTTTATATTCCATGTGATACAGTGAGACACCGAAAAACACGATGTAGGAAAGACACACTGTTAATTGATAGTACACATAATATAATTTTTCAAGGACAATGTGTGGCCCTCCATCTCTTTATTATAGTCTAGGTTCAGTTGAGTGAGATCGATTAGTCTATCCCTATAAGGGTATAATGTAAAATTATGTCCTTGGCATTGGATTGCGATCCCCTCTATAGGTTCTATTTCAAATATAGTTTGTAGTATCCCTCTATGAGGATTGGGGTGGGATCATCTATCATATATTTCCTAGGTTGGGTTTGTGGTATCAACATGAACACCATTTATAGGGTGATTATCACATATCTAACATTTTTATCTATTAGGATTTGTGGAATCCCCCAATAGTACTAGGTGTGATCCTCTCTCTAGGAAGCATGATCTTCAGAGATACAGTGAGTACATATTGGAAAGGTCAAATGAGCACGAACTCTCAGATGAGCATCTTCAGTGAAAACATGGATCATGGAGTGAGTCATCTGAGATGAGTTTTACCTTAAATCCTCTAGAATAATCCTATGACTAGAAGTTTTGGTTGATTCCTCTTGAGATTAGTTATCAATTATGAGTATGTTTGGTTGTTTTTTTATTTTTATGTCTCATATCTTGATTGAAATACCTGAGTATTGATGAGATAAATATCCTCAATGCTTTATGCTTAGTGATTTTGAGGAGTCCTATTGGGTATTGTTATACTCACCCTTTCATGGGCTCTTCCCATATATGTGGTTTCTTATGCTGATGACACACCTTTTGAAGAAGTCCTAGGAGGACTGGGAGTAGGAGGAGCATAGTTTCTATGTTGTAAGGGCTTGGAGATGTTTGTGTGAATGTAGGTACCTTAGTATAATGCCTTATATATGTATGGTTTTTCTACTCAGCACCGGTCACCAGCCCCTGGACTATTAGAGGTAGACTTGTGGTTTCCACACTCGACTTATCATTGGATAGGTGATCCCTAGTGGGTTGGGTTGTGATAGAGTGGTATCAGAGAATAGTTATACCTTAGGACCAGAGTTTGGGGATTTTCTAACTAATAGATTGGTTTGAGATTTATGAAAATAGTGTTAAAGTGTGTCAAGTTCATATTTTAGGCTAGGGACTCCAGTGTTGGTGCGACAATCGATATATCTATTCACCAAGACTCTGATAACCTGCTTATTGAATCATCACATTTAGGAACTGGTTGTAGGGAAAACATTGGTACATGAATCTTATAGAAGAGAGTTTTCGGTTCTATGTCCTTGAGTCTTCTCCCCAAATATACTTATTGACTATAGTGTGTCTTTTTTGTTTTATAATTCCTCCACATAGATAGTTAGCCAGAATTATATAGCATGATCATGAGGATGATCCACCAAGTGACGAGTCTTTAGTATAGGGTCTTGTATAGGTGGTGGTACCTCTGGGTGGGTTGGTAGTTTTATCACCACCCATTGAGAATCAAGTTTCACTGGAAGTACCAGGAGAGGATGTGTGAAAAATAAGCGCACTACTTGAGTTTCAAAGGAAGTGACCACCCATGATTCGAAGTGAGCTAGACCACTAAGAAGCCGTGGAATGGCTAGAGGCATTCACCAAAATTTTCTACCTTATAATGACATCTATATGTTATATGGTGGTCCTAGTAGCAATTCTTCTTTAGGGATCCACTGGTCGATGGTGGAGTCTGGTGGTTCAGTCACATGTCATGACAACTCTATCCCAGTCAAATTCTAAAAATATCTTCAGGGAGGAGTTCTTTCTGGACACATTATGGCCAGTGTGAATTCAGGAGCTTTCATGGTTGAAATAGGGTAGTATGACCATGAATGAGTATTCAGATAGTTTTTCTAACCATTCATGATACTCTCTAGATATGATTTGAGATTTTTTATTCAGAGAAAAAACCTTTGACCAGGGATTATGCCAAGATATCATGGATAGAGTGGTATATATTTACATTCCCAACTATAATGGAGGGATTGAGAGAGATTTAATAGTGGATATATTCTTGGTACAGAAGACATTGATAGTGGGTGTTGGTAGTGGGAACTCAGGAGATGAAATGTTTATAGTTGGTAGAAAATGGTAGTCAAATATATTTGTATGTGAAAGATGCTTCAAGAGATGATCACATGATAAAGGATTAATGGTTTAAGGCTCTCAATGCTACTTGAGTCATCCTAGAGAGAGGCAGTGCTTTTATTATGATAGATAGAGACATCTTGCCTGAGATTTTCTGATCCTTTATACAAATGATAGGGAGACAGTCGGTGGAATGACCAAACAGAGACAATTCAAGGATAAGGTAGGTCCATAGGGAAATAAACGTGGAAGAGGAGTGGGTAAAGAATAAATAGGTGGTAGGTAGTTTGATTTTCTACCTCCACCACCTCTAGGTGGTCCGTGCCAGGATTAGGGAGCTGGTGGTTAGTGGTGAGGGAAGCTACAGGCAGTTGAGACCTAAGACCCAGAGGTTCCAAGGATGATTAGAGGTATGATCTGTGTCTTCTATACTTTAGCTATTATACTGATAGACATGGGTGAGATTCACTATTTTCTTTCCACTTATCTAATTGAAGACATGGAGATTTTGGTTGAGCCCTTGGCTTGACTGTTTCACTTGGAGACTCCTACCAAATGTGAGTAATCAATCACATACTTCTATTGGAAGTGTGACCTGACTCTTGGAGGAGATATTTTCTTATGGATCTCTTTATAGTAGTGATGAGGCCTTATGATTTCAACTTAGGTATCGAATGGATATCCATAATTCATGCCCAAATTGACTGATACATGAAAAGGATGTGGTGTATCCAGAGTGATAGATCAATGTTTTGCTTCACAGGTAGGAAGGAATCCCAATAAGATAAGGATGAGCTCATATGTAGGAGGATACAAATGATTACACAATAGTTATATAATATTTCTCTTGGAGTAGTGGGATATATAGGCTTTTATCTCCCTACAGTGGTGGAGGAGTATGAGGACATCTTTCCTGAGGACATGCCAAACTTACCTCTCCATTAAGAGATAGACTCATTCATTGAATTAAACCTAGGAATGGACCTAATAAATATTCCAGTATATTGGATAGCTCCTGTAGAGCTTTTTGAGCTGAGGGTGTTGTTAAAGGACTTGTAGAGGAAGGGATTTGTCAGGCCCAGTGTTTCCCCCTGGGTAGCCCCAATGTTTTTCACTAAGAAGGTGGATGAGAGATTTCAGTTGTGTGTAGATTATCATCACCTGAACTAGATGATTTTGAAGAATAGGTATCCATTACTGAGGATCAATTACCACTTCAATTAGATGAGAGGGGAAAATGGTTCTTAAAGATCAACCTTAGATCAAGGTATCACCATATTTGAGTGTGGTATAAGCATATACTAAAGACAATATTCTAATGTCACTATGTTCACTATGAGTACTTGGTCATTCCTTTCAATGTGATGAATGGGCTAGTAGTTTCCACGGGTATCATGAACTGAATATTTCATACTTTATTAGATCTGTTCATGGTGGTCTTCATAAATGAAATCCTAGTGTACTCAACATCTGAGGAGGAGCATGCAAGATACTTGATGATAGTCCTAAACATAATTTTAGAGAACTATATTTATGGGAATCTCTCAAAGTGTTAGTTATGGATTTGATATGTCCACTTTTTGGTAAATTTTATCTCAGTAGAGAGTGATTTAGTGGACCCGATGAAGGTCAAGGAAGTGTTAGCTTGGGAACCACCCAAGAGCACGACAAATATGTGGAGCTTCCATGGGTTTGCAAGATATTACATGATATTACTTCCTTATTTTCATAGGATATTGATACCTTTTACTATCTTGACTTGGAAAGGAAATCCTTTTGTTTGGATTGATTGGTTTTGGTAGGATTTCCATGAGTTATAGTAGATATTGACAAGGTATCCCATAATGATATTTCTAGAGGAGGGTATCGAGTATGCAGTATTCTACGACCCCTTAAGGGTTAGACTTGGTTGTGTTTTGATGTATAGGAATATAGTGATTGCCTATGGGTATTAAAAGTTGATACCACACAATCATAACTACATGAAACACAATCATGAGTTGATAGTGATAGACTTCATGTTGAAGATGTGTCACCACTACCTTATGTGTGAGTAGTTTGTCACCCATTATGATCATAAGAGTCTCAAGTATATCTTATGTCATAAGGATATTAACTTTTAACATAGGTGATGGATAAATTTTCTCCAAGATTAAGAATTCAAGATAGTCTATACTCTTGGGAAGTGGAATATAGTAGCAGACGCTCTCAGCAATAGATCTCGTTCATAGTTATTGGCCAAGGCATCAGAGTAGTTAGGCTCGTTGCATTCATCCACCGTAGATGAGGATGTTTCAACTTATCTAAAGTCAATGGTTTCCTACCCACCACTTCAAAAACATTTTAGGGAGGATCAACATGGATATAATGACTATGAGACCTTAAATGCTCATATATCCACTAGACATTCTCCTAATGGATTTTTTGAAGGTTGGGAGCATGTCATTATTTTTAGAGGATGGATGATGGTACCAGTGACATTGTGTGATGAGGTTTTGAGGAAGTTTCATATATTCCATTTTATGGTATATATAATTGTGGTGAATATGTACCAAGACCCCTGAAATTAGTTTTAGTATCCAGGTATAAAGAAGTGTGTAATAGAGTTTGTCTCTAAATGTTGCACTTGTCAGCAGGTGAAGTGTGAGAAACAGGTTCCAGTAGGTCTATATCAAACCCTTGAGGGTCCATATTGGAATTTTGATGGTATATATATGGAATTAAAGATGAGGCTTCAATGTATTTCCAGAGGAAACAATTCTATCTTGGTGATGATAGACTAAATCACCAAGTTAGCCCACTTCCTAACTATTTGAGAGTAGCGTTCAACAGAGATCTTGGGATGAATTTATGTATACTATATATTCTAGCTCCAAGGAGTTCACTAAAAAACTATTTTAGACCACGATTCTTTCTTCACAACATAATTATATAGAGGATTGAAGAAGGACTTTGGGACTCAATTTCATTTGAGCACGGCGTTTCACCCCCAGACTGACGACTAGACTCAATAGACCATTCGGGTTTTGGAGGATATAATTTAGGCTTGAATGTTGGAATTTGGACATATTTGGAAGGATTAACTACCCTTGGTTGAGTTTTTGTACAATAATATATACCATTCCACTATTGATATGACACTATTTGAGGCTTTGTATGGGTGAACCTGTAGGTCACCACTATATTGGACCGATCTTGGTGAGTCAACACTCATGGGACTGGAGTTAGTGCAAGCTATGAAAGGGAAGGTTTATATCATCCAACAGTGGATGAGGACTACAAATATCCATCATAAGTCTTATATGGGCCGACAATGGAGGCCTTTGGAGTTGTAGGAGGGATACCATTCATTTCTAAGGGTCTCACCTTGATGTGGATTGTAGATATTTGGATGGGGTTGAAATATATCTTTGAGATTCATTGGACCTTTCATGATACTACGAAGGGTTGGTGAGGTGGTGTACCACTTGTACCTATCAACATAGTTAGACTAGGTACATGATGTCTTCCACGTATCATAACTGAGTAGGAACATACATGACCCATCACATACTATCTACTAGGGTGAGATGGACATTGAGGATGAAGATAACTTTTCTAAGTACCTATTAGAGATCAAGGATTGGAAAGAGAATATCCTCCATGGGAGAGTGATTCCCTTGGCGTGTGTTCGGTGAAAGTAAAAAAATATTTATGAGAGCATCTGAGAGTGGGAGACCTAGATGCAAGCTTAGTTCCCACACATTTTTGAGTAGTCTTTTCCACTTTTTCAGGTGAAAATCTCTAAGGAGGGGAGAATGTGATGTATTTGTTTTTTTATGTAATGATTTGGAATATTTATAATAATATTTTCAAATATGGGTATTGAGATGACATGAGATTCAGAGACCTGGTGAGACCAAAAATGATTTAGTAAAAATATTAAATATATTAATATCACGTTCATATATTTTTTATGAAATATTGTTATAACTCCTGAATGAGGACTTGAATTGGAAATCTAAGGTCATTTTTGAGTCCATAATATAGGTTTTACCCTAGGTGTGACATAACCTTGGAGCATGTCGGGCACTTTGGTTGAGTTCCACCTTGGGTAGAAGAATAATTAAATAAATAAATCCATTTATTTAAATTTTAATCAATCCTAAACCAAAATCCTACCCTATTTAATCATAATTAAGAGAAAATACCAAGGTTATTCACATAATCTTGAGGATTCGATGGGAGAGAATGGAGGATAGATTGTAAAATTATGATGACAGATCGAGGATCATTTTTACCAACACAGTTTGAGGATCTTGCCAATAACGACAATGCAAGATTTTTATTTTACTATGATAGATCCTAACCTGAGGTAGGATGTTATTTTCTATGATTTATTTAAACATTTGATTATACCATGATGAATGAAAATCAATCAACCAATATATTGATTTGTGAGATGATCGTATTATAGGTGCATGTTTATTTACATGGTATTTGGGGAAATTATTATTATTGTTTATTTTTTCTCTTTATTTGTCATTATAATGACTAAAAATTGAGGTCAACCTAAACAACAGTTGAGGATCATTCCTCAGTTTTTGGTTTTTTCTTTTCTCCCCTATTCTTTTCACATACATGATCATTGTTTCTTGAAATTATGATTCGACGATTACTCTATAGGGATCATTCTACAGTCACTTTTTAGCATAAAAAATCAACTCCATGGGTTCAGATCTTGGATCAATATCATGGAATTAGTTCATGATGATGGTAATGGAGATGTAATCAGATTGGAGGTTCCAAATTTATGTTTTCAAATTCAATGATGTAATAGTCCTAAAGTGAAGCTTTCCCTATCATATTTGGTTGCCAGAATCTGACCACTGACAATGGAAAGGCTCAATCGAGGCCCAATATGAGATTTGTGGGCATTATCAATGGTAGGAGTAGTGGGTAAATCACAAGACGCATGAAAAAACCATGGGATTCTGGAAAAAATAACATTATATAGCATGTAACTCAAAGAAAACATGTTGTGTGGGGCCCTGGAAGTAGTTCTAGGGTTTACGCATGAAATAAAAGATCAAATTTTGTGTGGTCCCTACCATACACTTTGTGACCTATTGATGGAGGCTTGGTGTGTGTCCTATAGGGTACACGAGAATGGTCACAACTAGGAACACAACCATAGGTAGAGTACTAGGGCATGATGCAGTACTCAAATACATCCAAGTACACAGGAATGACTATAGTACACAGGCACAACCAGATATACATGGGCATGAACAAATGCATATGGGAACAGGAAGGAAGAATGTCGAGTGTCTACCTAACCTCTACATGCAACATACCCATAAAGGACATGTCGTGTATATGGAAGTTTACATACCATGTGAGACGATGAGATATGGGATGACCTGAGGTAGGAAAGACACACTGTGTATGGATAGTATACCCTATGCACTATTTATAGGGTAGTGTGAGGCCCTCTATCTCTTTAGTACATACAAGGTTTTATTGAGTGAGATACCTTGGTCCATCCTCATGAGGATACAATGTAAAGACCCTGACCCCAATTGCCCAAAGTTGGTTCCTTTCTTCATTACATTGTCATGAATATAAGAAAGTTGTATCCCAAAGGACCGAATAGTTTATTATCATTGGAAAACTGGATTTATACATAAGATGAACATTAAAAATTGAAAGGAAATACAATATAGAAATTACTTTTAATACATCCATAAATCCTAGTTTATCCCTGTAGGTCATTCATAATACACTCTTCACATCCTGGAAAAAATAAAACATAAGAAATGGGTGAAATCATATGCTCAGTAAGGGTAGTAAATACATGAGAAGATATAATAAACATTAACATTAGGCATGATAAATAACAAAAAATACATGACTTTAAAAAATAAACTTGAACATAATATGGAAGGAATAAGAGATAAATAAATAATTCCATAATAAAACAAAATCATGGGTATTATACTAGTCAAATAGTCACATGAACTATCAATTAATAGCCTTATAATGAGGGAATTCATAATGCACGACATTTGAACTATATCGTCAAGGACTCAACCAAGACAACTAGAAATGATTAAGTCATCAGCCAAAACCATATATGAAAATGGGGAACGCCTCGGCCAAGTTCATATCTATTTGTATCATGATATCTACCGATACATCGAGGGGATATAACAGGCCCCACCCATCACTTTATAAGTCCAATGAATTTCTCATAGGAAATTGGATAAACATAAACGACATGAACATATGAAATAACTTCCCCTAGTCTGTACACATAAACACTAACCATTTTGAGAAGTATGGTCAATGGTATCAAGATAGAACAACACAATCAAACTGATCATCAACCATTTAATAAAATATGGCATATGATAAAAATAATATATTAACCTCAATAAGAAATAAAATTCAATATAGGTGTTGAAATAGAGAAAAATACTCTAATAAAATCATCGAGGATATTTTGAGAGAAATACACTTTTACTTTAAAAATAAGAGTTCTTTTGGAAAAATATTTTCATAAAACCTGAAATTAAATGAGGTAATTTTTCCATGATGAAATTAGTGGTTTTATAACAAAAATTTTTGGCTTAAAATAGATTATAGAGTGCACTTTAAAATAGGTATGAATTTGAGAAGTACCTTTGAAATGAGTTTCTTTATTGGTAAGAATTTTTTAAAGATCCTTTTAAAACATGTAACTCCCCATAAAATAAAGAAGGATTATGATTGGTACACACAAATATAACATTAAAACAGAATTTATGAGGATTAAATAAGAATAAATTATAATTTCATTGAGGTAAGTATAGAATAAGAGTAACCCAAATGAAAATGGAGGTTCGGGTGGAAAACCCTTACCTTATGTCTGAATGTATTATGCTCTTGATCTTATTGTCTAGTATAATAAAATAAAATCTATTAATTAATTAATTAAGAACCTTATATACATATATTTGATTCATTATATTTTTATTAAGTTAAATTATGTCTTTATTGATAAGTTATAAGATTGATTCCCTTCGTTCCAGAGTGTTCGTTTTCTTGGTTTTCATAATCGGTTTGCTTGTTTATAAGTAATGGAGTTCATGTGGAATGGATATAATTATCCAATATTGATTTTTTATGATACTAATGAATATAAAGAATACTAAATGGTCATATAATTATTTTTTATATTTGTTACGAGGATGATTTATTAGGTGAAACATTAATGACAATCATTTAGATTATTTGGGCGGTATTTTGATTATTACGAAATAGTTTTGTCAGATAAATTAATATTATGTATATATGTTTGTTATAGAAAATTAAATATGTTATAATAAATATAATATAGTTTGGTTCAAAATTAGAAATGGTTTCATTAAAATACTTGAAGGATAAATTAAAGAACAAATGTTTTTCATCCGCAAAGGTCGTAAATCAGTACCTCCGAAACAATGATTTCATTTTTAAAATAAAAGAGAGAGAGAGAGTAATGAGATTGATGATGAATGTTACAATAACAACATATAATTATATTATATATATTATAATGGAGTTATCATGATAATTTGGATATATTAGGTGAGTGAGAGACTAAAAAAAGAAAATAAATTGAAATGAAAATGAAAAGAAAAGGGAAGAGGATTTACCTCTTGAAATATCCTCCATGAGAACCTCCTTAAGGGGAGGGGTTTTGGTCTTTTGGAAAGACCAAGAGCTCCTAGAAGTGGGGAGGGACTAGGAAAGAGTACTTGGGTAGAACATTGAGAAGATTAAAGGCTTAGAGGTGTGAATAGAAGAGGAATTTAGGGGTAGTTTTTATAGTGGAAGAGAGGAGTGATTTTTGAATATCTTATTCATTATTTTATTATTTTACTCAAGACAAGAAATAGTGTTTGATTCTTGTGAACAAAAATAGTAATCGGTAAATTTGAGTTCTAACCAAGTGTTATTACATCATAAATGATGTCATAAATACTATATTTAAATTATAATGTATACATATAGTAATTTACAATATTTCAAAATTCACTAAAAATTAAAATATTCCAAAAAAATCTCAAAAATTAACCATAAACATTTTTAACATGTAGAATTAAAAAATAGACTCCAATTTATCAATATAATTTTCTAAATATGAGATATTTAATTTTTAATTAAAATCATCATTTACTCAAAAAATATAGTCTTTAAAATTAAAACTGATTTTATAACACCCTGAAAATTAATTAAGGTATTATTAAGTTATCCTAAAATAATAAGGCACCAAATATTAATTTAGGAATACATTTTATGAAAATTAATTTTATTTTAAATAAATTTTTTAATAATTTTTTTTTAATTAAATATTTATTAATCATAAAAATACCAACACTTAATTATTAATTTTTTAAATATTATATTTCATTTATAAGGTGCCTAAATTTTATTTATACTTACATGGATGAGGTTAATATTCATAAGGTTCATATTAATATCCATAAGGGTCAAGTTACTATTCACCAAAAATGTATGTTGATCTTATTAGACTCTAAATATCTTACCGAATTCAATTGTGTATGTCATTTTTTCAAAATTAAAATCACCGAAGTGGAAAAATTATGTTTAATGGTTTAGTTATAATTATCTTGTTTAAATAATAATAAAGTGTTTTTTTTAGGGACACAGTTTTTCATGCATTTTATATTAAATTTATATGTAAATCCCTGGGGTGTCACATTTTTCCCCCTTAAAAAATTTTCATCCTCGAAGTTTACCAGAATGTTACCTTATAAAATGATTTGGGTTGTTCTTCATTATAAGCTCCTCAGGCTCCCACACCGCCCCTTCAATTTTATGATTTTTCTAAAGTACCATTACCTATCAAGTTATATGATTCCTCAACACCTGTTCTTTAGTGTACAGAATATGGATAGGCTCTTCACAGTAAGATAAGTTGGGTTTCAATTATATACCTTTAGAAGTGAGGACATGTGCTGGGTCTAGCATGTACTTTCTCAATAATGAGACATGGACCACATTGTGTACCTTAGAAAGGCTAAGAGGCATTTTCAAATGATAATCCATAGCTCTAATTCTATCTAGAATTTCAAAAGGTCCAATGTACCTAGGGATCAATTTTTCTTTCTTCCCAAATCTCATAACACCCTTCCTTGAATTTTTTTTAAGAAAATGTGATATCCCACTTGAAATTACAAATCCTTGATTCGATTATCAGCATATCTATTTTTCCTGTTTTATCTTATTTGATATGGGTTTGAATAGTATTTACCTTTTCTGTTGTTTCCTCTACAAGCTCTGGGCCTATTAGCTTCCTTTCACCAACTTCATCCCATCATGTTGGTGTACAAAATATTTTTCCATACAATGCTTCATATGGGGCCATTTTAATGCTAGAATGGAAACTATTATTGTAGGAAAACTCCAAAAAAGGTAAATAATGATCCCACATAGATTGAAAATCATGTTATCATGATATCATCATGTCTTCTAAAGTTTTATCATCCTTTCTGATTACCGATTAGTTTTAGGGTGATAAGAAGTACTCAAGCGAAGCTTTGTGTTTAAATATTTCTGAATAATTTTTCAGAATGTTGATGTAAATCGAGGATCATGATAAAAAACTATTGAAAGAGGTGCTCCATGAAGTCTTAAAACTTCATTAATATCAAATCCTCCCTTATAGTGAGAAAATTTGCAGATTTCATAAGTTGATCAAAAATTACCCATATTGTATCATTCTTTATTAGATTTTGTGCTATATAGTGACAAAATCCATGGTGATGTCATCCCATTTCCATGTAGGAATAGGTAGAGGTTGCATGAATCCTCTAGGATGTTTTCTTTCAGCCTTCACCTGTTGACATACTAAACATCTTGATACATAATCAGTGATTTCCATCTTCATGTTATCCCACCAGAAATGTTCCTTCAAATCTCAACACATCTTAGTGCTACCAAGATATATAGAGAAATTAAAACTATGTGAATCATACAATAACTCCATTTTTAGATTGGGTATAGTGGGAACATAAAGACTCTTCCCAAACTTCATAATTCCATCTCCATATAAGAAGTCTGCCAACTTTCCATCATTCACAACATTAATTTTCTTTTGAGGATTCTCTTCACCAGGTTGAGAACTTTTAGTCCTTTCTAATAAAGATGGTTATGAAACCAATTGAAAATGTAATGATATTTCACCTTCTTTGATCCATCTTTATTAGATCCATAAACGTTGGATCCCTTTCAATCCTCATTTTGTTTATAACTATATGATCCTTCCTAATTAATGAATTTACCACCTTATTAGCCTTCCCTGGGTGGTAGTGTATGGAACAATGATAATCCTTGAGTAGTTCAAGCCATCTACTTTTCCTCATGTTTAGTTTTTTCTATGAAAATATATATTTCAAGCTCTTATGATCTGTATATATATCACATATTTCTCCATAAAGATAGTGTCTCTATATCTTTATATGAAATATCACAACTTCCAACTCAATATCATGAGTTGGATAGTTCTATTCATGAATTTTTAAATGCCTTGATTCATAGGAAATAACCCTATCATTCTGCATAAAGATGCAACCAAGTACTTTATTTGATGAATCACTATAGATCACAAATGTATCATTCCCTGATGGAAGAGTTAGGATTAGATCATTCAATAATATCTTCTTCAATTCTTCAAAACATTCTTCACATTATTTTTTCCATATGAACTTAACCCCTTTATGAGTAAGCTTTGTTAACAGGTTGTCTAATCGAGAGAATTTATAAATGAAATGTTAATAATAACCTGGTAACCCAATAACACTACATACCTTAGTTATGTTCATTGGTGTAGGACATTCCTGAATAGCCTTTGTCTTCACAGGATCAATGAATATTCCATCCTTAGGGACAATATGGCCAAAAAAAGAAACTGATTGAAGACAAAATTCACACTTGCTAAATTTCCCATACAACTCGTTTCTTCTAAGATTCTTCAGAATAATGTATAAGATATTTTCATGATCTTATTAGCTTTTAGAGTATACCAAGATATCATCAATAAATACACAAACAAAGTCATCAAGATATTACTTGAAAACTTTATTTATTAGTTCCATGAAAATAGAGGATACATTATTCAGTCCAAAAGGAATTACTGTAAACTCTTAATGCCCATGACTAGTTCGAAATTCTATCTTTATAGTATCTTCCTTCCTCACATGAAACTAGTGATATCTAGATCAAAGGTCAATCTTTGAAAAATATTGGGATTTGTGAAGTTGATCAAATAAATCATCAATGCAAGGTAGGGGATACTTGTTATTTATTGTAATAGCATTGGTCTCCTTGTAGTCAATGCACAACATCATAGATCCATATTTCTTCTTAACAAAAAGAATAGGGGCTCCCCATGGAGAAAAACTAGGGAGAATAAATCCTTTATCACTCAATTCCTCTAGTTGTTTCTTCAGTTCTAATAATTCCATAGTGTTCATTCTATAAGGAGTCTTTGATATAGGCCTTGAACTAGGAATTAAATCAATATATAACTCAACTTCCCGCTCTAGAGGATGTATAGGTAAATCCTCTAAAAAAATCAATATATTCTTCCAAAATAAGTAAATCCTCAATTTGAAGATTTGTTTCCTCACCAATAGATACTGTGTTATCATCCTCACTATGAATTGCAATAAGTAGATCTACTGGTGGTGGATCTAGATAGGAATCAGATGATGATGTTTCTACTCTAAAGAAAAGGGATTCTATATCATTCTTAAAAATTGAAACTTCTTTCTTCTTTAAATAGATTTTCACATATTCATTTAAAATAAAATACATATTGAGGATTATATAAAATTCAATAATGGGTATGATGATAAGGTTAGAAACTAAAGAATGTCTATGTGTCATAAGGGGGATTGATCGACACATCTTTGTTGTAATGATACATCCCTTATGAGTTTTGACTTCTAACTCCTTTATTAAATAAAATTGAAAATATCTAATTTTCTTGGAAAAATGGGAAGATATAAAAGAATGAGATGATCCAGAATCAAATAAAGCATTGTTTATGTTTTAGTAAATGATTAAAGTACCTACCACCACATCATTAAGAATTTCAACCTCAAAAATTGTGATCACATAAGCTTAGCCTTTCTCCATTTTCCATTTCTGAGGCATGTTTCATTGACACTTTGGACAATCATTATCACAGTGTCCCATCTACCTACAATTATAGCATTAAACATTTATAGCTTCTTTATTTCCCTTTCAATCACTAGTATTATGGCCTTTCTATCCACACTTTTAGCACACACCTTTTCCTTTTAAGTAGGAACCAGGGTGTTTCCTTCTATAAGTTTCACATGTTGGAAAATTACCCTTTTTATTCTTCCCTTTATCCATTATATACTCCTCCACCCTCTTCTTCTCTTGTTTCCCTCAAAGTCATAATACTTATAAAATTCATTCTCTATCTTGATAGTATATGAGACAATGTATTCGTATGATGAGAAACTTTGGGAGAATAGTTCCCTTCGGAGGAATGGTTTTAAACCATCAAAGAATCAATAAATCTTTCTCCTTGGATTACTTATATAGTGTGAAACATGCCTTGATAACCTTGTAAATTTGGATTTATACTTTGAAACATTTTTAACCTTTTTCTTTCTGAGACTCAAGAATTTCCTCTCAAAATCCACTTGATGTTCACGAGGAAAATATTTTTCTAGGAAAATTTCCATAAAAACCCTACATTCAATTTCTTCTATTTATTCCTACACCTTTATGTTTTGAATTAACGACCACCACTAATCCATATCTCCTAATAGACAATAAATTTCCATGAAAACCTTCTCTCTTTCATTACATCCCAAAGAAAGAAATATATTCTCTAAAGAACTTATCCACTGCTCCTCTATGAAATGCTTTGTAGTCCCATTGAATTATTGAGGCTGTTGTCACGTAAAAAGGTCTAAAATTTCTTCTCCACATTGTGGATCAAGATGCTCCATTCAGATAATTTTGTTGTTCATAACCTGAGTCAGTTGTCCCAGTGTAGTTATAAGTTGCTCAGAACTAATCATAGCTCTAGTTCTAATATCATTATCTTGTATAGGAGGGAAATCCCTACATGGGATATGTGGGTTGATATAGTTTCCATTACTTCCACTAGGTTATATTTTTTAAATAATGTAACACACTAGTTTAGGTTATGAATCACAATGTATAGTCTCAACTAGAAAATACTTAACAAAATTTAAATCCTATGCATTGGTAATCTCACAATCATAAACATCATTTATTTGAGGAAAATTTTACTTTTAAATAATTCATAATGGATTGTAAATAAAATGTGAATTATCCTAAGAATATCCCCTAGGAGTATCAAACCAGGTGTGTAATAAGGCCCATTGTCATATACCAAGTTACCCCAGGTCAAGCCCAAAACACCTTGTCGAAGTGGTTACTCCAAGGTACAACTGTTCCAGAACCACGTCCACTTGTAGTATCCAGTTAGGGATGTATTTTATAGGAATATCGATATATTATATTCCTTAACAAAATTCTAGGATGTTATTTTTTTTTATCCTCAAAGTCTATCTGAGGGTTTTTTCCTTAATCAACATTTTCTAAATCTAGTTTCTAAGTTTTCTACAAAACTTCCTCTGATCCCAACTGTAAAGACCCCAAACCTAGTTTTCTAGAGCTAGTGCCCTTTTCATTACATTGGAATGAATAAAAGAAATTTATATCCCAAATGACTGAATAGTTTAGTAGATTTTGAAAACCAGATTCCTACATAAGTTAAACATTAAAACATGAAAGGAAATACAATATAGAAATTCTTTTGAAAATATCCATAACTCCTATTTTATCCATACAGGTCATTCATAATATACTCCTCACATCTTGGAAAAAATAAAACATAAGAAAGGGATGAGATTATATGCTCTGTAAGGGTAGGAAATATATAGAATGATATAATAAATATAAACATTAGTCATGGTGAATATCTAAAAAAAACACCTCTAAAAAATAAACTTGATCATAATATAGTCAGAATAAGCGATTAATAAATAATTCCATAATAAAGGATAATCATGGGTATTATACCAGTTGAATAAAAAAATGAACTATCAATTACTAGATTCATAATGAGGGAATTCATAATTTGGGACATCTAAACCATATCACCAAGGCATCGACCAAGAAAACTAATAATGATTAAGGCATTATCAAAAACCATATCTAAAAATGGGAAAGGCCTCAGCCAAGTACATATATATTTGTATCTTGAGAAATATTGATGCATAAAGGTGATATAGAGGTCCAAACCTATCACTTTCTAATTCCAATTCATTCCTCATATGAAAGGGGCTAAACTTAAACAACATGAACATATGAAATATTTTTCCCCAATCTATATACATAAACAATAACCATTCTTAGTAGTATGATAAATGGTATCAAGATAGCACATCCACAATCAAACTAATCATAAAAAAATTAATACAATATGTTAGATGATAAACATAAGATATTAACCTCAATAAGACATAAAATTAAATAGAGGTTTTGAAATAGACAAAAATACTCTAATAAAACTATCGAGGAATTTTTGAGATAAATATTGTTTTACTTTGAAAATAGGAGTTCTTTTGGAAAAAACATTGCATAAAACCAGAAATGAACTGAGGTAGTTTTTCAATTATGAAATTAGTGGTTTTAGAAAAATAATTTTGGCTTAAAATAGATTATAGATTGCACTTTAAAAAAGGTAATAATTTTAGAAGTTTCTTTGAAATGGGTTTGTTTATCGGGAAGAATTTTTGAAAGATCCTTTTAAAAAATATAAATTCCCATAAAATAAAGAAGAATTATGATTGGTACACACATATAGAACATTAAAACATAATTTATGATAAATTAATAAGAATAAAAAGAATTTAATTAAGGTAATTAGAGAATAAGAGTAACCCAAATGAAAATGTAGTTTCAGGTAGAAAACCCTTACCTTATGTATGAATGTATCCTGATCTTGACCTTATTGTCCTGGATAATCAACTTAAATATATTAATTAATAAACTTATATACACATATTTTATTCATTATATTTATATTAAGTTCATTTATTTCCTTATTGATAAGTTATAATATTGAATTCCGTCATTCTGAAGTGTTCGTTTTCTTGGTTTTCATAATCAGTTTGGTTGTTTATAAGTAATGGAGTTCATGTGGAATGAATATAATTCTACAAAATTGATTTTATATGATACTAATGAAATAAATAAGATTAAATGGTCATATAATTCATTTGGTTATATGGTATGAGGATGATTTATTAGGTGAATCATTAATGTAAATCATTTAGATTATTTTGGCGGTATTTCGATTATTACAAACTAGTTTTGTCGTATAAATTAATATTATGTATATATACTTGTTATAGAAAATTAAATAGGTTATAATAAATATATTATAGTTTTTTTAAACCATAAATTTTTTTTAATTAAAATAATTTAAAGATAAATTGAAGAATGAAGGTTCGTCATTCAATAAGTTTGTAAATCAGCACCTCCCAGACGATGATTTCGTTTTTAAAATAAAAGAGAGAGAGAGTAAGGATATGGATGATGTTTGTTTCATTAACAAGATATAATTGAAGTATATAGATTATAATAGATTTATAATGATAATATGGATATAGGAGGTGATTGAGATATGGAGAAAATAAATTAAATTGAAATGAAATTAAAAGAAAAGGGAAGAGGATTTACCTCTTGAAATATCCTCCTTGAGAACCTTCTTAAGGGAAGATGTTTTGGTCTTTTGGTAAGATCATGAGATACTGGAAGTGGGGAGGGGCTAGGGAAGAGTATTTGGATATAACATTGATAATATTCAAGTCTTATAGGGGTGAATAGAAGATGGGGTGGTGGTTTTATAGTAGAAGAGAAGAGTGATTTTTGAATATCTTATTCATTATTTTATTATTTTTCTCAAGACAAGAAATAGTGTTTGATTATTATGACCAAAAATAGTAATAGGTGAATGTGATTTAGAAACAAGTGTTATTAAATCATAAATGATGTTAGGAATAGTGTATTTAACTTATAATGCATATATAGCGTAAATTGCCATTTTCACTATTCACTAAAAATTCAAGTATTTCTGAAAAATTCCAAAAATTCACCATAAACATTTTTTTGACATGTAGAATTCAAAAATAGATTCCATTTTATCAAAATAATTTTTTAAAGATGAGAAATTTAATTTTTAATTAAAATCATAATTTACTCGAAAAATAGACTTCAAAATTAAAACTAATTTTATAACACCCTGAAAATTAACTAAGGTATTATTAAATTATCCTAAAATCATTGAACACAAAATATTGATTTAGGAATAAATTTTATGAAAATTAATTTTATTTTAAATAATTTTATTAATTATAAAATTATAATTACATATTTATTACTCACAAAAATATGAACACTAAATTATTAATTTTTAAAATATTATAGTTCATTTATAAGGTGCCTAAATTTTATTTATACTTACATTGGAGAGGTTAATATTTATAAGGGTCATATTACTATTCATAATGGTAAATTAATATTCATAAGGGTTAAGTTACTATTCACTAAAAATGTAAGTCGATCCTATTTGACTCTAAATATCTAACTAAACGCAACCGTGTATGTTAGTTTTTCAAAATTCAAATCACAAAAGAAGAAAAATTTTGTTTAATGGCATGGTTATAAATATCTTGTTTAAATAATAACAAAGTGTTGTTTCATAGGGACTCAGTGTTTCATGAATTATATATTAAATTTATTTGTAAATCCTTAGGGTGTTACATACAATGTGTCATTACATCCTCTACATAGGATTTCAACACCTATATAGATTTTTCTTAAGATATAGTTCATAATATCCCTCTATGAGTCCTTAGGTGGGATCCACTATCATATCTTTCCTTGGTGGGGATCACGGTATAAGTGTGATCACCATGCATAGGGTGCCCATCCCCTATCTAGTAGTTTGATCCAATATAGTTAGTGGGTTCCCCCAGTAGTCCTAGGTGGGGTCCCCTATCAAAAAGAATGATCTTCAAAGATCCAGTAAGTACATCTTGGTGAGGTCAGATGAGAACTAACTCTTGGATGAGTGTTGTCAGTGACAACATGGCTTGTGGAGTGAGTCCTCCCAGATGTGTGTTACCTTAAATCCTCAAGAAGAATCTAGTGGATGGTAGTATCAGTTGATACCTCTTAATACTAGGTTTTTTATGATTATATATAGTTTCTTTTGATTATTGTTAGGTATCCTATATTGATGGAAATACTCATGAATTGATGATCTGATTGTCCTCGATGCCTTATATGTAGTGATTTTGGGGTATCTTACTGGGTATTGTTTTACTCACCCTTTAATGGGATATCCCCTCACATTTCATGTCTTATATAGATGACATGCCTTTTAATGGAGTTCTATGAGGACCAGTAGTAGGTGGAGCATAGTTTCAGGCTAGAAAAACTGAGGTTCATATTGTTGTTTCATTTGACAGCAGTCCCCTCTTTTTGATCAGGTTAGAATCTTTTTCATTTTTGGAGGGCTTGTTTCGGGCCCCTTTATCACTTTTAGAACTTTTATCATACTCTGGTTGTGGTTTATAGATATATATATGCATTGGCATCAGTATCACTTTACTTTCATCATTGTATGGGCTTCAAGATGTTCACGTGTGCATATAACTACCTTAGGCTAATGCCTCTTATATATGTGATTTTTCTACTCGGTGTTTGTCACGAACCCCTAGTTTATTTGAGGTGGTCTTGAGGTTTCAACACTTGTCTTAACACTAGTCATTCTATCCCCATTGGGTTGGGTTGTGACAAACTTTTATAGGAAAGATGAACTTGATTAACATGATGAAGTGAAAATATGTGTTTCCTAGCCATTCCCAAGATATTAAGGTAGACATATAATTTGAAATCATACCTTGATCAGTAATGATTATATTTTATATACCCTTATCTGTTTTTATTTGTAAGTGATAATTAAAATTAGAAGGATGTGATTTATATTGGGGGCAGAATGTAACACCCCAAGATTTCAGAATATATTCTACATCAAATAAACATTGTATCAATAGTTTGTTTCACATGTAACACCAAACTAAAATAATCCGCAACATATTAGATTAATATTATTAATAAAATTTAAGAATAATAAAACCACTAGTAAGGAAATATATTGTAATCAATTATAAATTCATACAAAATAGTATTAAGAACACTTAATATTTTTAAAAGACATTTTTTAATAAAAGAAATTTTTATATAATGTATTTTATTTTAATGATAAATCTATAAATTTTAGAATTTTAGTTTTTTAAATGAAAATCATTTTTGGATTAAACATGTCAAAAATATATTCGAGTGTATTTTTGTGATTTTTCTAAAATAATTGTTTTTAGGTGAATAGAAAAAAAAATACATTTTTACTAGTACTATAATGTTTATAGCTTTATTATGAAGAAAATATTACATAAAAACTAATAACTTTTTCATTAGACTAAAATAATATTTATGGAGTAAAATTATTCATTTAAAAGTACTATATTGAATTTATAAAATACATTTTTAACATTTTAGAAACCCAAGTACTATTTTACTATAAAAACTGTCTTTATTCACTTATACTGAAAATTAGGTTTCATCACTTATAGAAATTTAATCTTTAAAAATGGATTTCATATTTTAGATAAACATGTTCATATTATTTAATAATTTTAATTTCATTTTTAGGAATAAAAGTATGATTACTGAGATTAAAGTTAACAAACTTGTTAATTGTGAAAGAGTTACTTTAAAAGAATTATTTTATTAATGTTATGTAATTTTTATCTAATAAATTGAATTGATGTATTTTATATAATTAACTTAATATGATTTTTATTCATATATAAAAATATATTATCACTCATTTAATTGGTAATTAATGTTATATAATATTAGGAACGCTTAATGGTGAAATCAACATTTTTTTCTAGAAAATAGTTTTCCAATATTAAATATTTTAATTTAAAAGTTAATTTTATCTTATTTAGAAATTTAATTAGATTATAAGGACCCTAAATATATTTTAATAAAAAAAATTTAAAATTTGTTACATTATATTTTTAATAAAATATAGATTACTTGGGTAAAGACTAGTTACCATGGTAAATACCAAAATGGTAAAATATAAAAAAATCCAGAGGTAAAATGCTTAAAACATGTTTAAGACATGTGTAAAAATGAGTGTTAGAGGAATTATGAACCTTATTGCACATAAAAATCCATTATTTCACACTTTTTGATCCATTTACCCTTGAATAATGTCATGCCCTCATTGAAAAACTAATAGATATTTATAAAACTTCCATTTTCTTCACTTATAAAAGGGGGAAACATACTCTACATTTATCCAATGATTCAAAAGCCTCAAAACTACAAAAACTATAACATGGTATCTACCCAAATCCATCCCTAATTCCTAGAAGCCTTTTTTCCTTCCAAAATACCAAGCTAAAGAGCCTTAATGTGTCACCGAAGGGAGAACATCTATAGGGAGCAGTAATGCTCGAAACGAGCTCTGTTAATTTTCTTCTTCTTTTACTCCTTAAAATATTTTATATCCATGTAATAATTATAACATTAGTATCATTAACAGAAGTAAATTTTTATTATATTAATGGAATATTAATATTCTACCTCCCTTTAAAACCATTTGAATAATGAATACAATGTCATGCATTTGTGCGCACTACCGCCTCCATGAATGACATGTTTTATTTTTCATAACCACATTTAATGGAAGATTCATAGTAGTTATTAAATGAAAAAATTATAATATTTAAAATTTTATTAAGATTATTAATTGATAATTATTTTATTTTTACATCCCCTCCCATTATAGAAAAAATGAGGATGCTATTCGTGTGTATGTGTGGACACCACCTCTACGGAGTGATATATTACATTTTCCATTACCTCCAAACATGTATGACTTTAAAAATATATTTAATATTTAAAAATGATATTTATGAAACTATTAATATTATATAAATATAATATTATACATTCTATAGGTGATATTAACAATAAACTATCATAGTAAACTTAATCACCTTAAATGAATATATCGAAACATCTTTCTTAATTTGAGTCCACTTTGGAAAATATTACGAAAAATATAAATTTTGTACTAATGGAATAATAAAAGACATAAAACTATATAATTATGGATATTATGAATCTATTTTATAACACTTTTTACCATGCTAAATCTATCAATAAAGTTTTAGAGAAATCGACCAAACCACTTCAAGTAACCACCACAAGAGAAAACTAATTAAAAAATAAATAACTTATGATCATAATTAGACCCTATAAAATGAAATATATATATATATATATATAATTTTATTAATAAATTTTTTAATAAACTTAATTTAATTATTTAGGACTTTATATGCATGTATAGAATGAATCAGAACTAAAGGTAAGGGTTATTTGTCTATATTTCCAATTCCATGAGACATGTATGATATCACACACCATTATTTATTTTATATGGTGCAATTGATGCCCAATTTCCTTAAAGTAAAATGAATATCTTTAATTTCATGATATTTGAATATCTATTTCATGGTAATTCTCTTATGTTATTTTTTTCTTATATTACCAATACTGTAAGAGATTTTGTTAACTCAACTCTCTTTATCAAGTTAAAATGATTCTTATTAAACTACCTTTTTATAGGATTTGGTTTCTTCCTCCCTAAGAATTTATTTCATGGAAACTTTTATATTTTCTAGGGGAAAGTTAATTTTTAATTCAAATCTTTTATGTTGATGAAATGGTTTCTCAAAAATAATATCATTGGATGAATAAATTGTATCATATTTAACGATGATTTTCCCTCCTTGTTCATATTTTATTTTCTCACCAATATTCTCCTTTATATGTGTAAACCCAATAATGTTTTATATCATATTACCTTCATATTTCTTGTATCATATTTACAAAAGGAGTTATTGTTATCCATTTTTATGATATGGGTTTCAACAAAGGTATTTTAAAACATTAAAATTGTTTTCCTTCCCTGGTCATATGATTTATCTTTCACTCTAAATTCCCTCAGTTTAACCTTTATTTCTTTTTCAAGGCTCCAATATTGAGGGTTATTTTTAACATTAAATATCTTAAAATTATTTAAAATCAAATTTTCAAAAAAATATATATTTTCAAATTAACCTGTAACTTCTTATTTTATGAAAATGTTAAAAATGTTTTCTAAAAACTCTTTTATGGTTTGGTTTCATTTTCCTCTTTATCAAAAAGGGGTTTTATTTCTTCAGAAATTATTTTCTATAAATTACCCTATAAATTATATTATAATATTTTAGGCAATTAATGTAACTACCCAAGGTTTTGAAAATAAATATTGAATTCCTGAAACACTGAGTCCCATAAAACAATATATTTTATAATCTATCCGTTAAACACAACTTTGCCTCTACTATGTTTTGAATTTCGAAAAACGGTCATCTAGAGTTGTGATTAGTAAGTCATTTTGAGTTTGATAGAACAAACTTGATTTTTGATGAATAGTAATATACCCTTATGAATAGTAATATGAATAGTAATATGACCCTTATGATTATCAAATATTGATATTATTTTATTTTCTTAAGATAATAAAATAATGAGATCTTAATTAATTTTTCAATGTGATATAAAACTAATTATACTATTAAAATTGTTATTTTTCGAATTAACTATGATTTTTATTTAAAAAATAAATTTATAATACTTAGAAAATTATTTTTGAAAAATGGAGTTCATTTTTGAATTCTACATGTCGAAAAATGGTTGGGGTGAATTTTTGGGATTTTTTTGAAATTCTGGAATTTTTGATGAATAGTGAAATACGGTAAAATACCATATATACAAATTATCAGTTAAATACACTATTTATGACATCATGAGTGATGCAATACAACTTGGTTGGAACTCACATGCACTTATTACTATTAGGGGTCACATTAAATAACACTATTGGTTGTCCTGATGGAAATAATAAAATAATTAATTCGAATGGAAGAACCATCATCAATATTCTTACTCTCACTTTTATTTTATAAAAGAAATCAACATCCATGAGTTCCAATTTATAACCTTCGTGGACGATGAAGTTTCGTTCTTCAATTTATCCTTCATTACTGGTCATGAAACCATTTTGATGGTTTAACCAGACTATAATATATTTATTATAACATAATTAATATTCAGTAACCTGTATACATACATATTATTAAATCAAATGACCAAACTAGTTCCTAATAATCAAAATACCACTAAAATAATCTAAGTGAATGTCATTAATATTTCATCTAATGATTCATCCCATTTACATGTAAAAAATAATATAAATGACCATTAAAACTTATATATGTTCATAAATAATATTTAATTTCAATTCTTGAGATTTACATCCTTTCCACAAGAACTCCATTACTTAAAAACAAGTGAACCGATTATAAAAATCAAGAAAACGAACACTCCATAATGATAGAATTCAATACAATAAATTATCAATAAGGAAAAAAATGAACTAAATAGAATTATGATAAACTAAATACATTTATAATATTTTATGAAATAATTTATTAATAAGTCTAATTTTATATTCCAGAACCTTAAGTTCAAGAGCGGAACACATTCGGACTTAAGGTAAGGGTTTTCCGCCCGAACCTCCATTTTTAATTCGGATTACTTTTATTGTCTAATTACCTCAATTAAATTCTTATGTATTATTATTTAATCCTCATTAATTCTGTTTGAGTGTTCTACATATGTTTACCAACCATAATACTTCCTTATTTTATAGGTAGTTACATGTTTTAAAATGAACTTTCAAAATTATTTCCGAAATACAAGCTCGATTCAAGTGAATTTCTCAAATTCTTACCTATTTTCAAGGGCACTCTATAATCTGTTTTTAGAAACCATTATCTTTCTAAAATGACTAATTTTAATATGAAAATACTATCTTACTTCAGTTATGGTTTTATAAAAATACTTTTCCAAAATAACTCTTCTTTTCAAAATAAAAGAGTATTTATCTCAAGAATTACTCAATGATTTTATAAGAGTATTTTTGTTTGATTCAACACTCTTGTTGATTATTTTATACTATTGGGATTAATATTTTATGATATCATCTACCATATTTAATTTTATGGTTTATGACTAGTTTTATTGTTGATGTGCTATCCTAAAACCATTCACCAATTTACTCTGAATGGTTAGTGTTTAAGCTTAATGTTCTGGGAAAGTTATTTACATTTCATATGCTAGTTTCAATACGAATGTATATGTTGTTTATGTTTATCCATGATCATACTCAGAATTCATTGGAATTATTATGTGATGGGTGGGGCCCACCATATCCCCTTGATGCATCGGTAGGTCTCATTAGACAAATAGACGTGGAATTGGCTGAGGCCTTACCCAATTTGAGAAATGGTTTTGGCTGAGACCTTAATAATTTTTAGACATCTTGGCTGAGGCCTTGAAAATATGTTTCATAATTTTAGGCATATGCACTTCCCTCATTATGAATCTAGTAATTTAATGTTCATGTGGTTATTCGATTAGTAGAATACACATGATTATATTGACATTATTTACTCAATTCATATTCTTGCCATAATGTATTCAAGTTTATTATTTCTAAAGGCATGTTTTTTCAATTATTCACCATGCCTAATGTTTATGTTTATGTTATATTATGATGTATTTATTACTCTACTATGTTTGTAATTTTGAAAAATTGTCATTTAGAGTTGTGATCAGTAAGTTATTTGGAGTCTGATAGAACAAACTTGATTTTTTGTGAATAGTAACATACCCTTATGAATAGTATTATGACCCTTATGAATATTATATAATTATTTTATTTTATTTTCTTAATATAATAAGATAATTAGATCACAATTAATTATTCAATGTGATATAAAACAAATTACACCATTAAAATTGTTATTTTTTAAATTAACTATGATTTTTATTTAAAAATTAAATTAAAAATATTTAGAAAATTATTTTTAAAAAATGGAGTTCATTTTTGAATTCTACATGTTGAAAAATGGTTGGGGTGAATTTTTGGTATTTTTTTGAAATTCTTGAATTTTTGATAAATAGTGAAATATGGTAAAATACTGTATATACAAATTATTAGTTAAATACACTATTTATAACAACATGAGTGATGAAAAGCCACTTGGTTCAAAATCACATACACTTATTACTATTAAGGGTCTCATAAAAAACACTATTTTTTTTCTTGAGGGAAATAATAAAATAACGAATTAAATATTCAAAATTCACTCCTTTCCTCCACTATACCCCCTCTCACCCCCTCTTCTTTTCACTCCTCTAAGTCTTGAAGCTCCCCAATGTTCTGCTCAAATACCATTCCCTAGTCACTCAACACTTCCAATAAGATCTTTTTCTTTCCAAAATACCAAAAACCCTTCCCTTAAAGAGGTTCTCAAGGAGGTTCTTAAGGAGGTTATTTCAAGAGGTAAAGAACCCTTCTTTTTCATTTAGTTTCATTTCAATTTATCTTTTTTTTGTTATCCTATCCCCAAATCCTCTATCCAAATGACCATGATAACTCCATTATCATTTATATACTGTAATTATATCACGTGAATGTATGAACCATCATAAATACTATTACTCTCTCCCTTTTATTTCATAAACGAAATCAACGTCCATGAGGTTCCAATTTATAACCTTCATGGATGGAAAAGTTTCGTTCTTCAATTTATACTCCATTAATTGTCATGAAAACATTTTGATGGTTTAAAAAGACTACAATATATTTATTATAACCTAATTAATATTCATAAACTAGTATACATACATATTATTAAATCATATGACCAAACTAGTTCCTAATAATCAAAATATCGCTAAACTAATCTAAGTGAATGTCATTAATATTTCATCTAATGATTCATCATCTTTCCATGTAACCAAATGATAGAAATTACCATTAAAACTCATTTATTTTTATAAATAATATTTAATTTCAATTCTCTATATTTACATCCTTTCACATGAACTCCATTACTTAAAAACAATTGAACCGATTATGTAAATCAAGAAAATGAACACTCCAGAACGACGAACTTCAATATAATAAATTTTTAATAAGGACATGAATAAACTAAAAATAATTATTATAAACTAAATAAATGTCTAATAGTTTCTTAAATAAGATATTAATAAGTCTAATTTCATATTCCAAGACCATAAGTTCAAGGGTAGAACACATTCGAACTTCAGGTAAGGGTTTTCCACCCAAACCTCCATTTTCATCCGGGTTACTTTTATTGTCTAATTACCTCAATGAAATTATTTTTTATTATTATTTACTCCTTATAAAATCTTTTATAGTGTTCTAAATATGTTTACTAACCATAATCCTTCCTTATTTTATGGGTATTTACATGTTTCAAAAGGAACTTTCAAAATTATTTCCCAAATACAGGCCTAATTCAAGGGAATTTCTCAAATTCTTACCTATTTTCAAGGGAACTCTATAATCTATTTTTATAAACCATTATCTTTATAAAATCACTAATTTTAATATGAAAATACTATCTTACTTCAGTTCTGGTTTTATAAAAATACTTTTCTAAAAGAACTCTTCTTTTCAAAATAAAAGAGTATTTATCTTAAGAATTACTCAATGATTTTATAAGAGTATTTTCATTTGATTCAACACTCTTGTTGATTATTATGTACTATTGGGATTAATATTTTATGATATCATCTAAAATATTTAATTTTATGTTTTATGACTAGTTTTATTGTAGATTTTCTATCCTAAAACCATTCACCAATTTACTGTAAATTGTTAGTGTTTAAGCTTAATGTTCCATGAAAGTTATTTACATTTCATATGTTAGTTTCAATACGAATGTATATGTTGTTTATGTTTATCCCCGATCATATGTGGAATGCATTGGACTTATTATGTGATGGTTTGGGCCTGCCCTAGCCCCTCTATACATTGGTAGGTCTCATTAGACAAATAGACGTGGACTTGGTCGAGGCCTTGCCTAATTTGAGAAATAGTTTTGGCTGAGAACTTAATAATTTTTAGACGTCTTGGATGAGGCCTTGAAAATATGTTTCATAATTTCAGTCATATTCACTTCCCTCATTATGAATATAGTAATTTAAATTTCCTGTGGTTATTTTATTAGTAGAATACACATGATTATATTGGCATTATTTAGTCATCTCATATTCCTGCCATAATGTATTCAAGTTTATTATTTGTAAAGGCATGTTTTTTCAATTATTCACTATGCCTAATGTTTATGTTTATGTTATCTTCTGATGTATTGCTTACTCTTACTATGAATTTGAGCTCACCCCTTTCTTAAGTTTTATTTTCCTAGGATATTAAGAAGTTATTTATGAGTGACTTTCAGGCATAATCTAGGAGGCATGGATGTTTCTAATGGAATAAATTAGTGTTGTATTTCCTTTTATGATGTAATGTTGAACTTATATATGTATCTTGTTTATAAAATCTAATAAGCTACTTGGTCATTCCGGATACATATTAATTGTTTATATTCCAATGTAATAAAATAAGGCATTGACTCTAGTCAACTGGGGTTGTGTCCTTACAATTAAACTCATGGAAATTCATTTCTACTTTTGGGTTGCCTAATCATCCACTATGTATAAATTTGGATTTTATTACAATAATTTTACTCTATAAACACTCTATATTTAATTACTTCGATTTAAGGGTGTCAATCTATATTCCATATATTGGTTTATTGGGGAAATTATTGTCTCAAACATATACCCTTTTTATCTATAAAATTTAAATTCCATATACCTCATTATTTAAATTCTAGGGTATTTACCTAGAAATTTCTCAAATATATTTGTATACCCATTTATTTTCTATGGGTTTATCATGTTATGATTATTAATGGAATTATTTATTATTTCATTATGTGAATATAATTTAAAAGGATATAAAAACCATTTTATTTACATGAGTTATTTATGTTGTTATTAATTATTGATTTTAAGTGACACACATGAGTATGAGTGAAAGATGGATGAACTCCTATATTTCCCTACAATGAATTTGATAAAAGTTTATATCTCATGAGACATGTATATGAAAACACAATTATGTTGTATCACAATCATGGGTGAAAGTGTGTGACTCAAAAAGGTATTGTTTATGTGGGTATAATTAATTTTCCTTGCAAGAATGGGTGTAAGTGCATGATTCATGAAGGTGGAATTTCCCTATGATAATGTTTATGACACATTTCTAAGGTATCATGATGTTACACTCTCATGGATAATGTTTATTGATTAATGTTTCAACACTCTTTTGATTCTTGTATTGTGATATTCCAAGCCTTATTCCATGGATCATGATTTTTTATCTATGAATTATTGGGTATGATTCTATTATATTATATCATTGTGTCTTTATTATACCCATATTCACATATTACATTAATTTTTAATTTTTAATCTTTATCACTTACATTTTCCCTTATTGATCATTTGATCTGACCCCTTTTTCTTAAGTTTTCATTTCCCTAGGTAATGAAGATGAGTGTAATTTATGATAAGTCTTTAAGGGAGTATAGTGTGGCTCAATTATATAGAAATTTTCACAAGTATCATAAAATACGTTTCTTATATAGCTGATACTCAAAGGCACTAAACCTCATATTCCTGGGATTGTGTGTTTATTTGCAAGATATAATGTTCAAATTATGGAAATGATATAGAATAAATATATTTTTATCTTGTTCTATCTCACTTTATATCAAATGTAGTGCTTAAAGAATTTTTTTAACATTAGACCTGGGGGTGTGGGTCTGTAATGACTTAATTGGTATCATAAAAGAGTTTAGTTGTCTTTTAGGATTAACATAGTTATTTTTTGAGGATTAGTCTAGTAATTTTGGAGATTAGGATAATATAACTCTAGTAAAAACCCCAGGAATAAGTTTAAAGGATAAGTATAAGGATTGAATAACATTATAGAATTTTGGTGAAGTAAAGATTATATGGTTATCAAATAAATTAATTATCTATTTGGATATTGGAGAGTGGATATGGTTGTGTCATAGATTCACTTTAGGGTAATCACCCTAAAAAATGTCATTTGAGTATCAACTTCATCTTTACTTGGTACATAATGGGTGGGAATAAAACTATACACTTGAATAGAAAATATCAAGGGATATTATTTATAATTTCACACACTATTTATTAACCATTATGATGGATTTGAAAATATTTAGGTTATATAACCTAATTATAAAATATACATTAATAACTTAGATAAAAACATATAGATTCATAGGTTAAGGTGTATATTAATTGATATTTAATTTTATTGATAAAGGATGTGTTGAATTTTGAGAGCATATATTTCAATGATTTTCAAGTTTAGACTATTGTAAGAAATTTTATGATCATTTGGGATATTTTTTTTGAGTAATTAGGTTAATAAGTATAAGAGAACCCAACCTAAAGATGCCTATATTAAACCAAGAGTGATTTAGGTTAAACTGAGAGATAATGTGATGGTTTCAAAGAGTAATACGTTTTGATGTTTAATTTTTAATGTAATTATATTATAATAATTATATTATGGTGGTAATTATTCATCACTCATGATTAAATCCTTTATGTAATGGATGATTCCCTAAGGAACCAAGTTGATGACAGATTCTATATAAAATGCAGAGATTGTCCTAATGAGAAACCTAACAGGATAAAATTAGGAGTGATAAATCTTATCATTATGCCAAATAAGATACTATAGTTATGACTAACAATGTTAATATAGTTTAATTTCCAAACACACCAAAGAAGAGAAGGATGGAATCTTAGTAAGATCAGGCGATGAAGATGATAAAGGAAAAAATAAACAATTTCATTTGAGTAAACAATGTGGGAAGAGGCACCCAAGGGAATATCTTAAAGGAACTGAAAGATGTTTTAGTAGTGGTAAAGGAGGGAAAATAGTGACAAGTTTCTAGGGGAATAAAAAACAATTGGTTAACACAATGAAGGGAAAATATATATTTCATATTCATACCTATGATATTAAGGTAGAAACCTCATTTGAAATTATACCTTTACCCATGATTATCTTTCCGATACCATTATCTATTTCTATTTTTATGTGATAATTAAAATTTCTAGGATGAAATTTATTTAAAGGGGGGAGAATTTAACACCCTAAGATTTCAGAATATATTTTCCACTAAATAAACACTGTATTGATAACTTATTTCAATCATAACACCAAACTAAAAAGATCTATGATATATTAGATAAATATTATTAAAAACATTTATGAATAATAGAACCTATAGTAAATAAAAATATTGTAATCAATTATGAATTCATAAAAACTAGTATTAAGAACACAAAATGTTTGAAAAAAATTCATTTTTCAATAAAAGCAGTTTTTCTTTATATATTGAATATTATTTAAAAGATAAAATTATAAAATTATAAATTTTATTTTTTAAAACTACATTTTTAATTCACCATATCAAAGTTATC
Source organism: Viscum album (assembly GCA_963277665.1). Lineage (NCBI taxonomy): Eukaryota > Viridiplantae > Streptophyta > Magnoliopsida > Santalales > Viscaceae > Viscum > Viscum album. Next base: position 1,712,557,450 of record OY728143.1, read on the forward strand.
TTATAGTGAATTTTTGATATTTTTATAAAATAATTGATTTTTAAGTGAACAATAAAAAAATACAATTTTTAGTAGCATGTAATGTTTATAACTTTATCATGAAGTAAATATTGTTTACAAAATTATAAAAATTTTCATTTAAAAAATAATATTTATGGGGTAAAATTTTTCATTTTAATTTTTTTTACTATTTTTAATTTATAAAACACGTGTTTGACATTTTAGAAACTTGACGAATATGTTACTTTAAAAAATGTTTTTATTCACTTTTATAAAAAATTATATTTCATCACTTATAGAAATTTAATATAAAAATTTATTTAATATTTTATGTTAATATTTTACTATTATTTAATAATTTAATTTTCATTTTTTAGGTACAAAAGTATGATTACTAAAATTAAAGTTAATAACTATGATAAGGGTGAAAGAGTTATTTTCAGAGAATTGTTTTATTAATGTCATGTAATTTTTATCTAATAAATTAAATTGATATATTTTATATATTTAATTTCATATGATGTTAAAAAATATATATAAATATATTAACACTCATTTAATTATTAATTAATCTTATGTAATATTAAGAACACTAAATGGGGAAAAAAACTTTTTTCTACAAAACATTTTTTCTATACATTAAATGTTTTAATTTAAAAGTTAATTTTCTATTATTTAAAAATTGAATTATTTTATATGTAACCTAGATTTAGGTTAATTTCATAAAAAATTAGTAATAGTGGTTACATTATATTTTTAATAAAATATAGATTACTTGGGTAACAACTAGTTACCACGGTAAAAACCAAAATAGTAAAATGTAAAAAAAAATCATGTGGTAAAAGGATTGAAAAATGCTTAAAATATGTGTGGAAATTAGTGGTAGAAGATTTATTGAATGTATCTCATGACACACTTCATTATTTTCCACTTTTGGATCCATTTACCCTGGAATAGTGTCATTCCATCATTTAAAAAGTAATGGAAATTTAAAAAGTTTCATTTTATTTAATTATAAAAGGTTATCATTTCCAATACATTTATTCATTCATTACAAGGATTTTACTCTACCAAAAATCTTACCTTATCCCTCTTAAACTCCCTCCCTAATTCCTATAATCCTTGGTATTTCTGACTGATCAAGCTAAGGGTCCTTAAGGTGTTACCCAATGGAGAATATCCAGAGGGAGTGGTAATGCTCTCAAACAAGATCTCTTAATTTTATCCTTATTTTACCCCATAAAATATATTATATCCATGTAAGTATTATAACATAAATATAATTAATATTATTAAATATTATTATACTAATGGAATACTACTTTTTTATCTCCCTCCAAAATAATTCAAAAAATGAAGACATAGTCATGTGTTTTTGCAAACTATCACCTCTATGAACGACATGTTCTATTTTTCACATCCACCTTTCGAGGATGATAAAAAAGAGTTATTTAATTTAAAAAATATAATATTTATAAAATTATTTATATTATTATAGGATAATTATTTTATTTTTCTACCCTTACCGTTCAATAAAAAATGAGAGCATCATTCGTGTGCACGTGCAGACTACCGCTTCCACAGAATGAAATATTTAGTTTTCCATCACTATCCAACATGTATAAATTTAAAAATTTGTTTAATATAGAGAAATTATTTTTATTAAACTATTAATATTCTATAAATATAATTTTTTACATTATAGAGGTTCTATTAATAATAAATTTTTATAGTAAACTTAACCACCTTAAATTGATATATCAAAGTACCTTTCTTAATTTGAGTCCATTTTAGGAAAACTTATAAAAAATGTAAATTTTGTGATAATGGAATAAAATAATACAACATGTAAAATTATATATATTATGAAACTATTTTATAACACTTTTGACCATGGTTAATGTACTGAGAAAGTTTTAGATAAATTAGTCGAACCACTTCAAGTAACCAATATAAGTGAAAAATATTTAGTAATTAAATAACATATGATAATAAATAGACATTATAAAATAAAATATATATGTAAAATGTTCTTAAAAAGGTTTTTAATAAACATAATTTTATAATTTAGGATTTTAGATGCATTCCTAGAATGAATCAGGATATTAGGTAAGAGTAATTTTCTTAATTTTCAGTTCCATGTGACATGTTTGATATTGTACACCATCATTTATTTTATATATCATATTCACTTCCATATAAATGTAAATTAAAATAAATTTATTTCATTTTATTATATTTTAATATCCATTTCATGGTAACCCTCTTCTATTCTTTTAATTCTTATATTACCAATGTTGTAATTATTTTTGTTAACTCAACTCCTTTAGTTGATTTAAAATGATTCATTTAAAACTTCATTATTCCAAGATTGGTTTCTTCCTACCTAATAATTTATTTCATGGTAGCTACTCTCATTCTGATGGGAAATTACATTTTAATTCAAATCATTTACATTAATGAACTTATTTCTCACAAATTATATCATTGTTGAGAATAAATCACATCATATTTATCAATTATTTCCCCTCCTCATCCATGTTTTCCTTTAACACTAATTTTACCATTTATATGTGGACACCCAATTATTATTTTTTCTCATATAACCTTCAAAAATCCTCTTTAATCTTTTCAAAATGAAGTTTTGTTATCCCTTATTATGATGTGGGTTTCAATAAAGGTATTTTAAAATATTAAATTTCTTTTCATTACATGATCATTTGATTTATATTCCAATACTAATTTACTTGTGATAAAATTTATGTCTTTTTCACGGTCAAATATTTAGGATTATTCTTTAAATTAAATGTTTTTATATCACTTTTCAAAAAAAATGTATTCTGAAAGTGAACCACAACTTCTTCTTTTATGATAGTGTTAAAATACATTTTCTAAAGTCTCTTTTATTGTTAACATCCATTTTAATCTTTATCACAAAAAGGGATTTATTTATTTGGAAATTATTTTACATAAATTACCCTCTAAATTTCCTTATACTATTTTGGGGGATTTAACTCATGGAAATTCATTTCCGCTTTAAGCTTGCCTAATCATCCACTGTGTATAAATATATATTTTCTTTTAACACCTTTCCTTTCTGAAAAATATATATTTATTTCATTTAATTGAATTTTGTTCACCTAGATTCAATATTTTAGTTTATTAGAGAAATTATTGACTTAACCATATACTATTTTTATTTATATGATGTAAATTCCATATACCTCATTATTTTAAATGAAGGGAATTTTTCTATAAAGTTACTGAATATATTTGGATACTAATTGGGTATATCATTCTATGATTATTTTTGGAATTATGAATTATTTCCTTATGTGAAAACATTTTAAATTTTTTTTAAACCCGTTTTATTTACATGAGTTCTTTATATTATGATAAATGACTAATTTCAGGAAACACACATATGTATGTATAAATGATGGGAGGGGTCCTATATCTCCCTAAAATTAATTGATTAAAAGTTTATATCCCATGAGACATATATATTTGGTCCCAATTAAGTTGTATCACAAGCGTGGGTTCAAGTTTATGACTCACAATGGTTATGTATATGTGGGTACAATTAAGTTATCTCAAAAGAATGGGTGAATGTTTGTGACTCGTGAAGGTGATATTTCCCCATAATAATATTTGTGCCATAATTCTAAAGTTTCATGATGTTACACTCTCATGGATAATGTTTATTTACCAATGTATCCACACTTTTGATTCATATCCTATGTTTTTCCAAGACTTATTCCATGACTCAATATTTATGATATATGTTTTTTGGGTATGATTTTATTATGTTATGTCCATGTGCCTTGATTATACCCATATTCTCATATTATGATCATTTATGATATTTAATTGTTATCACTTATGTTTACCCTTATTAAGTGTTTGATATCACCTCTATTTATTGTGTTTCAATTTCCCCAAGTTATGAAGATGATTGTAATTTATGAGAGGTCTATAAGGGAGTCTAGTGTTGCTCAATTATAGGGAAATGTTCATAAGTATTATAAAATAAGTTTCTTATGTAGGTGATTCTCAAAGGAACTAAACCTTCCATTCTTGAGATTGTTTTTTTATTTATGAGATTTAATTTTTAACTTATAGAAATTGTGTGGAATAATGATATGTTTATCTTGGTTTATCTCACTTTTTATCAAAGCTAGTGTTAAATGAAACTATTTTGAGCACTAAACCCAAGAGTGTGGGTCTGAGGAGAATCACTACCATTATTATGTGTCACCCATTTTGTTTTTAGAGATTGATACTGGTCATCATCCATGTGAGGGTCATGGAGGAGAGGTTCAGTAGAATGATCCAGTTAGTCCTTAGAGGATTGATCTGACAAAGGTGTATGAAACATAGTATAGGGTGTTGCGTGATTTCTAGAATCAAGGTTTAGAAAATTATAAGGGGGTGTCTCCGATCTAGATACAGGGTGTTAGAGGATCTTGAGATTTCCTTTAGTCTGATTCAGGACCAAGATGAGTACTGAGTTCCATTGGAGATTATTCAGATATGAGTGGTGGTGTGTCAGTAGTGGACAATGTATCTTGAATATTAGAAAGAGGAGGAAGTTTCTTGGGTCAAATTTCATAAGGAGTTACATTTGGAGTTATTATCATTGATGATGAAGGTGTAAAAGATGTAGGATATTCTCTCCCTTCAATAAGGAAGCTTATTTGTGTGGGATCTCGGGATCATATTCAAGGACCTCCTATATTTCCTCCTAATCTATTTTTAGATAAAGATTCTAGATCACAACCACTTGAGTATTAAATTTTCCTAGTGATTAGATATGAAGTACCCCATTTACATTTTATATATATTTAATGATGTAAAATAAACAATAAGTGATTGGGAAGATGCATTATTTGGGATGAGTTCCTTGAGAGGGAGGTCAAAATATCTTTTCGAGGAGTGACGTTTCATGTTGGGGATCACAGATGTCAGGGTATTAGAGGTTCTAATCCATAGGGAGTTGATCATAACAGTATGATTCTAGATTTTTAGGGGATGATGGTTGTCGATTATCTATGGGGGGATTTTAATTTTCATGCTATTTTTGTGGGGTTCAGGTCACCACTGGGGACAATGACCAATCACTCAAGGTGGTTAGTTTGGAATGGGAAGTTAGGATACTTTTTAGTAGAGGTAACAAATCCTCTTAATACTGTAATAGAAATAGCGTCCACTAATGTTTGTTTGATAGACAGGTCGGTAGGATTATTCTCAGTTGAGGGGAGATAGAGCCATTAGAGGTCATCCCCATGATATTCCTCATCCTTAGGGACCTATATTGGAGCATGGTCATGGAGGTCATTAGGTGAAAGGAAGATATACTTCACATGAGCATATGTATGATATGGAGGTGCCAATTCTAAAGGGTCCAAAGTCCATTTGAGGTATGTTCACTTTATCCTACACCTTATTATTCACTTTGTTTGATTCTAGAGATTCACACTCCTTTTTATCACCCCATTTGGTCCACGTATTAAGAGTGGGGTGGGGATACCTAAAGTTCCCTTGGTGTTATCCATATAGGTTGGGGGTCAAGATGCGTTGTTTGATGTTTTCCATGGGTTTAGATCATTGATGTCGAAGAATCAAACAATGGGATATTTCTTCTTATTGCATATTGAACCCTGTTATTTCTTTCCTATCATAGATTTATTATATTCTATGCATGAAACCATTGATTTCTTATAGAGGAGAGTATCATTTTATGATGTGAAAGGCCAAAAGGTAGTGTTTTTTGGAAAGAATAATTATTAGATGAGAATCAAGATTCTAGATCCTCTTTTATCTCACTTAATAGAGTTGTTAGTAGTGGTTCATATGGTTAAGGTTCCTAGAGTTATTGATGAGTTCCTCGATCTCTTCCTGGAAAAGGTTGTGTCGCTACCCACATCATCACGATGTCATGTTTTGGATAGAGTTACAACCAAGGGCCTATCTAATATTAATGACTCTTTATTGTATGAAAACTATACTTTTGTATGAGTTAAGATTCCAGATTAATGGTATGTAGTAGAGGGGATTCATTTAGTCTAGTGTTTATCCTTGAGGTGATCTTGTGATATTCACCAAGAAGGAGGATGGTAGCCCGATGTGGTGCATAGACTACCAAAATTGAACCTGGTGATGGTAAATAATCACTAATACCTTATAAGAATAAATGATCTTTTCAAATATAAGAAGAGATCTAATTGGTTTTCAAAGATCAATTTATAGGTTGGATATCACCAGAAGAGTTTTAAGTAGGAGGATATCCTAATTTTTTTAGTGTAGGAATTAACACTTCATGATTGTGTTAATTCTATTTGGTGTCACAAACATGAAATATTTGTTCATGAGGCTCATAAAATCCATGTTCCCTGATCTCCTAGACCATTTCATAGTTGTATTAATTTAATAAATCCTTATATACTTGAAGATGGAGGAGGGGCATGCTAAAAATCTTGGAGTTGTCTCATAGATTCTTCAACACCATAAACTATATAGGAAGCTATCAAAGTCTATGTTTTAGACATGAGAGGTAGATTTCCTTGGAAAACTAGTGTTTCAACATGGTGTGTTCATGGAATCATAAAATATTGAGGTGATTTTTTTATTGGGAATCATCTCTAATGTGGAAAGTTGAGGAGTCTAAGTTGGTAGAATCATAGGTGGAGATGATACAAGACAATGTCAGTCATGGTGATACTCCATAGTGGTGTTCTGAATATGATCTGAATTAGATAATATTTTAGGGGAGATCATTCATTCTATCAGCCATGTGTAAGGGAATTATCTGTGAGTTTTATAGATTAAACTTACCAATACATCTTTTTTGTGTCTAAGATGTACCATGGTTTGAAGAGGCAGCTTTGGTATCCTAGAATTAAATGTTTGGGGGTAGAGTTTGTGGTGCGATATCTTATTTTCAATTGGTGAAAGAACTGCACCATTTTCTAGGAGGTTTATTGTATCCCCTCTATGTCCCTAAGTGGAAGTAAGAGGATATATTGATCAATTTATTTACTAGGTTTCCTTGGAATCATATAATTAATGATTCTTTTTGGGTGATAATAGATATATTAAGGAATTTATATCATTTTTTGGTGATCAGGGAGTCGATTATTATGGATACTCTAGAGAGGAGATATGTGGACGAGGTTGTGAGACTCCCTGAGGTGATGAAGGCAATTATATATGAATGAGATGTTTATTTTAATTTACAAAATTCAGAAGATTTTAGCTTGATTTTGGATCTCAATTATTCCTTATTATTGCTTTCCATCCATAGATATATAGGCAGATAGAGAAAACTATCCAAATATTGAAGGATATTTATTTCATCTTTGATTTTGGAGTATCATAGATGAAATAACTTCCCTCATTTGAGTCTACCAATAATAATATATATCACCCATCTATATATATAGATCTATTTGATTCATTTTATGGTTGTACATGTTAACCTCTGTTGTGATGTATAAAGGTAGGGGAGTCCCTAGTCCTTGGTTCATATGTGGTGCATAACATGATAAAGAATATTCACATGGTTTGAGAGTGGATGAAGGTGGAATCAGACCATTAAAAGGATCATGTATATTTTATGAATAGGCCCTTGGGTTTTATGTCAGAGTCTGTTCATTGTTTATGGTTTCCCCTCTTTGGGGGAAGCATAGGTTTGGTCATTGGAGTGAGCTTTCTCCCAGGTTTGTTGGGCCTTTAGAGGTGTTGGAGTGTCTTGGTGAGGTGGCTTATCAATTTGTTCTCCCACTATGGTTGAACAAGGTTCATGATGTATTTCAAATATAAAATATTAGAAATTATATTTATAATTACTCCAATGTCATTGATTGAAGAGAGTTGAATATTAAAGACAATGCAATATATGTGGAGCAACCGGTTGAAATCCAAGACCATCGAGAGAAGGTGTTGCATGGGTGAGTTATACCCTTGGTTCGTATACTGTGAAGGTATGGTGGTTTAGAGGAGAGAACCTAGGATTAGGAGTCATATATACACACTCAATATCCGTGGTTTTTGAATGGTTGGTCTTATTTCGTGGGATACTTTTTTTGTTTCCTTTTCTTCTAAGATGATGTGTTTGTCCTTATTTTGTTTTATGAGATTGAATCCAATACTTCTTGATGATATTGTATAGTTATGCACTTTGTTCCTTAAATGTGTGGATGTATTCTTAATTTATCATGACCCCTAATAGGTATCTCGTAGGGTGGTCATTCAGAACCCTTTCACTTCTTTGTGATTTATAACATTCATGAGGATTAGAATAGTTTGAGTGATATTTGATGCAAGACCCTAGAATTCTAAAACCCTTAATTTATGTTTTACCTGGGATTGGAGGTGTCAAGGGGGTGCTAAAGTTTTTTTCTTTATAATTTATATGTTTTTTTATCATGGTCACTTTATATACTGTTCAACTTGAGTTTTTTTCCTTTGTTTAATTGATTGACCATGAGGCCGGTCAGTTTGTTCTTATGGCTGATCAATCCTTTCATGCGGTTGGTTTGTTTGGTTATGTGGTTAGTCATTCATGGTTGATTCTTTTGGTCATGTTGTCAGTCTTTTGTCCTGAAATTGATCCATTCCTTCATGGGTATGGTTTTTCCAGTTTCTTGACTCCTCCATATGGTTGATCCCTGTATTTCCTTCATGTAATCAATCCTTACAATAGGTTGGACCCTTTTCATAGAAATTTTTTCGTTTTTCTAAAAAATTACCAAACTAATCAGAACGATGTAAAAAAATATTTTTAACATAAATAAATAATAATAAAGGTAAAAAAGATGTGTTTAAACTCAAACTGAGTAAGATAATATCTTTAACTCACCTTAACACTAGGGAGTTTAAATGCATCTTTTGGAGGAAATATAATGAGAACCGAATTAAATTCAATTTAATAAAGGGAAGATGACTATATTATATTTAGATACATCCATATATCTATATCTAGAATTTTAAAATTTCTCAATTTACTCCATTGGATGATTTAATTTTTTTCTTTTGAGTTAAGGAAATCCATAATCTTAATCTTAACCCTTCAGAGCCAGCCTTTGACCCAGACTCCTCATGCTTACTATTTCCAGGAATGTTCACCAAAATTTTCCCCTATCCATTTCCAAAAGTAGTGTGCATCATTTGAGGTAGGATTTTTTCATTCTCTCATATTCTATCTCTCCTTAAATCATTGTATGTATGAAGTGGCCCTTATTTTTTGATTTCTATGACATGAATTCATCGTTCTCCTCCCTTTATTTTTGGTGTAGTTCAACATACAACATTTCTAGTTAGGGGAAATAAATTCTCTATTCCTTTTGTGCATATTTCTAAATTAGTATTATTTTTATTTCCATTGGGTAGATAGTACATATTAACTAATTAAAATAAGTAACCTATATAATTGAACTAAGTGGAATGGGGTACATTTGCATATGGTTACTTGTATTTTTTTCTTGTTGTTACTATTGATAATCCTTACCTAAAACATGGAAGTTGTTGTGTTATGAATGTTGTGATGGTTGTAAAATTGAGAAACCTTGTCATGTTTATTATTTGAACTCACATTTCATAAAAGGTTAGGCACATATATATGTTTATGAACCAACTGTTTGTAAACCTATATTTTGTGTGAAAATACCTACATGGGAGATGATGAAATATTGTGAAATCCATCTAAAAATGAATTGTAGTAAATTAAGTGAACAAAAATTTTACTCTTATGTGTTATTAGTGGGTTTTCTATTTTCCCTGAGCCAGTTTGGATCTTGTGTGGGTTGTATAATGATGTTGGTGACCAGTTTAGATGCTATATGTTTTGAGAGATGAATGTGTGTTGTTTAATATATGGTATTTTTTTGAGATGGGTGAGTTGTGTTAATGGTTTTTGCAGGAGATGTGATGGTTTCTATTGTGAGTTGAATGGGTTATGTGTGGAATTATGGTAGTTACCTCATAACAATAGAATGAAATTTTTAATGATTAAATTGAGAAGGTAGGGCTCAAAATTAAATGAGAGTGATATAGAATTCATATGCGGTAATTGAATTAATGAATTTATTGTTAATGAATGGGTCCGACCAAAATGGGAACCCTAGTGGATAAATTGGATATTTATAAGGGTTATTCTCATGGTAATAACCCTTCCAACCATAGATATAGGCTATATTCAAGATTAGGAAACTTGTTGAGGTTATTTTCAAGGGAGATGCCTGTGGTTATATCCTTGGGACCTATAAGACAAATTGACAACTACGCTATGGCCATGAATAATGACTATAGAAATATACTCTATAACATACTCATTTTTATAAACCGTTATTGGTTTTAATTCAATGGATTTATATTGTGTGGAAGTTTAAATTTTTTTAAAAAATTACCCTTTGGTATAGAATAGGGCCTATATAAAGGTAATTTACACTATAACCTTACACAAGTATATTTTCATGAGTCAAATAAGGGTAAAATATCCATTACATAAGGGTATGTTAGTTTTTCAGGCACTGCATAAAGGTAATCCACACACTACATAAGGGTAGTTTGATCTTCCACATAGTGTGTAAGGGTCATCCTCAAAACCTGCTGCTCGCAAAATGGTAACCATGAGTTACATAAGGGTAACACCACATTTCCATAGATTTTATAAGGGTAACTACTTAAATACATTCACTGCATAAGGTTAAGTCCCTAATTATATTTGTTGCATAAGAGTTATTCCAGCACTGTGTATGGGAAAAATTGTGCTATGTAAGTGTAATTCATATGCTGCGTAAGGGTAAACAGAGCTGTGTAAGGGAAGCATGGCCCATAGTTACCTTTTGTTTTCTAAAGGCTACATATGGGTAAAACTAGGTTGCGTGAGGGAATCCCAGGGTTTAACCACTACATAAGAGTAAATTCTATACCCTTACATGAAACCTAGGATCTATGTAAGTGTGAGACCTTGTAATCATTACTAAACACCCTTTTTGGTAGAAATTATTTTAAAAACCCCATTTTTCATATTCTTATTCTAGAAAATAATGTAACACATTTTAATGATTTTAAAATCTTAAAATCATGGAAATAAATCATTTGACTCATTTAAAGTCCATGACTCATATTATTAAAGTATTTTAAGTACTTCACTTTTATAATATTTTTTAGGAATGAATTAATTGGTAAATTAATTATGGGGATTCTAAATACTGCGAACTAGAATGTCAGGGTATTTTATTAAAATACTAAAAAAATCACCCTTAGTTTTTGGAGATTCTCTTAAGTTGGGATGTCTAGATTTTCATTGTTAAAGTTTGGTGAAACCTTCTTCGACTAAATTGAGTTCTTCATCTGGATGGATGTGGCAGAATCTCACACTCTCTTTTATATTCTAAGTGCTATGTTTACAAAGGATAAAACTCAAGGTAATAATTCTGTAAAATTGTTTTATAGTGAGTTTTTGAATTTATCCCTTCAAAAATTTATAGAAAAATGATATATAATTCTTAAAAGAATAATAACCTAGAATTATTAAAAAGAATAATAAGAATTATTATTGTTTATATCATATTATTCAAGAGAGAGGAATTATCATCATATGTGGAATTATAATTATTCTCTAAAAATAATATGGAATTATCATGAAGGATAATAAATTATTATCATGGTTATTATAGATTATTCAGGATAGAGAGAAAATGTCACCTCATGTAGTGTTTTTATTTATTTTGAAATAAAATAATTGGATTCAGTTTTAAGAATTCATTATGAGTGGTTTGAGCTGAAGAATATGTGGATGTGATTCAAGTGATGATTCCTTGATGGAAATTGACGCTAATGTTGAAAACTTTGATGTAGGTGGTTCCATGTACTCCACCCTTTGGTATTTATGCACATTTAATTTCATTTAGTATGAGGTTTTCCACTTTGGGTGAATGACCCTAATTATCGTAATGAGTTATGAATAAAAATTATGCTTAATTAATTAATGATTTTTGAGTCTTAATTAATTAAAGAAACCCCACCTAATGTAATTGGACAAAGTGTTGAGGCCCCTAACAGACCCTTGTGAATAGTCTTGTCACCTAATCACTGATGGTTGAGGCTTGACTGGTTATATATCCCATAATATCTATATTTTATGATTGATCAAATGGTGTGTATAACCACTACGGAAAAAGTGGTTTTTTGCGATGAGTCAATTGCGACGGGAATATATACCGTCGCAAAAGGTCCGACGAACTACGTATTTGTGACGGGAGTCTTTTCCTGTCGTAATAGGTTTGGCGCGGTTTGCACGCCAAAACGCGGGAATGGTATTTGCGACGGGGACGCATCCCCGTCGCAAAAGCTCGGCGGCGGTAAATACCATTTGCGACGGGCAAAGCCGCCCGTCGCAAATAGTATGTCGGCAGGTGTGTATTTGCGACGGGACCCGTCGTAAATACCCTTTTAATCGCCAACTGTAATTAATGAGGGCATGAGTATTTGCGGTGGGGCCCGTCAAAAAATCCCGACGGCGGTAAATACCATTTGCGACGGGCAAAGCTGCTCGTCGCAAATAGTATGTCGGCAGGTGTGTATTTGCGACGGGACCTGTCACAAATACCCTTTTAACCGCCGACTGTAATTAATGTGGGTGAGGGTATTTGCGATGGGTCCCATCGTAAAAACCACCATTTGTGATGGGAAACCCATTGCAACTAACCCCGTCGCAACTAATCTAACATATATATACCCCCACCCGTTTTTTTCTAAATCACTTAGATCTTCCTCTCCCTCTCTCTTGATTCTCCAGTTTTAAAGAAAAAATTTCTTTTAGTTAAATTTTTTTTATACGAGAGCAATTGGAAGACGTCAACACCTTCAAAATATCAAAGTTTAAGGTATTTATATTTTATTTTTTTTAAATTTATTTTATTTTTTATATTAATTTTAATTGTTATTTATTAGTTGTAATTAAATTAGATTTTTATTGATTTTTATTTATATTTATTTTTAGTAAGAAATTGATATTGTTAGTGATAATTATAAACAATTAGTGTTAATTTGCAATAATTAGAGATTATTATTGATAATTAGCGGAATTTAATCATAATTAGATATAATTAGGGATAATTAGGGGTAATTAGTAATAATTAGATATAATTAGTAAGAATTAGATATAATTAGTAATGATTAGTTATAATTAGTAATAATTAGATATAATTAGAAATAATTAGTAATAATTAGGTATAATTAGTAATAATTAGGTATAATTAGTAATAATTAGGTATAATTAGTAATAATTAGGTATAATTAGTAATAATTAGGTATAATTAGTAATAATTAGGTATAATTAGTAATAATTAGGTATAATTAGTAATAATTAGCTATAATTAGTAATAATTAGATATAATTAGTAATAATTAGATATAATTAGTAATAATTAGATATAATTAGTAATAATTAGTAATAATTAGATATAATTCGGTATAATTAGTAATAATTCGGTATAATTAGTAATAATTGGGTATAATTAGTAATAATTCTGTATAATTAGTAAAAATTCTGTATAATTAGTAATAATTCGGTATAATTAGTAATAATTCGGTATAATTAGTAATAATTCGGTATAATTAGTAATAATTCGGTATAATTAGTAATAATGGGTAATAATTAGTAATAATTGGTAATAATTAGATATAATTCGATATAATTAGATATAATTAGATATAATTAGTAATAATTAGATATAATTAGTAATAATTAGATATAATTAGTAATAATTAGAAATAATTAGTAATAATTAGATATAATTAGATATAATTAGATATAATTACTAATAATTAGATATAATTAGTAATAATTAGATATAATTAGTAATAATTAGATATAATTAGTAATAATTAGATATAATTAGTATTAATTAGATATAATTAGTAATAATTAGTAATAATTAGTAAGAATTAGTAACAATTAGTAATAATTAGTAACAATTAGTAACAATTAGAAACAATTAACAATAATTAGAAACAATTAGCAATAATTAGTAATAATTTGCAATAATTAGAAACAATTAGAAATAATAAGAAATAATTAGTAATAAATTGTAATAAATTGTAATAAATTGTAATAATTAGTAATAATTAGTAATAAATTGTAATAATTAGGAATAATTAGATATAATTAGATATAATTAGATATAATTAGATATATTAGATATAATTTGGTATGCTTGGTTGATCACCTTGCAAGTAGCATTGTAATAGGACAACCCAAGTCATGCCCTTCTCATCTATAAGAATTATCTCACATGAACCTTTACATAGACCATTCTTCCTTGAAATTTTAAGGGAAAGATACTGATGTCCCCTCAAATTTTTAAGGAAGAATGATCTATGTAAAGGGAGCGAGATGATTCTTAGAGACGAGAACGACATTACTTTGGTCATCCTATTGCAACACTACTTGCGAGGTGATCAACCATACAAGGACAATTATAGAGTTTACATTGGACATGGCTGACACAAACTTTTTATTGTGCATGACCTGAAAATTGGCGACCCTTTGAGATTTGAACATGTTAAGAATAGAGCAAAGCCTATTGCGAATACTGATAATTTTCATATTTTATAATTTTTTTTTATTTTAATAATATTAATATTGTTTTTTCATAAATATTGATAATATAATTTTTTATTAGTAATAATTAGTAAACAAAAACTACTTGGATAATGAAGGGAAAATTTGTAATCATCTCCACAACGATGATTACCAAATCTCCTTTCATTATTCAAGCAGTTTTCAAGTATTGCTAAGTATTGCTAAATTAGTAATAAATTGTAATAATTTGTAATAATTAGTAATAAATTGTAATAATTAGTAATAAATTGTAATAATTAGTAATAATTAGTAATAATTAGTAATAATTAGTAATAATTAGTAATAATTAGTAATAATTTGTAATAATTAGTAATAATTAGTAATAATTTGTAATAATTAGTAATAATTAGTAACAATTAGCAATAATTAGCTATAATTAGAAATAATTAGCAATAATTAGGAATAATTAGTAATAATTAGTAATAAATTTTTATAAATTGTATAAATGGTAATAATTACTAATAATTAGTAATAAATTGTAATAATTAGTAATAATTAGTAATAAATTGTAATAATTAGTAATAATTAGTAATAATTAGTAATAATTAGAAATAATTAGAAATAATCAGTAATAATTAGTAATAATTTGAAATAATTAGGAATAATTAGCAATAATTAGGATTAATTAGCAATAATTAAGAATAATTAGCAATAATTAGGAATAATTAGCAATAATTAGGAATAGTTAGCAATAATTAGGAATAGTTAGCAATAATTAGGAATAGTTAGCAATAATTAAGAATAGTTAGTAATAATTTGGAATAATTAGCAATAATTAGGAATAATTAGCAATAATTTTCAATAATTAGGAATAATTAGCAATAATTAGGAATAATTAGCAATAAATTATAATAATTAGCAATAAATTTTAATAATTAGCAATAAATTGTAATAATTAGCAATAAAATTGTAATAATTAGCAATAAATTGTAATAATTAGCAATAAATTGTAATTATTAGCAATAAATTGTAATAATTAGCAATAATTTGTAATAATTAGCAATAATTTGTAATAATTAGCAATATATAGGAATAAATAGGAATATATAGGAATATATAGGAATATATAAGAATAAATAGGAATAATTTTTAATAATTAGTAATAATTAGTTAGGAACAGTTAGAATTAGTTAGGAAGAAATTTTAATAAATTTTAATATATTTTAAGAACTTGGCACAATTTCTAGTGGATTGACGACACTCCTTTTTCTCGATGACTTTTCTCCTTTTAAATCTCACCAACTCAAAACATTATGAAAAATGTGTTGCTACGTAGACATATTCAATCTTGTATGCACGATATTGGATATGAATTCATAGGATCATATTTTTTATAATGTTTTCAGGCGGTGATAGTTGGAAGAAGACGATTCATCGACGAAAAGGGGGATCTTTTGTCCGACACCTCATTTACTTGCATCTTTCTCACACTGAAATCAGAATGAAGAATCTGGTCGGAGGTACACATATTCATTCTCGTGCATACGAGAATGAATATATGTACCTCAGACCAGATTCTTCATTGTGATTTCAGTGTGAGAAAGATGCAAGTAAATGATCCGTCAGACAAAAGAGTATCCATCAATCCACTGGAAATCGTGTCGCCCTTAATTAATGGTAATTATTAAGAAGTAGTTATAATTATTTATCTTCTTTTTTCAAATATTGTTTTTAAAATTTCAAATTATTCAAAAACAGTGATGATTTTATATTTTATGTAGAAAAATATGGAACAAGGAAGTCGAATCAGTCATTATTAGATGATCATGCTTGGATAAATCAGCGCATAAATCCAAATGGTTCTGGTTTAAATCCTGTATATATTGAGGGTGTTGAATCTTTCTTATAATTTGCATTATCAAAACCAGAATATGTTTCAGAAGGCACAATTAAGTGTCCTTGTAAAAAATGTGCTCTGAGAACATTTGACACACATATCTCATACATATGTTCTGCTTAAATGTGAAGAAATGGCATCATTTGTCCTAGAGTGCTTCTATAAATTATTCTATAATTTATGTTACAGTGTTTAAACTTATTTTATTTGTAGGTTATATGATAATCATATCAAGAAACAACTTCCACAAATTACAGCAGCTACTTTTGAAGAACGCAGACAAAAAAACTTTTCTCAATGGTTTCAAAAACTGGTAACATAAATTATTGATGGTTTAATATTAATTCCATTTATTATTTATTATATTGATAATTATTTTAAAAATTTTCAGGTGTCTCAATATACTGATAAAATTGATAAATGACTGTGTATATTAAGTAAGACACCATTCAAAATGGTTAAATATTATAATTCATATGTGGTGAATGGTTTTCAATTTCATACACATGCATAAGGGGAATCAACAAAAAAAATGAACAATGGATTTTGCTTGAGAGGATCACATCACAGAGAATTTGAAGTTGACTTTTATGTCATTTTGGATGAAATTATTGAGCTGTGTTATCTAGGATAGAATTACATAACAATGTTTAAATGTCGGTGGTTGGATACTGAGAGAGTCTTTCATGTTCATCTGAATCATGGAATCTTCAATATTAAATATAAAATTATTCTTGCAATAAATGAACCAATTTTTCTGACTTAACAGGCACATCAAATTTATTATGCAAAGTACTGTGCTAATTCAAGAAACTTGAGAAATTGGTGGAGCATAATAAAAATAAAATCTTGGGAAAATCAGTTTACTCAAACTGAATGTGGTTCCGCTGAAGTGGAAGGAATTGAAAATTTTCAAGAGACTGCTCAAAATCCATCTGATTCACAAAGAGACGTGAATAACGACGATGACACCACACAATTAAGGATGGATGGTGATGAAGATGTTAATGATGTTACAAATGAATTTAAAATAACAAGAGATGCTGAAACTGAAACTCATATGAATATTGATGATGCTGAGGAGGAAGATGAAGACATTGACATTCATAGCTATGGAGAAGAGGATGAAGATGAACATTGACATAGTTAAATGCTGGTTATAATTATAACTAATATATATTTATATATAATAGTTATTTTCAACTATCTACTAACAACAATCATTTTGTGTTTCAGATGGACCCTGATATATATCGCGAGTTGCAAGAGGATGACCTACCATTGGATGAGGGAGATTTTGGATCATCTGACCCTCAGCCTACTGGAGGTTTAGGGGGTACGTGGAGGGGGCACGGTCTTGCATGACTGATGATTCCTGACCCTATCCCCGAGCGACGTCCACGTCTTGGTTTCGATCCACACACACAGAGGTATGGTAACCTGTATATTTTAGTTAGCTTTCATTAATTTATTTATATATATACTAATTGTTGGATTATTTATTCCCTTTTCACAGTTTTGTGCATGTAGCTATTGGACAGGAGAGGGCTATCTTGCGCAATTATTTTTCTCAGCCATGGATCACATGGGAACAGATTCTCGTTGATGTGCGACGCAACATGTTCCGTCATTGGCTGGTACGTAAATAAATAATATTTATTTTAAAATTTATTTTATTAATAACTTGATATTATAAATTATTTTTAGGGTTTATGATATCCTATCGATGATAGCATTTGTGACGCTATCCACGCGGCATGGCAGGTTTCTATGCGTGATCATTTCCATAAATTTTTTCACAATTTGAGAAGGACAACCATTAAGAAAGAAGGAGTGATAGAATTTGATGAGTCGTATAGAGCTCACCGACCAGAGTACATTTCATCTCACATTTGGGATGGATTATGTTTACATTTATTGGGTGGTGGATTTCAGAGGAGATCTTCAGTGGGATGGAAGAACCGAGAGAGACAGGAGGTGACACATCGAGCCGGTAGCCATACATTAAGTTCTCATAGAGAGCATCTAGTAAGTATATTTTTTAAATATTTTATATAACTTTAAATATAAACAATTTATTTTATATTTCTGTAGGCAGTCAAGCATCCCAATATTATGGAGTTCGACATTTATCGGAGGATGTACAGTGATCCGGCCACTGGAGAGATTAGAGGTAATCGCCAGCTTCAAATTGTGGTTAGTATTATTTTTTCAGTTTGATAATTAACTCCATATAATATTTTCATAATTTTAATTTTAAATTGGAATTGAAGGAGTCATATAAGGTTGTGACCTCTCAGACGCAGGCTGAGGGTCAGGACAAGATGACTGAGCAGACCGGTGCTCACCATTTCATTAATGGACCGGGGTTTTGGGGTCCATTACATGGTGAAAATCTGATGTTTGGGGTGTTCTGGGTGGTCTGGAAGGCTATCTCAGCTTCTCGGTGAAGCTTAAGACTCCTAATGGTGGCCTCGGACTACCGGTGGCCTCGTCCTACCAGTAGTCTCGGCCTACGGGTCGCTCGACCTACCGGTGGGCTCAGCCTACCGGTGGCCTCGGCCTACCGGTGGCCCAGCCTACTGGTGGCCATGGCCTACCGGTAGCCTCGGCCTAACGGTCGCCCGACCTACCGATGGCACGACCTACCGGTGGCCACGGCCTACCGGTAGCCTCAGCCTAACGGTCACCCAACCTACTCGTGGCGTGGCCTACTGGTGGCCTCGGCCTACTGGTCGCCTCAGCCTACCGGTCTCCTCGGCCTACCGGTCACCTCGGCCTACCGGTCACCTTGGCCTACTGGTGACCTCGGCCTACCGTTCGCCCTGGCCTACCGGTGGCCTCGGCCAATCGGTAGCTTGGTCTACCGATAGACCTAGCCTACTGGTGACCTCCACGGGTCTTCCAATAGCACCTCCTTTTTTCGCGAATTGTTTTTTAAACTATGTTTTGACCCTTCTTGTTTTAAATCCCATTAATGGTATTTAATTAAATGATTGGTGATGTACCCTACTTAAATGGAAAACCATGCATTTTGGTCATGCCTTTAACCGCGTTTTCAGAAACGCCTCTACCATGTCATGTGATTCATTTCATGGTTAAGGAGGTGTGTGTCAGTTTTAACCACCCCGAAGGGCGGGGACCTTTTAAGTTGGACGTGTGGGGAGTCCCGGCCGCGTGGTCAACCCACGATCCCGCTTCTTCCATGGTTTCGAGTTTTTTTTCTCCATTTCTTAACCATCTCGGGGATGCTGTATCTCAGCCTTTATAACCTAAAGACTTCTCTTCTCCCTAGGTTCCTTTTTCTCTATCACCCTACGCTCGGAATACCCTTCCTCCGGACGAGTTGTACCCCCCGTGAAGTTTTTCTTGATTGCGTTCAATGGATTTCATGCTACTTCTGATTTCCAGTTTCCACATGAGGACTTAACGTCGATACTTGATCAATCAAGTAGGGATTTTATCCTTCATCTATCCTTTTTGTGCATCATGCGAGGTGGGAATTCTTTTGTCTCTATGGAAATTGATGAAACCAAATTTAATGAAAATAATGAACGGACCTCTAAAGAAGGAAGGGGTGTGATCGATGTTCTGCTGTACTCTTTTATGTTGATATGTGTTGTGAATTATACGGGCCTATTCTCATTGAAAATCATGGCCGTTGTTGGTATTTATCTATGCACTAATGAACCTCAGTGCTCCAGGATGTTTAAATAAATGTAACATGGAATTGGTTAATTACGTATACTCAGTTAAATAAATTGAAAGCACCTGTGATAACTCTAGCTAAAGACCAGTGGAATTGAAACCATGGAGTGTGTTAAATATTTTAAATATGAAAATACCTTCTAGGACCTGCCTTGTGTTGGTGGTAGTGGTTTGGTGGTTTTCTTTCATAGGCTTAGATTTCTAGGGTGATATGGGTGGGGATGGGATCCCCTGTTGTTATACTTTCGCTGGTTGTGAATCTGAGGTTGTGTGGTTTCTCTGCTATGAAACGAATTCGGGTGGTATCCTCTGTTGTTGAGAAACTGTTGTCTCTTAGATTTTGAGGACATGGGGCTGTGTCTCGGGGTTTGTTTTGTTTCTAGTACTTTGAGGGATCTCACTTGATCCCTAGTTGTCTGACTTTACAAGAGAACCAGGTGTGAATGATTAATTTTTTCCTGATATTTTTCCTTACTTATTGAATTGTTGTTTCATCTGTGGTTGTGCCTATTAGTTTCCCATTATTGAAGGGATTAACTCACTCTGAACTATTATGAAATAATAACTTGAATAGGGAAACTGGGAACTGTTTGTTGTGTGCCTATTTCTGAGGAAGCAATGCTTGGGCACCTGCTTGTATCTGTTTGAGGAGCCATAGGTTGGGCTGTGTGTTGGTATATATGTGTATCTATATGTTTTGTGTTTAGTCACATCCCACCCGCCTTGGGCACTTAGTGTCGGACACCTCATCTCATGGGGAAGGGTGTTTCCCCCTAGTTACTCTCCTTCCTACTCCCTCTTCCTTAGGCTGTGATGGCTTGAGGTGACCTTACACCCAAGGATCTTCCGGTAGGTTTCGTTTGGTGTGTTGTTAGCCCAGGACTCTTCTGGCAGGTGGTTTTCCCAAGAATCTTTGGGATGGGGCCCAGGTGTTTTCGGCCAGGGGTTCTGGTTACGGTTTGTTTCCCAGGTGTCTTCGGGATGAGGCCCAGGTGTGTGCGGGCATGGATGGATGGTTGTGAGGCCCAGGTGTGTATGGGTAGGGATGTGGATGGTTGTGAGGCCCAAGTGTGTGCGGGAAGGAATGGCATGGTAGCATCAGGATGTTTGCCGTTAGGGATGAGCAGCTAGCTAGTGGGGGAAATGGTGGTGTGGGGTACCCAAATGTCTTGTTCTTACTATTATATTACTGCTTGTGTTATTTGGTGAGTGTGGCTAGCAAGGTGGGATGGATAGATTCCTTGTTAGATGATGTTTCTTCTGCTTCTCAGGGGACTTTAGGACGTCTCCCCACTAGTGCACAAGAGCTTTAGGTTTTCCTAATGAGTATACCTTGTATGATCACCCTATGTTTACTTTCAGGTTTCCATGAGGGCTTCGGATTCTGTACGGGACCTTATTAGTCTGGGCGTTGGAGTTGTTGTTGGTCACTGTTGGATTCTGCTTAGCCTTTTTTTCCTTTCCTATTGGGTATTTTACTTTGGAGTCCTTGTACTTTGTTCAGTTTTATTATTAAAACTTTCATGTAGTTTGTTTTCTTTTTTTTCCTTGAGTTTTCTATACTTGGTTGTGTTTGGTGTTGACTCATTCTTTCTCCCTATTTTGGTTAACTAAAAAGGGTAATGCCTCCCATATTGTGAAAATTTTATACCCTTAGTTCTAGTCGCCACTCTGGGGCCTACTGGAGGCGGGACTCGGGGGTCATTATCTCTCCTTCAACTTAAAGAAGGAAGGGCTTGGCAATCTGCTATCCCTTCCCTCCTTTAGGTGAAGGCGGGTCATGACTGAATGGTATTAGAGGTAGAGGTTTAGGGATAGGATGGAGTCTGGAGTTAGGCACAGTGAAGATTTTATGGGATGGTAGGGCAACAATGTTAGGTGATCTTGGTTCGTGAAATAGACTAGGGAAGACCGGCTAGGAAACGAGATTTTAGGGCCCCCCGTGATCCGATGCAAAGACTATGATCCTATCAAATGACCAAGTGAGAATACATTTATTGTAGGGTAGAGACCCTAGGGAAGGTACATGCATCATACTGATTGCGTTTTTAATTGATTTGGGGCACCTTGGGGAGAAAAATTTAATAATAATAATAATAATTTCCTTGCTACTCGGGATTAGGCATTCTTTGTTTACCTTGCAGCTATGGCACTGGGACGTTATCCACAAGCGACTCGGGCGGTTAAGGCCCAGTGGATCGAGGCATTTGACCAGCAGAGGGTTGACCGAGATGAGGAGGAAAACTTTTGGCAGAGGACTCTATGCTCCTTCCAGCAAAAAACCCTCGAGAAGTACGAGGGAAGTGTTTCTGACTCAGTAATGGAGGGATAGATCGAGGAGCTAGCCATCACCTTCTCTTTGATCCGTGCTCTGAGGGAGTACTGGGTTTCATTGTCCATCAGTCAGCTAAGAGGAGCAGCACGTCAGTGGTGGAAACTTTTCCTGGGATAGAAGACAGAGGCAGAGGTTTCCTGGTCCAGTTTTGAGAAGGGATTTCGTGAGGAGTTTCTATACTCTACGACGAAGGCTGAGAAGAGACAGGAGTTGCTCTCCCTTCAGCAGGGAAGCATGTCATTGAGGGAGATGGGGATCAAGTTCAAAGATCTATTTCACTTTTCCACAGATCTCTTTCTGGATGAGGAGTCTCTGGCAAGATGGTTAGAGGAGGCACTCCGTCATTCTCTTCAGTACGATGTCACTCCCTTCACTCTTCTGACGTACCTAGAAGTACAAAAGAAGGCCGAGATAGTAGAGAGGATGCACTTGAAGGGAGGCATACCACGAGAAGGGAACTAGCTGAGTTCATCAAAGGGGAAGGTGGTCAGCAGCAGGTCTCCAGTGACAGGGCCTTCCAGGTTTTAACAAGTAGGGATTAGGACTCATCAGTTCCAGTCCCGAGCTCCTGGCCCTCACCCCTTTTCCACAGGTCCAGGACCGAATTGTTTCTCTTGCGGAGTTTTTGGGCACGTCTAGAGTAGGTGTCCGACTCGAGCTCCACATAGTGGAGGTGGGTAGTTTCAGCACCCACCCCAACAACATCCGTTGCCAGCGAGGCCTTTCCAACAGCAGTATCAGGCCCCTGGCCCTCCGAGGGATGACCTTGCGGGAGGAGACCGACACCAGGGTGCTCCTCAGGGACCTCGACCCAGGCGTGGTTGGGGAGGTGGTTGACAGCAGCGAGGTAGAGGAGCTAGGTGTGGACAGTTGCACTCCGTAGAGTTAGTAGCTCCAGCAGGACCAGAGGTCGTTCGAGGTACGATTATTTTATTCAGCACTCTTGTTTCTTCCTTGTTTGATTCGGGAGCTTCACACTCCTTTGTTACACCCGAATTACCCCATTCTCTGGGTCTGGATGCTGAGAGAATTTTTGTGCCCCTAGTGTTGAGAACACCAGTTAGGGATTAGACCAATGTATCTTACTTTTTTCGGGGATTTATACTGATGTTGGGACCACATCAGTCTAATGGAGACCTTCTTTCATTGCATATGCAGCAATACGATGTCATTATAGTCATTTACTGGTTATTCTCTATGCATTCCATAATCGACTACTATTGGAGAAGGATTGAATTCTCCAATGAGAATGGAAGACGTGTGGCTTTTGTTGGGGAGAGGAGTTATCAGGAGAGGAGTCGACATGTGGAGCCACTCCTTTCTATGCTGGACGGGGTGTCAGTGGAGTCGGTGGACACATGAATGATGGATGTCCAGTAGGTCATAAGATAATTCCCGGATGTCTTTCTCGATGAGGTTGTGACTCTACCCACTCAACGTGACGTTGAGTTTGGGATAGACTTACAGCCTGGTGCCCACCTGATCTCGATGGCTCCTTATCGGATGGCACCTTCTGAGTTGTGGGAGTTGCGGATTCAGATTGACGATCTGATGGAGAAGGGCGTTGTTCGACCTAGTGTGTCACCGTGGGGTGCTCTAGTTTTGTTCGTAAAGAAGGAAGATGGTAGTCTACAACTGTGCATAGACTACCTTAGGTTGAATCAGGTGACCTACAAGAATCGTTACCCCCTCCCAAGGATAGACGATATTTTCGACTAGATGAGGGGAGAAGGTTGGTTCTCTAAGATCGATCTGCGGTCTGGATACCACCGGTTGAGAGTGAATTAAGGTGATATCTCGAAGATGGATTTTAGGTGCAGATATGGCCACTTTGAGTTTGTGGTCATGCTGTTTGGCATTACAAACGCCCCACCTATGTTCATGAACCTCATGAAATCTGTCTTCCGAGAGTTTCTGGACTAGTTCATTATGGTGTTCATCGACGAAATCCTCATCTACTCAAGATCATAGGAAGATCATGTTGATCATCTTAGGGAAGTTTTGTGAGTCCTTCGACACCACCATATTTATGGTAAACTGTCTAAGTGTAAGTTCTTAAGGAGAGAGGTACATTTCCTTGGACACGTAGTGTCTCAGAAGGGAATATCAGTAGACCTGTCGAAGGTCGAGGCAGTCATTTCATGTGCAGAACCCAAGAATGTGGAGGAAGTTCATAGTTTCCTGGGTTTGGAAGGCTATTACAGGATTTTTGTGCCCAAATTCTCTAGAGTTGCAACTCCGTTTATAGCTTTGACTAGGAAGGACTAGGCCTTCATGTGGAGTGACCAGTGCCAGATAGCTTTTGGCTACCTAAAGGAGAAGCTGGTTAGTGCTCCAGTGCTTAGATTACCAGAGGAAGGGGTGTTGTTTGAAGTGTTCTGTGATTCTTCTGGCCTTGGGTTGGTATGTGTGCCAATGCAGCAGCGAGGAGTGATCTCTTATAGGTCTAGGCAGTTATGTACTCATGAACGTATGCCACCCAAGATATGGAGCTTGTGGCGGTGGTGTTCGTATTGAAGTTGTGGCGGAATTATCTCATCAGAGAGCGCTTTTTGGTCGTCTCATATCATAAGAGCTTGCGTTATGTCTTTTCCCAGCGAGATCTAAACTTGCGGCAGTGGAGATGGGTTGAGTTCCCCCAAGATTACGACTTCGAGATCTCTTATACTGAGGGAAAGGGTAATGTTGTGGCTGATGCCCTGAGCAGGAAATCATAGAAGGGAGTAGTTTGGGAATCTGCAGATCTTTGAGAGCGATGGAAGAGTTAGCAGCCTTGTATTTGGATGCAAGGGTGGAAGGTGGAAGAGGCTGTCTGTTTCAGATGACTGTAGTTTCCTCTTTAGTGGTGCAGGTGGAAGAGTCTTGGTGGGGGTACTCAGAGGTGGAAGTGATGTGATATCGTGTTTATCAGGGAAATGCTCCTGAGGGATGGTCAGAGGATGGTCATTATCAGATGCTTTTCCATGGAAGGATTTTTGTTCCGGAGATGATGCGTAAAGGTGTTCTTTGTGAGTTCCATGGCTCGGCTTTAGCGTTACATCCTGTGGTCTAAAATATGTACCAAGGACTAAGGGAACAATTTTGGTGGCCCGGGGTAAAGCGGGAGGTGGTAGATTTTGTGGCTAAGTTTCTAGTGTGTCAGCAAGTGAAGGCTGAACACCATTTTCCTAGAGGGTTGTTACAGCCTTTAGATGTTCCCAAGTGGAAGTGGGATGACATATCGATGGACTTTGACACAGGGCTACCCAGGGCTCATGGAGGCTATTATTCCATCTGGGTAGTGGTGGATAGGTTGACAAAATCAGAACACTTTTGGAGATTAAGGAGTCGAGCCCGGTGAGCACCTTATCCCAAAGGTACGTCGATGAGGTGGTGCGGTTGCACGGGATTCCGAGATCTATTGTCTTCGATCGAGATATGTGGTTTAACTGATGAGTTTGGAGGGGATTATAGCATGCCTTTGGCACCCAGCAACACCTTATCACTTATTTCCACCCTCAGACAGATGGAAAAACAGAACGAACGATCTAGACGTTGGAAGACATACTGCGGGCATGTGTTCTAGATTTTGGGGGATCATGGGTATGACACTTTCCTCTGGTAGAGTTTTCTTATAACAATAGCTTCCACTCCACTATTGTCATTACACCATTTGAGGCCTTGTATGGAAGGTTGTGTCGTTCACCTGTTTTCTGGACAGAGATTGGGGAAGCAACTGTTCTTGGGCCAGAAGTGGTGCAGGCAACCACTGAGAAGGTTCAGATAGTACGTGAGAGGATGAAGGAAGACCATGACTGGTAGAAGTCTTATTCCAATCTTAGGAGGAGGCCCTTGGAGTTCGAGGTTGGAAATCATGTGTTCTTGAAGGTTTACCCTTGACGTGGGCAGCGAAGGTTTGGGAAGGGGAGTAAGCTCTCCCCTAGGTTCATCAGACCTTTTGAGGTGCTGAGATGAGTAGGTGAGGTGGCGTATCAGCTGGCGTTGACACCTTAGTTGGAGAAAGTTCACAACGTCTTTCACGTCTCCCATCTTCGTCGATATCTACACGATGACTCCCACGTCATCGATTGGGGAGAGTTAGATGTCAAAAACGATGCGACCTTCATAGAACGACCGATCAAGATTGAGGATCATAAAGAGAAAGTGCTTCATGGATGAACCATCCCCTTGGTTCGTGTGTTATGGAGGCATGGTAGCCTGGAGGAGAGCACTTGGGAGTGGGAGGCCCAGTTACACGTTTAGTACCCAGAGCTGTTTTGACTTCCTTGTTATTGTTGTTGTTCTGAGTTTTGTTGAGATGTTTTAGCTTGTTCTTTAATATATGAAATGATTGTTCTTCTTGTTTTGACACTGAATGTGTGATGATGGGAAAACCTGTCTGCTAATCAAGGCACATTAATGTGGATGCAATTAAACCCGTGCGGGCGAGTTAGTGCCACCAAAAGCGGATAATATCCTGAAATATAGGAAGGGACTCCCTGACTCAGGTGTTGGGTTGTGTGATCCTTGTGCTTGTTGTGAATTTTTGTGGTTGATAAATCTTGGGGGAGTATTCTTGGATGTAGGGGGGTTCTGTTCCAGCTTTCGAACAACTCAGGGGTTTTCCCCTGAGAATTATCTTTAGAGGGTGGTTGTTTGGACCCCACTTTTCTCCTTTCTGGTTTGTTCTTATATTCTCGGGGATGAGAATAGTTTGAGAAGTATCTGATGTAATGGACTGGGGTTTTGGGGTCCATTACATGGTGAAAATATGATGTTTGGGGTGTTCTGGGTGGTCTGGAAGGTCATCCCAGCTTCTCGGTGAAGCTTAAGACTCCTAACGGTGGCCTCGGCCTACCGGTACCTCAGCTTACTGGTCGCCTCAGCCTACCGGTAGCTGGGCCTACCACTGGCCTCAGCCTACCGGTAGCTCGACCTACCGGTAGCCTCGCCCTACCGGTGGCCTCGGCCTACCGGTAGCTCGGCCTACCAGTAGCTCGGCCTACTGGTGGCCTCGGCCTAATGGTAGCTCGACCTACCGGTGGCTCGGTCTACTGGTGGCTCGACCTACTGGTGGCCTTGGCCTACCGGTCGCCTCGGCCTATCGGTATCTTGGCCTATCGGTGGGAGCGGCCTACCGGTGGCCTCGGCCTAACGGTCTCCCCGTCTTACCGGTGGCCACGGCCAACTGGTAGCTTGGTCTACCGGTAGGTCGAGCTACCGGTAGCTCGGCCTACCGGTATCTTAGCCTACCAGTTGCCTCATCCTAGCGGTAGCTCGGCCTTCCAGGGGCCTTGGCCTACCGGTAGCCCCGACCTACCGGTGGCCTTGGCCAACTGGTAGCTTGGTCTATCGGTAGACCTAGTCTACCGGTGACCTCCACGGGTTTTCCAGTAGCACCTCCTTTTTGCACGAATTGGTTTGTAAACCATGTTTTGACCCTTCCTGTTTTAAAGTCCATTAATGGTATTTAATTAAATTATTGGTAAGGTACCCTCCTTAAATGTAAAACCATGTGTTTTTGTCATGCCTTTAACCATGTTTTCAGAAATGCCTCTACCGCATCATGTGATTCCTTCCTTGGTTAAGGAGGTGTGTGTTGGTTTTAACCGCCCCGAAGGGTGGGGACCCTTTAAGTTGGACGTGTGGGGTGGCCCAATCGTGTGGTCAACCCACAATCACACTTCTTCTGCAGTTTCGAGTTTTTTTTCTCCATATCTTAACCATCCCAAGGATACTGTATCTCAGCCTTGATAACCTAAAGACTTATCTTCTCCCTAGGTTCCTTTTTATCTATCACCCTGTGCTCAGAATACCCTTCCTCCGAATGAGTTGTACCCCCCCCCCCCGCAAAGTTTTCCTTGATCGCGTTCCGTGGAGTTCTTGTTACTCCTTATTTCCAGTTTCCACACAAGGACTTAACGTCGATCCTTGATCAATCAAGTAGGGATTTTATCCTTCGTCTCTCCTTTCAGTGCATCATGCGGGGTGGGAATTCTTTTGTCTCTATGTAAATTGATGAAACCAAATTTAATGAAAATAATGAACATACCTCTAAAGAATGAAGGGGGGGTGATCAATGTTCTGCTGTACTCTTTTATGTTGATATGTGTTGTGAATTATACGGGACTATGCTCACTGAAAATCATGGTCGTTGGTGGTCTTTATCTATGCACTAATGAACCTCATTCTTCCTAGATGTTTAAATAAACATAACATGGAATTGGTTAATTACGTATACTCGGTTAAATAAATTGAAAGCACCTGTGATAACTCCAGCTAAAGCCTAGTGCAATTGAAACCATGGAGTGTGTTAAATCTTTTAAATCTGAAAATACCTTCAAGGGCCTACCTTGTTTTGGTGGTAGTGGTTTGGTTGTTTTCTTTCACAGGCTTAGATTTCTGGGGTGATATGGGTGGGGATGGGATCCCCTCTTGTTATACTTTAGCTGGTTGTGAATCTGAGGCTGTGTGGTTGCTCTGCTATGACACGAATTCAGGTGGGATCCTCTATTGTTGAGAAACCGTTGGCTCCTGTATTTTTAGGACATGGGGCTGTGTCTCGGGGTTTTTTTTTGTTTCCAGTACTTCGAGGGATCTCACTTGATCCCTAGTTGTCATGACATTACAAGAGAACCGGGTGTAAATGCTTAATTTTTTCCCGACCGTTTTCCTTACTGCTTGAATTTTTGTTTCATCTGTGGTTGTTCCTGTTAGTTGCCCAGTAGTGAAGGGATTAACTCACTCTGAACTTTTATGAAATGATAACTTGAATAGAAAAACTGGGAACTATTTGTTGTGTGCCTGTTTCTGAGGCAGCAGTGCTTGGGAACCTGCTTGTATTTGTTTGAGGAGCCATAGGTTGGGCTGTGTGTTGGTATATATGTGTATATGTATGTTTTGTGTTTATTCACACCCCACCCGCCTTGGGAACTTAGTGTCAGACACCCCATCTCATGTTGAAGGGTGTTTTCCCCTAGTTACTCTCCTTCCTACTTCCTCTTCCTTAGGTTGTGATGGATGGAGGTGACCTTACACCCAAGGCTCTTCGGGTAGGTTTCGTTTTGTGTGTTGTTATCCCATGACTCTTTGGGCAAATGGTTTTCCCAAGAATCTTCAGGATGAGGCCCAGGTGTTTTCGGGTAGGGGTTCTGGTTACGGTTTGTTTCCCAGGTGTCTTCGGGATGAGGCCCAGGTGTGTGCGGGCAGGGATGGATGGTTGTGAGGCCCAGGTGTGTACAGGTAGGGATGTGGATGGTTGTGAGGCCCAGGTGTGTGTAGGAAGGAAGAGCGTGGTAGCGTCAGGATGTTTTCTGTTAGGGAAGAGCAACTAGCTAGTGGGGGAAATGGTGTTGTGGGGTACCCAAATGTTTTTTCTTACTATTATATTACTGCTTGTGTTATTTGGTGAGCATGGCCGGCGAGGTGGCATGGATAGATTCCTTGTTAGATGATATTTATTCTACTTCTCACAGGACTTTAGGATGTCTCCCCACTTGTGCACGAGAGCTTTAGGTTTTCCTACTGATTATACCTTGTATGCTCACCCTACGTTTACTTTCAGGTTTCCAGGAGGGCTTCGAAGGCCGTGCGTGACCTTATTAGTCTGGACGTTGGAGTTGCTATTGGTTGCTTTTGGATTCTGCTTAGCCTTTTTTCCTTTCTTGTTGGGTATTGTACTTTGGAGTCCTTGTACTTTGTTCAGTTTTATTATTAAAACATGCATGTAGTTTTTTTCTTTTTTTCCTTGAGTTTTCTATACTTAGTGGTGTTTGGTGTTGACTCATTCTTTCTCCCAATCTTGGTTAACTGAAAATGGTAATCCCTCCCATATTGTGAAAATTTTATTCCCTTGGTGCTAGTCGCAACTCCAGGGCCTACTGGAGGTGGGACTCGGGGGTCATTATCTCTCCTTCAACTTAAAGAAGGAAGGGTTTGGCAATCTGTTGTCCCTTCCCTCCTTTCGGTGAAGGTGGGTCGTGACAATTTCGATGAGGTGACATGGATGCAGGTGACTCAGTATGGCTTTGAGAAGGGATGAGTAGTTGGTATCATCTCTCATTTGACTCCTGGTACTTATTATGCTACTGCTGTGATGTCGGCGTCCAGCTCGAGAGGAGCTCGTGGAGAGACATCATCTTCTGGCTCACAGTATCAGGAGTAGTTGCAAACTTAGACTAAGCTTATAGAGACTTTGCATAATTAGCATGAAGAGATGTGTCGGTGGCAGTAATAGTAGGAGCATCATCATGAGGAGGAGCTACGTCAATTGGAGCAGCGGCGGCAGTGTGAGTATCACGAGTAGATAGAGTACATGCGCCGCCTGACTCGTAGTTTAGGGATGGAGTTTCTTCCACCTCCTCCAGATGACCCCCCAATGATTTTTTTTATGTTAAAAACTTTTGAATTCAAGTTTTGTAATAATATGAAGTATTTACCATTTCTGTCTTTTATGTTGGTGGAAATATTGCATAATTTTTTTAATATTTTATTATTTATTATTAGTATTATATTTTTTAATATTTGTTTATTTTACTAATAATAATAATATTTTATAATATTTTTATATTTTTTTGAAAATATTGAAACTTTTAATAATTTTTTTTAATTTTTTTAATTTATTAATATTAATATTAATTTTTTATTAATCATAATTTTATTAAATATATTTTTTAGTATTATATTTTTTAATGTTTGTTTATTTTACAAATAATAATAATATTTTTTATTATTTTTATAATAATAATATAATTTTTTCATTAATCATAATTTTTTTTATATTTTAATTATTTTTAGTATTTGCGACGGGGCCTTGTCGCAAATAAGTAAAATATATTTTTCTAAGATTAGTATTTGCGATGGGACAATGGGCCCGTCGCAATTAGTATTTACGACGGGCCCGTCGCAAAAGGTTTATGGGTATATAATGTATATAATCGGAATGCTATTTGCGATGGGTAAGTTCCCCATCACAAAAACTAATTGCGACGGGCCCGTCAAAAAAGGTTTTTGGGTATATAATGTATATAAATATGGAGGTTTTTTGCGACGGGTAAAATTCCCGTCGCAACAGATATTTTTTGCAGCGGGCCTGGCGCAAAAAATATCTGTTGCGATGCCATTTTCTACAATAGGCTATTTGCGACGGGGGCCCATCGTAAAAGGCTATTTGCGATGGGATCCCATCACAAATAGCCCATTGAAAAAAAAAACTGGAATTCCAGTAGTGAACTAGTGGATACAATGTTTGATCTTTAGACACCTTGGGGCTTTTTATTGCTCTACTTGAGACATAGATCCCATAAGACCATGTTTTATGTTTGATAACATGTGTAACTATTATGAGTCTTGATGATATACCATATTCTATTTATATGTAATCCCATGTTACCTTGATGTGATACCTATGTTGGAATATCTTGGTGACAATTCTTGATAGTGATCACATGCATGTGTGGAAACATAGTATATAGACCCCTTGTGTGATATGGTATGCCTATGTTTGAGAACCATGCTTACTATTATATGACACTAGATTGTCGTGACTGATATAATTCCATTGTTTCCTTATGATATGCATGGTATAATCCGTGTTGTTTTTTGTTTTTGGGCATGGTTCCTAAGAGACAGGTAGGCTTGTCTTGTCTCAGTATCCCTATAGGGGGAGCATGTTAAGATGCTTCAAGTGATATGATGATGATACCAAGATAGATAATGAGGCATGATGACATAGTATAGATTGAAATATGGGAATTATGTTAATATATGGTCAAACCGGAGAGGTGACCATGGGGCATGATAGTCTATATGATTTGACTCGAGAGATAGCAATAGGGAATGATGACCTATTGTGGTTTGACCTATAGGATTAAGTCCAGTGTAGCTATAGAGATAGATGTTATATAATGTCCTAGTGAGGTATGAATTGTAGGAATTGGGACTATATAGATAATGAGAGAGATATGGGGCATGATGTCCTAGTGTGTTTTGACATGTGGATCTTATCCTTGTAACTTACTCTTGTTCACTTCTTATTTTTTTATGAATTTCCTTCCAACATGGAGATGAAGAAAATATGACTAGGGGTTCATAGTGGCTTGGTAAGTGGACAAATTCTCTATATATGGTTGTGTATTTTGTGTGTGTAATTGGTGATATTATGATATGTTGTGCAGTTATGTTTTACCTATTTAATTTCTACTTAGCTTATCACATGCACGCATATTGTTTATTACTAGTTGGGTACTAAGCCACATTTGGAGTGCCCTACTGAGTTGTACTCACATCCTTCTCAGGTGACCATGGAACTTGGGTAACCAAGAAACCCTCACTTGTTGTAGGTACAAGTTGAGATGAGTAATATGTTGATTATCAAGCTGGATATCTCGCTATGAGTCTAGATATCAGGATGATATGTGGCTTCGAGTGGGATTATAACCTCTTGTAATTTGTTCTTTTCTTATTTATATATATGATCATCCTGGTGGGTGATTAGTGTTTTGTACTCAAGATTGAGTTTTTTATTTTCAAATATATTTATATAGTTGGTATGTTATTAGTTTCCACTTACTCTAACTATATAATGTTTTCATGTTGGTTTATTTATTATTATTATATACTCTGATTGAGGGTATAATCTCTACATGGTTCCACATGATACCCTCTCTACTAGTCAGTAACCTATAGCATATGGGGAGGCACATCCAAGGTCACGTGGAATACCGGCTCGAACCCAGTGATTTAGTTTATTATGTTACATCCACATGACCCATGAGACTCTATTACCATGGGTGATATTCAATTAGTGTAACTAAATAATTAATAAAACCATTTTATGAACAAAAATATATTTTACTAAAAATTGAATTTTTATACACTGTGGATATTATTATATTATGATAAAATAATCATTTTAATCATATATAGTGATATTATATAGAATAAAATAATTTTACATCCATCAAATAGCTTGTTTATACTAGTAATAAATTTATTTTATGTTTTGAAGATACATTTTTCCTAAAAACAATTATCCATTATGCGCACATACAATAAAATTCATTTTAATCACTTTTAGAAATTGAATAGGATTAGATGATTTCCATATTTCTAATCATCATGTTTAAATTATTTAATAATTCAATTTTATTTTTATTTATAAAACTAACTTATTGAGGTTAAAGATTAATTACCTTGATAAAAGTAAAATGGTTATTTTCAAAACAATTGTTTTTAAAAGTGTTTTTATAATTATTATCTAGGTAAATTAAGTTGATATATTTTATGTAATGAATCTAATTTAATTTATATATATATATATATATTAAGACTTATTTAATTATTCATTTATTTATACCAAGAACACTTAATATTTCAATAAAATATTTTTCTATAAAAACTTTTTATCTATATGTTATATGATTTAATTTAGAAGATAATTTTTCATATTTAGAAATTTAATTAGATTAAATGGATCCCAAATTCATAATCCTCAAATAAATTTTTTTTCTAGAAGCATCATATTTTATTTTTTGTAAAAAAATTAATTACTATGGTAAATGTTTAATCAAGATTACTAAGAGTTAAAAATGAGAAGCTTAAATGGAGCGAATTTAGTTAAGTTTACATGATACATAAACCTTATAGAATAAATTTATTAGGTTTTAAATTCATACCTATAGGTCTCACCAAAATTTCTTCACCTAACTCACCTAACTCTCATGTAATTCCATTCTTACCCCTTACCTAACATTCATTTCCAAAGAAAAGTCCCTCTTTTTCACCTATAAAAAGAGACCACTTACACCCAATTCCAGCCACACTCATAGTTAAAAATTCCATTGTAAATATAACCATTTTACCTAACTTATATAACTATTCAATTTTCATAAGCCTCTAGTTATAAAAATTTATCATAAGTCCTCAATTTCCAAGATATACATGAAGGTAAGAATCAAGTCCTCAATGTAAGTAATACCATCTACCTAGTCTTTTCTTCTTTATTTACTCATGAAAACCTATTATAACCATATTAATATGATAAAATCAATATCACTTAAATAATTAAATTTTATTATATTAATGTTACAACCATTATTTATCCCCTTCCAAACCATTCAAAAATTGAAAACATCGCTCGTGTTACATGTAGACTATCACCTCCATGAGTGACATTTTTTGTTTTTCATGAAAGCCTTATAGGGATGGATAAAAGGGGGTATTTAATGAATAAATATGATATTTAAAACATTATTAATTTTATTAAAGTATAAATAAATTTCTACTTTCTTTCTATTTTATGGAAAATGAAAGAATCATCTACGTGCACCTGCAAACTACCGCCTCTATAAAACAACATATTTCATTTTTTATCATCACTTTATATGGATTAATATAAAATTAATTTTATGAATGAATATGATATTAAAAAATAATATTTTTCTTGTATATGATTTTGAAATAATGGTAAAAAAATTATTGATCGTTATAAAATAATCTATTGATATCGGTAAATTGGACGAAATAAACTTATCACAGTTTTTGTTCTTGCAAACCATTTCCATAATTCACAAAAAATGAACATGAATATGCATAAATAATTGAAATAAAATTATTGAAATTGCTTTTATAATATGATAATTATGAACTTAGTATCAAATAATAGGGTTCTACATCGCCATTATAAAACATATGCAAAATAATCAAAATCACTAACATCTGATAATGAAAATAAAAATTTATTATATAATGAACATATAAGGAATAATTATAATTTAATATTAGAAATGATAATATATATTAATAAGGATATTAAATAGGAGATTAATAAGGTTAATTTTGTTATACAAGAAGTTAAAGCACCTTCTTGGAAGTCCAGAGAAAAGGTAAGGGATTTTGTTAACACAAACATTGTTTCTTTGGGTTATAATGTTACTTCTTGAACTTAATTCATCTAAGTAACTTATATTATTCCATTTTATATTTCATATGATATTCCATATTCAATATCTCTCAGTAATGTTACATTTTTAATTCAAATACACTTCCTTTATGAATTTCTTTCTCATAAAATGTTGTTAATAATTCTCATCCTCTTTAACGACTCCTCCTCCATATCCATATTTTTTATTTACAAAAAATATTTCATTTATTATTGTAGAGAATTTTTTTTACTTGTAAGACTTTAAAATATTTCTATATATATTTTCAGATCTAGGCACTGAGATGACATGTGATTCCAAGGCACGGTGTGCCCAGAATTAATTTTATAAAAGTATTAAATATATTTTTTATTATGTGGACGTAATTTATTAAAGAAAATTGATTAACTCTTAAATGGAAGCTCAGATAAGAAATACAAGACTAAGGTTGAGTTTGGAACATGTTTTTTACTCTAGGCATGGAAAAAAATAGGACATAATGGGGATTTCAGACACCTCACTCGTTGGCGGCATGTTAAGTGGATTAATTAATTAATTTTGACAAAAATAAAATGTTTATAAATATTCTACCATAAATATTTTTCCTGGGGTATCCTCAAAATCCTATTATATTTTTATAGATTCTTCTTCCTCCTTCATTGGTGAATCACCTTAAATGATGACAAAACTTCATATCAAAGCATATCAGGACACAAAGAACGCAACAACTTCTTCTATTCATTGTAATTTTTGTTCTTTGATGATGAACGATAAAATATTCCAGTAGGAATATCCAATTTATGGTTTATTCCCTTATTGAATAAATTAATTGAGCATATCAACATATTCTATTTATCTGCACAAATTGTGTCCTAAGAATGTGCCTATATACCAGATTAATTTGATTATTTAATTGGTATTTAACCACAGATGCCTGTTCTTGATCATTTTCCAAGAATGATTGGCAAAAATTGTTTAAAAAAATTCTTATGATTTCACCCTTGATTTATTTATGTTCATAAATATTTGGACCATGCGATCCTGGTTCAACATTGTCAGGCAGTACTGAGCCCGATCGGACCCCCGAAATTGCAACATTTTCACAAATTAGGGGTGGATTGATGAAAAAAGCATAGATGTGGGATCTTTGTGGAAAAAAGGATGATTTTTTTGATGATTGAATATTTATTAATCAATTTTGAAAGGATTAGGGGCATTCAGAACTAACGATGGAATCCCCAAGGGTGGACAAGATCCAATTTCGGGCGAACGATGGTTGGAAACCATAAACCATGACCATATCCACTATTTTTGAGTATAGGTAGGTCTAGAATAAGAACATTGAGATCATTTTTGAGATATAGATCACAGATCTAAGATTTTATTAAAAACACAACTACACACCATGTGCAAGGATGAACACATGACATGTATCCCCTGGTTGTGGCAGCTTGGGTTTCGGGAAATCATAAGGATAACACAATGTATAGCCATCCTACACATCGTGTACCTCATCCCCGGATGGGAAACCTGTGTGATGGATCACATGGGTAGTATCCCATGTGTAAGTACATGGTTAGGTACATGGTGTGTACCATAGTACATAGACACAAGGCCAGTACACAGACACAACCATATTACATGGGTGGAACCCCATTTGAAGAAATACATTGTGTACCAAAGTACATGGATATAGCTTTAGTACACAAACATGGAAAAGGGGACACTAACAGGTGGTGGAGAAATACCACACACTATGTGGGTCTCCTCACACGTTGTGTACTACTTGGTTCCTTTTAAAGAAACCTCAAACTTCTATATATCCTTTTTTTGAACTTATATTTTTTCATGTGAGTAACCTATCATGAGTTTTATTCTATGTATAATTTGATGGTTCCTTCTATTTTTTATTTTAAGATATGATTTGGAATGTTTCATGAACAAATATCTTTTGAAGAAACACCTGATGGTGACAATGACTAGGTAGGATCTCCATATGCTTCTTATAGAGTGGAACCCCCATCCGTATGGGCATGGGTCCAATATAGTTACTTACCAAGTGGAACCCCCTATCATATTGGGTGGGGGTACTCTATGACCATAGTGGAACCCACTTATTGTACCAGGGTTTGGTTCCTCAACATATATGTGAAACCCCCTATTTGATAGGGTGTGAGTCCCCGATGACTAGAGTAGAACCCTCCTGTCTCACAAAGGTGTGATTCCTCGACCTATAGAGTGGAACCCCCATAATTATGGGAAAAAATTATATACCTTCTGAGTGGAACCTCCCTATAGTATTGGGTGTGGGTCTTCGATGACTAGAGTGGAACCCCCTTGTCACACCAAGGCATGGGTCCTTGTGACACTAGAGTGGAACCCTCATCAGCTTGGGTGTGGGTCCTCTATGGGTACTTATAGAGTGGAACCACCAGACGCACTAAGGTGTAGGTTCTCTAGTTAGATTTGGTGCCCCCACTCTTTTTTGTGGCATAGTGATGAGGAATTTTCCTTCACATGGTTACTTCTCAGCAGATGTGTGAGATACTGGGCATCGTTGATAGACTTTTGTAAGTGTTGGATACTCTTCTTCCTAGACTAAGCTATGCGATGGAGATCCCCTTTCTCTGTTTTTTGGGTTTATTTTGACTAAGTACATATATATTCTTCTATATCCACACCTTGGATTTTGGAACTGTCTTCCCATGAGATAGAAGATGTGTGGGGTATGTCACGTGCTTTCTATGTTTAGCTTCTCATGGTTGGATGAGTTTACTATCATGATATGAGTGAAGAAGACTCGATGTGTAGTTCATATACTCACCATGTCAATCCCTCTATTCTCGGATGATGTTACTCTTTCTCTTGATATGGGTGGAAAAGATTCAACGTGTAGTTCATCTACTCACTGTGTCGATCCCCTTGTGCTTGCACGAGGTTAATCTTTCTCTTTATTTGGGATAATCTATATCTTGTGTGCTATTGTAATATCTTGATTTTCCTAATATATCTCATAGTACTCTCCCTCCATCATTCAGGGTGTCCTAATGTGTATTTATATACTCACCCCTTCATGGGATTTTCTTACATGTGTTGTATCTTATGCTGATGAAAAATAGGTCAGTGGTGGATTCAGAGGAGCTTAGGGTTACGTAATACTTTGGACCACGTACAATGGTCACAACTTGGATATCAAAAGTTTGGATCTCTCAATATATTAATTTTCTATTATTTTTTATTTTGGTACATATTTATGGTTTGGAATGTATTTTTTCCCTTTACTTTTCAATTTACACTACCGTACTCTTATAAATATTGACATTTTTCACTTATGGTTACTCCTTTAGCTTTTTTATTCTTTTAATTTTACTTCCTTTTCACTTCTAAATCTAGATGGTTGTGTGTGTGCATACATGTACTTTTTAAAAGGCCTCCCCATGTTAGTTATTCCTTAATCACTGGTCTCCAGTCCCTGGCCTATGGAGGTGGGCTTGGGGTAGTTGCAGCTTGAGCCCTAGATTGGGTTGAGTCATGACTGATTGGTATCAGAGGTGGCTCAATCCTTATGAATGTGTTTGGAGTAGTAACATTGTGAGTATTTGGTTAGGATTAGGGAAAAAATTTCAAATTTTTTTGAGTGTAGCACTCAGGTTAGGGAATCTAGTGATGGTGTGGGTGGTTGACATATCCATTCACCAAGACCTTGGCCACTTGCTTTTTGACTCAACATACCAAGGCATTGGTTTCATGGATAAATGGTACATGCATCATATAGGATTGAGTCTCATACTTTACTTCTTGAGTCATCTCCCCATTATTGTTATATATATATATATATGCTAATCTGATCATGGTACGTCTTGATAACTTTCAGGATGCCTTTGTGATAAAAGTAATCTAGGATACTAGTTCCAGATTGTGATGATGGTATGATGAGAAAATAGGCCTTAGTTTAGGGTCTATACCATGACATTCTTCCTCTAGGTGCTCATGTATCAACACTTTCACCTATCGAGTAGTTGATCATCCCAGTAGAGAAAACTAAAGATACATGTAGGCTTAGCGCGCTTCATGAGTTCTAGCTCCAGTGGTCACTGAGGTTCTGCGGTGAGCTATATCCTCAGAAAGTAGAGGATTTACTAGATTAGGTGGTCTATATCTTCAAGATTTTTCATACCTGGATATATTAGTTGGTTTCACCAACTGATAGCCTTTTCCATAGAGAAGACAGGTGCTGGGGGAGCCTTATCAATTAGATGCACGATGAGTTGACACTCTCGTGGGACGAATTCCAATAGTTGTTCCCTGAGGAGTATTACCTATCTTGATTGTGCTCATTATATATCTAGGAGATTATAGAGATACAATAGGGAGTTATGATAGTGGATGAGTATGAATTGAGGTTCAAAAACCTTACCTGGTACTCCCTTAACATGATCTAGGATGGCTACTTCCGATCACAGAAGTTTGAGCAGGGACTCCACAGATAGACCCATGCCAGCATAGTACCATTGTACATACCCACCTATGTAGTGGTTATCGAGAGGGAACTAGTGATAGATATATTTTATTCATAGGGACAGTAGAGAGATAGAGCTGGTTGTGGGTACCATAGAGTTGAGTCGTCTATAGTATCTAGTAGATGCCAGACATAAGGTTCTCGATGCAGGAGAAATCCCCATGATCAGACCCTGGAACTTGGTCAGGGGAAGAATATAGGGCTAGGGTAGATTGGATAGGGGTGATTCTTTTCTTGTAATGGGCGAGGTCACATATCACGAGACTTCCTGACTAGACGTGTCAAGGAGTGCATATAGATAGCTGATAGACCACTATGGAAGAGGTAGTTTTGTGATTAGAGATCTCCTAGGTGAGGCTATAGTGGTCCCTAGGGAGGAGGAGATAGAAGAGTAGCAAGAGTATCTATGGGTGGTGGATGATGCTATGACTTACCACCACCACCACCACTAGGCGGCTGATGTCAGGCTCAGGGAGTTGGCGGTCGTGGTCACATGCATCTTCAGGCTATGGAGGCTTATAACCCTGCATTACACAAGATGATTAGAGATATGATATATGTATTTTATATTCTTTATTCAGTATTAGTATACATAGGTTCTATTCATTCCTTAATCTCTATACTCTTGGTGCAAGAGTTGGAGCTTCCAGTTTAGGTGCTATCCCAACAACTTTGTCTTGAGGTTCCTACAAGGAATATTTATTCTGTATCTTTTATCTGTCGACAATGTGAGATATCAATTAGTGGATATAGGTTCGTGTGGGACCTTTTGGTCATCACGCTGGAACCCTATGATGTCATCTTGGGTATGGATTATTTGTCCATGGTCTGATCCCAGATTGAATATCACTGCAGACGATTCAGATGCCTATGGACTGATGGGATGAGATTCACCTTTACGGGTGATAGAGATCTCATGAAGGGATAAGTGGGTTATGTGAGTAGGTTGATACATACCATCACCCATTAGTGGTGATTATATCCCTTTGTGTAACAGGATCTTTAGGCATCTGGATTCCTTCAATTATAGAGGATTATATAGATGTCTTCCTGAGGACGTTCGAAGACTACCTCTGAGGTGGGAGATGAAGTTTTGTATAGACTTGCATCTCGATACCACTCCTATATCTTCTGCATAATATCAGATGTAACCTACTAAGATTGAGTAGTTGTGGTTTTAGTTGGAGTACCTTTTAGAGAAGGGTTTCAGTAGGCCTAGTGTATTCCCCTGGGTAGCTTCAGTGTTGCTCGTGAAAAAGGTGGATGGGAACTTATGGATTTTCATAGATTTTCATCATCTGAATCTAGAAACATTAAAGAAAAAGTACCCATTTCCAAGGATTTATGACCTATTTGACCAGTTATGAGGGGTGATATGGTTCTTAAAGATTGATCTTAGGTCTGTCTACCACCCTTTGAGGGTTCTCGAGGCTGATATTCCAAAGCGTGCATTATAATGTCTCTTTGGACACTATGAGCTCCTAGTGGTTCCCTTGGGTGTAATTAATTTCCCCATTGTGTTTGTGGATTTTATAAACCAGGTTATCTAGCCATACTTAGAAAATTTTGTTGTCATATTTATCAACGAAATACTCAACTAATTTTTATCATAGGATGATCATGAAGAGAAATTTATTATGGTTCTATATTTTCTTCAAGAGAACCATTTTTATGGAAGCTTTCGAAGTGATAGTTCTGGATTCATGAGGTTCAATTTATAGGGAATGTAATTTATGATCATGGTTTAGCCATGGATCCAATGAATATCGATGTAGTACTTTCTTAGGATTCACCCAAATCCTTTTCAGTGGCACATAAATTTCTTGTCTTAGAGGGGTACTATAGAAGGCTTGTAGAAAACTTCTACAAAGTAGCAACCCCTTCAACCACTTTGACGTAGAAAGGGAAGCCATTTATCTAGTATAAGAAGTTTCTGAAGGCCTTTTAGGATTTGAGGTTGATGATGATGAGTGCTCCGGTGTTGAGACTACTAGAGGAGTGAATTGAGTACATAGTGTATTGTGATACCTCAGGAGCTGGGCTCCACTATGTGTTGATGCAGCGGTAGGTAGTTATCACATATGGGTCATGATAGTTGAGACCCCACAAGAAGAACTATGTGAATCATGACCTATAGTTATATGTGGTAATGTTTTCCTAGAGGATGTGGAGGTACTATATTCTAGAAGATGACTTTTTGGTTTACTCAGACCATCAGAGTCTCAGGTAAGTCTTCGTGTAGAGAGACCCAAACCTGAGACAACGACACTGGTTAGAGTTTATACAGGACTATGACTTCAAAATAGTCTATACAATATAGAATGGAAATATAGTATAATATTACCTTAGTAGGATGTCCCAATATTTCTTCATGAAGGAGGCTTAAGAGTAGTTGTCCTCTTCATAGCTGACCCTGGTGGAGCATGAGGGTATAATTTTTCTGCAGTCGATGGTGTTGAATCCTCTACTTATTAAGCATGTGATAGAGTCCTATCTAGGATATGTTCACTGTGAGTTCTTATATGACTAGATATTCATAGGGGATTCACCATATAGATATTCTGAAGAAGGAAATCATATCATCTTTTTATAGGGACGGACTGCAGTTCTGGTCACGATGTGGGTGGAGGTGATGTGAGAGTTCCACACCTCTCCCCTAGCTATAAATCCCGGTGTGGGAAATATGTACAGAGACCTTTTAGTGGTAGTTTTGTGGCCTAGAATGAGATATATCATAGTTTAGTTTGTCCCTTAGTGCCTTACCTATCAGTAGGTGAAGGCTAAGCACTATGTTCTGGTAGGTTTGTTGAAACACCTTAAGATCCTGGAGTAAAAGTGGGATGACCTATCCATTGAATTTGTTATAAGTATTATGAGAAAAAAAGGGCCATGATTCCATATGGGTAATATTTTACCAACTCATGAATTTACACACTTCCTTTATATTAGGGAGTAGAGTTCAGTGGAGAGTTCGGGGAAGTTGTGCATATGGGAGATCATTCACCTTCATGGGGTTCCCTCGATTATTATCTCCAATCATGATGGGAAGTTTACATCATGATTGTGGAGAAGAATGAAGGAGTTATTTAGGACCCAAATGAGGATGATTATATCCTTTCACCCCCAGACTGATGGGAAGACCAAACGCACTATCCAGGTGTTGGATTATATAATCAGAGCTTGTGTGTTGGACTTTAACAAGAGTTGGGAGGATCACTTTCCCTTGGTAGAGTTCATGTACAATAATAGACACCACTCTAAAATCGGAATGAAACCTTTTGAATCCATATATGGGAGACCATTTAGGTCACCCTTATCCTGAAAAGAGATCATAGAGACATCTCTTGTGGTCCTAGAGATGGTGCATGTGACATCGAAGAAGGTCCAGGTCATCTGCGAGCAGATGAGGATGAACCATAGTAGAAAAAAAATATTACATATATCATCATCATAGGAATTTCAAGTTTGAGTAGGGAGACCATGTTTTCTTGTGATTATCTCCATGATGAGGATTGTGGAGGTTTATTTAGAGAGGCAAGATATACCCAAGGTTCATCGGGATATTCAAGATCCTATAGAGGGTTGGGGAGGTTTCT
The DNA here is from genome assembly GCA_963277665.1 of Viscum album. Taxonomy (NCBI): domain Eukaryota; kingdom Viridiplantae; phylum Streptophyta; class Magnoliopsida; order Santalales; family Viscaceae; genus Viscum; species Viscum album. The sequence continues at coordinate 1,712,600,993 of OY728143.1, forward strand.
TACCACCTCACCCTACCCACATAGTTGGAGCGGGTGTATGAAGTCTTCCACATGTTGTAGCTAAGGAGATACATGTATGAACCCACACAGGTCATAAAATGGGGTGAGTTGGACATCGAGGATAGATCCACCTTTGCATAGCACCCAATGGTGATTGATGATCGACAAAAGAGCATATTTCATGGATGGATCATACCCTTGGTTTGTGTGTTGTGGAATCATAGAATAGTGCAGGAGAGTTCCTAGGAGAGAAGGAGAAAAGTGAGGGCTCAACATACTGAGTTTTTTGTTTAGTTTTTCTTTTCAAGGATGAAAATCATGAAGGAGGGAATGATTTAGAAACCTAGTTTTCCTTTTTTCCTTATAAGACTTTGAAATATGTCTATATATATTTCTAGATCTAAGATCTAAGAAAAAATGCGATTACAAGGCCCGATGTGCCAATAATTAATTTTATAAAAATATTAAATATATTTTATATTCCACACACATAGTTTCATAAAAAAAGGGATAACTCTTAAACTGGTTCTCAGATCAGAAATCATAGACCCCAATTGATTCCAAAATGCATTATTTATCTAGGAATGACTTAAAATAGGTCATCATGGGGTGTTTGGAAACCTCTCTTATTGGCGGTATATTTAGTAGATTAATTAATTGTTAAATTAATTCCTTCATTCATTTTGACCTAAATGAAATTGTAATTCCCCGGTTCTGGAAGACACCCAGAGGTGCCACGTACCTGGTTGGTAACATGTCCTCAAGCGCATTTCCCCAAACGCCAGAAGCTTCCAACTAGCAGCGAGGGACTTGGGTGTGATAGTGGGGAAACTAAGCCCTCATTGGAAGAGTACATAGTGGAAGTAAACAAATACATACAAAAGCGAAAGCAGTAATAATATCATAAAAAATAAACAATGGAAGACTGATAGAATAAATTGGATCACATATATAAAATGATGCATGATACATATGTCTAAGAAAGAAGAAAAACAAAGCACAATGTGGAAATACAGTATTAAAACAAGTAAAAAATAAAAACAGTAATTAGATCCACATCATTGCAAGCCTAAGCTTGGCCTCATGATCTCCAGCTCCATATCATGTCAATTACCAGAAGTATAAGGGTGCTTTCCCTTATCTATACCTACAACAATATAATCTGTTTGGGTCTAAAATCATGTCCCAAACAGGGTGTCAGACGAATACCAGTAGGCAACCACTACAAGATCTGTGCCAAATAGTTAGTGAATATGTGGTAGGTAAAAGTGCAGAAAGCAGTAAACAAGGAAGTACTCAACAGTAACAATCCACAGTTTCAAATATCAAGAAATAGCTAACTAAAGTATATAATCACAAACAGATAACCCTCTGGGAAGTAATCACAGCCTATCCTCTCTGTTCCTACCTAATAGATACAAGAAACCCTCTAGTAAGAACACATAGTCTCACCCCTCTGGATCCGCTAAAGTATAGACTCTCTGAGGAAGAACTCACTGTTAATTCCCCCTATAGTCTCGTATCGGTACTAAAGGCGCTCTAGGGAAGCACTCAACATCTCATTCCCCCTGTGGACCATGTCGAGGAACTACAGAATCTCTGAGGAAGCACTCAACATCAATTCCCTCTATGGTATCACATCGTAATATTATAAAAGACACTCTGGAGAAGCCCTTACGTCCATTCTCCCTATGGTCTACTACACTAGGTTCTCACTGCCCTGTATAAATCAACAAGTATAGAATCACATATCGGCCAAGGTAAACCTCAAGACCTGCTTGGATAGAATTATACAACATAACAACATAACAGAACAACAGTCACACCATCCTACAATACTAGGCATGGGAAAGTAAATAGTAGCCTAACAGGAAAACTAGAACCAAAGTTCAAAACAGGAAAAACATGCATGGGAAACACATCCAAAGCACATAAATTCACCCTATTCACAATCAAATATCATTTACTCAAGCATACAAGCATAACAGACAAAAAATAGGGCTAAAATGGTAAACATGCAATACCCCGTTCATGGGTATTGGGAAAATTTTCACATAAAACTCAAATAATTTCAACAGAAAGGCACAAACCACCTACCTTGACGTTGTAGGATCGTTATACTTCTACGTCAGCCCTTGGATCAACCTAGAACATGGTATATCTACAAAAATTTCTTAAACGTTCAACCGAAGATAACTTGATAAAGAGGAGGAATCAGGAAACAAAGCTCTAGTAGAAGAAATAGATTATTGAGGCGATCCCAATACAATCAATAGTGGTCAATTTGGAGAATGGGTGCTGGATTGGGGGCTCGGAGAAGTTCCACGGTCATACCCTAACTCTCATACAAACATGACCTAGAAGGAGTTGGTTCTATCCGTCAAACGCGACCCCGATGTGTTTAATGAAAAATAAAATAAAATACATGGCGTGTACTTTCCCTTACCAAGACCTGCTTTAGGCAGCCTCCAGGTCACCACACATGGCCGTGTGAAAGGACGCTATATGGCCAGAACACGACTACCAGTGGTAACCGAGTACAGGACGTGTACTCATAACGTGTACTTCAAAAATTTCCAGAAACTCCTCTTTTCTAAAAAACTCCAAAAATATAAAAACATACATAAAAAGAAGATCCAGGTTCTTACAAACTTCCCCCCCTTACAAAAATTAATCCCCAAATTTCCCTTGTAAGGTGGTGTAGAAGAAGAAACCCCGAACAACTCCGGCCACTACGCTCGTACATCATCCTCCCACTCCCAAGTATCATCCTGTACTCGCTTGTGCTACCATAACATTTGTACCAAAGGAACAGACCAACCATGGAGAACCTTTGTAATTTGATCGACAATCCGGATAGGATGCTCCTCGAAAGATGCATCCACTTCCAACTCAACCTCCTCGGTTTGGAAAACATGAGACGGGTCTAAAAGTAATTTCAAAGCTGAGAAATGTGGAAAACATCATGCATGGCTCGGTACCTTAGAGGTAACTGCAACCGATAGGCAACCGACCCAAATATCTCCAACACCTCAAATGGCCTGACATACCTTGGTGAAAGCTTACCCTATATCCTGATCCTCTTGTGTCCCAACCTTGGTGTGACATGTAAAAAAACCTAATCCTTGACCTCGAACTTCTGAGGTCATCTCTGTTGATCATCATAAGACTTCTGATGAGACTGTGCAGTAGCCATCCTCTTCTGAATCAACTCTATCTACTCCGTGGTCTCCTGGACAAGATGAGGTCCCAACAAAGCTTCCTCTCCTACCTCCAACCAACATAAGGGTGATCGGAATGGCCTACCATACAAAGCCTCATAAGGTTTCATATGAATAGTTTCTTAAAAACTATTGTTTTAGGAAAACTCCACAAGAGGTATGCGCTTCTCCCAAGAACCTCCAAATCCAGAATACATGCTCGAAGCATGTCCTCAAGCACCTAAATCATACGCTCGGACTGGCCATCAGTCCGAGGGTGGTAGGCTGTACTCAAAAGAACATATGTACCCAAAGCCTTCTGTAGCCCCTACAAGACCTAAGAAGTAAAAAGTAAATCCCTATATGAAATGATGGATTGTGGAAATCCATGCAGACGTACAATCTCATGGATGTACAACAGCCCCGGCTCATCAACACTGAAGGTCTCCTTGATCGACAAGAAGTGAGCAACCTTCATAAGTCTATCAATGACAACCCATATTGCATCATTACCTCAAGGAGACCTTGAAAACCCTATTATAAAATCCATCACGACATCATTCCATTTCCACTCAGGAATGGGTAACTACTGGAAAATCCCTACTAGTCGCTGATGCTCCACCTTCACCTACTGATAGGTGGAACACCTCATGAAGAAACCAAAAACATCTCTTTTCATACCTGGCCACCAATACTGATGGTGTAGATCACGATACATCTTGGTGACACCAGGATGAACTTCCCAAACTGAGGAATGAGAGTTCCACATTAGATCCTCACGTATGTCTGATGGCACCCATACGCGCCACTAGAAACGAAAGATCTCATCCTCACCTATAGTCCATCTAGGAATAGGGTCCTCTCCAGACACACTTTTCCATAGGACTAGGCCCTTAGAATCTGATAGCTGCCTCATTCGTACTCGATCAAGAAGGGTAGAGGTAACAACTACAGAAGAAAGAAAGGTATGCACCTGTCTGTCGTGCACCTCCAAATGCATCTCAGAGAACAGATCCATAAGCTTCCACTCACTACTGGCCTCCTGAACTGCCTAAATCTGAGTCCTCCTGCTCAACGCATTAGCCATGGAGTTGCCTTTCCCAGGCATGTAGAAAAGCTCAAAGTCAAAGGACTAAAGGTACTCAACCCACCTTTTCATTCTCAAATTCAAATCACGCTGAGTGAATATGTACTTGAGAGTTTTGTGGTTGGTGAAAAGAAAAAAATACTATCCCAGAAGATAACTTTTCTAACAGCATAATACATGAACAACTGCCCCCAACTCAAGATCTTGCATTGGGTAGTTCCTCTCATGTGGCCTCAACTGCCGAGACCTATATGCAACGACTCCTTCTCCCTACATAAGCACAGATCCCATACTGATACCAGAAGCATCATAATACACTGTATAGATCTTTCCCGACTCTAGAAAGACTATTATTGGTGCTGAAGTCAACCTCCCTTTCAGCACCTGAAAGGCTGACTCACAAGAATCTGACCACAAGAACATTGCACCCTTCTTAGTCCGACTCTTCAGTGGTGCTTCTAAGCGTGAAAAGTCCTGTATGAATCATTTGTAGTATCCATCTAGCCCTAGAAAACTTCTCACCTCAAATATGTTCTTTGGATGCTCCCAGGAAACTACTGCTCTCACTTTCTCTGGGTCTACTGACACCCCTGTCTCTGAAATAACATCACCCAAGAAGTGAATCTGAACCATCCAAAAGTGGAATTTTGAGATCTTATCATATAAATGATTCTCTCTCAGTGTACTCACAATGATCTCAAAATGTATGGCATGGTCATGTCAAGTGTGGGAGTACACCAAGATATCATCCACGAATACAACCACGAAAGAATACAAGTATGGATGGAACACTCAGTTCATCAGTTCCATGAAAATTGCTAGTGTGTTCATAAGACTAAATGGCATAACCATATACTCCTATAGACCATACCTGCTCTGGAAGGTTGTGAGAGTTATATTAGATGGTCTAACGCGCAACTGATGGTAATGAGACCTTAAGAAAATCTTTGAGAACACCCGGGCTCCTCGAAGCTGATCAAAGAGATCATCAATCCTTGGTAAGGGATATCGGTTCTTGACCGTCAACTGGTTCAAATTCCGACAATCCACACAAATCCCGAGGGTGCCATCTTCCTTCTTCGCAAATAGGACAGGCGAACCCCAAAGAGAAGTACTGGGTCGAATGAAACCCTTTGCCTAAAACTCCTCCAACTGCTTCTTGAGCTCTTTCAACTCTAGTGTAGACATCCTATAAGGAGGAATGGACAGTGGTACCGCTCCTGGAACAAGATCAATAAAAAATTCCACCTCGCTCTCCGGAGGCAAACCTAAAAAGTCCTCTGGGAATACATCCCTTAAATGATCCACCACTAGAGGAAAGTCTAAATATGAAGTCCCCTAATCATCTAGATATAGACTAGCAATCTGGGTTGTAACTCCTCCCAAACCATGATGCTCTGGTCCTGCTCTGCTCGTCTAAACATCCCATTAGCCCTTATTAAGAAACGATCCTCCCTCTGGTGACGTGAAACTCACCCTATGATGATAGCAATTGACGACTTCCTAGAAGGGTACCAACCAGCCCATTCCGAGAATGACATCATAGCATGTCATCTCTAAGACATAGAGGTCCCATATGAAGTGACACCCACCAACCTCTAGAGCGTACTCCTTACACTAATGTACCCTAGCCGTTCTAGTCCCCAACGGAGTGTCTAGTGTCAAAATATCAACAGAAGAAAAGATGAAGATCCCAAGGATCTCTACAACAAAAAAAATATAAAGATTTGGTAAGCCCATGTATCAAAAAGAGTTGAAGATAAAACTGAGGCAACTAGGATCGTACCTCGAACTGTAGAAGGTCCGGGATCCTGCTTATGCTAGGTCTGATCTACTGCAAAGGTCCGGCCTGCTCCATGTCCATGTGACCCTACCTGACCACTCTGAGCTGATCCACTCTATTGTCTCTAAAATATTGGCAACTAACCACCATATCCCTGACATCCACCTTGTCTTGAACGGCCAGAAGAACTCCAGTTCCCAGACTGGTGAGAAACTGGCAGTGCTTCTCCCAAACGCGGAGTCATAGAAGAAACCCTGTCACCAGCTGCTGGTGAGAAGACATGACATAAATTCTAAAGGTGACCCATATTTATGTAAGATCGACACTCCACTGGGTCTCTCTGGCACCATGACCTCTTATGCCTACTCTTCCTACATTGGTAGCATACCACCTGGCTACCAGAAGATATGTCTCACCTCCTTAGATCACCATGTGAAGACTCCTTGTGGTGATTCCTACTATCAGTAGGAGGGATGATAACTCCATATGCTGAGGCGCCCTGGCTCACAACTCCAGAATCCATCACATTGCGTTATTTGATCAGTGCCTGATTGACGATAGAAGTGATGGAAGTCAACTGGAAGATGTTTACATGTGATCAGATTTCCTGTCTGAGACCATCCTCAAACTTCCTTGATAGGAACAACCCATATCCCCCTAGGAAGGGTGTAAAGTGTTGAATCTCAGTAAAGCGAGAGGAATACTCCATAATAGAAAAAGTACCCTTCTCCAGACTCATAAACTCTCGGGCTCGATCGGCCCTCAAAGTCTCCAGATAGAAGTAATCATAGAAGATGCGCTGAAACTCATCCCACACTATAACCTGCTGGTGTCCCGCTTGTGAGATCACATCCCACCACCTCTTGTCAGAGTCCTGAATCATATAGGTAGTCAGATTGAACCTCCTCTTTGGATGTGTCTCCAGATTCTCAAAGATCTTCAGCATGGATTCTATCCATGACTCTGCTGCCTGAGGTCCTCCTTCCCCTGAGAAAGTGGGAGGATGATTCTACTGGAAAACCCGTGTCAAATCTTCCATTGATGGGGCAAGAGGTGGTGCTCTCTGAAAGGTCTGCATCATCCTCATGAAGCCTTCCCTGAACTATGCATCTACACTGGTATCGGGTATAACTACTGGTGCCAAGACAGTAACAACAGGAGGATCTGCAGGAAGTCACTAATCATCCATATCTGGCATCTGATCACCACCTAGCAACTGGCATACAACTAGAGGACGTCTCGGTGGCATGACTCTGCAAGGTCGAGCGCAAACCTTAAAAAAATATTTTCAAGGACTGAAAACTAGAAGCGTAAGAAGGGAACATGATAAATAAAACATTCAAGTTTTACAAAACATGACTAAATGGTGTGTATAATTCCTACATAGCGTGTTCCTTTAATCCATTTACATGGGCATGTACTTCTACCAAAACTGGTCATGTAACACCCAAACCACATGGAGTTCTGTCCTAACACCTAGCGTGTACTTGAATCCTCTTCCCATGCCCGAGTCCTACTACACGGCTAAGACACATGGCTCTCCTAAGAAAAGACTACACTGCGTGTTCTCGATAGACACGACGTGTACTAGACAAGCTTCACCTAGCCCATGTTGTTAGTGACATGGCCTGACACACGTCTCACACTACACAACATGTTTAAGGTGGAAATGGTGTGTACGTGAAAGGATAACACTGACCCATGTTGTTAGTGACACGACCGGGTACCTGGTTCAGACTACACGACATGTTCAAGGTGGACACGGCGTGTATAAGAAGAGACTCCACCAACCCGTATTTTTAGCTACACAGCCAAGTTCCTAGGATTACACTACACGACATGTTCAATCCTACCATGGCGTGTATAGCTTAAGGTTTATCCATCCATGCTATTAGTTACACGGGTGGACATAGGGTCAACACCACATGGCGTGTACAGCTCGTACATAGCATGTTCCCACAAGAAATTCACTATCCCGTGTCTCTACCCACACAGCCTATGACACGATTAGAGACTACATGATGTGTACAAAAAGTACACTGCATGTACTTAAGAAAAACAATTTCTTCCCAAACAGAAGAACAAATGGCATGTAGTCAAAACTACATGGCATGTATTCTGGGTTTTTTTGGACAGTAAGCCTCAGAAACTACTCCGAAACCCAGAAAAACACTGAAACGAACATTGAAGTTGCCAAATTACGATTCGTGAGGGCCCATACTCCTCTCGATTCAAATCTTGGAATCTTATACATGCTATAAAAATGTAAAAAAGTCAATGATCCACCACGTTCTGGTCCATGAGGGCCCACAAAACCTCAAGAATCAAAGTTTGGCGTTCATTCAGACAAAACCTTACACAAAAAATACCCTATAAAACAGCAGGTATTTTATCAAGGCATCTATAACAAAAACATGCATATTCTCCACAACATCTATCACAACAACATTCAATTGATAATTCACCCTATATGGCATAGAAAGAATGCATGACATGTGATTTCTAGCAAGTTTCTATATGATTCATGAGATGGAATACCCCCATATCATTGAGTTGCAATAGAAATAGAACCTTAATAACATCAACGGTAATAGCGCAAAACATGTGAATCACCCAATGGTGAAAATAAAATCAACTGTAAAGTTGAAAAACCAGAAAAATTACAATAACAAGGTAGATTGGATTATCCCAGTACATGTGTTCGCTACTCTCGGGCGCAACTTATTACCAAGTACCAGTTCTTTCCTATCCCTGGCTAAAGGCTCCAAATAGTAAGTCAAGAGAAAAGAATCCTCTGATACCACTTTGTAACATCCTGGTTCTGGAAGCCACCCAGAGGTGCCCCGTACCTGATTGGTCACATGGCCTCAAGTGCATTTACCCGAATACCAGAGGTTGCCAACTAGCAGTGAGGGCCTTGGGTGTGATAGTGGGGAAACTATGCCCTCATTGGAAGAGTACACAGTGGAAGTAAATAAATTCATAAAAAAGTGGAAGTAGTAATAATATCATACAAAAATAAATAGTAGAAGACTGATAGAATAAACTAGTACACATATATAAAATGATACATATGTCTAGGAAAGCAGCGAAACAAAGCACAATGCTGAAATACAGTACTAAACCAAGTACAAAAGAAATACAGTAATCAGATCCATAACATCGCAAGCCTAAGCTTGGTCTCGTACTCTCCAAATCCACATCATGTCAAGTACCTGAAGTGGAAGGGTGCTTGACCTTGTCTATACCTGCAACAATATAATCTATTTGAGCCCAAAAGCATAGCCCAAACAGGGTGTGAGATGAATCCTAGTAGGCAACCATCACAAGATCTGTGCCTAACAGTCAGTGAATATATGGAAGGTAAAAGTGCAGAAAGCAGTAAACAAGGAAGTACTCAACAGTAAAAATCCACAGTTTTAAATATCAAGCAACAACTAACTAAAGAAGATAATCACAAACAGGTAACCCTATGGGAAGTACTCACAGCCTATCCTCTCTGGTCCCACCTAAAAGATACAAGAAACCCTTTGGGAAGTACACACAGTCTCACCCCTTCGGTTTCACTAATGTATAGACTCTCTGAGGAAGCACTCACCGTAAATTACCCCTATAGTCTCGTATCGGTACTAAAGGTGCTCTGGGGAAGCACTCAACGTCTCATTACCCTTGTGGCCCATGTCGAGGAACTAAAGACTCTATAAGAAATCAGTCAACGTCAATTCCCCTTGTGGTCTCACATCGTAATATTATAAAAGACACTCTGGAGAAGACCTTGCATCCATTCTCCTTATGGTCTACTACACTAGGTTCTCACGACCCTATGTAAATCAACCAGTATAGCATCGCGTATCGGCCAAGGTAAACCTCAAGAACTATATGGATAGCATTCTACAACATAACAACATAATAGAACAATAGTCACACCATCCTACAATACTAGGCATGGGAAAGTAAATAGTAGCCTAACAGGAAAACTAGACCCAAAGGCCAAAATAGGCAAAACATGCATGGGAAGCACATCCAAAGCACAACAATTCAACCTATTCACAATCAAATAACATCTACTCAAGCATAAAAGAATAGAATACAAACAATAAGGCTAAAATGGTAAACGCGCAATACCCCATTCATGGGTATTGGGAAAATTTTCACATAAAACTCAAAGACTTTCAACAGAAAGGCACAAACCACCTACCTCTGTGTTTTAAAATCGTTATAATCTGACATCATCCCTTGGATTGACCTAGAATGTGGTAGATATAGAAAAACATCTAAAACATTCAACCGAAGAAAACTTGATAAAGAGGAGGAATCATGAAATGAATATCTAGGAGAAGAGAGAGCATACCAATGTGATTTGAACGCAATAAACGACGGTCTATTCGAAGAACGGGTGCTCTATTGGGGGCTCAGAGAAGTTCCACAGTCGTACCCTCACTCTCGGACAAACCAGACCTAAAAGGAGTCTGTTCTGTCCGTCACACGCAACCCTGGTGCGTTTAATGAAAAAAAGAAAATACATGGGGTGTACTTTTGAAGTACATGGCGTGTACTTTCACTTAATGAGCCCCACTTTAGGCGGCCTACAGGTCACCACACATGGCCGTGTGCAAGGCCGCTACATGACCAACACATGGCTACCAGGGGTAACTGAGTACACGACGTGTACTCATAAAGTACATGGTGTGTACTTCAAAAATTTCCAGAAACTCCTCTTTTCTCAAAAACTCTATAAAAAGAAAAACATACCTAAAAAGAAGATCTGGTTTCTTACAAAAATTTTAATAAATATGTTTCTATGGTAATTTTCCTAGGGTTTTCTAATAATCTTGGGATCTTCCAAGATATTCTCCTTCCTCCATAATTGGTGAATCACATTAGAAGATGATGAAACACTGGATCAAAGTATATTGGGACACATAAAATGAAACGACTTCATCCATTCATTGGAAAGCACGTTCTTCTATGATGAAAGATAAAAATATTCAGGTAGGACTCATCAATTTATGGTTTATGACATTGTTGACTAAATTGATTATGAAAATCAATATCTTCTATTAATATGCCCAAATTTTAGGCTAAGAATACACCTAAATACCATATTAATTTGATTATTTCTTTGTATTCTAATCCTAGATGTCTGTTCTTGATTGTTGGACAAGAATTCTTGGAAAATATTGCTTAAACTTTTGTTCTCGTGCTTTTTTACCTTGTTTTCTTCACATTCATCACCAGATGGATCCTGCGGTGCCGGTTTGACAATACCGGGAAGTACCAAGCCTGAATGGACCCCCAAAATTGAAAAGGTTTCACAAAAAAGGGTTGAGTCAACAAAATGAGCACAAATATGGGATCATTGTGGGAAAGGGATGATTTTTGTTATGATAAAATATTCATTAATCAATGGTTGAAGGATCATGGGAATGGATAACTAATAAAGGAACCCTCATGGGTCAATGAGATCCAATTTCCAATGAACAATGACTAGAAACCACAAATCATGACCAAATACACTATTTTTGGGCATAGATAGGGCCATACTCGAAGAAAAGGATCAGTTTGGAGGCACATATAAGGAATCTATGATTCTGTGAAAAAACTTGACTAAACACCGGGTACAAGGATGAACACATGACATGTAGCCCCTTGGTAGTGAAGATTAGGGTTTTTTGAAATCATAAGGATGTCAAAAAGTGTATCCCTTATAAATTTATTGTACCTTATCCCTAGATGAGAAACCCATATGGTTAATCATACGGGAGATATCCTATGTGGAAGTACATGGCAAGGTACATGGCCATTTATTGGAGTACACGAATATGGGGTCAGTACACAGAAAAGACCAGATCATATGGGAGTCACCCCATGTGAAGCAACACACTATGTACCAAAATACATAGACATGGCTAGATGGACATGGGAATGTGGTGGTGTGGTGGTGTGTGGCCACACACCATGTGGGTCCCCTCATACATCGTGTACTACTTGGTTCATTTTTAGGAAAATTTGAACTTCCATATCTCCTTTTTTTGAACTCAAATTTTGGCCTGTGGGTAGCCTATCCTAAGTTTTATTTTAGATAGAACATGATGTTGTGTTCCATTATGAATGTTGAGATATGATGTGAAACTTTCTAGGTGATAATCTCTTTTGAGGTGACACTCGATGATAATAGTTATCTGGTGGGATCACCGAAGGCTTCTTATAGAGTGGAACCCCCCATCAGTATGGAAAAAGGTCCTCTATAGTTAATTACCGAGTGTAACCCCTATCATATAGGAAAAATGTCATCAATGACCAAAGTGTAACCTCACTACTATATCGAGGTGCAGGTCCTCAACTTCTTAGTGGAACCCCTTATCAGATAGGGCGTGGGTCCTCAATGGCTAGAGTGGAAACCTCTGTCGCCTTAGGGTACATATCCTTGACCTATAGAGTAGAAACCCCATAAGTATGAGCATGAGTTCTATACCTTTCGAGTATACCCCCCATCAGATAAGGCATGGGTCTTCTATGACCAGAGTGAACCCCCCCCTATCGCACTAGGGCGTGAGCCCTCGTGGCATTAGAGTAGAATCCCCATTAGCTTAGGTGCGGGTCCTCTACGGATACTTATAGAGTGGAACCCACTTGATTCACTATGGCACGATTCCTATACTTTTAGTTTGTGTCCCGTTGGATAGGCGACACAATGGTGAGTCATGGGCCTTCACACTGTTACTTTTGGGAAGACACGTGAGATACTGAGAATTATTGATGGAATTTTGGAACCGTTGGCTACTCTTCTTCCCAGAATAAGCTATGATATGGAGATGCCCTTTATCTCTCTTTTGGTATTATTTTGACTAAGTATATATGTATTCTTCTATATCCACACCTTGTATTTGGGTACTCTCTTTCCATGAGAGGTGAATATGCACTGGGTATGTCACGTACTTTCTATGTTTAGCTTCTCATGGTTGGATGAGTTTACTCTCTTATTATGGGTGGAGAAGACTCTATGTGTAGTTCATATACTCACTATATTGAGACCACTGTCCTTGGAAAAGGTTACTCTTTATCTTGGTATGGGTTGAAAATACTCGATGTGTAGTTTATCTACTAATCGTGTCGAGCCCCCTATGCTTAAACTAGGTTACTCTTTCTATTGATTTCGGTTGAGTTTCATATTGTGTGCTATTATACATTCTTGATTTTCTTACTGTATCTCTTAATTCCCCCTTCATATTTTGGGGTTTCCTATTAGGTATGTATATACTCATCCCTACATGGGATTTTCGCACACAGACCATGTCTTATGTAGATGATGTATAGGTCGGTGGTGACTTCAGAGGAGCTTAGGGATACCTATTACTTTGGACCACATACGGTTGTAGTAGCTTGAAGATTAGGAGGTAATATCTCCTAGTAGTTTGATTTTTCAATTTTGTGAGGATGGGACATATTTTTGGTTGGGTGTGTATTTTTTCCCTTTACTTTTCAGTTTACACTACTATACTCTTGTACTGTCTAGTGGGTTTTCATGAATGGTTGTTCCCTCATCTTTTTTATTCTTTGAATTTTACTTCATATTCACTTATAAATCAAGATGTTTGTGTGTGTTCATACATATACTAAATAAAATTCCTCCATGTGTTAGTTATTCTTTAAGTACTGGTTGCCAGCCCCTGGCCTATATTGGTGGGCTTGGGGTAGTTGCAGCTCGAGCCCCGTCTTGGGTTGTGTCATGACAATTATTTTGAATCCAAAATAGTTTTTATCTCATATGAACTTAATACTGATCTTTATCTCTTTTAAAAAATAAGTTTTATGATATTTTTTCATGATGAGAGTTTCAATAAAGGTATCTTCAAAATACTAAAATGGAATTCACTTTCACATTCATATTTTTATATTTCACTCAATATTTCATCTAGAAAACCATTATGTATTTTTCAAGACTCTATTGTTGGTATTTTTTTCTAAATTTTATTTTAAAAAATGTTTTCATGTTACCTTCAAAATTGTTTTTTGTAAGAGACTCATAACTTCTTCTTTTTACTATAATGTAAAAAAATGTTTTAAGAAAACTATTTTCATGAGTTTTCTTCCATCTTTCTATTTATATCCAAAGGATATATCACCTTTAGAGTTATATTTTATGATCAAACTAAATATTATATTATGAAATAATTATTTTGTGTGATTGAACTTTTGGAATCAATTTATCCAATTCTTAAATTATTTTTACATGATACCATTTATAAATGCTACAAAAATCACATTCCTACAATGGGATCTTTATAATATGATAGATGATTGATTTCTTATGCAATACATATGTATAGATGATGATGGGTGAGGTAATTTATATCCCTATAATTCATTAGTTATGGATATATACTCATGAGATAAAAATGGTCTGCCATTTATGACACTTGAGTCACTTATGTTCTGAGAGTTATGATACTCGAGTCAAAAATGGGATGTGAGTTATGATGTTTGAGTCACTAATTGGCCACATGAAGTAATACCCAAGACATAATGTAATATGTTATAGGGTTTCTATGCCTAAACCACTATGAAATGTTTTCCTACGATTATTTTTGTGCCATAATACCTTATTATTCTATGTTTCAATAACATCCAATATTTTTTGTGTCATATACCTATAATTATTCCCCATGGTTAATGTTTATTATCTCACACTCTTATTACATGGTATATATTTTTTCATTATAGATTACAAGTCTTTATATCATGACTTATAGATAACTATTTTTATTCAATGGTCTCTTTAATAATGTCTTTCTCCCATGATCATGTCTTCTCATATTCTTGTGATCTAACCCTTGATGACATGTTACTAATCATTTCCATTACAGAGCAGTTTGTCTCATTTTTACTTATGTTACTTTCCATAGGTTATGAAGATGAGTATAAACTATGAGGATTATAGAAGAGGGTTTAGTGTGGTTCAATTGAAGAGAAATGTTCCCAAGTATTATAAAATAAGCCTCTTATATATCTTGTCCTCAAAGACACTAAATCATCGGTTCTTAGGATGGTGTGATTATTTGAGATGTGATGTTTAACTTATAAAAATGATGTAAAATAAAGATATGTTTATCTTGGTTCATCTCACTTGGTATCAAAACTTTTTTGTAAAATATGAATTTTTAGCACTAGACCTAGGAGTGCGGGTCTAGGGAATTTCAATTGGTATCAAAGAAGGATTTAGTTATTTTTTAGGATTAGTTTTATTATTTTTTTGGGGTTTAGATGAAATAAATTTGGTGAAGACACTAGGGATAGGTATATGTATAGGATAACATCAAGAAATTTTTGTTAATATGAGGCTGTGTGGTTTCCTATCAGTGAAATCCCTATCTATATACAAACAAGTGGATACAGTCCCTGGTGCAGATTCACCTAAGTATAATAACCCTTAAAAGGATGATTTTTTATTAACTCTATCTTCACCTGGTGAATGAAAAAGATGCCTAACTATGTACCTAATTTAACACTCATGGGTGGATATTATTTTTGTAATTCACATTCTCTTTATGAACCGTTATAATAGATTTTTATATATATAGGTTAGGGAAACTAATAGAAAATGACCACATATAACATAGATTGAAACATATAGATTCATAAGTTAGGTTATGTAAGTAAATTAGGATTTATACCTTCTATGTTTATAGTTTAATTTCATGAATTTATTAATTTTCTCAAACATATTCTTTATTTTATTTAAGTAATGGTTTGAGTTTGGAGAAACCAAGTTAACAATGGATGAGATGGGTAATGAGATTATTATCCCAATGAGAAACTAAACAAGATAGTTTTATAAGTATATAATCTTATTAAGATTATCACCAAACTCTCCCAAGATATGAATAATTTCCCAAAACCATGTTGGACTCCCAAACACACCAAGGAAGGAGTATATTTTTATATATTCCTTTATGTGGAAACATACAACCTCCTTTAGTGGGTCATCAAATCCTCTAATTGTTGAGTAATAGATCAATTATATAGAAGAGATATTTTATATTATCTAATACTTAGACTATGAGAAGGTTTTCTTAGCAGTATATCCTCTAAAAGGCAAGGATGACCAATGGTGGAACATCGTTTAGAATAAAAAAAGGGAAAAAATGACTTTATGGGATGAGAAGAGTTCAAGAAGATATTATTCACTAAATATTTTCCCCAAACTCTTAATATGAAAATAGATCTATAATTACTAGATATAAAACAAAAGTTGGATTAATACATTGGAAATTATGAGGCTAACTTCATGAGACTCAAATAGTATGCCTCTAATTTTATTAATAACAATTATTGTAAGATCAAAATATATTTTAGTGTACTAAAACCATTTCTTCGAATGGAATTAACTATAAAATATTTTCGTAACTACAAAGAAATTGTTGGATGTACACTTAAGGTGGAAATGAAAACTAATGACTCTATTTCAGAAATAAGAAACTGAAAATGGATATTTATGGAAACTCAGATGAAAAATCAAGTGGGGAAAATATATTACAACCATATAATTTCCAAAATGTGGGAAAAATCACTTGAAAAATTTACCTAAAGAATATAGAAGATGATTTACATATGGTAGAGCAGGCCATCATGTAAATAATTGTCAAAAGAAGTAAAAGAGTCAGGTTATGAAATAGAGGAAAATATTTTCCTCACTAATGATCGACCCACACCCCAATGCTTCAAATATATGGATTTTTAACTTTATTAAAATCAATGCCCCAATACTAGGGATAATAATTATAATGGACCCAAGTAACCTCCAAGACAAAGGGAACTAAGAATAACCTTTGAAATTACCACCACTGAAGTGGATCATGACAAAATTGGTACACTTATCCTCCACTCTATATTTGTGGATGTATTATTGGATTTTATTTCTATCCACTCTAGTATATCTTGGAAGATTTCTAATAGTACTAAATCACCACCCCCAATGATTTTTTTATCATTGAAAACTCTTAGTTGTATGATTATAGTATCCCAATTTGAATTATATAGGAATATTCTTCATGCATATATTATTATTATACCTTTATAGGTATTTGATGTGATTTTAGAAATAAATTTTCTATGTTCACATGGAATATATTAATTAAAAAAAATAGGGAAATCAGATATCAAATTTCAAGCCAAACTATGATCATATATCATTATAAGGCTAGTTATGAACTCTCTATGAAAAATAATTATATTATATGAGTCATGATACCCAATAATGAGGTATGATCATATCAAATTATTGGAGAAAAACTCAATATTGGGATATGCCTATCATGAAGTAATATATGATTATCCTATACATAACCAAGTTGGTGAAGTTGATACCTCATTAGAAACTAAATCTCAAGTCATGTGGATCTTATGGATACTCTTAGAATTTTTTATTATTTATAAACAATAAAAATTGTGAAGAAAAAATTTATTTATAGGGGTTATGTAACACCCCAAGAGTTAAATATATAATTATACTTTAAATAATTACTATATTGAATATATTTCAACACAAGAAACACCAAACCAATAGGAATCATTGTACTTTAAGATAAAATTATAAATATTAAATATTATTTTAATAATTTAGCTATTAAGTTGGAAGGTATAAATAAAGGAAATGAAATTATGATATATATATATATATATATATATAAAATAAAGGTCATTTTCAATACTAATTCATTGATAAAATTCAATCAATGTAACTAAATAATTAATAAAATTACATTATGTAAAAAAAAATTACTGATTTTTTATGCATTATCCAAATTTTTATATTATGGTTAAATATTGATTCTTATGAAATATATGGATATTATATACAATAAAATAAGTTTAAATCCATTAAATAGTTATTATTATAAAATTAATAAATTTAATTTATGCTCATAAGACACATTTTTCTTAAAATTATTTTATGATTTTTGAGCAGTTACATTAAAATTAATTTTTATCAAATTTATAAACTGAATAGTATAAAATTATTTCCATATTTTAATCAAAATTTTAAAATTATACAGTGATTTAAACTTAATGTTTTGTCATAAAATTAAGTTACTATGGTTAAAGATTAATTACCACCGTAAAATGAAAATGGTTATTTTCAAAAGAATTATTTTTACAAATGTTTGAATAATTATTATCTAAGTAAATTAAGTTGATATCTTTTAGATAATGAATCTAATGAAATTTATATATATATATATATATAATATATTAATACTCATTTAATTATATTTTGATATAGACTAAGAACACATAATTTTTTAAAAATCATTTTTTCAACAAAACATTTTTTATATGTTATATGATTTAATTTAAAAGACAATTTTCTCATATTTATAAATTGAATTAGATTAAAAAAGCCTAAATATTGAATATGAACATATAATTTTTTTAATAAGGTACATATTATATTTTTATTAAACAAATAATTACCATGGAAATTTCTTAGTTAAGATTATTAAGGGTTAAATATGGGTAACTTAAGTGGCTCAAATTTTGTTAAGTTTACATAAAACATAGACCTTACGGAATATTTTTTTATACTATAAATTAATACCTACAAATTCCATAAAAATTTACTAACCTAAATCACCCAAATATCATGGAATTTCATTAATAAACTTTAATTAACATTCATTTCTAAAGAAAATTCCCTCCTTTTCATATATAAAATGATGTTGCATACAATCACATCAAGAAATACTCATAGTTCAGAATTACCTTAAACATTTTCCCATTTTACCTCCCTTAAATACATACTCTAGGTTCATAATACCTTTTTTAGATGAAGTTATCATTATCCCTCTATTTCCAGAAACTCCTTCAAGGGAAAAATCAAGACCTCAACGCGAGTAATACCATCTCCCTAGTCTTCTATTATTTATATTCTTCCTAAAAACCTATTCTAACTATATTAATATGATGAAATATATATAAATCATATACTTAAATGTTATTATATTAACAGTATAATAATTTTTTATCCCCTTCATAATCAATTGAAAATTGAAAACGTCACTTATGTTATGTACAAACTACCGCTACCATGATTGATGTGTTATTTTTTCATAAACTCTTTAAATGGATGGTTAAATTGGGTAATTTAATGAATAAATTTTATATTTATAACATTATTAATATACTTAAGGGGTTAAAAAAATCTAATTTTTCTTTTCTATGTAAAATGAAAGCATCTTCAGTGTGTACGTGCGGACTACAACCTTCACAAAGCGACATATTTCATTTTTTATCACCAACTTATATGGATAGTTATAAAATATATTTTATGAATGTATAGGATATTAAAAATTAATATATTTCATGAACATGTGTAACAACCCGAAATGTTATAAATAAAATTCCTCTTATGATTTAATTAAATGTCTTATTATGTAATATGGTTATAGAAAACACATGCACTTATTTTTTTTTCTTATATCCAATTGGATTTAAAATAACGATAAGTATGATTACCATTAATAATATATCTAGTTAACAATTATCACATTATTATTATAAATATAGGGTATTAATAAATCCAATTGACATAGAAAAAAAGAAGTTATGACCACAACCAGTAGGACTATACCCTATGAATCCCATTTATCAGAGCTTATAAGGGAGATAGAATACCTGGGATTTAACCTTGAACAAGACCAATATGAGACCCAAAAACTTAATCATATTCAAAACTATTTAGGTAATAATTTCAATCTCATAGAGATCATATCCCAAAAACATGTACGTTGAACCACCCCATGAAAGTCTTACCATGGCACACCTCTATATTAGGGTGTTTACGAGTGTATTAAATGGATACATATAAATACCCTATAAATATGATTATGTAAATTAGTTTTTATAGAATAATGAATATATTTTCATCCTATTATTGTTACTTTATAAATTATCTTTATTTTGAAATAATAGAACACAAATTGTATTTTTATGGTAACATTCTAATGAAATTAATAAATTTATTTTGACGAATTAATGGATTTTAAGAAAATAATAATATTTTCATAAAATATTATTATTAAATAATTTTTATCAAATATAAATTATTATATAATTTTATGAATTCGAATGTATTTTTTATAAGGGTTTGAAAACTGTTATTGTCAAAACACCCAGGATTTCTTAATAAATCTCAATTTTATTTATAAAAGTTAAAATTGATATATTAAAAAAATTATTTAGATAAAATGAATATTATTTTTTGAATCAAAATATAAAAATTATCCAATAGTGAATTTTCATAATTTTGTGAGATAATCATTTTTTTGGGTAAAAAATAAATACTGTATAAATATATGATATTTTTTATGACATCATAATGAGAAAACAATTATGTAATAAATACAATAAAAGGTATCCACAACCAAATATATGTTTTAAATTTAAAATAATGTGATTTTAATTTTGTTTGATTATTTTGTAAAGGTATTATGAATCCTTTAAACCCATTAATATATTTTAATGTTTTAAAATCATTTATTTAGGAGTGAGAATCAACTCCACCTAATAAAGGGAATAATTTTATTAAGTTTGGACCTTGGACTTATAAAATAATTAAAACCAATCCCATTTTTCTGAAACTATGGACAAAAAACATGGTAAGGTTTGTTGGTTTGGTTATTTTATTATATAGAATCCAAAACCTATGATTGAGAAATAATAAAAAAAAAACACACTTTTCCTATATAAAACCACCCAATATCCCAATTATATTCACTAAAAATTATTTTAGAACATAATTACTCTTAAATACCTTCTATATAGTCATCCAAAGTTTTCCCCAATCTCTCAAGAATATCTTCCCAATCATTTGGGATCACAGACTCAAGTAAGGGATCCTACCCTTATCTTCTTTATTCAACTTTCTTTATTATCTTATGCCATTTAATTCTAATTCATATTTTTGGGACATGTATTTATATGTATGTAATACTATCTATTTTATTTAGAAATTATAATATCCCCATTTCTCTCTCATCAACCCACTTTATGAATTTTTATGTGACACCGTTATTCTACCGAGATTTCACCACAATATTCCATTCTAAAACAATTATATAGTGAATATAATACTCATTTCCTATCAAAGGTATTAAAATTTATACACTAATAATTATTTGAATTGCGACATAAATATATGAATTCCAAACTCTTTGATATTGGAATAAAATATGATTATGAATGAATCCATTTTGTATGATCTACGTGGCACACTTAAGATTGAGAATTAAATTAAAGAGATAGGTGCGCCCCTAATTATATAGCACTCCAATGCATTGTGTAATGTTTAGTATCATGAGATGTCATGTTGGGATAGTAAGTGAACCTGATTCCTTTATGTGAATTTTTCCATCATGAATTATTGGTAGTTATCCTTGACCTATATTTATGATGTAGTGTTTTAAGTTGTTTCCACATTTCCCATGTTATGATTATTATGCTATATCATACCTTATTATTCATGTTACTTTTAATCCCCATTGATATGCCAATTTTCTAACATGTATTTCCTTATTTCATGCTTATTATCTTCCTAGGATTCATATCTCACACCTTTCTTATGTATTTCTCTAGGTTATACCAAACAGTTTTATGTTTGATTGAATATTATGATAATGTTAAGGAAGTTTTCAAGAAAAATGATGTTTTTGATATTTTAAATTGTTATTTAATGTAACTAATTAACAAAGACACTAGAATTATTGATCTTCTAGGTTTTATTAAGTGTAACTTTTTGTAATAAATAATTAATTAAAGTGTAATAAAGAGAAGGTTTTCATAGTTGGTATCAAAGTTAAAGTTTAATTATTTTTGGATTATGATTAGAAAACTCTAGAGAAATACTTAGGGATAAAACTAAGTATAATAAATCATGCCTAAATTATGGTAAGTATAGAGTAAGTTTTTTATCAAGAAAATACATCCCTATATGGATACTATAAGTAGACGTGGTTCTGGCACATATGTACCTAGAGGTAACAACTCCAACAAGGTGTGTTGGGCCTGACTTAGTGTAAACTGGTATACAACAATAAGCCTTACTACACACCTAGTTTGAAAATACCGGGGATATGATTTGGTAAAATCAAAATCTCATTATGAACCATTATTAAGGGAAAAATTACCATAATAATATTTTTTAGGAAATAGATCATGGATTACATAAATTTACACTTACAAATTCATAATTTAAGAAAATAAATGTAATTTATAATTTATCACTTTAATGTCATGGGATTCAATTTTATGTGTTAAATAGTTTAAAAAAACTCACCCCCAAGTTTCCATTTATCCTATATAATGGCCAGAAATATGAGAAATCAGGTAAACAATCAATGTGATAAGAAATGTGATGACTTTACCAATGAGATGCCCAACCCGATGGGAGCATGAATCACAAACTATGTGACGATTCTATCTCATCTGACTTGGGTTATGAATAGAAACATGGATTAGGAGGATCTCCCAAACCCCCTTAAGAGAGAAAAATCTATAATTGAGAGCTTCATGTGACAAAGGACTCCTAATTTCAATGGATCATACAATCAATTAATAACAGAACAATGGATCAACTCTATTGAGAAGATATTCTCTATCCTTGAATGTTCTAAATAATATAAGTTTCTACTGGATATTTATCATATAAAGGGATAATCTGATCAGTGGTGGACATTGATCAAGAACACTAAGCCTAAGGAAGAGATCAAGTGATGGCATGGAAGGAATTCAAATTTTTTTGATAAATATTTTCCTCACACTCTCTGAATTAAAATGAAAAGGCATTTCCTTACCCTCAATAAAAAAGGTGATGAATCTATTAGGGAATACGAGTAACTTCACAATACTTGTATGATACGCCTATGAATTTGTTGTTACCTCTGAATTCAAAGTTGAACGATTCTTTGGTGGGCTAAAAACTAGTCTATAAAAAGCTTTGGAAATCCAAGACTTTGATATATTTGATGAAATCAACTGATGTTCCCTAAAAGTAGAAACAAGGACCAATGAATCTCAAGTGTATCATAGAGATAATAACTAAAAAGTGGAGTTCAATTATGATGGTATGGTAGAGAAATATAATAGTGCCAAGAAATTTCAACATCCCACTTTTCAAAGGTGCGAAAAGAAGCACCCAAGAAATTTCCTAAGGGGGAATAGTAAATGCATTAGGTGTGGGAAGGAAGGGCACATAGCTAACAATTTTTGATAGGAGAAACCCACTAATACGATGGAGGAAAGGAATGATAAAGTCATCCCTTAACGCATTGTTCATTACTTAAACTATAAGGAACTAGGGAACTTTGCAAAACAATGCACTAAGCTAAGGGTTTTCAGAGACAACTAACAACTTCAAAGGCAACAAGGGTGAGATTTTTCCATCACAACCACCAAGGTGGATCTTGAAAATGAAGTGGTGACAGGTATGCTAGTTATTAATTCATGAATAGAGAACTTTATTTTTCATTGTATTTTTATGCATTCCTTCATATCATGAAAGTTTATTAGAACTATTAAAACACCACCACAAAGCATGGAAGTAGATCTTTTGATGAAAATGAAAAGTGGGGAAATTATTGAATTCCAAGTATATAACTCCTCCCACAATCACAATTTTTGGGTTGAACTTCCCAATGAATATTTTCATATTTACTTTGGTGGAATTTGATGCAATTTTTTGTATGGATTGGATTTCCCTATATTGTGACAACATAAATTGTCATGATAAGGAAATCAATCTTTATATTCCGAATCAACCCCCAATTTCATATAATTTATAATAGAAGGATGAATATTATTTAGCACCAAAATCTCAAGAATTTATATTATTTCCCTAAAATCAAGAGTATATAGCTTAAATTATTAAGTCTAAAGAAAGAACTATCTTTAAAGACAGTCCTACTATGTGGGAATACACCGATGTGTTTCTTGAGGAATTGACTAGTCTTCCTCCTATTCAAAAGGTTGAATTTTTAATCGAACTTATACCTAGGGGTTACCATTATCCAAGAATCCATATATAATGGATGTTGTGGAACTTGAGAAGATAAAGAAGAAACTATAGTAGAATCATTATAAAGGGTTCATACGCCCAAGTACGTCACTATGGGGTTCACCAGTCCTCTTTATAAAGAAGTAGGACATATCAATGTTCCTTTGCATTGATTATCATGTGATCAAAAATATCATGATAAAGAACAAGTATCCCCTACCACATATTTATGACTTTCTCAATTAGCTACAAGGAGCATAATAATTCTCCAAGGTGGATCTACGGCCAATTTATTACTAAGTTAGGGTGAAGAAGAAGGATATCCCCAAGAATTATTTTCTTACAAGGTATGGGCACTGTGAGTTCATAGTAATTCTATTTAGACTCACTAATTCTAAAAAACTATTCATGGACATGATGAATAAATTCTTTAGATATTACCTTGACAATTTTGTGGTAGTCTTTACAGGTGATATTATAATATACTCCAAAAGAAAGTAGGAGAATGAAGAGAATCTGAGCACTATGCTAAAGACCTTGTGAAAGAAGAATCTTTATGAAAAGTACAAAAATGTGATTTCTAGTTGAAGGAAGTATCATTATTGGGGAATGTAATTATAAGAAATGGGATATTTATGGACCCTTCAAAGATATAATTAATTGAATGATATATCCATAATTTCTTTAGATTAGATGGGAATTATCATCAATTTGTGAGAAATTTATCATGATTTTCAAACCCTCTAACCAAGATAACTTGAAAGGGATTCATGTTTTCATGTAATTATGAATGTGAAGAGATCTTGAAGGAGTTGAAAAGGAAGCTTATCACTACACCTGTGTTCACACTACCCACAAGTAGATTGGTTTTTGTGGTATTCAACAATTATTAAAAGAAGGTATTGGGATATGTGTTAATGAAAAATTAAAAATTCATAGCCTATGATTCATGGAAGTTAAAATTTCATGAAAAAAACTACTGAATTCGTGATCTAGATTTGGTTACATTGATATTAAATTTGAAAATATGGCTGCATTATCTCTTTCAAGAAAAGTATGAATTATATATGGATCAAAAAATCATTAAGTATATATTCACACAGAAAGATATGAATATGTTCCAATGAATATTGTTAGAGCTGATCAAGGACTATGACTGATCAATTCATAACCATTCTAGGAAAGTGAATAAAGTGGAAAAAAATCCAAGTAGAAAGGATCCAACAATTATATCATTGATGATAATTGAGATGGATCTGATCTTATTATATTTGGAAAGGATGGGAATGAGAATCATAAAGGAGTGGACATCATCAATACCTTTGTAAATGATTTCCCAGCTGTCTCTTTGGAAGAGGTTAAAGGATTCTTAAAGAGGTGATGTGAGAATTCAGAAGAAAGTAAAAAATATAAGAAGAGGTAAATCCATAGAGTTAAATATTAATAAATAAGGTGTTGTAAGATTTGTTTTAAGACTATATGTACCATCAAATCCTTAGTTAAATGATTTTTTGGATTATTCACAGAGCTCATCCTTCTCTAACCATCCTGGAAGAACAAAGATGTATCAATATCTTTGAGAACACTATTGGTGGGATAATATAAAGAATGTGATGTCAAAATATACATCAAGATGTCTTATATGTCATCTTGTGAAAGTAGAAAAGAAAAAAACCTAGGGGATGATGCAACCATTACCCATACATATATGAAAATGGAAAACCATCACCATGTAATTTTTCACTGGTCTTATGAAGACATCAATAGGGAATAATTCTATATGGGTTGTGGTGGATCATCTTACAAAAACTGTGCACTTCATTATGATTTTATAGGATTTCTCACTAGATCAACTTGCAAAGATATATAATAGAGAAGTGGTGATGCTGCATGGAGTACCACTATCGATTGTATCTGATCGAGATCTAAGATTCACCTCCAAGTTCTAGAAATGTCTCAGAAATGATCTAAATACTGAGATGAAATGCAATAAGAATTATCATCCTCAAACTTATGGTCAATATGAGTATACTATTCATACCCTAGAAGACATGTTGAGAGCGTGTTCTATGGACTTCAAGGGAGGATGGGACCAACATCTACCTATGGTCTAGTTCTCTTACAACAATAGTTTCCACTCAAGAATACAAATGTATTCCTATGAATGCCTTTATGGGAAGAGGTTCATAACACCTGCATGTTGGGATGATGTTGGGGAACAAAAACTACTAGGTCCTAAAATAGTTGAGGAAATGGTGAAAAAGGTTAAGACTATTCATAAACACATCAAGGATGCATAAAGTCAACATAAGTGCTATGAAGAAAATAATCTATGAGACCTACCATTTGATATTGAAGACATGTTATTCCTAAATACATCTCCATTGAATAATATGATGAGATTTTGGAATATGGGAAAGGTTAATCCAAGATACATGAACCCCTTTGAAACCCTTGATCACATCATAGAAGTGGCCTACTGATTTTCACTTCCACCTAACCTATCTCAAGTACATACAAAAACCCTCACATGTATGAAAAACAGAGGTGGAACCATTAGAGAATGAACTTTCCTATGATGAGTATCTAGTGAATATCTTTGACAGAAGAGACAAAGTTATATGGAATAAGAAAATGCACCTGGTCAAAGTGTTGTGTAGAAACCATATGTTTAAAGAAGAAATGTGGGAACCAGAGGAGGTGATGAAACAGAGTTATCCTTATCCATTTTAATGTGGGAAAATAAAATTTTTAGAGAGAAATTTCTTAAGGGGGAAGGTTGTAACGACCCGAACAGTAACATCCTAGGTATTTATAGATTAATAAACATTCATATCTATTAATATTTTTGAATTTAATATTAATTTTATTCTAAATGGGACACTATGTACACTAGCGTACCTAAAATACAACAATGGGTTTCTCTGAAATCCTATGTTGCACACAACACTGAGTTATACAAAAAAATAAAACAAGAATAATATTATTAATTTAAATTGTAGTCAACACCTAGTAGTTGTATTAGAGAGAATGAATAGAACTAACTAAAATATGATTACACGTGTTTGTTAAATGTTTTTACATTTATACAATAAATTTTAGAGGCTTCAAATGAGAATGATTCCAATTTTAATCATAAAATACTCTTATTTTTTAAAAAGGTCATTTTACCACCATTTGATGGTGAACCTTTTTTAAATCTAGTTTTTTTCAATTTTATATGTTATACTTCAAAAAATAAACTTATTATTTAGAAGAAGGATATCAAAATTTATTTTTTATGAAATTTTGGTATTTCTCTGATAAAATCCACATTTTCATGAATAGTAAAAAATACTGTATTTTAATTCAAAACTGCATTTTCTTTTAATTTATTGATATAGTTATATTGTCCTTTTAATTGGTTAAAAATTTTAATTGGATTAATTTTTTATATTTTAATTTAATATTGGTCATTGGAAGTAATTTGACATTGAAATTGGACATAAAAACATGTCAATATTTTGATAGTTTTTACTTCTTAAAAACCTGCCTTTTGGTTTTGACAACATGAATTAACTTTAAATTAATTTATTCTAATTATTTGTTTTGAATTTGAAAAAATGTATTATATATTTTTAATCATAAGTTCCTAATTTTTTAAATAGGTACCTTTTATTTTTAGATATTATGAATAGTAACTTTAGTAATTATTTTTATTTACCCTGGTTAAAGGGTAAATCAGGTAAATAAGGGTAAAAAATAATATTATAATAATATAAAACTACACTAACATGTGTCTTAATTCTATTTTATGAGTTATTTCCAACAATGAGAATCCTTGGATCTATTTTATGGCCCCATGGAGCCACTTGGGTGTGATAATGACATGTTATAATAATTAATTTAAAGTAAAGAGTAATATAACACAAACATGTATCTTTTTACTAAAAAAATTTAAGTTGGGGTTATATAATTGATATATTTTACTATAAATATTCATTACAAATATAAAAAAATTTAATATTTCATGGTATTTTATTTATAATTTTTAGACATTAAATAAATAAATTTATTTATGACACAATGATGATGGAGTGATTACCTTATTAATGAAAGATTCAAATAAATGATATTATAACTATTAAAATAAATGTAATTTGAACATTTTTATGACATAAATGAATTTGTTGGATGATTATTTAATGTTATATTTGATTTAATGTAGTTTTTTTGAATGAATCAAGTTGTTACGACTTTGAAAAAATCAATTACTAAAAAGTATCAAAATTAACATAAATGAGTTTAAAAAAATACCATTTTATTAAATGATATAATAGTCATAAAAATATGAGATCTGGACAAATGAATTATATAATGTTAAAAATTCCATTAATTTTCTACTTAAGGTTCTATTTTCATTTTATAGTAACCATATTAACCATATAGTGTAAAAATAAAAGAAGACAAGGTAAGAGTTAAAGCCAAAAGATAAGGTTAATTTTTTGACATAAACATGTATAAAATCTATTTTTTGAGATTATTTAGACCCATACTCACATTATATTGGAAATATATTACTTTTTAACTGTTATAATTCTAAAATCAATTTATAATAAAATAATATTTCAAGACCTTCCTTAAGTTCCCCTCCTCCCTCTTATAAAAGGACACCACATCTACCCACTTACTCACACCCCTCAAGCCCCTTGGATCATCCCATTTCTACTCAAATAATATCCCAACATCCCTCCATTCTTCATGGAAGCATTAAATTGGGAATAATTCAATTCAAGGAAGCCTTTTGGCTCAAATCAAAAGGAGTTACTCAATTTAGAGGTAATATCTTCTCTCTAGCTCCTCTCATTTATTTTACTTATCCAACCCACCAACATATTTTTATTATATTATTTTATAACAAAACCAGTATACTCAATATACTGGGATGTTTTTAATCTAAGGTTTCAACCCACACTTACACACACCTCCATCTAATGGATATAGAACAATTGTTTTTGTGTTTGGTGAACTACTACCTCATGAAATGATGATTGTTCAGTTTTCTCCTACCACCTATCATGGTGGTTATTATGATGGAACTGTATTTATATATGATATATATTATATTTATATTGTCTATATTATTTTGTAATTTTTATTTACAACATACCTTTATGATTTCCATAATGTGTAAATACGATAATTTCATTTGAGGAAGTGTGGACTACCACCCCCTTAAAGTGATACGACTCGTTCATGCCATACATGGAACACATAAAGGATAGTTTTAATGAACTTATGTAAGATATAGAACATAAATATTATAATTTAATTATAATATACCTTTGTATCATTTATTTTTCATTCCTTTAATATGGCAAAGAAATTAAAGTAGCATTCATGTGTATGTATGACCTACCGTTTCCATGAACGATGCATTTCATTTCTTATCTCCAAATGTTATGGACTCTTATAGATACATATATATTTGATATATAATATATTTAAATCATTAATATAATTATGGAGATAATGGAATTATGAACACATGTATAATTTTCATCAAAACAAGTTCATTTTTGACTTAAGTATCGAACATCGACAAAACGTCTGATATGAAATAAAATAATTAACTAATTGATATAACATGGTAATAAGTGATATAAAATGAATAATAAACTTTAAAAAGGTTATAAAGTAAGTATAAATAAACCTAATTTTATTATTCTATAAATTAAAGAACGAGCGATACAAGTTAGATTCAAGGTAAGGGCCTTCGTCTAAATCTCCTTTCATTGAGGAATATTTTGATTTATATACAAACTTATTTTATATGGTGTGTAATAAACCCCTTTGAATTTTAATTTCATTCAACAGTTTTCAAAAGGAATAAATTTTTAAAAATAATTTTACTAAATTACAAAAGGAATGTTCCTTTTAGCGTACATGGAGACAATGACCTTTCCACCGCCGCATGCATTATTTGATATTTGGCTTCCTCTAAAAGTCATAATGTTTTTAAAAATATAAGTTAATAACATATTCCTTTTTTAAGTATTTTGGTATTGAAAATGGTTTTGATAATGGATTGATTATATCAAAATATTGAAATGATATCTTATGATTGTAATGTGGAAAATGTCATTTTTCCTTTTTTGCTTATTCATGTGTTATGATTATGTTATGGTTATTAGAAATTGTTTATGTATATGGGTGGTTTCATGATAAATTGAAGGCGGGTGAGCACATGATAGCTCTCCAATGCATTGGGTAATGTGATGGAGGTAAACGTTAAGGTTTCTCCTAATAGATTTAGTGAATATACTATGATGGGTATTCTAAAAGTAAACATGAATGTTACTACCTATGTGGATGTAGAAGCTACAAAATATGATAAGGATTCCAGAAGTTACCTTTATGATTTATTATTTCTATGAAATTTTTATTATTCTTTTGAATTCACGGGTTGATAAATATTAATGGAATAATTTTTTCTTTCCTTGTTTTATCCCTTACTGATTTTTTAGGCTCACACCATGTTTTTTAATTTTTTTCCAGGTTATAAAGATGATTAAGATAAAAGAAGAATTAAAGAAGATTTTTATAAAGAAAATAAATCATGTTTTTTAAGGGTTTTCTTTGGTGAAAAAATGGATACAGTTTTGATAGTATCCTCTTGTATAATTATGGGATGATATATATTAATAATGGCCTAATTATTTAAAACTCTAAACCTAAAAAGATCCTCGATGTGAATGAAAGTCAAATTATTGATTTATCTCAAGAGTATGTAATGTTTTAAGGCTGGGGCCTTATACAAACTATTATATATAAAATCCCCCTTATGATTTAATTGAATGTATTATTATAAAATATGGTCATAAAAAATACATCCACTTATTTTTTATTATATACAATTGGATTTGAAAGACTATTAAGTATCATCACCATTGATAATATATCCATTGAAGAGTGATCATATGATTAGTATAAATAAAGGGTTTTAACAAATCTAATTGACAGAGACAAAGGAAGTGATGGCCTCAACCAATAGGATCATACCCTATGAAGCCCATTTATTTGAGCTTCCAAGGGAGATATATTCTCTGGTATTTACCCATGACCAAGCCCAAGATGATATCCAACAACATAAGCATGAGAGAAATCGTTGACAAGATAATTTCAATCTCATTGGGATCATGAACCAAACCACGTATGTTGAACCACCCCATGAAAGTATAACCATCACACACCTTACTCTTAGGGTGTTTTCGGGTGTATGAAAGGGATATGTATCAATAACCTAAAAATATAAGTATGTACATTAGTTTGTATAAAATAATGAATATATTTTCATCCTATTATTGTTACTTTATAAATGATCTTTATTTTGAAATAATAAAGCACACATTTTATTTTTTTTCATAATATTCAAATTCAATTAAGGAATTTTTTTTGATGAATTAATGAATTTTTGAAATAAATATTATTTTAATAAATTATTATTATAAAATAATTTTTATAAAATATAAATGATCATATAATTTTTTGATGTCAAATGAAATTTGTATAAGGGTTTGAAAACTATTATTGTCAAAAAACATAGCATTTCTTAATAAATGTCAATTTTATTTTTAAAATTTAAAATTAATATATTTAGAAAATTATTTATATAAAATTAATATTATTTTTGGAATCATAATGAAAACATTATCTAAAACATAATTTTTCATAATTTTCTGAGGTGGTCGAATTTTCGTGTAAAAATTAAATACCATAAAAATATACAGTGTGTTTTATGACATAATAATGACCCAAAATTTACATAATAAATACTATAAAAGGTATCCAAAACCAAAATTATTTTTTTATTTTAAAATAATTTGATTTTAAGTGTATTTTATTTATTTTTTAAAGCCATTATGAATCTTCGAAAACCATTAATATATTTTAAAGTTTTAAAATAATTTATTTAGTAGTATGACTCACCTCCACATAAACAAGAGAATTATTTTATTAATTTCATCCCATGGAATTATAAAAAAATGAAATCCAATCCCATTTGGAAGAAACCATCTGATGGTTTTTGGTTTTTGTTATTTTATTATATAGATTTCAAAACCTAAGTTTGAGAAATATTAAAGAAATCCCCACTTTTTTCTATATAAACCCACCCAATATCCCACTTTTATTCACTCAACATTCTTGTATCACATCCTTACTCTTACCTACTATCTCTATAGTCCTCGCAAGGTACTCCAAAGATCCCAATAATCTCCTCCCAATAATTTTTAATTACACACTCAAGTAAGAGATCCTCACCTTCTCTTATTTAGTCAAGTTTCTTTATAATCTTATGCCTTCTATTTACAATTCCTGATATTGTTAAATTATTTAAATGTCCCTAATAATAAAAATTTTATTTCCAAATTATTATATAACCCTTTATCATCAACCCATTTTATGAATTTTTATGGGACACTGTTATGTTTTTGAAATTTCACCGCCATTTTCCATTCCAAAACAACAGTGTAGTGAATACCATGCTCATTTCCTATCAAGGGTTTTAACCTCTATACATTGATAATTTTTGGAATATGTAAATAAATTTATGTATCCCACACTCCTTTATCATGTAATGAAATATGATGATGAAATAATCCATGTTGTATGATCTATGTGTCACACTTAAGTATGAGAATGAAATTAATGTGACGGGTGACCCCATAATTATATAGCGCTGTAATGCATTGGGTAATGTTTAGTCCTATGAGATTTCATGTTGGTACAGGGAGTGAACCTAATTGTTTTATTGTAATTTTTCCATCATTATGTCTTGGAAGTTATCCTTGACCTATGTTTATGATGCAATGTTTTAAGTTATTTCCATTTTTCTCATGTTATAACTATCGTGCTATATCATACCTTATTATTCATTTTAATTTTATTCCCCATTGATATGCCTACAGTATAACATGTATTACCTTATAACATTCTTATTACCTTAATTGGACTTATATCACAACAATTTCTTATATATTTCCCTAGGCTATCCAATGTAGTTTTAAGTTCGATGGAATATTATGACCTTGTTAAGAAAGTTTTCAATAAAGATGATGTTTTTCCTATTTGAAATTGTTCTGTAATGTACCTAATTCAAAAATACACAATACTTATAGATGTTCCTAGTTGGTTTAAGTGTTATTTTATGTAATAAATCATTAATTAAATTTCGATATATATTAAGGTTATCATAATATGATTATGAAATAATAATAAAAAAATCAATTATCAATATAATGTAATCAATTGATATCGATAAATTATTTGAACCAAACTCTTCATGGTTTTTTTCTAATAAACCATGCCCATAGTTCATGTCAAATAAAAATTAGGATGCATAAATCCATGAAATAAAATTATTAAAATATTTTTTTAATCTATGAATGATGATCTTTGTATAAAATAATAGTGTTTGAAATCACAATTATAAAATATATGTGAAATAATCAAAATCACTAACATCCTACAATAAAAATAAACATTAACTAAAGAGAGAATTTACAAGGATTTATTTTTATTAAATATTAAAAATGGAAATAGATATGAATAAAGTTATAAAATAAGTGATTAATAAGACTATGTTTTTTATAAATGAATTTAATGAACCTTCATGGAATTCAATATTAAAGGTAAGAGATTTTGTTAACTCAAACTTCGTTTATTCAGGTTATAATGTTACTTTTTTAACTTCATTACTATAATTCAACTATATTCTTCCATTTCTTATTTCATATGATATAAAAACTTATCTCTTCAAGGGACGTGGTATTTATAATTCAAATTGGCTGCCTTGATGAATTTATTTCTCATATAAAAGTTTAACATTGTTAAAAATAATTATCATCCTATTTAAGGGATCTTTCTCCTCTATGTCCATATTATTTATTTCTAAAAATTATTTCATTTATTATGTTGAAACCCAAATATATTTTATATCATGTGAAATTTATATTTATATTTATCTATCTTAAAAACTAAGTATATTAACCATTTTTATGATGTGTGTTTCGATAAAGGTATTTTCAAAATATTAAGAAGGATTTATCTTTTAGGATTGTATTTTTATCTTTCACTCCAAATTTCCTCTCAATTACCTTTATTTATTTTTTAGGAATCCAACATTGATATTTCTTTTAAAATGGGATTTTAAAAAGTTTTTCAAGTTAACTTCTAGAAAATTAATCTTGAAAGATACTCATAACTTCTTTTTTAAGATAATATAAAAAAATTATTTAATAAAACTCTTTTTATGATTTGTCTTCCATTATCCCATTTATCTCTAAAGGATATATCTCCTTTGGAGTTATTTTTTATAAATATCCCTAAAAATTCTATAATTAAATACTTCTTTTGGATGACTGAACTTTTTGTATCAATCAATCCAATTCTCAAAGTCTTTTTTTTGTGTTACCAATTGGAAATGCTTGAAAATCCATATTCTTTCCATGCGTTCTTTATGATACGATATAGGGAATTTTGTTTATGGAACACATATGTATGGATGATTATTTATTGGGTCTCATTTATACCTCTAATGCATTGTTTAAGGATATATATATATATCATGAGATAAAATTGGGTCATGAGTTAAGATACCCAAGTTACTAATGGGTCGTGATTTATAATACTCGAGTAAAAAATGGGATGTGAGTTATGATGCTTAAGTCTCTAATGGTTTTCAATAAGTAATGCCTGATCCACCATGTAACAAGTCATAGGATTTTAACACCTAAAACGCTATGTAATGTTTTATTATGAATATTTTTGGGCCATAATCCCTTGTTATTCTATCTTTCAATGACATCTAATATAACTATATCACATGCCTATGATTTTTTCCCTTAGATCATGTTTATTATATCACACTCTTATGCTATGGTGAAAATTTTTTCATTAGGGATTACATGTCCTACTATCATGAAATATGAACAACTCTTATTGTTCCCTGTCATTTTTAATATGATATTCCTCCCATGACAATGTTTTCTCATATGCTTATGATTTGATCTTTGATGACATGTTGATAAGTTTTTTCCAGTACTAAGTTTTTGATCTCACCCCTTGTTATGTTACCATTACATAGGTTATTCAGATGAGTATAACCTATGAAGAGTCTACAAGGAGGTATAATGTAGTTCAATATAGGATAAATGTTTGAAAGTATTGTAAAATAATATTTTTATATAGATATTCCTCAATCACACTATACCATCAATTCTTGGGATTATGTGATTATTTTGAGATGTAATTTTAACTTATAGAAGTGATATAAAATAAATATATGTTTTTCTTGGTTCATATCACTTGGTATAAAAACCTATGTGTAAAGTATTTGTTTTTAGCACTAGATCTAGGAGTTCAGGTCTTGGGTGCCTCAGTGATGGAATAGATAGCTGATTACCCCCTCTTCCATGATCTCCCTTCAATAGTAGTACATAGTGGTGATACACATTTGATAGTGTGTACTAGATGATGACTACGTAGTCAGCAGTGATGCTTGGTGATGAGAGGAAGTGATATGTGTTGGGGTAATGCATGGATGGAGGATGGAAAGAAGTTAATGTCCTTAATGTTCATGATATCCTACTACACTAGTTATAATTTTGTGATTTGATACATGATGATACAAACAATGATGTGGTAGTAACAAGTGATATGATGATATAAACTAATGTCAACATAAGATGTTGGGCCCTAAAGAAGGTTGGGGTTGGTAGGGTTGTGACCCAACCCACATTATATTTATCTTTATATGTAATGACCCATATACATGGAAGGGATAAGAGAATATGACATTCGAAGTTAGGTTGTGAGAGTGGAAACTCAATGGGGGAAGTGGATGAAGGGTTCATTTATTTATGTCCTGTTGATATTATTTTACTACCTTGTATGAATTATTTGATGAGAGAGCCTTGGTGAGTTTTTTTGTACATGTGAATGCATAAATTTATGTTTTTTTTATTACATATTATTTTATGTTTTTTAAATATCCAAAACCCTTTTATAATTTTATGTGATATTTTTAAAACCACTCTATATTTTTATTATAACTTGAGTTGTAGTGATTGGAATTTAATTATTATTATATCATATAAAATAAAAAAAGTTTATATAAATTTTATTATACTATTATAAAGAATAATTATATCTCTACCATGTTCTCATTTTTATTTTAACATGATACATGTTTTTTATCTCAAGTAATATTTTTTTATAAACTACTTTATATTTTTTTATGTATTTTATTTATAAATTATTCTATACCAATAATATTATTTTTAAACTTGTTTCATTTTAAATAAAAATAATTTATATTCATTTCAATGGAACAAATAAAGGTATTAATTTATTGTTTAAAGGGTATTACGTATGTTTGAAGATCTTGCAACAGATAGGTAATTCTGAATTTTCCATAATGGAAATTATTATTTTTTCTTTGATATATCATTCATTTATAATTGGAATCTCTCAGAGTTTATTCGGTTAGAAATATTAAATTTTTTTATTCATTTCATTTAATTAAATGAAACTCTAAGAATTTCATCTAGATACCTTAAGAAAATTTAAATACTGCAACATTTTCTATAGTATTCAAATATTCTTTTCACTATATTATGATTGTATCTTATTTTATACTTATTGGAATTAAAATACTATTTATTTGTTAGAAATATATTGAAATTTTATTCAATTAATTATTCTAAAACAACTTATACTTAATTAGTTTATATTAATTAAAAATTCATTGAGGTTTATGTGTTCATCTTTTACATAAAATGATGAAATAATTGTTGGGAAAAAATCCATCAAGGAAGCATTGAAGCATTTTTTGGTTGATTGTGTTTGTTGACAAAGTGGGGTTTTTTGGTTGAAAAAGAGGGTTTCCATGGTGAGTTTTCAAGTTCCAGAGACAATTTTGACAACCAATGTTGATAAAGAACCATGATAAAAGAATGGTTGATTTAGAGGCGATACAAAAAGAACAGATACAAGTTGGTGCCATTATCCAGTATTTGCCAAATTTTTGGGTCTCAAAATTAGAAAATGGAGAAATGTGTTTTTGGAAAAGGGAGTTTCCCACAAGATTGAAGGTGGTTTGGAAACATCAACGCAAGTCTTGTATCGAGATTAGGACATTGAAAAATGGTAAAGGCATGATGCATGCAGAATATTTGGAAATGTGCATGAAATATGAGGTTGTGTGAAAGAAACTTGCGTGCCCAATACGACATCAAAAAGGGGTTTTCACGCTCTAGGAGGATATTGTGAGACACATTGAATATTATGTACCGGGGTCAATGAAACCTATAAATAAGAGGTGACCCCCTAAATAAAAGAAGATCAACACTTAGAGAGAATCAGAGCTTCAGATCGTGTAAGAATTTTAAGTAAATAAAGTTGCACGATTTTGAGTTATATGAAAGATAAGAAAGTTGCACATTAGATTTTGAGTTTCACTCAAGCTAAGAAAGTTTCAGATAATATTTGAGTTGCGCATAAGATTGAAGTTGTGCATAAGGGGTGTTTCACAAAAAAAGTGTAATCTTGAATGCAAGGCATTAAAGTTGTGTGCACGACACAGTAAGTGTTACGTGAAATATTTGAGGTTTCCTAGTAATACTATGGTAAATTTGTATTCATTAGTGGATAAAAGTGGGACATTAGTAGATAATATACCTACAGTGGATGATGTATTGATTAGAGAAAATGAAGGGACCTATAAGTCTATAATTTGTGAGTGGATATTTTGAATAAGTAGTAAGTATACTTCAGTTGAGAGGTCAGTGAGATTTCAAATTGTTATTGGTTATAAACCAGGAGGGACAGTGAGTCGACTTCAAACTTGTAAACATCAGTGTGATTATAGTGGATTTGGTACATTGTCACATCATCAGTGTACACTCATTAGACGTATCCCATTAAGGGCGATCCAAGTAAAATTATTGTGTCCTATGAATGCTTTAAGATTTTTTCATACTCTTCAATGGGAAAGAGAGAGAAGAGTATTTTTTCTAACAACAAAATAGGATCAAAGGGGTAGTTGTTTTAATCTATCATACCCTGATTCACCCCCCCTCTCAGGGTATCTAACCTAGTGCACCTAACAATAATATTCCTCATCTTCTTCCTCAACCCTCTTTCCTCTTTTAACGAATTCTCAAGATTCCTCTCATTCATGCATAACATCATTTCTTACCTTAAGCATCTACTCCAAAATTTACTAGCCTTGAACATCAATATTTCATTCTAAAATAGGGTTATAACTCTCATTTTTCTTCCTATAACAAACAATGGCTTCCTAATTTTCACCAACAATAGTGACTCTTATTCCAACAGTTGCTTCATTTCTATTTCTCAAATGAAGACTTAATTCATTTTTATAATGGTGGGTATTTTTAAACTAATAGTGGATCATCTATTTTATCAAACCCAATGTTGAATTCTTCACCCTTATTCCAGAAATTTGTTGTTTCTCCTTGTCTTTAAATGGGGGTTGCAGCTTCTTGCATTCCAACGGTAGGTTGGATACTCAAACCCAATGATAGGTTGGTTTTTGTTTCCAATGGTGGAAAATTTCAAGTAATGGCGATTCATTTATCTTTGTAATGATCACTCTTTTTTTTCAATGGTGACTCACTAATTATTCCAACAGTGGGTTTTTATATTTTGTTTCCAATGGTGGGTTCCTTTATAAATGATAACTATGGGTTCCTTTTTATTCCAATGGTAAGTAAATTTTAATTCCAATGGTGGGTTCCTTTCTATTCCAATGGTAGTTAAATTTTATTTCTAATGGTGGGTTATTTTTTTTCTAATGGTGGGATATTTTATATTTCCAATGGTGGGTTATTTTTTATTTACAATTGTGGGTCATTTCCAATGGTTACTCATTTCCAACAATAAATCATTTCCAATAGTGGCTCATTTTTCAATGGTGGGTAATTTTTCAATGGTGGGTCAATTTTGAAAAGTGGATCATTTTTTAAAGATACTTCACACTGCCAGTTATTTTTTCTTCTACCGGTGAAGATTTCTTCATGCTCTCTTTTTCATCACATTTTATATTTTGATGAACTACATGCATATTATAATTCTTTTAACTATTTTATTAATTTATAAAATCAATATATATTATATTTAAGCTGAGAAATGTGTTTTAAATATTTTTTAAAGTGTTTTAAAAATTATATTAATTTAACCTTTTTTCATATGTATAATTACATAATATTTAAGGAATATTTATGATTTAATATTTTAAATTAATTTAATTGATTGATTCTTTTAAAAATTATTGTTTAATGACATTGAATATATTAAAACACTTTTATGACATTTAATTTAGAATAATTATTTTTTAAAATTGCATGCTACAATGAATTAAAAATATATTTAATGTTTTTTAATCAGTCTTACGGTTTTTAAGGGATTACCTTTGTCTTATTATAATCATTTAATGGATAATTCTAATCAGTTAGAATCAGTATTTAGTTTTTAATTAAAACATTTATTTTGTTAATGTTATTATACGTAATAATTCTCTATCTCTCCTATATAATTTAACTATTTTTTGATTATATTTGTTTTAGTGAGAGATTTTTTTGTTAGTTCTATTTTATAGATCCTATTTAATGGTGTCGTGACACGTCAAGGATTACACCAACTAACTTCTTCTTTGATACTCTATTTTTCCTTGAGATCAAATCTATGAACTTTGAACATGATATAAATTTTTTTTAAAGTCATAAGATACCATGTTTTATCATTTGAACATTCTATAAAGTGATAGATTAATTATTCTTTGAATTATACAACCTTGACAAGACAAACTGATCTAATCCTGAAGAAACAGTACTTGCTCTTTCATTGTTTATCTTCTCATTCATATAGTTTCTAAGTTTGTAACACTATTTTTTATTCCTCACACACACTCTGTTTTTTATTTATTCTTTTACATA
Organism: Viscum album; assembly: GCA_963277665.1. Classification (NCBI taxonomy): domain Eukaryota; kingdom Viridiplantae; phylum Streptophyta; class Magnoliopsida; order Santalales; family Viscaceae; genus Viscum; species Viscum album. Next base: position 1,712,641,110 of record OY728143.1, read on the forward strand.
AAAAATAATTACTTCTTCTCTTCCTTGGGTTTTGAATCCTAGATTTTAAAGTTATGATTGTTCATGTTGTGACTCTAAGTGTCTAAATTATGGTTTCATGGGTCATTACTCCTCATAAAAAAGTCATTTTCTTGGTTATCTGTCAACTATAAAAGGATTATGTAATTGGTTTATGATTTACACTCAAAAATCATATTAGTCCACATGTATATCGCATTGAGTAGAGAGGTATAAGATTATAGTAGGCCCACTTTAGACTGAACTACTATAAAGAACATCCTTGGGTTATTTACTTTTTATTCTGATAATTAACTCTGATAATTAACTTTTATAATTAATTTAATTAATAAATTTATTTTAATATTTTTTAACCTAGTTTATTCACCCCCTATAGACTATCTTCCATATACCTATTGGGATCAAATAATTGGTATAAATCATAATCCTTTTTTAGAATTTATTAGCTCAGTTATTCTCTTTCATGATACATTTCAATTTGTATCAACGGTTGTTCCCTTTGGAATTATCTAAATTCTCTATAGAGTTTGATTTTATTTTATTTATGCTAAAGTATTTCTAGAACTCACAGTCTAAGGATAAAAATCCGATAAGATTATAGGATTTAACCCAAATGATTCATGGATTAATCAGATGCCACAACACATTGATGATAACGATTATAGCTACTAGAGATCTAGAATGGAGGCATACCTCAAAAAATTGAACATTGAGCACTGTTCTATCATGTCAAAATAGTACACTATACCCAAAGCTAACATATATACACTTACTGAAAACAATTATTATAAGGCCCCATCCTTAAACCTTACTTAATCTTGAGTTATTACAAGAATACACATTGAGGATCTTTTCGGGTTTAGAGTTTTAGAGAATTAGATCATAAAACTTGCATTACATTCCACATATAAACAAAGTGGTTACATAAAGACAGTATTATTCTTTCCCATCAATGGAAACATATTTAAAATAAAACATGGATTCTTTCTTGACACTTCCTTGGCACTATCATCATATCATGTACCCTTCCCTTGACCTGTGAAAAACATTTAAAAAAACATGGGATGAGCATAAAAAGATCAGTAAGGGATATAAAAATATATGGAAAGGAAACATGGGTACATATATACATAATAATGAAATCATAATTTACCCATAAAACATAAGAACTTCAAAATACCTCATCAAATCATGAATAAATCATAGAAATCATAAGACGTAAAGGTAACTTGAGGCATTCATAACATTCTTATGTAGGGAGTAACCCTCTTGGTTACGTTTGGAATACCCATCACAGTATATTCCCTAAATCTCTTCAGAGAAACCTTAACATTACACTCCTTCGCGTTACCCAATGCATTGGAGAGCTATATCGGGCTCACCCACCCTTAGTTTATCACGGAACCACCCGTCTTCATAATAATGCCCAAGAACCTCAACATAATCGTATCACATAAAACATGCATAAAGGAAACATAATATTTCCACCTTTCAATCACAAGATATCAATACAACACATTGATATAAAAACATTATGAAAACCATTTTCAATACCAAAATAAAAGAAAATTAAAACATGGTATTTATTTTTCTTTTAAAAAGAAGGTATGGCTTGTAGAGGAAGCCGAAACTCAAATAACGGTCACGACGGCAGAGAAGTCGTTGTCGCTGCATACGTATGACAAAAACATTCCCTTTTGTCATTTAGTAAATGCTTCGTATAAAAAAGATTCCTTTTGAATAAACGTAAAAGTCAAAGGGGTTTATACACCATATAAAAAAAGGTTGTGTATAAAACAAAATATGCCTCAATGAAAGGAGATTGAGACGAAGTCCCATACCTTGGGTCTGACTTGACTTGGTCCTTCTTTAATCTCCTGAATAATAAACTTGAGTTAATTTCTACTTGTTTAAGAACCATTTTCAAGTTCATTATTCCTTTTATATAACTTATCGCCATGTCATGAACACTATGTAATTATTTAAGTTAATAACGGTCGTTTTAACGATCATTGGTACTTGAGTCAAAAATAAACCCTTTATAATTACATGTTGTTCATGTATCCATTATATCCAGGATTATAATAATTATTTATATATCATATATATCCAGTATATACATGCATTTATAATATTACATAATCATTTAGAGGTAAGAAATGAAATGCACCGGTCATGGAGATGGTAAGCCGTACGTACGCATGAACGCTACTTTCATTTCTATTTCATATTTTATAGAATATAATCATAATTATATAAAGGTATATTACAATTCCAGTATAATATCATATATAATATCATAGTTCCATACTTTATACGTCCCACATATGGTATTTAACGAATCAAATCACTTTGAGGGGGCGGTAGTCCGCACTTCCTTAAAAGAAGATATCGCGTTTACCCATAATGGAAACCAAAAAGGTATGCCCAAAATGAAAAATACAGAAGCTTAAGGAAAACATAAACATATTATATTTCATATATAAATATAGTGACATCTTAATGGCCTCCTTTGAAGGTGTTATATGAGTTTTGAACAATCATCGTTTCGGGAGGCAGAAATTCGCCATCCACAGAAACAATATGTTCTTTAACCATTAGATGTAGGTGTGTGTAAGTGTAGCTCTAATCCTTATTATAAAAAAATCCTAGTATATTGAAGATACTGTATTTGTTACAAAATAAAAGAATAAAAAGATTTTAGGGGGTTGGAGAAGCAAAATAAAACAAAAGGACTCAAGTGAAGACATTACCTTAAAATCGGGTAACTCCCTTTGGTTTGAGCTCAAAGGCTTACTTGGGAAGACTTCTGCCCAAAGTGAGGATTCAAGGAGTAAGATATGGAAGTGGAGAGACAAAATGGTCAGGGTTTGGCCAAGCCAAAGGCTTTGGAAGTGTGGTTAAGGAGGTAGACGTGGGGGCCTTTTATAAGAGTAGAGGAGGGGCACTCTTGGAAGGTAAAGAAAGGCCACTTTATTTTAAAATGGTATTCGGATTTAAGAGGTCCCACATTGATGTGTTTCGAGGATAAGGTGATAAGGGTTCGAAATCCACCTATCAAATAGGTTTTGGCCAAGTGTAGGTCTTAGATTTTACATTATCATTCCATTTTATTTAAATCGTTAAATAATGAGGTCATCGCTGCATCATCATGATGTCATAAATAATTTAATTTATTTAAAGTCTTAAAATTATAAAAAAATACTATGATGTAGGAAATACTTTTAGATTTCAAATAAATATTTATAGTGAAAAATATGACTTGTATAACCCTATTTAAAAATTGTTTTAGTAAAACATTTCATGTTTGTGTCATTTTTACTTTAACATTAAATAAAAAGTTATTTATGTCATTTCCCAACCAAAGTGGCTCCATGGGGTCCCCAAGTTGACCCATGGCTTTTCTTGGTCGGCCATGACACATCCAATAAGGGTAGGACATGTGGCAATCTCATCGCATTTTATTAAAGCATTATTTTTACCTTAAACTACACTAATTACCTCTAATCACGATTAAGAACTTAAGAGTTACTATTCACCAAAAAATTATTTTAATCTCATTGAACCACATTTTACTTCTTAATGACAACCATGTATGTCGGATTTTTGAAATTCAAAACACAGAATTGGTCAAATTTCATTTAAACGAAAAATCAGTTTTTATAAGTACCACTTAGTGGTTTCACTATTCATCAAAAATTGAAGTTTTTCAGAAAAATACCAAAAATTCACCCTAAGCTATATTTGATATTCCGAATTCAAAAATGAAGTCTATTTTACAAAATTCAAAACATATAAGTCACATTAATTAATTTAATAATTAATTCCCGCTGTCATGACAAATAGCGTGTTTTTATGAAACAATAAGTATCAAAAGATTGACACCAGTTTTAGTCCAATTTCAAAGTGAAATTGATTCCAATGACCATAATTGGATTAAATGGTAAAAATATATTCTAATTTCACTTCAAAACCAATTTAAAAGATAATATAATCATATAAATAAATTAGATTAAAAAGCAGTTTTGATGTAAAATGCAGTATTTTTCACTATTCATTAAAAAACGAACATTGTCCGAAAAATACCAAAAATCCACACAAAGTAAATTTTGATGTCCCAATCATAAAGAATAAGTTTATTTTGACAAACATAGCTTATAAAATTATCAAAAGATAGATTTAAAAATGGTTTTCCATCAAAAGGCAGTAAAACAATATTTTAAAAATATTAGTGTATTCCATGCTTAAGATTGGATTTATTTTCATTTTAAGCCTCTAAAACACTATATAATTCATTAATAGACATAGATAAAAATATCTATTATTAATTACTTACTTGGGATGTTACATCCTTCCCCCCTTTAGAAAATTGCATCCCCGCAATTTATTTACTTATCGAATAAATGGGGGTACTTATCCCTCATTACATTTTTAGATTCCCATGTTGCCTCTTCCATCATGTGGTTTTTCCACAAAACCTTTACCTGATTAATCACATTATTCCATAACACTTGCTCCCTGTGGTTAAGAATCTGGACCGGTTGTTCCTCATATGATAGGTTCTCTTCCAGCTGAACTACCTCTGGACTCAAAACATGAGATGGATCTGGTATATACTTTCTCAACAACAAAACGTGAAAAAACATTGTGTACCTGAGATAAACTCGGAGGTAAAGCCACTCAGTAAGAAACTGATCCAACTTTCTCCAGAATTTCATATGGTCTAATGAACCTTGGACTCAACCTTCCTTTCTTACCAAATCTCATCAAACTTTTCCAAGGAGAAACCTTGAGAAAAACATGATCACCTGCCTCGAAAGATAAATCCTTCCTCCGGTTATCCGCATAACTCTTCTGCATGCTCTGAGATATTCTCATGTGCTTCTGAATCAGCTGAACTTTTTCTGCCATCTCTTCTACCAATTCTGGTCCCATCAACTTCCTTTCACCCACTTCATCCTAGAAAGCTGGAGTTCGACACCGCTTCCCATATAATGCCTGAAATGGTGCCATCTGTATACTGGAATGAAAACTATTATTATATGAAAATTCAACCAAATAAAGATGTTGGTCCCAACTTCCCTGATAATCCATAGAGCAAGAACGTAGCATATCCTCCAAGGTATGAATTGTTCGTTCTGACTGCCCATCTGATTGAGGATGAAAATCTGTACTAAAATTTAATTCAGTACCCAACGACTTCTGAAGGCCTTTCCAAAATTTAGAAGTGAACCTGGGATCACGATGAGATACAATGGAGAGGGGAGCTCAATGTAACCTGACTATATCTTTAAGATACAAACGGGAAAGTTGATCTAGGGAAAAAGTATCTCGTATAGAAAGGAAATGAGCAGACTTGGTCAAGCGATCAACAATAACCCAGATTGCATTATTACCTCGAGGGGTCTTCGACAATCCCACAATGAAGTCCATGGATATATTCTACCATTTCCACTCTGGCACTGGTAAAGGCTGAAGAATCCCTTTCGGTAACTGCCGCTCTGCTTTAACTTGTTGACATGTCAAACACTTCACAGTAAAATCAGCAATATCTCTTTTCATTCCATCCCACCAGTAATACTCCCGCAGATCTTTGTACATCTTAGTACTGCCCGGATGAACTGAAAACGGAGAACTATGAGCTTCACATAACAACTCTCTTTTCAACTGTGAATCACAAGGCACACACAATCTCTTCCCAAATCTCAAAATGAAATCATTATCAATGTTGAATTCAGGAAACTTACCTTTCTGAACCAGCTCTAACTTTTTCTGCAACTCACTGTCTTGCTTCTGTGCTTGCTTGATTCTATCTGATAGAGATGATCTCACTGATACCTGAAACAAAACATAAGAACTTCCTGCACCAACAACTTCTATGCCAAAGTTCATCAAATCCTTAACCAAAGGATCACGTTCTAAGCGCAATATTGCTAATGAAGCATTACTTTTTCGACTCAAAGCATCAGCCACTTTATTTTATTTTCCCGGATGGTAATGAATTGTACAATCATAATCCTTGATTAATTCTAGCCATCTCCTCTGTCTCATGTTTAAATCTTTCTGAGTGAATATATACTTTAAACTTTTGTGATCAGTATATATTTCAAACTTTACTCCATACAAATGATGCCTCCAAATTTTTAAAGTGAAAACAACAGCAGCAAATTCCAAATCATGTGTACGGTAATTTACCTCATGAGTTTTCAACTGTCGTGAAGTATAAGAAATTACCTGATCATTCTGCATAAGGACACAACCAATTCCTTTCAATGAATCATCACTGTAGATAACAAACTCCCCATTCCTGGAAGGAATTTCCAAAACTGGAGCATTCACCAATCTTCTTTTCAACTCCTGAAAACAATCATGACATTCGTTTTTCCAGATAAACTTAACACCCTTCTGAGTTAGATTAGTCATTGGACTAGATAACCGTGAAAAAATTTCAACAAACCTTCGGTAGTAACCTTCCAAACCAAGGAAACTACCGATCTTGGTTACATTTGTGGGTCTTGGCCATTCTTCAACAACTTTTGTTTTAGAAGTATCAACAGTTATGCCATCTTTTGAAACAATGTGACCCAGGAAAGAAATTTGTTGTAACCAAAACTCACACTTGATGAATTTTTCATATAGTTTCTTTTCTTTTAAGGTTTGCAAGATAACCCTTAAATGACTATCATGCTCCTCTTTACTTTTAGAAAACACCAAAATATCATCAATAAAAACAACCAACATTTTTCACCTGATTCAACTGAGCCATCACTGCAACAAACTGTTTAGTTCTGATTTTGACCATCTCAGGATACTAATTTGAAAGGTCATTTCCCTCTGTATGCCTTCCCAGAAAAGCTGTTTTTTTTCTCTATGAAAAACCATTATTAACACTGAAATATCTTAGGTGAAGCAACATGGTAATCTTCAAATGCTATATCATTTAAATCATACCATAAATTAACTTATAATTTAACACAATTCTAACTCCTAAAGTTGTCTAAACCGACCTATGATACCAACTATAAGGCCCCAGCCTTAAACCTTACTTAATATTGAGTTATTACAAGAATACACATTGAGGATCTTTTCAGGTTTAGAGTTTTAGAGAATTAGATCATAAAACTTGCATTACATTCCAAATATAAACAAAGTGGTTACATAAAGATAATATTATTCTTTCCCATCAATGGAAACATATTTAAAATAAAACATGGATTCTTTCTTGACACTTCCTTGACACTATCATCATATCATGTACCCTTCACTTGACCTGTGAAAAAAATTTCAAAAAAACTTGGGATGAGCATAAAAAGCTCAGTAAGGGATATAAAAATATATGGAAAGGAAACATGGGTACATATATACATAATAATTAAATCATACTTTACCCATAAAACAAAATCACTTCAACATACCTCATCAAATCATGAATAAATCATGGAAATCATAAGATGTAAAGGTAACTTGAGGCATTCAAAACATTCTTACGTAGGGAGTAACCCTCTTGGTTACGTTTGGAATACCCATCACAGTATATTCCCTAAATCTCTTAGGAGAAACCTTAACGTTAAACTCCTTCATGTTACCCAATGCATTGGAGAGCTATATCAGGCTCACCTGCCCTTAGTTTATCACGGAACCACCCGTCTTCATAATAATTCCCAAGAACCTCAACATAATCATATCACATAAAACATGCATAAAGGAAACATAATATTTCTACCTTTCAATCAAAAGATATCAATACAACACATTTATATAAAAAAATTATGAAAACCATTTTCAATAACAAAATAAAAGAAAATTAAAACATGGTATTTATTTTTCTTTTAAAAAGAAGTTTTGGCCTGTAGAGGAAGCCGAAACTCAAATAACGGTCACGACGGCGGAGAAGTAGTTGTCGCCAAATACGTATGACAAAAACATTCCCTTTTGTAATTTAGTAAATGATTCATATTAAAAATACTCCTTTTTAATAAACATAAAAGTCAAAGGGGTTTATACACCATATAAAAAAGGTTGTGTATAAAACAAAATATGCCTCAATGAAAGGAGATTGAGACGAAGTCCCATACCTCGGGTCCGACTTGACTTGGTTGTTCTTTAATCTCCTGAATAATAAACTTGAGTTAATTTCTACTTGTTTAAGAACCTTTTTCAAGTTCATTATTCCTTTTATATCACTTATCGCCATGTCATGAACACTATGAAATTATTTAAGTTAATAACGGTCGTTTTAACGATCATTGGTACTTGAGTCAAAAATAAACCTTTTATAATTACATGTCGTTCATGTATACATTATATCCAGGATTCTAATAATTATGTATATATCATATATATCCATTATATACATTCATTTATAATATTACATAATCATTTAGAGGTAAGAAATGAAATGCACCGTTCATGGAGACGGTAAGCCGTACGTACGCATGAACGCTACTTTCATTTCTATTTCGTATTTTATAGAATGGGATCATAATGATATAAAGGTATATTATAATTCCAGTATAATATCATATATAATATCATAGTTCCATCCTTTATACGTCCAACATATGGTATTTAACGAATCAAATCACTTTGAGGGGGTGGTAGTCCGTACTTCCTTAAATGAAGATATCGTGTTTACCCATAATGGAAACCACAAAGGTATGCCCAAAATGAAAAATACAGAAGCTTAAGGAAAACATAAAAATATTATATTTCATATATAAATATATTTACATCTTAATGGCCACCTTTGAAGGTGTTATATGAGTTTTGAACAATCATCGTTTCGGGAGGCAGAAATTCGCCATCCACAGAAACAGTATGTTCTTTAACCATTAGATGTAGGTGTGTGTAAGTGTAGCTCGAATACTTATTATAAAAAAATCCTAGTATATTTAAGATACTGGATTTGTTACAAAATAAAATAATAAAAAGAGTTTAGGGGGTTGGAGAAGCAAAATAAATCAAAAGGACTCAAGTGAAGACATTACCTTAAAATCGGGTAACTCCCTTTGGTTTGAGCTCAAAGGCTTCCTTAGGAAGACTTCTGCCCAAATCGAGGCTTCAAGGAGTAAGATAGGGAATTGGAGAGACAAAATGGGCAGGGTTTTTCTGAGCCAAAGGCTTTGGAAGTGTGGGTAAGGAGGTAGAGGTGGGGGCCTTTTATAAGAGGAGAGGAGGGGCACTCTTGGAAGGTAAAGAAAAGTCACTTTATTTTAAAATGGTATTCGGATTTAAGAGGTCCCACATTGATGTGTTTCGAGGATAAGGTGATAAGGGTTCTAAATCTACCCATCCAATAGGTTTTGTCCATGTTTAGGTCTTAGATTTTACATTATCATTCCATTTTATTTAAATCGTTAAATAATGAGGTCATCACTACATCATCATGATGTCATAAATAATTTAATTTATTTAAAGTCTAAAAATAAAAAAAAAACTACTATGATGTAGGAAATAATTTTATCTTTCAAATGAATATTTATAGTGAAAAATATGATTTGTATAACCCTATTTAAAAATTGTTTTAGTAAAACAACTCATGTTTGTGTCATTTTTACTTTAACATTAAATAAAAAGTTATTTATGTCATTTCCCAACCCAAGTGGCTCCATGGGGTCCCCAAGTTGACCCATGGCTTGTATTGGTCGGCCATGACACATAAAATAAGGGTAGGACATGTTTCAAGCTCATCTAATTTTATTAAAGCATTATTTTTACCTTAAACTACACTAATTACCTCTAATCGCGATTAAGAACTTAAGAGTTACTATTCACCAAAAAATTATTTTAATCTCATTGAACAAAATTTTACTTATTAATGAAAACCATGTATGTCGGATTTTTGAAATTCAAAACACAGAATTGGTAAAATTTCATTTAAATGAAAAATCAGTTTTTATAAGTACCACTTAGTGGTTTCACTATTCATCAAAAATTGAAGTTTTTCAGAAAAATACCAAAAGTTCACCCTAAGATATATTTGATATTCCAAATTCAAAAATGAAGTCTATTTTACAAAATTCAAAACATATAAGTCACATTAATTAATTTAATAATTAATTCCCGCTGTCATGACAAATAGCGTGTTTTTATGAAACAATAAGTATCAAAAGATTGACACCAGTTTAAGTCCAATTTCAAAGTGAAATTGATTCCAATGACCATAATTGGATTAAATGGTAAAAATATATTCTAATTTCACTTCAAAACCAATTCAAAAGATAATATAATCATATAAATAAATTAGATTAAAAAGTATTTTTGATGTAAAATGCAGTATTTTTCACTATTCATTAAAAAATGAACATTGTCCGAAAAATACCAAAAATCCACACAAAGTAAATTTTGATGTCCCAATCATAAAGAATAAGTTTATTTTGACAAACATAGCTTATAAAATTATCAAAATATAGATTTAAAAATGGTTTTCCATCAAAAGGCAGTAAAACAATCTTTTAAAAATATTAGTGTATTTCATGCTTAAGATTGGATTTATTTTCATTTTAAGCCTCTAAAACACTATCTAATTCATTAATAGACATAGATAAAAATATCTATTATTCATTACTTACTTGGAATGTTACAATTATACTAGATATGTTTTAAATTAAAAAGTTTTTAATATTTTGATATTAATAGAAGTGTTTTAAGTCATGTTTTTACTTGGAATAAAACTCATTAAATTGGGAAGATTCTACAAGTAACCCACCTCGGATCTGAAAAATTAATCTGAATCAAGCTTGTAACGCTTTGTGATGAGTACCAATTATTCAAATTGGGTGAAGATGAAATTGTAAACCAAATGTTCCACCGATTCACAAGCATTTTTAATGTAATGAACTCAATTGGATATTATCTTGAAAACTCAGTACTTGATGAATTAGTCCTACATGAATTACCAGAGAAAATGAACTCAGAAAAGGTTTCCATTAATTAAATAAATAAATTTAAAGATTACACCCCGATGAATTGATTGGATCACTGCTTCAATATGAAATGGAACTGAAGAACATAGCTGAAGAGGAGACAACAAAAATAAAAGGTATAGGTTTTAAATATATGAATATTATTTCTACTGAATCTTATGATTCTAATCTATAGGATAGTGAATAAGAATATATAGTTTAGATTGTGATTAGAGTTTATAAAAGAATGGAAAATAAAGGATTCAAGAACTAGTTTATAACAAACCATAAAAAAGAAAAACATATGGGAGATAAGAAGGTGGTAAAAATTAAAATGCTTCATATGTAACTTGTTATGATTGCAAGAAAAAAGGACATATCATGATTGACTATCCTAAACTATAGAATAAATACAAATACAAAAATAAGGATAAAAAGGCTTTGACAACCAGTTGGATTTGTATAGAATAAGATGATTCTAGTGAACAATATAGAAATTAAAAATAAACTACTAACTTGTTCTTTATGTAATATTTGGATAAGGTTAGTTATTATGGATCTTATTCTAGATGTTTTGATTTTGACTATGATTCTGAAAATATAAACATTTTTTAATTAAATAAAGAAATTTAATGATTAAGAAAAGATATTTTCAAAGTTTCTGATTTATATAACAAACTTAAGGAAAGTAATGAGAAACTTGTTTATGAAAATAATTTAATTTTAGAAGAAAATAAAAAATTAAGGAACACTAATTCTGATAATCATTCTATTGTTTATGAAAATTTAAATCTACTCAAGATTTAAAAAAAATTGAAAAATGAAATTGAGAGTCTTAAAAAACCTTTATTTAATTTTATTCAAGGTTATCAAAAATATCATAAGATGATGTATTTAAATAAAAATAATAAAAATAAATATGGTTTTAGTTATAATAGAAGATTACCTCAAATGTTTAAAACCCATTTTATTAAAAGTGAAAATGGATGTACTTCTATAGTTACTTGTTTTAAATGTGGCATGAAAGGTCACTATGAAAATGATTGTTCTCTTAGATTCAATCAATATTTGGGATTTAAAAAAACTAAAATTTCTAAATCCTTATTATCTATAGTACCATACAATACATGTTTAAATTCTGTATGGATACCTAAAAATTATATTACTAATCCTATTGGACCAATAGTAACCTGGGTTCCAAAATTTTCAAGTAATTGATCTTTATATGAAAATGGCTTGGATGAATCAAGAATGATATATGGAACATGGATAGTGGATGCTCTAAGAATATGAAAAGAGGCTCATAAAAGTTTACCACGTACAACATACGTGATGGAGGCACTATTACATTAGGAGATAATTAGAAAGTCAAAGTAAAAGGTTTTGAAAATATTGGCATTTCAAATTATAATTTTATTTCTAAAGTTTTATATATTGAAGGTTTAAAACATAATTAAATTATTATATCTCAATTATGTGATGATAGTATGGAATTAAAATTTCAAAATGATAAATTTTTAGTTTTTAAAGATGATTCTTTATTTTTTTATGCTAATATAAAAGAAAATATTTATGCTATTGATTTTTCTGAACTAACTGTTCAACATGTTAAGTGTTTGAATGCTGTACAAAATGACGACATCCTTTGAAATAAATGTTTAGGTCATGTTAATTTCATAATTTTACATAAGCTCCAAAAAACATGATAATATCATATAGATACCTTTTTTGAGGAAAGAACATATTCAAGTTTGTGACACTTGCATGAAAGGGAAAAAACATAAAATTTATTTTAGACCTATCAATCAGATAAATACTAATAGATATTTATAGTTATTAAATATTGATTTATTTGGTATTACTAAAATTTATATCCTTGGTGTAAATAAATATACTTATTATTTATGATTATAGAATATCTACATGGGTATACTTTATTGATCATAAAAATGATACTTTATCTATATTTTTTTAATTTAGTTCAAAATGAAAAAGGTTGTATGATCATTTCTATTCATAGTGATAAATGAAGTGAATTTTGTAATTTATATTTTTATTTTTTTAAAAATAATGGCTATTTTCATAATCTTTCTTCTCCTAAAACTCCACAATAATGTGGTGTTGTAGAACATAAAAATAGAACTCATATTGAAATTTCTTGAACTATGTTGAGTGAATATAATTTTCCTAGATATTTTTGGTATGAGGCCATTTTTACAGAAAATTATATTTAAAATAAAATTCTTATTATAAATTTTCTAAAGAAATCCTCTTATGAATTATTTAAAATAAAAAACATAAATTTGGATATTTTAGAGTTTTTTGTTATAAAGTTTTTATATTAAATTCAAAGGATAATTTAGATAAATTTGATTCTAAAAGTAATGAATTTATTTTTCTTTATAATTTTAATAATATTAAAGATTATAGAGTTTATAATAAAATATATATGGTTAATAAAGAATATGTTCTTGTTATTTTTGATGAAAATAATGTTAAATTAAATTATAATTCTAAGGTTTTTGGTGATGAGTTTAGAGGATTTAATTTTGGTGAAGAAAACCCATAAAATAAGGATAAATCAATTGAAGTGGAGAATACTCCTTCTCAACCTTATCTAATATCATGGAATATTCATAGATATCATCATGTTGAAAATGTAATTAGAAATGTTGATTATGGTGTTAAAACTAGAAATTTTGTTTTAATTTTTTGTTCCAATTATTATTTTATTTCTGATTTTATTTCTAATAATATTAATTAAGCTTTAAATGATTATAAATGGACTATTTTTATTCATGACGATCTTAATTAGTTTTCCATAAAGAATTTTTTTTCATTAGTATAATTTTCTTAGGATAAACAGGTAATTTGAACTGAGTGGATATTTATAAACAAGATGGATGAATTTGGACAGATTTTCAAAAACAAAGTTAGACTTGTTGCTCAAGGATACTCTCAAGAAGAAGCTATAAACTTTGAATATTCATTTTCAACTATTTATAGGTTATATTATATTAGAATATTTTTTGATTTTTATTATTTTAAAGGATTTAAATTATATCAAATGAATGTAAAAAGTGATTTATTAAGTGGTTTTATAATTGAATAATTTTATGTTTCTCAACCCCTAGTTTTTAAAATGAAAAGTTTCCCAACAATGTTTTTAAATTATCCAAATTTGTGTATGATCTTAAAAAATATCCTCATGCTTAGTGAGAAAGGATTTCATTATTTTTATTAAATAATGGTTTTAAGAAAATGAATTGTGATCCTAAACTTTTTATTAAAATAATTTTCAATGATATTTTAATTGTAAAAATCTATGTGGATGGTATGGTTTTTGATTTTTTTAGTGAAATACTTTGTAATGGTTTTTTTACATTAATGTATTCTGAGTTTGAAATTAGTTTAATGGGATAATTAATGTTATTTTATGGACTTAAAATTAATCAAAGGAAAGGTGGAAATTTTCTTAATCAATCTAAATATACTAAAGAGTTATTTAAAAGATTTGTTCTGGATTATTCTAAATGTATGTAAACTTATTTGGGTACTAATTATAAATTAGATGTTGATACATGTGGTAAATATATAAATATTAAATTCCATAGAGGCATTATAGGTAGCTTTCTCTAGTTAACAACATGTAGACCTGATATTTTGTTCAGTGTTTATTTATGTGATATATTTTCATCTAATACTAACAAAATTCATATTAAATCTACAAAAATAATAATTATATATGTTAAAGTAAATATTGATTATAGTATATTTTACCCAAAGTATAATTTTTTTGATTTAGTATTTGATTCTTAATTTTATTTTGAAGGATGTAGAATTTTACCAAAAAGAACATTAGGTATATATTATTTTATGGGAAAAAATTTAATTTCTTAGTCTTCTAAGAAGTAACTATCTATTACTCTATATAATAAAAAATATAAGTATATCTCTATTTTAGGTTTTTGTGTTCAAATTTTATGAATTAAGATAACTTTTTTTGAATTTGGTATTTATCTTGATAAACTTACAATTTATTGTGATAATACTTCTGCAATTTCTATTTCCAAAAACCACTTACAAAATTCTAGAATAAAACATATTGATCTTAGAATTCATTTTATCAAAGATCATGTTAACAAGGGTGATATTGTTTTTGAATATATCCCTACTAAAAATTATCTAGAAGAAATATTTACTAAGCCTTTATAACTTTCTCAGTTTGAAAAAATTAAATTTGAATTTGGAATGTTGGAAATTTAATTATTTTACTATTTCATTTGTTTAGGGTGAATTTTTGTTATGTATTTTTTTTATTTACAAAAAGGGGGAGTAGGTTTTAAATTTTAAATGTTTAGGTTTTGTAATAAAAAATGGGGATATTGTTTGTGCACGTACATGAATATATTTATGTTTTGTTTGAGTGCATATTATTTTATATTTTTTAAATATCCCAAATCCTTTTATCATTTTATGTGAAAAAAAATGTTTTTAAAACCTATCCATATTTTTATTGTAACAGGAGTTCTTATGATTTGAATTTAATAATTATTATCTCATATGAAGGATATCAAGTTTATATAAATTTTATTAGATGATGAAAAGGACTAATTCTATATCTAGAATGTTCACATTTTGATCTAAACATGAAACATGTTTTTGGTATCAATTAATATTTTCAGTATAAAATACATTATAGTTTTATTATGTATTTTATTTATAACCTGTGCTATATTAATCAGAAACTTTTTAAACTTTTTCCATTTGAAATAAAACTCATTTATATTCATTTAATTAGAAAAAATAACAGTCTCAATTTATTTTTTAATGGTTTCTACATATGTATGAGGATATTAAAACAAATATGCAATTTTGGATTTTATAGAATTGAAAATATTTTTTGTTTCTTTGATATATCATTATTTTCTAAAAGGAATTTCTCATAGTGTGTTCGGTTAGAAAAAATAATGTTTTCTTCATTTTATTAAACTAAATAGAACTCTAAAAATTTCATTTACATAATTTAAAAAATAGAAAAACTACATAAATTATTTCTATAGTATTCAAATATTATTTTCACTATATTTTGATTATATATTCTTCTATAGTTATCAAAATAAAATTATTATTGATTAATTGAAAATATCTTGAAATTATATTCAATTAATTATTATGGATAAACTTATAATTCAGAATTATATATGGACTAAAAATTCATTGAAGTTTATGTGTTCTTATTTTACATAAAATGATGAAATATTATTCATCATCATCTTCCTCAATCCACCTTACTCTATTGATGAACTATTAATCTTAATCTAATTCATTCATATCATCCTTTATTCCCTTTAGAATATCATCCAAGGTTTAACATCCTTGAATATCAATATTTCATTCCAACATAGGGTTATAACTATCATTTTTCTACCCATAACTAATAGTGTCTTCCTAGTATTCAACTATAATGGTGACTCTTGTTCCAATGATGGCTTCATTTTTATTTCTCCAATGGTGACTTAATTAATTTTTCCAGCGATGATTGTTTTCAAACTAATGGTGGCTCCTCTGTTTTCTCAAACCCAATGGTGTCTTTTTCACCCTTCTTATAGAAAGTGGTCACTACTCCTTGTATTCTAACAGTGGTTGCTGCTCCTTTCATTCCAATAGTAGGTTGGATACACAAACTCAATGGTGGGTTGGATTCTGTTTCCAATAGTGGGTAAATTATAACTAATGATGATTCATTTAACTTTACAATGGTCACTCTTCTCTTCATTGGTGACTCGCTTATTATTCCAATGGTGAGTTATTATCTTTCTTTTCCAATGGTGGGTTCCTTCCTAAATTCCAACTGTAGGTTCCTTTCCATTCCAATAGTAGGTAAATTTTAATTCCAATGGTGGGTTCCTTTCCATTCCAATGGTTGGTAAATTTTAAATCCAATGGTGGGTTATTTTTTATTTTGAACGGAGAGTTATTTTTTATTTCCAATGGTGGTTCATTTCTAATGGTGACTCATTTTTAATAGTGACTCATTTCAAATGATGAATCATTTTTAAATGGTGGGTAATTTTTCAATGATGGATCAATTTTCAATGTTGGAACATTTCTCAAAGATAGTTTCCATCGCTTGATAATTTTTCTACTTCTAGTGAAGATTTATTAATGATCTGTTTTTGTCACTTTTTATATTTTGATGGACTGCATTCATATTATAATTATTTTATTTATTTTATTAATCTATAAAATTAATATATATTATATTTAACCAAATTGAATCATTTTAAATATTTTTTAATGTATTGTAAGAATTGTATTAGTTTACTCTTTATTCATTTGTATACTTACAATATATTTAAGTTATATTTATGATTTAATATTTTAAATTAATTTCATTGACTGATTATTTTATAAATTATTATTTAATTACATTGATATTGTTTAAACACTTTTTATTTCATTTAAATCGCTATAATTATTTTTTAAATTACAAGCTATAATAAATTTAAAATATATTTAATATTTTTTTAATCAATCTTATGGTTTTTATGGGATTAAATTTTACTTATTATTATCATTTAATGGTTAAATAAAATAAGTTTAAATTGTCCTTTAGTATTTAATTCAAGCATTTATTTTGTTTTAATTATCTTGTACAATAATTCCCTATCTATCCTAAATAATTAAACCATTTTTTAATTTTCTTTTCTTTACCTGAAGATTGTTTTGTTAGATCTATTTTAAAGATCCTATTTAAAGGTTTTAGGAAACTTCAATGATTAAAATGGATAGATTCTTCATTTATACTCTATTTTCCCTCAAGATCAATGTTTTGGACTTTGAACCTATTATAAAAATTTGTAAAGTCTGGAGATACCTTGTTTTATCATCTGAACATTCTCTCAACTTCCATATTTATTCTTCTTTGATTTATACTGCCTTGACGAGAATAGAATATCTAATCCTCAAGAACTAGTATCTATGATTTCATTTTTTGTCTTATCCTTTGTCAGTTTTTTGAGCCCGTAACACTATTTCCTATCCCTCACGCACACTCTGTTTTTATATTTATTATTTTACATATAAAATCATTTATTCTTCTCTTACTTATGTTGTGACTCATGGATTCTAAAGTCAGGACTATTCATGTTTTGACTCCCAGTGTCTAAAGTCAATTTTTAAGGGTTGTAACTCCCCAAACGAAAGTTAGTGTTATGGTTATCCCTCCACTAGAAAAGGATTTTGTAATTTAGTTGTGATTTACCCTAAAAAATAATATTAGTGAACATGCATATTTTTTTGAGTAGAGGGGTATAAGAGTAGTGTAGAACCACTTTATAATAAACTGTTATAAAAAATTTCCTTATGTTATTTAATTTTTCCACTACTAATTAACTCTAATAATTAAAATTCATAATTAATTTAATTAATCAATTTATTTGATTGATTTTTTTATTCTGGTCTATTCACCACCCCTATAAACCGTCTTCTATATCCCTATTATGACCCAATAAGTTGGGTAATGGATAGTTGACTAGTTATGGTGTCTGTTGTTTATTCTATTTATTCACTGGTGCATTAGTTTTATCTTTTCACATTTATGTTGGAGACATTTTATAGAAAAACTCACTTTACATACATCAATATTACATCACTTTTGAAGAATAGTTAGTACATTACACAAAAAAAGACGCCTAAAGACCATATCAGTTTAGTGCCTTTGGAAACATGGAAACATGAATGATGATGCGTAAGTTATTTACGTTATCTCCCATTAGGTTTTTGTGGACTAACACCCTTATTACACACATGAAACATATACATATCTTCATAACCTAGAGGAAGGAAACATAAAAGGGGTGAGATCAGATGCTCAGTAATGGTAAACAAGGGAGATATGTGAAAAAATTCATGATCTTAAGGGTATGAGAACATGATCATGAAAATAGAAGATCATACCCTTCATATCAATGATCATAAACAGGAATCATGGCATACATAATAGTAGTTCATAAGAAATTAATCATAAGGAAATAAAAAACATCATCCAAGAAATCATAACATTGGAACACGACATGGAACTATGGAAAACACATATTCATATAATAATGATTTCCATATTAGTCAATGCATCGCTTCCAAGTCCATCTGGGTAGTATGGGTTCACTCCCTATACCATATTAGTAGTCATGGTTCACTCCCATGACCATCTTAATAGTTAAGGTTCACTCCCAAGACCATGTTATTAGTCAAGGTTCACTCCAAATACTATCTTAGTGGATAAAGTCCTTTATGTTTATCAAATGAGATATAAATCTTTACTCAATTCATTGGAGGGAGATATATCCCCCACCCAGCTCATAATGAAATAATACATACACATGCCATGATATCATTAAAAATCATATCATAACCCATGAAATGAAATGGGTATCATAAACATGTAATCATATCATAACCTGTGGAAAATATATAGGTTTCATAATCATTTTATCAAAAGCATAACCCATGAAAAGAAAAGGGTTTCAAAATCATATAACCCATGAAATAGAAAAGGGTTTTATAGACATAATTACACCAAAACATAACCCATTTATAGAAATAATATGAATTGAAACATTGAATCATTTACTCAGAAAGGAATGAGTTACACCAATGGATTTCATCTTAGATGAGAAATAATTTTTCAAGATCTTTTAAAAACATTTCTTGAGGAAAATATCCTTTATTTAAAAAAGTATTTTTTAAAATATTTTTAAAAATAATATCCTTTCAAAATAAATTTGAAAACTAATAAAAGAGTATTTAAAAACCATAAAATAATTTAAAATAATTTTTCCTTGAAAATTATCTTAAGTTATCTGTTCGCAATGAATTAGATGGAGTTGACCGACGCACCTGACTGTCGACCTTACGGAGGGCTGAGCTCTGCTCAATCTCTAAGGTCGGGTATATTGATATTCGTCAAGAAATTCCCAATGGTTCGATATCCAATGATACGTGGACCTTCTTTCCAAAGGCAGGCGTTCGCCAGGTGATTTGGCCAGCGACGCTTAAGAACTCACATTGGTTGAGAGGATGGGAATTCGGGATCATCACGCCCTTTTAGGGGGGAATTATTGCCTGTTCCAGGACTCTATTATAGATTTAAGACATGTTCATATGTTCGCGAATCTTTGGTTTATACCCAAGCATAGTATCCACAGATTACTCCTAGTTGGCAATGGTCAGCTGAATGTAGGGATTCAGAATCATTTAGGCCTGAGGTTTACCATCCATCATTGGATTAACGATTCTGAGGACTTTGGACTCACTGAGACGACACTGGTTTGAAGCCTCATAATTGGGTGCTCTGGAGTTTATTGTCATCCAGGGGGGACAGATAAAAACTTGAGAGTTTGGATCGAACCTATGATATAGGCTTCCTATGTATCCTCGTGAGAGGAATCAAAATCCACATAGTTCGGTAGTGCAGTTTAACGTCACGTGGGACGAAGGATGGGGCTTACACTCTAAGGTTTCCCAAGATGGTGGGGCTTGGCACACCAACATGGGGACGGTCGGGGCCAATGGTTTGTTGGGATTAAACCTCGTGGAGGCTGCCTACATACCATTCCTTGACATGGATCAATGTCCACATAGTTCGGGATGGATTGCGGATACAGTTTAACGTCATGCGGGACAGGGGTGAACCGATGTGAAGGAGGTCAGAACGACCAGGTGGTGGGATTGAACCTCGGGGAGGCTTCCTACGTACCATGCCTTAACATGGATCGAATTCCTCATAGTTCACATGAAATTGGGGTCAGGGTCGGTGCTTACTCTAAGCCCACGTGAGTCATGCTCGGTGTGAGAAACAAGAGTCAGCAGAGACCTGATGATCACATCGCGAAAGGTGTATCCGTGGGAAGTGGAGTGGGGCTTATGCATGGAGCGGCCTATAGAAGTGGATATTGGGACTTACTCCAGGATGGAGGCTCGATGGTGACGGAGCCCAGAGGGAGAGGGAAAGGGTACCCCTGTGTCCATCTCCCCTCTTGGTTCTTGGCACCGGGGAAGTACGAAGGTGCATGGGTGCTACCTCCTACAAGAAAGAAAAGGGGATTACACCAAGGAGGATGCCATCTCACCGTCAGAAGAGGGGAAAAGTGATCACCACCAGAGATGAAGGGAAATGGAAGCGGTGTCCCCCAATCTGGCAAGTGGAGAGGTAGAAAGGGGACTCCAGGCTCAGACCCTGTATTACCGTGGGAATGTGAACCCAGGAACGCTTCGGGAATCCACTCAAGGGATAAAGAAACCACTTTTACCTCGCTTAACATGGGTATGTGAACTCAAAATAACCATGATATTGCATCATATGGATCTGGTGGCTTCAGTAGAGGCCTTGGCTCGGGGCCGATGAATAGGCCAATGAGGGGGGGTGCGAAGGATCAGGCCGGATTGGAAGGATTTTATCTGGCTCAGGGAATGGGGAAACCAAAGGAGTTTGTAGGCCACATGGGTGTAAGAGGAGTGGCGTACTTCGTGTAGGGGTGTGCTACGCGGCTGGAGAGGTCATCCGCAGACCAGGGGGTAGGCGGACTGAGAGGCCTCCCACATACAAGGGTGGTACGTGGCTTTGGGTTCAGCCCGCGTACCAGGTTGGTACACGGTGGAGTTCGCGTGAGAAGCGGTGGCCAGGGGTGACACCGGTTGGGGGTTTGTCGGCCAGGGCTTCGCTCGCGTAGGAGGGTTCTATGCGGTGTGCAGGATCAAAAAAGGGGCATAGACTCCCTGGTCTGTGGGGAGTACATCTACGGAGGGTCCCTGGCTCGCAGTCTTTTTTTTTTTTGTGATTTTAAGTTTCTGGTTCACCAAGTTGTTATGCGTTTTTCGGTTCCTTATTAATTCCTTTCTAGTTTCATACCTGTCGTGAATTGGAAATTCTTTGTTTTCGAAATAGTAATCTCCTTCCTCCGAAATCCTTCCACCCAAATCTGATCGATCTCCTCTTCTCCTCCCCCTCGATCTTCTTTTATAGAGGGGGGTAAAGAGATGTATCTGTGGTCATGCAACACCTTTTTCAGAGGCCCATGACTGGAAACCCAGTTTACGGATGACTTGGTCAATCCGCAACTTGCGGGGGGCATTGAATGCACCTTCCCTGTGAACCAAACTAGTTCGAGGAGTGCTTCGTGGCCACGTAGGGCTCCGCCTCTGTTCCGTGAACGACGACATATGCGGTCCGGGCTAGTTGAAGCGGTTCACGGCTGGGGCGGTTTGTGTCGGTGGACCGGCCTGGCACCCGTCCTACTTCATGACCGCGGAGGGTCCCCGCCTCTGTTCCACAAACGACAGTGGTCCGTAGAGGGGGGAGGCTTACTGAACCGACCACGTGCCATCAACATTAGATGGATCAGTTTGTCTTTTTCCAACCTTTGAGTATTCTCCACATTTTTGCCCAATTCCTCGAGGGAAATTGCGTGGAATCCTCTCTTGAATTAAGGGGATTCTCATTCTCCTTTGCGGATTTTTCAGGACCCTACAAAGGCCCCCCATCGGAACGAAGAGGAGACTATTACGATGTAGAGTGGTCCTGAAATGTGGATGGTTTGAGGTAGATGGGTGGACCCAGTAGGGGACCATGCCTATAAATTCAGAGGCCCCTACCCTTTGTCTTTTACCATATTCCTCATGAACACAGAGATTTTGCCTTTCGTTTCTATGTGATTTCTCCTTCACGAAACTCCTCATCCATGAACCAGCTTCCATTTCCGCGAACCATTCCTCATTTGCACCCGTCTTCACCCGCGGACCAACCTCCTAGCCACGAACTAACACTTTTAATCAAATTAAAAAGTAAGTTACAACAGGCTGCGTAGGAACTCGCTACGTGGTTTTGATGGTCCATGAACTGAAATATTTTAGACTTTGAAAATTTCTTAAGTCTTCCGAACTTAATATTTTAAATCCAATAATGAGATTCTGTGGAGCAGCCTGGTTCACAGTTTTATGGCCAATGCTCCGTGGGCCAGAGTACCGCGCAGGGTTGGTTCGTGAGATGTAGCCGTCGTGAACCACCTTTTTAGGCCTGCTCACGGAACTCATCATGAAGGCCCTTGACTGAGTCCTTTTCCAAATACCTGGTATTTTTGTCCAAATTTCATTATTTTGGACTAACAATTTTCCTGGTTTTTATAATTCAGGGAGAAAATATGGTTCCTCTTCGGCCTACATCTAGGCCTACTGCTGAGCCCTTTCCAATCAGTGATCAACGCCTAAAGGATGTGGCCAACTCTGTTCAGGATGGAATCCACCACTCCACACTGTACCCCTTCCTTGCCAACTTGATCTCAAAGTCACAGTAAGAGTACCCCTTTTCCAACAGCCTTCCTACCTACGGGTTTGGTTTGCTGTCTGATACACCGATTCTGGTACCATCTCGTGACAACAATCCTACAGCATAGATATTTACTAGTATTATCCCTCTATTTGTGATATCTGCCAGAGGGTGGCCTTCCCCAAGGGATACAGCTGCCGGGTCTGTGCTGAATCACCTTTCTGTGTCCCCAACAAGAGATCAACGTCAGCAGGATGGGGCAATCCACTATTACTGAATCATTTCCTGCAATTCTATGGTCAACAACCAACATGTCTGGTCAGCGGACCGAGACCTCCAGCCTGGAGGGGCATTTATGTCCTTGGATTGAGGGTGGACCTTCTGGGTTCACCAGAGCTGTGGGGATTTTGAAGTGGAACTACGAGCCGTAGGCTTATATTAAGTTGTCTGGGTGTCCTAGACTTATACCCATCGACGCCATTCCCTTGCCAAGAAGTTTATGAGCCGTTGGAGTCTGTATACCAACACATTCCATCTGGTCCACAGGGAGGTGGGTATTAGTCTTTGGGATGTTTTCCAGATTTCAGGGGTCCCCATTGTTAGAGGCATGTATGATGAATTCCTGCCTCCCCCTTCTATATGGGACAATGAAGAGAGGACACCTCCCTTTGGGAAGCAGCTTATTGATCAGGCCTGGGAGCATTTGAAAGATACATCCCCGAAACATCTTGTCCCATATCGGTAATGGATCAAGGATTTTTCCAGAGAGAGAAAGTCCATGGCTCTTCCACGTAGGCCCATGACCTGTCCTACGATGGAGTCCTGAAGGCAGAGGGGTAGCTATTGGATGATCCTGGAGGAGGGCCAATTCAACAACTGGGGCTGGGAACTGGTGTCATACGTTGATCAACTACTCCGCCTGGTGGCATTTTTTTCCATGTTCTTGAGTGGCTGGCTATTGCCCGTATGCGAGACTGGTGGCATGCGGGTTTCTACTTTTGTTATGGTGGCACAACTGGCCACCAGTAACGTCATCAACTTGGCCGTCCCAGTACTGGATAGGATTTATCGGTTGCTTGGCAATATTACCGAGGGGAGTCGGCCAAACTAGGTAGCCGACCCTTTCCATATTCTCTAGGGATGGTTGGGAGCACATATTAAGAACTGCTATACTTTCATCAAACCTTTTTAGATTTCAGGTATTGTATTTTGGCCGTATTTTCAATTGACCAATGGGGTAATGCTCGAGGAGTGGGTGGCCCAAGAGAAGGATGAAAAATAGACGGTTCAGAATATGCATCTGCTGTCAAGACGGATCTCGAGTTACGATCATTTCAATTTCCGACCATATCCCTCCCTGACTGGTGCAATCACAAACACCATATCCGAGGAATTTAGAAAGTGGGGCTACCTCTTTTCTCTCTGAGAGGGTATTTGGGTGGCTTGTATCGGTGGAGAACTGATCTGTGAGGGGTATGCACCTTTCCGATTCGGACGTCAATTTGGCTGCGTCCAGGTGTTGTTTCCTCCTACACTCAATGACTCCCATGGGAACCGCCATCTAATGGTGGCCGGAAAATGGTGGTAAATGTTTACCCAGGAGGATACTGGCTATGAGGTTATGACCCCTGTGCTCGCAGACTCTATGCCTTTCTTATCCAAAAGCTATGTTGACTCCTAGGTGTAATTGTATCCGAATGGTATTTTAGGGTTGTGGGTGCCCACTATCTCGAGTCCTAAGACATCGAAGTGCAAGAGGAAGCAGAAGGGGGTAGTGCCCCAACCAGGCCGGAGAAGGTCCTTTGTAACCCTACTGGTCTCATGCTACCGGGGAAGGTTTTAACAGATAGAGGTGTCTCCTCACATGCCCTTGAAACTTCCCGGAGTAGGTTAGCCATTCCTGTTGATGTTGCCTTCCCGATGGCCTAGGGACAATGGGAAAAATTCAGAGGATAGTCATACTTTCATTTCCAGTACCCTCGTTCTTTGTGGCAGCATCTCCAGGAATCAGAAGTGGCTCTTGACGGGCTAGGCTACATAACTGCTTCTGTTGAAATTCTTTACGATGTGGATCCGGAGAGGGCCAATCGATATCTCTGGGACCTCGAGGCTTATGTTCATGCACGCCAGGGTTATGCGGTGTTGACTCATCGAGTCCATGCCATGCTACAATCGATGACTGATGAGGAGGAGCAAGAGAGCGATCACTCTTCATGGGGTGATGATTCTGCTGGTTCCCTTGCTGTGGCTGAGGCAAGGGAATTCCCCCTTCCCATGAGGTCCCGCCCACAAGTAGCTCCTGAGAGTTCTAGGGTGGCGGCAAGATCCAGGAAATAGACATGGCTATC
This sequence comes from Viscum album, assembly GCA_963277665.1. Classification (NCBI taxonomy): domain Eukaryota; kingdom Viridiplantae; phylum Streptophyta; class Magnoliopsida; order Santalales; family Viscaceae; genus Viscum; species Viscum album. The sequence goes on from OY728143.1 coordinate 1,712,666,705, forward strand.
AGCGCCCCACCAGCCCCTTCCACTGCCAGATCCTCTCAGATCGATCCCCCCAGCTAGCTGTTTCTATTACAGCCACATTTCCAGATGCATGGAGGATTTGGGATGACCTAAGGGTTAGTGGCTCAGATGAAGAGGTTTGTGTGTTACTCCAAATGAGTTCTCTTGAGATTATGGGTATTGGAACTATCTTCACCCCACCTCACTTATTGTTGGAAGAGGATCTAGATGAAATAGTCGCCTCACTGAAGGAGATGGACGCATACATGCATTCGCTCCAAAACCGGCTTTATGGGTCGAATCAGGTGTCTATGATGATAAAACATCCCGAATTGTCCGATCCCGAAGAAGAGGTTTCCCTACTCGTCTGTTCTAGCTTTCTTTCTCCTTTACTATGAACGTTCTACACTTTATTCCCTTTATGCAGGGTGCCGAGGAGTCCTAGGGGGAATTCCTTCCCCGGAGTATACTCCTCATGGTATCGCAGCAGGCGAACACATGCCTTTGAATACAGGGGTCATCGAGGAGGGGTCTCTTGGTGCAGCTGAGCACATGGAATCAATCATGGTAGACCCAACTGGGGTCTTTCCTACTCTAGCTCCTCCCAGTATTCTGAGCAGAGAAGTTTCCCCTAGGAAGATCCAAAGACGTCGGCAGGCATCCCGATTATCGGAACAGCTCAAATAGGGGACGTCGTGTAATTTTGACTCCCATTTCCTCGATCACCAACTCATATGTTATGATTCTGCAAGTTGTTAAATGTTTTGGCGCTATGGTGTAGGACCAATCAGAGACCTGGCTGTGGCTGCCCAAGTGGTCATACCTTCTGTCACTTTATTATCTGAGGGACCACCTACAGCCACACCTGAGTGTGACGAGATAGCAAGTCCTGCTGAAGGAGCTAGTGATGTGGATTCCTTCCTTCATTCTTCATCAATCAGAGATATGCCATAGGATGAACAGATGGAATATGAGACCCATGTTGATCACACAACCTTTATAATTACGGAGGAGGATGGGGCACCCGTGATTACCGAGGAGGCCCCAGATTTGACGGGGTCAGCTGCCTCAGACCTGATGGGTCCCATGGCAGTGGAGGAAGAGCCTATTATTAGGCCAATTGTCAGAAACCCAGAGTGGGCCATCATTTTGTTTACTAGGGGAATAATTTCCCCGAGCATGATCTCCATAGATGACCTCTTGGGGACATATTTGGGAGTTGTTGGACTTGGGTGTGGCCTTAGGTCCTGTAGACCTATGGGGGTTCCCAGGACTCCCTTGCCTCTCGAAGATGTAGCGTCTTCCTCGAGTGTCAGCGATGACATAGAGCTTGAGGGCACCAACGCCTTGATGATCGGGGGTAAGCGTCTCAATCTTTTTCCACTGACTCCTTTCTCTTCCCTTTTCTGATTAGGGATACTTATTTGTCTTATCGAATTTCAGGCTTTAGGACCACGACCATCGGTGCTGGCGATTGTGCCATCGGATCCAATCGTGCCCATGACCACAACCGTTGGGGCTAAAGTTTCCGCGGCGTCAGAGCTTGTGGGTGAGGCCGTATCGGGTCCCTCCTTGGTGACATTAATCCCAGAGTATGTATCTTAGTCCAGAAGTGATTTCGAGCCTGATCAAAGATTACTTTTTAGTCTTCAACCTGCTCGCCAAAGGGTATGGGAGAAAATATGGAAGCTGATTTCTCAGATGCCCCTGGCCGAGATGCCGACTAAATTGCCGAAGTTGCGCAACCTATTTATGCTGCTGGGCTTCGACGAATTTTACTACCATGGTATTTATCATATATTCAAGTAGGTGGTCGCTGACTGGGAGAGGCTTGGTGGTTTTGAATCTCGCCTTTCTGCTGCTCAATCTGAATCCTACCTTCCTACGACCTGACAACTTTGTCTAATAGAAGCTCATGATCATGTCGGGGTGGTCGCGAGACTTCAGGGAGAAGTCATTAAGCAACATTCTCGACTGGAGGTGCTGAAGAGTGACATACATCAGCTACAGGAGGAAGAGAATGATGTCACAACCATAATTGAAGAATGGGAGCGGCAGATGGAGGAGGAGATGAGGGCGAGCTCAAAGGTGGCACAGGAGACGGAAGCGCTACGGGCTGGTGCAGAAGCTGAGACATCCTTACTATATAATCTCTATCAAGCAATCGAATATTCTCATTAGTGCCTAATACAACTATGTGAATCTACTTAAAATCTCCTGTAATAACCTTTCATGCCAGAGGAGGCTCCGGATTGTGGATTCCCTTCTCATAAACTCTGTTATGGAACAAAGAGTTGTTTCTCCTTAGCACTCTTGTTGTATTCTCCTATGATAGAAATTATTTTACCTGATTTCCATATATGAAAATTCACCGAACTTAGAATAATCATAGTTCCAGACAATTTAATAAATAAAAACAAGCTCTAATTTTTGCCTGGACTATGGGATCCAGCGGGCATAGTTTGACTATTGCTAGGGTTTTGTAGAAAAACTCCACAAACTGTTTGTCTTTTCTGTTAATACCCTAATTTTCCTAGGCCCATTTGGTGTGGACCCAGTGGGTGTGACTCGGCTTTTTATTAGGTCTACCTTTTTGGGTTTTTGGCCTAACAGGCTTTGCGCCTTTTTTGTGAGCGGTTTAAAGTCCCGCTGAAAAGACTATCATTACTGATGTTTTAGGTCGAACAACTTTGACCAGATATGGTGGGGCGAGGGAATCAACGAGGTTTGGTTGATTAAAAGATGTCTCAATACCTTTCAGATGAACATGGGGGGAAACATGTTTAGATTTGAATGACATGCAGGGCATGGGAGTCATATCGGCATGTAGAGGTAGGAAAAGCATTACATAAGGAGGAATTTCCTTTGTTAGACGGGCCAAGGGTGATCAATATGTAGAGCCACTAAGGGCATGGTATGCATAGTCGTGAAAAGGTGTCCTTAAGTTAATGACTATCCATTTATGATGGCCTGAGGACTTCATGGAAGTACGACTTATGGAGACCACCACAGGTGGCTTGGAAAGGGTGTGTGACGTCTGAAAGGGTTTGGGAACATCATTATTAATCAGGAGTAGTGGACGCAGGGTCCCTGTCATACGCATTTAGTTAGTGCAACAGATGGTCAGAGCTTGGCGCAGTTTATAGTCATGCAGTTGGGACATTATTCAAAACGGAGCGACTTCTCCTAGTTCTCGGTAATTTTGTCAGAGACGTTCCAGCGTATTTAGGCAGGGTTGTGTAAGAGGTTGGTAAACTGTAGATCAGAAGGTTTCTGAATCCTGAGATGGAGATGGGGCTCGGAGGCCAAGAGGCATACGAAGAGAAGCATTGCCTAAGGAAATCTTGGCTTTGTTAGACAGGCCAGGGGCTATCAATATGCAGAGTCGCTGGGGGCATGGTATGCATAGTCATGCCAAGGTGTCCTTAAGTCAATGATTTTATTCTCCCGATAGCCGAGCAACTTTAGGGAAGTTGATATTTGGGACCACTAGGGGTGGCCTACGAGAGTTTGGCTTTTTCTGAGTACAGATTATGGTTTATGAAAAGAGGGTTCCTGGATACAGGAGAAACATCTAGGCTAAACTTCCCAGGAATGACTGAACTCATCCCTTCTCACACTGGTGTGAGACAGTGGTTTGTGCAGGTCTGGTCCATACACTGAGGGATAGAGGAAAGTCTATGTTTCTTACTGAACCCATGACAGGTTTGACCGTGTAGTTTAACGTCATGTGGTAAGGATGAAGGCATTTTTATTATTATCAAATTCTGTGCAGTTTAACGTCATTCGGTAAGGACGACTTCTGTGTAGTTTAACGTCATGCGGTAAAGACGAGGAGCATTATTAAAGATGTTGTGCAGTTTAACATCATGCAGCGAGGACGGGGGGAATTTTTAAATCCGTGAAAATTAGGCATTTCTCTGGATGTTTAATTCTTGGTCTTTTTGGTTTCACGCCAAGTGGAAAGGACATGTTCCTGCAGTTTTAATCGTCATGCGGTAAGGATGTAGTTACAGAGGCTTCTCTTGATCATAATGTAACTAGGCATGAACATCTTTGCATGTCCAAGATGTGGAGAGGGGTTTAGGGTGTAAATCATGGTTTCAGGGATTCTTGGATCAGGAGAGATGATATGGGGGCTCTGAAGCCGGTAAGCGTACAGAGCTAGGAAGAGTATCGCCTGAGGAAATCTTGCCTTTGGTAGATGGGCCAGGGGATATCAATATGTAGAGCCGCTGAGGGCATGGTATGCATAGTAATGAAAAGGTGTCCACGGGTCGATAAATTTCCACATCTAATGGACATGGATGATTATGAAGATCCGCGATTGTCCGAGCCACGAAGTCTGTCATTTGTTAAATAAATATCTGGACATGTCAGGGATGTTCGTCTCTGGTTGCTGTTAAAACATGAAGAGATCATCGCGCTGATTTATCTTGAACATGGGGTGCACCTTTACTCCATGCAGTTTGACGTTGTGTGGTAAGGATGAAGTACTCTTAGTTTAACGGTCGTAGAGTTCAGACCACTGGGTGACTATTGCTACAATTACCTAGAAGGCAACTGAGTTAGGAGGCTCTGGTATACTTTGAACAAGTGTGAGGGGATGAGGGTGTAAATTGTAACTCTGGGGTTTCCCGGATTAGGAGGTATGATATGGGGGCTTTGAGACCGGTAAGAATACGGAGCTAGGAAGAGTATCTCCTGAGGAAATATTTCCTTTGGTAGATGGGCCAGGGGCTATCAATATGCAGAGCCACTGAGGGCATGGTATGCATAGTCATGAAAAGGTGTCTACAGGTCGATAACTTTCCAATTTCGACGGCCATGGATGATTATGAAGATCCGAGATTGCTCACAGTACATAGTTCAGCATATGGGGATAATGGTGTCCAAGCATATAAGAAAAATCTTCACCACAATTGCCCATTGAGTCAATATAACCTAGCCCTGACTTGATGTTTTTAAATGTAGATCTCCATGTGAACCATGGGCGGATACATAGGATAACCAGGTAGGGATACCCTGGTAACATTTGGATGTGAGAGGGGAGTGAACTTGTAAACCACTGCTCCATAATTTTTTGGATCGGGAGATATGACTTGGGGGCTCTGAGGCCGGTAAGCATACAGAGCTAGGAAGAGTATTGCCTAAGGAAATCTTGCCTTTGGTAGATGGGCCAGGGGCTATCAATATATATATCCGCTAAGGGAATGGTATGCATAGTCATACAAAGGTGTCCCCGGGTTGATAACTTTCCACTTCCGATGGCCATGAATGGTTATCAAGATGTGCAATTATCTGGGTCGTGGAGTCTAATATATGGAGAGGATGCATCCAAATGCGCAAGGAGTATTCCCATATCATTTCTCCATATACCTTGGGCGGTTCATGACGAAGTCCGTGTAGTTTAACATCATGCGGTGAGGATGAAGTCCGTGCAGTTTAACGTCGTGCTGTGAGGATGAAGTCCGTGTAGTTTAACGGCGTGCAGTGAGGATGAAGTCTATGCAGTTTAATGTCGTGTGGTGAGGAAGAAGTCTGTGCAGTTTAACTTCGTGCAGTGAGGACGAAGTCTGTTCCATTTAACGTCGCGTGGTGAGTACGAGAGGTATATATACATGTGTTTTCTTTTATCGGCAGATGGGCTAGGAGATAAGATCCCGGCGTCTCTACGTATCCTGCGAGGGCAGGAATCAAGCCACACGTAGTTCTTTTTGGAGTACACCCTGTGCAGGTCTGGCCCTTACATGGGGGGAAGGGGGAATATTTATTTTTTTCTTATCCATGTAGTTTAACGTCGTGCAACAAGGACGAATAACACACCTCGTGTAGGTATGGTCCTTACATGGGGGGAAAGGAAGGTATTTTTAGCTTTATTTGGGGGTGGCTGGGCCAGGATGGAGGGCCCTGGCGTCGCTACGTATCCTGCGAAGGCAGGAATCAAGACGTACGTAGTTCTCTGGAAGATAATACACCTCGTGTAGGTCTGGTTCGTACATGGAGGAAAGGGGCATTTTCAATCCTTCTTATCTGTGCAGTTTAACGTCATGCGGTAAGGATGAGGAATACACCCCGTGCAGGGTTAGTCCGTACATGGGGGAGAAGGGCATTTTTGACTTTATTTGGGGATGGATGGGCCAGGATACAGAATCCTGGCATCGCTACATATCCTACGAGGGAAGGAATCAAGACGAACATAGTTCTCTAGAAGATAATACACCACATGCAGGTCTGGTCCGTACACGGGGGAAGAGGGCATTTTTTTATTTTATTTCTGGAGTGGATGGTCCAGGATGGGGGACCCTGGCATCACTACGTATCCTGCGAAGGTAGGAATAAATCCTAACATAGTTTTTTGAAATCCGTGCATTTTAACGTCATGCGGTGAGGATGAAGTACTCTTAGTTTAGGTTTATAGAGTTTGAACCATTAGGGTTTGGCAGTTTAACGTCCTGCAGCTCGGACGAGGAACACACCCCGTGCAAGTTTGGTCCTTAAACGGGGGAAAAGGAGTGTATTTTTAGATTCATTTGGGGTAGCTGGGCCAGGATGAAGGGTTCTGGCATCACTACGTATCCTGTGAAAGTAGGAATCAAGCCGTACGTAGTTCTCTTTTGGGGAATACACCCCGGGCAGGGTTGGTCTGCACACGAGGGAAAAGGGGGGTATTTTTTGCTTCATTTGGGGGTGGCTAGGCCAGGATAGAGGGCCCTGACATCGCTACATATCCTGCGAAGGCAGGAATCAAGCCGTACATAGTTCTCTGGAAGGTAATACACTCCGTGCAGGTCTGGTCCTTACACAGGGAAAAGGGAATTTTCAATCCTTCTTATCCATGCAGTTTAACGTCATGCGGTAAGGATGAGGAATACACCCTGTGCAGGGTTGGTCCGTACACGGGGGAGAATGGAATTTTTGACTTTATTTGGGGATGGATGGGCCAAGATACAGAATCCTGGCGTCGGTACGTATCCTGCGAGGGCAGGAATCAAGATGAACGTAGTTATCTAGAAGATAATACACCCTGTGTAGGTCTGGTCCATACACGGGTGAAGAGGGCATTTTTAATTTTATTTTGGGAGTGGTTGGGCCAGGATGGGGGACCCTGGCGTCGCTACATATCCTACGAAGGCAGGAATCAAGCCAAACGTATTTCTCTAAAATCTGTGCAATTTAACGTCGTGTGTTGAGGACGAGGTACTCTTAGTTTAGGGTCATAGAGTTTGGACCGTTGGGGCTTGGTAGTTTAATGTCCTGAAGCTCGGATAAGGACTGCTTTTGATTATGCGAAATAATATTTTAGAAATCTCGCATTTGTAGGAGCGGTAGTGAACTGCCCATCCATGGAGATCAGGGCATACGCTCCATTGGATTATACCTTGTGTATAACATATGGTCCCTCCCACTTGGGATCCATCTTTGGAGGCTTCTTTCCAGGTATCATTGGGGTCCTGAGGACCAACACCAATTCTCCTTCCAAGAAAGATCGAAGACGAACCTTTTTATTAAAGGCTCGTGCGATCCGGTTTTGATATACTTCTAGATGGTGCAAAGTGTGCAACCGTTTCTCATCTAGATGTTCCAATTCACCTATCCTTTTTTCTGATTGCTCATCATTGGATAACTGATCACAAATGGAAACACTGAGTGAGGGTAATTGGAGCTCAATGGGTAGGACCACTTCTGTTTCGTATACTAATGAGTATGGAGTAGCCCAAGTAGCGGTGCAGATTGTGGTTCCATAATCCCACAATGCATGAAGAAGTTTATCTGGCCAGGATTTCTTGTCTTTTTCCACCATTTTCTAGAGAATGTTGGATAGGGTCTTGTTGAAAGCCTCTATCTGTCCTTTGGCCACTGCATGGTAGCAAGATGAGTGGTTAGCCTTGATACCATATTCTTGGTATAGTTTTTCCAATTCAGCACAGCAGAAATTGGTATCGTTATCCGTCAGTATCGTATGAGGGATACCAAATCTGGTGATGATATTGGTTTTCACAAATCTGACAATGTTTATTGCCCAGACTTCCTTGAGGGGTACATCTTCTACCCATTTGGAAAAGAAGTCGGTTGCCGTGAGGATATACTTCAGTTGTTTGGCAGTGGCGGGAGGATATGATCCAATGACATCCATTCCCCAGATGGCCAATTTACAGGAGTACTTATCCTAATGAAGTAACTCCAGGGGTTGGTGTATGAAGTTGGCATGAATTTGGCATGAGTGGAATTTTGCAGTAAAGTGCTCGCAATCTCGTGCCACAGCGGGCCAATAGTACCCAAGCCTTCAAACCTGATGGGAGAGCTTAGACCCTGATTGGTGTGCTCCACATACTCCGACATGCACTTCAGTCATGACGACAATAGTTTCTTCTCCATCAATGCATCTGAGGAGGAATCCTTCGAGGCCTCGCTTGTAGATGACCTCTTGCTGACTCGTGCCGCCGTATAGGACAAAGTTAATTGCCCTTCTCCATATTTGTTCTTGTTCAACCCTGTCTGATGGAAGTTCTCCCCTTTGAAGGTAGTTTACAATGGGGGTCATCCAGCCGGTGGCGGGAGTATATGGCTCAGGGACAGGACTGACTTTGTTGATTTCTTCCGTCTTAGTCTGAACAAACGACAAGACCATTCAACGATGAGAAATACTAATAATTGTTTCATCTTGATCTCGGTCATTTAGGGCTATGGCTACATTATCTAATGCAACGTCCTGGGAATTCTGATACTGGGGAATATAGGTCAATGTTGGCTCTGTAGAGAATTCTTCCATTAACCCTTGGACATGGTCAAATAAGGGAATCATCTCCTACTTTTTGATAGCATAGTCACCGTTGAATTTCTTGATGACCAGTTTCGAGTCAACTTTTACCTTAAGGTGCCATACTTGTGCCTGGAGTGCGAGCTCCAGGCCTGCAATGAGGGCTTGATACTCCTCCTCATTGTTCGTACATCCCTCTGAAAAAAGGAAGGAATATGGGAAGACTGCCTTTTCTGGGGACATGAGTATTATCCCCAAACCCACCTTTTAAAACTTGGGATCCTCCATCTTTTTCCCTATCAGGCTTCAGGATGTGCCGTCGAAGTACATTACCCATGTTGGGAACTCCTCTTTGAACTGAGAATATGTCTTCATCAGGTAGCTCGACGTCCAGTGCAGTGGTCCCTATTGAGGGGCGCTCTGCCAGAAAATCTGCTAACTCCTGGCCTTTGATGGCTTTCTGAGGAACAAATCGGATGTCAAACTATTTTAGGATGACTGCCCGTCGGGATAGGCGCCCAGTCAGCATTGGGCGGCTGAGGGTGTACTTGAGCGGATTACTACGCGAGACCAAATGGACTTCATGATGTTGTAGATAATGTCACAATTTTTGAACTGCAAAGACCAATGCCAAACAACTCTTCTCGATGTTTGAGTATCGAGTTTCTGTGTTGATCATGGTTTGGCTGAGGTAATAGATATTGTTTTCACTGCCGACATCATTTTTCTGCGCGAGTAAGGCTCCCAGTGACCGCTCTAGGGCCGTCACATATAGGATAAGAGGTCTTCCTTTAACTGGGGGCATGAGCACCAGTGGGATCAAGAGGTACTTCTTTAGGCTGTCAAACACCTCTTGGAAATCGTCTGTCTATTGGTACGTAACCACCTTTTTCATTAACCTGGTGAAGGGAAAACATTTTCCCGCCAGGTTGGCTATGAACCACCTAATTTAGTCCAGATGACCTTGGAATCCACTCAACTCAGTGAGATTGTGGGGAGGTGGCATGCCAAGGATAGCCTTTGTCTTTTCAGGGTCAACTTCGATGCCACGATGGCGTACGACGAAGCCAAGGAATTTCCCTGAGGTAACCCCGAAGGCGCATTTCAAGGGATTCATCTTCAGACTATGTTGTCGAAGTTTTTTGAAGACAGTTTCAAGTTATGACAGGTGATCTAAGCGCTGTCTTGATTTGACCACCAATTCATCCACGTAGAATTCGACGAATCTCCCCAGAAATGGTTTAAAGATATGATGCAGGGCACATTGATATGTGGTGCCCGTGTTCTTCAGACCAAAGGGCATCACCCTGTAGCTGAATATTCCTTGAGGGGATCTGAAGGCAGGGATTCTTTGTCTACTCGGGCCATCCTAATTTGACTATACTCAGAATAATCGTCCATGAATAAGAGATCCTCATACTCGGACGTTACGCCGATTAATGACTCAGTAATCGGGACCGAGAAATCAACTTTCAGACAATACTGATTGAGATCTCTGAAATCGATGCAGACATGGATTTGTCCATTTTTTCTTGACGGGGACAATGTTGGCCAACTAGATGGGGTATTGGACCTCCTGAATGAAGCCTTCTTTAATAAGATTATCAAATTTAGCCTCTATTTTGGCAGCATGTGAGGGGTGCGTTCTTCTGGAAGCTTTTTTATAGCCTCGGTGGTCTTCTGGTAGACCTAAGTTGTGCGTTGCCACTTCAAGATCGAGTCCCGACATTTCCTTGTAATTCTAGGCAAAAAAATCTCGATGTTGCCTCAAGAAAGAGGTATATACCTCGTGCTCATTGGGATACATGGCTGTACTAATGAGGGTGGGCCTTGGGTCTTCTTCAGTACCCAGGTTTATTTCCCTAAGCTCGTCCACAGTGGTGGAGATACCTTCCTCAAATGCAGGAGGTGCATCCCTGAGATCTTCCTTCTCCTCTTCCCCCACATTCTCATCATCTTGATACGATGGGGGGATATTTCTAGGAACGGGCTATTGGGAGTCTGTAGGCGGGGTATCTCGGGCATCCCTTCTCAAGTATTTATCCCCAAATTGAGGGTTCGTGGTTGTTTCTGCATTGTCACGCTCAAATAAGATGGATGAAGTCATGAGGACAGTTGAGTGTGTCTCCGGGCTTGAATTCCTGCTCTCAACATGGTTGATGGGCAGCACATAGTCTCTGCTGAGCTACCTGAGGGGGTCATCCGGAACCATTTCCATACCATTTTGAGTAGGGATCCAGTCGATACCATCGAGTGAAGGCTTCTTCTTCTTTTTCTCATAAAACCCGACGTCAATGTAGTGTGACTCGGAGAGCTCGAAAGGGGCCTTGTTAGTGTGCAATGTCCCACCTTGTCAATTGACGCAATACTTGATACACTGGAGGTAGGATAAAGGAACAACCATGTGCTTATGGAGCCACAACCTTCCAAGTAGGTCATTGAATGTTGTTTTCTGCCGGTCCACCAGGAATTCTGAGTAGGCCACAAGGTCGGCAAAATGGGTTTTTAGATTGATTTCTCCCATTGGATTTTTTTCACTCTTGTAGTAACACAATAGAGTTGTGTCTAAGGGTATTAGATCATCCTCACTATAGCCCAACTTACGAAGTGTTTGTAGGGGAAGGAGGTTAACTCCAGACCTATTGTCGATAACGACTTTGCAGATCTCAACATCATTTAGTGTGCTAGAAACATATAGTGGTTTGATGTGTCCTTGCATGATGTCATATTCATCATGATCGGTGAAGGACATCACCACATTGCATTCAGCCAGGCCAGTCTCCGTCCGGTAAATCTTGGTGGCGGCTACCTAAGCTTGAAACTCCTGGGGGATGAGCAAGGATTCTATAAGCACCTCCCTGAGATCTGCTGACAAACTCAGGGCATCCAGGATTGATAGTTTGGTTGGAAATGACACCAGATGCTTAATGATGTTGTATTTCTGCTCCAGCAGTCGGCGCTTCACCATTGGTGGGGGAGTTTTAGCAGGCACTTTAGGATCTAGAGTATGCAACGAGAAGGGACCGACCACAGGGTTGGAGGTCGATAGTGTCCCCACATTCTGGGGACTCAGATCAGCCGATCTGTTTGTGTGAACTAGGCAGCTAGACACTTGTTCCTCCTCTGACGGGTACCGCAGAATAACGGGTCCAGAGTGGTTGCTTGTGGATGTGGAGGAATATTCTTTCTCCTTTTGATTTCATTGAAGTTCTATCCCACAGGTTTCCTCAATATTAACAGTTTGGGTCGTGGTAAAACCATAGGGTTGGTTTCGGTCGCGACTGCGCCTTCCCTGGTATCCCTTGCTTCTACGATTCCTCCTCCCAGTTCCTCGCATTGGGAACTGGGGTTCGTAGCCATACCCTTCATCAGGTAATGATTCCATTAGATGGATGATATTGATGGAACCAAATATTAGATCCCCATCCTGTGATAGGTCAACCTAGTCAGTTGTCCCTGATGGTACTGTTTGGTGGGTCGGTGCCCATGGCGCCAAGTTTGGGGGCATAAGATCTGAAAATGTTGGGGCTAACTTTGACCTCGTTGCGGACTACTCCTCTTGTTCTTGTCTCCTCCCTTTTCGATTATGACTGGATGACTAGATCATAGAGGGTTGTGAGGCCAATATTGTCGGTTGTGCATCATTAGGGGTTGTTGGCAGTAACACCAGCTGCTGTAATTGAGATTGGAGTATGCCCTGAGCTCATTTGACAGTCTTTTGAGTCATCCAGTCATCAAATTTATGCCCCTTCTTTCTGGTGACTTCCTACCACTCCTCCCCTTTTTCAGAGTTGGTGGTAGAAATATACATCACATGTCCTGGGGGTCTTCCTAGCTCGACCTGCCTAGATTCTACCATCCTTTGCAGGAGGCCTTTGAAGATGAATCATTCCCATATATTGTGCCCTAACATTCGATGGTAGGGACAGTAATCTGGCCTGTCATCGCGGCCAACTTCTTAGGGATTCCTTGGTTCCAGGAGGCGGAGAAAATTTCAATTCATGGTGGCAATGAAATAGCCACGGACTTGGTCCTATGGGAACGATTATACTTTGTGTCTTCATTCCTTGAACTGGTTCCGCTTTGATCCTCTCTGATTGTCCTATTTATGTGGAGGCATCCACTGATATTAATGTGTCCCTTGATGATTTGGTGGGGGCCTAGGCAGTGGAGCAATCGTAGGGGCTGGCTTGAGTGTGACAGAGGATGCTTCAGCTCTAACTGTTCTCTTTGCAAGAGCCTGTGAGGCTATTCGGGACTTCAGATTGGTCCGCTGTAGGGAGTCTTCAATTCTCTGGGCAATGACATAGAGATTGCGGAATCCAGTGGTGCACTCCACTGGTATAAGCGGTGTTCGCATCTCATCTCGAAGATTATCGATTCATATGGCCAGCATCTCATCTTGGGGCATTGGTCTGCTCAGAGAGTAGGTCATACCCTTTCATCTGGCGATGAAATCTAAGACCCTCTTATTCTCCCTCTGTTTGCAATTCATGAGGTCACAGACCATTGTTTTAGGTAGCATTGAGCTGAAGTGGAATAGGAACTGTTGTCGATGGTCTTCCCAGCTCTTTATAGAATGAGCTAGTAGATTCGTATACCAGATGAAGGAAAATCCTTGCAAGGTCCATACGAAGCATCTGAGTTTCACTGCTACTTGTTGTTCCGGAGTTCCCATCATAGGGTCGCAATAAGACGTGTAGTGAATCAAATGTTATTCCAATTCTCAGGATCCATTGAAAATAGGGAATATCGTGCTCCCAAAATTGGGCAGAGGAGGAATGTTGCTCACCCAATCTAGGTAGGGCTTTCGCTCTGGCTGTATCGGAGCACGTTGACCTTCCATTGCTTCAAATCGAGCTGTCATTGCCTCGATGGTGTTGGTGAGACCCTGGTTTACAGCCTGTTGGGCCCGGTCTTGGGCAAGTGTAGCCTGATGCATTGTCCGAGAATCCAGCTTGGCTGACACCAAGGGTACATATGTCATTGGTGACACCATCGGAGGGTTCAGATGCACTCGCTCCGGTTGCTTCCTAAGTGGAGGGAAGTCTTGGTATTCACCTGAATCCATGTTCAGGTAGTTGGACGGACTGGGCGCCTCATTGGGTGGGGGCCCTGACCGTGATTCGTCTGCCGAGGAAAACCTTGGTCCTTGAGGTTAACTTGATGGGAGTGCAATGTGTGGCTCTTCTTGGGAAGATCTTTCCATAAGACGGTTCCTCTGGAGTAGCTCAGTGTTAAGCAGCCTCAATTATTTCATTTCCTCTTCATGTTGAGCGAATATCTCTTCAAGTGTACATGGATCGTTTTTATCAAGGGAAGGAGGCGGGTTAGGAGTAACCAGTCCTTTATTTTTATCCTTGTTGGAAGATCTCATGGTGAGCGGAGGAGGTTTAGCTAGAAGAGAGACCATATTTAGGGCGGCCCTTTGGTTCTAGGTGTGCACACCTGATGGTTCGTTGTGAGTCACAGCCTGACTGAAACCATCGTCTCCTGATCCATCCAGATTTGCATCATCTCTGGTGTCACCCATGTGGTTAGCCTCTATAGCATTGATGGATGCATATCTCGGGGTGGCGAATATGTCATCTTCCAAATATGAAGAGGATCTCCCGCGCCTTTTGCTGGTCCTCCCCTTCCCGTCCCGGGATTGGTTTTGGGATCCTTGATGATGGGTGACGCGGAGAGTTCCTTGATGAAACCTCACGATACACCTCTCTCTAGGAGGGGATGGTGACTCAAAAGACGGGATAGGGCAGGAACCACCACTTCTGACTATCCTCCCTAGACGAGAAAATACTGATTCTCATGGGGGAGGATGTTGTTGAGGTGGTAAAAATGCCCCCATCCCTGAGGGCTGGGGTTGGCTCCATTCCCTGGATGTTGAATCTCTTCCTGTTTTTATTGGTCTTACGGGGTCATTTGTTGTTAAAAATGCCCCCAGTCCTGTAGGCTGGGGTTGAACCAGGATTGCGGCAGCGGCTGCTGCTATTGCGACTTGCCTGATCTTGCGTGTCCCCATTCAGGGGTGAACTGGATCTGATGTCGAGTTCACTTGTGAATCAATCCCCTCTAGGGAGGGAAGCAGTGAATGTTTATTGGCCTCTCTTAGGCAAGAGTCCTGTTGTATGATTTTGGTGGCCAGATTCAAGAGTTTGTGAATGGTTTGTTCCCGTCGGACCTGGCGCTTCTGGGACTTAATCAAGGCATGTCTTTGCTGGGTGTGTCGCCTTTCCTGAACAGGGAGACCACTCGATCGCTGTCTTGATGTGATGGCGTTGCAAGATATTACACCGAACGGGTTCTTCTGGGTGGGGAGCAGAGTGAAATGAAGAGCTCCATGTTCTCCCAATCCTCTGATATGAACTCTCATCAGAGCATCACCAATGAGGCAGCGCAATTGGTGCAGTGCATGGAGGCAGGACAACTCCATGTTTCCTTTATGTCTTACATGCCGCAGTTTCCACACTGAAGGAATAGCTTCTAGGTCGATGTGATATAGGAGGTATCCCATTGTCTTGACATGGTCTACATGCCCATCGTAGGACATGAATCTTGATTTCAGCCAGTGGAGGGTTGCCCATATATTGGAGTGGATGTCGTGCGCACATTATTCTAAAAACTTTCTAGGTATGTCGAGTTGGGAAGTGGTCGTGGGCCAAAACATAACTGGTATATCATCTCTGGCAAGTCGTTTCCTCAGGTGCAACATGTCGGCATACTCCTCCTCCAGTGATTCCTCTACCTAGTCAGCCCAACTGAGACGTTGACCAATATTCTAGTCGGAGGCAGTGGGACCGGTAGGTATTGAATTTTCATGTGGGCGATTCCGAGGTGGTTTAGAAGATGAACGCGGCCCTGGACCGTCTCCTCATCGAATAAGGGTGTCGTTGGTGACTATCTGGGAATCTAACCTACTTGATCCCATCCTTCTGAGTGCCTTGACATATGAGGGCTTTTCCGTGCTTGATTCAGCAGGGGAAGGACCTTCCTGTCAATATGATATGTCATTTCGGGGAGGACCTTTGCAATGGAGGACACGATGGAGAGGGCTACCATCACATCTGCCATAGGGAGATAACCTGCGGGGTACACCCTAGGGAGGACCTTCAGAATGTACCGCAACGAGGGGAGGTCCTTCTCATCGATCGGTGTCTAGGCGGGGAGGGACTCCTCTATCCGTGTCGAAATGGGGAGGGATACCATTAAATCTGGACGCCTCACTGCATAGAGGGCTTTTGTAGTGAATACCCTGGGGAGGACCTCCAAGGCGTGTCACAGTAAGGGGAGGACCTTCTGGCTGCATAGCATTGTTACGGGGAGGGCCTTCACAATAACTTCCATCACGGTGAGGATGACCATCTTGGTTTGACGTTCAATGTGTATATTGGGGAGGAACTTCAAGACACAATGCGACATGGGGAAGACCTTCTTGTTTCTTGGGGCCATCGTGGTGAGGACCTTCGCAATGGTGACCGCAATGGTGAGGAATACCATCACAGCTGCCGCAGGGAGAATGTCTGCGGGGTACACCCTGGGGAGGGCCTTCAGAATGTACTACAATGAGGGGAGGGCCTTCTCATTTCTTGACATCTCTATGGGGAGGACCTCCATTATCAGAGTGGCGAGGACTACCACTATGATCTGATGCCTGGATTCACGGAGTGTCGTTGCAACGTAACCCCTGGGGGGGAACTTCAGGGCAGGCCACGACAAGGGGAGGTACTTCTTGTCATGATGAGACATCACTACGGGGAGGGCCTCAGTAGTTGTGACTATGATAGTGAGTACTACTATCATAATCTGTGGTCCTACTGCACAGAGAGTGTTTGCAGTGTATACCCTAGGGAGGACCTTAAGGGTGGACCACAAAAAGTGGAGGGCCTTCTGGCTGCTCGACTTTCTAGTCACATGGAGGGCTTCCGTGACTCGCATCAAAAGAGAATCTCTCGTGATATATAATTATATGCATGTGGGGGAGGCCCCTGCGGGTGCTCTGAGGAGGACCTTTAGAGCTGATGGTAGCAACATTGCGAGGAGGACCTTCACAACTGCTACTGCCACTCCCATAATATGGTAATGGATGGGCAGGGTTTTGAGCCTTCGATATGTGCTTAGCGGCATTGGGAACCCCAGCTTCCAGCAAAGTGGAGTCATGAACCCACTCTTTATTTTTCGGCTGCCTTCGGTGCATTCGGGGTGATTTCTTGCGGGCAGTGGGGACCATCTGCTGTTGATAACGGCCTTCACCTTTTGGTCCCTTTATAATTGGATCCTGTGATGCTGTTAGGATATTACGGCAAACATCTTGACTTTTATCAGGGATATATGCCTGCTCTGGAGCATCCACCATGATGGACAGGTGTCCCCCAGTTGGAACGAGTGAAGCTGCTCGATCTGGTTGCCCTTGCGTCGTGGAATATGGCCGACAACCCTCCTGGGCGGAAGCATGGATGCATATATGCTCCGAGGTGGCTATCTCATCTCTTAGATGAGTCACCTCAATTGGGGAGATGAGATCATGGGCCTGAGTCCTTGCTGTTTCCGTTGATGTAATTACATTCTGGAAAGTCTGCAAGATATGATCTGGGATCAATACCTGCTCCTCCATCATTGCTAGGATATGCAGAGAGACATCTTTGGCTGGAACAGGTATGAAGGCCCATTCTGGTATTGGAGTAGGAATATCCTGCTCTAGTCCTTCGGTGGTCAGTGGGTACTGACTATTCTTCTATGTCAAGGTAGGTTAACGAATCTTCCCCTGTGCTGGGATATGCCGGTTTATCTCTCTGATTTCCGCCACATCGGGATAGTGAACTTTACTTGCATCCATAGGGAGTTGGCCCTGTATATATTGGTTTCCCACCATATTGATTCGGTGGGATTTTTTGGCAGGGAGACATGCCTGCCTATTAATTTCTGCCACATCTGGATGGCGGTCTTTGTTGATCACCAACACATCAGGATGGTAGGAATTAGAAGCATCTTCTAGGAGCTGGTCCTTCAGGCGTTGGGTCGCCACCACTTCTGGTTGGTGGGCTTCATGACCCTGGGCAGGGAGAGGTGCCTGCCAGGTAGGTTCCTTTGTGTGTGAGTGACGAGCTTGCTGGAGCTCGGTGGGGATGCGCGCCTGCTCGTATGATGCTGCCATATCTGGATGTCGGTCTTTGGGGGATCAGACACATGTATGTGCCTGCTCGCAATACATCATCGTGGCTGGGCAGTGGAGCTCCTCCTTAGGGACAAGGGTGATGACCGGTCCCTGGTCGTATGTTTGCCACCCTCATCGGGCGGTCCGAGGGACCGGAGCTCGGGGAGCGTGGGCCTGGATCCTCAGGGAGAAATCCTCTTTAGCGTGAGGATATTGAGTCGTGGAGTAACCACAAAGACGTCTTCTGGTGGGGGCCTCGGAGTAGAACCCCCGTTCCGTGGGGATGAAGTCCCCAGTGTTGACCTCACCTGCCTGCCTAAGGTAAGGGAGGTACGCGTTGTCTCATTTCGAGGATAGACTTCCAAAACGGTTTGAGATGGCAACAAGAGCCATCTAGATCTAATTTCATGGCCACTACTGGGTAGGCAACCGGCGTTTCTTGGCAGATTGGAGGGCTTGCATGGCCACCTCCACCGTCGGGAGAGTACCGTTCAAGTGGTACTCTCAGATCAACGCATCTGAGACCCAGCGTTAATGACGCTGGGCAGGCGACATGGTCCTTCCCTGGGGAGGATGTCTGGTCACTGCGTAGCTTGAAGCGCGCACCTGCAAGTCCCTCTGTGATTCCATTGGATCGAAGAGAGTTCTGGTTGGTACCTGTAAAATATTTTAACAAGTACAAACAGCAAACCCGTCAATGTAGCATCTCATGATCCCATTCATAATTAATGACCTTGCTTGGACCTCCTTGTGAGTATAAGGGGGCACAGAGTGGGATTAGGTTAAATATATCATGATTTGTCAAAGATTCACGTCAGGTTCGGCATTTTTTTGTTTCATGACGAATCAGATGGAGTTGACCGACGCGCCCGACTGTCAACCTTACGAAGGGCTGAGCTCCGCTCAATCGCTAAGGTCGGGTGTATCGGTCTTCATCTCGAAATGCCCAATGGTTCCATATCCAACGATACATGGACCTTCTTTCCAAAGGCAATCGTTCATCGGGTGATTTGGCCAGTGACGCTTAAGAACTCACATTGGTCGAGAGGATGGAAAGTTGGGCTCATAACGCCCTTTTAAGGGGGGAATTATTGACTGTTCTGGGACTCTCTTATAGATTTACGACGTGTTCATATGTTCGAAAATATTTGGTTTATACCCAAGAATAATATCCTCGTATTACTCCTGGTTGGAAATGGTCAGTTGAATGCAGGGATTCATAATCATTTAGGCCCGAGGATTACCATCCCTCATTGGATTAACGATTCCGAGGACTTTGGACTCACTGAGACGACATTGATTTGAAGCCTCATAACTGGGAGCTCTGGAGTTTATTGTTGTCTAGGGGGGACATATAATGACTTGAGAGTTCAGATCGAACCCATGATACGGGCTTCCTACGTATCCTCATGAGAGGAATCATAATCTACGTAGTTCGGTAGTGCAGTTTAACGTCATGCAGGACGAAGGATGGGGCTTACACTCTGAGGTGGCCCAAGATGGTGGGGATTGGAACACCGACATGGTGATGGTCGTGGCCAATGGTTTGTTGGGCTTGAACCTCATGGAGGCTTCCTACGTACCATGCCTTGACATGGATCAAAGTCCACGTAGTTCAGGGTGGATTGGTGATACAGTTTAACGTCATACGGGATGGGGGTGAACCGACGTGAAGGAGGTCGGAAAAACCGGGTGGTGGGCTTGAACCTCAGGGAGGATTCCTATGTACCATGCCATAACATGGATCAAAGTCCTCGTAATTCAAATGAGGTTGGGGTCAGGTTCGGTGCTTACTCTAAGCCCACGTGAGTCATGCTCTGTGTGAGAAACAAGAGGCAGGAGAGACCTGATGATCACGTCGTGAAAGGTACGTCTGTGGGAAGCGGAGTGGGGATTACGCATGGAGCGGCCCAGAGAAGTGGATATTGGGACTTACTCTAGGATGGAGGCCCGATGGTGATGGAGCCCAGAGGGGGAGGGAAAGGGTACCCCTGTGCCTATCTCCCCTCTTGGTTCTTGGCACCGGGGAATTATGGAGGTGCATGGGTGATAACTCCTACAAGAAAGGCTAGGGGCTTACACCAAGGAGGCTGCCTTGTCACCCTCAGAAGAGGGGAAAAGTGATCACCACCGGAGTTTAAGGGAAATGGAAGCGGGGTTCCCCAATCTGGCGATTGGAGAGGCAGAAATGAGACTCCGAGCTCAGACCCTGCATTACCGTGGGAATGTGAACCTAGGAAAGCTTCAGGAATCCACTCAAGGGCGGGAGAAACCCCTTTTAACTCGCTTACCGTGGGTATGTGAACTCAAAACAGTGCGCTGATGCGCCTGGAGATTGCATCATACAGATCCGGTGGTTTTGGTAGAGGCCATGGCTTGGGGTCGATGAATAGGCCAATGAGGGGGGTGGAAAGGATGAGGCCGGATTGGAAGGATTTTATCTAGCTCGGGTAATGGGGACACCGAAGGAGTTGGAAGGCCACATTGGTGTATGAGGAGCGACTCCCTTCACGTAGGGGGGTGCTACATGGTTGGAGAGGTCGTCTGCAGACCAGGGTGGTATGCGGACTGAGAGGCCTCCTACGTACCAGGGTGGTATGCGGCTTCGGGTTCGGCCCGCGTACCAGGTTGGTAAGAGGTGGAGTACGCGTGAGCAGTGGAAGCCAGGGGCGACGCTGGTCGGGGGTTCATCGGTCAGGGGTTCGCCCATGTAAGAGGGTGCTATGCAGTGTGCAGGATCAAAAAAGGGGCATAGACTCTCTGGTCCGCGGGGAGTACATCCGCGGAGGGGCCCTAGCTCACGGTCTTTTTTTTTGTGATTTTAAGTTTGCGGTTCACCAAGTTGTTATATATTTTTCGATTACTTATTAATTCGTTTCTAGTTTCATACCTGTCGCAAATTAGAACTTTGCTGTTTGCGAAATCGTAAGCTTTTTCCTCTGAAATCCTTCCACCCGAATCTGATCAATCTCCTCTTCTCCTCCCCCTCGATCTTCTTTTATAGATGGGGGGGGGGGAGATATGTATCTATGTTCATGAGGCACCTTTTGTGGAGGCCCATGACCGAAAACACGGTTTACGGATGACTTGGTCAATCCACAACTCGCGGGGGGCATTGAATGCACCTTCCCCACGAACCAAACTAGTTCGGGGAGTGCTTCGTGGCCGCTCAGGGCTCCGCCTCTGTTCCGCAAATGATGGCATACACAGTTTGGGCCGGTTGAAGCGGTTCGCGGCTGGGGTGGTTTGTGTCGGTGGACCGGCCTGGCAACCGTCCTGCTTCGCGATCGTGGAGGGTCCCCGCCTCTGTTCTGCGAATGACAGTGGTCCACAGAGGGGGGGGGGGAGCTTTCTAAACCGATCGCGTACCATCAACATTAGACGGGCTGATTTGTCTTTTTCCAACCTTTGAGTATTCTCCACATTTTTTCCCAATTCCTCGAGGGAAATTGGGTGGAATCCTCTCTTGAATTAAGGGGATTCTCATTCTCCTTTTCAGATTTTTCAGGACCCTACATTATCATTTTATGTTTTTTTTAAACATGGTTTTTTGATTAAACTGTTTTTTAGATGAAAAGAGGAATGAGATCGAATTTTATTAAAAACATTTTCTTAATTACCTTAAGTACCTAAGATTGGAAATAATGGTAATAATAAATGAATAAATCATGAATAACTATAGTATAAGAAAATTTACGAGTTTTCTTGAGATATGGATCATAATATTTCATCAATGAAAGCATAATCATAAACAAATCTCGATAAACAATGAGATTGTTTCAATAATCTCTTACCACTTGGTGAATTTGAATCACACTCCCCATGTAACAGTATAAAATTACATGGAGCCTAAAATATCATGAAAAATAATAATATTCATGATATTACATGTCAATTAGAAGCATATACACTTCGTAAAATAACATAGGTGCATAACTGAACAACTGT
The DNA here is from genome assembly GCA_963277665.1 of Viscum album. Taxonomy (NCBI): domain Eukaryota; kingdom Viridiplantae; phylum Streptophyta; class Magnoliopsida; order Santalales; family Viscaceae; genus Viscum; species Viscum album. Next base: position 1,712,688,562 of record OY728143.1, read on the forward strand.
CTCAAAGAAGGAAAATTGAGACAAAATTACTTTTCCGATTTGGTAACTTTTGAACCATAAAAATCATGAAATAAATATCATAAAATGGTTATTAAAATTACCATAAATTTAATTATAATAATCATAGACAAAATTCATGGGCAGTCTATACACCAAATAAAGGAAGTGAGTGGTGAATAAGGAATGTATCTCACAGAAATAAAAAGTGAGATGAAATTCCCTTACCTTGTGTCTTTACTTTCTCCTGTATAATAATTATAAGTATATTATAAATCTATAAAATAACCATATTAATATATATATAATAACATATATGATCCACTTATGACTTTATATTACCCATTTATTACAATTCCATGTTAAAGTAACATTTTGGGTAATAACCACTTTGTTTATCATACGTGTTTTGAATTGTCATTATTGATCCTTTTACTTAAATCATGATTTAATTGTTTCAAGAATATAAAACATGTCATATATATAATATATATTCAGTATATAAAAATTTATAATAATCTAAAAAATATAGATATATGAAATAGAATACTCCATTCATAGAGACGGTAGTTCATACATACACATGAATGTTGTTTCCGTTTTCATGGCGTATTGAATGAAAGTAAGTAAATGAAATAAATATATATGTATATAATATAATTATAGTATAATTATTATGTCATATATATCATATAATTTTACTAAACCAATCTATAATACATTCCATGTAATGTGTGAACAAATCATGTCGCTTTGAGGAGGCGGTAGTCCACACTACCACGAACAAAGTTATCGTATTTACACAGAATTGAAAGTATAAGGGTTGAATTTATATGATAAAAAAAGTATAAATAAATCATAAATATATAATATATAATATAAAAATATAGTGTTTATGATAATTCCCAACCATAATAGGTGGTAAAGGTAAAACTAACAATATCGTTTTGTGAGGCGATAGTTCGCCGTACACAATAATGGTTAGTTCATTACCCATTAGATGGAAGTGTGTGTAAGTACAGGTTAGAACATTAACATAAAATCATATCAGTATATTGAGGATAAATATTATACTATTTATACATGTAATAAAATTAATTGAGGTGGTGGAGAAAGAAAATAAAAAGAGTAACTTGAGGAAGGATGTTACCTCTTCTTTGAGTAACTCCTTTTGGTTTGCCCTAAAGGGATTACTTGGATGGATTTATACCCAAAGGGAGGATTAAAGGAGTAAGGGTGGGTTTTTTGTAATTGTATTTGGAATATATTTTATGAAACTAGTTTTTTTAGAGATTTAAAGAAGGTGGATAGGTGGTGGCCTTATATAAGGGAGGGAGGGGACACATTTGGTCTTTTTGAAAACAAGTTAGTTGTAAAAATAATTTTAACTTAAAAAGTCCTAAAATGAACCAAACATAATAATTGAAGGTTTATGGACTAAATATTTCCATCCAATGGGTTTCTTATAAGTTTTTAGGCCATTATTTCCCTTAAATTTAAGGTTTAGTCTCTTATTAAGCTTAATTTTACCTTAATCGCTGTAATTATTTTTAATCACTTTCACTAATATTTTTTTTTAAAAATTAAGTTGATCTTGATATAATATAAATATTATAATTATTAAATATATTTATTTACATTTTCAAAATTGAATTCACAAAATTATAAAAGTTAAGTTTAATGATAATCCCACAGACGTGGCGAGAAAGCGGGTTTTTGAAGTGATAATGTTCAAGAATTCATTAAGTTTTTATATCTAAATTAAATATAAAAAGATTAAAATTACCTAAATTGAATTAATATATGTATAATTGATATAATTTTTCTTTAAAACCATATTAAAATATAATTTAACTACATAAATAAATTAGAAGAAAAAACAGTTTTGAATTAAAATTCAGTATTTTTCACTATTCATCCAAAAAATGATGTTTCTTAGAAAAATCCCAAAAATTAACCCTAATACATTTTAAAAATTATAAATTAAAAAATGAAGTTTATTTTTTCAAATTCAATTTCTAATTGTGTCTAAAATTAATTTTATTTTTTTTTTCATAGAAGGACATGAAAAACCGTTTATTTTAGAAAATAGTATTTTTAAAAATATAGACTTTACAAAAAATTAAATTTTCCCATTATCAATATGTTTTATTTATATAAAAACATTATAAAAAATATTTTAAAAGTAGTTATTACTATTCATATTACTATGTTTAATGACTTGGTTATAACTATCTCATTTAAATATTAAAAATAATAAAATGAAGTTTTGTAGACACTCGGTGTTGCATATAACGTATGAAAAGTTTGTGATGCATGTAGAGAAAACCAATTTGGTGTCATGTGTAAGGAATTATTGACTTATTTAAATATAATACATTAATGAAAACTAATTTATTCAAAAAATAGTTCATAAAAACTCAAGGTGTTACATTTTACCCCCTTAAAATGAATTTCACCCTCGAAATTCATCATTCTGGTACAAACAGATAAGCATAATTCTTATTTATCATATCCTTAAGTTACCACATAGCTTTATATAAGTGGGGATTTCTCCACAAAACTTTGACCAAGTGAGTGGTCTTGTTTCATAGAACTTTCTATGTATGATAAAGAATTTCAACTGGTTATTCCTCATAAGAAAGATCATACTCCAGTGGTATGACCTCTAAGTTCAGTACATGTGAAGAGTTAGGTATTTACTTCCTTATAAGAGAAACATGGAACAAATTATATACTTGAGTGAGATTTGGAGGAAGTTCCAAGCGATGGGATATCGTTCTAATATAATTTATAATTTCAAAGGGACTGATATACCTAGGGCTTAGTTTCCATTTATTTCTGAACCTCACAACTTTCTTCTAGGGAGAGAGCATAGAAAAACCTTCTCAATAAATTAAAATTCTAGATCCCTCCATCTCTTATCAGCATAAATTTTCTGTCGACTTTGAGATACCTTGATATTCTGCTGAATTTTTCTAACCTTCTCTACCATTTCCTCAACCTTCTTAGTTCCCAATAAATTTCTTTCTCCAACTTCATCCCAACACATTAGAGCTATACATTTATTCCCATAGAGGACTTCATAAGGTTCCATCTAAATTCTTGAGTGAGTGATATTATTGTAATAAAACTCAGCTAAATGAATCTGTTGATCCCAACCACCTTTGAAATTTATAGAACAAGATCTCAACATATCCTCTAAGGTTTGAATTGTTCTTTCAGACTGAACATCTATTTAAGGTTGATAAGGAGTGATGGAAATCAATTACTTATCAAGTTCTTGCGGAAAACTTTTCCAAAACATTGAGGTAAACCTAATATCCTGAGTAGATAAAATATAACTTGGTACTCCATGCATCCTTAAAAATTCGTTAATGTATATTCTAAAAATCTAATCCAGAGAGAAGTGTTCTCTAATATCAATGAAGTGTGTTGACTTAGTAAGGCAATTGACTAAAACCCATATAACATTAAACCCTTAATATGTTTTGGGGATTCCAACAAAAAAATACATAGTGATGCTCTCCCATTTCTATTATGGAATGGGTAATGGATGCGACATCCCCTTAGAATTTTTCCTTTCAACCTTAAATTTTTAGCATACCAAGCATCGAGATACAAACTCTATGGTATCCCTCTTTATTCCATACCACCAGAATTATTCCTTCTAATATCTATAGATCTTCATACTTTCCATATGAATAAAGAATGAAGAAATATGAGTTTCCTCTAACAACCCCTTCTTCAAATATGGTATGGAAGGAACACATACATGGTTTTTAACCTTATCAGTCCATACCAATCAAGGTTAAACTCAGGAACATTTATAACTTTCTTTTATAGATCAACATATTCCTTATATGCCTCCATAATCTTAACTTAGATAGAGGGTTGAGCATTCATTTGAGAAATATAATATTTCCCCCCTCCTTTATGATTTCTAGGTCTATCCTTTTAAAATCTAGAAATATTGGATCTGTTGTGATCCTCATCATGGATAATCTATCATGATCCTTTCGACTCAAAGCATCGACCACCTAGTTCACTTTCTCAGGGTGGTAATGTATTGATCATTCAAAATTTTATATCAACTCTAACTATCTTATTTGGTGCATGTTCATCTACTTCTATGTGAAAATATATTTCAAACTTTTATGATCGATATATATATATATATATATAACACTTTTCTTCATAAATATAATGCCTCCATATATTTAATTCAAAAATTACTTCTCCTAAATCTAAATCACATGTTGGGTAATTTTGATCATGAATCATCAACTTTCATGAGGCATAGGCTATAACCATGTTATTATGTATAAGAACACATCCTAATCCATTATTGGACTCATCACTATAGATTAAAAACCCTTCTCTAATATAGGGTAATGTAAGCACTGTTGTGATGACCAAACTTCTCTTTAGTTCCTTTAAATTTTCCTCACATTAATATGCCCATAGGAAATTGACACCCATTCGATTTAACCTGGTCAAAAGATTAGATAGTTTTTAGAAATTATCTAAAAACATTGATAATATCTATCTAAACCAAGAAATATATTGATCTCAGTCACCATGGTTGGCCTATTCCAACATTCAATAGCCTTATTCATTGATGGATCTACTGTTATACCATATCTTCAGATTATGTGACCCTCAAATGAAACCTTTTGGGGCCAAAATTCCCACTTTGTAAATATTTCATACATATTCTCCTTGGATATTTAGTAAAGTTCTTAAGTGGTCTTCATGATCTTACTTTCCCTTATAATAAATAAAAATATCATCTATAAAGACTACCACAAAATGATCGAGGTAATCTCTAGAGACTATATGAATAAAATCAATGAATATTTCCGGGGAATTAGTAAGACCTAAATGAATCACTATATATTCATAGTGTCTATAAATTATATGGAATTTAGTATTGGGAATATCATCCCTTTTTACCTTCAATTGATGATATCAAGAACAAAGGTCAATCTTGGAAAAGTATTGAGCTATGTTCAATTGACCAAACAAGTCATCAGTACATGGAAGATCATACTTTTTATTGATTGTGATATTGGTCAAATCCTGATAATCAATTCCGATTCACATTGATCCTTCTTTATTTTTCACGAAAAGACCAGGTGCACCCTAAGGTTACACACTTGGATGAATGAATCCCTTATCAAGGTTTTCTTGGAGTTTCTTCTTTAATTAATTCAACTCAATTAAGGACATTCTATAATGAGACTTTGAAATTGGTGTGGAAACAGGTATGAGTTCTATTGAGAACTCAACTTCATGTTTTTATGGAATTCTAGAAAACTCTTTCAGAAAGATATACAAAAAATCATTAACCATAAGAGAATCATTGATGTTGATTTTATCCCCAACCATTTGAGATAAACATCCCTTATAAATGGTAATTAAGATCCATATACTAGATATAATCTCTATAAGAAGTTCATACTTATCATCACATTGATAGATGATCAAGGGTTTGTTTGAAATATCAAATTTAACTTCCCCTCCTCGAAAATTTATGTGAGGTTTTTTTTAGATAAATACAATCCATGCCTAAGATGACATCAAATTCAACTAAATGAATAATGAAAATATTTTCAAGAAGCAAATTCCCAATAACATAAACCAGGGAGGAATCTTAGACTTGGGATGAAATTATCATACCATTAGGGGGTTGCACTACTAATTCCGCATCAAATAACTTTAGTGGAATCTTATAACATTACAAAATTATTTAGATATGAAAGAATGGGTATATCTAGAATCAAATAAGATTTTATCAGTTCTAGAGTGGATGGTAAGTGTACCATTAATAACTTCTTTATCACACCTCTTATCAAAAATAGAGATCACATGAGATTTAACCTTGCCTTTTGACTGAAGGGGTTGCTAATGTCGATCTTTATATCTAGCCCTTGGGTTTGGGAATTGGTTAGCATAATTACCATTCTCCTTGTACTTATAGCACTGAAGTGTGGGAGGTTCATTCTATACCACTTTTTCTCCATTCACATCACTAGATAACTTCTTCCCATCACTTCAGTAATCAAATGCCTGATATCTTTCCCTTACACACTTAAAACATTTATTAGAACCCTTAATTAAATTTCCTCCATGATTCTTCCCACACTTAGAGCATAAAAGAAATCTCATCTTATTCTCTTCATGGGTTTTATATTTTACTTCAAACTCTATATCCATTTTCTTATCAAAACCATGGGATTGGTACATGGATCCAACCACCATTTTAACATTGATTGAAAAAATAAAAAACTATTCATAACTACTAAAGCTTATTATGGAAAAATCCCTTATGGGGAATTAATTTAAGCCACTAAAGAACCCATCAACTTTACTTTTAGGTTGGATGATAATTCCGAAATAATACCTCGCAAGTCTTGTGAAATTAGCCTCATAGGCAACAAAAAATTCATAATCCATTTACTTCAACTTGAGGAACTATTTATCCATTATTGTAAAAAGAATCAGTGGAATGTACTTATTGAAAAATAAGTTCTTGAACTCATCCAAATCCATGGATTCAACTTCATCTTGTTGCCTCATATTCTTAATTAGAGTCCACCACTATTTTACATCACCTTATAATTGATAAACATCTCGAATGACATTCTCATGCTCTGAACAATGAAGAACGAGGAATATATTTTCATTAGAAATGATATATTGTTAAGAAAAAAGTATATCATGATACTTTTTGAAAGAAGGCAAATGTTTCTTCATGAAGGACTGAACAAAATGATATTCTCTCCTTTTCTTATTTGTAAGTCCACCATGATTCATATATTGAGAAATCCATGTGAGTATATCAATGATGTTTTTCATTCCATCTCCCATATAATTTATAAGATTATAAGAACAATAATTTCATTTCCAATCACACACAATGTTGATGTAGTTCCTTCAGGTTCTAAACATTGACTAAAACCAAAAAACATATAGTAAGAAACAATTATCATATTGAGGAACCACATAATCATGAAAAGTCACTTTTAAGATGTCTAAATTAGGACACCTTCTTTAATATATGACACCTTATGTTTTTGTTATAGATTATTCATATCCAAATTATATTTAAATCCTTCATGATGGTTCATGAAGAGTTTGTAAATTCCTAAAGAACAATCCATAGGAGTTTCAAACCAGGTGTGCAACAAAGCCCATTATCATGTACTAGGTTATGATGAGTTAGGTTCGACACACCTTGTTGGAGTTGTTACCCCTAGGTACATCTATGATAGATCCAAATCCACTTTTAGTATCCAGATTGGGATATATTGTTAGGAAACCAATCACTCTACCAAAAATCTAGGACATTTTACTATAATTTTCCTTATACTTAAACTTATTATGAGACATGTCCTTAAGGTTATCACTAAGGTTTCCTCATCCTAGCTTCTAAAATTTAACTAAACTTTTACTATTATAACAACTTTAGAGACAATATCTTTACATATATTAACATTACATCACTTCTATGGAATACTTAGTAAATTACACAAACAAACACCCAACTAACGTATTAGTCTAGTGCATTTGGAATCACGGAAACATAATCGCTAATGCATAAGTGAAAGAAAGTAAGTAAATGATATAAATTTATATATGTATATAATATCATTATAGTAGAATTATTATTTCATATATATCATACAATTTTTAATAAACACATCCTTAATACATTCCATGTAAAGTGTGAATGAATGAAATTGCTTTGAGGAGGCAGTAGTCTACACTTCCGCAGACGAAGTTATCGTATTTACACAAAATAGAAAGCATAAAGGTAAGATTTATATAATAAATAAATAAGTATAAATAATATATATATATATATATATTATCATATAAAAATATATTTTCCATTATAATGACCAACCATAAGAGGTGGTAAAGTTAAAATGAACAACATCATTTTGCTAGGTGGTAGTTCACCGTACACAAGAACGAAAATTTCATTACCCATTAGATAAAATTATGTGTATTCTAAGGTAGAACCATTAAAATAAAAACATATCCATATATTGAGGATAATAAGGACATTATTTTTTCATGTAATTATATTAATTAAGGTGGAAAATAATGAAAATAAAAGAAAGTGGCTTGAGGAAGGATGTTACCTCTTCTTTGGGTAACTTTTTTTGGTTTGCACCAAAGGGATTCCTTGGAAGGATTTCTACCCAAAGATAGGTTTCAAGTATAATGGAAGGGATTTTTGTAAGTTTATTGGTCATATCTTGGATGAAACTAAGTGGACTGAGAGGGGTGAAGAAAGGGGAGTGGTGGTGGCCTTTTTAAATGGAGGGAGGGGGCACACTTAGCATTTTTGAGAACAAGTTAGGTGTACTCACGTTTTTACCTTATAAAAGTAATCAAAAACAAACATAAATAAATAATTGATAGTTTATGGCCGAAATATTGTCATAAAATGGGTTTTGGATAAGTGGATAGGTCATTTTGCCCCTTAAGTTTAAGGTTTGGTCCTTTGTTATGATTAATTTTACCTTAATCGTTCTAATTAATTTTAATCGCTTTCACTATTTTTTTTGGTCAAAAATAAAGTTGATATTATTAGAATATAAATATTGTACTTATTAAAATATTTTATGTCCATTTTTATAAATTTAATTCAAATAATTATAAAAATTACGTTTAATGCTAATCCCAGGGGCATGGCGAGAAAGTGAGTTTCTAAAGTGAGAATGTTCCAAAGTTCATTATGCTTTTATATCAAAATTAAATACAAAAAAATTAAAATGACCTAAATTGGATTAATATATGCATAATTGATATAATGTGACTATAAAACCAACTTAAAATATAATTTAACTATATAAATAAATTATACGTAATAGTAGTTTTGAATTAAAATTTAGTATTTTTCACTATTTATCTAAAAAATAAAGTTTCTCAGAAAAATCCAAAAAATTCAGGCTAAGAAAATTTCAACATTATAAATTCAAAACAAATTTTTATTTTTTCAAATTAAATTTCTGAATGTGTCTAAAATTAATTTTATTTTTTCACAAAAGTAAATGAAAAGCAGTTCATTTGAGAAAATATTATTTTTAAACATATAAAGAATTTACCAAAAATTATATTTTTCATTGTCAATATGTTTTATTTATATAAAAAATATTTGAAAAGTAGTTATTATTATTCATATAACTAAGTTTAATGGTTAGGTTATAAATATCTCATTTAAATAATTATAATAATAAAATGATGTTTTGTAAAAACTCGATGTTGTATATAATGTACGCCAAGTCAGTGTTGCATGTATAACAAGCCAAGGTGGTGCCATGTGTAAGGAATGTTTGACTTAGTGAAATGAAATACATCAATGAAAACTAATTTATTTGAAAAAAAAAGTTTATAAAAACTTGGGGTGTTACACTTTGGGTATTATCCTACTGATTATACATGTTATAGTCACCTTGTGTATGTATAAAGTGTTTTTTAGGTTTCAGTAAGGTTTTTAAAGAACAAGTTGGAAATAGATAGCTTGGGGGAAAGATTTTCTATGGAGTTGTTTACATAGTCTTTCCATTTGGTATTTTATTTTGGAGACCTTTATTTATATTGCTTGAGATACACTGTTGGATGGTTTGGTTTCTTTTATTTTATATGATGGAGTCATTTGGTGGGTTTTTATCTCACCTCACAATTATTTTTCAATATATTGAGGTAAATTCCACCCATTTGAGTGTTTTATACCATCGGTTCTAGTATCCAACTCGGGGCTTACTGGAGGAGGGACTTGGGGTCACTCCCTCTCTTCACCTCCTACCTAGGAGGGGTACCATTAGAGGGGAGGGGCTGTGGTATGTGAATTAGAAATAATATAGTTTCATGTGTGAGTAGTATAAAGTAATATTTATATAATTACTTAACATTTATGAAGTAAGTGAAACAAATCAAAAAGTGTTACTCAATATACTACTTAATACACCACATGAAGCATACTCAATACAACTTGGGTTTTTAAATGATTATTTACTATGTGTAATAGCATTGGAAATTTATTCAACATAACATATATAGGGTTAATTAAACTTTTTTTTATTTAACACAAAATAAAAATAGGATTGAAAATAATTTTACTCAATACATAGGAGTTGCTTCAAATATAGTGAGTTCTACCTCGCATAAATAATGAGCTAGGAATTTTTAATATGAAATATATTTTTGAATATTGATTTGAAATTTAAATAAATTGTATATTATGTGTAAATATTTGTTGAAAATGTATATATGGATTTAATTATGATCAAATGAAGTTTTCATTATTAAGAACGTTAAAGTAATACAGTTTTCTTGGGATTTTTTTGATTTCATGTGGATTCTATTATTTTAAGTAGGAAAAATAAGATATTATTCGATTCAAATATGAAAAATGATGGTGAATAATATTCAAAGATATCCAAATAAAAAAATCAAGGAAAAAAATCCTTGACCAAATTTTATGATAAGGAATGAAATATTAAATTTATGGGAGATATTTTTGATCAATACTTTATATATGATTTTAGTAAATCTATAAAGGGAGTATCAAAATAATTTTAAATTGGTTAGAAGCACTAAAAATATTTGAGATATAATAAATAATGATGAACCCATAATCTTTCCATAAATTTGCTATGAAAATTGATGTTGTTGTGTTGAAGATGATCAGTAGTGTTGTAACTCAAACCCATTTGAAGAGAATGTACCCTTGTTTTATATTAATTATTATTCTACTCATTTTACTATAGTACTGAGCTTCATTTGAAATGGGTCACATGAATTTTAATTGAAATATATTAATAGTGATTTGACCGTGTGAGATAATTTGATCACGTGGTTGTCATGGAACATGATCAAATCAAATTTTTATTATAACTCCTAATGTATCCTAGTGGATTAAAATGGTCATATCTCAAGGAGTGGGTAATGGGAGAATCACTTTTCCTAGAACTTATGTATTTTTGTTGTTATTTTCTTAATTTTTAAAGAAACAAGAGTTGATTTTTTGGAATTTTAATGTTATGAATTGAAAAAAAAATAAGGGCGAGAGGGGGTTGAATCTTGGTTTGATTACACATATTCTTCATTATACATTTTATTTATAATCTGATAATTGAATAAATATCATTCATCAATTTCTCTTCTCTGTCTATTTTTTAGTTTTGAATACACAAAAAAGAAATCTCTCCATATACATCCAGTTCCACCTCCACCATAATGAAGAGGTAATGAACACACTCAATCATGGTATCCATTGTATCCACACACAGCTTCATCATATAATATTTATCCCCCATTCCACATAGTTACACTGGTATACTGTGTAGTTGGAGATAGGTAAGGAGAATTGATTTGATAAATTAAAAAGAGCATATGAATATCATTTATCTAATTCTTCCCATTTTACCACTACATCAAGGATGAGAAAAAGAAATGGAATAATTAAAGATTCAAAGTGCCTATCTAATATCCCTCAGGGACCTATCCCTCATGTTTTATATCTATAATTATGGAGTTAAATAGATCACAATTACCACATAGAGGTTGAAAAAACACATAATAATCAAGGTAAAAAAAGAACCATAAAATATAATGAACAAAACAAAATTGATCTAACATTGAAATTAAGAGATCTGTATAATTTCTTAGATAAAATCAACAACAGCTAAATAATTTTTAATTTTGAGAAGAGATTAATTATATGAATTTAAAGAATGTATTCCTCCTCATCCCTAAATTCAGTGTTGAGTGGAAAGATCCTTCTTCCACTGGATAGATTATATGTGTACATCTCCGATTGACATCACCAGAATCTTATTTTTGAAATATTTTCTTCCCACGATCACACTCTAGTAAATATTCAAGAATAATCTAGGATTCTATCATTCTTGGGCATATGTTTGTAAGAATATTTGTGGAATATCTTTTACTTGGTCCAAAACATCACTGAATTTCTTCAAGCATGTGTTTTTTAGGGTACTAGTGGTGAATAATTTTAAGTGGTCCTCAAAATAGGGTTGGGGTGATAATTATATAGGGCTGTAAAATATCATTCTTTGGTTCTGTGATTACTTTGATCATGGAAACTAGATGTGATTAGTTCTGAGTCTAGGTTCAGGCTACTCGCATACACCATGTGAAAGGATGGTAGTGAAAATGTATTGGTTTGGAAATTTGGTTAGTTTAATCTAGAGTGCCACATTGAGTGTGGACATGGGGTATGCATCTTGGATATGGTTTGAATGAAGTGTACGAGTTCTGGTGAAGTGATGAAGGCTGTAAGTTATGCTTTATAAGAAATGAAGACCACACTTGGGTATAGGAGGTGTGGGAGAATGTTTGTTCTTGGGTGACAGATCAAGGTGTAAGGCATGGTTGAAATTGTTGGGGTAATTTCTTAAATCATGTGGCATGCTCCCACCTATGAACTTGAAACTGGTGTGATGGGAATGAGATGAGGCCTCACCGGTCATAAATTTATATAGTGAATGAATGCTATAAAAAAAATTCAATCAAATATTTGTTGAGAATATTCATCAATATTCTGGGGTTATATATTCTTCAACCAATGATCCTCAATGGATCTTGGAAATATCTTTACCATTAGTTATTTTCTAATTTTAGTCTTGATACCATCTGACCGTCATCCTTTGTGAGATATTATGTAATAGAGAGTCTGAGTTCATCAGTTTTGGAAAAACATCATTATTTGGTTTCTTTATCTATTTGAGATTTAGTGCATCTTCATTTCAATTTCAACAGGGTGGATTGACATGATTATCTATTCATCTTCCTCAATGTTTTGCAAAGATGGTTCATATATGACCTCAACACCGCTCAATGTTCAATTTTCCCAATATTATTTCCAATCGGCCTCAAAACTAGTTAGATTATCATCTAGTTTATTGTTAAATCAATCATGGAGTCATATTATACAAGATTAGTCCAAACTCCTATGGATTTGGGTTGGTTCGTTCATTTGGATGGAGGGTGCATCTCAGGATCATCTTTGGCCAGACTATTGTGTATTTCTTCATGGTATAATTTATTTATTCCCGACATGATCAATTTTATAGTGGTTTCATGGTAATGAGATACCATGAGATAAAGGCTTGATAACAAGAAGGGGTGATGGTAAAAGATTGGATAACAGTAGTAGACTCCTCACAGTATCATGGGAAATGAAGGCATGATAGTAGATGGAGTACAGGTAGTTGATGGGGTACCGATAGAAGATGGAAATGTAGCAAGGTATTTTTCATGATATCATAACATGGTCATGGTAATAATAGTATACCTGATCGTAATAGAGTATAGGCATAGTAGAATAATGTTTCTATGGTATTAGGTCATGATCTCATATTTTCCTTCATGATAGTAAACCTGACCCCTTTCACAGGCGTATACTATTTCCATGTTTGTAGCCTACATATCATAAACTCTTTTTTAGTGTTGTCATTTTCTCAAATTAAGAATATAAATAAAAAAAATTAAAATTCATAATTTAATTAATTTCATGTTATTTAATTCCAAATTAATTAAAAATTCATTTTAACCAACTAACATAAAATCATATTTTTTGAATCATAATATTTTCATCATGTAAAACTCACATTTTAATCCAAATTGAATAAAAATTAATTTTTTTTGAAATTTTCATCTCTCATCACTCCACTACATTTAAAATATTTCACTCTTGGTTAATTTTATCATTGAATTTTAAAAAATCAAACTTTATTCAAGTATTTAAAAAATTTTACAATCCAAAATATATTTTTCTATTAAATTTTAATTCAGAAAAAGAAATCAATGAAATGAAAATTTAGGTGTACCAAAAATTCCAATGTCTCAAGAAAAAATTGAGGGAAACTTTTTTGGTTCTTTCCATAAAAAGTGACATAATACTTTACATCGGTTTTTAATTTCAAATTCATGAAATTATCTTATTAAAATAATATAAAAAATTCAATTTCCATCAAAAAGTTATTTTTGGACCTACTTCACATGAAGTTCAATGTCACTTTTCACTTAAGATAATGTATTAATGTGGAATTATTCTCATACTTTTGGAAGTAATCATTTTTAATAAGCTTGGAAAAATTATCATCTCCCCACATGGTGAGTCATAAAAAATATAATCAATCAAGTGGGCTTTAAAAATGTTTTTTAGTGGATTTGAGTTTGGTGGGAAAGTGCTAAATAATGAATCAAAAAATAGAGGATGGTTTTACTATTTAAATACAATGCATGATCTATCAAGTAAAGAATATAATAATACCTCACTCAAAACCCATATAATATGTGACACTAACACTCTCCCTTTTTTTCTTTTCACTAAGACATGGGTCATGAAAATTAATCCAATAAATGTCTCATCCTTAATCTCCCACCTTTTCTGTATGTTTTTTATATACAATTTTTTCAATTTTTTCTTTTTTAGGGGAATGGATTAAAAATTTATTGCAATGAAAAGTGATCATTCCCTTATATTTATTATAGTCATAAATAAAACAAATAATAATGATGAATATTACATTCTCACCCCCTTTTTTCATTTTGTAAACTTTTGTTTGTTTTTTTTAAGAAGAGTAGTATGATGAAAAAATGGATTGTACAGATAATGAACCATGTAAATTTATCTATTTTAACTAATAGAAAATGATGAATCACACATCTCATAGTCCCTTTAGCATAAAATGATTCCCATATAAAAACACATGGAATCCCCTTTCCCCAACACTTATACTCAAATTAGTCATGCAATTATATTTTAGAGCGATGGTAGGTAAGGGAATATTTTGATTGAAATTTAGCTTAAACATATAATTCCATTCATATTTATACAAGGGATTAACTATGATCAATGTTCAGGTAGGTTTCAAGGAAAAAAGAGGGGCTATCTAAAGGAATGCCTCAATCATGTTGCAAGTTCCCCATTAGTTCTAAATATTTGAGAGAAAATAAATATAAGTTTTGGTTTATAAAAAGTATTAATATTCTTTCACAAAGTGAGGGTATAATAAATATGATATAAATTTTTTTTATAAACCTATTAGGATAGGAATTAAAATTTTAGTCAATCACTAGTAGTTGTTGGATTTAGAATTCCAGTCCAAAATCATGAAAATGTTTGAAACTTATATCCCAAGAAAATACACTTAAAAAATCATTAGATATTTAAGGATTATACAATATTATCAAGATGATAAAAATTTATTGGAGTTAAAAAAATGCATTAAGTTTTTCAATTCATCTCAAGAAAATTTTGAAAACTCAAAAACTATACAAAAATTTGTACATGTTCAAAATAGAACAATTTTTTGGAGTTTATCTTTTTTTAGTTATTCACATATTCCAAAATAGTTCCAAAAAATATTAAAATATAATCCTAAATTGGTATGAATTTCTTCCAACACAATTATAAATGACACTACCCTCTATAATTTTCTGCATGTAATTGATCAATCATTGGTATCTTATTAATTATTTGTATAAAAAATAAATTATAAGGATGTAAACCACCAAGTTATTTATTTATTTATTTATAATACTCAAGTTATAATTTCCCTTGGGTAATTTTTAGAGATCGATGAGCTAGCCTCCTATGTTATATCAACTTTAAGATGTCCTATAGTAAAAAATAATTTTAAATAATTTATTAAAATTTATTTAAAACTAAAAAAATGAATAAATAAAGAGGAAATAAGAGTCTTGGGGTTTTTCATCCCAATAGGGGCTACATTAAAAATTTCCATAGCTAGACAATCCATTAATTAACCCTAATACTCTATAGTATGAGGTTTATGTGATACAAAGCACTAAATCTTCTTCTTTCTAGAGCTACCCAGCTTTACTTATTCTTGGATGTCCCTTTTCCAGAGTTCTTTATTTCCACCCATTCATCAGGGTGACTTATTTCATAAAATTGGGGTGGTAGGTTGATGCATGAGGTTTCCTTTGTATATTCCACAATTATTATGGATTCAAGATTCAGTTCCTACTCCACTCATTCTACTTGGAGAGGTTCAAAAAAGTTGAAGTTAGTAATTAATTCATATTAAATCAAATCAAATCAAGTTGAGTTCAGAACTAAATTCTCCCATTCATATATTACAGCTTGAACTTCTATTTATTACTGAAGAACTACTTAGAATTCTACTTTCATAGTACCTACCTCTATTCGATGTTTAGGATGAGATTGGGAGAGTAAATGATTCTGTACAAGTTTGAGAGATTCTTCTACATTATCATCCACTTCTTGGGTAGCATTATGTTTACTATATAGAGCTGGTTGCCTCGAATGTTCTCCAGGTTTTTTAATATTCTGGCCTATTACAGGTTTTATAACCATGACTGTGTCTTCTTCTAGAGAATATTTCTACATATTGTCAAATAATTTTTCATACAACTCTTTATCTTTATTTTGTGCATTCTTTTTCATCAATTTTCATCTCTAGTTTCTATTCTAGTGTGGCTACCATGGGTTCATCTTCATCATCATCCAAGATATACATCAGTTTATTTGAGTTCATAAAATTAAAACTAGGTATATTGGAAGATAATTCAACTTATAAAACTTTAGAAATATATGAGTTAAATTTAGTGGTATCTCCCTCTATTATCTCTTCATGTAATCTATTTTCCATGTTCAATTACACTTTAAAGTCTTTAGGTTTGGATGGGAGTAGTAGTGCGTATTAAAAATTTTATTCAAATAATATCTCATCCCTTCATCTTCATCTTCCAATACTAGATACCAAATTTCTGTTTTTTCTTCTACAACATAAGGGAGGTTCGAAGGAAATTAGGTTTCAAAAAAATTAAAGAAAGAAAATTTTATAAAAGAGACTCCCTTAATTGTCTCAAATTTTAATTTATTTTCCTAGTACATGAGATTTAGGAAGATTTATTCAATGGTATAAATTGGAATAAAATTTTCTTTAAAAAATTCTCCCTCCATATCTTTTATATCCTATTGATAAAAGACTATGGAAACTAATTGTTAAGTTGGAATGAATAAGACGAAGACACAATAGGCGGTGGGGTGGGGGTGAATTTTGTTTTCTTTTTGAAATTTTGTCAAATTTGAAACACCCCTCTTGATATGAAGTGATCCTTTCCTTCTATCTTAAAGATGATTAATAAGTACAAAAAATATAAGAAATAGTAGTACACAACAATTTATTTTCATTCAGGGCATATAAATCTCCTAGTCCACTCTACCAATTCTCTATGCGAGTATGGTGATTTTCATTAGTAGGTCCTCTTATCGAGACACATCTACAACTGAGTATAGGAAGTTGGCACCTTAAAAAAGGATTTTATAGGGTATTTTAGTTTTTTTGTAGGAAACTAAGAAATCCATAGCTTAGTACAATAATATGACACTCTACCATGACTGAGTATGATTATTCAATACTTCAATAGAAAATAGATGAGATAATGATTTTATGAGTAACTATCTCATCTTAGAGTTGTAACAACAACTGACAAATAAAATGACCTTCAATGAAACTTGAAAGTAATAAAGTTAATATTTAACATCATTCTAGATTAATTTTTCTTTATATAGTAGATATAAAGAACTCAACAAATGATAAACATGCATGTCTCTAAATTATAGCTCTAACAGGCACTGTAAAGAGCTACGGTGGAGGCTTAAAAAATAGATATAGAAGCAGAAAAATATAGATCAAATAACAAATGATAAAAAAATTTATATCTCCAAAGTGTATCTCTTTAGGTAACTGGAGATAATGTCACAATATTATTTTTGAATGCATATCTATATGAGAAAAAGGAATCTCTTATTTTTTAACAAGATGATCAAATGTATTCAGGCAAAACTGATTTAGAAATATTTCATGATAAATCATGATAATAAAACTAATCATCATAATTTAAATATGAATTTGAATGCTTAGAGAAAATCATAACTTCCCTTATAAATGCGAATGATGTAATCTACTAAAAAATATAATTTGAATCAATCTTTAATTTTTTTAAAGATATATTAAATCTAGTAAGACCATTACATAAATCGCAAAAATAATCCATAATTTTAAACTCTATAGTTGACTGAATCAAACATAGGGTTTCTCTGCATAATAATAAACTTCAAAAGTAGGATTCATGAACCATACATTATCTTATAGAATGTTGGATTGACTCACAAATTATGATTCATGATCTATACTTTTACTCCAAAACATAGGGTGAAAACGTATGATACCTTTTCAAAAGTATCATTCACAAACCATACGTTCTACTTAAAACATAGGGCATAAACAGTTCTTCCAGTCTTCTTAAAATGATGTCCATAATACTTACTCATTGAGAAATGAAACAATATTCTACCAGATTAAAATCTAAAATGATTCTATAATAAAAATAAATATTCTAATAATCAATATCCTAAAATCCAATTAAAGTAACTTCATTAGTAACACAAATTTTGGTGTTTATGAGCATCAAAATAAAAAATAAATTAATAAAATTATTGGAAAAATAAATTCCCAACCATATCACTCTTTTTATGATCAGAAAACCAATAAAACCGGTATAAACACAAATATAAAAATATAATTTTTAATTAAATAATTAATTACACCAAGATATAAATGATAGTTCTATCCAAATTTCCCAAATAATAAGTAAAATTTTATATACACAAGAATGAATAAATTTCAAGAAAATTTCTCCCAAATTTTGTAACATATAATAATTTTAAAATAGTTTAAAAATATATATAAAACTTGTATTTATCCACAATATCTCCACAATATTTCTCCCATGAAAAAATAAAAATATTCATACAAAGATACTTTTCCTCATACTTCTCCCCTTTTTTGATATCAAAAACAAATTAAGAAATTGATTAATAAACATTTTATATAGTAAAATATTTCTTAGTGAATCCCCTTTTTAGTGAATAAAAGCATCAAAAATATGTAAAAAAAAATAAAGAAAAAGAAAAAAGAAAAAGAAAAGTTTTTTTATTTTTAAAAAACCATTCTTTACAATGATATTTTGGATTTCATTTTAGATAGGATAAGATAGAGGAAAAGGATAGAGTCTGTTGGAAAGGTTTAACAGTGGATCTTCACACTCTAAAATCCATGATCTTTTACCCATAATAGCTAGAACTCATAAAAACTATTCTATTCTTCTTTGAATATCTTTAGATCTTTGATCAATCAAAGAAGAGGAAAAATATTCAATAAAAAACTCATTCAACTTAATAAGATATGATTTATAAACAAATTCTCATCTAATCTGCTTCATTTTGATTACCATCTCCAATTTAAATGAACTAAAATATTCTCTCTAAATTGAGGTTTACTACAGAATTTGATAGTTCTTTTAAAGAAAATAAAAAACTACTTTTGAAATATAATATTTTTCCATATCTTTATAATATCTCCTAGATCATTTTAGATTTTTTATTTAGCCTCACTAATTCTTATTTCAAAATATTAAACTTAGATTTCAACTATATAGCACTAAAAAGAGAACAATTTCTATATAACGACTCTTCATCATTAGAAGAAGACTTTATAGAGTGCAATCGAGCTTTAACTATTTGAAAATATTGAACTTATGGTTCTTTATTACCAAGTATTTTTGTTCCTTTTCTAGAATATTTTTCTTGAGATTCTTCAACAAAATATGCTGACTACTCACCAAATATATTAGTCAAAGAATCAGGTAAAGAACTATATTTTTTATAGATTTCCTTATAAAAATTTTATCAGAAAATTCTAAAGAACTATTAAATCATTACATACCTTTAAAAATTACATCTAAGGATGAAATCTTTCAAATATAGAGAGACATAGTCCCTTTTAGAAGCTTGAACTAGCTTCACCAGAGTTATTTGCGTTTGAAATTATAAGGAAATAATGAAAAGGTTTTAAAATGGTTGAAATGACTTAGGATTGAATTTTGAAAGATGAATAAAGGTTTTATTATGATGGTTTTCAGGTGTTGTTTTGGTTTCTCAATCCAAAAATGTAGTGTAATAATTTCATATTTTAAAGTAGAAAATAAGGTTTTACATAAGAAAAATATTATATATGAATAAGTTTAAATAATTGAATTACAATTATGAGAAAAATAAATTTTCAAAGAGAATGAGTTTAATAAATAAGAATATTAAATAAATTTTTTATTGAAATTGAATATATAAATTCACATTAATACAAGAAATACTAAAAACTCACCATTTATTATATCTTCTTCTATAAAAACTAGTCCTAAGAAGATATATAAAACATTATTCAATGAAATAATAAGGTATTTTCAAAGAATAAAACATTAATAAAGTAGTTTCAGATATCAAAATATTTTAGAAATTTTAAAACATATATTTATATATCATTTTAGAATATTAAATTAAATTATATGGTTATTATAATAATATATTAAAAAATCTTAAAGAGTATGTATGATGTTATTAAAATAGTTTGACAAATTGATTCATCACATAAAATAATCGAGCGAGAAAAATATTTAAAAATTTAAGCATAAGGACAAATAAATATAGAGAAAAAAAGATAAAACATTTTAAAAAATGTCTCCCAATATATAAAAGAGTTAATTAATTTAAAAAATAAAATGAAATACTTCTAAGATTTCAAAATTTCAGCTTCAAGGATATTTCTTTTTAGATAATTAACTACTTCATTATTGATCAAAAATAGAAGAAATGTTATTTTTTCAAAAAGATTCTCATAAATATAACAATAGAGTTCAATCTCATATATCTATAAAATATTAACCACATTTTCCTTTTGGTAACTATAAGATTTTGGGTTCGGTAGTGTTATAAACTAAATATTTAGGTAAAAAAATCTTTTTGTTTTGACTATAAACTCCACAATTAAATCTATATAATACTTTCAAATAATAAACATTTTTGTCACTAAAAAAATATGTTTTTATAAAATAGTATTCATTAGTATAATATCCATTTATAATATAAGGAAAACATTTAACTATATATATATATATATATTTTCTTTTTGAACTAGGAACAAAATAATTCCCATATAATTTGGATTTTTCTCCATTACCACCAATCCCAAGATTTCCTTTATTATTAAATTTATTTTTACCAAGATTTTGATTTAAATAGTTTTCTACCTTGATAATAATTATATAGGATTTCTTTAAAGTATAAAATTGATCTAGTAGTTCCTTAATTTTAATTTCATGCAAAACACAAGAATTTTTGGAATGATCATATCTCAAATTTGTAATATTCTTTGAAAAAAATTCTTTATCTTTAGAAAAAACATTATAAAATTTTCTTATTTTTCCATACTCTTTAATTAAATATTTAAATTTATCTTGAATCATAAAATAATATTCATTTAATTCCTTATAAGAAAGTATTTCAGAATTTTAACTTTCAGAGTAAGAAGATTTTACCTCATTAGTATGATCCATACGACATAAATTTATCATTTTATCTTCATGATTATATTTTGAGTTCTTAGTGAATTTGTTTTTTTAAATCAAAATAATAACTCCAATTATCCTTTATAACTTTCTTAAATTTTATTTTATAATTATCTTTTCTTTGAGCTTTAATCACATGATAGTCAGATCTCCTATGAACCATCTTCTTTCATTCATAGTGTAATATCCTGAGTTTTACTATGAGGTATGGATCTTTTATTTCTTATTTTAAATGATTTTTATGGCCTAATTTGAGTGAGAAATGTGACCATGGGTGTATCAGTGGTGTATGAGGATTTTTAAGAGCTCAAAGTCCCACTTTTTGAATAAACAAGGCGAACCGCATGGTTAGATGAAACTATGTAGAGAATGTCACACTATTTGTCTAATTGTGTGAGTCTTGGACAGCAGGATGAAGGAGCCCACATGGTTTTATGAAATTTTATAGATTAGGGAACATTCCCATGAAAGGTCCTCTTTAATTTTTAATAGTGGATGAGACATGGTTTGTGCATAGTTATTTAAACCACGCGCATGAATCATGTGAGGTGTTACTTAAAGCATTGAAGGGATAATGGTTAGCACAAGGTTTGACTAACCATGCAGCCCACTATTTTTTTGGGAAATTACAATTTTCCCTTTAAAATCCTTATAACCTAAATCTAATTTTCTTTTCCACCATTAAACGACAACTAAAGCATACGGATCTCTACTTTGATGCCTAAGCATTAGCTTTCTTATTATTTCTCTATCCAAAATCAGAATCAAGCATTGTCAATATCGTTGGATTCACACTGGTGAGTAATCCATTCCCATTGTGCTAATATTTTTTTTGTATTATTATCAATAGAGTTATTTAAGTAAAATATAATATGCCATATTTTTATTATTTTCATCTGTTCTTTGTTTTTTCTGATCTGGACCGAATCAGAGCTTGATATGGGATGATTTATCTATTATGAACCTACGGTAAGTGGTTTATACATTTTCCTTGAGGATTATTGTTTTATAAGTATAGTTTCCATTTTTTTTACCACCGATATTTCTAACAACACCCCTTTAAATTATTAGTTTTTTGAATTAGATGGATTGGAACTTGTTAGGGATGCCCTCTAGTTCCTTTGAGTTTATTGGAGATTTTTTCCCCAACCTAGGCCACCCATGGGGTGTTAACTTTCCTTTAAGTATTATTATACCACCTATGGGGTGAATTTGAGATTTACTAGTTATATTAATCCTTATAAATTGATTAAATAGAATCAAATTAAATAGGGTATGGATGTTTCCTCCTTTCCATGTTAATGATTTTGATTGATTGTTTACATGGAATCATTATATGAGTGGGTAAAATAATGAAATTTGAATTGATGGATGAAATGAATGGATGTGATGAAATGGTAGTGGATTCTGTGGTTGGTATACATTGGATCCTAATTCCATTAGATTCCATGGATGTTTCCCCATGTCTCTTGATTGCGGTAGTGAATTCCTTGGACTTCTTTCCTCTTTGAGTAATGATTCTGTAGGATTCCTTGAGCCTTGATACCCCTTGGATATATCTTTATATTTATCGTGTTAGAAATTGTTTGTTGGAATGATCATTGGACCCCACCCAAGTCCTTACTGAGTTTCCATTAAGATTATCTTGGGACTCGATGAGGATGAATTGTTTTTCTATACCTTGGATCCCCTTTGTGGTTTGATACTTTTGATTACACAACATGACTATTTTGGATGAATTGATTATATGGAGAGTCTGTAATGACTATTAAATATATGATTATATTTCATAGATGTGGTAGTGTTTTACACTTGGTTGTATGGTGTGGTCATGGTGGATATTTTTACATGATTATAAATATCCCTGGTATGGGCATCATCTTACAGTTGTTAGACTGTACATGGTGACATATTTATTTCTATTTTTACCACTGACCTTATTTATGGGAGCCTGATTTTTTTTTCAGGATCCTTGTTTGGATTGAAATTATCAATTTATAATAATTATTTTTTCCATGGAATTTTCACTTGTATTAATCTCATATATATTATATACCTTACACATTGCTTTAGCATGTATTACATAGCCTAGATTTGTTATAGACACTATTGGTGGTGGCCTACTGAGTGTTATCTCATACCATGTTCTTTCCATTATTGGGTACCTGAACAGACTATATGGATCCAGGTAGAGACCAGGGAAAACAACCATAGTGTGATGCTTGATTTGTGCTATTCTTAGGAGTAGGGGAGCACATGACCGATTTGAGGCTTGTGATTCAAGTTCAGATAATATTTTCGTTATTTTTGGTATTTTGATACATTTATTGTACTAGATACCAATATAACTATTTTATATTATTTAAAGAGACATGATATGATTATTAGTGTATATGATATTCCTTTTGACATTATTTATTCCTGTCTTAGATATTTTTCTTTTTCTTGGATGATTTAATGCTTCCTATATTGATCTACATGATTTCTATTGTTGTGTTGCACTATGACATGAGGTAATAGTCTCCCCAAAAGCACATCCAGGGACCTCACTACTAGTTGATAGCCTCTAGAATTTTAGGATATGTGCCTAAGTCCATGTGGCCAATTGGGCTCAAGGAACCGTTTCGTGGAATCCGAGTCTGGGACGTTACAAAGTGGTATCATAGATTTTTATTCTCTAGTTTTTTTACTATTTTGAGATAATAGACATGGATTAAGAAGGATTTTAATTTGTTAATAGGCTGTTCTTGGGAGTAGCTAACCCACATACATGAAAAATCCTAATTTCATGAGTGGAAATTGCTATTTTCTGGATTTTAACTATTACAGTTGATTAGATTCCACCGTTGGGTAATGAAATTTCTATTTTATGTTCCTTTTTATTATAGATTTATTATTACCCAATGAGATGAGGGTATGCATCTCATTAATCATTTTATGAATCTATCAGGATTCACATGCCATGTATTATTCCATGCCATATAAGGTTCATTTCTTGACTACATGAATTTGTGATATGAACATTGTGTGATATACCTACTATTTTAATAGATTATTTATACATGAAATTGAGAAACCTGGTTTTTAATTAGTGTTATTGCTATAACTTAAAAAAATTACTTATTAGGATACAGTAGACACCCTAAGCAGTAAACCGTGTCATGTTAAGTCATGGTCCATTGGTTGCCTAGACTGGAACGTGTTATGGTATATATTAAGTGGACACCATATTTCAGTTCATAAAGTGTATGTTCCCTTATATATCAAAAGTGGTGAACCATTCGGTTCAACAATTTAATGATAATTTTAAAAGAATTTGGATGTTAAATGAAATGGAAATTTTGAAAATAAAGAAATTTATCAAGACTCGACTTTTGAGTGGGCATTAGGAAATGTCTCTAGTGTTAATTGTGACTATTTATTTTTACCTACTCCTATATTTTAGAGTAGGCAGAGGGGTACTACTTGTTTACAAGAAGTTTTTAACCTATGCACTTTTAACTATGAACTTCTAGTTATTGATATTTTTTCATATGTTCATTTATCATTGTAGATACATGAAACCATGATGACCTCCACTCATATGCCATTAGGGTGGAAACGACCATTCTCTGGAGGATATTGGCCATGGGATACCATTATATCTTCCTGTAGTTCCATTTGAGGAACCAACTATTTTACCAGACACGAGTGATGTGTCATAGTACTGTGATGGGTTTTTACACAGTATGAAAACTTTTCAGGGATAACCTAAGCCTTCCTTGTCTATGGAAGAGTTGGCGTGTGTGTTCCAATAGTATCATCCATCCATTGTTTCTAGGTATGGTGGTCCATATTCTACTGAGTTGTAGAAAAATACTATTTTTTATTTATTTTTTAGAATCTAGAGAAACCTTCTAATAGGAGAGTGAAGCTCATGACTTATATGCTTTGAGGAGCATCAAAGTGCCTGTGGGTTATTTTGAATGAGGCTGAAAAGATGTGAGATATGATTAAGGGTGATCACCGAACTATTTTTTATGATTACCTTCTCCTATAGACTCTAATAGAAGAGTGGGACAATGAGTTCATGCTTCTGGGGTAGGGCATTATGAAAATTATGTAGTATTCTACATGCTTTACAGAGCTATAGCATGTTCTGTTGATATATCTTGGTGATGAGGCATCAAGGGAGAGACACTTCAAGAAAGGTCTTAGACATGCTATTCGATCTCAGACCAACTTTTTGAGGTTGAACTCAATTACATAAATAGTGTATCAAGAATTGATTATAGAGAAAAACCTAAGAGATTATGGGGGTGTAGGGTAGGTCAGTATATCCTCTCGACCTAGTGGTTCGACTTCTAGTGACAAGACGCAATGTTTTGAGGCTTCTTGTGAGGTGAGCAACTTCCATGATATTAGTGATGGTAACTTAGTTTTCTATCATCAGTGTGGTATATGGGGACATATGAGGAATCAGTGTGACCAAGAACCTATTGAGTGATGAGATTACGATAGGATGGTCCACATATAATGTTTTTATAGTAAATTCCCTTGAGAAGTTAGTGGAATGGGTCAGATCCAACCCCAGGTTTAAGAAAAGGTTTTATAGATCAACATTAGGCTAGTATTTGGGGAATTACTAGTTGTTCAGGCCAAGGTGGTGGTCATGACTGAGGCATCCAGACACCAATTGTACCTAGAAAGCAGAGTGATCATACTTCGGGTAGTAAGGTTATTTCATAGCATCATGTTTTAAGCTATATATACTTTGTACAACCTAACCTTGATGAGAAGGGTGTTGGTCCATATATGGTGAATGGTATGATTTTAGTAGCCTCTACTTTGGTATATGACATTTTTTTATGTAATTGCATCACATAGTTTCATATATGTACCTGTTAAGGAGATCCTCGAGCTTTTTGTTCAGTTTTTTGAGGGTTTTATGACACATGATACTTTTTTGGGAATAATATTGGAAAGTTCACTCTAGTGAAAGGGGGTTTCCCTTGAGATTGGTGGGTGTCACTTCGTATGTTATATTTTTGACCTTGAGATAATAGGGTTTGATGTCCTACTCAGGATGAATTGGAAAGTTTCCTATAGAGCCTATGTTTACTACTATAAACAGAGGGTGAATTTCACATCACCATAGGGCATAGTTTTTATTAAAAAGGTTGAATGGGATTTATAGGTGTGATGATATTAACTAGAGCGCCATGGGATGGGTAGGATAACAACCCATATATCTAGTTTATATCTGGATGATTAAGGAATGCATCAGGATGATTTTTATACAGTGTTTGATCATTTTAGGGATGTTTTAGCTAAAGTATTTTCTAGTTTGCTACTTGAGTGAAAGGTAGAGTTCATCATCAAGCTAGTTCAATGAGCGTCACTGGTATCCATTATTCCTTACAGGATGGCTACGATGGAGTTACAGGAGGTCAAGAGGCAATTAGAGGACTTGGATGTAAAGGGGTTTATATGACCCAGTACTTATCCATGGGGTTCATCAGTCATTTTTTCCAAAAATAAGGATGGAACCCTCAAGTTATGTGTGTATTATTGGAAATTGAACCAATTTATGGTTAAGAACTAATATCTATTTCCATAGATTGATTAAATTTTCTATTATCTCTAACGATCTCGATTGTTCTAGAATATTTATTTGAGATATGAATATCATCAGGTGCATATTGAACATGTAGAAATACCTTGTAAAACTTTTCATAGAAGTTATATTCTATATGGGTATCTTGTTACATCATTTAATCTCATGAATGCACCATAAGTTTTCATGATGTTGATGAATCAATTTTTTCATCCTTATCTGGATTTATTTATGGTGGTTTTGGCGGATGATATCTTGGTATATTCTCATAATTGAAATGACCATGCCAAAAGTATTGATATCATTTTGGATACACTGATAGAGCATGAGTTATATTCTAAGATAAAAAAATTCAACTTATTGATGGATTAAATTCACTTATTGGGTCATATTATATTAGATATAAGACTATCAATTGACTTAGAGAAGGTGAGAACTATGGTTTCTTAAGATCATCCCAATAATGTCTTCAAAATACAAAGTTTCTTGTAGCTAGCTGGATATTATAATCATTTTATACAAGAGTTATCACGATAAGTAGTACCATTGATGGGATTGAATAATAAAGGTGTGGATTTTTTATGGAAAGATATTTGTGAGACAATATTTCAGGAGATAAAAGGGTCACTGACTTTAGTACTGGTCCTAATTCTGATAGATCCAAGAAAGAGCTACACTATGTGTTGTGATACATCAGGTATTAGTCTTGGATTATTTTTGATGTAGGGGGATATAGTTATGGTGTACAAGTCTCATTAGTTCAGGCCACATGATAAAAATTATCCAATTCATAATCTCAGGTTTGCGTCATTTGTTCATGCTTTGTGCTATTAGAGACACTACTTACTGGGAGAGTGTTTTGTGGTGTACACATACCCCAAAAGACTCAAGTATATATTTACTCAACATGGTCTGAATCTGAGGAATTAAATGTGGGTTGAGTACCTATAGTCTTTTGACTTTGTGCTTTCCTGTATGCCTAGAAAAAGAAATGCAGTTTTCAATGCAATGAGAAAGATAACTCTGATACATGAAGTTTAGGAGGCCAGAAGTGAGTTGAAATTTATGGATTTGTTTTCTGAGAAGCACTTGGAGGTGTAAGATATCCAAGGTTATAATTTTATTTCATCCTTATCTACGACTTATACCCTTATGGATAGAGTAAAGATGTGGTGACTATCAGATTATGAGGTCTTAGTACTACGAGAGAGTGTGGTTAGTGAGGACCCACCTCCTGGTTGGACTATGAGCAAGGATGAGATCCTATGTATACATGGTTGAATTTGGGTTCCAATGGACATACGTGAGGATCTGATGTAAGAGTTTCATGCCTTATTTTGGGTAGTACATCCTAGTGTGACCAAGATGTATCATGATTCACATCGTCGGTATTGGTGTTTGGGTATGAAATGTGAGGTAGCTGGTTTTATCACAAATTGTTCCACCTGTAAGTAGGTGAAGGTTGAATATCAGTGACCATCTACGATTTTACAATAGTTAACCATTCCTGAGTGGATGTGGGATGAATAGTGATAGATTTTGTGACCGGTTTGTCGAGTTCTCCTTGAGGTAGTGATGTCATTTGGTTTGTTGTTGATAGGATCATGAAGGTTTCTCATTTCATACTAATTATAGATACCTCATAAGATAATTATCATGGGTGGATATATATTAATGAGATAGTGTGGCTTCACTATGTCCCTTATTATATCATCTCAGATAGGGTTTCTTGGTTCACATCTCATTTCTGGTAGAGTTTACAGAGGGTTCTGTGTATATAGGTGATTTTGAGCACAACATACCACCCTAAGACTGATGGTTAGTTAGTGTGCACGATTTGGGTTCTTGAGGAAATGGTGTGGGAATGCATCCTAGATTTTATGGGCTCTTGATAGAGTCATATACCCCTATTTGAGTTTGGATATAACAATATTAATCAAGAGACTATATAAATGACACCTTATGAGGCTTTGTATGGTCGTCCATGTCGATCGCCCCTATGCTGGTTAGAGGTAAGTGAGACAGTTTTACTGGCACTGTGTCTTGTATAAGAGACCTCTGGGTGCGTCCAATTGATCAGAAAGAGGATGGATACTATATAGTCTCACTAGAAATATTTTTCAAATCTTCATTGATGACCTCTTGAATTTGAGGTTGGGATAAATTATTTTTAAGTTTCTCATAATGGTTGGAACACATACAGATTAGGATATAGGGTAATATTTCGCCATGATATGTTAGGATGTTTGAGATTCTAGAGAGAGTCAGGTTGATATCCAATAAGTTATAGTTACCTTAGAGGTACTAGGCCATGTATGGTTTCTTCCATGTATCTTAGATATATCATTATCACTCAGACCCATCCCACACTCTATTTATAGATGAGGTGTAGTTATAGGTAGATGCATCCTTTTAAGATCATCTTATTTGTATCATTGATAGGAGTACAAAGGTTATCCAAGGCTGGTTAGTTCCTCTAGTATAGGTTCTATGCCAGCACAACCATTTATAGGATGAAACTTAGGAGCAGGAGGCCAAAATACATGCTTAGTGGCTATATTTATTATTAGATGATTATTGACCATCCTTGTAATGGAAATTCAGAAATGAATTTATTTAAGTGGGAAATTGTAAGATCATGAATTTTCCTATGAGATACAAATTGTTTTCAGTTTAAATAATTTTTCATGGCCTAATGTGAGTGTCCAATGTAATCATGGGTGTATTAGGGGTGTTAGGGTCTTGTTCAGATCCTAGATCCCCACTTTTATAACAAAACAAGGAAATATTCATGGTTATAAGAGACCATGCGGAGCATGACACATAGTTTTTATAACTATGTGAGGACTGGATTGAGGGATGAATAATCCCACATGGTTTTAGGAAACCATTTGAAATAGGGAACACACCTATGTGAGTACCTATTTAGTTTTTTATAGTGGCTGAGACACAATTTGTGCACAGTTAGTCAAACCATGCACATGAACTATGCGAGGTGCCCCATGAAGAACTGAGGGGCACATTGTTGGTGCACAGTTTGGCCAAATACATTACCAAACCATGCGACCTAGTTATTTTTTGGGAAATTAAATTTTTTTTCCTTAGAAATCCTTATAACCTTAATATAATTTCCTTATCCTCTATTGGAATGAAACTCAAGCATAGAAAGCTCTACTTTGAGGCCTAAGTATAGTCTTTGCTACAATTTATCTATTTGAACTAGGAATCGAGCGACGCTAGTCATGCTGGATTCATGTTATGAGTAGTCCATTTTTCTTCTATTTTTTTTATTTTTTATGGGCATTGATGATGTTATTTAGGTGAAACTAATATGCCCTATTTTTAAGATTTTTGTATGTTCTTTTTTTTTCTTATAGTCTAGACCAAATCATAACTCGATACTGGACAAGTGATCTACTATAAACCTACAGTTGGTGGTATATACCTTTCCATTAGGGTTTGGTTTTTTTCAAGAATATATTTCATTGTGAAACACACCAAAAGTTTTGGCGGCATCCCTTTAAATTATTAATTGGTTTAATTGGATGGATTCGAACCTATTAGGGATGACCACTAGTACCTTTGAGATTATTGGAGGTTGTTTCCAAAACCTAGGCCACCCATGGGGTGTGTCGTTTCCTTTTACTATTATTATACTACCCACGGGGTGCATGTGAGATTTCCTAGTTAGTGGAAGCCTTATAAATTGATTAAATGGATTCAAATTGAATAGGAGATGGTGGTTTCCCCCTTTTCATGTCCATGATTTTGATTTATTGTTTATATGGAATTGTTATATGAGTGGGTAATCTCATAAATGTGAATTGATAAATGAAATGATTAGATGTGATGAAATGGTGTTGGATTCCTTGGTTGTTATACCTTGTATTTTGATTCCATTAGATTCCACAGATGTTTCTCCCATAGATCTTGATTGTGGTAGTGGGAACCTTAGACTTGTTCCCTCCATGGGTATTGATTCCATAGGATGCCTTGGGTCTTGATACCCCTTGGATCCAGATTTCATGGGATCATATTGGACATGGTCTATTGAAATTATCCTTGGACCCCACCTAAGTCTTTACGAAGTCCCCATCAAGATAATCTGAGGACTCAATGCGGATGCCTTAGTATTATATACCTTGTATCTGGTCCTTCATGGTATGAAACTTTTGATTACATGGAATTAATATTGTATATGACTTAATTATATGGTGAGGATGTAATGACTATAAAATAATAGATTACACAACATAATCGTGATAGTGGTTTACACTAGGTTGTACGATGTGGTCGTGGTGGATATTATTGCATGATTACCGATAGCTCTGGTATGGGTATCAGCTTTCAATTGTTAGTCTGGATAAGGTGACATATTTATTTATGTTTTTATCACTGCCCTTATTTAAGGGAGTATGACTATTGTTCGCAGTGTGCCTTGTTTGGATTAAAAGTATCAATTTCTAGTTATTAATTTTTCCATGGGATTTTCACTTGTATTACTATCATATATAATATATACCTTTCCCACTAATTTAGATTATATTTCATATATTATATTCTTTATAGAAACCATTGGGGGTGGCCTAATTAGTGTTATCTCACACCCTGTTTAGCATCCCATTGGGTATCTGAACAGACTGTATTGATACAGGTAGGTACTGAAGAAAGTTACCATAGTACAATTCTTGATTTGTTATATGATTAGGATTAGGGGAGCATAAGACTGAGATGAGGCTCATGATGCTAGCTGGGATAAAATTTTGGTCTTTTTTGTCTTTTGATACATGTATTGTACTGAATGCCTATATATCTATTTAGGATACTTTGTAGAGACATGAAATGGTCACCATTATATATGAGATTCCTTTTGAAAATGTTTATTTATTCCTATCTTAGATATTTTTCTTCTTATTGGATGATTTTCTATTTCCTCTATTTATATGTATGATTTCTACTAATGTGTTACACATTGACATTAAGACATAGTATCCACATATACACCCCTAGGACCTCGCTACTATTCAGAAGTCTCTGGTGTTCGAGAAGATGTGCTTGAGGCCATGTGGCCAATTAGGCTTGAGGAATCTTTCAGTGGCATCCGAGTTCTGTACGTTACAAATAAAATATATCTTATTTATTCCTTTTTAGTTTCTCTATTTCTTACTATACATATTTCCAAAAAAATTTAGCAAGATATGATAACTCTTCACTTGAACTTGACTGAAAATTAACTTTTTTATTATAAACACTTTTGAGGAAAAAGTGAGAAACTGCAAAGATATGATAACTCTTACTTTTTGATAGAAATAATATTTTCATCTTCTTCTTGCATCTCAACTCCGTACATCATTAATTTACAAATAATTTATTTCATCTTCAACCCTTTAACTGGTGTGGATTGGTGAATAATAATAGATATTCCACTTCACTTAGAAGGTAAAACTATAAGTACTGTTAATGACTGATCTAGTTCTATAATAGGTTCTCCCAAGGCAGAAAATCATTAACAACTTCTGTCAATATTCTATTCATCTTAGTGATGCTTTGGTATTCATGCATCCTGAATGTATCAAATTTTAATTTTAAAGTGTTGTACCTTAGTTTTATGACATTATCATTTCCTTTATAGAAAAAAATAGTCAACCACATCTCATGTTTCGTAGCACACTAAGAAAATCGATTAAATTCAATAATGAATAAAACATTTAAACTTTATCAATTAAATTAAAAAAATCAAAAGAAAAAATCATTATCTTCCCTATGTTTTAGTTAACTTATGGGGTTAAATTCATTGAAAATAAAATAATATTTTTTAGAATTTTTATCTATCATTAATTATAAATAAATGATATCTTGGTGTGGGTGTTGATATTCATCTTTACAACTGAAGGCATAAAATACCCAGATTAAGGTCAACTCATTTTGCAAGCCTTAAGAAATTCTTCTTCACTAAGATCAAAAGTTTGAATTTATCTCCCATCTTGAATAGACTTATTGAACTTGGGTGGGCATCAGTAATTTCATAAACTCAAATATCAGATTTAGTGATAATGGACATACTAGTTTAATCATAGACTTCCTCCATTTACATCAATGATCTTGTCCATCTTCAAGCTCGACTGTGTAACACCCCAATATTTTAGGATATGCCTCTTTTAAAATTAAATATCTTCAATAGTTTATGTTTCACGCCACATTGAGTTTAAAATCCATAATATAATATTTAATACGACCATTGGAATAGTAATGTAACCATTAGGAATAGTAATATGACCAATAGAATAGTAAATTCATCCATGAAAGTACAAAAAAAATTAGGTATCTTATGAATAAAAATATGGTATATTTATATCATGGAATAAGTAAATAATTTTTTAAAATTATAAATTAATTTTTTGTATTTTTGTACGTCATAAATATTTAATTACAATTTTATAAATAATATAATGATTATAATATAATTTTATGAGACCTTAATTAAATTTTCAAAGTGTTATAAAATTAGTTATAATTTAAAAATCATTATTTTTCAAATAAATGATGAATTTGTTTAAAAGTTAAATTTCTCATATTTAGAAAATTATTTTCATAAAATTATGTTTAGGTTTTAATTCTACACATAAAAAAATGGTAAAGGTATTTTTTGGATTTTTCTAAAATAGTTGATTTTTTGTGAATAGTGAAATACAGGAATTTACCGTATTTATTAAATACATGAATTATTGATTTATAAATAATGTATGACTGATGTAAGAACATAATGTCGAAATATACTTCATTAGTTTTACATATTTAGTAATAATTATAAAACTATTCATAGTCTTGAGCCAAAATAATAAAAAAATGAACAAGATATTCAAAAAACACCTCTCTCCTCCACTATAAATACTACCCTTCACCACCTATACTCTTCAAACCTTTTAAGTCTTGAATATTTTCCAATTTATACCCAATTCAATTAACAATAATCTTCTCAATTTACAATAGGTTCTTTCCTAAAAAAAAGATCAAAACCAAGGTCCCTTAAGGAGGTTCTCAAGGAGAAGAATTCAAGACGTAAAAACCTCTTTCCGTTTCTTTTTTTTTCATTTTATTTTCTTTTCTTATTCTATCCTCACCTCCTCTGTCCAAACATGAATGATAACTCCGGAACCATATATATTCTATAATTTTATTATGTCAATGGAAAATCTAACATCATATATGTTCTCCTCTTCCTTTTATTTTAAAAATGAAAACATCATCTGTGAGGTGGCGATTTACAACCTTCATAGATGATGTGTTTTTTTTCAATTCCACCTTCAAATATGGTCCTAAAACCATTTTTATGTTTGAAGAATATTATATTATAAGTATTAAAACTTATTTAAATTTCTTTAACTAGTATATATATTTAATATTAACTAATAAAACAAAATAGTTTGTGATGATCGAAAAAATGCCAAAATAATTCAAACGATTATCACTAACGTCTTATCTAATGATTAATTATCACCCCAAATAACCAAATGAATTTTATAACCATTTAATATTATTTATGTTAATTAATAAAATATATTTTTAATTCTGGATAATTATTATCATTTAATATGAACCTTCATACTCTTATACAAGTAAACCAATCCTGAAAACCAAGAAAATGAACACTCCCAAACGATGGAATTAAACTTTATAACTCATATAAAAAGCCATAAATGAACTTAATAAAACTAAGATAAATAAAAGAAATGTATAAAATGTTATGAATTAATTAATTAATGGATTTAATTTTATTATATAGGATATTAAGATCAAGTGCAGAACACTTTCAGAAATAAAGTAAGGGATTCTCCCCGAACTTCCATTTTTCATTTGGGTTATGCTATCCCTCATTTACCCCAATGTAATTATTATTTATTTTTATATAATTAATCTAAATTTTATGAATATTTTTCAAAATCATGTATCCAAATAATTTCATCCTTTTTTGAGGGAAAATAATTGACTTTATAAGGTTCCCTTATCAACACTTCCGGAAATGCAAGCCCGATTTTAGGGAATTTCCCAATTTATTAACTATTTTAATTTGCACTCCATAATATGTTTTAAGCCACCATTATTTTTTATAAAATCAATAATTTTATCATGAAAAAATATATTTGTTCTTTTCCAGTTTTATACAAATTATTTTCCAAAATAAATTTTCTTTCCAAAGTAAAAGGGTATCTATCTCAAGAATTCCTCAATAATTTTATTAGGGTATTTTCATCTATTTAGGCACACTATGTTGAATATTATAATTAATTGGGATTTATATTTTATGATATCATATAAAATATTTTATTAAATGTTTTTTGATCAGTTTGAATTTGGGTGTGATATCTTGATTGCATTCTCCAAATTACCCGGAATGGTTGGTGATCATGTTTACTAATTGGGGAAAGTTATTTACATTTCTTATGTGTATGTTTATGTTTCAACCCATTTATATGAGTAATTAATTGGACTTAGTAAGTGATGGGTGTGGACTTTTATATCCCCTCAATGCATCGGTAGGTCTCATGAAACAAAAGAGATATGAGCTTGGCCGAGGCCTTGCTCATTTATTCTCACATATGAATTTGTATTAGGCCTTATCCATTTCTTTTTAGATTTATTGGATGAGGCCTTGATGATATATTTAATATAACTATCATTATACATTCCCTCATTATGATATTGTTAATTGATAATCCATGTGATAATTCAAATAGTATAATATCCATGTTTAAGTTTCATTCTCATAATATTATTTATATGGAAATATTTATATAGCTTTTATTCCTTCCATGTTTTTATCAAGTTTATATTTTAATAAAATGTGATATTCACCTTGCCTTATTATTTATGTTTATATTCCATTGTATTTATTAGACTTACTAATCATATAATATAACCCCTTTATTATGTTTTATTTTTCCCCAATATGTGAAGATATATATTATGAATGACTTTTATAGATGATCTAGGGGTTTTTTGGGTGTTTTAAATAGAGTTTCTATGTTTTTTTTTTCATTTTTAGTTGAATTATAAAACTTATGTTTGTATATGGTCTTCCAAAAGTACTAAACTATTTAGTCCTTAGGGATATGATCGCTTGTTTATTATACCAATGTAATAAAATAGGTACTAACTTAAGGCTACTGATGTTGGGGTCATCACATACCGACTCGATTCCTTCCACTGTTTTCATCAACTTTAAATCACCACTCACCTAAAAATAGTCAAAATCATATTTCTTAGTTTCATTTAAGAATTACCTCAAGGTTGATGTCTTCAACAGGGTTTATCACTCCCGTTTCTCCCTTGGTCCACTCTCATTTGAACTTATACACACTTGGTGTGCATCTTCTTGACTATTTTTGAGTCACCAAAAATTGGAAAAACTGACCATTCCATGGTCATATTCCCCATGGTAGTTTAATGGTGGGATCCTTATGGTATCTTCATTCATAGGTGCAAAAAACAATTTCCTCACCCACGGTGACCATGGCTAATCCGTGCAGTAGGTTGGAATCTTCAATAAACATGTTCAATTAAGTGGATATGGCCCTTATGTAGTAACTTTATAAGACCTTTGAATTCTAGTTTCACTTGTAATGTGGTCAATTGGTCTTCCTTCAAGCAGAAACTTGACATGTACACTTAAGTGACCACACCTAATTTATATAACAACTTAAAATTACTTACGGTGAGTTGAACTGCTACCCAAACTCTTCATACACAACAACCTTGAAAAAAGTTTTACAAATGATCATTAATTGATTCGGGATTGAAAATAATAATAATAATAATAATAATAATAATTTAATTAATTAAGAAGAAAATAATTCAAAGAATGGATTACAAACAAATTACAAACTTAAATATTCAAATAATTGATTTGGGTGTTAGGGTGGTGAACTCTCCACACTCCTTAGATTAACTTATGCATTGGAGGTGAATCAATTAAATTTTATGTGTAGTATTTTATTTATTTTTTTATTTATTAAATTAAATTATTTCAAATTGATCTATATAATACCTGAGATTTTACTATTATAAATAAACACTTTATTAAAAATACCCAATGTATAATACATGTTCTTTTATTTCATACTAATAATATAACACAAAACTATAAAATTTCATTCTTTATAGTGGTTATGAATAGTGCTATAGAACACATACAAATATACAACAACACCATAATCTTGAACTTTGGAGGATTATATTCTATATAGACTAACAAAAATAAAATATTTATTGATATTATGAAGAAATAATAAGGAATGAAATTTAAATGATATAAAAAATAATAGATTGAGATTAATGACATTATAAGTTAGAGTGAAGTGTATTTACAGGGGTAATATAAACGTTGGAAGGGTAAAGTGATCATTGGATAATAACTTAGCTATATGACTGTTGTAATAATAATGTGATAATTTTAAATATTATTGTATAATATAATACATACAATAATTTTTTAATAGTATAATAAATAATTAAAAATAATATATATTAATCAATAAAAAATAATATAATTTCATACATATGTCTTAGAGTAAGAATAAAATTTATTAAAAGAGTTTTTGACACCAAACACATGATTTTAAAATAAATTGAGGGTTTTATTTAATAATTTAATTTACCATATCTATAAATAATTATTTTAAAAAAATAGACTTAAAATTTAGAATCATCATATTCAAATTATCCAATGGTGAATTTTTGATAATTTTATGAAATGGTTTATTTTTCAAGAAAATAGTTAAATACAATATGAATATGGTATGTATTATAAATTCATTTTTATATAAAAAATCTATAATAATTAATATCAATGAATCTATGATAAAAAATAAGTTAATTTATAGAAATAATATATTTTAAATTATTAAGATCAATTTATAAACCTATAATGTACTTTAAAATGTCTAAAAAGTAAATTACAATTTTAAAAATAATTCTTTGTGAAAAAATTACAATTTTTTTAGAAAAAGAAATATTAAAACATGGATTTATATTCTCTAATGAATAAATGTCAAAAAACGATGCCTTACATTTAATATATCATGAATTAAAACCATGATAAAGATAATTGTTTTAATTTTACACATCCTAGATTTTCAAATTTGAAATCCCAAAAATAATAAAAAAAATTCCCACATTTTTTATAAGTAGAAACCCATATTCCCATTCCTTTTCATTATAAATATAAAAAACAGATATCACCTCTTAATTTCTCCCTTAATAGTGTTCCCAAGGATATCTTAAGGATCTAAAGAGTTTTTTCCCATGTTTCAGGATGCTACTTAGTAAAGTTAGGGTTCTTAAGCTCCTCTTTTCTTTTACTTTTTTAAATACTTTTAAATTAATTAAATTTTCATATCAAATGTTTTGATAATATATAACCAATTTCCCCTTCTTATAATATTAATGATATATTAATTTTCTCTCTCATTATACCACATTCATTTCTCATTACAATACCAAAATATTTCCATAGACATTATCTAAATCCCTATTAATGTTTTGTGTTTGTAGTGTCATGGATGGATTAATTTTTAAGAGAGAGATTTATTTATAAGTATGGATGATAAAATATAGATGGTTGGGACTTTATTGGTTTTATTATGAATCAAACTCGATTTTAGCATAAGTTCTCCATTTCCAACAAAACATACTAACCTGGATGCTTATCTTTATGACAATTCTATATCTATAATGCATATAAAATATGTGAGACACATTATAATAATTTATATAAGGGATTTTTACACCCTTTCTTAGGTATCCTACCATTTCAAAATATTACAATCTTTAGTTAATAAATTTTTTATAAATAAAATTTTAATTTTATTGTAAAGGATAGAGCCACTAAAGACTGGGTTCAAGGGGGTTTAAAATGGTGAAGACCATGGAAATCTGTGCATATAATGATATTAAATTAAGAGATAAGATAACCAATACTCGAGAATACTCTAAGGGTGTTAATTAGAAAACATTTAGAGGCTAAGAGATCCACAAATATATTTTCCTCACACCAAGTGTGTGTAATAACCACATAATGACTAGTGATCCTGATGCATTCCCTCAAAAGATACTGATTAGACCAGTGGATAGGGGAATGACCCTTTAATAACTTAACTACAAATGAAAAATTATATTCCATAGAGGAGAGAGTTTGGTTAAACCTTATTGATATCCTTATTTGATGAATGCACCCCATAATACTACTCCATTATCATCTATTTAATAAGGATACTTTTCTTTTCATTGTGAATATCCTATAGTTTCTAATTTGATATAGGGATATTCACCCAAATGACCATAATATTTCATTGAACTAGGAAATATCAACAATCCATATATCCACTGTTTAATATGGATAATTATAGAATACTTAGCCATGTTTATGCATAAGGTTATTTTTGGAATATTATATATTGTATTGGTTCATAATTATTTTTATATGATGGATGCTTTTGAGTTATTATGGGACTATTTGGGATTGAAATTTTATATCCCCTCACTTCCCCAGCAGGTTTCATGAGAAAAACTAGCCAGGGTATTTGGTATATGCCTACTCATTTATGTGTGATGTCTTGGAATTTGGCCTTTAAGATATTATTGTGATGTATAGTATTCTGAATTCCATCACTACGTGATCATTTATTTTTATCCATGTTATTATTTATTACTATTGTTCTATCATTATTGGCACTGAAAAATGTGTTCCAACTACTTATATAGAAGTCGTGATACGATCCTCACTCGGATGACACAAGTAAAGTATAGGAAAAAAAATATTTGTATGTACAAAGAAGATGAAAATGGGATCTCATGTTCTATATGACTACTTACACATTGAGGAATAGAGATTTCTAAAAACCATTGACCAATCTGGTGATAGGGTGGTTAGAACCTCCCACTGGAAAAGGCCATTTATTTAATCCATTTATGATGAAAATAGGTTCATAAAGACCATAAACCCCATTTGTTTTGGAATTATAGGCACCTTATAGACTTAGAAAATACCTATTATTAGAAAACCCATAACTATGGGTGTAGTTTGTTTTATAGGCTTTGATTTGACTTCTTGTGGAGCCCAAACCGACACCCATATAAAATGTTGTGCCTATTTAAAGTTGGAAGGAATTTTCTAAAATTATGATTTTGTGGAAAGGTGAACTCTACATGCACGCCCTAGTCACATGTTCCTAGATAACCCAATCCTAGAAATGTAGATAAGTCAATTATATAAAGTCTCAAATCATGCGCTCAACAGTCATTCACACAAACTATTAGTGCACCCTTGTTGCGCACCTAGGTTTCCTTGTATGAAGTGTCAAACCATAGTGTTTTTGTAAACCAACATCTCTAATTGACCCTCATAATCCCTATTCTACCATGACCTATAAATATATCCCATTGAATTCCATTTTACACTCACAGATAGAAAGAAAATATATACAAGCTCGCCACACCCAAGTCATTTATCCTCCCTTCAGGTGAATCTGAAGTCTGAACCTAATAGAAATAATTCTTAGGTGATCAAACACTAAGGTTACACATTCCCTAGACTCCATATAATTACTATACTATGATGTTAGGTTCCTTATCCAACTTAAGGTACTAAAATATAGGACTATACTCCCTATAAATATAGAGGATCAAAAAATATTATTCCATGCACCCTGGTCATCCTTGAGGTATCTCGTTATGGAAAACCATTACCTCGGTATCCCTACCAAGGAAAATCTTTACCCAGAACTCCCCACTAGGGAGAGTGGTTTTCCATGCCTCCCTACTAGAGATAACCTTATCCCAAGAATCTCTATTATGCAGAACCTTTTCCCATTCTTCTCTCTTGGGGAGAACTATCACCCCAACTTCCAATATTAGGTCAAACCTTCTCCTAGGACTCTCTACCAGGGTGAACCTTCACCTAGGCATCCCATAATAGGGTAAACAATTTTCCAGGACTCCCTACTAGAGAAGAACATCTGCCAGGTATCTATACCATAGTTCTCCTTCTCCCAGGTCACCTACCTGG
Source organism: Viscum album (assembly GCA_963277665.1). NCBI lineage: Eukaryota > Viridiplantae > Streptophyta > Magnoliopsida > Santalales > Viscaceae > Viscum > Viscum album. The sequence continues at coordinate 1,712,729,718 of OY728143.1, forward strand.
GATCCTCATTCACCTAGTCCTCCTCTTTAGGTGTAATCCCCAACCATGTTCACATTAATGATGCCATCAATTTGACTCATTAATTATTTCAATATACACTATGGACCTATTACAAAGTGTAATAACTAACCATACCCTCATATATAATTACTAACCAATATGTTAATATAGAAAGGGACACCTATGTGCAAGTACCACACATACCTTTTCCAGGAACATTTCACCCAGTAGTCCTCGTTGCATGAAATTAAATTTTATGGTATGGTACTATCACATGACCTTCAGCTATACAGTTTTAACTACATGGTCTTTGACTCATATTATCCAATATACATAAGACACCTCTTCGAGGTTAAACCCAACACTCCATTTTCATGGTGGTAATACCTTAAAGGACACACATTGTTCATTATCACTTGACCTTAAAAGGTACAACACATCCCATTAAGTGGCACTAAACTATGTGGGTTCTAATTCCCTTCATAGTGATATGTAAGAAGTCCCTCTAATGGGATTTATCCCAACATAAAAACATATACCTCCTCCCTATATGGTGATAAATTCTAGAGCACTCAGCTATGTAACTTCAAAACATAGTAGAATAACCATGTAAAAGAAATTGGGATAACCTATGATATATAAAAACATTCACATTGATGCATGATTTTGATCAAATATTTAATATGGAGGTAACCACTCCCACACTATAATTTGAGAAGGATTTATGAAATTAACTTAAATATATAAGATATTCTAATAGTAGGAAACACCCCCACCCTAAAGGGTGTGATTAGCCTGACCTCCCATCCTCTTAACCAACATGCAACCCATAGTATCACTTTAAAGTCCTTGTTAACACAAACCATTAAAATTCAGGTCAGTATAAATTCAATACAAATGCATGAAGTGCATGTTGTAGGAACAATAGATGACATGAATTCCATTAACCATAGATGGTCGAGTGATATTAGGAATCAAGAATTATATTTCATACATCACAGTCAATGAATTTTGTACATCAAAAAGATTCATCCATGGATATGAGGATATAAACCTATGTGTGACATAAAGATAAATAATGAAGAATTAATACTACCCCATGTATTACTTAATGTACTTTAAATTTACAATGTAATGTAATTTACATGTATGTATCTATCCTCCTAAGACTACTAAACCATTAGACCTTGTGTAATGAAATACCTTATATTTTGAACCAATGTAATAAATTACCACCATATTTGGGTTATTAGAGTCCTTATTGTTACAGTTGGTAACTTAGAAAGTTTAGTAGAAACCTTAGGAACTATATTTATAAGATCATATTTATAGAACATAAACCTATGACAAACCTTTTTTAAATTAAATAAATTTATTTGTAATTGATAGAATACTTGAAATACATTTTAAAAAATATATAATAATTATATAATTTGATTCAAAATTCATAGTGTTATTCATGAACTAATTAAGTATATTCTATTTTTTAGAAATTATGCCTAATAGAAGGAACAAAAACCATCTCAACACCCATAATCAGAGTATGGTTTACACTCCTAAACAAACCAATGAAGATAGTGTTTGATCTAAAGAGATTATCACTATATTAAGAATTTTGACTTAGTTTATAACAAATAACATTACCCATATGGAACAACCCATTTCCTCTCAAAAAGTTATAATAACATTGGATCATTTCTTGAGGAAGAAACCTCTATCTTTTAATATATCCACTAATCCATTAGTGACAGAGAAACAAATAAATTTTTTAGTGAATACATTCCTCACATTAGGATACTGTGAAATGGAGAATGTTCTTTATTGATGTTTATCATATGAAGGGATATTCCAATCAATTACGTTCAATGATTAAAAAAATAAGAAAGAGTAAGAGATATAAATCATTGAATGGAATAATTTTATGGTGATATTCTTTAAAAAAACCCTCGAGAGAAAAGTAATGCTATGGAAAAAATTACAAAATTTAAGAAAAAAGAAAGAGGAAGTGATTACTAATTATGAGGATAAATTTATAACGTTAGAAATACATGCTTTAGATTTTATATAAAATATTTAAAGTAAGATTGATCACTTATTTAATATATTAAAACCAAGTCTAATAAGTGAATTGAACCGTGAAAAAATTTCAATATATGAATGGATAATGAAATGTTTTATAGAGATCTAGAAAGAGTTATCAAAGTATTATATTTTCATAGGAAATAAAGAAAATAAGAGGATGGATGAATGCCATGTTGAAATAAATTTAGAAAATAAGAAGAAGAGAATGATGCAACAATCGAAGGGGAGGAAGTCAATGTTGGAGTAGGCTGGATCGGTGCTTTGACAACGTCCACGCCATCTCCAAGTATCTGAATGCGAAGGTGAACCACCTGACATGAAGTATATCTAACCACTCTCCGCTCCTATTAACTCCTTGCAAAATGAAATTTGTGCATGATAATTTCAAGTTCTCCATCCAGTGGGAAAGTAATCCGAAATATCATCCAATGGTCAAGAGCAGCTGGAGAGATCCCCCTAGAGTCCATGCATGGGTGTCTATCCAACATAAGTTGAGACACATGAATCAAGAACTCTTGGTGTGGGCTAGGTCTCATATCCCCTGGACTAGGAGATGGAGGCATTAAAACATAAAATCCAAAGCCTGGAGGCTAGGCTAGAGAAGATATGGGATGAAGGGAGTCTCGAAAAACATGCGGAGTTGAAATGGCGGTGTTGGTGCTCTCTCTGGAGCGACAAGCGAGGGTTCAGTCTAGGGTCAAGTGGCTGAAGGAAGGATATAAGAACACTACATACTTTCATGCATGCATTAGGGAGAGGAGTCATGTTGTCAAACCCAATATCGTGATGGAGAATGGCTCATTTTCGGATGACGCGGAGGTGGTCGGGGATCTGGCATGATCGTTCTTTAAAGATCTCCTTGCGGGTACTAATGTGAATATGCCTCGAGGTTACCCTTTGGGGGAGGCCGAACATTGAGAGGGGATTTTGAATACTATATCTGCACAGGAGAATGACTTGCTGGAAGGTATCCTAGATGAAGGGGAAGTGCATGCGGCTGTGTGGAACTTGAATCCGGACAGTGCGGTAGGTTCCGATGGTTTCCCGGGCTCCTTCTACAGGGGCTCCTGGGTGGAGGTAAAATGTGACCTTATTTCTTCCATACATGATTTCTTCCAAGGGGGTGGCCTCCCATGGATAGCGTATGTGACTACTTTGGTCCTCCTGCCAAAGATAAAATACCCCTCCTACCTCTCTCACTACCGGCCCATGAGCATGTGTAACTTCCCCTATAAGGTTCGGGCGAGAATCCTTAATAGGTTGATGGCCAGCTTCCTTCCTTAGTGGATAGCCTTGGAGCAGCACGTTTTTTTCAAAGGTCAATCAATCCAGGGAGCTGTGGTGATGTCACAGGAGCTGTTGAGAGATCTGAATACCCCATCCCGTGGCTCCAATGTAAAGATCAAGCTGGACATTAATAAGGCATATGAAAGGATGGAATGGGGATTCATTAATAGAGTTCTTGCGAAGATGGGAGTATCTTAATGGGCCTAAGATCATATTTTTAGGTGCGTGTGTTCGTCGTGGATGGTAGTGTCATTTATGGGGAGAACACATGGCTTCTTCAAACTGTTCATGGACTTCGGAAAGGTGATCTGCTATCTCTGAGTTTATTTATTATCATGTAGGACACTCTGAGTAGGATGGTGAATAAAAGAGTTTTCACAGGATCCATTCGGCCATACTGGAGGAATTTCATCCTTCCCCCAGTGTCACATTTTTTGTTTTCTAATGATTCCACTGTGTTCATGAATGCCAGGTGGAGCTCCCTACAGGCGCTGAATATGATCCTCACAGAATACTACTTCTGGAGTGAACAACTCATCAACAGGGAGAAGAAAAAATTCTATGTCCCTGTCTCATGCAATCTGAGAAGGGTGGCTAGGATGAGTAATGTGTTGGGAATGGGGAGAGGTTCATTCCCCATGGAATTCCTTGGTGCCCCTGTTTCTGCAGGTTGGCTGTGGAACAGGGATTTCGACAAGGTGGTGAAAAGATTTTCGGATCACATTCTAAACTGGAAAAATCACTTTCTCTCCTTCGGAGGATGGATCACCCTGGTGAATAGTGTTCTCTCAGCAATCCTGGTGCATTATTTGGCCTCCACGCGTGTGTTGAATGGGGTTATTAGTTTCATCGACAGTATTCTTGTGCACTTAATATGGGATGAGTCAGGCGAGGGGAAGAGACAATGGGTGTCATGGGGCAAGATGGTCTGGCCCATCTGTGAAGGGGGAATCAATGTCAGGAGTATGGAGGATACAATCCACTTCATGCATGCGAAGCTTGCATGGGAGTCCATTGAAACATGCTCCTTATGGGGGAAGAAGATGTCTCAGAAATATAAGGACGATACATATTATGGTTCAGCAAGGGGGATGGAGTTATGGGCCTTGGTGTTTAACATCATTTTGGCTCTCCTCCCTCTCTCATGATGGATTTTCAGGGAAGGGAGCATACTCTTTTGGAACCAAAATTTGGCGGGTGAAGTAATGGGCTACCCGGGATGTCCGACCCCCACTATCTCCTGCAGGAAGGCTAGTTCGTATCCCCTGTTCCACAGGTCGGTCATGGACACCTCTCAGCAAGAAGTATTCAACTCTATGGTTATTAACTCTAAGTAAGATAGATGCGTTTATACACCCTCCATTTCAAGGAGGTTCAACTCTAAATATTTCTACAGGACGAACGTCCTACATGGGAAAAATGATAGGTGGAATAGTATGTCCTGGTGTAACAAGCTTCTGGTGAAACTCAATTTACTTACTTGGAGAATACGTGATAAATATATCCCCTCTTATGACCATATTAAATGTATTGGAATCATTCTTGCATCATGTTGCCAATGTTTCATGAAAAAAGGTGAAGAGAGCATGAATCACATCTTATTTGAAGGAGAATGGGCTCGGCACGTCTGGAGGTTCTTTAGAGTTCACACAGGATTCCATGAACAAGGTGGAAATGTTGATCTTTTTATAGAGCACTGGTTCCAAGAGGCAAATGTGTCAAAGATGAGTCAAAGGTGAGAGCCACCATCTTTAAATCGATCTTCTAGTACTTATGACAAGCTTGGAACCGAGCTAGATATGAGGGGATCAACTCCACTGGTCGATCTGTGGTAGTAAGTACCCGCTTCTTTTTGATCGACTTTATTGGAACCATGGGCATTGGTAGAGATATGTCGGCCCTGCGTGTGCTGAAGGATCCATTGAGGAGGGCCGCCTAGAATGGTGAGGAGGAGCAGGGAAGGTAGATTCATTGGATTCCTCCAAGTGATGGGATCAAGATTAATACTGAGGGCTCCTATGTGTTGGGTGACATGCGAGGGGGAGGCGTTATTCGGGACTCCAAAGGGAGTCTTGTGATGGCCTTCTTAGATCACTATGGTAGCGGATCATCAATACGGGTGGAACCAATGGCGGATCTTACAGGCCTATCTTTATGCAGCCTCAGGGGGCATTTTCATTACCCACATGGAAATAGACTCTATGATTATCCATGATTCTCTTCACGGAAGAGGCACCATACCCTGGTCAATCACTTATACAATTAGACTGTGTAAGTTACTCATCAATGACAACATTAGTATTTCAAATACATGGCGATAGGGGAACAAAGTGGTGGACTATATGGCCTCTATTGCGGCCCCTGGTACGTGGGTGATGTGTCTTACTAGTGTGTCTAGCATGAAACTGTATGGGGTGAACCTTATATGGGGCAATGACCTTGAGATCCATTATTTCCCTCCCCCATAATATGGGTTTTTTGTTTGTTTGGTCCTTCAAGGATCCCCTTTCCACCTTTTCATGAATAAAAATTATAATGTTGGATGAAAATTTGATGCTTTAAATGATGAGATAGTATGAGATTTTTTCATAAACTCAAAATTAGCTAAGAAATTATTTTATTCTATATCTACACACTCTTTTAAAACATTTAAGCTTGATAATAACATTGAATCATTACTTGATACATTAAGGAATGAGTTTTTAGTAAAAACACTTTGTGGAAATATTATTACAATGAAAATATATTTGGATGTTTCAAACCTATTTGGTGTACCAATGGTTTAATTTGACATAATTCTTAGGATGGATTAACTCTTAAATTATAATTTAAATATTTTCCATTTAGTGAAAGAGGTTACAATTTGTGAGGCTAGCACATAATCAACTCTTTTTAAAAGAGATATATAATTTCCTAAGTCTTATTTGGATCCACCTTTGGTTTCCCATATTAATGAAATTGTTAGATAAGAAGAAGACAAAATAAATTCAATGGATGAAAATTATATCCTAACAATAAAAGGTGTATTTATTTTGTAAGAATATATCAATCTATTTCCTGAGTAATTACCTGAAAATCCACATGATCATGAAGTTGATTTATCTATCAAAATTATCTCTGATTCAAAACCCATATCTAATCCACCAAATATAATGGATATAGTTGAATAAAATAAATTACTACAAGAGTTTTGTGATAAGGGATTCATATTCCCTAGTTTCTCACCTTGGGGAGAACCCATCCTATTTATAAAAAAAATATGAATCTATGAGGTTTTGTATTGAATATAGGGAAATAAATGACATTTATATTAACAATAAATACATTGATGACATTTTTAATAAACTACAAGGGGGTCAAAACTTCTCAAAGATTGATATTTTTGCTGTTTATCATTAATTAAAAGTTAATAAGGATGATATACATAAGGAATTTTTAATATGATGTATGAAAATTATATGTTCATAGTAATGTATATTTGATTAAAAAATTCACCCTCTATATTTATGGATATGATTAATATAATATCCATGGATTACCTTGATAAATTTCCTTTGGTATTAATTTATGGTATGTTGATATAATTTAAAAAATTTGAAGAGCATGAGAACCATTTATGAATTTTTCTTGAGACTCTTAGAGTAAAGGAGCCGTATGGGAAATTTAGTAAGTTTTAATTTTAGATTCAATACGTTTCCTTTCTTAGACATATAGCCTCTAAGTACGAGATATATATTGAATCCTCAAAGACTAAGGTGGCTAAAAAATTTCCAACACTAAAAAATATAACTAAGATGTATATTTTCCCTAGTTTAGCTAGTTACTATTGATGATATGTTTAAATTTTTTCTTGAATAGACAATGCATTAACCAAGTTAACATATAAAGGATTCAAATTAAAATGTTTAATGTAATGTGAATAAAATTTTGAATAAAAAAATAATACATTGATCAATGAACTAGTATTAACTTCACCAATGGAGAAGGATTTGTGATATATAGTGATTCATCAAAGAAATATCTAAGGTGTGTCCTTATAAAAAATGATATAGTTTTGATTAAAATTAATGAAAATAAAAACCCATAAATAAAATTATCCAACTAATGATATAGAGTTAAATACTATAATATTTTCATCAAATATATATATAAATAATCTGTATAGTGAAATATGTGACAAATATATAGATAAAAAAATTATAATTATATATTCACACAAAGGGATCATAACATGGTACAAAGGATGTGAATGGAACTACTTACATAGTATGGACTTGTTATAAACTACCACCCTGAGATTGGAAATGAGGTGGTAGATGCATTAAGTTGGAAGGAATATAGATTTTTATTCATTATAATGATTGAAAAGGATCCAATACTCATGGATTTGGTATGGATGGTCATGTAAATTATTAGGTAAGGAGAAACACCATTATTTTTCTAAGTAATTGTATGATTATATTTACTAAAGAAGATAAAAAGGATCAACAAGAATAAAAGCATCTTAAAAAATATTAAATCCCTAAAATATGGGAGATTGACATACTTTATCTATGAAGATTGAATATTGAAGTTTAGATAAAGACTATGTACACCAATTATACCTGAGTTGTAGAGGGAATTACATAATAAATATTATGGATTAAAATTATCTATCCACCGTGGTAGCATAAATATGTATAGGTATTTAAGAGAAAATTTCTAGTGAGATAACATAAATCAAGAAATTTATAACTATGTTCCAATATGTTTGGTATTCCAACATGTAAATGATGAGATAAAACTACCAAAGGGTGTCATGAAATCCCTATACTAATATGGGAATGAGATAATATCACAATGTACTTTTTTACTGGTCTTGTTAATATATCTAAGTGGAATGATGAAATATGGATTATTGTGTATTTTCTTATAAAGTTTTCACATTTACTAGAAATAAGGGAGGATATTTCCCTTGGGTGAGTTTCATATCTATATATTCATGAAGTTGTGACACATTATGGTCCACCTATGTAAATTACGTCTGATCATGACCCTCATTTCACATAAAAAGTTTATAGTATTATTAATAAGGCTATAAATATTCAGATATATTTGAGAATCACTTATAATTCTCAAATAAAATTGTAACATAGAATTACTATCTAAAAATTAGAGTTCATGATAAGCTCATTCTCATTTGACTTCCAAGGAACTTGGGATCAGTATCTACCTATATTGTAAATTTCATAAAACAAAATCTATTATTAGATCATATAAATAGAACCATATAAGGCTTTTATGGAAAAATATTTCATATTACATCCGATTAGGATGAAATTGGGGAAAGGATTTTAAATGATCAAAAAATAATTAAGGATACAATTAAGAAATTTTGATCCATCTAGAATCATATCAAGATGGTTCAAAAAAGATAGAAAATCTATGTTAATTATTAGAGGTAGGCATTGAAATTTCAATTAGCTTATTATGTTTTCTTGAAGTCATATCCATGAAAGGGATTTATAAGATTTAGTAAGAATTAAAATATAAGTCCAAGGTGAATTGGTCCTTTTGAAATTTTAGAGAGAAATGGAGATGTGACTAATCATTTGGATATGACACCCAACCTCTCTAAAGTGTATGGTTTCTTCCATGTCACATTATTAAGAAATTACATACTATATCAAACATAATTACTCACCACCAAATAAATTTAGTAAGAGTTTGACTTTTCCTATAATGAATATCTTATCTGATCTGGTAAGTTAGTTTTTTCATTTAATATTTGGATAGATGAATAGTTTTTTATGCATTTTGAATTTTGGAAATGTTTTCACTACTTGAAAGGGTGTTTCCATGATTGTTTTTTTTGTAAGTTTTCCTACTAAACCATTTAAAGTGGGTTTTCTAGATAATATATTACTTGAGTTAGATAATAGTAAAACAAAAAACTAAAAAATTACATTCCCTATTGTGGCTGCAAGTAGTGCTTGATAACACATAACAATTAGAGCAACACTATAATCTTAAAATATAGAGGATTGTATTATATAAATAATAGCAAAAATAAAATATATATCACTATTATGAATAAAATAATAGGAAATTTAATAAAAATGATATAGAGATCTATATAATTATATGATTTAAAAGTTAGAATAAAGTGTATTTATAAGGGGTAATATGACCGTTGGAAGGGTAAAGTGACCATCTAAATAGTAACTTAACAATATGATTGTTGGAAAAGTAATGTGACACTTATACATATAAGTGACCAATAAAATACATAACATAATTTATAAATAATATAATAAATAAATCAATTAAATATATATATATATATATATTTATCAATGAATATGAATGTAATTTCACACAAATATCTTAAAATATGTATAAAATTTACTAAAAAAGATTTTTTCGTTCCACTTGATTTTGAAATACCCCAATTGTTTAATTTAATAAGTAAATTTCTAATATATATGAAATTATTCTGATAAAAAGGACTTTAAATTTATAATCATCATGTTGAAATTATAAAATAGTTTTTTTTATAATTCTATTTAATAGTTAATTTTTTGTGTAAATAATAAAATATAATATGTATATCTAATATGTATTATGAATTTATTTTGATGTAAAAAATGATTTAATTATTAATATAAATGAATACATGACAAAAAATATTTCAGTTTATAATAATAATTTATTTTAAAGTATTGAAATAAAGTTCAGAATCTATAATGGAATTTACCAGGTCTATAATGGAATTAAGGTTTTAAAAAAAATTGTGTGGAAAAATAACATTTACGTGGAAAAATAAATATTATAATAGTGATTTCAATTATCAAATAAATAAATGTCAAAAACCATGCCTTATATTTTAAACACCATGAATTAAAACATTAGTAAATCTAATATTCTTTAATTTTCTACAATCATGATTTTTGAAGGCTAAGTCAAAAAAATATTTAATATTCTCCCACATTTTATATAAATACCCACCCATTATACCATTCATCTTTACACTAAAACCATTGATCAAATTTCACCTCTCCATTTCACTATCAATAGTCCTCCCAAGGACGTTTTTAGGATCTAATGAGTTCTTTAAAAAAAATAGGTAACTACTTGGAAAGGTAATAGTTATTAATATCATATTTTCATTTCCATTTTAAAATACTTTTGAATTAATTATATTTAAAAATAAAATATTTTTATACTATATTACCAATAATCCATTATTTTAATATTAATACGATATTATTATTACATCTCAGTATACCACCTTAATCTTTCGTTATAATTCCATACTATTTTCATAACCATTATTAAATTCCTTATTAATTACATTTATTTTTGGTTTTGTGGATGAATTATTTATAAGAGTTGAATTTTGTCTACAGAAGGATGGATATGATGTATCTAGTAGGGCCTCTATCAGATTTAAAGTTTATTAAATTATATTTTGAAACAAGTTCACCTTTTCCATCAAAGTATATAGACTTTTAGGTTTCTAATTAAGGAATTTTTTTATCCTTAATACATATCAAATATGTGTGGTACATACGTCTAATTTATAGAAGATATTTTTTCAACCATTTAATTAACTTCATAACATTGAAAAATATTATAATATTTGGTTAATACTTATTGATATTCTAATTAAATTAATATATCATACCCTAATAATTCCATCTTTGTCCCATTGATATGGATACTTTCTTTTTTATTGTGAATATAATTTATTATCTAATTTGATTGAGAGATATTTACCTAGATGGACATATTTTTTTATTTAATGGATAGAAATAGACAATCCATATATCCATTATTTATATATAGATAAATATTGAATACTTATGTGTGTTTATGTATAAGGTTCTTAATATGACATTATATATTTTATTTTCTACTCATTCTTTTTATATGATGGATGCATTAGACTTGTTAAGTGATAAGTGGAGCCCTTAATGCATTTGTAGGTCTCATGATATAAACTATCTTGGGTATTTTCTATATGTCTATGCATTTATTTATGGTGTATTGACATGAAACATTGATGACATGGTTATGATGTCTGACATTATGCCCTCCACCATTATGAGATCAATTATTGTTTCTTTGTAGATAAATTATGATCATATTATAATTTATATGTAATTATTTGGTTATATATTACTTTCATATCATGTATGTATTATTAGATTTTGTTTTATTCTATCCCTTTACAAGAATCTAAGCTCAAACTTTATATAGTTTCCCCATTTCCCTAGAAAACCATGAAGATTACTATGTGTGAAATAAGGATAATGTTAGGTTTGGTGTGAGAACTACACTATCCCTTTCCTATAATATCATGTATGTCATGTTTTGGAATAGAATTTACAATTAATGATGTAGATGAATATAGTACATTGAAACCATGAATATCTCATTTTAAAACAATAAGTCAATTAACTAGAAGTTCAATAGGTGGAAGGGTCAGTTTATTGGATGTAGTAGTGTGTGTTGAAAAAAAAGTAATAGGATCCTTGAGATTTTAGATCAGTTGAGGTTCGTTGGAATGTGAATTCACTAGAAGGTGATTCCAGGAAATGGGTAGTGAGTTCATTATAAAAATGAGTTCACTAGAAGAAATGAGAGAAACTATATGGATTTGATCTGATAGATAGATCATAATAGAGTTAGAGTGAGGGAATTTTTAGGAGGAACTTTTGATGAATTTACTCTGGATAATGGTTATGTTTCTAAATGAATAAGTGAGGTGGATGGAAGGGGAATCTTCTGGTAACTAAATGAAATTTTAAAAAAGGTGAAGGAAGAGTGGAAGTTCATATGTTCCATAAAATATAATTATGGTATGGGTAATTAATTACTAGAGGATGTAAAAAGTTTATATTCATCAAAGTAATTGGAGTGAAGCAGTGATGATGTTAACTATTCAACAAGATTTGGTGTCACTACAACAAATGATATAGGGAAATGATGGTTACATGATACAATATAGGATCTCCCATGAAAGTCAGATACTAGTGCTGATTGGATGGATGGATGAGCCCACTATATAAGTGTTATTGTTCTATATGTGAAAAGTGATTGAAAACAACTGAAATATGTTGGCGTGGAAAGGAAGAAGTGTCTCTATAAAGATAACACATGGGAATATCCGAGTGTTATAGGATAAAGTGTCAAAGGTGGAGGTTAAATCCAAGAAGGGTGGAGACTATAAGGGGTATAATGAAAGATGGAAAAGCTAAGTAATTTATGAGACTTCTTCTAGTAGTTTGCATAGGTTTTTTGAAAATTGATGTCCCTTGTAACTTAGTTTTATGTTTTAATGAATGAAAGTTATGCTTCCATTCTCTCATTGATGTATGACATAAATTCAAAACCACATAATCCTTATGTGTTCTCTGTTTGTGTATATGCTTGCATGTGTGTGTCCATTGTGTGCTATTTTTTATATATATTGGACAAAAGGAAGATCATGAGGTGACTAGAAACCGAGGTGGGGGATGAATCGATGTGGTGGATGGGGTGCTTGGTATTCTTAGGTTTAATATTTGAAGTCATGGGGTATGGTTTGGTTGGAATATGTGTCGCTCCCTATGGTTAATGTTACACTGAACTAGATTATTGGAATAAATAACTTCCAATGATTTAAACTTACATCCTTATCCCTAATAAATTGTATCAATTATTGGTTTTATCGTTAAGTGTAAGAGAATGGTTGCAAGGTTTATAGTGGAAAATTTTATCAAGTCTTAGAGAAAATTTTCTATGAAGCAACATCAGTACCAGTAGGATTCTTGGATATCTTAAGTTCCCATTAGATGAAGGATTCTTGGGGTGTATTAATTTTTTGAGGTGATAGATTGAGTTTTATAGGATACTTTTAGGTTCCTCATGGATATGTGGTTTATTAAGATCCCAAAATAATTTTAAAGGAATATGGTAGTGATACTATCAATGTTGTTGGGATATCAAAAATCCAAAAGACTTGTTGGGGTAAGGAAGCATGTTCCATTCATTTGGTTTTTGATAATCCTAGAGGATTTGTAGTTCTTTTGGATAAATAATTTATTCCTGAGAAATGATACAAAACTATAAGGCCCTAAAAATTCACATGGGTTGTTTTAAATACTATAATTAGGAAAAATGATGCATGTTCCTGGTAGGAGTTTTTAGAAGAGGAATCAATTGTCAGTTCAAGTTAAGGAAAATCAATAAATATCAAAGTAATATTCCCAAAAGGTTAAAATTCTAGAGGTTCCTCAAACATAAAAAAGATATAGGTGACTAAAAGTGTTTACAAGTTTTTGTGAGAACCCATCCTAAGTAAGTTCATATGACTCTGGGGTCTTCATCAGTCAACGTTTGAAATATTGGAGCATGTGTTTGTTCCAATTTCTTTATGAATGTTGGAAGATTGATGTTTCTATACATAAGATGAAAGGAAATAGGTGTGATTCAGAACAATCCTAATTTATCATAATATGATTAGATGTAATGCATTAGAAATTTTAGAAGGGTGTGAGAATTCATGCTAGTGGTATTCATAGAGTAGGAACATATAGACATATTTTATCCTCTAGAAGGAGATGTCCAAAAAGCGTGTTATCATGTCAAGGATCATAAGACTAAAATATGGAATCTATGGAATAGTTTCCACATGAACAAAGAAGTGATATATGAGTAAGGATGATATTTTTGATTTGTATGAAGTTTTTCTTGAACTCGTTGATAATGAGTGAAATATTTGATTATATAAGCTGGCGTTCAAAACTAATGGTTTCTCTTATGGAAATAAATTGTAATTAAAAGTAAATTTATAAAAAAAATCAAGAAGAACCATGATCCATGTGGACTATAATTTGGTATAAAAGATGAGATATTGTGTATAATGTTAATGTTCTATAAGATTAATGGATTTGTTTCTCTATGGTTGAATAAGAATAACTTGGAAAAACAAAAAATGATGTTATGAAACATTTTTCCATTTGGGTAAATATATTCTAAAGGATAATACATATGTTTTGAATCTGTATAGTCATTTCTATATCACTTAAAAAGTCTATAGAAGATGTTGAAATTGTCCACATTGATACCAAAGAAATCACTACCCCAATTCATGGTGCACATTTCTTTACAAGGGATTCAATCTCCATGGAAACGATTATAATAATAATTCCAATGCCTTAAAAGGACCTCTATAATATATTTGGGATCCTCAAAGGGTTTTAATTGAGTCTAGATGTAGTGGGATTAAAGATCCATGCATGTATTAGTTTCACATATTAAAGTTTAGTGGGATTTTTTCATGATGGTGATGTAATACATTTTGAAAGTTACAAATAGATGTTAGTTTCAATGATGTTGTAAGAGTTTAGTGTTCTAGAATGATATCTAGTTTCATAACCTTGGAATAATAGAGTTTGAAATATAAACATCAGAAAATAGAGGGTCCATGGATCTGGTGAAGGATGCTTCTTTTTTATGGAATTAAAAAAAAGCATATGAAAACTTGGTTTCTATTTTCTTTATAGAAATTCAATGGAAGCATTAAGATCTGTTTCATGGTTTTCAATAGAACAAAATATTGTGGTTTTATAGAACTGAGTAGGAAATTCTTAAGTGAGATCTTGGATGGTCAAAATTATAATGGAGTAGATAACTATGTAATAACTAAAAGATAAATACAAACTGACTTGTGGGACTTTTGTGAAAGAATGAAAATAGTATTTGATTAGAAGATTATGAGAATAATTCTGAGAAAACAATTATTATGTGGGAAATTATTGGGTTTAGTGTAAAAACTATTTATTGGGTTAAGTGTTGGAAGCTTTAAAATTTCAGTCACTAGAAGTTACACTTGATGATCCAGATGGAGACATTACACAAGAACCATGGAATCTTAGATTCATGCAGCATGAGTCAGTTCAATAGAAGTTTAGTTGGTGGAAAAGTTAGTTTACTAGATATTTTTTAAGAGTTGAACTAATTTTTTACTATATCCTTAATATTTTTTATCAGTAAAAGTTTACTAGTCTATGTATTCACCAAAAGGTGAGTTTGGGTGTTGGGTAGTGAGGTCACCAGGTGGATGAGTTTATCAAAAATAGTGTGAGTATCTGGATAGATTCAATCCAATAGATGGATCAAAATGGAATAAGAGTGTGGTAATGCTGAGAAGGATGTTCCAATGCATCTACTATAGGTAATGATAATGTTTACATAAGAAGGATTAAGGTAGAAATAATTGAAATCTTCCAGTATCCAAATAGAATTATGGAGTAAGTGAAGGAATTACTGATGTTTGTACATTTTATAAACTTTGATGATGGGATGTGTAATTCTTCCACAGTGGATGTAGGAAATTTACATTCATAATAATCATTATAGTGAAGTAGAGATAAAGTGCATTGTTTATTAGGAGTTGGATGTTAATGCAATAAATGCTATAGGGAAATAGAGGTAGAATATTCCAATGGAGGATCACCCATGAAAGTTGGATGGAAATGATCATCAGATGATCTATTGCACCAATTATATAAGTGGTATTGGTATACATATTGAAATTATTGATGAAGATAGATATATTCTGACATGATGAGGTATAGGTGTATTTGGAAGGAGCACACATTGGCTCATCTTAGAACCGATAGTTGAATTATAAAAGGAATAGGTCAAACCCTAAATGGGGTAGTCTGAAATGTATAATATCGAAAGTATTAGTGTCACTTCTTATGATAATTTGAGTGGGGTTATCAAAATTTTATGTCCCTTGTAACTCAAGTGTATGTTTTGATTAATGAAATTGATGCTTTAAATCTCCCATGGATGTATGATACAAGGACTTAACCATGTTCCTTGTGCGCACTATGTTTCTGTTTTTGATATCACGTGTTTCTTAATTGTGTTCTTTCTTACTTGTGTGTTCTATAAAAGGAATATCATGAGGTGACCTAAACTATCGTTTGAGGATGAATCAATGTGGTGGCTAGGGTGCATGTACGTTCTAGTTCCAGTCTTCAAAGTTGCGGTGTATGGTTCAATCAGAAGTTGTGATGCTTTTAGTAGTTAATGTTTTGCTGTAATGGATTATCAGAATGGAGACATTTAAATGATCTAAATTTATGCCCACATCCAAAATAAATAATGCAGGGAAAAATAATAATTCCTCATGTATTACTATGATGTTTTTATATTTCTAATGTAATGTAATGAAAATATATGTATCTAATACCTTAAGACCACTAAATTATTAGATCTTATGTTATATTGTCTCTTGAATTCTATATCAATGTAATATATGACCCTTGGCTCCAATTTACTAGATTTAGGGTTATTTCAATCTAGGAATTCTATCCTTAATAATATTTTAAACAAGATAAACTAAAAAAGATAATGGGATAATAAATTTTAAAGAGTTTATTTCCCAGATTCACACCCCTATCAATACATTCTCTTATCATGTGTTTAAACAAATAGAATGTAGAAATAATATAAAGAAAATTGAAACTTGGTTTTGTGATTAATTGAAATTCATATTTTATGATGGAAAATTTATATGGGTGGAATTTTATAGATGTTGAAGGAATTATTTTGGTGACGAGTTAATGTCGAAAGAAGATAATATGAAAACTTGTCAAACCATGCCATGTTAGAATCCATTTTGATAACCATGGTTTTATGAGTGTCTAAAAAAGAAGAAAAATATATGGCATTGAATTATAGATGAAAAAACTTGATATGATACAATCACTCAATGGTTTATGTTAACATAACGTGATTTATAGAATAAAGTCATGATGTTGAATTTTTTAATAGAGGTTGCTACAAGATTTTTGTATGCTATAACTTGATAGTTGATCCAAAATATGGTGAAAATAATGGTGTGTAAAATCTAATGAGGAACTTATTGGTTAAAATGATATGATTGGAAAGTTTATTCCTTGCTATAAGATGTTTTAAAGAGAATTGTTTATAGAATCTCTAGCCACTATGAGAAGTTTAGGAGAACCACACAATTATAGAAGATAGTTTAAATACTAAACTAGAAGACCACATAGTGTTAAATAAAAACCACACCATAATGATATTTATAGAAGTGAATTTATAAATAAGGAAACAACTAAAAATCAAGGTGATTGATATTTTAAGGCATGATTTTTGGAGTCAATGTTTAACCAATGAAACAATATTTTAGTAAATCATGGTCACACAATGGTTTATTCAATCATAGTGTAATTACAATATCCCTATCCCATTTTCTTTTATAATATATAAAGTTATTTATAAAAGATACAAATCATTATTTATAGATGTTTTTGACTACCCTTTAAGGGGTATTCCACATGGAACAATATTGATAATATCTTAGATCGAAAGATTATTATATCCATCTATTTTAGTTTTGGAGATTAAAAATTATTATATATAATGGATAGCATGGTAGAATGAAAAGAGAGATAGAGAGGGATGGAATATTAAGAAATATAAAGATATTTTATAGAAAAATGATTTTATTTCACTACATGATGCTGAACTAATGATCTAATGATGCAAAAACTAGATAAGAATATTGTTCATATTTACATGAAGTTGAAGTGAATAACAATATTTTATTTGATTCATTTTATATATTAATATTTTCATTTTATAGTATGCATGTGAGATCATATTTTAATTTATTTTAAATAAGTGAGCGGAGAGATAAGAAGTGAGAGTGATCCTTCATCTAGATAGTGATTTGAAATAAAATCTTTGTAATCATGATAACACTTAAGTGATATTTGGTATACTATCACATAATTCTGTTCATGTACCTTGAATATATTCCATTGGGTAAACCAAGTAAAAATATTTATGTTTATAAAATTGATCATTTATCATATGGTTGTTATGTTTGATTTATTTTCTCAAAAAAAATTATTCTTCTTTATAACACAAAAATGAGATCCAATTGAATCAATTATATGGAAAGAAATTACACTTTGATTTACCCCTCTCTTAGGGTGTTTGGGGATATGGTCACAAAAGGTGGTATTAGAAAAAAATCATTTTTATGTATATTTTAATTAATTAGATCCATATTTAAATCTATATTAACATTGATAATGATGTGAATGAAAGGTTATAAAAAATCTTATATGGGATAAATTATAATATAAGGAGTAATTGAATAAGATAACATCCAAAATCTATAGACTTAGATTAAAATTCTATAACTATACATGGAGTATAAATCAATGATAAAATATACATATATTTGACTGAACTAGACAAGTCAATGCAATGTTCTCAAGTGAATAAATCCCTTCACCTCAAGGTCCTCAAATAGAGCCTTTAGATCTCTAAGATCTACAGGATCTGTCCTACATAAAAAATGGATATGGGCTTTGTACCTGATATAAGATGAATCATTAATTCAATATCCCTATTGGGTGGAAACCCTAAGAAGTCTATGGTAAAGACATCAAGGAACTAGTCAACCACATGAGGAAATATCAAATTTTGTGTCTCCCTATCTCCCAGAACAGTACTAGACAACCGAGTTGAGATCATTCCCACCTATTGATGGTCATTTCATGAATATAAAAAGTTTGGGGCCAAAGCCTCATTTTATTATTAAAGGAAATCAAATATCTCTTTTAACTGGGTAGAGGGAGACCCATTACATAGCCCGAAATCCCAGTGGGCTTTTAGCCCATTACATAGCCCGTAGGCCCAATTTTTTGGCCAAATTGTCATTCTGTGAATAGTAACTCGGCTGCTACAGTACCCGTATAGTACCGCCGCTGCTACAGTGCCCTGCCACCGCTATAGTACCCGCCGATCTACAGTACCGCCGCTGCTACAGTACCTCTACAGTACCCTGCGCCCAATGGGTTTTGAACCCCCATTTTTCATGTAGGATTAATGGGTGCTTACCACTAAGCCAAACCCCAACTACAATGTCATGAATATACTACATGAAAATACTACTCCCCAACTATGGTATAACAACCACCCTTAGTGGATGTGAATGATACCCATTGATGATAACTATTGATGTATTGTCAATACTTAGTCAGCTAATCTATCCTAAGAATCACATTGAAACTATGCATATCTAATATGAATAAATATCAGAGAAGACTATATCCACTTATTATGATAGAGTACACTATACACCTCAGAATACCCTTTGATTATATCCATAAGGGAATATCAAGATACATCACCCCATATAGATACTCTATGTTCAATCCCAAACTATCGGTAAAAATAATAATATATAAATGAGTATAATAAATTTGTATTGAATAAAAACTAAGGAAGGGTGTATGAAACTAAAACTATTCCTTGAACCGTCTATATATTGATATCGTGATAGTGTGTATTTTTGGGTTGGAATGGAAAGGACGAAGACTCAAGAGGGGGGTTAATTATGTTCCTTAAAAAATTGATAAAAACAATACTTCCCTCTCTTTGAGATTAAATAAATTATTTGTTTGTTTACTCAGATTTTGTTAATGTTTTGTTTGATACGGGGTATACACAATCCTTTATTACTGATAAATTTTATGGTAAACTAAAAATTTCACCTCAAGAAAGGAGACCAAAACTTATGGTTAAAACACTAAGGGGAAATATTATAGAAAAAAATAATTATAAGAATATTTCTGTTATTTTCTATTGAACAGTATTACCTATAAAACTTGTTTTTTCCCATAGTAGAGTTTTGATTTCATTCTAGGTATTAATTGGATTTTTGTTTATCATGCGAATATTGATTGTCGAGTGAAATAAGTTGTTTTTCAGAAAGTTTTTTGGTTTTTATACAAGAAAAAACCCATAAAATTGATAACATATCAGGAAGAAAAGAAACTAATAAAAGATAGAAATAAATGTTATCTTGCTCATATTTTTTAAAATAAGGTAATTGTTCAGATTAATGATATGCTAGTTGTAAATGAATACCTAAATGTTTTTTCTGATGAGTTTCCCGGTGTTATACCTGTTCAAGAAGTTGAATTTACTTTTAACTCGGTTCCTGATGCTAACCCAATTTTAAAACCCCCTATTGAATGGATTAATTAGAACTTATTGAATAGAAATATTAGTTACATGAGTTTCTCGATAAAGGTTTCATTTATCCTAGAACTTCATAATGGGTGCTCTTATTTTTTCTATAAAAATAAATATGGTTCCATGAGACTTTTCATTGATTATAGAGATTTAAATAACATTACTGTTAATAATAAGTATCATTTTCCTCATATCAATTACTTTTTTTATCATCTCTAGGGAGATTCGTATTTTTCCAAGATTGAATTGAGATTTGGGTACCATCAGCTGAAGGAGAAGGAGGATGACGTCCCAAAAATAGATTTTCATACTAGATATGGGCATTATGAGTTTGTTTTTATTATCTTTGGTTTAAAAAACTCCCCTATCATATTCATAAATCTTACGAAGAGAATATTTTGTGAGTATTTGGGTAATTATTTTGTTGTTTTTATTGATGATATTTTGGTCTTTTAAAAAAGTTATGAGGATCATAAAAAATATTTAAGTATCGTCTTCCAAACTCTAAAAGAAATGAATTTATATAGAAAATTTAGGAAATATGATTTTTGGTTGGAAAAGATTTCTTTTCTTGTTCACATTGTAAATAAGGATGGAATAATAATTGGTCCCATAAAAACAAAAGTGGTTGATGGATGGCTGAGACATACAAATGTTATAGAGATTCATAGCTTTCTTGGATTAAGAGGTTATTACCAATGGTTTATTAAAAACTTTTCACAGTTATCTAGCCCACTAACTAAGTTAACATAAAAATGGGTTAAATTTATTTAGATAGAATAATATGATATTTGTTTTTAGGAATTGAAGAAGAGAATGGTGAATGATCTAGTTTTGGACCTAACCTCCAGAAATGGTGAATTTCTCATCTATAGTGATGCTTCATTGAATGGACTTGGTTGTGTTCGGATACAGAATGATTACATAATAAATTATGCTTCAAGACAACTGAAACATCATGAGTTAAATTATCCCACACATGATTTGGAATTATAAGCATTGTTTTTCACTTTGAAAATTTAGAAGAATCATTTATAACGAGCCAAATGTGAAATATATACTGACCACAAAAATTTGAAGTATATATTCACTCAGAAGGAATTAAACATGAGGTAAAGAAGATGGCTTGAATTGATAAAGGAATATGATTGCATGATCAATTAACATCCTGGAAAATCAAAAAAGGGGTTGATGCCTGTAGATGCTCCTTTTCGTCACATTGTCTAAAAGAATGGAAAGGGAAATGACTTAGCACAAAGTGATTCTTCTTTTGAAGAAAACATCAAAAATCGACAAAGTAATGAAAAAGGAGTCAAAGGACATAGGGTCACGCAAGTTCTATTATTGTCGTGCAAGTATACTTGCCCACCGCCTAATGGTCACACAAGTGACTTGCGCACCCTAAGTGATAACCACCCGGGGTCTTCTCCAGCCTATAAATACCCCCGGTGGGCCCCCCATTTAAAAGAGGAATTTTTCCAGAATTCGGATATAGAGCTCTGAATGCCCAAGTCTCTTCTTCAGGTCTTCCGAACACTTCTAAGGTAATTATTTACCTAGAATGGAAGGTCTAAACAAGAGGAATAAGGTCTAAAGTGTTAGAATTCACTAACACTTGTGTGCCTAAGTGTTTTACCCATAAGGGTAATGGACATACTTGCGCGCCTCCTTACCTACTCATTGAAACTTGAGCGCCAATCTTCTGGAAGTACCTTGGGATAATTCTAAATTATTTGATCAAGGAACGCCCAAATATTTCTCTAAGGGAGTAAAATCGCGCAAGTACCCATGTTCCACGCAGGTATACATGCGCGCCAGGATTTGAGCTCCCACACAGTACTTGCGGGCCTTCCAAGACTTGTGCGCCCTCTTATTTTTGGGTTCCCTTCTTGCCCATTTAACCCCTCTTATGCCATTCCACCTCTCCTATTCAAGATTCAGTCTTCAAGACACTCTTCAAAGCCATTTATGGCATGTTTTCTTGATTGAATTCCTTATCTGAAAGGAACTCTGTGTAACATCTCTAAAAACCTAGTGATTTACACATATTTATGTCACTAAGGTCTGAGATTTCATTCATTCAACCTCATCCTTTAAAGATAAGAGAACCCTTAACCTAAGCTTCCTTTTCAGGAATAAGCTCGAGTCTCAAATATGGGCCTCCTTTTCAGGAGTAAGCCCCAAGTCCCTTAACCTAGGCATCTTCCTTTGGAGTAATCCCCAACCATAATTCTCTTAACCTGGGCATCCTCCTTAGGATTAAGCCCCAAGTCCCTTAATTTTTAAATTCCCTTAACCCGAGCTTCCTTCTCAGGAGTAAGCCCCGGTATTAATTTCTCTTAACCAGTCCTAATTTACTTTTGATCTGGGCTTCCTTATCAAGAATAAAAACCAATCATAAGTCCCCTCCTAACTTAGGCATCCTCCTTAGGATTAAGCCCCAGGATTAGAGTATTCAAATCTCCATAAAGTACATATACTTTTATGGACCCTGTTCCTGGATTTCTTCCCTGAATAAAATATTAATCTTCATCTATTTGGGCAGTCATACATACATAAGACCCACATCATTTATTATGATTACATCTTTCATGGAACAATTGTCTGACTTTACCAATACCTCTTGTTTCTCACTCCTAGCATGACTCACATGAGCTTAGAGTGTAAAAGTAATTGTGACATCTTTCTTTGGGCCATCAATCATAAACATCATATTCCCTTACTTGAACTATGTGGGTTCTGATTTCTTTTCCAAAACAAAGGATACGTAGGTAGCCCATTAGTGGGTACGATCCCAACTCTGAAATAATCCATGTCCTTCTGAATGAAAATAAACTTCAAGTGCCCCACTGACTGGCTTTAAAACCAGTATGGTCATCATAATGACCAAGAGACTTTTATGTATTGAAGGATACCATTGACCAATAATCTCTAACAATACAGATGATTCTCTATTGATGAAGAACCTCCAATACATATAAAAGATTCTATAAATTTCCTACATATCAATCATTGACTGTCAGATTTAAAGGAAAGCGCATTTTATACTTGGTAATATAATAATGATTCATGAACATAACTTAAATCTATAAAGAGAGTCCTAGAGTAGATAATAATTCCACTCAAAAAGGTGTGATGAGTCTGACCTCCCATCCTCTCGACCAATGAAAATTCCTAAGCCTCATCAGTACACAACTAATGAGCGCCTACCTTTGGAAAGTAGGTCCAAATAGATATGGAATCATTGGATGTTTCTGGTTCTACGAACAAACCCGTTAGAAATTGATTGGAATGTTTGAACCTTCAATGAAAGAGGTCATCCCCAATTCTAGAGGAAACAAAAAATGGTGAACCCGACATGAATCCTTAACCAAGTTAAAATAATGTTTTACTTATTTGTTAGGCCCATATTTAAAACTCAATGGGAGGGCCAAAAAAACAATCAATAACATATGTGCTTATCCAAAAGATGTAGTGTCCGGACTCATCTTGATTACATCTGTTATATCGAACAGGCACTCTTTTACAAGATTTTATGCAATGGATTCTCTTAAGTTCACACCCGTGAATACCTCTGCTGTGAATACTTCTAATGGGAAGACCTATGCTGCTACTCCTTCTAGATCATTGTCCACTCTGAGGATTACATCACCTACTCAGCATCTTCAACGCTGGGTATCGAATGCACTGGTTAAGGAGTTCCGTCAACACGGTACCATTCCAACTCTGGAGGCTGCCCGATAAGCCCTCTAAATGAACAACTCACATCGGTCATCCGAACAGTGATGACCAGTGATCAAGAAGCAGGCAGTGATAACCACCATCTCTAACTGTTTCAGGTCGTTATCCCTGGAATTCAATCACCAGTCCCTCCCATATTCTGGGGAGGTGAATGAGTAGGCCCCTCAAGGCCTTAATTCAAGGAGACATGAGTCCTTCCCGAGGGCTCCCATCAAAAATCGCCACCAGACTCGTGTGGCAGTGCACCCTCAACCTGATGAGGGTATAATCTCTAGGCATTCGGCTCAGGTTCCTCAAACCTGAGCAGGCAAGACGAATCGCTAGAGGTGAAATCCGGTCAACAGTGAGTAGGTTCTCATCTCTGCCATCTTCGGAGAAGTCCACCAACCTAACTTGGTGGCAAGCAACGAGCGGGCACATACACCCATCCGTTTTAATCCTGCTATCCAACAAACTCATCTGGAAGCAGCACGCCAATCCCGCCAGGCAATTCCGGTGGAGTACTATAGGCAAGAACATACACCTATTTATACATCATCAGCTAGTCAGTAGGCTCATCTGACTACATATGATGGATCTCGTCAACCACATTCAGTGAAGTACAATAAGCAGGCACATACACCTACTAGTATTGATCAAGCTTACCAACAATCTCGTTTGGTGGCACTAGGAGAAGTCGGTCGGAAAGCTCCAGCGACAAAAAAGAGGCAGACTCAACTTTCTTCCCCCACACTTGAGTACTGTCAGGATTCACTGATAGGAAAAGGAGGACAAGAGCAGGAACACACACCTACTCCAAGCACTAAATGGATGTATATCCCCGTTTCGACAGCTGAAGTCACCAAGCATATTCTATCAATGGTGAAAGAGAAGAATCAAATCCCTGCTCATATTCTGGATGCCTGCCAGGATATTATAACAGCTTTAGCAGCATCTTAGGGAAAGACACATAAATCTATCCCTACCAGTGGAGTGACACATCAACAGTTCACTCTGGAACAAACACACACATCTGTTCCAGTCCAAGAGGGTTGTGGGGCGTACTCTCCCATATCATATGGACAACCAAGTCAGGCACATACACCTGATTTAAGTGGATATCGTCAGTCTAACCTGTCCATATCTCCTAATCAGGCACATACACCTGCTCAGAGTAGCCACTTTCATCAACAAGTGGTTTCCAAGGTGAGTAAGAAGGTGTCAAAGAAGAAGACCCGCCCAGCACAGTCAAGAAATCAAGAGCTAATCTGTAACAAGGCCTTGCTCGATGCTGGAGTTCTTGAAGCCCTCAGACAGTTATCTATTGGAATCCAGGATTTTACTTTTTCATTTCCCAATAGTGGGAACATTAATTCCAAAGGTCTTCAACAGAAACTTCCTCATGAAGGCTTGCTTCATGACAGTTCAGTTGATCTTGAAGTTTCATCTTTATATGAGATCTACAATAACCCTCTGTGTAGCTAGAAGACCAAGGAGCAAGAGATCTCATCTTTTGTTGTAACCCACCATGGTGGTCCTCCCCATGATGATGAATTTCGCTGTGAAAGTCCTCTCCACATTAGTGATGCACATTTCCCAAAAAATTCTCCAGTGGATGATGTATTGTTGATCCCTATTATCTTGAGGCACTTGAAAATTTGAAACCATTCATGTATGATGCTTCATCGCTAGCAGGTGAAATACTTTCTCGATCAGCAAATAGCCCAGGGTGTAGGTCATTCTCCTAACCATCCCTAAGTCATGCATCTTTTAGTTTAATCAGTGATTTCTCTACCAATCTCGTTGAATCCGATGAAGCACTAAGGAAGAACCAACTCTAGTCAAATCAGGTAGAAGAATATTCATTTAATGATAAAGAGGAAATGCTGAATATGAGAAAGCAACTGGCGAAAGGTGAAGTGCCAGTCAGGTTTTGGCCTTTGGCTGACTCTCAATATTACATTCCAAAAGTGTTGACGGAAGATTGTATTCAAGAAAATCGTCTCAACATATGGAAAACTCTTTGTTAGTTAAAAAATAAAATATTATCTTATGATGAATATGAAAATCATGTCAAGATAATAGAAGGGTTACAATGCCAGATTGATTTGGCATCTCTATCAGTCTCTCAATATCCGAAGGTTGAAAAGTAGTAGAGATCCCTTCAATGTTCATGCCTTGGCGCACTAAGAAGATTGAGCCAGTTAATTTCCAATGCCCCATCTAGTATTCATATCAGAAAATGGGGTGTTCATGGAGCACTACATTTCACTGTGCTCTCCAGTTAGCAAAGACCACCAAAAATGGTCTCATGTAATGTTATTGCCCATGGCCGGCCACAGTAAATGGGCTTTGTTTGTAATCAAAATCTTTCCCAAGAACAGGCTTCAACTAGTTCCTCTCAAAATCAAGCATACAAGGAACAAGTTGTTGAATTACTCCTGCATCAAGTGAACGAGAATATCGAACATGCCTCTCGTTTGGAGCAAGAACATCACCAAGTGATAGAAGTGTCAGAAATCATCCAATGGTATTTTGAACCGGGTGATAAAAGTGGATGTCAATTGATGCATCCAACTAATTTCCGGAATAAGGTCCATAAGATCAGGAGAGATTTTAATAATTTCTCAGACATAGCATGTCAAGAGCCAACCCAGCTTTCTAGACTGGGGACTCTTTTAAACCAACCCTTAGAATCAACAAATAGGATTTGAGGAGTTGATAAAAGATAGTAGGAATATCCCCAGTCCACCAGACTAGGTAATTTTTCAAATCATCAATCCCCTCCTCAGAGAAAGTCAGTCTTTTATAGATTAGGGAAGAAGCCTCAAGAGGAACGAAGAGCCAAATTATCAAGATATTCTCTCCAAATTACGGTTCTCTAAGAAGTTCCTGAGGGATCGAATCAACAAAAGGCAATGTCTCATCAAAGACATGGAAGAAGACAATATCATAGGAATGCCGATAGGAGGAATGCAATGAATTATGAATCAATTAATGTCATTAATTCCATTGTTGCTGATCCACTAGATGAGGCTCACTCAGAGGGATCAGATGAAGAGGTTTCTGTTCAAGAAGTTGTACGCACAGACACAAATGAAGAAGGTGTGCATACAAGAAATCAAAGGTTTACCCAAAATCTGGGTGTTACTTCAAATAACCCACTTCCCCCTCTTCAAAAGGGATCAAACAAGGGGATGGTAAAGAATCATGTTACATATCCTTCCTCTGGAGAAGGCCAATCACTCTCATTAAAGAAAAGGTTTGCACAACAGGAGGAAGAAATGAAGGAATTGAAGAGGTTGAACGCAGAACTACTTCACGGTAGTCTTCCTCCTAAGCGTGCTCGAATCAGTCATCCAAGGGAGTTTGTTGTAGCTACTGAGATGGATCAAGAATATCCTCCTTTATCAGTACACCCTCATAGTTCTAATCCTACGGGTCAAGTGCAACAACAATTGGCAGTGCTGCCATCAGTTGTAGTATCAGCTTCCATACCTGTCTAAACTGCAGTCAGTGCACCTGTTCAAGTCCAAGTTCAACCTGATGTTTCTCAAAAGTTAATAACTACCATTGAGTCATTAACATCTCAGTTAGAGACTATGTAAGGGAAGTGTGCACAAGTACAACCAGAAAATAAAGCTTACCCTGAATGGGTAGATTCAATCCCTCCCCCATTAAGTTTTGGGAACCCTGTATTCCCTATTTTCAATGGATCAGGTGATCCTAAACAGCATTTTACGCATTACGTGTCTTGTTGCGATCCTATGATTGGAACTTCGGAGCAGAAAAAAGTAGTGAAACTCAGATGCTTCGTGCAAACCTTGCAAGGACCAGCTTTTGTTTGGTATACGAGCTTGCAATCCCTATCAATTACCAGATGGGAAGATCTTCGTCAACAATTTCTTCTTCAGTTCAGCTCAACTTTTCCAAAGACAACAGTTTTTTATCTTACAAACTGTAAGAAAAGTGAGAATGAAAGGGCCTCATATTTCATTTCTCGCTAGAAGGAATTTACATATTCCCTAAGCTTAGCACTCCCTCAAGAGGAACTGTTGCCAATCTATGTGGCAAATCTGCGTGATGAATTACGCATGCTGTTGATCCCTGTGAAATACATAGGAGGGTTTCGAGACCTTCAATATCTCAACATATTGAAGACTCCCTTATACAGGCTAAGGCTAAATCTCATGTAATTCCATCAGCTTCAAGAAGGAGAATGGGTAAAGAAGAGACTGCTACAGTTATGCTTAAAAAAGCACCTGTACCTGCTTCTAATTCAAGGCCTTCATCTTCTCAAAGGGCTCCACCACCTAAGCATCAACAATAGAGGCCATTTCGTCAATACGATCAAAGATATCAAAGATGGAAACAATTTGAGGATATGAAGAGAAAAACATACTCTTTCCGAAATGAACAAGTTCCTGGTTATTTCATTTCGGCTCTGGAAAATAATTTGGTTCAATTTCCAAGGCCCAAAAGGCCAAACAAGGAAGGAGATGAAGACAGTCCCAATTATTTCCCCTTTCATAAAATGTTGGGGCATCCCATCCCGGAGTGTTTTTTCTTCAAAGACCTCCTGCAAAAAATGGTCGATTTAGGACAAGTTAAACTGAAAGGTTCTTTAGCTCAGGTAGCATGTGTTACTGTTAAAGTTCCATATGAGGAAGGAGAATGGAAAGAAGTCAAAAGAAAAAATGTACAGAAATATGATGATTAGATGGTCAAGAAAACGATCAACCGAACTCATGCCATTTTGCGAACACAATTGAAGAAGCCAATTGTGTCTTCCTCTATGTATGCCACAACAAAATCCTATTTAGAGGGAAAATCCTCAAAAGGGAGGCACAATTCAAAGAAAGAGAAACAATCATAAGAATATGAGTATGTGTCAAAGCCTAAGCTGTCTTTGACTCTAGAAGATTTCATGCCATCTACTTCGAAGTAACGGGCATCACCCCACCAAACGGTACAGCCTAAATTGGCTAGTCAGGCAGAGTCTTCATCAGATAAAAAGTTAATCTTTGGTTCTATTAATATGATTCACTTAACAGATCCTTATGCCAGTCGTGGTTTTGATTTTGTTGAGCCCGAATTCCCTATATCAAATAGAGGAATCATAGGGAGTTCCAGGGGTCTGGGATACAGAGGAAGAAGTGGATATCCCAGAAGCCACTATTCTAATTCTACCCCTTCTAGAACTGTGTATGCAGCAGAAACTCATGGTAGAGCCCTTCAGCAAGCTCAGCAAGAACAAGAAAGTTCTTCCACCAACAATAAATTCAGTCCTAGAACAGTTATTCTAGAGGATCGGTTGGGGGTTCCATCTTCATCGTATCAATAAGTAAATGGATCTAATCAGTCTAATATTCCAAAGCTAGGAATATTGCCAACTCCTATCCCGACACAAGATGCATCAACTTCCAAAGAATCAAATTCCAAGGAACTTTCTAAAACACATGTTCTTGTTGGGAAACGCAGACCTCTGGATCAAAAGTATGATATATTGAAACACCTAGCCCAAGTACCATCCAAGTTATCAATTCTGGATGCTTTGAATCTATCAAAAGATCTTCGGGAGGCACTCATCGAGGCTTTGTCAAGTCCTCAGGAGTTTGAAACTGAAATTGTTACAGCTAAAGTCTATCACATAGAGAATAATCCTGCGGAATGACATGCAGTGATATCTTTCACAGATGAAGATGAAGATGTTGTCATGCATGTACATATTATACCTTTTTACTTATCTGGCAAGGTCAATGGCGTAGAAATTCAAAGAGCATTCATTGATAATGGTTCAGGAGTCAACCTCATCCCCAATCGTACACTTCGTCGATTTGGCCTCAAGGAATCTAATTTATCTCATTCTACTATGATGTTACAAGGATATGATAAAAATGAACAAGAACCATTGGGTGAGATTACACTCAGAACTCAGTTTGGAGATCTTGTATCCAATTCATATTTCATTGTTGTTGATCAAGGCTCAGCCTTCAACATCTTGCTTGGAAGACCCTGGATACATCAACATGCAGTTATCCCTTCATCATACCATCAATGTCTCAAGTATTGTTTCGATGGTCAAGTTGGTACATTTTATGGTGATAAGGACCTATTCAAGACATGTGAGTCTCAATACATTGAGGCGGAATTCTATCACATGAAGGGAAAGGAGAAATCCGCAACAAGGGAGATTACCAAAGTTAATGCTCCATATGGTTTGGAGAAGATTCCAGTAAATCCATTTGCACAAGTGAGTACAGATTATGTGTTGCCTATCATTCAAATTGACAAGATTGAATTAAATCAAAATACTCTTATGGAAATATCCATAATGTCAATTACGACAATCGATCCAGACAACATGGGAGAAATTGGTGACCCACCAAGCCGTGATGAAAGCCCAAATGGTGACGTCTTCATTTCATCTGTTGAAATCCAACAAGTCTATACTTCTCCAATCAGGCCAGAAGAAGTTATAGAAACATCAGAGGTGAACAATGATGTTGATTCTCAATCCACCATCTCCTCTTTATTTCCCAAGGAAGACCCTTCATCATTAATCGGGTCCGAAATGGAAGCTTCTTCTTCAATATGTTCAAATTTTAACATCTCTTCTGATCATGGAAATTCTGTTTTATCATCTACTATGCAAGTAGAAAAGGAAGAAATAACACATGTTGAAGAAGAAGAGGAAGATCTCAGAGATGCTCCTCCAGCATTTGAAGAGGGTATCTCTACCACCGTGGATGAACTCAGAGAAATAAATCTGGGTGCAAAAGAAGATCCACGCCCCACTTTAATCAGTGCGGCCATGACTATTGAAGAACAAGAGATGTATATTTCCTTTTTAAAGAAAAATCGAGGCATATTTTCTTGGAACTATACAGAGATTCCCAGGCTTGATCCTGATGTTGCTACTCATCATTTGGGTTTACCAGAAGAACATCGAGGATTTAAGCAAGCCGTGAGAAGAACACACCTGACTTATGCTTCCAAAATTGAAGCTAAAGTGGATAAGCTTATCAAATCTAACTTCGTTAGAGAAGTTAAATATCCCAAGTGGTTGGCTAATATTGTTCCTGTGGAGAAGAAGAACGAACAAATTAGAGTTTTCATCGATTTCAGCAATCTTAAATCGCATTGTCCTAAGGATGATTTTCTAGTTTCGATTACAGAACTTTTAATCGATGCAACATCTGGCTATGAAGAACTTTCCTTCATGGATGGATATTCCAGATATAATCAAATCCGAATAGCCCCAGAAGATGAGGAATCCACAGCCTTCAGAGCCCCTCAGGGTGTGTTTTGCTACCGGGTAATGCCCTTTGGCTTAAAGAATGCAGGCACAACATATCAGTGTGCCATGCATCGCATCTTCAAACCCTTTTTATGGAAGTTTATTGAATGTTATGTGGATGATTTGGTGGTTAAATCCAAACAACATTCTAATCACTTGGCTTATTTTTAAGTCATATTCCGCAAGCTTCGACAACATAATTTGAAGATGAACCCCTTAAAATGTGCTTTTGGGGTAACCTCGGGAAAATTTCTCGGCTTTGTTGTACGCCATCGTGGTATTGAAGTCGATCCTAAGAAGACCAAGTCAATCCTTGGTATGTCACCTCCTCAAAATTTGAAATAATTAATAGGAATTTAAGGACACTTAGCCTATATTCGACGTTTCATCGCCAATTTGGCAGGAAAAAGTTTACCCTTCACCAAATTGATGAAGAAGGGAGTCACTTACCAGTGGACTGAAAAATTTCAAGAATAATTCGATATTATTAAGAAATAGCTCTTGATCCCACCGATACTTATGCCACCTATTGAAGGAAGTCCACTTATCCTCTACATGACAGCCTTAGAGCGATCATTGGGTGCCTTTCTTGCTTAGAAGAATGATGCTGGGAATGAAAACAACCTTTACTATCTCGGTAGGATTATGATTGCAGCAGAAACCCGGTATTAAAATATTGAGAAGTGCTACCTGGAATTAATATTTGCAGTTCAAAAGTTGAGACACTACCTGTAACATCACGAGGTCCAATTAGTATCTCACAATAACCCGCTCAAATTCATCCTTAGTCGTACAATGCTTACAGGACATCTGGCAAGGTGGCCAGTTATTTTACAGTAATTCGACATTCAGTATATGTCTCAAAAGGCAATAAAGGGCCAAGCTATGGCTGATTTCCTTGATGAACACCCTTCAATGGAAGACACATCTTCAGATATTGACCTCCCTGATGAGGAAGTCTTATCTATTCAAGAAGGTCTTCAAATGTGGGAAATGTACTTTGATGGTGCTTCCAGAAGTCCAACTGGGAGGAAAATGGAAGATTCTAAGTTCAAAAAAGTTCGGTTAGGATTTGTACTCATTTCCCTGGAAAAGGCAGTGTTACGTTATTCCTTCTTATTGTGGGAATGTGGTACCAATAATGAAGCAGAATATCAAGCTCTCATCGCAGGATTGGAATTGGTGCTTCAAGAACAAGTGAATCACTTAAAGGTGAAAGGTGATTCAGACCTGGTAATTAAACAAGTCAATGGGGATTGTGAAATCAGAAAAGAAGAATTAATCCCTTTGTATGATTACATCAGAGAGTTAATGGCGGAGTTTCCTACGGAACCGACATTTTCTTATGTCCCACGATCACAAAATTCTCAAGCTGATGCACTGAATAATATATCCATAGCTCTGGAAGATCCAAATTGGGACAAAAAAACCATCAGTATTTCCCACTGTCGTACAATTTCACCTTATGTCCAAACCAGAACAGAGGAGATCTATGAAATTAGTCTCATTCCTAAACCGTATGGTCATACTACAGGATGGATGACACCTATTAGGGAATACCTTCAAAATGGAACACTTCCACCTGATAGAGCCGGGAAAGAACAAATCCGATGACGTGTGGTTAATTTTACTCTTTATGATAGCCCAGATCACCTAGAGAAAATTCTCTACAATCGTGGTTTTGATGGTGTTCTCTTCAGATGCATTGATGGTGAAGAAACAAGGGTTGTCATGAAAGAAGTACATGCAGGAGTCTGTGGTTCCCACCAGTCTGGACATAGACTGTCAGATCAGATTCGAAGGCTTGGATACTTTTGGCCTTCAATGATACAAGATTGTGTTAATTTCACAAAGAAGTGTCATTCATGACAAGTGCATGCCAATTTCATTCATCAAACTCCAGAGTTGCTTCATACAGCTAAATACTCATGGCCATTTGCCACATGGAGAATGGATGTGGTGGGACCTTACCCTTTAGCTACGGCTAGGAAGTTTAAGTATATTCTTACTGCTACTGACTTCTTTTCCAAATAGGCAGAGGAAATACCTCTCAAAGAAGTTAGTTCTAAAAGCATTGTTAGCTTCATAAAGTCTAACATCATTACCAGATTTAGTGTCCCTCATACCATATTGACGGACAATGGCACCAACTTCTATTCATCCTAGGTGAAGAAGTTGTATCAAGAATATAACATCAAATCCAATCATTCATCTCAGTATCATGCAGCGGCCAATGGACAGATAGAAGCCTTAAACAAGACTCTTTCAAACATACTTTAAAAGATGGTGGATAAAGATAAGAAGTCATGGCCTGATAAACTCTTTCATGCTTTATGGGCTTATCAGACCACCACCCACACTGCAACGTGGTCAACTCCATATTCATAGGTATATGGAATGGAAGCAGTCTTTCCCATTGAAATTAAATTGACTTCCCTCAGAGTAGCCATTTCTGATCAGTCATCTACAGATGAGCAATATCAAAAGCGATTGGAGGAATTGGAATGGTTAGATGAGAAAATATTATGCACACTTCACCACTTGGAAGTTTTTCAAAATCAAATAGCACGAGCTTTCAATAAAAAAGTTTGTCTTCGTTCATTCATTCAGGGAGAACTGGTATTAGTTCTCAGAACTCCAATAATACCAGGAAAGAAGCATCCCAAGCTTGAACAAAAGTGGGAAGGACCTTATTCAATACATAAGGTCTACTCCAATGGAGCATATTCATTAATCTCGGTGGATGGAGAACTCATCACTACTCCAACCAATGCCATATTTCTGAAGAAGTATTTTGTATAAAGACAAAATATATCATTTGTCATCCAACATGATGTTAAACTGTGTCCCCCTCATCATCCTTGCTATATGATGTTAAAATATACAGAAATGGTCCATACATATGACCTTAAACTATTTTTATTACTTTCATCCCACATGACGTTAAACTGTGACGTCCTAACTACATGATGCTAAACTGTATAGAAGTCCCTTGCATCCAGAACGACGTTAAACTGCACCATCCATGGTCCATGAATATGACTTCAAACTATTGGAACATTCATCCAACATGACGTTAAACTGTAAAAAAGTTCCCTAATACATCCAACATGACGTTAAAATATGTCCTCTTTTGTCCTTACTACATGACATTAAACTACACAGTCCTCTTTTGTCCAACATGACATTAAATTGTATTGTCCCCATCGTCCTAACTACATGACGCTAAACTGTACAAAAGTCCTTTAATACGTCCTACATGACATTAAACTGTATTTTTCCCCTGCTACATGACACTAAACTGTGCAGCACCAATAGTCCTCACTGCAAGACTTTAAAACTGTATAGTCCCTTCATATTTCTTACATGACATTAAACTGTGCATCGTTAGGGTTGTTGCTACCTCTTGTTTCTCACACCGAGTATGACTCACGTTATCTTAGAGAAAAATTCAACCATAACACTCTTTCTGGGCTACTAACCATGTGTAAGTCCCAACACTATTTTTTAGGTCGTTATCCCCAAGAACAACTTGATCACTAATTCATTCTTTAATTGAACTACACAGACTTTGATCCTTGCCTTCTAGGATGGGTACGTAGGCAACCTCCTGAGGTTCAATCCCAAAACCAATCTCTTCACATCGGTTCACCTCCATCTTATATGATGTTGATTTGTGAAACCGCTCCCAGAATCAATATCTTTACATTGGTTCACCTTCGTCCTTGCTATATGTCGTTAAACTGTACAAATTTTTTTTTCCAGTATGACAATAAACTATAACATTCTTTGATACCCTCACCTGAGAGGGAATCATTATTTACATTTATTTTCAATCATGTTTTATTCCAAAGACTATGTGCATACATTGCAATGCCCGAATCTTTTATTTTGGGTCAAACCATCATTGCACTAAAGTCCCCTTTCACCCTTCACATGTACGAACCAAATCTGTACAGAGGGTATTTCTAGAACTACGTGGGCTTGATTCCCATCTTTATGGGATACATAGGAATGTTCGAGCGTCCCTCGAATCCAGCCCCAAGTCTTTTGGGCCTAACCCCAAATTCCATTTTCAGTCCCTTGGTTGAAAAGTCCCCATGAAAACACACATTGTGTATTTCTTATAATGGTCCAAGCTCTATGACCTTAAACTAAGATCTCCTATACTTTCGTCCTGCACGACATTAAACTGTAGTTCAAGAACTACGCATGGCTTGATTCCCGTCCTTACGGGATATGTAGTGAAGTCCAACATTTTTAGGACCCAGTCACAACATAATTATGGTTAGCATTGATCTATGCATCCCTGAACACATTGGACAACACCCATATTTGTGTTTCATAATCCTAACCTTAAATACTTTCAGATATTCATACCCCTTTTCTTGACTTCTAGTCACAAAAATGTCAAATTTCTAAGATTTCGTTTTCCTGACTATGCAGCACGTGCCCTTAGGAGGCCTTGCATAAACAGTCTCCATAACATATTTTTCAGCCAAAAGATACTATTATTTTACTATGATACCAATGCCCTTAGGTGGCCCTGCATAATTCAACCCCCTAACGGGTTTTTCAGATGCTGGTAACTTCATTCTTGGGAAGAAAGCCTCTTTTTTTCTTTATTTTTCTTATCAAAAATATGTGAGGATCTGTAAAAAAAAGACATCATTAACATATTTATTTCATGTTCTTTTTCATGATCTGAAATTATTCAAGTTGATGGTTTATATTTCCCTTCCCTACGCTTCGGTCAGACCTTTGTAGGAGTAACATTTATCCAATTCTTAGACAGTTTTTATTGAAAATATCTTCTTCATATTCAAGTACCTCTTCCCATACAGAAAACTCTATACTTTGGAAAAGTTGAATCCCCATAAACTTTCACTAGCTTCTTAGCGCTAGGAAAGTAAATTTCTGAGAGTTCTTTTTCCTGACTATGCAGAACGTGCCCTTAGGCGGCCTTGCATAAGTAGTCTATATAATGGACCTGTCATCCAAAAGATGCTATTATTTGACTATGCAGCCAATGCCCTTAGTTGGCCCTGCATAATTCAACCCCCTAACAGTTTTTTTAAATAATGGTAACTTCATTCTTGGGAACTAATTCTTCTAATTTATTTTTAGCTTTTTTCATATCATTCCCCAGATTCAAGTTTTCTTTAGTCATAGTTTACATATTTTACCTCATACTTGAGTATGGTAATATATTTTCAGATAAATTGTCAAGGAATTGAGTCAATTCTAATTCATTCGGTCAAAGATATTTTGACCTTAAAACATTAGCCTTTTTTATGTCCGACGTGCATGACTTTAAACTGCCCACAAAAGACAAGGGAACTTTGAATAAAAGTCAAGTTACAGCTCACTAAACATACATTTTGTATGATTTAGGTAATACTTAGTGATTAAAAGATTCAAAGCTTGTAGGATTATTTATAATAATCCTAGTAAAATCAAACTATGATTACTATGCCCATTGGATTAGGTAAAATTTAAATCAGGTAGTAGGAAAATACGAGCACAAGTGATTGAATATGAAAGTATTATTTCCATTTGATGCTCAAGAATTAGAAGGACATCCACAGATTGGGGTCTCTCCTCTTTTCTAAGAAATTACAGGAGGCTGTCAACATAAGTCTTCACTTGATGTACAACATCCTGATCTTCATCAGCAGCCACTTGAAGCTCATGCACCCGACCAACTTCACTCTTTTCAGCTTGATGGAGTGCTTTCTTGGCATCTGCAATGGCTTTCATACCATTTGTTTGAGCTTCCTCAAGTGAATTATTGAGTTGGTCAAGTTCCCCAGTAACAGCATCTAGCTGTTGCTGAAGGTGCATCTTCTGAATGACTTTATCTTTGACCTTATGCTTCAGATCCTTCATCTTGGCAGCATAGTCAGCCTCAGCTCGCGATACTTTAGCCTCAAATTTGCTGATATTGACTAACAGATTCACCTTGTTCAGATCTTCATGGCAATTTTTCTTCTAATCTCTTCTTAAGATGACAGCTTGTCAAGAGGCACTTCAGATATGATTTTCCATATATTGTTCCATGCCTTGCATCATGAGAATATGAGCGCCTTAAGCACCTCTGGGTCTGATTCGACCTCATCATCACAGGGGGGCATATAATTTGGGATTAATGCACTGAGAGAAGTGCCCTGTTCCGCTCCTTCCCCCCTGAACCGTATTTCTTCGCTTTCAATTCCCGTTAGGGCTGAGGCTGAAGCTTCACCTCTATATCTAACCATAGAAATTGATGCCCCTGCATAATCAATTGAAAGTCTTGGTTAGTTTCAAAGGATAACAAAATTTAATTGGTTATCTTTCAAATTAAGTACAATTACAAGAAAAATGTGTTATTCCTTACCCAACGGTAAATTAGCAACCTGAGAAGGCTCTTCCCCATCTTTCCTAACTTCAAAAGGATATTCAGGATGATTTTGAGGAAGCTCTGCTGGGTTCAGCTCCACTTGCGCCAACACTTATGCAATGGTAGGGTTTTCTGTTACCCCTTCAGGAATTGGTAGTTCGGTAGCTTGTTCAGATAGAACTACACATTTTGAACCAATCATGATTAGATATGTAATAAGAAGTTATTATTAATAGGATGAAGGATACCACTCACATCCATAATCTTATAAATTACATGGTAATTTAACATGATTTATAAAATCTTAGAAAGATGCACCAAGTTCCATCATTTCATCTAATGTCATCTCAGAATCCTGGTTAGTCTCACCAGTGGGAGAATTTGATGTATCTTCTCGGCGGCCTTCATCCTATGGTCCCTGACCCTGGACATCTTCTTTAGTTAAAATGGTGACATCGGTTGTAATGGACGCCAAGAGATCTAATGTCAGAATTGAACCTAAAATAATACAGAATGGAAGTTAGTCAATGTTTCATTCAACATTTTATTAAACATTGTTAACTTACCAGAAGCAGGTTCTTCTCTTCTTGCAATAGTAGTAGAAGGGATACTGGGAACAGATGCTGGCTCTTCTCCAGAAGCAGCCAAGTCAGCCTGAACTTGTGATTGTTCCGTAGCATCCTTCGTGGTCCTCACAGGAGGGTCAGTCCTCTCCCTCAGAGGGGAAATTTAAGAAGCCCCTACAATCCCAAGGAAAACGAGAAATCATTTTCATGGTTTAAAATTCATGATTATCTGAAGGACTTACCACTACTGATAAAGTGTTTAGAAATGGACTTCCTCCTTCGCCGCCTCTGTCCTTTTGGCTTTTTAGAAGTATCAGCAGTCTCCCTTATAGGCACCTAAATTGGAGAATGGAAGGCCATTTCCAACTTCTCATTCATGGCCTGATGGCCTGGAGATATCTCTCCCAATTCATGAGGAGATTCATCAGTAGCCCCGATGGAAGTACCACTAGGGTTATATTGTGGTGAAGGAACCTCAGTAGTTATTTTCTTTGCAAGCTGCAAGATGAAGAAAATAACTTCCTTAAGTAACAAAGCTTTGACTGAAATTAAGTTGGAAAGCAAATAAGGGAGGAAAACTTACATCTTTAGGAGCCATGTAATCGTGCCACTCCTCATCAGTCCCCTCAGAGGCACCAAGATCTATCAATTCATTCACCCGCTTGGTGACAGGAATGGACTCATCAGTGGAATAGATGAGTATTTCTATCTCTCTGATATAAATCTGCACTTCATTGGGGTTATTCTCAAAACTGATGTCCGTAGAATCCAGAAGATTCCCTATTACAGGGAGGTTTAGCCCCTCGCATAAATCCAACAAGGCAGTTTCAACACCACAATATAAACTCTGCCATGTCTAGACAGCCTCTGGTCTTATCTATGAAGGCTGCGAGGAAGGTCCTACAATCTTTGATTTCAGTTTCTTCCCAGCTCCTGCAACTACAGATAGAGAATAAGAAAATAAGACTTATTGCTTTATAAAGTAGTAGGGATTAAATTACCGCAATGAAGTAACTCACCAGGAGTTGATGGAGTAGGTATTTTGATTCTAACCGGAGGATTATATCAGGCACGAGGCCTCTTTTCCACTTGTTGTGCCTCATCATCCCCATCATGGGAATCCAGTGAATCAGTCCTAGAGGAGGAATCTGGCGAATCAGCTTCAGGTGGGGAAGCCTCACCTTCATGAGGAAGGTTTTCTTTCTCTACATTCCTCTTCCTTTTCCCCACCTGATAAACTGGGTGATTCAGCACCCCTTTAGGGTATGATGCTATCCAGTGCTCGGCATACCATGTTGTCAAGTTATGTGCCGCTTTTTCAATTAGTAGATCAAATACCACCCTAGTATTCTCCCTTGATGTCAGCAGCCACAGTTGTTGAGAAACCATCAGAT
This sequence comes from Viscum album, assembly GCA_963277665.1. Lineage (NCBI taxonomy): Eukaryota > Viridiplantae > Streptophyta > Magnoliopsida > Santalales > Viscaceae > Viscum > Viscum album. Next base: position 1,712,769,504 of record OY728143.1, read on the forward strand.
GTTGCTCTAACCTAACATGTACTGGGGGAGATACAACAATCTGTTGCAGACACTTGAATTGATGTGAAAATATATATGGAGTATAGGCCTCGCATATAATTTCTCCGTCAATCCTGGCAACTAGCACACCATCTCTGCAAGCTAGCATGTATGCACTCAAATCCAAGTGGGTTGTTCCATCATCAAAAAACCGCCCGGTTGGTGGATTTTCATAGGGAAAGAAGTTGAATTCCTTAAATATTTTCAGCCTCACTTTCATGTCATAGGCATTATGATCTAATGGAGAAACTCCATATAATTCTTGCACTAACAGCCTGAAAGAACTTCCAGAAATTTGTACTCCATTCTGTACATTATAAGTCCTGAAGTGAGTGGTGATCCATCCCCATAAAACTTGGAATGGTCCCAATATTCACAAAGGAGATTTACCCATGAATACATGAAGTAAACTCCTATGAATATTTGCTAAAATGGGGGTATCCAACCCAACCATTTTTCCCTCAGCCAACTTTGCCGCAATAATGAAGGTCCCTTGCCGGACGCCTCCCTTCGAATCCCTGACTGGCAAGAGATAAACACTGAGACACAAAGCCAAGAATCCCGCCAGAGGAGACTTCTTTGGGATCCTTTGATTCACCTCATATCCTTATTTCTCAAACTCTCCTACTTCTAGAGTTGGCCAGAATGTGCCAGGAGCACCCCTCTTCTCAGATTTTGGGTAGGTGGTAGGACGGGTGGGCCTCTTGTCCTTGGATTTCTTTTTCTTGGATCCCTTCTTCTTCAAATGCCTCTCTTTTGGATCCTTCTCTTTCTTCTCAATAATAAATATATTCATCCACTCCTCCAGATGAATATCCTTTCTAGAATGAGTTAAGGAGGTCTCTAAACTCTTGAGCCTATGGAAGATTTTAAATAATTTCCGAGCCAAAGCAGGAGTCTACTATGAATCATTCCAAGTCACATTGGGAGGAATGAATTCATCATACATGTCACCCAAAATTGGAGCCCCTGAGATCCTGTGGACATCCCATAGACTGATTCCTACTTCTCCATGAGTCAGATGGAAAGAATTGGTTTTTGGGCTCCAGTGACTGAGTATCTCTGGCACGAAGTTATCATGTCTGTAAACATATGTTTTCCCAACCCAGACTGCTTCGTATATCGCCACTCCTTTCAGATCCTTGACAAACTCTTCACAAGTTTGTCGCACCCAATATTCCTACATCCAATTTGGCTTCACGCCTCCCCCAGGATGGAAGTCCCAAATTTTCTTCCAACCTTTGGATTGATCCATCTGAGCATTTCGGAAGATTGAAAGATGACAATGTGGTTGCAGATCAGGCTTATGAGGTTTCAGATCTAACGTACAAGGGCTATGATGCATCATGTGGGCCTTCTCCACTGTTCCAGCATTTATAAATCCTCCTCCACATGAGATATTTGCTGAAGCAAAGTTGGTATAATTCTAAAACCAAGAAATTGGGAGATAGTTCTTTGATTCTGGAATAGTGACTTCTCACAGATAACCATAACCGTACGAAGGAAGATAAGTGCTTCATGGGAAATCAAAGTGATATTTCTTCAGATACTTAGACAAATCTGGAAGAGTGCTATCACAGATGGTATAATAATCATGGCCAATGATATCCATCATATCATCAAGACGTTTTCTTTCCAGTTCATCAGCCATTCCGATTCTCTTGGGAGCCATTGAATCTGTATAAAGGTTGAATAAATTAACTCTTAAATGGGTTTATTTTTTTCATAAAATTTGTGAAGAAATTCAGAAAAAATGGCAAAGGCATTAAGGAATGCAAGTCTAAACTTGGCACACAAGTATAATGTGTCGTGCAAGTATTTGGCGTGAAAGTATCTTTACGCAGGTCCAGATACCTTGATAGCAGTGCGACAACAAAGGAAAAGCGGAAAAGAGAGAAACTTGCATGAAGGATATGACCTGTGCAGTGAGAGCTCGAAAAATCCTAAGTTCGGTGAAATGCGCAACAAATAAGCTCATATATATAGGCTAGGCCATCCACCTGCGCGCCTACATCCAGTACGCTCCATCCATGCGTGACTCACACCTACGCGATGATGGTTGCACGGTGAACACCTGCGCGCCTCTTTCCCTTTGGTTTTCTTCTTTTCCTCAGAGTCACATCCTTATTCTTTCGGATCCAGATCTGAGGGGGGACTTTTATTGACGCTCCTTTTCATCACATTGTCTAAGATAATGGAAAGGTAAATGACTTAGCACAAAGTGATTCATCCTTTGATGAAAACATCAAAAATCGAAAAAGGAATGAAAAATGAGTCAAAGGACCTAGGGTTGCACAAGTTCCATTACTGCCGCGCAAGTATACTTGTGCGCCACCTAATGGTCTCACAAGTGACTTGCGCTCCCTAAGTGATAACCTCCCGAGGTCTTCTCTAGCCTATAAATACCCCCGATGGGCCCCCCATTTAAATGAGGATTTTTTTTAGAATTTGGATATAGATCTCTGAACACCCTAGTCTCTTCTTCAGGTCTTCCGAACACTTATAAGGTAATTCTTTACCTAGAATGGAAGGTTTAAACAAGAGGAATAAGGTCTAAAGTGTTATAATTCACTAACACTTATGCGCCTAAGTGTTTTACCCTTAAGGGAAATGAACATACTTGCGCGCCTCCTTACCTACTCATTGAAACTTGCGCGCCACTCTTCTGTAAGTACCTCGGGATAATTCTAAAGGATTTGATCAAGGATCGTCCAAATATTACTCTAAGGGCTGAAAATCATGCAAGTACCCATGTGTTGCGCAGGTATACCTGCACGCCAGGACTTGCGCGCCCACACAGTACTTGCGTGCCCACGCAGTACTTGCGCGCCTGCCAAGACTTGCGCGCCCTTCTATTTTTGGGTGACCTTCTTGCCCCTTTAACCCCTCTTATGCCTTTCCACCTCTCCTATTCAAGATTCAGTCTTTAAGACACTCTTCAAAACCATTTATGGCATGTTTTCTTGATTGACTTCCTTATCTAAATGGAATTCTATGGAAAATCTCCCAAAACCTAGTGATTTGCACATCTTTATGTCACTATGGTCAGATATTTCATTCATTCAACCTCATCCTTTAAAGATGAGAGAACCCTTAACCTGGGCTTCCTTTTAAGGAATAAGCCCCAGTCTCAAATATGGACCTCCTTTTCAGGAGTAAGCCCCAAGTCCCTTAACCTGGGCATCCTCTTTAGGAGTAAGCCCCAACCATAATTCTCTTAACCTGGGAATCCTCCTTAGGAGTAAGCCCCAAGTCCCTTAATTTTTCAAGTCCCTTAACCTGGGCTTCCTTCTCAAGAGTATGCCCCAATCTTAATTTCTCTTAACCATTCCTAATTTAATTTTGATCTGGGCTTCCTTCTCAGGAATAAAACCCAATCATAAGTCCCCTCCAAACTTGGGCATCCTCCTTAGGAGTAAGCCCCAAGATTAGAGTATTCAAATCTCCATAAAGTACATATACTTTTATGGACCCTGTTCCAGGATTTCTTCCCTGAAGTAAATATTAATCTTCATATATTTGGGCAGTCATACATACATAATCCCCACATCATTTCTTATGATTACATATTTCATGGAACAATTGTCTGACTTTAACAATACCTCTTGTTTCTCACACCGAGCATGACTCACGTGATCTTAGAGTGTAAAAGTTATTATGAAATCTTTCTTTGGGCCATCAATCATAAACATCATATTCCCTTACTCGAACTATGTGGGTTCTGATTCCTTTTCCAAAACAAAGGATACATAGGTAGCCCATCAGCGGGTACGATACCAACTCTGAAATAATCCATGTCCTTCTGAATGACAATAAACTTCAAGTGCCCCACTGAGTGGCTTTAAAACCATTATGGTCATCATAATGACCAAGAGACTTTTATGTATTAAAGGATACCATTGAACAAGAATATCTAACAATACAGATGATTCTATATTGATGAAGAACCTCAAATACGTACAAAAGATTCTCTAAATTTCCTACATATCAATCATTGATTTTCAGATTTAAAGGAAATCTCATTTTATACTTGGTAATATAATAAGGATTCATGAACATAACTTAAATCTATAAAGAGATTCTTAGAGTAGACAATAATTCCCCTCAAAAAGGTGGGATGAGTCCAACCTCTCATCCTCTCGACCAATGAAAATTCCTAAGCCTCATCATTACAAAACTAATGAGTGCCTACCTTTGGAAAGTTGGTCCAAATGGATATGGAATCATTGGATGTTTCCGGTTCTACGAACAAACCCATTAGAAACCGATTGGAATGTTTGAACCTTCAATCAACGAGGTCATCCCCAATTCTAGAGGAAACAATGCGTTGAGTCAAAAACATCATGAATCATTAACCATGTTATGTTTGGAACAAGACCCCTTGATTAATGATTTGGTGAATGTTTTCTTGGAAGTTGTTAGTGCATGAAATTCCTCTATTTTGTTTCAGGTGTCAGTGTAGTCGTCTCTATCATATAGAATTAAGAAAGCAATGAAGTAAGACCAAGAGTTACAAAATAAGGTATATTTAGTTAAAGGGGTATGTTTCAAGAATTTAACATTGATAAATATTGTGTTTTAATATTTGGTAAAAAATCACGTGTGCCTTGTAATTCCCAACTGAAGAAATAATTGTTGTTTAAAGCTTATAGTTCTCCATTTTCAATTAATCAAGGATATACTATGATGTAAATATACCTTAGAAAGTATTACTAGTGGGATGGAATGAAAAGAGATATTACATATTTTACCATTAAATGTTTAACATGTCAATGGTTTAAAGCAGAGCGACAACTGCCAAAAGGGATGATTCATCATTTTCTTGTGCTAGAGTGGAAATGGGAAAATATATCCATGGACTTCATGGTGGGACTACCAAAGACTTCTCTAGGTAACAATTCGATTTGGTTTATTGTTGATTGACTGAAGAAGTATTTATATTTCATTTCTATTCAAGATATTATGCCTTTGGATCAATTTTCTCGATTGTACCTCAAATAGATTGTCTGGTTACATGGAGTTCCTCTTTCCATTGTATCTGATCATGATCTCAGGTTCACTTTTAAATTTTTTAAATACCTCTCGAAGTCATTAGGCACAAAATTAAATTTCATAATAGCCTTTAATCCTCAATATGATGGGCAGAGTGAGTGAAAAAAATAAATTTGGAAGATATACTTCGAGCTTGTTCAAAGGACTACTAGGGAAGTTGGGATCAACATCTTTCTTTAATTTAGTTTTCTTATAATAACAGTTTTTATTCCAGTATACAGATGTAAAATTTTGAGGAATTATATGGGAAGTGGTGTAAAAATACAACATTATGGGATGAAGTTGTTGAAAGGAAGTTTATGGGACCATAATTAGTAGAGAAAGTGGCTGAGAAAGTAAAGATGATCCATTACCACATTAGGAAATCTCAGAGTAGGCAGAAAAGTTATACAAATAATAGGAGAAAATAATTTTCTTTACAGGTAGGTGATTATGTTTTTCTTAGAATCTCACAATGGAAAAGTGTTATGTGTTTTGGTAAGAAAGGAAAGAAAATTCCATGGTTCATTGGACCTTATGAAATCTATGAGAAAGTCGGATGAATCACCTACTGAGTATCTTTTCCTCCGAGTTTATCTTAGGTACACAATGTTTTTCATGTTTTGATGTTGAGAAAGTATGTACCATATCCATCTCAAGTTTTTATGCCAAAAGTATTTTAGTTGGAAGATAACTTTTATTATGAAGAAAAGAATGTTCATATTCTTGATCATAGAGAGAAAGTATTGCAGAATAAGGCAATTCACCAGGTTAAGTTTTTATAGATAAAACACATGGTTGAATATGAAACATGGGGATCTGAAAATTCTATGAAGTAAAAGTATCCTCACTTGTTTAATAAGTAAATAAAAATTGAAAGGATTCAATTTCCTGAAGGCGGGGAGAATGTAACAACCGAGGTAATTATAAAATAATTTTTTTCATTCTAAAATTAAATATTTAAATGTATTATAAATTTATAATTAAATCATTTATATTTATAGAAATTAAGTAATTTACACTAATGGAATAGTAACTTGACCTTAGGAATGGTAACATGATAATTAAGATAAATAATTTGGCCAATAGAATAATAACCTCGCATATGAGAGTATAAATAAAAATTTTGTATTATATAAGTGTAATCATGATATATTTATCATTGAATAAGTAAATACATGTTTTAAAGTTAATAAATTAAGTGTTGTAATTTTTTTAAGTCATAAATATTTAATTAGAATTTTATAATTAATTTAATGATTTAAAATAAAATTTATTCTAATAAAATAGATTCATAATTTTTTTGTATTATTATTATAAGATACTTTTATGAGACATTAATTAATTTTTCAAAGTGTTATAAAATTAGTTATAATTTTAAAATTTGTATTTTTATAATAAATTTTTATTTTAATTAAATATTTCATTTATCATATTTATAAAATTATTCTCAAAAAATGGAGTTCGTTTTTAAATTATATACATCAAAAAATGGTTGGGGTGAATTTTTGGGAATTTTCTAAAGTAATTGAAATTTTGATGAATAGTAAAATATAGTACTTTACAGTATATATACATTATAAGATAAATACACAATTTATTGAGTCATGAATGACATAAGAACCATAATCTCAAACTTACCTTCATTATTTTAATATTTTTTATGATAATTATCAAACTATTTATATTCTTGAGCCAAATTAATAAACTAATGAATATAATAATGAGAAAACACCCCTCTCCTCCAATATAAATACCACTCTCACCACATCTTCCTCTCACACCTCAAATCCTTGTATCATGCTTAATTTCTATAAAATTCTCTTTTAAAGTATCTTCCTTGCATCCAAGACCTACTAGGCTCACCAAAAGTCCTAAATCTTGGGCCTTCAGAAGGTTCTCGAGTAGGAGGATTCAAGAGGTAAAACTCATCTTTCATTTTCTTTTATTTTCTTTTCAGTTCTTTTTTATTTTCTTATAATCTCTTCACCTACCCTTATATAAGAGGCCTGGAAACAAAATTATCTTATATATACTGTAATTTTATCATTTTTATGGAAAAATTCGTCATCATACTTCTTCTCCTATCCCTTTTATTATAAAAATAAAAAACATCATTCGTGATGTGTCGATTTACCGACATTGTGGAAGATGTGTTTTCAATTTTCAGTACCACTTTTGAGGCTGGTCATAAAACTATTAATATGGTTAAATAATATTTTAGTATATATATATATTATATGTAGTATTATGTTTTGTAAATATTTTTTATACATAATATTAATTAATAAAACAAAAGTGGTTCATAATGATCAAAATTCACCAAAATAAACTAACATTCATCACTAATATTTAATCTAATGATTCACCCTCATAAAATATAAAAAAATGATATATAATACCATTTAATATTCTTTAATTTAATTAATATCATTTAATCTCAATTTTGGAGTTTTTCTAGGTTCTAATAAGAAAATCCACAATAAACCAACCATGGAAACCATGAAATAAATGCACCTGAAACAATGAAATTAACAAAATATTATTATTAACTAGGTTGAAAGATGTTATGAGAATATCATATAAGTAATTATAAATATTAATATTGTTCTTTAATATATTAATAACACTCTTTAAACCATTATACATGAGGTTTGGTCATGTTTTAAGTAAGACGAACCCGAGGTAAAGGAATTATTAACCCAATTTTCATTCTTTGGGTTAACCTTCCACTTTTTTAATTATATGGTACGAAGATTATTTTTGTAATTAATTTTATTTTTATTATGTTTTATTATGTGGATTTACATTATATATGCATATTATTTTCATTTTATTAATTCTTTATTCAATTAAATGATATTTGTAAGGGACTTTTCTTTTTAAAACCCTCTTTTAAACATCCATTTTTATAAAATTAAAAAAGGGATATTTTTATGAAATTATTATTCTTTTATGATTATTTTATGGTTCTTGGGAATTTTTTATGATGAATTATGGGACCTATATCCCCCTCTAATTCATTGGGTATGTTTAAGATGGAGTTCTGTCGTATGGTTACTCCAAGTTTAACTGTGATGGTCACACCATAAGGTAGTCATGAGGGTTACATTGCAAGGTATTCATGAGGGTTAAAAATCTTATGGTAGTCATGAGGGTTACAATATCAAATAATTAATTCAACAAGTTACCTATATGGTTTATTTGTGTTTTTTTATATTTTTTAGAAATATCATGTTTTCACAAAGAACTATATGATACTTATTGGGTGAGAAATATGTCTTTGTAAAAATGATTTCATATGTTTATCAGCATTCATGTACTAATAGTTTCTATCCTTTTTTATACCCCTTTACTGATCTTTTTTTTTCACTTCCCAAGTTTTAAAATGTTTTTCATATGGTTTAAGGATAGGTAAAAGGAAAGGAGAATCCAATATGAATTATGTGAAGAATTTTAATGAAATGATTTAATTTTTTTAATAAAATATTTTATATTATGAAAAAATTGATATTGTTTTAGTTATACCCACTTTCTATTCTTGGGGTTGATATGTATAAATTATGTCCTAATTTTCTTAAACTCTAAACCAAAAAGATCTTTGGGAATGTAAATAAGTGAATTTTTGTTGGGAAAAAATCCCTCAAGGTGTCCTCTCGATATGTTTTGGGTGTGTTTGTGTTTGTTGAAAAAGCTAGATGACTACAAATGAGTATGGTTGGTGTTTTCTAAAGACAAGTTTTTAAGTAGGCACATTTTCCCAGTATTTGACAAATTTTTGGGCCTCAAAATTGAGAGTTTGATGTTGGAAAATGAAGGATTTATTCATAGGAGTGAATAGTATGAATAACATTAAATAAAATTTGAAAAGGATGATAATCGTGTACCATAATTCATGGGTTGTGTACCATGTTCTGGGAATGGTATGTGGAGTGGCGGGAACAGTACGTCGGAGTGGTTCGTGAAACCAAAAATGGTTCGCAACGAGGGTTTGTAGTGATGGCAGGGTGGTATGCAGATGGATTGTCGTCTGTGGAGGAGATCGACCACATATGATCAAAGGAAGTACGCTGAGCATGTATGAAAAGCGGGTTGCTGGAAGGGTTGCGGTTCACAGCGGCAGGAGAATCGGTATGTAGTAGAGGCTGGATCGAAGATTTGGAAAATATTGGGTCTGTGAATTTTGTGTATATCTTTGCCTAAATAAGAATCTCTAATCCCACTGATTACTGTGGAGATCGAAAATCATTAAAAAATATTTTTTATTCTGGTTTTTGAAAAAGTATGAATGAGGTTCGTGGGAAAGAATTCCATGAAATCTAAAGTGGTTTGCACAGAAGAAATATCACCGAAGGTTTTTTCGAAGCGTTTTAACCCACATAAGACACGGTACGCGGAGGAAGAAGGTGGAGTATGTGGGTATATAGTGAAGGCAGTCCATGAACAAAGAATAGTTCGCGGATAGGAGGGGTTTCGCAAAGGAGGCTCACAAAATCTGTACACGGAGGCAGTATACGATTGCGAAGGCTAAGGCAATCCACAGACAAAGGGTGGTTCAACTCAATGGTAGCAGTACGCAGAGGAGGTGTTCTGCATACCAAACCCAGTACTCAACACACAAGAGAGGAAGGTGGTTCATGATTTTCACAAGGAAGCTTGTAAAAGCTTCAAATCAGTTTGTGAAAGGTTTTTTTTGGTAACTAGCAGTAATCGGGAAGGTGGAATTCATCTTCGGGTGAAAAAGAACTTCAATGGTGCATCTACCTATAGTTGAGGATGCATGAATTCATGAAAATGAAGGGACCTATATGTCCATAAACTGTGTTTGACCTACAAGTATATAAATGGTGTGTGGATTCCTTTCCAAGAGCAGTGAGAGAAGGAAGAGGAAGACAATGACCCTTTCCAATGGTAGTGATATAGAGGAAGAGGCATAGGGAGTGACCCTTGGGGATGTAGTGATGAGACCCTAAACATTGTAAAGGCAGTGAGCCTGGGCATATAAGAACTAGCCTGAACATTGTACTCATTATTAGCTATCAGCCTTAGTGAATTTGGTATATCGACACATCGTCATTGTATTCTCCTTGGATGTAGCCTAGTGATGGTGAACCAAGTAAAAATTGTTGTGTCTTGTGCATGATTTCATATCTAGTTATATGTTGCTATGAGAGGAAGAGAGAATTGAGTTTTGTCTAACAAAGAAACAATATCCAAAAGAGAGAAATTTTTGATCTACCATACTCTGATTCACCCCCCCCTTTAAGGGTATTCAACCTAGGGGACCTAACTATTGGTATTAGAGGGAAAGGTTAAAATTTAGTGGTTCTCTCTCAATAAAAATAAATGGTGGTGGTCAATCATAATGGAATTCCGATCTTTGATGGATATAATTTTCAAAAATGGATGAATCAGATGCAACACTACTTCCAATCAGTAGGGATGGATGTATTCACATCAGCTATGAATGGAATATTAGCTAAAATTAATAGTGGTGCTCTATCAGAAGCTAAACAAATGGAATTGGATGTTGATTATAAATAAATCAATACTTTTGTGGGAGTCCTATCAAATAAAATTTATATGAATGTGATGTCCTATAAAACACCACATGCATTGTGGGAATTTGTTTTAAATATTTATGAGGGTGACACAAAATTCTGAGAAGCAAAGCTACAGGTTCTATGAAACATGTATGAGGATATTAGAATGAATCTTAATGAGACTTTCAATTCATTCATTGATAGGATAAATATTATTTTGGAAGACATGCAGGGTCTTGGAAAAATTATTGAAGATATAAATATTGTGAAACGTATCTTGATGAAACTTCCACCACAGTTCAATCAAAAAGTTTCAGTGTTGGAAGCCAAAGACCCGAAAGAGCTGACACTAGATAACCTACATAGTACCCTTGTCGCATGTGAAATGAGAAATGATGATAACGATGTGGTAGAAAGGGGGAAGTATAAGGAAGTGAAATTCAATTCCATGAAGTGTATATTTGTTGAAGATAGTCCTAAGAAGGATAATTTGGATGATTTAATTTCATTTCTCTCCTCCAATCTACAAAGGGGAAAAGATAAGTTCAAAGGTAAACTTCCATTTTCATTCTTCCAATCAAGAAATATAGGGAATTTTGCAGCAAAGTATCCAAAGAAGTTTGATGATGAAAATGAAGAAAATGATGAAATTCCACAAAAGAAGTATTCATCAAATGAGAAAGTGAGGAGAAGTACTAGGAGAAAGTTCTTCAAAAAGAATAATCTGCTCTCAAAAGAGGGATGAAAGTTCAGAAGAATCTGAGTTAGAAGAGTTGGAGGAGTTCAAGGATAAAAAAAAGATTATTTGGTGGTAGTTGTTAGAAATTAAATAACAAGAGAGGAAAGTGAAAATAAATGAGAAATTAAAGGAATAGTTTATCTTTAGACTGAATTATAATTTTCCCATAAAGAGGTATATATTTTGAGATCCAAAACAAAGAAAGATAACAAAGTTGTTTGTGAAGACAAACTCTTTATATAGAAGTAGGTAGAAGAGAATTTTGATCTGAATGAAGAAATTAAAAGGATGAGGTCTTCAATTTCAAAAAACTCAGAAAAGGTGGTTGATTACAAACTCAAAATTGAATAATAGAAAATAGAAATTGATAGTTTGACTAAAACTGGAAAAGATCAAATCAAATGTATTGAACAACAAGAAGAGGAAGTCATCAGTCTATGATGAATAATTAATGATCAGGAGAAACTACAAACTCTCAGTTCGACATCAGGAAATAAGATCATACAAGAAAACGATAAGATGTGATTTGAGAAGAGTGGTCCATCAGAATATAAGAAACAATCAATTCTGAATGATAAGGCTGGTATGGGGATTGATCTAAAATAGAAAGTAGTTATGGTTCAAGTGAGAACACCATCACCCACTCTAAGATTGAATATTGTCTTGGGTACAGAGAAAAATTAGATGATTCGGAGAAACCAAGTCACAACTATTGGTGCATCATTTCCACATAAGAATGTACCTCATATAAGATGTTATTTTTGTGGTAAGATGGGAAATTCTAAAAATGTATGTTAAAAGCTAAGAGGTACTAAAGGGAACAGGACCAATAAATGTGGTCATATAGAGCTCAAAATTATAGGTCATCATTCGATGGTTATTATTTCAGGTGTAAAGGACTCGGTCATATGGAAAGATATTGTACATCAACAATGAAGAGGAATGTTTCGAGGAAGACTGTATTTTTCCATAAGAAGCAGCCAAATGTATCTTTAAGATAGTTGAAAATTCATAATTGATTTGCATCTCTGTATGTTGAAGTCAGGTCTTCATATATTGAGAAAGATCTAGATCAAGATTATCATTCCATTTCCAATATGAATTCAAATACTTGGGTCAAAAATAAAAGGGCATAGCAGGCAGTGGTTCTAGAAATTTCATTCATGGAATCAAATCGCACTAGGATATGGATCATTGATAGTGGATACACTTCCTATATGATGGGAAATAAGTATCTAGTGACCAAAATCAAGTATGATAAAGAAGGCATCGTAAGATTTGGTAATGATGAGGGATTGAAAATTATTGGTTAAGGAAAATCCATGTTTGGAGGAAAAGACATGAGACGAGCATATGTATTGGTTGTTGAGGGGATTAGTCAAAACATACTTAGTGTTAGTCAATTGTGTGATTCAGGGTATGATATAAGTTTTTCCAAGAAATTATGTATCATCAAAAAAAAAGGACGGTGTTGTTGTATTTCAAGGAAAGCGTATGAAAGGTAATCTACACCTTGTTAGTGGAGAAGAAGATATGTGCTTTTTGTCCAAGGATAAAGAAAAAAAATTATGGAATAAGCATCTTGGCCATATAATCCATGGTTCCTTGGAAGATCTAGTGAAATATGATGCATCTAGAAATATTCCTAGATTATCACATGATCATACTCATATGTGTGATGCCTGTGAACAAGGAAATATCATTTGAAAAACATATAAGCCAAAAGAGAAAAGGCTAAAAAGATTGCTTAAGTTGGTTCATATTGATGTGTGTGGGACAATTTATACAAGGGCTATTGATGGGAGGAGATATTATATTCTCTTCATTGATGACTATAGTATAATGGAATGGGTATCAATAATCACCCACAAATCTGAAGTGTTCAGTTTCATTACAAGATATCAACATGAATGTAAAAAGACACTTGTTCAAAAAATCCAGATGATTCAAACAGATAATAAAACAGAGTTCACAAATAGTCAAGTGGAGGATTATCTTATGAAACATGGGATAAGGAATCAAGTTTCAGTAGTAATAACTCCAAAACATAATGGGAGTAGTTGAGAGAAGAAATTGAATTGTGAATAAAATGGCTATAACAATGATCATTAAGAAAGATATTCTAGAGAAGTTTTGGAAAGAGGCAGTGATGACAACAATCTACACATCAAATAAAGACTTATTGTGCCCAAAAGAAGAGAAGACTCTATATGAGATATGGTATGGAAATAATCCATCATTGAAATACATTTGATTTTTCATAAGTAAGTGTTTCATTCTTAGTAAGGAGAAACATAGAATGTTTAAATCTCATAGAGATGAAGTAATATTTATTGGATACTCAATGAAAACAAAAGCAGATAAATGATTCAATAAGTATCTAGGAAAGATAGTTGAAAGTCGTGATATGAATATAGTAGAGAATGAACATAATCTTCAGAAAATGCATGACCAAACTCAGGAGGATAGTGATGAAGAGATGAAAGATCATGAGATACTCCAACTCAGGAGGATAATTTAGAATAATACTTAGATGACGAGAATAAATCAGTGTCTATCCCGAGATTGGTGAGAAGAGTTGAAATTGATAGGCAGAAGATAATTGGTGATCATACAACACCAGTGCAAACAAGGAGAATGAAGTATCTATAGAAAGAATCATACTTATCACAAGTGGAGCCTAAAATATATGATTAAGCAGCTGGAGATGAGAATTGGGTTCAGGTAATGAATGAAGAGATTGACCAAATTGAGAAGAATCAGACATGGGAAATTGTTTCAAGACCAGCAGACAAAAATTTCATAGGGACAAAATGGGTTTTTTCACAATAAAATGAATGAAGATGGTGTTGTAATTCATAACAAACCATGAATTGTGTGGAAAGGGTACTCCAGGATAGAGGGTATAGATGTTGATGAAATATTTTCACCTATTACAAGGTTGGAGACAATCAGAAAATTCTTGGCCATAATAATGAAAAGAAAATTTAAGGTTTTTTAGATGGATGTCAAGTCATCATTTCTAAATGGAGTTTTAGAAGAAGAAGTTTACATTGATAAACCAGATGGTTTTCTCATCCATGAAAATGAGAACAAGTTTTGTTGGTTGAGGAAGGATTTATATGGTTTGAAGCAAGCACCAAGAGCATGGTATTCAAGGCTTGATAGATTTTTAAAGAAGATCAATTTTTAGTATGATGGAGTTGATTAAAATATATATTTCAACAATGAAAATAGTCAGAGAATGATGGTGTTGGTTTATGTTAGTGACATATGCTTTGGAGGATCAGATGAAGCATAATGCAGATAGTTTTCTAAATTTATTAAAAGAGAGTTTGAAATGTTGATTATTGGTGAGCTAACATTTTTACTTAGATTACAAGTGACAAAAAAAGGAATAGAATTTTTATTTACCAATATAAATATGCCAAGGAGGTTTTGAGAAGGTTTGGAATAGATAATTATAAATAGATAGAGACTCTAGTATCTACGTGGTTGAAACTATCTTGGGATGATGAAGGCAAGGCAGTTAATACCACATAATATAGTCAAATCATTGGAAGTCTGTTGTACCTGATAGAGAAAAGGCCTGATATTTTATTTTTCACTAGTCAAATAGAAAGGTATAAAATCAATCCTAAGGAGAGAAACATGATTACAGTAAAAAATAATTCTTCGGTATATCAAGGGCATAGTAGATTTTTTCCTACTGTATAATAACAAATCTCAGCCATATTTATTGGGATATACATATGTGGATTGGGCCGGTTCAGCAGATGATTGGAAATCAACATTAGGAGGTGACTTTTATCTTGTAGGGTTGTGTATTTCTTGGTTAAGCAAGAAACAATAGTCCATTTCATTGAGCACCATAGAATTTGAATACATTGCGGCTACTCAAGATGGCATGAAACTATTATGGATGAAGCATCAACTTGAAGATATGGTAATTGAATTGAAATTTCTGATCAAAATCCATTGTGATAATTCAAGTGCTATAAATCTTAGAAAAAATATAGTATATCACTCAAGGACAAATCACATTGAAATAAAATATCATTTTATCAAGGTGAAGGTGGAGAAAGGGATTGTGGAGTTGGAGTATGTGCCAATAGAACAACAGGTTGCGGACATTCTGGCAAAGGCTTTACCCAAAGAAGCATTTGAAAGGCATCAACTGGCTTTGGGAGTCTAGTAGAATACCCACAATTGAAAAAAGTGTGGTTGTGAATCCCCCTTTCTCTGAGGTATGATGTGTATTTCCCTAATGTGATGATATGTGTTCTTTACCCTATTTCATACAACCTTGAAGTTCCCTTCAGATTCGTTGAAATAGGGGGATAAAGTGTGACTATTTTAGGGGAGAAAATACATGGGGAGAATATGTTAATTGGAGCAGTGAGATAGGGGGAGTTGAAGCTGAGCTGAAGATATTTGAGGAGTTGTAACTTAAGGGGAGTATCAAATATGATGATTCTAGAAGTAATCGATCATTGACTAGATATCACGACGACTGATGTTTATGATGAATAAAGATCATTGGTATTAGTTTATTAGTATGGTACCGGCTATTGGTGATTAGAAATCAAGTGACTCATTGATGAACTTTTCCTTATACTCATGTTTCTCACACTGAGCATGGATCATGTGGGATTATAGTATGTGTTGAGTAATTCCTTGATCGTTATCTTAACTGCGTGAAGCGAATAGTGGTTGGAGTTGGAATGAGTATTAATGAAGTATCAAAATGTGCAGCATTGTTATGAGAAGAGTTGTCAATAAACCCAAAGGGGTATATTGTTTGGAAAAAAATCCCTTAAGGTGTTCTATCATCATGTTTTGGGTGTCGTTGTGTTTGTTGACAAAGCCAGCTAATTGAAAATAAGTATGGTTGGTGTTTACCGAAGACAGGTTTTTTAAGTAGCAATGTTTCTTAGTATTTGCCTGATTTTTTAGCCTCAAAATCAGGAGTTTGATGTTGGAAAAAGAAAGATTTATTCATAGGAGTGAATGGAATGAAGAACATTGAAGAAAATAGGCAATAGCTGAGAACCATGTACCATAATTTATGGGCCACATACCATGTTCCGGGAATAGTATGTGGAGTGACAGGAACGGTATGCTGGAGTGGTTCATGAAACTAGAAACAGTTCGTAGTGATGGTTTTTAGTGAATGCAGTGTGATACATGGATGGATTGTCATCTGTGGTGGAGATCGACTGCGTATGAGAAAAAGAAATACGTGGAGAACGTATGAAAAGTGGTTCACTAGAAGGGTTTTGGTTTATGACGGCAGGAGGATCGGTATGCGGTAGAGGCTAGATCGAAGATTTGGAAAATCATGGGTTAGAAAATTTTGTGGATATCTTTTCCTATATAAGAATTTCTAATCCCACCGATTACTGTATAGATAAAATATCATTAGAACATCTTTTTGATCTGGGTTTTTAGAAAATTCTGAAGGAGGTTCGCGAGGAAGAATTCCATGAAAGATAAAGTGGTTCACACGGAAGAAATTATGTCGATGGTTTTTTTGTGAAGAGTTGTAACCCATAAAAGACATGGTATGTGGAGGAATAAGGTGCAGTACATGGGCAGTTAGTGAAGGAATCCTGAAAAAAAAGAATAGTTCACGGATAGGAGGGGTTTTTCAAGGGAGGTTTGTGGAATTGGTATGCGGAGGCGGTACGCAATAGCGAAGGCTGAGGCAGTCTGCATACAAAGGTATGTTTGTCGTAGGGGCAGCAGTACGTAGAAGAGGTGTTCCACGTACCAAACCTGGTACTCAGTACATAGAAGAGTAAGTTGGTTTGCGATTTGCACAAGGAATCTTGAGAAATATTTAAATCAGTTTGCAAAAGGTTTTTCTAGTATCTAGAAATACCCAGGAATTTGGACTTTATCTTTAGGTAAAAAAGATACTTCAATGGTGCATTTACCTATAGTTGACAATGTAGGAATTCATGAAAATGAAGGGACTTACATGTCCATAAACTGTGTTTGACCTAAAATTCTATAAACTGTGTGTGGATTCCTTTCCAAGAGCATTGAGCGAAGGAATAGGTAGACTGTGACCCTTTCCACCGACAGTGATCTAGAGAAAGAGGCATAGGGAGTGACCCTAGGTGATACATTGAGAAGACCCAAAATTTTATAAAGGTAGTGAGCTTGGGAATAGAAGATCTAGCCCAAACATTGTACTCATTATTGGCTGTGAACCTTAGAGAATTTGGTACATCTGAACATCGTCGTTGTATGCTCATTGGACATAGCCCAATGAGGGTGAACAAAGTAAAAATTGTTGTGTCCTATGCATGATTTCATATATATTTATATATTGTTATGAGAGGAAGAGATAATTTAGTTTTTTCTAACAAAAAAACAAGATCTAGAAGAGAGAAATTTTTAATCTGACATACCCTGATTCACCCCCCCCCCTCTTAGGGTATTAAACCTAGTGGACCTAACAATTCTAAAGGAATTTAATATGTGTATGTAATGTTTAAGGTCTAGTAATTATATATAAAATCAAGATAATAATTATTTTTCTTACATAACAATTTTAAATTATTTTCTCAATAACTAAAATGAATCAAACGATTCAAACATTGAACACTTATCTTTTGAGAATAACATTTATATAAACATAAAGTCCTGGGTCTCTTCATGCTACTTAGACTAGATTCTCCATAATTATTTGAGTTTGGTATTTCAAATAAGGTAGAAATTCTTTTGATAGGTTTCAAGAAGAATTTGGTATTTGAAAAAGGAAAAAGAAAGGTTTTATTCTAATGATTTTTAGGAGACATTTCAAATTATAGAGTTAAAGACAAATTAATCATTTCAATTGTTTTCTGTTAAAGTAAAAATTTTATATAATAAAATAATTTCAAAAGAATAACTTTATGTAACAAGATAACATTTCTGATAAAAATAAAATTTCAAAACAAACATGTTTTACTAAATAAAATATTAAATAATAACATTGTATTTCTTTAAAAAAATGTTTATTCCATTATGTGATTTAAATTAATACACGAAATTACTATATACTCCCTCTGAATTATAACTTCTCCAAAAAACTAGTCTTAAGAAGATATATAAAATAATTTTTAATGAAATAATAAAATATTTAAAAGTTTACACATATAAGAATATATTAACAATTTTGTTATATATATTAATATGCAGTTAAATAATCATTAAGTAGTATGCATGATGTAATAAAAATAGTTAAAAAGATTGATTCATCACATAAAATAATAAAGTGAAAAAATATTTTACAGTTTAATCATAAATGAAATACTTTAGGAACATTAATAGCTCCAAATTTGAAGATATTTTATTTTAGATAATAAACTACTTCAGAGTTGATAAAAAATATAAGAAATAATTCATAAATTTAACAATGGATTTCAGTGGATTATATTTTTAAAATATCAAACATAGGTTCCTTTTTTCTAAAAAACTTTTGGGTCCGACAGAGTTAGAAACTAAAGATTTAGTTAAAAAAATATGTTTTTTAAAATAATCCATAATTAAGGATAGATAATTATTTTTAATAATGAACATAATTGATACCACAAAATTGAGGTTTTATAAAATAGAATTAATTAACATAATGTCTATTTATTCAGTAGGTAAAACATTTAATTGTACATATGCTCTTTCTTTTTGAACTAAAAAAATAATAATTTCTATATAATTTAGGTTTTTTTTAATTACATACAATCCCAAGTTTACCTTTATTATTAGCTTTATTTTAACCAATAATTTGATTCAAATAGTTTTATCCTTTAATAATAATTATAGAGGATTGTTTTATAGAATTAACTTCATCTAATGATTCCTTAATTCTAATATCATTCAAAATACAAGAATATTTTCCATAATTAGATATTAAATCTATAATATATTTTGATAACAATTATTTATAAATAAAAATATAATCATAATATTTTCTATATTTTTTATGGTCTTTATCTAAAGATTCAATTTTTTATTGAATCAAAAAACAATTTTTATTCAATTCATTATATTTTTTTTAGAATTAGAACATTGAGAGTAAGAAGATATTACCACATCAGCATGAGACACAATACATAGATTTAACATTTCATTTTCATACTTTGCTTCAAATTTTATTGTGTATTCATCACTTGAATAAGAAGAAGCACTCCAATTATCTTGCACGACTTTATTACCTTTTCTTTTAAAATTATCTTTCCTTTGATCTTTAATCACATTACATTAAAACTATGTGTTACCTTTCTCCTTACATTCATAGCATCTATCTATTTTATTTAATTTATTCTTTATCTTATTGCATAGTTTTACATATATTTTATCAAGATCTGATATATCTTTACTTGAATTTGGATAAATTGAATCATAATATTCATCCATTGTAGTTTTGAGTGAAACATATTCCTTTTTTTCTAGAGATATGATTTTTAGATTCATCTTTGATCTCAGCTTCATACATCATCAAGGTTCTAATCAGTTCATTCATTGTCAATTCTTTAACTAGTGTGGATTGATGAATAGTAGAACATATTCCATTACACTTTAAGGATAAGACTTTGAGTACGTTTAAATCTTGACTGGGTTGTTTAATTGGATCTCCCAAGGCAGAAATATCACTAAAAAATTCTGTCAATCTTCTATTTATCTGAGTGATGCTTTCATATTCATTTATCTTGAATCTATAAAATGTCAATTTTTCATTATTATACCATATTTTTTTAACATTATAAGTTCTTTTATAGGAAACAAAAATGGTATTCCACATCTTATATATAGTAGTACACTAAGATATTCAATTTAATACATCAGTTCCTAATCCAAAGAAAATAGAATTTATAGATCTTGAATTAATATCATATTATTTCTCTTGATAATAATTCCTTTTTTACATATCATCTTTAGAAAATTTAGTTGGGATTTATTACCTTTAAACAAACTCTTATTTCAATATTTTTCATATAAATAATAATTTATGATTTCCAACACCCATAATTATTGCCATCAAAATAAGGTGCACAGATCATTGACATACCATATCTAAGATCAACCATTTGAGATTTATATTCATATGGATCTTTAAATCTAAATTTTTGGTGTCAAAAGAAATATAACCACTCCTCCAATGGCCCGAAGGCCTTCATTTTTTATTGACTTTTTATAATCCACCTTTCAAGGGGTGATGTGGAACCCTTACAAGGCCAGTAGGTGTAAGTATTACATGGCCCGTAGGCCTTAGAGGAATTCGGTGTCTGTAGGCTTCAAACATTACATACATCCCAGACTAACTACTTGGAACTTCTCCTCCCCAGCATCTTCATCCCGAAATCATCTCTCCACCTTTGCATGGCTGTTAGGCTAGGAATTCCTGTGCATACACAGATTTGTCCCGATGATAGGTGTCATACCCTCTCATTCTTGCAATCCGTTTAAATTCTGCACTGGGGAAAGCTCCTTTCTCATCCTCCTTCCGAAGCTTGTTCCTTGTAGGTTTTCTGGTTTTTATCTTCACTTAAGGTGGCCCAAAGGCCTTACTGACCCGAAGGTCTAGGTTGCCCGAAGGCCTTAAAGGACTCGGGGACCAAATCGGTGGCCCGAAGGCCCAAACGGGGGAATACTCCCAACTACTACAGTGCCAAACAGTGCCTACTACAGTTCCCACTACAGTACCTTCTACAATACTACACGGTTCCTGCTACAGTACCCAGAAAATAGCCTCTGCCTGGTTTTGATCCTGGATCTCTTGGATGCACTTAAGGAGTCCTCACCAACTAGGCTGAGGCTCATGTGCAAAATATAACCACTTGATCCCATACTTTGATACCACTTCTTGGTATCAGATAGAAATAAAATAATATTCAAGGATTTCCAAAAATTTTAATATATCAATAGAGTCCTTCTTACAATACCAATGTTTGGGTTGAAATGGAAAAAATGAATACAAGGGGGGTCAAGTGGGTTCCTTTAAAAATTTTATAGAAACAAAACTTCCCTTTTTTGAGATTAATGATATTATTTCCTTCTCTATTAAAGATTAGTGAGAAATATAAAATAAAAAAATAAAATAACAACACACATCTATGTATAGTGGTTTAGGTCATAAGAATCCCCTTGTCCACTCTACCGATACTCTCTCTACGAGATTGTGAGTTTTCCTAAAAGGACCTTTTGATGGGGACCTATAAAACAGAGTTCACGAATTTGAAACCTTTATAATAAGGCCTTTATATGGCATTATCATTATTTTAAAGGGAATTATTATATCCATAGCTTATTACGAGAAACTGATACTCTACCATGACTGAGTATGACCAGTCGACACTTCAACATAAAAATATATTAAGATGAAGAGGTTGAATATTAGTATGTCATTATTTCAACAACAACTAATATATGTAAATGATATTTAATAAAATACTATAACAAAATATTCTTCAACATCAAACACACTTCATTTAAAAAGTTGTAGAGAAAAAACTAAGAAGACAATCAAACATGTATGTCCTCAAACTGTAGCTCTGACTAGTTATTTTACAAACTGCAACAAAATTTTAATAAAGAAATTCAACAACAACAATAGTCTAGTTGATCAAATATATTATAATCAAAACATGTATTTCTATAAATTTTATTTATATAGGTGACAAAACATTATTATTTTTGAACACACATATGTTTCTTTAGAAGAATAAAATTTCAGTATTTAACATGACAATCAAATTTCTTCAGGTCAAACAGCTCTAGAAATATCACATGATAAATTATGATTATTTGAATTTAAAACCATAAAATAAAGTCATAACTTCCCTTACAAATATGAATGATTTAACTTGTTGAATATAATCCTTTAATCAGTATTTAAATAGATTTAAATAGATATTTAATTTCAGGGAGACCGTTTTAGAAAACATGGAAATAATCCATAATTCCAAACTCTATATTTGAACAATTCAAACATAGGGTTTCTCTATATAGTGATAAACTTCAAAAATATGGTTAACAACATACAGTTTATTAAAAAATTATGGATTTTTAACCATACTCTTGTTTCTAAAACATAGGGTTTTTTTTCAAAAGTTGGGTTCTTGGTCTATATGATCATTCCAAATGTAGGGTATGAAAGTATGGTTCCTTACCAAAATTAAGGTTCAAAAGACATACATTCCACCAAAAATGAAGGGTATAAATAGTGTATTCAATAATCTTATAAACATTTACATAATACTTATACTTTTATAAATCAAATAAACTTCCATGGGATTAAATTTTGAAAATTCTTCCAGAATAAAATAATTATTTTAGTAATTATTATCCAAAAATTCACTAAAAGTAAATTCATTAGAAATATATGTGTAGGTGTTTGTGATCATCAAAAACAAAAATAAATTAATGAAATTTTTGGATCAACACATGCCCAATAGGAATTGGCTCAATAACATGAAACTGACCTAATCCATGTCCTTTATCTCCTATAGCTTGAATCCCATGAGGGGTCTCACTCTACCGATGTTGTTTCCCTTTCCCCAAGAAACCACATCTTCATCAGCCCCTAGAACATTCAGAGGGAACCCAAACTACCACTCTCATATGGTACCCAATAACCTCCTCTAGGTTTATGTTTCTACCCATATCCTCTATAACTAGACATATGTGGGGAACTCCTATCAAATCACTATAGGTTCCCAATCTGTCCATATAACTGACACTTTATTGAAAGTTAGTAGCATTGAAATTGTATGTGATCAGGCCTTCCACTTTTAAAGAACTCTAAAGAACCTATTTCACAAATAATAAGTGATGAACTTCAAATATAGATGATCTATATATTTTCACCAAGAAATAACCCTCAAATCTATTATTAATACTACTCGAATAACTTCTACAGTTACTTGTATTGTTTTCCAACTATATAAAGCACCTTCCATTATTATGGTTTCTCTCAGTTATTAAGGTCTAATTTACAACCTTTGAATATGATGAAAAGTGAAAAATATTCAACTAGACCAAAAATACATAGCTCAACCCTTCCTCAATGTTTATATCCCTATCTTTCTCATCCCTAGATAAAATTTGAGAAAAATAAAAAATCACCAAGAAATGTACATCATAATCCATAACTAACTTCTCCCTTTAGGTGAAATTCATGAAATTATAGGCCATATCCTCACTAGACATCTATAGATATAAATTATCATAAAACTAGACATGAAAATCCATATAGGATGACCCCAAATGATGGTATGCGTGTATTAGAATGTCCTACCAACTTATAGTTGGTCCTTGTAACATTTAGGTCTCTAGATTCATCCACTTCTCAAGGGGTGTCTTAATATGATAAAAAACTTCTTTCATGTAGTCTACCAAGAACAAAACATCTTGAGGTCCACCCCCACCAATGAACAAGGGTGGATGTTGCATCTAAAACACCTATTCTAATTCAGATGTGGAATATAACAGGCCAAAACCATACACCAAAATCCAGTGCTAAAAATATATTCTTTATGTACTAGCTTTGATACTAACTAAAATGACCCAAATTTAATCATCCAAAATTATAATATTAATAACTAATAGTAATCCACTTACATGCCCTAAAAAAATTAGGTGTATATTTTTAGAGAATTAGTAAAAACCTTTAACTAAGAAAACTCATATATTTATCACCCAATGAACAATTTTTCACTATACCAAGAACTTTTATTTTATAAACATTTATCAAAATATCCCATAAAATTCTCCACACATGATACCCTTCTAGAAAAATCGTACCTAATACTCTTCTTTATAACTTGGGAAAATGGAAACATGATAAGGGTGAACTAAAACACTCTTTTAATGTAAACATAACTAATATAAATTGAATATCATAAGTGATCATACAAAAAACATATGGGAATGATATAATAACCAAGGTATATGAAAACATCATAATAAAAACATACCCAATAAAACATGTATCATTAATCATGAGTCTTATCATAAAACATGGAATAATACATGAGTAAATAGAGTGAGAAAGCATGAGTCAATAATAATGATCCATGAAAACTTAACATCGTTACATTTCAACTTCTTAGCTCAATAATTATTTAAAAAAAATATCATAAAAAGTATAAAAACAAAATAATAATGGTGAACTTTATTTAGGACATCATATTCATATCACTATTATAATCACCCTTAAAATGGAATGACTTTTCCAGTTAATTTCAACACAATTTCTATAGGGAATAAATCATTACCTAATACATTTGAGATCTATAACCCAAGATCACCTTCCATTATATATAATTTCTTATAACTATTTCATAAATATAACACATAAAATCTTTCCTTTGACTATTTCATGAATAAGAACATAACTTTTAACCTATAAACACAAGAATTTTTAGTTGACCTAAAAAAACAATATGACTTTAAAAAAGAGTTAACTAATTCCCTTTTTATAGGAAAATGAAAAAAAATATATAACATTGGTAAAATTCAATAAGAATATGAGAAATAAAGATCCTTAAAAATAGTAGAGAGAGAGTTGAAAGAAAAAATTCAAACATCATAAGTAAAGGTATAAAGAAAAATACATCATATCATTAATAAATCAATTTCCAAAAAAATCCCAAAAAAGGGAATAATATTTTCTGTGAATAACCATAAAATCTTGTAAAGTAACTTAATTATGAATAACAATCCTGCTAACTGGGAAATATGTTCACATGGAATACATTAAATAAATGTACTTTACACTTTAGTAAAGAAATTAAAAAATAACCTATGCTGGATATATTAAAAATATTCCTTTGAAAAAATTTATAAAGAAAGTAAAATAAAATAGAAAATGACTTTAAATAATAATTGAATAGTAAAGAAGAACATTATTGAAACAACATAAATAATATTTCCATTGAGAGAAAATAATTTTGTAAAATACTTCAAAACATTTAAAGAAATTATTTCCAAGAAAACCCATTTTTGATTTTAAATCAAAATCCATTTAAATAAATAACATGAAAAGTAACTTTAAATATAATGAATAAAAGATAAACATTACCTAATACGTTAGATGAAGTATATACACCATATAAATGAATATAAGTTAAAAATATAAAACATGTCTCAAAGAAGTAAAATTGAGATGAAAAACCATTATGGATGTGGTAAACTTAAAATCAAGACCTTATATAGAATAAAATATGTTCATAACTTGAAATATGTATCAAGGAAGGAATATTGAGACAAAAAACCCTTATGATTTTTATAGCAATTGAATCAAAATACATTAAAAGAAATAACATTATCTGGTTTTTTAAATTCCATGAATTACCTAAAAAAATATAATATAAAATATTCATGGGGTATTGAAACCAAATAACACCATATAAAAGTAAACATGGTTCAAAAAATTAAACATGTATCATGGAATTTAAATTGAGACCAAGAACTTTTAACTTGGATTCCTACTTGGTTTCATGCATTATAACCACTTGTTTTATAAAATAAGGCTCATTGATCCTTTATTTTAGAACATTATTTATATTTATAACCTTTTAAATTATTCTTTTATGTTCATTTATTACATTATTGTTATCGATTTTTATTTAGTATTCACCATTGGTGTTAGTAGCATTAACCATTCCATGTCAGTTTTGATATTATTATTTTAGTATTTATTCCATGGTCATGGGGTATTTATATCCAAAATTTTAAAATTATTTTAATGTATTAAACCTAATTAATTATGAATTTCAATTTTTATTCCACACATTATTTATGCACGATTATTAGAGACGAAACCCATAATGGGCTTATTTTTTATAATTTTTAATTAAATAAAGGTGGAATCTTAAAAAATGAGTTAATCATTCATGTTAAAATTTTAGAACAAAAAAAGAAAACATTATTTATATATTAATATCATATCTTACTAGTAGAATGGAATTTATATATTTCAATAGGTTGTTCAAAATTGATTCAAATAAAGAAAAGTGTATCGATATGCTTGTTTCAGGAAGATGAATTTTATGACGAATATTTATCATTAATGTTATTAATAAAAGGAACAAAATATCTTTAAATAACCTTAAACATGTTAAAAATATGATATTTATTAATTAAATTTATTTTTATAACCATCCATGTAAGGTAGTGATGTAAAATTAAATACGTCATTTGTGGAGGATGGAGTTATGATGTAATGTGAGGGACAATTTCATTTTTCAATGAATGAGAGGGAGGTAGATAATGGTTATTACATAAACATAATAAAATATAAATATATTAATGATAATAATATCATTATATTAGTATGTTTATAATATATTTGGAGGAGGTGGGAGAAGAAAGAGACTCTAAGAACTTGGTTAAGATAATTATCTCTTCCTTGGATATCCTCCATTAGACCACACATTAAGCCTCCTTATATAGGCCCTTTGGTGGAAACATAACCTCTATGATATGGAAAATATGAATGTGGAATGTTTTTTATGGCCCTAATTATGATAAGGTTCCCAAGGTGTGTAGAAAAGTGGGGTGGTGAAAGGGTTCTTTTATATATTAGAGGGGTTGAATTTTTGTAATATATATTTCTTAATATAAAAAGGGGAAGTAATTATCATGAAAATTAGATCCAATGTTGATAAAAAATTATAATAAATAAATTTGAGGTCAATAAATCCTCTATCTACTCATTTAGGTATATATTTTTGTGATATTTTGTGACCATATCTCTTAATTTAACCATTTTATCACATTTAACCATTACCAATGAGACTAAATTTTACTACAGTAACATATTTTTATGAATAAAAATGAAATAACTTATTAAATAATTTTTAAATTGTAATTGAAAACTTTAAAACCATTTTTTATGAGTTAGTTTCTAGAGGTGGTAAAAATTATGTTTTTAAAAAGTATGCTCAATGGAAAAAATAATTTTTAGAAAAATACATTTTTAAGAAAAAAATGAATCTACACCCAAATAATATATAGTATTTATTACCATGAATTTTTTTTTATGATTGAATAAATAATACTTATTTTAATTTCAAATAAATAAAAAACCGAATGGAACGTTGTGAATATATAATTAAATGAAAAGAACAAAAACCATTTTTATTAGAATAAAACATAACTTCAGATCTGAAATATCAAAACACAAGTTTCTAAATTCAACTTAATTTGTTAAATTGTATATTTTAATCCTTAAATACATATTTTTTAATGATTTTTTATAAATATTTATATCATTCTTATATCATGATGATGTTATAAAAGTTATGATACTGATTAAAATAGTATTTATCACTATTCACCAAAAAATCAACCATTTTAGAAAAATCACAAAAATTAATCATAAGATAATTTTTCCATGATGAATATAAGAAAAAAAATTTATTTTAGAAAAATAAAATTCTAAAATTTAAAAATTTACCATTTAAACAAAACCATATAATATAAAGAAAAATAGTTTATTTAAAATAAAATCGTTTTTTTCAAATGAAAAAGCATATAATTATTTCATACCATAATAAAATTATTTATCATAATAAATATGAATGTGGATTTATATAATTAACATTAATATCAATTCATAACTAATTTAATAATTAAATAATTATTTTAATAGTCAAAAATAGAAAATTTTGTTAAAGAAATTTATTTAATCTTTAAATAAAACACTCCTTATGACATGATGTAATCATAGTAATATTAAATTTTCCATGAGTAAATAATTTGAAAATATATTTATATAACATGGAATATATATATATATATATATATTGTAAAATTAATATTTCAAAAGACTTGTATATTATTTAAATCACCTCATTTGTCACATTCTCCTACTTAAAGAAACCACATCCTCGTAATTTTTTTGTTTATAGATCGATAAGTTAAAGTAAAATAATAAATAACTTAAATTTATATAACATGATATTCTTTTATGTTGTTGATATTACTTTAATACTTTATCATGAAGTATATAACTCCAATAAATAAATGTTCAAGTACTTGGTTGTATTTTCCTTTTTGAGTAAGATAAAAGAGTGGAGATCGTGATATCAAATAAAAACGATACCATGATTCATATAAATTTTATATAAGTTAAAAAGGGTTAGAAAAATCAAATATTTTCTTATGAGTGATTTTAATATTCAAAATGATTTCAAAATCATCTAAACTAGATTTATTAATAATCGTTATGATTAAATCATCTAAATTGGATAAGGAGGTTGTATGAGATCTTCTTCCTTCAATCCTAATAAAAAATATTTAACCTATTGGAAATAACTTTCTTAAACCATTAAACATATTATTACTTGTTAAATTAAGCTTAACATGAAAATGGTTCATGTGAGTAAAGAAAATACTAAAATAATTTCAATAATAATTTATCCTTCAAAACCATGATCATAAATAATATCACTAGTTTAGTTTAGATCATTTTAATTTTTATCTATTAATTCCTCATTTACTTTTAATTAAACCCAAAAATTTATAAAACCTATATCATATATTCTATTAAAAATCAAATTAACCTTTATACCAAAAATTATTGAACCTCAAATACCAAAAATATTACTTAATATTTCTTAACCTAAAATAGATTAATCTTTTTCAAAAATAAGTTGAATCACCATAACATAAAACCTTAACAAAAAAAATCAATATTTAATCAATAAATAATATCAAAAAATTTAACATTAAATCACATACTGGAAAATAATTCTATATACTATAATCATGTAATTATTCTATAGGAAAATTTTTCTCAAAATGACTTTGATAATCTTGTCACCAAATTACTTTTCAATCCCTAGGCAATTTACACTGTTCAACATATACGCCCCAAATCAATTAAATAATTTTCCAAATTTAATATATTTACATAAAAATCAAATTAAATATCAACCCAAAATTAAATATATACCTCAATCATGTATTATTCAAAATACCTAATAAAAATATCATTAATCAACTTCGTATCATATAATAACTCAAAAGAGGTATTTATTCCTTTGAACATATGATCACACTTAAACTTATTATCCCATAGTGGTATCCATAACTCTTAAACTATACTAATAATATAAATAACCTCTAATTTTATCTAAAACCTACATTGAAACAAACTACAACTTCTCAGAACCGTACACTAGGATCTAGTGGAAAAAATATTATTTAGATACTAGATTTAATATCGAATGAAATGGAATGAATTTAATCATCCTTAATTATAATATTAATATCCAATATTTAGTTACTTACATATCCAATACCTTTTAAGTTTAAAGTTTATAGAATTAGGAAAAACCATTAACTAACAAAACCATTATCTTTCTCACTGAATGGACAATTTTTCCACTATACTAGAAATTATTATTTCACAATAATTCTTTAACATATCCAAAACAATTCACTAAATATTACAGCCTTATATAAATATCATAAATAATACCGATCTTTGTAAAATTGGGAAAATAGAAACATAATAATGGTGAGCTCAAATGTTCAATAAGGGTAAATACAACTAATATCAATCAAAAATCATAAGTGAGGATTATAAAAACAAGTGGGTATGATATCATAACCAAGTTACAAGAAAAAATCATAATAAAATCATACCCAATAAAACATGGATCATAAATCATGAGTATTGGTTGAATCTTGGTACAATACATGAGTAATGGGTGTGTGAAAGCATGTTTCAATAGTCATGATCCCTGAAAATATAAAGTAGATACATTTTAACTTCTTAGATAAATAATACTATAAATAAAATATTATATTAAAAAATAAAATCAAAATAATAACCATGAAGGTTTATTGGGCCATCATGTTCATGTTACTCTTATGATCACTCTAACAGTGAAACAACTTCACTAGTTAATTCTAACCTAATTTCTCAAGAGAATGAATCATTAACCAATTCATTATAGAGTTGTATCCTAGGATCAACCATTATAATATATTATTTCAAATAACCATATCATGAATATAACACTTAAAATATTTCATTTTACCTATTCATGAATAAAAACATACTTTTTAACCCATAAACATAATAATTTCTCATCAACCCATTAAAAACAATGTGAATTTAAAAATGGGTTAACAAATTCTCCATTGATATGAAAATGAAATAGAAAAATATAATTTTTTTGAAATTAAATAAGAAGATGAGAAATAAAGTTCCTTAAAAACATCAGTTAGAGAGTTGGGAGAAAAATTTTAAAACATATAAAGTAAAGGTTTAAAGGAATGTCTCTTATATCATTAATTACTTATATTAAAAAATAAAAAATCACAAAAAAATAGAATTTTCTTTTCTTTTAAAACCCAAGGAAACTTGTAAGGGAAGAATAATTATGAATAATAGTCATGATGGAGTAAAAATACACTTGCATATAGGACATTAAAAAACATTCTTTTCATTGTTTAGTAAAGAAAGAAAAAAATGACCTGGGTAGTAGATGTTAAAAAATTTCATTCTAAACGAATTATAAAAAAGGTAAAAGATAATTTAAAATGAAATTAAATAATAATTGAAGAGTATATAATAAAATTATTGAAACAATAAAAATAATATGGACATAAAGGAAAAAATAATTGGGAAGAAAACTTCTAAACTTTTAAAGCAATGATTTCAAAGAAAAACACTTCTGACTTTTAAATCAAAATATATTGAAAGAAATAACATGAAATGGAAATTCAAATACCATGAATAAAATAGAAACATTATATAATATGTAAAATAAAATTTATATATAAAATATAAATTAATATAGGTGCACAATATCAATACATATCAAAAAATAAAAAATGAGATGAAAAACTCACACATATTTGGAAACCATTGAATGAAAACCCATTAAATAATATAACATGAAATATAATAATAAAAAAACGTTAATAAGTATATAATCATGATATAATATTTCAAATAGGTAGTGTATACACCATATAAAAAGGTTAATAACTTAAAATATGTCTCAAGGAAAGAGGATTTATACAAAAAAACCTTATTGATTTTATAAAACTTGAATCAAAATACATTGAAATAAATAATTTGGTTTGGATTTTTAAATACCATTAATTAAATGAAAAATATAATATAATATATTCATGGTTAATTTAATCAAAATAAAACCATATAAAAGTAAACATTGTGTACAAAATAAAACATTTATCAAAGAATTGAAATGGGGATCACAAACCCTTACCTTGGATTCATGCATGGTTATATGTATTATAACATCATGAATAATAAAATAATATTCATTAACCAGTTATTTAAAAGTTTTATTTATATTTATAACATTTTAAATTAATCTTTTATATTCTTTTTTTACATAGTTTCTAATTATTTTTAGCTAATATTGACCGTCGTTGTCAGTAGATTTAATTGTTGCATGTTTGTTTCAGTATAATGATTTCGATTATCATTCCATGGTCATGAGTTAATTATCTAAATAATAATATAATTATTATAATATATTTATCCTAATTATTATAATATATTTATCATAATTATTTATGAATTTTTAGGTTCATTCCATTGTATTTTTAGGTATGATTATTAAAGACGAAACCTGTAATGAGCTATTTTTAGTAATTAATAAAGAACTAATGGTGGTTTTTTAATGATGAGTTAAAAATTAGTATTACCATTAGATTACCAAAATATAAAATTATTTAAATATTAATATCATATAGTACTATTATTATAAAATTTACATAATTTAATAGGTTTTCCAAAATACATCCAAATAAAGAAAAGTGTCTTGGTATGCTCATTTTAGGAGGTTAAATTTTATGATGAAATTTTATTGTTTATATTATCAATAGAATGGACAAATTATATTTTCAGAACCTTAATAATGTTTTAAATTTCATATTTATTCACTAAATTCTTTTTTTAATAATCCATGTAATGCGGTGATTGAAAAGGAAATATGTGTGGAAGCGATAGTTCACATTTAACATGTGTGACAATTTCATTTTACATTAGAGAGATGAAGGTGGATAATAGTTATTATACAAAAATGTTAAAATTTTAGTATATTAATTATATGTATTTAATTATATTATTATGGTTATAATAGATTTTTTAGAGGTGAAATAAGAATGAAACTTGACGAACCTGGTTAAGAAAATTACTTTTTTCTTGGATATCCTCATTTAGACCACACCTTATTCCATATTAGATTATTATTTTGGGGTGAAAAAAAATATAATACATATTAAATAGGTTTAGTGAATTATTTTTTAATTTACTAGTTGATATTAGGTGCTCAATGTGTTTGGAGAAGTGTGGTGGTGAAGGGGTCCTTTTCTAGATGTGAGGGGTGACATTTTTGTAAAATTAATTTCTTAATATAAAATTGGAAGTAATTAAAAAGGAAATTGGATGTAATTTGGAAACAAAATTGATAATATATAAGATTTAGGTTTACCAATACTCTATAAAATCATTTTTGGATAGTATTTTGTGATATTTTTTTACCCTATCCCTTAATTTAATTATTTTCCACATTTAACCCTTACCAATGTGATTAAAGTTTACTATGGAAACTTAATTTTTTGATTACAAATGATGGGGAAATTATTAATTAATTTTAACATGTATATTAAAAAAATCTAAACCATTTTATAAGATTAAATTTTTATATGTTGTAAAAATTAATTTAAATAAAATTATGTTTAACGCAACAAAAACAATTTTTATAAAAGTGCCTCTTTTAAGCATAAAAATGAATCTACACCAAAATAATGTATAATATTTATTAAAATTTTATTTATTAGTTTATATTTAAACAATTAATATTTATGTGAATTTTAAAGAAATCAAAAATAGATTGGAACCTTGTGAATATGTAATTAAAAGAAAAATACAAAAAATAGTTTTTTATTAGAATAAAACATAAATTAAATTCAAGAATTGGTTTCTAAATTAAAAATAATATTTTTAAATTATATATTTTATTAATTAAATATATATTTCTTCTATCATAATTTTTTATAAATTTTTACACAATTCTTATATCATGATTATTCCTTAAATGTTATTATTTTGATAAAAAATATATTTTTCATTATTCACCTAAAAATCAACCATTTCAGAAAAATACCTAAAAATTCACCCTAAATGAATTTTGACATGTTGGATCCCAAAAAAATTATTTTATCAAATAAAAAATCTAAAATCTATAAATTGACAATTTAAATAAAACCATATAATATATGATAGAATAGTTTATTTAAAATAAAACCAATCTATTTTCAAATAAAAAATTTTATATTATCGTTTCATGCCTTAACAAAATGATTTACCATAATAAATATAAATATAGATTTATATAGTTAACATTATTATCCATTTATAACATATTTAATAATTAAATAATTCTTTTAATAATTGAAAATAATAATTTATGTTAAAGAAAATTGTTGAACCTTTAAATAAAATATACCTTATGAGATGAAGTAAACATAATAATCTTAAATATAAAATGAGTATATTATCTTAAAATATCTTTAAATGATATGGAATATATATATATATATATATATATTGTAAAATAAATATTTCCTAAAACTATTATATTATTTAAAATACATGTATTTTCACATTCCCCCTCTTAAATAAATAGTTTCCACATGATTTTCATTAATTGATAGATAATTTAAAGGAAAATAATTCATAAATTAAATACATATATAAGGTTTTTCTTTTACATTATGGATACTCCCTTCACCCTTCAATATAAATTCCATAAATCCAATAAATAAATGGTTATGTACATAGCGGTATTCAACCGTCCATAATTACAATATCAATAACCAATATTAAGTCACTTACATACCCGTGGAATTTTAGGTTTAGAGTTTTATATAACTAATAAAAACCTTTAACTAAAAAACACATATCTTTTCTCACTCAATGGATATTTTTTCCACTATACCAATAATTTATTATTTCACAATAAGTATTCAACATATCCAAAAAATATTTTTTTACATGATAACCATTTTTAAAATTCATACATAATACTTCTCTTTATAACCTAGGGAAATGGAAACATAATAATATTGAGCTAAAATGATCAGTAAGGGTAAATATTACTAATATCAATCAAAAATAAAAAATGAGCATAAGAAAAACATGTAAGTATGGGATCATAACAAAGGTATCTGAAAAAATAATAAAGAAATCATACCTAATAAAAAATAGATTATTATTCATGAAGTTGAGTATAAAACTTGGCAAAAGACATGGCTAAATGGAGTATGAAAGCATGATTCAATAATCATGAGCCATGAAAACATACCATAAGTATGATTCAACTTATTATATTAGGAATTCCATAAAAAATAAAGTAAGAAATAATAAAATCAAAATAATCATATTGAACATTACTTGTGACAACATAAACATATCACTATTATAATTATCATTTCAATCGCCCCTATAATTGAATAACTTCCCTAGTTAATTCCAATATAATTTATCTAGAGAATAAATCATAACCCAATGCATCAGAGTATTATATCTTGGGCTTACTCATCATTATATATAATGTCCAAGAACCATAACATCAACCCATAAACACAATAACTTTTAGTTAACCCAATAAAAACAACATGACATTACAAACAGGTTAACCAATTCCCAATTGAGAGAAAAATGAAGGTGAGATAGTTAATGTTGGTGAAATTCAATAAGAATTTTAGCCTTAGTTGATTGAATGCCTATACTGAGAGGGGTGAAAAAGTGTGTCCTAGTTTTCAATATTTATTTGAAATAAACCCCTATAGTTTGTTTGGAAATGATCCTCTTTTTTATATATACCATCCTCACTCAAATAAAATGAAAGATAAGTAGGAAACAAGCTATACATGAGTTTCTACATAGTCCAACCTCTATTTAAGAAACTACTCCTTACAATAATAGTTTATTATCCTAGATAAATGTTTTCCACTATTATCTTATTATCAATACAAGTTTTTTGGGTAAGTTTTTATCCTGATCCTATGCTTCCAGGTAAATAAACTACTCTCATAGGATTTAATATCTTCCAAAAGTTACAATGAAACCCACACACACACCATATGTGAGAAAGGTCTTCTTTTGAATGTGTGTTACTTAAACAATAGATGGATGAACCTTCTCTTCAAGATAGTTTTATAATATAAAGAAAAACACTAATCACTTTCATTAAGATAATCCACTTCATAAATACCTAGTGAATATACTCTAATGTTCTTGGTCTACTAAAATCTTTGCTTGTATAACCCATTAGGGGTCATCTTCTTCTTCTCTCAACCTTAGCACTGCCATCTTGGGTAAAACAAGATTTTCAAAAGAAAACTACCTCATATATATAAAATAAAAAATTATTACTCTTCTATTTTTGTTTTATCATTATTTATTCTTTTAAATATATGTATCCTTGATAGTTTCCAATAAGAAAATAATCTTTATCTTCAATTTGTATTTTTCTATACATGTTGCTCATTAATGTCTTTATGCTTTTCATGTTACCTAAAATTGTATTATTATGATGTATCAATCTTGTCAAAATAAAGTATCTTTAAGGTAATTCCATTTAATTCAACCATGTTACATGTTCAAATCTCACCAACCCATAAAGAGTATCATCCCCCCACATTCTCATGAAAATGACATTACATCCCTCATCTTCTTCCTTGGTAAAACAAAAACCTCAAACTCTTATTTATTTAATTGGATTATCCTCAAATAAATTTTTATATCCAACCTTCTCACAATATAATTTAGTTTATTAGTTTATAATGCTTTCATTTTGTTCAATAGTTTCTAACATGAAGAAAACACTTAGGTAAAAATTGTACTGAGTATCTCAACTACTTATAGAATATAACTATTCCTTATAGTGTAACCAACTTCAAATATAAACCTAAGAACATATTATTATTTTAATAAACTCAAATATCATCACTACTTGATTAGAAAGTGATTTTAGGAACTAAAGGACAAAAAAAATCATCCCATTAATATATTAATTTCTCTTAAAAAAATAATAAATGAACTTCATTCTATGTTTATACCATATTGTTAATCTCATGTTTGAACTTATTCTTCGATGAATTTGGATCATTTATTTTTTATATTTCTTTAATCACAATTTAATAGTGAAATTTTAGGTACTGAGGACTGTCTTGAGCATCATCTGATTTCAATTTCCTCAAAATACTTCAACTAATAAATTTCTGGATTTTTTACTAAGTGTTGACACATAAAAACTACCAAAATTACACTTAAACTACTCCTGATGACACTTACAAAACACTATAAACACCTATATATTGTTGAGATGACACTTAAACAAAGAGTAATTTTCCAAAATTTATCTCCAAAACATATACATAGTCCGTGTCACACATAAGAAAAATATAATGACCCTTACATATTGTTAAAAAAACACTTATATAGAGAAAAAAACACACCTATATAGAAATGACTTAGAAAAAATTCATCTCCAAACCAAATTTCATATTTCCTTGAAATACTCACAAAACCTCTTAATTTCACTTTAAATCATTTTATAACATCTCAAAAACATTTTTCATAACCTTAAACTCCATCTTTTCTACCTCCAATAGTTCCAAATATCAGATTGATAATAAATGAAAACCTTAAACAAGTCTAAGGGTACTTCAAATAATGTAGGAGATAACGTTATTGGAAAATTTTAGAGATAGAGTTCATAGGAAAACTTTAAATCATTTTAAATGATGGTTTAAAGTAAAATATCTTATATCATTAATAACTTATATTCCAAAGGAAATTTTGAAAAAAAGGGTATAATATTTTCTTTGTAAAACCATGAAAATTTAGAAATAAATCTTAATTAGAAATAAAAATATTGATAGAGAGAAACTTATTTCACACGAAATATTTTAAAACAATATTCTTTTTACATTTAACAAAGAAATTAAAAAATGACCAATATTCTTCTAGGGCTACTCCTTTTTTTTAGTGTGTCTGGGCAACTACATGTGGCCCGAAGGACTTGAGGTGGCCCGAGGGCCTTAAAGGTGGCCCGAAAGGATTGTCAGAATGAGAGGGTATGGCTATGCCATCGGTACCAACCTGTGCTTGCATGGGAAGCCTAGCCATACGGCCATTCAGAGGTGGAGAGCTACTATCATGATGCAGATGCTGGGGTGGGGCAGTTCCTTGTATATAGTCTGGTTGAATTTCTTAAGACCTTCGGGTCATGTAATCTCCTAAGCCTACATTCCTTGTAATCTATGAGCCTACGGGCCTTGTAAGGGTTCCCCCTCATCCCTTAAAATGGGGGTTATCAAAAATCAATAAAAATAAAGGCCTTTGGGCCATTCGGGCTTGAAAAAAATTATTTGAAATGGAATATTAAATACCATGAATAAATATTGAATCATGATATAATATATTAAATATTCAGTTTATACACCTTATAAAAGATAATAGGTTCATAATAATAAATATATATTAAGGAAAGTAGATTGATAAAAATAAACCTAACGAATTTTATAAAACTTGAAAAAAAAAATACCTTAAAAGAAAGACTTGATTTGGATTTTTAAATCCTATAAATTACATGATAAATATAATATGATATATTCATGTGGTATTTAATCAAAATAAACCATATAAAAGTAAACATGGTTTGCAAAATTAAACATGTGTCAAGGAATCAAAATCCAGATCAAGAACCCTTACTATGTATTCCCGCTTCGTTGTCCACATTATAAAATCTTGTATAAGAAAATTTGAATCATAAATAATTTAGTTCAAAAAAAATATTTATATTTATAACATTTTACATTAATATTTTATATTAATTTATAACATAGTTCTTATCTATTTTTAGTTAATATTGACAGTTGGTGTTAGTAGCTTCAATCATTCGATGTTTGTTTCGATATAATGATTTTAGTTATCTTTTAATTATCACGATTTCATTATATATATATATATATATATAGTTTTAAACATATTATAATGGATGTTCTATCATTATTTATAAATTTTTAAATATATTTTATTAGATATTTTGGTAGAATTATTAAAAATGAAACCCGTAACAAGATAATTTTCATTAATTTTTTATGTACTAATGGTGATATATTAATAACAATTTAATCATCAATATTAAAATTATAAAAATAGAAATATTATATATTAATATTATATGTTACTATTAATATAAAATTTATACAGTTCAACAACTTTTCCAAAATAGATTCAAGTAAAGAAAAGTGTCTCGGTATAGTCATTTTAGGCTATTAAATTTTATGATGAACACTTGTTATTAATATTGTTAATATAATGGAAAATTTATCATAAAAACCTTAATCATCCAATAAATATCATATTTATTCAATAAATTCATTTTTACAACTAACCATGTAAGTTAGTGATGGAAATTGAAATATGTCTTTTATGGAGGTGAAAGTCTGCACCTAACATAGGATATGTTTTTATTTCCCAATAAGTTAGAGTGTAATATATGAGATCCTTACAACCAATTAATTTTTTAGTTTTTCATGTTGGGTGTAACATCCAAGATCCGGGTGCCACACAACAGGTTCCCTGAAACCATTTGGTCACATGACCTCAAGCGCATTTCCCCAAACGCCAGAGGCTGCTGACTAGCAGTGAGGGCCGAGGTCTGATAGTGGGGAAACTATACCCTCATTTGTAAAAGTGTAGCGCAGCGGAAAAATATAAACATACCAAAAGAGGAAGCAGTAAACAATAAAAAGCTGAAAGGACAATGGAACTGAAGTAAAAGATAACCTACAGTTATATAGATGATGATGCAATATGTCTTTAAGTCTAAGAAAGTATCCAAAATAGGATACACTACAATCTATTACAATACAACACAAGGTACAAGTACAACAAAACAAAACAAAATAGTGCAACAGGAACTCAGCAGCATCGCAAGCCTAATCTCGGTCCCATGCTCTCATACTCATCTACAACAGTCATGTACCTGTATAGGGACCCTTTCCCTTATCAACACCTACAACAATATAATCTGTTTGGGCCCAAGACATGACCTAAACAAGGTGTGAGAAATAAATCCTAGTAGGTAACCACCAAAGGCCCATTCCCAACTGTTAGTGAAAATGTGAAACAGTAGTGTGTAATAATAAAATGCAGTAAACTAGTCAGTACTCAAAAGTAACTATCTCTACTAGTTACATTTCCATTTTAATAATTATTTATCAATTCCAAGCTTGTGCTTTATCTTGGAAGGTACAACATAAGAAATCACCACAGTGAATATTCAAAGCAACCATTGTCCTCGGACCTACAACTCCTTACCCTCAGGAAAGAAGGAACAAATCCCTCAAGTGACTACCCTCAATCATAATGAATATTTCCCTCAGGCATACGGGATATTTCTCTCAGGCACAGAAGATACTGCTCACAGGCATAAGAATTGTTACCCTCAGGCTAACGAACACGGCCCAAAGGCTAAAAAAACACTGCCCTCCGGCTAAGAAAGTAACCAGGCCGAGCCCAATGCATAAGCAAGCAATTTATATACATTTCCTCTCAAGAAAACTCAAAACATGTTATCATTAGTGCATACCCATGGGTATCCTGGCCAAACGGCTAAACAAGGGAAATGCACCCACAGGGTGGCCCTGGATCAAAGCAACGATCCCAAACAATAGTTTATACATGTTCATTAGATTATATATGAAATTCTAGATATCTTAACAGCAAAGGCCTCAGCCTTACGACACCCTGAACATGGGTGCATAGCACAATGTTACACAAAATCAACTCGATAGATGGAAATAAACACAAGACCACCTACCTCGATCTCCTCTGATTGTTATACATGAACGAAGCCTCCTGAATCACCCGATAATGACATAGATCTGGGATAAAAATTTACCCGCTCAAACTCAAATAAATTCCCTTCGGGAAAGAATTGGAAGGAGAGGTTCAAGAAGAGAGAATATCTCACCCGCGTGGTTCAAACGAGATCAACAGCGAAGGAATCAAAGTTCTGGTGTGTGGTCAGGAGCTCT
The DNA here is from genome assembly GCA_963277665.1 of Viscum album. Lineage (NCBI taxonomy): Eukaryota > Viridiplantae > Streptophyta > Magnoliopsida > Santalales > Viscaceae > Viscum > Viscum album. The sequence continues at coordinate 1,712,809,956 of OY728143.1, forward strand.
TCCAACCTACGGCCTTCTCTCCTGTGGCTCTCGTCGAGTTCTAAGCTTCCTATGTCGAAAGAGGAGGATACTACATGTTTTTAAAGAAAAAACATAACTACACGACATGTACTCTCAAGTACATGACTTGTACTTTATTTTTAACTGTTCTCTGGCGGCAAATCCCCACCGCCATATTGTTCATTTGTCGACTGACTACACAGTGTGTTTTACTAAGTACACGGTGTGTACTATCCTTTTTTACTATTCATTTGGCGGCTACTCTCCACCGCCTTACTATTCACTTGTCGACTAATTACACGGTGTGTATTACTAAGTTCATGGCATGTAGTTAGTTTTTACACCCAGAATCGTCGTCAAGCCTACACGCCCTATATTCTCATCACACACGGCCAAAGTACATGGCGTGTGGAAAAGTACATGGCATGTACCCATAAATTTTGGTATTTTTTCCCATTCACCTTATTTTCTCAAAAATACTTAAGTAAAAAGGAAAATAAGAAACCCATGCCTCAAGAATAAGAACCAGGTTCTTATAAACTTCCCCCCTTAAAGAAATTCATCCCTGAATTTCCCTTCCAAGGGTGGTGAAGATAAAGTTGTGAACAACTCTGGCCACTGAGCACGTACGTCGGTCTCCCGCTCCCAGGTTTCGTCCTACACTCAGTCATGCTGCCATAACACCCGTATGAGAGGAACTGACTGGCCTCAGAGAACCTTCATTCTCTTATCAAAAATATGAATCTGATGCTCCTCAAAGGATTCATCTACCTGAATTTAAACCTCCTCAGGCTGAAAAGCGTGAGACGAGTCTGAGTGGTAATGGCGCAGCTGAGATACATGGAAGACGTCGTGCATGGCCCGATATCTCTGTGGTAACTACAACCGATAGGAAACTAGCCTGAATCTCTCCAGAATCTCAAACGTCCCCACATACCTCAGTGAAATTATACATTGTCTCCTGATCCACCCGTGTCCCAACCTCAGTGAAACACGTAAGAAAATATGATCCTTGACCATGAACTCCAAGGGTCACCTACGGCGATTAACATAATATTTTTGACGATACTATGCATTATCCATCCACTTCTGTATCAACTAGACCTGCTCTGAAGTCTTCTACATGAGACATGGTCCCAATAATGCTGCCTCACCTACCTCCATCCTGCACAAGGGTGATCGGCATGTCCTACCATATAAATCCTCGTAAGGTGTCATCTCAATAATTGCCTGAAAGCTATTATTGGAGGAAAACTTGACCAGGGGTATGTGCTTCTCCTAAGATCTCCCAAAGTATAGGGTGCATTCATGCAACATGTCCTCTAGAACCTGTATAATACGCTTTGACTGGCCATCGGTCTGAGGGTGGTAAGTTGTGCTCTGAAGCACCTATGTACCCAGTGCCCTCTGAAAACTCTGCTAGAAATGATACGTAAAATGGGAATCCCTATCTGAAACTATAGAACGAGGGACCCCATGAAGATGTACCACCTCTCAGATATACAACTTCCTAATATCATCAACACCGAAGGTCTCCTTGATCGGGAAAAAGTGAGCTACCTTCGTAAGTCTGTCCACAACAACCCACATGACATCATTACCTTGAGGTGACCTCGGCAACCTGGTCACAAAGTCCATCAGGACATCATCCCATTTCCACTCCGGGATGGGTAAATTTTGTAACAATCTGGCTGACCTCTTATGCTTCACCTTAACCTGTTGATAGGTGGAACATTACATAACAAAACCAACTACCTCTCTTTTCATACCCAGCCACCAATACTAACGTCTAAAGTCACGATACATTTTGGTAACCCCAGGATGCAAAGCCCAAGCTGAAGCATGAAATTACCACATCAACTCCTCACGTATATCCCATGGAACCCACACTCATCCATGGATATGCAGTACCTCGTCATCTCCTATCATCCAACTGGAAGTAGGGTCCCCACTTTCCACCAACTCTTGTAGAACTAGGCCTTCTAAATCTGATAGTTATCTCATCCTCACTCTATCCAGGAGGGTAGAAGTCACAACTAAGTTTGATATATAGACTCGCCTATGACTATCATCCACCTCCAAATGAAACTCAGAGAACAAATCCATAAGCTGACACTCACCACTGGCCTCCTGCACTGCCTATATCTGAGTCCTCATACTCAGTGCATCAGCTACTGCATTATCTTTACCAGGTGTATAGAAAAGCTCAAAGTTGAAGGAATGAAGGTATTCAACCCACCAACGCTATCTAAAATTCAAGTCACACCGATTAAAGATATATTTAAGAATTTTTTGGTCTGTAAACACCACAAAATGTTCTCCTAAGAGATAATGTCTCTAATAGCGTAACAAAAGTACAACTACAGCTAACTTGAGATCATGTGTCGGGTAATTCCTCTCATGTGGCCTCAACTGCCGAGACCCATACGCAACTACTCGATCGCCCTACATCAACACTACTCCCAACCCAATACCTGATGCATCAGAGTAAACTTTATAGTTATTCCCTTGCTCTGGAATTATCAGGACTGGTGTTGATGTCAACCTTCCCTTCAGCTCCTGAAAGGCTGTCTCGCAAGCTTCTGACCAAATGAACTTCATACCCTTCTTAGTCAAACCCTTAAATGTAACTTCTAAGTAGGAAAAGTCATGTATAAAGTTCATTTAGTAACCATCTAAGACCACTAAACTCCATATTTCAAACATGTTCTTAGGATGCTCCTAGGAAACTACTACTCTTACCTTCTTTAGGTCTACTGCAACTCCTGCCTATGAGATAATATGACCCAGGAAGTGTATATGGTCCATCCAAAAGTGGCACTTTGAGAGATTAGCATATAATTGATGCTCTCACAGTGTAATCAGTATGATCTCTATGTCATCCCACCTTTTTAATACAAAAATTTTCATTACATTTTACATATAGAGGATTTTTAAAGTCTAGTGTCTTGGAAATCACGAACAATAAAACTTGAATAAAACATAAAAAATTATTCTAAACAATTTTTAGGGGTTAATCATAGTTTCATCCTACATAAAACTACTGTGTCTCATATCCTGGAGACATACATCAAAGGAAAGGGTGAACAGAAGGCCCAGTAAGGGTAAATAAGGGAATCAGTTTACTTGTGTTAACAATAAGAACTTGAATAACAACATAAAGACATTATCAATGTAAGTATGGGCATATCATAATGAAAATAATATGGAAAATAACTTGAATATTTGTCTTCAACATTTCATTTAGACATTCATGAACATATCACCAAGGTCCATCCCCAAGGTGTCATAAAAATTACCAAGGTATCATGAAACTTGTCATCTCTAGAGATTAATTCTTTACACAATGAATTGGAGAGCTATCTGGTCGCACCCTTAATATGTATTTATTTTAATGTGATCCACATAGATCATAATCAAACATTTCAAAAATAACCCATACAGAATAAAATAAATGGGTTTCATTTCAAAATCGTGATGTTTTAAAAGTTCTTAAAAATAAGATCATTATATCATTTATAACCCATGGAAAGAGAGTGAGAGTTATATTTATTTAAATTACAGAATTAAATATATTATTTTTATATATTTATTAACTCCCATATAAATTAAATAGGTATGGTTGTTAACATAAATAAACAAGATAATTTCTTGAGAGAAAGAGATAGAAATTTTGAGATGAAATTTCTGCAGCATAACAGCTATATAACATGGTTTTAGAAAATATTGAAAAGAAAGGGGAAAAGGGTCACCCACTGAAAAATAATTCATAATATAGTATGGGTACTGAATAAGATCATGGTATAGATATTTTAATGACATTCCACATGAAAAATAAACATGAAAGAAAAGAGAAGATGTGATTTGTTTTATGACAAATTTGGAAGCCTAACGACGTCACTTAAAAATTACGAAAACAAATTGATGAGAGCAAAAAGGGTATCTCAAAAATTAGACATGAAATGGATAGTAATGAGAACACATAAGAACATAAACTCAACATAAAAAGATGGAAACTAGAAGACACAACATAAAGTAAGTCATGACTTAAAAAGAGGAGGGTGAAAGGATCCCTTACCTTGAAGAGTAACTTTGAAAGCTTGATGTTCAAGACCTTTGGAGGATTGAGGGATCCTTGGGAGGACTCTTTCGGAGGTAAGGAGACCATAACATCATTGAGGAAGATTTGGAAATGAAATGAATGAGGGAATGGCTTGGTATTTATTGGAGAAGTGAGGGGACAAGTCATTAATGGCCAAGGGACACCTCATCAGTGGTATTGGAAAAACCATGGGCTTTCCCATGGTATTTGACCATGGTATTGGGCAATTGGTACACCTAATACCTTATATTACTATTCATAAGTCTAATATAATGATTACATAATTATTACATCCTTAATGATGTCATTAAACACCCGAAACTAAAAACTCTATTTTCAGTATTCACTGAAAATTCAACTTTTTCAGAAAAATCCCCAAAATCACCTTAACCTAATATCAATTCTCTGAATTCAAAAATGAACTCCATTTTATAAAAATATTTTTTTAAATATTTTTAATTTAATTTTTAATTAAAAAACACCATTCACCCTAAAAAACTAATACATGACTAATAATTTCTAAAACAGTTATTTAACTATTTTATTAAAACCCATTACTTAATCAAGGGGCCTAAATTATATGAATACTTTCTTAAGTGAGGTTACTTAATCTATTTGGTCACATTACTAATCATAAGAGTAAAATCACTATTCATAATTTACTATTCATCAAAAATTAATTTGATCTTATTAGACTCTAAATTTCTTACTGAACATAACTACAAAAGACGATTTTTTGAAAATCATTACTCATTATTAATTATTTAAGGTTTACATAAATATTTTAAAATATCATTTTTTTCTAAACATTAATAATATACATCCTATATTTATCCGGACATTTGAAAATTCACAAACTTCACCATAAGAAGAAATCATAATTTTTATTTATCAAAGGATTAAATAAGTCAGTTACGGTCTCGTTACATATCCTCTTATAACACTAGTATTGGACCTAAGTGTAAGTTGTGCTAAGGTGATAGAATCTTGGGGAAACTCGGCCAATATTGCCTAAGTGGTGATTTTTATTAGCTTGAACTTCTCATAAAGGTGATTCTGTTCCAGCTTCACACGATGAAGTTCAGATTGGGTTTGGTCCAGAGCAATGACCAAAGGTGCTACCTCCTTCCCAAGTTTCGTCAGATGGGATTCGATCATCCCGAGACTACTGGATGGGGTCATCGAATCTTCTTTCTATATTAATTAACCAAGATCACTTGTATTTATAAACAAAAAATTGTAAGGTTAAGAGTATAGATTCCATCAGTCGTATTGACCAACGGTCATATAACAGTCAAAACCCAACGATCTCATTTAATTATACTCACTTCATTAATTAAAGAATATAGTTTTGTTGAGTATAAAAATAAAATAACACACAAAATTTAGGAAACAGATATTAATAAAAGTTTGAGACGTTACATTCTTCCCCCCTTAAGAAATTTCATCCCCGAAATTTTTAACTCGTATCCTCAGAGGAGAAAAGGTGTAGGTACTTCTACCTCATAGACTCCTCTGGTTCCCATGTGGCTTATTCATATTTGTGGTTCCTATACAACACCTTAACAAGGTGGGTAGTCTTGTTGCGTAGAACCCTGTCTCTATGATCTAAGATCTCCACCAGCTGCTCCTCATAAGAGAGGTCATGTTCCAGTTGTACCACCTCTGGGTTTAGTACATGTGAAGGGTTAGGTATGTACTTCCTCAAGAGGGATACGTGGAAGACATCATGAACTTGTGCTAGATTTGGAGTAAGTGCAAGCCGATAGGCCACTGCTCCCACACGATCATAGATTTCATAGTGGCCAATGTACCTAGGGCTGAGCTTTTCTTTCTTCCCAAACCTCATGACTCTCTTACAATGTGAAATTTGAAGAAAGACCTTGTCACCGACATCAAACTCCATGTCCCTTCGATGGTTGTCAGCATAGCTCTTTTTCCGACTCTGAGTAACCTTAATGTGTTGTTGGATGGCATGGACTTTTTCTATCATCTCTTGCACAATATCAGGCCCAAGAAGCTTTCTCTCACCAGCTTCATCCCAACAAGTAGGCGTTCAACATCTCTTCCCATATAGAGCTTCATAGGGTGCCATTTGAATTCTTGAGTGGAAGCTGTTGTTGTAAGAGAACTCAACTAAAGGGAGATGTTGATCCCATCCACCCATAAATTCCATTGAGCACGTTCTCAGCATTTCCTTGAGTGTTTTAATAGTCCATTCAGATTGTCCATCAGTTTGGGGGTGATAGGCCATACTGAAATTCAATTCAGTGCTCAGAGCATGTTGAAGACATCTCCAAAATTTTGATGTAAACCTTGGATCACGATCTGATACGATAGAAAGTGGAACTCCATTCAGCCTTACCACTTCCTTCACGTAAATCCTGGTAAGCTGATCATGAGAGAAATCTTCCCAAATGGAGATAAAATAGGCAGTCTTGGTGAGACGGTCCACAATAACCCATATCGCATTGTTTCCTTTGGAAGTTCTCGGAATACCATTGACAAAGTCCATAGTGATATTGTCCCACTTCTATGCTGGTATCGGTAGAGGTTGCAATACCCCTTTAGGTAGTTGTCACTCTGCTTTCACTTGCTGACATACTAGGCACCTTGAAGTGTAGTCAGAAATCTCCCTTTTTATATTATCCCACCAATAATAATCACGAAGTTCCCTATACATTTTTTTGATTCCATGATTTATAGAGAAAGTAGAGCTATGAGCTTCATCCATCAAATCCTTCTTTATTTCTGGAATAGATGGAACACATAGTCTTGTATGAAATTTCAGTACACCTTCTTGATCAATATTGAACTCAGAAAACTTCCCATCCTTTATAGCCTCAAACTTTTTCTACAAAAATGGATATTCTTTCTGTGCTTTCTTGATCTTTTCTAGTAATAATGGTTGAGAAATCATTTTCCTTAGGGTTGAAGATGTCCCTTACCTTATAATTACTATGTCCAACTTTACTAGGTCATTGATTAATGGATCTCTTTGAATCTGCATCATGGAAAGAATAACCGGGTCTTTCCTGCTTAATGCATCAGCGACTTTGTTTGCTCTTCCAGGATGATAATGAATTGAACAATCATAGTCTTTAAGAAGTTCCAACCATCTCCTTTCTCTCATGTTAAATTCCTTTTGTGTGAAAATATACTTCAAACTTTTATGGTCTATGTATATATCACATTTCTCCCCATAAAGATAGTGCCTCTATATCTTCAGAGCAAAAATGACTATAGGCAGCTCCATATCATGCATAGGATAATTCTTCTCATGAGTCTTCAACTGTCGAGATGCATAAGCAATGACCTTGTCATTTTTCATGAGGACACACCCAAGCCCTTTTAGAGATACATCACTAAAAATAATGAATCCTTATCCAATTGAGGGCAGAGTGAACATTGGTGTTGTAACCAATCTCTTCTTCAGCTCTTAGAAACTTTCCTCACACTCCTTTGTCCAGATGAACTCGACCCCTTTTAGAGTTAACTTGATTAATGGATTAGAAAGTCCTGAAAAGTTTTTCACAAACCTCCTATAATATCCTGCTAATCCAAGAAAACTACAATTCTCAATTATTGTTGTAGGTTGAGGTCACTCCTCTACAAATTTTTCCTTAGTAGGGTCAATTGTGATTCCTTCATTGGTTAAAATGTGCCCCAATAAAGAAACTTGTTATAACCAAAATTCACATTTACTAAACTTCCAAAAATTCCTCTCCTTCCACAGAGTTTGAAAACTATCAATTAGATGATCCTCATGTTCCTCTCAAAATTTTTAATATATCATAATATCATCAATAAAAACTACCACAAAGTTATCAAGGTAGTCCTTAAAGACTATATTCATCAGATCCATAAAAATAGTAGGTGCATTAGTCAGTCCTAAGGGAATAACAACAAACTCATAATGCCCATATCTTGATCAGAAGGCGGTTTTTGGAATATCTTCTTTCTTCACCCTCAATTGATGATAACCAGATCGAAGATCAATCTTAGAGAAGAATTGAGCCCCATAAAGTTGGTCAAATAAGTCATCAATTCTTGGAATAGGGTATTTGTTCTTTAATGTGATCCCATTCAGTTCTCTATAATCAATTCATAGCTACATAGATCCATCCTTCTTCTTTACAAAGAGAATAGGTGCTCCCTGAGGAGACACACTCAGTTGGATAAAACCTTTCTCCAAAAGATCTTGGAGTTGTTTCTTTAATTCTTCCAGCTCCACATTTTCCATCCTATACGGGGTCTTTGATATCAGATGAGATCCAGGTATGAGTTCAATTGAGAACTCTACCTCTCTTTCTGGGGGAGGTCCAGGAAACTCCTTAGGAAATACGTCAACATATTCTTGGATGATGGGTATAGTTTCTATCCTTAATCTCCCATCTCCTTTTTCTTCTTCACTGATCAACTCCATAAAGAAAGATATAGGTGGTTTCTATAAAAAAAGATCTGGTTGAGATATCTCTCCTTGGAAGATAACTTTAGGTTTTCCATTTAAGACTAATGATATTTCCTTGCTTATACATTTGATCTTAGAATTATACTTTGAGAGCCAGTCCATCCCTAGTATAATGTTGAATTCCAGCATGGAAATGACTACTAGATTTGTGATAATATTTTTCTCACTAAAGTAAATACTAGAGTTTATAAACACTGATGATACTTGGATAATCCCCCTAGGAGTCTTGACCGATAACTCTACTTTTAGAAAATCAGGGGTTGATTCTAAATTCTTTGTAGACTTGGAGGAAATAAAGGAATGCATAGAACCAGAATAAAAAAAAGTACTTGATATCTTTGAGAGAACAACAAGAGTACCTACTACCACATCATTTGGAGTTTTGAATTCAGCTATCGTGATAGAAAAAGCACGACCTTGATCCCTTGTCCTTTGCTGAGGCTAATAGTGGTTGCCCTCTACTGCCCTCGGATTTGGATAGTGATTGGAAAGTGAGCACATTGTCCACACTTAAAGCACTAGGCATTAGGTAGGGCATGCACCATCTTTCACTTGTCGTTAGTGTTTGGAAGTTGAGGTTTCACTTCACTATGAAAATTCCTCGCAATATGGCCATCTCTTCCATACTTGTATCATTTCCCGCTCCTGAGTAAGTAGTTCCCCTAATGTTTCTTCCCAAATTTATTACATGTGGAAAGTCGCAATTTCTTGCCTCCCCTTCCCCGATCAAAGGTCCTCCCTAAGTTGGGATCCATCGATCTCTTCTTGTCATTGGATTTATGAGACCACCGTGTCTCACCAAACTCCAACTCAACTTTAATCACACTATGTACGATCTCCTCATAGCTATCATATTCTCGGTTGTCTAGATTCTTCCGCGGATGAGGTCTCAGTCCACTGAAGAATCTATCAACCTTACCATTTAGATCCATGAAAAATCTAGAGTTATATCATGAAATCCTTGTGAAATTCATTTCGTAGCTTCCCATAGATTCATTCTCCTTCTTATTCAGCTCGAGAAACTCCTTCTCTATTGTTTTCTCATGGAATGAGGGAAATACTTACTGAAAATGGTATCTCTAAACTCTTCCCACTCCATAGCTTCGACTTCCACTCTTGTCCATGTGTTTTTAATCAGTTCCCACCACTAATCAGCTTCTCCTTCTAAGTGATAGACATCCAGGGTGACCTTCTCTTGCATGGAACAACGGAGCACATAAAATATCTTCTCTATGGAGCTAATCCACGGCTCAGCAATCAATGGGTCAGTCGATCCACTAAAGGTCGGTGGTCCTTGATGCATAAAATACTCAAAAAATGTTGTTCCTCATGTTGAGATTGGTCTCTCAGCTTGATTTAAGTTATTTCCCATAACTTGAGTCAGTTGGTTCATCATTTGCATGAATGTTTGCATTCCGGCTTTCATTGGAGGGTTGTCAGTGCATGGTCCATTGCGGTCACCATTTGCATGGTTCCTCCTATTGCCCGCCATTTTCTAAAAGAATAAAATCTTAGTTAGAAACTTATTTCATTTAAGAATCTTTTAACTATAAATGATTCTATGTCTTACAACATCACGCTTAAACAATTACATTTCTCTATAATTCCTTCATAATGATTCATAAAAAGTTGGTGATTAACCAAACATATCCCCCGGGAGTGTCGTAACCAAGAGTGCAACAAGACCCATTGTCATGTACCAGTTCCCATTTGATTCTAGCTCAAAGTGGTGTTTTTGGGTTTTACCCCAATGTACATTTGTGCCAGAGCCACCTCTACCTACTTGTATCCAGAAAGAGATTTATTTGTTTGATAAGCCACTAACTCAATACTCACCAAAATACCAAGAATTTTTCCTATATTTAAACTTTTCTATAGGGTTCTTCCTAAAGTTTTCATATCCTAATTTCAATAAATAACTAAACTATCCTTTGATACCAACTATGGCATCCTGCCTTTTTAATACATAACTTTTCATTACATTTAATATACAGAGGATCTTTAATGTCTAGTGTCTTGGAAATCAAGAACAATAAAACGTTAATACAACATAAAACATTCTTCTAAACCACTTTCAGGGATTCATCATAGATTCATCCTATGTAAAACTACTGCATCTCATATCCTGGAGACATACATCAAAAGAAACGGTGAGCAGAAGGCTCGGTAAGGGTAAACAAGGGAATCCGTTTACTTGTGTTAACAATAAGAACTTGAATAACAACATAAAGACATGAAAAATGAGAGTATAGGAATATCATAATGAAAATAATTTGGAACATAACATGAATATGTGGATTCAAAATTTCATTTATACATTCATGAACATATCACTAAGGTCCATCCCCAATGTTTCATAAAAATTACCAAGGTTATTCAACAAGGTATCGTGAAACTTGTCATCTCTAGAGATTAATTCTTTACCAAATGCATTGGAGTGCTATCAGGGTGCACCCTTAATATGTATTTTTTTTTCATGTGATCCACATAGATCATAATCAAACATTTCATAAATAACCCATAGAGAATAAAATAAATGGGTTTCATTTCAAAATCGTGACGTTTTAAAAGTTCTTAAAAATAAGATCATTATATCATTTATAACCCATGGAAAGGGAGTGAGGGTTATATGTATGTCAATCCTAGAAAAAAAATATCATTTTTATATATTTATGAACACCCATATAAATTAAATAGTTTGGGTATTTACATAAATAAATAAGATAATTTCTTGAGAGAAAGAGATAGAAATTTTGAGATGAAATTTCTGCAGCATAACGGCTATATAACATGGTTTTAGAAAATATTGAAAAGAGGGGAGACAAGGGTCACCCACTCAAAAATAATTCATAATACAGTATGGGTACTGAATATGATCATGGTATAGATATTTTAATGACATACCACATGAAAAATAAACATGAAAGAAAAGAGAAGATGTGATTTCTTTTACAAGAAATTCGGCAGCCTAACAACGTCACTTAAAAATTCAGAAAACAAATTGATGAGAGAAGAAAGGGTATATCAACAATTAGAAATGAAATGGATAGTAATGATAACATATAAGAACATACCCTCAATATAAATAGATGGAAACTAGAAGACACAACATAAAAGGAGTCACGACTTAAAAAGAGGAGGGTGAAAGGATCCCTTACCTTGAAGAGTAACTTTGAAATCTTGAGGTTCAGGACCTTGGGAGGATTGAGGGAACCTTGGGAGGACTCATTGGGAGGTAAGGAGACCAGAACTTTGTTGGGGAGGATTTGGAAATTAAATGAATGAGGTAATGGCTTGGTATTTATAGGATAAGTGAGGGGACAAGTCATTAATGGCCAAGGGACACCTCATCACTGGTATTGGAAAATCCATGGGATTTCCCATGGTATTTTCCCATGGTATTGGACACATAGGACACCTAATACCTTATCTTACTGTCCATAAGTCTACCAGAATGGTTACATAATTATTACATTCTTAATGATTTCATTAAACACTCGAAACTAAAAACTGTATTTTAACTATTTACCGAAAATTCAACTTTTTTAGAAAAATCCCCCCGAATCACCTAAATATAATATCGATGCTCTGAATTAAAAAAATGAACTCCATTTTAAAAAAATAATTTTCTAAATAATTTTAATTTAATTTTTAATTTAAAAACACTATTCACTTGAAAAAACTAATACTTGACTAATAATTTCTGAAATAGTTATTTACCTATTTTATTGAATCACATTACTTAATCAAGGTGCCTAAATTATATCAATACTTTCTTAAGTGTGGTTACTTAATACATTTTGTCATATTACTAATAATAAGTGTAAAATCACTATTCATAATTTACTATTCACCAAAAATTTAGTTGATCTTATTAGACTCTAAATTTCTTACTGAACATAACTATAGAAGACCATTTTTTGAAAATCATTACACATTATTAATTATTTAAGGTTTACATAAATATTTTAAAATATCCTTTTTTTCTAAACATCAATAATATACATCCTATATTTATCTAGACATTTGAAAATTCATAAACTTCACCATAAGAAGAAATCAAAATTTTTATTTATCAAAGAATTACATAAGGCAGTTACAGTCTCGTTACATAGCCCCTTATAACACCAGCATATGACCTAAGTGTAAGGTGTGCTATGGTGATAGAATCTTGGGGCGGCTCAGCCAACATTGCCCGAGTGGTGATTTATATTAGCTTAAACTTCTCGCAAAGGCGATTCCATTCCAGCTTCACATGATGAAGTTCAGTTTGGGTTTGGTCCAGAGAAAATCCCAAAGGTGCTACCTTCTTCTTGAGTTCCGTCAGATGGGCTTCGATCGGCCTGAGACTACTGGATGGGGCCATCGAATCTGCTTTCTATATTAATTAACCAAGATCACTTGTATTTATAAACAAAAAATTGCAACGTTAAGAGTTTAGCTTCCAATGATCATATTGACCAACAGTCATATAACAGTCAAAACCCAACAGTCTCATTTAATTATATTCACTTCATTAATTAAAGAATATAGTTTTGTTGAGTATAAAAATAAAATAACACACAAAATTCGAGAAACAAATATTAATAAAAGTTCAGGTCGTTGCAATCTCAAGATGGGTGTCATGGTCGTGTTAAGTGTGGGAATACACTAAGATATTTTCCATGAAGACTACCACCAAAGAATCCAAGTATGGATGGAACACATGATTCATCATAGCCATGAAAACTGATGGCGTATTTGTGAGTCTGAGTACTCGTATAGACCATATCTTCTCTGAAAGGCTTTAAGTGGTATGTCTGATAGTCTAACATGCAACTAATGATATCATGATCTCAAGTCAATCTTCGAGAACACTCGTTCTCCTTGAAGCTGATAAAAAATATCATTAATCCTCTGTAAGGGATATCGGTTCTTAACCGTCAACTAGTTCCATTTCCGATAGTCCATGCAGAGTATAAGGGTATCGTCCGCCTTTTTCACAAACAGGATGGGCGAACCCCAGGGAGAAGTATTGGGTCAGATGGAACCCTTTGCTTATAAATCCTATAAATGCCTCTTGATCCCCTGCAATTCTAGCATATCCATCCTATAATGAGGAATGGACACCGGTTCCGCTTCTGGCACAAGCTCAATAAGTAAATCCACCTCTCGCTCGGGCGGTAGATCTGAAAAGTCATTCTAGAAGAAATCCCTGAAACGATTAACCACTGTAGGGAAATCTTGCCGACAAGTTCCCTGGTCATCCAGATATAAACTCGCAATATGGGATGTCACACCACCTTTCCCATGATGCTTAGGTCCAGTTCAACTCGCCTGGACATCCCATTCACCCTTGTATAGAAACTCTCCTCCCTCTGGTGACGTGAAACTCACTCTACAACGATAGAAATCTACAAAGGCTCAAAAGGGTACCAACCAATCCATCCCAATAATGAAATCATAGCTCGTCATCTCTAAGAAATAGAGGTCCCATAGAAAGTGACACCCACCAACCTCTAGGGGTCACTCCTTGCACTGACACACATGTGGGGCGGAGAAAAAGGGAGTGATGGCAAGAGGGGGGTGAATTGCCTTTTAAAAAATGATTAACAAATTAAAATCAAAGTTGAAAGTGCAGCGGAAATAAAAGAGGCAAGACACAAAATTGATAACGGAGTTCGGCCTAAAACCCGGCCTACGTCTCCGCTCCCAACTCAACCGTTGAGAGATTCTACCGCTTGCTTTTCAATGGTTGTAGCAAGAAACCCACTAGCCTTTTTACAGGTGAAGGCTAGCTCACCTATTACAGCTTGCTTTTTAATGGTTTGAGCAAGAAACCCACTAGCCTTTTTACGGGTGAAGGCTAGCTCACCTTTGATTCAAGCCTTTTAAAAGGAAAGGCTTGACTAACCTCTTCACACCTTAAAGGTGGTGTGAAAACCCAAAGAAAGGGAGATGAGATAAAGAGGTGGTTTGTAGGCACAAACCCAATTTGAAGCTCAAAAATGAATAAACAATAAAAACCGTATTTGGAGAAGCTTTGGGCGCCAATGGATGATTGGAGTTGAAGACGTGCACTCCCAAGCTTCTATGGTGGTGCTCCTTGGATGAGGAATTGGATTGGAGCAGTTGGGGTTCCTTGGAGGAAGTCCGCCGGAAGTTCGCCAAATGATCAAAAATGTGTTCGTGGGCTTGGTTAAGTTTCCTTAGGCTTCAAGGTCCTTTATTTATAGAGGGGGAACCCTCATATGGCCATTGGAGGCCTTTGGAGCCATTGGAGAGGCTTTCGGAGCCGTTGGAGGCCAAGTGGACAGGCTGGTCAAAAGCCCAACGGCTAGTTTGACTGGCTCCACCGGCTGACCGGTACAGAGCCACCGGTTGACCGGTGTGTGCAAAATGGAGAAGGCTTTGGGCTTAGGCACCACCGGTTGGCCGGTGCTGAGGCCACCGGTTGGCCGGTGCTGAGGCAGTAGCTTCCACTGTTCTGCTGGGTGCCACCGGCTGGCCAGTGCTGAGGCCACCGGTTGGCCGGTGCTCTAGACAGTGAGGAGACTCTCTGCCCAGGCACTACCGGCTGGCCGGTGATGAGTCACCGGTTGGCCGGTGCACATGAAAACAGTGCACTTTGCTCCTTTCTTGGCTTCATCTTTCTTGGCCCAATTCCTTGGTAACCTGAAATGATTCCTATCATCCAAAAACACTTGAAAGAGGATTAGATAAATAAGTGAGTGATTGTGATCATGAAAATCAAACCACGAGGGGTACGAGAGGTACAACAATCTCCCCCTATTTTGATGATCACAATCACGAAAACAAACAATGTAGAAAATGAAATGAAAAGCATGCTTTAAAAGATTTCTCCCCCAATCAACCAAGAATTTCTCCCCCTTTGTGATTATCAAAATAGCACGGGGCATAAAACTTGATTGAGGGATAGGTTTGAAAAACAAGATAGAGATTTTAAACCAAATGAAATTTTTGAAATTTGAATTGAAATTTTTGAATCAAAAATTCAATAACAGTTTGAATTGAAAGTTTTGAATCGAAAAATTGAATAACAATTTGAATTGAAAGTTTTGAAAAGAAAATTGAATAACAGTTTGAATTGAAAGTTTTGAATCGAAAAATTGAATAACAATTTGAAATTAAAAAATTTGAAACCAAGTGTTGAAATTGAAAGTTTGAATCAAAAATTTTGAATTGAAATCAAAAGGGTTTAAACGATCCTAACTCCCCCTAAATAAAAACAACAAATCACCGGGGAGAGGATTATCAAACCGAGACAAATTTTGGCCCGGAGAGACTCGCTAGAAGGGATTTTTCAATCCATACTTGTCTAGTGGCGGGTCTTCTCCTAAAAAATTCATCATTAAAGAAAATACTTTTGGGGCGGCCATACCGGGCATTTTTACAATTGCACTCATAGATTAAGTGCCCGGGTTTTTTACAATAATTGCAAAATTTAAATTGGGAGCTCCCCCTTACAAAAATAGTAGGTGCATGGGAAGAGGAAGCTTGCTTGGAATAGCCAAGCCCTTGGGTGGTTCTAGTTACACGTTGGGAACCAAGTAATTTGGTCAGATTTTGTTCCCCTTGGGTGAACTTGGCTAGAGTCTCCCTTAGATCTTTGATGGTTGATTCCATGGAATCAACATCGGGAAGATTTTGGATTTTGAGGGTCAACTCTTCCTTCTCTTTGAGAAGTTGTTCTTTTTCGGAAGAGAGTTTTTTGAAATTCTTTTTTAAAGAAACAAATTTGGAAGAAAGTTCATGAAAACCTTCCTCCAATTGATCTCGCGCATGTTGGAGATCCTCATAAGACATGTGATTGAAAGAATTTGAGTTTGAAGAACTAGAGGATGAGGAGTCGGAAGAAGTTACCTCATGGAATGCCATTAGGCATTTTGTACCGTTGTCGCTTGAGGAGGATGAGGAGGATGTGGAGCTATCACTCCATGTGGCCTTGAAAGCCTTCTTCTTCTCCTTTTGTTTGGCCTTTTTCTTATTGAGTGGGCAATCGGGCTTGTAATGGCCTTTCTCGCCGCACCCGTAACATTTTACCTTGGGCTCGGATTTTTCGTTGGATTGAGCCTTGCGGTCCTTCTTCTTCTTGTGATTCTTCATGAACTTGTGCATCTTGCGGGCAAGATTCTCCATTTTGGAATCTCCGCTTGAAGAGGAAGAAGATGAGGAGGAGGAGCTTTCTTCTTTTTGTACCTTGAAGGCGATCCTCTTTGGAACTTTGATCGGTTTGCCTTCCTTTTCAGCTTGCCTCCTCATGGTGATCTCATAGGTCATTAGGGATCCGATGAGCTCTTCTACCGGCATGTTCTTGATATCTTTGGCTTCTTGGATTGCCGTGACCTTCGGTGCCCATGAGCTTGGTAGGATCCATAGGATCTTCTTGACCATTGTTTCTGCAGAAATATTATCTCCAAGAGATTTTCTACCATTGCAAACATCAGTAAAACGAGTAAACATTTCAGAAATAGATTCGGATGGATGCATGGAAAATGACTCAAAATCTTGACGATACATGTCCAATCGAGTATCCTTCACTTTTTTGGTCCCCTCATGGCTAACCTCCAAAAGTTTCCAGATTTCATGTGAAGAGGTGCATGTGGAAACTCGATTGAACTCATTACGATCAAGGCCGCAATGGAGAGCGTTCATGGATTTGCCATCAAGCTCGAAATTTCTAATATCGGCTTGGGTCCATTTGGATTCATCGGGGGAAGAGAGAGTGTAACCTTGCATGACAATTTTATAAATGGGATATCCTATGCTTCTAAGAAAAGTAGTCATGCGGGTTTTCCAATAATTATAGTCGGTTCCATCAAAAAATGGAGTACGACCCAAAGAAAAGCCTTCGGGGGCGAAAGAGGTTGAGGCCATCAAAAAAGATCTTGAATTTGAAACCGGTTAGGGTATTACTCAAATTTTTCCTCTGATACCAATTGTGGGGCGGAGAAAAAGGGAGTGATGGCAAGAGGGGGGGTGAATTTCCTTTTAAAAAATGATTAACAAATTAAAATCAAAGTTGAAAGTGCAGCGGAAATAAAAGAGGCAAGACACAAAATTGATAACGGAGTTCGGCCTAAAACCCGGCCTACGTCTCCTCTCCCAACTCAACCGTTGAGAGATTCTACCGCTTTCTTTTCAATGGTTGTAGCAAGAAACCCACTAGCCTTTTTACAGGTGAAGGCTAGCTCACCTATTACAGCTTGCTTTTTAATGGTTTGAGCAAAAAACCCACTAGCCTTTTTACGGGTGAAGGCTAGCTCACCTTTGATTCAAGCCTTTTAAAAGGAAAGGCTTGACTAACCTCTTCACACCTTAAAGGTGGGGTGAAAACCCAAAGAAAGGGAGATGAGATAAAGAGGTGGTTTGTAGGCACAAACCCAATTTGAAGCTCAAAAATGAATAAACAATAAAAACCGTATTTGGAGAATCTTTGGGAGCCAATGGATGATTGGAGTTGAAGACGTGCACTCCCAAGCTTCTATGGTGGTGCTCCTTGGATGAGGAATTGGATTGGAGCAGTTGGGGTTCCTTGGAGGAAGTCCGCCGGAAGTTCGCCAAATGATCAAAAATGTGTCCGTGGGCTTGGTTAAGTTTCCTTAGGCTTCAAGGTCCTTTATTTATAGAGGGGGAACCCTCATATGGCCGTTGGAGGCCTTTGGAGCCATTGGAGAGGCTTTCGGAGCCGTTGGAGGCCAAGTGGACAGGCTGGTCAAAAGCCCAACGGCTAGTTTGACTGGCTCCACCGGCTGACCGGTACAGAGCCACCGGTTGGCCGGTGTGTGCAAAATGGAGAAGGCTTTGGGCTCAGGCACCACCGGCTGGCCGGTGCTGAGGCCACCGGTTGGCCGGTGCTCTGGACAGTGAGGAGACTCTCTGCCCAGGCACTACCGGCTGGCCGGTGATGAGTCACCGGTTGGCCGGTGCACATGAAAATAGTGCACTTTGCTCCTTTCTTGGCTTCAGCTTGCTTGGCCCAATTCCTTGGTAACCTGAAAAGATTACTATCATCCAAAAACACTTGAAAGAGGATTAGATAAATAAGTGAGTGATTGTGATCATGAAAATCAAACCACGAGGGGTACGAGAGGTACAACAACACACCCACCGTTCTAATTCCCAACAGAGTGTCTAGAATCATAATATTAGAAGAAGAATAAACACAGAGCCCAAGGCTCTCCAAAACGGGCACAGATATAAAGATATGTGTAGCACCATTATCGAAAAGTACAAAATACAAAATAGAAGCAAATAGAATAGTACCTCTAACAGTGGAAGGTCTGGGATCCTGCTCTTGTTGGGTCTGTTGCACTGCATATGTCTGCCCAGTGTCGTGGCCCTATGACACAGCTTGGCTACCCAGAGCTGACCCGCCCTGCTGTCTCTGAGATCCTAGTGTTTGGCTACCATGACCACGACTACCACCTCGGCCCAAATGTCCTGACATATTCCAATTCCTTGACTGGTTAGAAGATATTGGCCCTTCTCCTGTACGTGGTGTCTACACAGAACCCCTCTCGCTAGTCACTGGTGGAAACTCCCTGCAAAAATGTTGTATATGACTCATCCTACCGTAAGCTCGGCACACCACTAGGTCACATAGACACTGAGGTCTCTTGTGCCCCTCTTTAACACACTGGTAGCACATTACCTGGACACCTGAAGAATTCTTCTAGCTAGTACTTCCAATGTGATAGAAATCCATCTTCCTCTTCCTCTTACCGGTAGAAATAGTACCAGAAACTGGTGTCGAACTGCCCTGTCCTACACACCTAGCTTCCCGTAGGTTCTGGTTAGTAATCAATGGTTGGTTCACAATAACATGCACTGTAGGAAACCTGAAAACATTCACCAATTCTTGTATGTCATACCGAATACTATCCTCAAAGTATCTATACCTCAACGTCTCATCACCCACTAGAACAGGTGCAAACCGCTGTAGCTTAGTGAAGCGGGAAGAATAATCCATCACTGACATGGAGCCCTACTGCAGATTCATGAACTCTCGAGATCGATTTTCCCTTATCATATCTAGAAAGAAAAATTCATAGAAGACTACCTGAAAATCTTCCCACGCCATGTCTTGGTGATGCTTAGACTGGGTGCTGACATCCCACCATCTCTTGGCAGAATCATGCATCATGTAAGTAGAAAGCTTGACCCTCCTCCCAGGAGGCATCTCAAGATGCTCAAAGATTTTCTACATAGAACCTAGCAAAGACTCCACAGCTTGTGGTCCACCATCCCCTGAAAATGTAGGCGGATGTTTCTGCTGGAATATATGTGTCAGCTCTTCCATAGATGTGGCAACTGGTGGTGCTCCCTAGAAGGTCTGCATGAACCACATGAATCCTTCACGGAACAACGCATCCACACCTGTGTCTGGTATAATGGTTGGCACCGCATCTATCACTACTGGAGGATCCATCGGTATCCTATAGCCTACCATCTCTGGAGTATAATAATTTCATCTCTCTTGGCGAACAACTCATGGTCATCTCGGCGGCATGACTCTACAAGGTCAATCACACGCCTTAGATTAAGATCCTCAAGGATTAAGAACTAGAAACATAATAAGGGAGAAGGAGAAATAAAATATTCAAGTTTTACAAAACAATACTACATGGCATGTATAATAACTACATGGCGTGTTCCCTTTAGTCTTTCACATGGGCATGTACTTCTACTAGAACTGGTCGTGTAACACCCCAAACACACGGCATGTTGTCCATACACATGGTGTGTTCTTGAATTTTCTTCCCCTGCCCGAGTCCTCCTAAATGGATAAGCCACACGACTCTCTCTAGAACAAGACTACAGAGCGTGTATAATAACTGCATGGGATGTACCCCTATACCCTTACATGGTCGTGTTCTGATGCCAGCCTGGGCATGTATCAACCCCAGGTACACATCGCATTACACCCGCACATGGCATGTACACCACCCCATCTTCCCAGCCACACAACCAAGTCCACATAGCCTCTCATCATTCAAGACTACACGGTGTGTCCCACATGTACACGGCATGTACTAGATGAGCTTCGTTGACCTGTGTTGTTCGAGACACATCCGAATACATGGCTCACACTAAACGTCGTGTTCCAGGTGGACACAGAGTGTACGAGAAAGGATAACGTCGACCCGTGTTGTTAGTTACATGGCCGGATACCCAGATTACACTACACAACATGTTCAGCATTAATACGGTGTGTTTAGGATAATATTTCTCCATCTGTGTTGTTCATTACATGGTGGATACAGGGTCAACCCTACACGGCGTGTACAACTGATACACGGTGTGTTTCCCCCAAGATCTTCCCTATCCCATGTTTCTACCTACACGGACTATGACACAGTTAGAAACTAAACGGCATGTACATAAGGTACACGGTGTGTGCTTATAAAATTATCATTTCTTCCCGAATAGAAGATCCCATGGCGTGTGTTCATAGAACCACATGTCGTGTTGTCTGGGTTTTCGGATAGTAAACCTCAGAAACTACTCTAGAGCCCCTTTCCATTAATTTCAAGCATCGGTATGCCAAATTCCGATCCATGGGGGGCCATAATCCCTACGAACCAAATTTTAGCACCTGACCTTTCCCATTATAGTACAAAACGTAAAAAAAAGCTGGATCATGATCCGCTAAATTCTGGTCCAAGAGATCCCATACTTCTCAGGAACCAAAGTTTAGCATCCATCAACCCAAATAGAACATGTACCATTACCCTATCAATAGTAGGTGTATCTATCAAGGTACCTATCAAAATAGCATGCATTTTCTAGCACAACATCTATCACAACAACATGAAATTTATAATGCACCTACATGACATATAAACTATGCATGGAATGTGATTCTAACATGTGCCTATATGATGCATGAGATGGAATACCTACATCTCATCGGTTTGCGACTAAATAGAACCCAGTATAAAAAAGATAAACAACACACCACAAGTACGTCACCCAACGGTGAAATCAAATCAACCGTAAAATTGTGAAACCAGAAAAATTACAACACGAGGTAAATTGGATTTTCCCTGTACATGGGTTAGCTACTCCCAGGCACAACTTATTAAAAAAATACCAATTCCATCATATACCTGACTATCAGCACCAAACAGTAAGTCAAGAAGAAAAGAAACTCTCTGATACCACTTTATAATGTCCCAGATCTGGGTGCCACACAATGGGTGCCCCGAACCCAGTTGGTCACATGACCTCAAGCGCATTTCCCCAAACGCCAGAGGCTGCCGACTAGAAAGGAGGGCCTAGGTCTGATAGTGGAGAAACTATGCCCTCATTTGTCAAAGTGTAGCACAGTGGAAAAATATAAACATACCAAAAGCAGAAGCAGTAAACAATACATAGCTGAAAGGACAATTAAACTGAAGTAAAAGATAACCAACTGTTATATAGATGATGATGAAATATATATCTAAGTCTAAGAAAGCACCAAAAATATGATACATTGTAATCTAATACTATATAGCACAAGGTATAAGTGCAGTACAACAAAACAAATAGTGAAATAAGAACTCAGCAGCATCGCAAGCCTAAGAATGGTCCCATGCTCTTCTACTCCTCTGCAACAATCATGTACCTGTAGAGGGACCCTTGTTCTTATCGACACCTACATAAATATAATCTGTTTGGGCCCAAGACATGACCCAAACAGGGTGTGAGAAATAAATCCCAGAAGGAAACCACCAAAGGCCCATGACCAACTATCACTGAAAATGTGCAACAACAATGTGCAATAATAAAATATAGTAAACTAGGCAGTACTCAAAAGTAACTATCTCTACCAGTTACATTTCCATTTTAATAATTATTTATCAATTACAAGCTTGTGCTTTATCTTGGCAGGTACAACATAAGAAATCACCATAGTGAATATTCAAAGTAACTATTGTACTCAGACCTACAAGTACTTACCCTCAGGAAACCAGGAACGAATCCGTCAGGTGACTGCCCTCAAGAATAACGAATATTTCCCTCAGGAATACGAGATATTTCCCTCAGGCATAGAAGCTACTACCCACAGGCATAATAAATGTTACCCTAAGGCTAACGAACACTACCCACAGGCTAAACAAAACACTACCCTCAGGATAAGCAAGTAACTAGGATGAGCCCAACGTATAAGCAAGCAATTTATATATGTTTCCTCTCAAGAAAACTCAAAACATGTTATCATTATATCATACCCACGGGTCTCCTGGACAAACGGCTAAACAAGTGAAACACACCCACGGGGTGGCCTAGGATCAAAGAAAAAATACCAAACAATAGTTTATACATGTTAATTAGATTATCTATGCAATTCTAGATATCTTACCAACAGAGGCCTCAGCCATACGACCCCCTGAACATGGGCGCATAGCACAAAGGTACACAAAATCAACTCAATAGTTGGAAATAAACACAAGACCACATACCTCGATCTCCTCTGATCGTTTAACATGAATGACGCCTCCTGAATCACCCGAGAATGCCGTAGATATGGGATAAACATTTACCCACTCAAACTCAAATAACTTCCCTTCAGGAAAGAATTGGAAGGAGAGTTTCAAGAATAGAGAAGATCTCACCCGCGTGGTTCAAACGAGATTGACGACAAAGGAATCGGAGTTCCGGTGTGCAGTTGGGAGCTCCTCCAAACTCTAGCATTCTCTCCTACGGCTCTCATCAAGTTATAAGATTCCTCTATCGAAAGAGGAGGCTAATGCCTATTTTTAACAAAAAAACATAACTACACAGCGTGTAATCTCAAGTACATGGTGTGTACATTCTTTTTAACTGTTCTCTAGTGGAAAATATCCACCGCTATAATGTTCATATTTCGACTGACTACATGGTGTGTTTTACTAAGTACACGGCGTGTACTATCCTTTTTACTATTCATCTGGTTTCTACTCTCCACCACCTTACTGTTCACATGTCGAATGATTACATGGTGTGTATTACTAAGTACACGGCGTGTAGTTAGTTTTTACACCCTGAATCATCAGCAAGCCTACACGCCCTATATTCTCCTCACACACAGCCAAAGTACACGGCTTGAACCCCTAAATTTTGGGATTTTCCCCATTTTCCTTATTTTCTCAAAAACACTTAAGGAAAAAGGAAAACAAGAAACTCGTACCTCAAGAATAAGAACCAGGTTCTTACATTGGGATCCTTGGTATAGATTTTAGGAAGGGATGGGTGGAACTTGATTCAAATATACAGCTACAGGTGGTGATTCACATTGTGAATAACCGATTCATGATGTGTAATGTTTCACAGGGTGGATTCATGACTGGTTTTAGAGTTTCAACTTGGTCTGATTTAAGATTTGAGACATTGTTCACATCATGAATGTTCATGGTGGATTTTTTGAAAGTTATATCGTTGAATGTTTCACAACATGAAGGTATATACTCTCGATGTGAAATTACTACGGTTTTGTTGGATTGAGAAACTTGTTTTTAATTAATGTGAACCATGTGAGGTTTTTGGTGAGAATAAGACATTCACACTATAAAATGGGTGATTTATAGGGTGTCTATAAATCCCATCCTCCCTATGATCTCCCTCATTCTCCCTATAATTCTATAAAACTTAATATGATTTCCAAGAAGTTTTTGGATCCCTAATACCCTTTCATATTTTTCATACAACCTCGGTTTATAGAGATTCAATATCGAGGATTTTAGGTGATTTATTCATCTCATTCACTCTGAATTCCTCTTAGCTTCTTCAGGATCATAATACATGAAAACAACATAAACATTATTCGAAACCACTTTTAAGGCTTCATCATAGGTTCATCCTATGTAAATTTACTGCATCTCATATCATGGAGACAGACATCAAAGTAAAGGGTGAGCAGAAGGCCCAGTAAGGGTAAATAAGGGAGTCAATGTACTTTTGATATCAATAAGAACTTGAATAAAAACATGAAGACATGAAAAATAGAGGAATATGAATATCATAAAGAAAAGAACTTGGAAAATAACTTGAATATGTGGATACAACATTTGATTTATACATTCATGAACATATCATCAAGGTCCATCCCCAAGGTGTCATAAAAATTACCAAGGTTATTCACCAAGGTATCGTGAAACTTGTCATCTCTATAGATTAAATCTTTACCCAATCCATTGGAGAGCTATTAGGGAGAACCCTTAATATGTATTTAATTTCATGTGAGACACATTGATTATAATCAAAAATTTCATAAATAACCCAAATAGAATCAAATAAATGGGTTTCATGTCAAAATCGTGACGTTTAAAAAGTACTTAAAAATAAGATCATTATATCATTTATAACACATGGAAAGGGAGTGAGGGTTATATATATGTCAATTCCAGAATCAAATATATCATCTTTATATATTTATGAACACCCATAAAAAATAAATAGGTCTGGATATTCACATAAATAAATAAGGTAATTTCTTGAGAGAAAGAGATAGAAATTTTAAGATGAAATTTCTGCAGCATAACGGCTATATAACATGGTTTTAGAAAACATTAAAAAGAGAGGGGAAAAGGGCCAAAAACTCATAAATAATTAATAATACAGTATTGTTACTGAATAATATCATGATATGGATATTTTAATGACATACCACATGAAAATTAAACATGAAAGAAAAGAGTAGATGTGATTTCTTTTATGAGAAATTCGGCAGCCTAACGACGTCACTTAAAAATTCAGAAAACAACTTGATAAGAGAAGAAATGGTCTCTCATAATTTGGACATAAAATGGACAGTAATAAAAACATAAGAACATACCCTCAACATAAAGAAATGGAAAATATAAGACACAACATAAAGAAATGGAAAATATAAGACACAACATAAAGGAAGTCACGACTTAAAAGAGGAGGGTGAAAGAATCCCTTACCTTGAAGAGTAACTTCGAAATCTTGAAGGTCGAGACCTTGGGAGGCTTGAGGGAACCTTGGGAGGAATACTTGGGAGGTAAAGAGACCATAAATTCATTGGGGAGGATTTTGAAATGAAATGAATGAGGGAAAGGCTTGGTATTTATAGAAGAAGTGAGGGGACAAAGCATTAATTGCCATGGGACACCTCATCGGTGGTATTGGCAAAACCATGGGCTTGCCCACGGTATTTTCCCATGGTATTGGCCACTTGGTACACCTCATAACTTATATTACTATTCATAATTCGACCAGAATTATTGAATAATTATTACATCCTTAATGATGTCATTAAACACCCGAAACTCAAAAACTGTATTTTCACTATTCACCGAAAATTCAACTTTCTCAGAAAAATCCCAAAATTTCAACTTAACTAAATATCAATGCTCTAATTTCAAAAATGAACTCCATTTTATGAAAATAATTTTCTATATATTTTTAATTTAATTTTTAAATAAAATCACTATTCACTGAAAAATCAATTGTTTCAGAAAAATCCCAAAAAATCACCTTAACCAAATATTGACGCTCTGATTTCAAAAATGAACTCCATTTTATGAAAATATTTTTCTAAATATTTTTAATTTAATATTTAAATAAAAACACTATTCACCCGAAAAAACTAATACTTAACCCATAATTTCTGGAACAATTATTTACCCATTTTATTGAATCACATTACTTAATCAAGGTGCCTAGATTATATTAATAATTTCTTAAGTGAGGTTACTTAATCCATTTGATCACATTACTAATCATAAGCATAAAATCACTATTCATAATTTACTATTCATCAAAAATTAAGTTGATCTTATTAGACTCTAAATTTCTTACTAAACATAACTATAGAAGATCATTTTTTGAAAATCATTACACATTATTAATTATTTAAGGTTTACATAAATATTTTTAAAATATCCTTTTTCTAAAATTCATCAATAATATGCATACCATATTTATCCAGACATTTGAAAATTCACAAACTTCACCATAAGAAGAAATCACAATTTTTATTTAAATCAAAGGATTACACAAGGAAGTTATGGTCTCGTTACATAGCCCCTTATAACACCAGCATAGGACCTAAGAGTAAGGTGTGCTAGGGTGATAGAATCTTGGGTCGGCTCGGCAAACATTGCCTGAGTAGTGATTTCTATCAGCTTTAACTTCTCACAAAGGTGATTCTGTTCCAGCTTCACACGATAAAGTTCGGATTGGGTTTGGTCCAGAGGAAATCCTAAAGGTGCTACCTCCTTCTCGAGTTCCGTCAGATGGGCTTCGATCGGCCTGAGAGTACTGGATGGGGCCATCGAATATTCTTTCTATATTAATTAATCAAGATAACCTGTATTTATAGACAATAATCGTAACATTTAGTTTCCAACGGTCATATTGACCAACGATCATATAACAGTTGAAACCCAATGGTCTTATTTTAATTACACTCATTTTATTAAATGAAATAATTTTGTTGAGTATAAAATAAAATAACACACAAATTTAGGAAACAAAATTTATTCAAAATTTCAGGTCATTACATTGTGTGAACTCGTATGAGTGGGATTGTGTGAGACTATTATATACTTTTATTGCATTATGAATTTTCTATGCACCCCACCAAAGCTGAGTAACCTGAATGATACCCAAAGACTTTAGGGGTGTTTTACTTAACATCCTGGATGGGGAGGATATGAATAACTTACTACCCCTATCCCTCACTCTTCCTTAGGTAGTGGATTTTGGTGATACCGATAGTGGATGATGTGATATGTAGTGGGGTCATGCATGGTAGGAGGAGGACACTAGGTTGATATCATACATGTTCATGATATTGTAATTACCTGGTAACCTGATATTATGTATTCAGTTGGTTCTGGGAGACTTTATATATGGTAGGTTCCACAAGACAGGATATGTAGTTTGTTCCATGAGACATGATATACAATTGGTTCCATCATTAGTGGATATGTAAGGTATGAAAAAAATTATGTATTCTCATTGGTCAAGAGAAAAAAAATCATTGGGTACATGTTTGTGAGACACCATTATATACATTCTTATGATATTACTTTCCACTCTTGGATTCATTATTTAGTGAGGGGTCCATGGTAAGGATATGGCACTAGTTGACCTATGTAGGTGATGACTAGTGCAAGGTCTACTAGGTCAAATACCCTGGGGGGGGGGGGTGAATTAGGGTACGATAGATTAAAACTAATGGCCCTTTGTATATTGTTTCATCATTAGAAAAAACACACTTCTCTCTTTCCCCCATAGAAATATATGAATAGAAATTAAATCATTCACAGGACACTGTGATTTTTACTTGGTTCACCCTCACTGGGCTACATCCCAGGAGCATACAATAGTGATGTGTCGATGTACCAAATCCACTAAAGATCAAAACCAATTACAAGGTTTGGGCTAGATATTCTATACATAGGCTCACTACCTTTACAAGGTTTAGGGTCTTCTCACTATATTCCCAAGGGTCAATCCCTATGTCTCTTCCTCTGGATCACTACTGATGGGAAGGATAATCGTCTTACTCTTCCTTCGCTCACTGCACTTGGAAGGGATCCAATCAAAGTTTATGTACTTATAGGTCCCATAATTTTCATGAAATCACATATCCTTAGCTATATTTAGATTCTCTATTGAAGTCCCTTTGACCTGTAGATGAAATACACATGTTCACATACTGTTAATTAGTGGAAATTACTTTCATGAACTGTTTTACTACATTTTAAAGCTTCATTGATTCCTCTGTAAACCACCTAACTTCCTCTGTTCCCCATATTGCTTTCTCCATGTACTGTCCTCCTCCAATGGCCCGAAGGCCTTCATTTTCTATTGATTTTGATAATCCACCTTTCAAGGGGTGAGGTGGAACCCTTACAATGCCCGTGGGCATAATTATTACATGGCCTGTAGGCCTTAGAAGAATTCATTGCCCGTAGGCTTCAAACAATACATACAACCCAGAATAACTACTTGGAACTGCTCATCCCCAGCATCTTGATCGTGATGATATGGTTCGCAGATCACCTCTCCCCCATGAACACTCTCTCCTCCTCATACCGTCCCTACATCACAGACTATCTCTGATTCCATGAACCACCTCTCTTCCATGGACTACCTCTTCTTCTATGGACCATCTCTCCTCTGCGTACTAGATCTTCCTTCTCATGTACCACATCCTTTTTAGGATATAGTTCCCTGAAAAAACCTTCTGTAGAATTTCTTCCATATGAATAACTTCACCCTTCACAAAATTCTCTCTCACGAAACTATTTCGAACTTCATGGAATTCCCGAAGCAAATATATTTTCTTTTGAAAATTGTTATACTTAATATTGAGATTAGTACTCCTTATATAGGGAAATATATCCAAAAAATCCACTAATATGATATTTAACAAATCTTCAATGTGGTAGATCCTTCACCGCATACTACTTCATCTGCAAACCGTTCTGCCCTACGTGGTCTGCGTACTGCCTTTCCTCCATCGTAGCGGCTCAAATCACTATCATGTTTTTGCAAACGATGCCCTTTACAGCTTCTAAAATCACTTCCTTGTTTCTACTAATGAAAATCCATCCCACTTACCGCAAGTCTATCTCGTACTGCATGCCTTCCGCGTACCACATGCCTTCACCGTGAACCACATGCCATCCCACGAACCATTCCCCACATGGTCTGTGTCTCATGCTTCACAGTTCCCGTCCTCCACTGAATCCCTTCTATGTTCTACATACCACCATGTGAAATCCATGAAATGGGCTTCATGGTCCACGTATTTTGTTCCACTATACAGAAATAGTCCTTTTCTAAAAACCAAACTCCCAATTTCGAAGCTCAAAAATTTAGAAAACACTAGGAAACTGTGCTACCTTATACACCTACTTCGGAAAACACCAACCATAATCATTCACAGTCATCTGGTTTTTTCAAAAAAACATAATCACACCCAAAAAAACCAAGGGTCCACCTTGAGTGTTATTTACCCAACAATATCCCCCTTTTGGTTTGTTGACAATACTTGCATAATTTAATGTCTTATTAAATCCCCTTACAACTTTTTCCAACATTCTCTTCTTGTGATTAAGATACTGATAAAGTATTTACTCAACACATACTCTAATCCCACATGATCCATGATCAGTGTGAGAAACAAGAGTATAATGAAGATTTCACCGATGAATCACTTCATTCCATTCCAAAACAAATCTTTTACTTTAATCATGAACCTCATCTATCATGATATATATCCTTTGATCAATCATGTCTAGAATCAACATCTTTAACACTCCCCCTATGTCACTACTCCCCATAATAGCTTCAACTCCCCCTATCTTGTTGTTCCACCTGTCAGCCTCTCCTCATGTCTTGACTAAGACAATTTTCTCCCTTTTAATAGCATAATTTCTCCCCCTTTGTCAATGAACCTGAAGGCCATTATTTTGAGGTTTGCAATAGGGTAGAGAACTCATATTAGTATGTTAGAGAAATCACACCATACCTTAGGGAGAGGGGGACCCACATCCACACTTTTTCATGTGTGTGGAGTCGACTGAACTCCCAGATCTAGTTGATTCTTTTCAAATGCTTCTTTAGGTAAAGCCTTTTTCATAATTGCTGCAACCTATAGTTTTGTTGGCACATACTCCAACTTCACAAGCCCTTGATCCACCTTATACTTGATAAAATGATATTTGATTTGAATTTTCTCTACCCTTTATTTTTGGATTATATTTTTTCTATGATTCATAGCACTTGAATTATCATAATGGATTCTGATTAGAGACTTCACTTCAACTCCCATATCATCAAGATGCTTCTTCATCCACTATAACTTCATACAAGATTTAGTGGTTGCAATATACTTTAGCTTCTACAGTGGTCAATGAAATGCAATCTTGTTTATTTCTTATCCAAGTAATAAACACTCCACCATGATAGAAATCACCAATTGACATTGATTTCCTATCATCTACTGATCCATCCCAATCTACATTTGTATATCCCAATAAATCTTACTGAAATTTGTCATTATAAATCAATCAAGATCCCATTGTTCCCTTGATATATCGAAGTATTATTTTCACTAAAATCATGTGGATTTCCTTGGGATTTCTTTGATACCACACTCCCTGACATGTGTCAAACACAATATCTAGTCATGCCACTATTAAGTTCAACAGACTTCCAATGATATTTCTATATTCTATGACATTGACTATTTTTTCTTCATCATCCCGATACAGTTTCATCCTGGTAGCCACCAGAGTTTTCATCTCCTTAGAACCATCCATTAAAAACCTTCTCAAAACTTCCTTGGCATATTTGGATTTATAAATGAATGTATCATTCTTTCCTTATATCACCTATAGACCAAGGAAAAATATCATTTCACCAATCATTGACATTTCGAACTCACATTTCATGAATTCATAAAATTTTCTATATTGCGCTTCATCTAATCCTCCAAAGTCCGTGTAATGAATATATACCAACACCATCATTATTTAATTACTATAATGGTTGACATATAGATTGTAAACAAATCTTTCATAATGAAAACCAGGCTTTTTCAGAAATCGATCTTGCATTGAATACCATGCTCTTGGTGATTGTTTCAAACCATATAAATCCATATTCAGATGAGAAACTATGTTCTTATCTTTATTAATGAGAAAACCATCTGACTACTAAATATAAAATTCATCTTCTAGAAACCCATTCAAAAAAAATAACTTTACATTTATCTGGAAAACTTTGAACTTTCATTGCAATTTTATGGAAAAGAATAATCGAATTGTCTCTAACCTTGGAACAAGTGCAAAAGTTTTATCAACATCGATTCTCTCTATCTTGGAGTATGCTTTGTAATCTGATAATTATTTATTTCAAATAAAAACACCATCTTCATTCATTTTGTTACGAAAGACCCATTTAGTCCCAATGGAATTTTTTTCTATTGGCCTCAAAACAATCTCTCATGTCTGATTCTTCTCAATTTGGTCAAGCTCTTCATTCATAGCCTAAACCCAATTCTCATCCCCAAATACTTCACCAAAAAATAGGCTCTACCTGTATTAATTATGATAATTGTTGTCGAGTCTTCATCTCCCTTTTTTGTACTCAAGATATTTGATCACCAATTGTGTTCTGTCTATCAATTTCAGCTCTTCTCTTCTATCTTTAACAAGATACTTAATTGTGATCATCTTTATCATCATCTGATTATTCTTCTGAATCAGCCTATAGAACTAGAGAATCCCTTGATCTTCTTATTTCTTCATTACTATCCTCCTGATACTGATCATGTATTTTCTGAAGGTTCTACTCATTCTCCACTATAGTTACATCATGGATTTCAACAATATTTTCTAATCTCTTGTTGAAGCATTTATATTATTTTCTTTTCTTTGAGTATCTAAGAAATATCCTTTCATCTCCACGGGATTAAAATTTCATGTATTTCTCCTTGTTGAGAATTAAACAACTACTTCTGAAGATTTGAAAGTACTTAAATGGTGAAAGCATTCCATGCCATAGTTTATATGGGGTCTTTTTTCTTTTAGACATAGTAATGATGTATTTGAAGTGTAGACTACTGTCATCACTACTTCTTTCCAAAATTTCAAAGGAAGGTCTTTCTCAATGAGCTTTGTTCCTGCCATGTTATTAACAATCCAATTTATTCTTTCAACTACACCATTCTTATATAGAGTTATAACTAATAAAAATTTATGCCTTATCCCATTTTTCTCAAGATAGTCCTCCACATGGGTATTTGTTAACTCTATTCCATTATCTGTTTCGATCTTTTGGATTTTCTGACCTAGAATCTTTTCAACTTCCCATTGATATCTTGTAATGAAATTGAACACATCATACTTTTGGGTAATTATTGATACTGATGTCATTCTGTTATAATCATCAATAAAGAGTACATAATATCTTCTTCCATCAAGATCTCTTGGTGAAATTGGTCCACACACATCAATATGAACCAACTCAAGCAATATTGTTGACATTTACTCTTTTTACTTATATTTATTTTGAATAATCTTCACTTTTTGGAAGGCATTTCATGTATTTTTACGATCACGCAATTATCTAGGGAGATCTTGAGCAGCATCATATTTCACCAGAACTTCTAAGGATATTTGACTTATGTGGCCAAGACCTTTATGCCACAACTTATTTTCTTCTTCCCTAGGCAGAAAGAACATATCTCATTCTCCACTCATGAGGTAGAGATTCCCTTTTGTACAATTTTCTTTATAATACAACAGCACCATATATTTTCCTTGATGAAACAGAATTTCTTGGAAAATCTTATGTAATGTCCTAATTCACACAATTTAATTACACTTAATAAGTTATGACTAAGAACTTTAAAAACCAAGACATCTATAAGTCTCATGTCTTCCCCCCCAAACTTTTCATTTCTAGATATAATTATTTTCAACCCTTCATCATTACCAAATCTTATGGTACCTTCTTTATCATACCTGTTTCTCATCACTAGATCCTTGTTTTCTATCATATAGAAGGTACATCTACTATAAATGATCCATGTCTCGGTGAAATCTGATACCTTGAACACAATATATGTAACAACTTCTTACTCAGATCTTTTCTTTTTGATCTGTGTTTCTATCTTCATACCTGGTATGGATTGATACTCATGACAATCCTCAAAATATGATGGACCAGCTTTATATTTTAGGGTTGCAAATCGATTTTTCATTTTTAGCTAATTTGATGATGCATTTGTCTTCCACATATAACCAACCTCAGTATTCTTCGACACATTCCTCTATATTGTTAATGGGAAATTTCTTTCTATGTGTTTGAATCCTCCACACTTGAAACAGTTACCATCAAATGTTGACCTAGAAAATTGATCTATGTATAACTACCTCTGTTAGTCATCTTCCCTTTGGTACCACTTTGATATGGAATAAACATTTTTTAGTGTCCCATATTTCCAAAAAAATAACATCTTATACGGGGTACATTCTTGTGTGGAAATACTATACCAATGGTTATCCCTTGGGTTTCTTGAATCTTTTTATTTTTTATCATACCCAAATCAATTTTCAATCATAGGGTGGGAGCTTGTGGTTTGACATCAACTATTATTGCTTTCTATTTTCGATCAAACCCCATGCCATCCTTACCATTTTTATTTGACTATTGCTTCTGTTTGGATGGACCACTGTTCTCAACTTTTATCATCTTTGTTGTCTATATGATATGATTTTCTAATGTCATACTTTGAGTGAATAGTTTTTATTGATCTTTAACACTTCTTCACAGACTGGAGACTTCCTATTCAAGTTCTTTGATACGTTTAATTTTTTCTTTTTTAGTTTCAATAAAAATATCAATTTATTTTCTATTCTTCAATTTTGACTTTGAATTAAACCACCTTTTCTGATCTTTCTAGTGTTGATGAATTCAGTTTTTCAATTTCTTCATTCATCTCATACTTCTCTTCTTCCGACTGTTACATATAGAGTTGATCATCATGAACCACTATGTTAGTTTTAATTATTTTGGATCTCTAAACAACTATCTCTTCAAGAGAATCTTCTAATTCATCCTAAAGGTAAAATCTTTTTTCAACTTCTCCTTTTTTATTTTCACTTTCTTCTTTTGTTACAAAATTTCCAACAACCGCTACCAAAGAATCTACTTCGTGATCCTTATAGTCCTCCAACTCTTCTGCCTTAGATTCTTATGAACTTGCATCTTCTTTTGATAGAATGTTCTTCTTTTTGAAGGAATTTATTTTATCACTTCTCTTAACTTTAAAATTTTATGAATACATATTTTGGGTAATTTAATCATTATCTTCATCATCATCTTCAAACTTCTTAGGACACTTTATTGAAAAATTTACAATCTTTCTACATCAGAAGCATGTAAGTGGAAGTTTACCTTTGAACTTTATACTTACTCTTTATAGGTTTGAAGAGAAAAATGACATGACATCATCTAAATTATCTTCCCCCTGAATATCTTCAATTGATAGATTCTTTGTGGCCTAAAATTCCACTTATTTAGATTTCCCTTTTTCTACAACATCGTTATCATCATTTCTCATTTCAAATTATATAAGGGTACTATGAAAGTTATTTATTGTTAGCTCTTTTGGATCTTTATCTTCCAATACTATAACTTTTAAATTAAACTTAGGTGGAAGTTTCCCCAAGATACGCATCACAATATTTATATCTTCAATGAATTCTCCAAAACCACACATGTCTTCCACTATAACATTCACCCTATCAAATAATTCATCAACAAATTCATTTTGGTTTATTCTCAGATATTCATACTTGTTTCACAAAACCAACAGCTTTAAATCTATGACCTTTGAATCTCTTTCATATATATATTCAATAGCTTTTCCCACATAGCATGTGATGTTTTACATGACATCACCTTCATATAAATTTCATTTGATAGGGCTCCCACTAAAGCATTGATCCCTTTAGAATCAGTATCAAATTTTATTCTTTCAGCTTCTGATAAAGAACCACTGTTGATATCATCTAATATTATATGCATAGCTACTATGAAGAGATTCATTCCTAATGATCAGAAGTATTACTGCATCTGATTCTTCCATAGTTGAAATTTTTTTCTATCAAAGATCAGAATTCCTTTGGGATTGACCACCTCCATTTCTTCTACTAAGAGAGAACAACTAACTTTTAACCTTTCCCTATGATACCAATTGTTAGTTCCACTAGATCAAATACCATGAGAGGGGGTGAATTAGGGTATGACAGATTAAAACTACTTCCCCTTCAGATCTTGTTTCATTATTAAACAAAACACACTTCTCTATTTCTCCCATAGAAATATATAAACAGAAATTAAATCATTCATAGGACACAATGATCTTTACTTGGTTCACCCTCACTGGGATAAGTCTGAGGAGCTTACAACAATGATGTGGTGATGTACCAAATACACTAAATATCACTTCCAATTATAAGGTTTGGGCAAGATATTATATTCCCAGGCTCACTGCCTTAATAAGGTTTAGGGTATGCTCACTACATTTCCAAGGGCCACTTCCTATGTCTCTTCCTCTAGCTCACTACTGGTGGGAAAGATCATCGTCTTCGTCTTCCTTCACTTATTACTCTTGGAAGGGATCTACTCATAGTTTATGGAAATTTATTCCCCTTAATGTTTATGAAATAAAACATCCTCAATAGTAGATAGATGCTCTCTTGAAGTCCATTTTTCACCCATAGATGGAAACCACCTTTCTGCGTACTGTTAGTTAGTAGAAATTGATTTCGCAACCTATTTTAGTTCATTTCCAAACTTTCTTGAGTACTCCACAAACCACCTAGCTTCCTCCTCATACCAATTTCTTCCTCCATTTATTGTGTAGCGAGTATGGTTCGAGGATCACCTCTCCTCCATAAACTGTCTCTCTTCTACGTACCGTACCTGATTCGTAGACTGTCTCTACTTCCATGGATTGTCTCTCATCTGTGGACTACCTCTACTTATGCGGATCATATCTCGCCTATGTACCATATCTTCCTTCTCCACATACCAAGTCCTTTTAGGGCTATAGTTTCCCACAAAAACCTTCGGCTGAATTTTTTTCATGTGACTAACTTTACCCTTCATAAAATTCTTCCTCACGAACCTCTTTCGAACTTCACTAAATTCCCAGAGAAAAGATATTTTCTTATGAAAATATATCTATATAATAATGGGATTCTAACTCCTTATATATGAAAATAGATCCAAAAAATCCACTAATCCAAAATTTACCAAATATTCAATGTGGTACAGCCTTCACCGTGCACTGCTTCATCCACGAACCATTCTTCCCTACGCGGTCTGTGTACTGCCATTCCTCCTTTGGAGCTGCCCAAATCACCATCACATTTTCACAAATGATGTCATTCACAACTTCTCAAATCACCATATCATTTCTAATAATGACAATCCACCCCACGTACCACAAGTATCCCATGTACCACATGCCTTCCACATACCACATGCCTTCACTGCGAACCATATGTCATCCTGTGAATCATTCCTCACACAGCCTGCATCTTGCGCTTCACAGTTCCCTTCCTTTACTGATTACTTTCAACATTATGTGTACCACAATATGCATTCCACTAAACAAGATTCATGGTCTATGTATTGTGTTCCCCTATGTGGAAATCAACCTTTTCCAAACACCAAACTCTCGATTTTGAGGCCCAAAAATTTTTCAAACACTGGGGAATTGTGCCACCTTAAACACCTAATTTGGAAAACACCAACCATGCTCATTCACGATCATCTAGATTTTTCAACAAACATAATCACACAAAAAATATACTAAGGGGTGAATTTGAGGTATTTTTACCCAATAACTAGTTCTACTATATTTTCACTAAGATATTAGTATGATATTTTCAAATTTTCATGATAGAATTTGGGTATGATCATATTGAGTATACATATTATGCTCACCCTGCATCTATATAAATTATTTTTAGGATTTCAAGTAGAATTTGGTAATTTATTTGGACAATATTATCTTGGATCTTGGGTTGTTTTGGTTTTTTTCTATTTGGAGACATTTGTATATATTTAATATTAATATATCCAAAATACTAATTGTATAGAATTTTATTTATTTATTTTCTATCATGGTGAATTGGTTGGTGGTTTTATGTTATGATCCATGGATATTGAGGGTAATGCCTCCCATTTGAGTTCTTTATACCCTCAACGCTTGTTGTTAACTTGGGGCCTATTGGAGAAATTACTCAAGGGTCACTCCTCTTCTTTTTCATCCCATAAGGGGTACCAGTGGGGGTCATGATAGAGTGGTATCAATGGTATTGGTTAAAGGTAAGGGTGGAGTTTTGAATTATGAACTAGTTATTACTATATGGGTTGGTAAGAAAATAATGTTAGCTTAACATAACATATAATTATAGTCATAGAGACTTGCTAGGATGGAGTATTTCAGGGCCCCCTGTGATCCGATATAAAGACATTAAGCTCTTCAAATGTACTAGGTAGTGCGACACTGCTTCTGGGATAGAGACCTAGGAGGGTAACATGAATCCTAATTCCGTGATTTTTTTTAAATAGGGCAATTCTGGGAAAGAATATATGATGAATTAAATAAATTAAAAAAACCATTTGTGATAAACTTAAGTGTTTCTCCTTTATTAACAAATATTCTAGTTATTTTCCTCTTTTATATAGTTTTAGTTGGGAAGGTTCAATAGGATAGCCTTATTAACCTTTGAAGGGTCGATCCGAATCAGGAGGATGAGCAGTGGCAGAAGATATTTTATACATTTCACCATCAGTGTCTTGAAAGGTATGAAGGTAAAATCTCCAATATAGACACATAACATTGTTTAATGGAGTTGGAGATCACTTTTAGATTGATTTAATCCCATATCTGAGTATTGGGTTCCCTTA
Source organism: Viscum album (assembly GCA_963277665.1). Lineage (NCBI taxonomy): Eukaryota > Viridiplantae > Streptophyta > Magnoliopsida > Santalales > Viscaceae > Viscum > Viscum album. The sequence continues at coordinate 1,712,847,974 of OY728143.1, forward strand.
GTAGTTATCTATTTAAATGGATTTATGTGTCAATGGTGGATGCTATATCTTTAGGAGAAGAAAGTGAAGGATGTGTCGTGGGATGATTTTCACTAGGAGTTTAGGGTGGAGTTCTTATTAATGATAGAAAAATGAAATGAAGTAGAATAAGTTTATATCTTATTAGCAGATGATCATGAGTGTTTAGGAGATAGAGATTAAGGTTAAGGACCTTCTATGATTTTATCATGTCATCTTTCCAGATGAGGTGTCCCAATCATGGATCTTCGATGAAGAATTGTGCCCCACTCTTTATTTTGTAGTTTCTCCATTTACATGGAATATATATTTAGAGGCATATAATAAGGAATAAGTGATGGAGAGGGTGTATGATAAGGCTGGAGAACCCCTAGTTGAAAGTCAACGTAAACCATAAATAGAGGGTCATGGATAATGGGCTAGTTGAGGTTTTTATTGGTAGGGAAATCACCCCAATAGTCAACATTAAATTTATCAAGTGGTGACATTTCTCGTACATCTTATAGGTGTCCTATTATTTTGTGATTTGGTTATGGAGGTTGTGGTATGTAGTTCCCTTTAGCCCCAGAGAATCAGTATGGCTGGATGGTTAGGCCTCCTTCCAACAATAGTGATAATTACTACCAACTAAGGTTAATCAATAGGACCCCCAACATATGTCCAGTAGCCTATTTATCAATATTAAGCTCATTCATGAGGATTTGGATTTGTAATATAGCATCCCTTGGATGTCCCACACCATCAAGGACCCAAAAAAATCTTGGATGTGGAGGCCATCCACAATGAGGTAGTGGAGCTGATCAAGGAAAGATGCATGTGATTATGTAATCGGTGCTAGAGCTGTTATATGTTGTCAGAGGTATGATCTATTTATCATATACCCTATTTTATAATTTATTTGATTATGGATCTTTTCACACCTTTATTTATTCCACCTTATCCCGTGCATTGGGTGTATACATAGAGAGGATTTCCATACCCTTGGTGTTATCTATTCCAGTTAGAGTCTGGGACAGTTTGTTTGATGTGTAAAAGGGATGTAGACCAATGATGGGGAAAAATTATTTATTAGGATATTTCATTGTGTGAAATTTATGACCATAAAATGTTATTTCCATCATGGATTGGTTGTGTTACATTCACATGGTTCTTGACTATTTCCAGAAGAGATTTCAATTTTCTAATATATAACGGTGACGTGTGATGTTCATCAACAAGTGAGGTTTCTGGATGGAAAATAAGTGAGTACATCCCCATATTTCCTTTATTTCTAAGTCATTGACATATCTAGTGAGGGATTAGTTGATGAATACCCCCATATTTATTGTAGAGTTTATAAATATTTTTCTTGAATACATTGTGACATTACCATCTAGATAAGATGTGGAGTTCAAAATAGAGTTACAGTCAGGTAAAACACTAGTTATGATGGTTCCTTATTATATGGAACCCTCAAATTTATGGATGGTAAGAATCCAAATTGATGATTTGGTGTAGAAAGGATTTATCAAGTCTAGCATTTTATTGTGGGGAGCTCTAGTTTTTTTTCTAAGATGGAGAATGCTTGTATAAGGTTGTTCATAGACTACCAATAGATAAATCAGGTGATGATCTAGGATCATTACTCTCTTATAAGAATTGATGATCTATTTGACCGATTCATAGGAGATAGCAAATTCTCTAAGATCAATATACGATCTGATTATCACATCTGAGGGTGGAAGAGGTTAATACCCTGGATACTACTTTCTGATACAAGAATGGGAAGTTTGAGTTTATATTCATTCCATTTAGTGTCACAAACACACCAGCTGTGTTCATGGGACTCATGAACTCTGTATTTTGTGTATTCTTAGACTAGTTAATAGTATTATTCATTGAATACATCCTCATATACTTGAGATATAAAAATAATCATGCCAAGAACCTAAGGATAATTTTTCAGACTCTTTGATTCCACAATTTCTTTAGGAAATTGTCCAAGTGTAAGTTTTGGATGTGAGAGGTACATTTCTTTAGAAAAGTGGTGTCCCATAAAGAAGTAATGATAGATCCAAAAAAATTTGAGGTAATTGTTTCTTGGTAAGCACCTAAAAATGTGGCAGGCATATGTATCTTTCTTGGCCTCATTGGTTATTATCAAAGGGTTTTATTTGATTTCTATAATATTTCAGAACTATTGACTTTGATATATAAGAAGGACTATGAATTCATTTGGAATAATCAATTCCAAGATGTATTAAACTACTTTAATAATCCATTGGTCAGTACCCCAGTTATTCAATTTCTTGAGGAGGGTGTGACACTTACAGTTTTCTATGATGATTTCCACTTGGGTTTGGTTATAAATATTAATGTATCATTTGGTAGTGATCTCCTATGGGTCTAGGAAATTATTCCACCATTAGTGAAACTACACCACTTATGATTGGGAGATTGTAGTTGTGGTATTTTCCCTAAATCTATGATGACATTAACTCATCTATAAACACTTTTTAAACTTCATTGACCGTAAAAACATGGGGTATATATTTTCTCAATATGACATGAATTTATAATAGCATAGATGGATAGAGTTTATCCAAGAATATTATTTATATATATCCTATACACTAGAAAAAATAAGTGTCATGGTATATGTTCTAAGAAGAAAAGCATGTGGAGATGTTTGATAATATGAGGACGCCCATAGGGTGAAGGAGGAGTTAGTGGCCATACATCTTAGATCATAGGAGGTTGATGGTTGGTCATAACTATTATATATGAAGTTAGAGACCTATATGTTTCTAAAAGTAGAGGATCCTTAGTGGGGAGACTCAAAGGTAGAGGTGACGTGTGATCATATCATTCATGGTGATTTCCATATGGGATGGTCCGAGGATAGTCATTGTCGGGTTATGTTCTAGGGAAGTATATTCATCCTAATGGTGATTCATGGTAGATTCCTCTATGAGTTTTATAAATCACCTCTGGTGGTGCACTCCCAACAAATCTAATATGTAAAATCACTTTATGAGGCACTTATAGTGGCCAATAATGAAAAATTTAGTGGCATATTTTATGGAATGATGTCTAGTATGTTAGTAGGTAATAATAAAACATCATGTCCTTGGTGGTTTTTTGTAGCCCTTGTACATACCTTGGTGTAAGTGGGAGGAAATATTGATGGATTATCTCACCATATTACTCCAAGATTACGGTGGATATGATTCTATCTAGGTAATCATGGATTGACTTAGAAAGTTAGATCACTTTATGGTGATCTAATAATCGATTACTATTGATTCACTAGTGAGACGATATGTGGATGATGTGGTGATGATTCATCGATATTTGAGGACCATGATTTTATACCTTTACCTTCAGTTTACTTGAGGATTCAAGATATAATTTTATCATGCTTTTGGTTCTCAATTACACCTTAGAATTGCTTTACACTACCAAATGGTTGGAAAAAAAGAGTAGACCATCCTGATACTGGATTATATTTCATGAGTATGTATATTTTATTTTAGTGTAACTTGGGTATCAAACCTACATTTGGCTGAGTGTTATTATAATAATAGCTACCACTCATCCATCGATATGGCCTCCTTTGAGGTGTAGTATGAGAGAATATGTTGATCCCTATTGAGTAGGAACAATATTGGAGAGGCGTCAGTTCTTAGTTTCGACATGGTACAAATCATGAAAGAGAAGATATAGGTGGTTCATGAAATGATGGATTTCATGTAGGACCATCAAAAGGATTTTACTGATTGATGAAGGAGACCTTTGTAGGTTCAGGTTAGAGACCATGTTTTCCTAAACATTTACCCTCATCACATACATTAGAGAATTGGTCATGGAAGAAATCTCTCACCCTGTTACATTAGAACCTTTGAGGTGTTAGATCATGTTGGTGAGATGGATTATCAATGGGTTCTACCCCACTAACTTGATAGATTTCATGACGTCTTCCACGTTTCCCAACTCCATTGGTACCTTCATGATAATTTTATTATCATCGAATAGTGGGATCTAGATATCAAGTATGATGAGATGTTTGTGGATCAACTGATCAAGATTCAATACCATTAAGAAAATATTCTTCTAGGTAATTTCATCCCTTTGGTTTGAGTTCTATAGAAGAAAGGAATTTTGTAGGAGAGTAATTGGAAGTGACAATTGTATATGTGTACCAAGAACTCAGAGTTATTTGTTCCCAGATGTTTTGGATGTCTTGATGATATAAATTTGTGATGGTTGTTTGAATTCTTACTTATATGTTTTAAGATCATGTTGTTTTTTTGAGGTAAGGTTTCATTCTTATTTGAAAGGTATCTCATATGGGAGTGTTTTTCTAGTTTTTAGTGGTCATTGATTTTATTCCTTTTTGGTTAGTTTTGATTCCCAAGGAAGATAATTTTTTTAGAATTATATAATATAATATCCTAGATCCTTCTGAACTATTATATTATTATTTTTTGGGTTCTAGGAGCCTTGAATGGGTTTTGAGAAAGTAAGAGGAGGGATTGAGGTCAAATATGTAGTTGTAGGTGTGGATTAACATTGTAAATCCCTGTTTCATGATGTGTAATGTATCACAGGGTGGTTTAATGATGTGTACTAGAGTTTTGGCTTGGTCTGATTCATGAAATGAAATGTTGTTCATTCCATGAATATTAATGGAGGATTTTTTGGATGTTTTTCCTTTGAAGGTTTCGTAGTGTGAAAGTATATAATCAATATGTGAAATCCCTATGATTTTTGTGGATCAAGAAAATAGTTTTTCTTTATATGTGAACTGCATGAGGTTTATGTTTTAAACCATCCATTCAAACTATGATAGGTAAATTTCCATGTTGTCTATAAATTCCATCATCCCTATGATATCCCTTATCCCCCCTATGATCATCTTGAACATCAATAGATTCCCAGGATATATTAGGAGACCTAATAGCCATTGATCTTTGGCACTTATGCTCAACTTCCATAGATTTTATATCGGTGATTCCAGGTGAAATACCGATCTATTTCTCTCTAAGTTCCTCTTTTTTCCATCAGGTAACTTGTCGATATTGTGTTGTTTGGAGATAGGTATTTTTTGGGTTGTGATTTTCATAAGAAATAATTATGTTTCATATTGATTCAAGGATCCTTTATGTGGTTGTGGCCCTGTAGTTTATCCTCACATTCTTTGGCTTTGTGAAATAAATTGAAACCCTTATTTAGAGGTAGAGGATTCACTTTCTCTCACTTTGATGTGCATCTTTGAGATTATCATGATTTTTCTTTTCATTGGGTGAGTAGTGTGAATTGAAAAAATAAATAAAATAAACTATATTAATGAAATTTAAAGGTAATAGTGTGATGTGCATGTGGATTTCGTTTTTCTTTATTTTTTGGATATTGATTCATCCTATATTATGTTTATTGTATTATAACTTATAGTGACAGAATCATTATAGAATACCCATTAAATGGTTAAAAACTTAATGTTGATAAATGAAGAGACTAAATTACTATTTCTATCTTATTCTTGATTTTTTGTGGGTGACTTTATGTCCATGGTTGTGTGCAAATTGGTATAATTAGTGGTGTGTAAATTGGTGGCCTTGGTTGTATATGTCTTAGAAGCCTTGGTTGTGATGTGTTGGTTTGACATGGTGGTTTCTTGATAGAAGTTTAGTAGAAATGAAGTAATTTTTAAATATATAAATGCAGATATTGATAAATAATTAATTGGTTTGAATTTAAACAAATAACTAAATGAATAAATAATGGTGGATAATTGGTTAAAAAATGGGAAATGGAAACTGGGTTGTTTATAATTGTGTGATACTTGTGGTTGGTTGTTCTTCCTTAGCAGTAGTTATTGGTGGAATGATATCAGTGGTGATCTAATAGTGGTTGTGGTGGTGTCTCTTGTGTGATCCCATAGGTGTGGTCTTGTGTGATACTACTATATACTTGTATTATTTTATGAATTTTATATAAACCTCACCCAAGTTGAGTTTCCTAAATGACACCCAGAGACTCTACATGGTGTTTTACCTATAATATTGGATGAGTATGTTGTGAATGACTAACTACCTATGTTCCCTTATCCCCCTTCAATAATACCTTCCGGTGATACTAATGGTAGATGATGATATATTTGGTGGGGTTACTTCATTGTAAGAGTAGGAAAAAAGGTTCATGTCCAACATGTTCATGATTACCTAATTCCCTTATTACGTGATAAAAGATATGTGGTTAGTGTCATAGGACTTAATATGTGATTGGTTCCATGAGACTTGATATGCGATTGGTATCACAGAACTTGATATGTGGTTGGTTTCATAATTTGAGGATATGGAAGGGGTGAGAGAAAATAATGTATTCTCATTGGGTGATAGCTGTAAATTAGTGAGGAAGTGGTTGTGGGGTTCCTTTATCAACATTTTTATGATATTACATTATACTCTTGGATGTATTATTTGGTGAGGGATCCATGGTGAGGATGGGGGTCTAGTTGTCCTATGTAGGTTTTTGTTAGTTCTATTGTTTGTTCATTAGTGTATTAGCATTCACTTTTCACATTTCACAAGATACCTTGGGTATGATCCTACTAAGCATACATGTTATTCCCACTCTAAAAATATATAAACACTTTTCATGTTTTTAGGAGGTATTTGGTGATTAAGATGGATAGTACTAGCTAAAATATTGGGTTATTGTGTTCACTCCTCTTCACTACTATCCTAGGAGGGGTACCAGTTGGGGGAAAGATAATGGTTATTCCATCAACATAATAACATTTCAATATATTATTGATACTAATCTCATTATATTAGTATGGTTACAATATAATTAGAAGAGGTATCAGAAGAAATAAAAATAAAGAAATTGGTTACGACAATTGAATATTCACTAGATATAATCCTTTAGACCAAACCGCTATCCTTCCTAGATTTGTATTTTGGAGAGACCAAAACATATAGAAAAGGGGTTGCATTTTTTTAATGTTAATTTCTTAATATAAAAAGGGGCAGTAATTGTGAAGGAAATTGGTTCAAATATGGATAAAAATTGACAAGAGATAATATTTAGGTTAATAAATCCTCTATTCACACATTTAAGGATAGGGTTTTGGGATATTTTGTGACCATATCCCATGATTTAATAAATTTATGACCTTTTACCCTTATCGAGTTGAGTAACCTTTATTATGGTAACTCATTTTCATGAATAAAAATTAAATAGACCTTTTTACCTAATTTGGAGATGGTTATTATAAATCTTAAAACCATTTTACAATATCTAATTTCTATATGTGTTAAAAATTTATTTTAATAAAAGTATGCTAAAAGAAACGAAAACAATTTTATGAAAAATTCCTTTTTCAAGCATAAAAACAAATCTACACTAAAATGATTTATAGTATTGATTTTTATGACATTTTTTATGGTTAAAAAAAGTAGATTAATGTGACTTTTAATGGAATCCAAAAAAGAATGTCACCTTGTAAATATATAATTAAAAGAAAAGAACCAAAATTGCAATTTATTAGAATGAAATGTAACTTTGGTGGCAAAAATGTCAAATATAGTTTTCTAAATTTAAAATAGTATTTATAAATGTTATATTTAAATACTTAAATACATATTTGTTCTATAAAATGGTTTTATAAAATTTTAAGTCTGGGTTATATTATGATGATGTCATAAAGGTTATGATATTGGTAAAAATAGTATTTTCACTATTCACCTAAAAATCAACCATTTAAAAAAATCCAAAAAATTCAAACTAAGATAATTTTAACATGATGAACCTAAAATTTTATTTTATTTTATCAAATTAAAATTATAAAATTTATAAATTTACCATTTAAATACAACCATATAATATATGGATAAATAGTCTACTTAAAATAAAATCTATTTATTTTCAAATGAAAAACCATATCATTGATTTATACCCTGATAAAATTATTTATCATAACAAATATGAATATGGATTTATAATATTAACACGAATACATTTTTATAACATATTTAATAATTAAATAAATTTTTAATCGTTCAAAATAAGAAATTATGTTATTTACGTAACCTTTAAATAAAACATCCCTTATGAGATGAAGTAAACATATTGATACTAAATGTACAATTAGTATATAATTTTAAAATATATTTATCTGACATGGAATATATATATATATTATAAAATAAATATTTCACCGAACTTTTATATTATTTAAAATACTTGGGTTCTCAAATAGAATCCACAACACATGGAGCATCTCAATCCAAATAATATACAACCTATAACATACTCTCTTATAGATACTCATCTATAGTTGATACAAGATCAATATGGGGTTTTGGATCAACTACTATTGGGGAAATATCATCCCTACCCTCTTAGCACACTATTGGAGGTTGTTGTGGTGGCATATCGCTATAATGTTAAACGCTTGACTGAGAACAAATTTATATAAATATTATCGATACCACAATTTAGGGTAAGTGGAAATAAGAATAGCATCCTGCTACTCTATATACACACCCTTCAAAATAAGGGTCTCACAACTCATGCACTCTCTCAAGGCCCATCTACCTACTATCAAGGCCATAATGTATATAGAATCTATATGACCAATCATCATAGAATCATACATAACCAAACACATGATCTTAGTTAAATAGAATTTCACCATCATGTTATATATTAAAACACTATATAATTTTTTATTTACACTTTAATTAATTGAACCCTATATCATAATAAACATGCTCAATCATAAGAAAGCACATAAATGTAATGTGAATTCTGCATACCAAGATGATTCATGAAATCATGCCTCTCTCGCCACCCTAAGACAAGAGTTAAATTAATAAATCATAAATAAATAACCTAATAAATCATATTTATAAAAAAATAACCTAAATATAACAATAAAAACCAATAATAATAATTCCAACCCTGGTAACTTGGACTTACCCTATACATGGTTTAGTTACTCATAAGAAAAAGGTATATTAAAAGATATGAAAACATCTTATATATTTTTATATAATATCTCAAATAGTATAAAAATGAGAAAAAAATACTATAATACCAATTTATAATGTCCCATTATTGGTCAACCTACACTATGACCGAACTAAAGCATTTTAAACCTCGATTATGCCTCTTCCTACTCTAGAGGATGCTGATTATCTATGAGGGTTTGATTGTACTATGCGATGAGATTATTCCCTCTGGATCACATAACCATAAATAACCACATAATCAATATCAATAAAAAATCATCACAACATTACAACAATAGGAGGATATACATCACAACTAAGTACTAGCTATAAATAAATAACATTTCACATGTTTCCAAAACTTCACTATAGTAATGAATATGAGTTATACAGATGTAAAAATATCCACAACTAGTAATTAGAATACAAAATCATCTAAAAATAAATAAAATATTGGGTGAAATCCTAAAAAATACTCCCAAGTCTCGTCGTAGTCCTATATACTAACTCTGAATCAATATATCTAGTGTAACCAAACACTGCAAGTTCTTTTTTCTTACCTACATCATGAACCATGGAATCATATCAGATCTTGGGGATCCTGATTAGGGTATTCTTACAACTTTGTATGCCTCTAATAATGGTGTTCTTAACCAAATCTAGTTTATATAAGTGTATGATTATGTGAAATGAAAAATAATAATACCACATTAAAAAAACAATCATATACTTAGGTTTCATCATGAAACCTAGGATCAACCATACCTGATTCGTCCAGTTCTCGTGTTGAGTATGAAAATGTCAAAAATCAATAAAATGGTTCTACATTTTATCCATCCATAATATTATCTCATAACCTCATGAATACCAGTTGTTAGTGCACCCAATTATAGAACTAATTATGGCCTAGATGGTAGTACACCCAACTCACCCCACTAAATCATCCCTGGTTGACAGTATGCGTAACCCATATTATAATAATATCCATGGTTGTCATTAAACCCAACCCACCTTTAAAATACATCCATGTATTGAATTACACTCAACCTTCCACTCAAATATGTCCATGGTTGGCATTATAGAAAACCTGCCTTTCAAATATGACCATGGTTTACATTGCACCCATCCCACATCACTTGAATAACTAAGGTTGTAATTACACCCAAAGGTATCCCCCAATATTCCCATAATGTTCAAGTTCACATTAAACCCAACCATATTCCAAGATGAGTTCCCAATTTGGCTTTAAACCCAACCATTTTTCACATATTTTCTCAGTCATCATTACACCCAACCTCATATTGAACACATACATGGGTTGGAATTACACCAAAACTTAAACCCATAAATCTCTTGGTTAGTATTTCAACAAACCTTGTATCAAGATCATAAACATTTAATAAACCAATGTAAAAATTCACATTATATAAATAACTTTTATACTATAAAAAGAATAATAAAATATACTAATAAATAAAAATTTATCACAAGGGTCAACATGGGTTGTTAACTCTCCCAACACTTCCATAAACATTATGTTATGTTGTCTACCCACTCTCATACTGTTTCCCATTTTCCATTTTTATTAAAGGATACTTTTATATTGTCCCCATATCATTATAATGTTTGATATAATAAATCATCCTTGAGCACCTACACAAGGTCCATAAGGTCTCAACATATCCAAGTATACTAATATGGGTTTTTACTTAGAATTTCCCAACATAATTAGACTAGTAAAATTAACTTCAATGACTAAAACATAAGAATAAAAACCAAATAAGGACCATTCATAGTTCAAATAAAAATTTCCCACTCACAAAAAAATATGGGAAACCATTTAAATTAATTTAAGATCAAGAGAGTACAGTCGACATGAACACATATTATAAAAAGAATATAAAGAGGTGTAAATTTTCTAGAATGGTTAGTTACCACTTAAATGGGTATACTAAAATCCCAATCACTGAATAAAATAAGATGAACCAGTTCTAATTAATATATTGGATAAATATTGATAAGAATATCTAAATTAGGGAATAGTCAGTGAAGATAACTATAAAGGTGGATTGACCAATGAATATAGGGGAGATGAGGGTAAAACTCACATATAAACATTACTTGGAAAAAACATTACATGAATCAATCAATGAACAAAAGAGATCTATCCTTGGTAGATAGATAACGAAGAGAAGATAGGAGGGGTTTATGTGATTGGTGAAAAAAAATGAGTGGATGGTGTGGTTTTAATTAAAAACTTAATATTTTAATTGTTTAAATGTTTTTTTAAATATTCTATTCACCACTTTAGTTCCTGAACTCCTTACACTGGGTACCTTATGCCCTATTAGGTACTCTCCCCATGGTTATTAGACTCCTAGTGGACCTCCAGGGCTACCCCCTTCTAAAATTATCATTGGGTACCTGATTCCAGGACACAGGGAACCTTATACTATTTATTAAAAAAATGAAAAACTACTTCATTGGGTTTAATTTCCTAAATATTGGCCCTAACCTTCACTAACTCCTATAAAGACCCAAAACCATCCGAATACATATAGTTTATAAAATATTTAAAAAATTAATATTATGGGAAAGGAATGATGTTATAATTATGTATGATTATATATGAAAAAACTAGTGTACATTGGTAAAGAGATACATGTTTTTAATGGAGATCACATCTAATCCCTTTCTAGATTGAGTAGAACTCATTCTTTTCTAGAGGAAACTCTTTTCTTGCATTTATAGATCAGAAAATTCATTGATATTTTCAATTATACAAATTCCCATGGGGTCACACTTTATGATTGAATAAATGGGTAATATGTTTTACAAATCCTATACAGCTTCTCTAAAATCTATTTAGAGCTTATCCAAAATGAGTTTTAGAGGGATATTCACAAACTATTTTTTATGCTATGATAAATGGTGAAAGTTTATGATAACTTTACAAAAGTGTTTATGAAATATACAATAGTATTTTTTTATATGGTTTTGTATGATATTGTATATATAAGATATAATATAAAGTGAAATAGAAAAAATTATATAAATCTTTAGTGAAAGTGAGAGAATAATGGAGATATAACTTAAAGAAGCTAATACATGTCATTTATTATAGAAATATCTTATAATATGAAATAGGGATGTAATATTTAACAACATTCAAGATACAAAGGAAAATCACATTCCTTGGTTAGGTATATTTTTGGATATGGTATAATTATATCATATTACTCTGAATTATTTATATCATAGAGAATGGTATACCCATATCAATCATGTTTTAATATATTAATAATATGGTATTATTGATAATGGTAGAGGAAAATTAAATATTAATGTTCAAGTATCTTCCATGAAAGGTTGTCATTAAATTTTATATTGAATAAAATAATTTCATTTTAATGTTTAAATCATGAAAAAATTATGTGTTGCAAATAGTTTCTTACAGTATGTGTTGTAACTCGAGACACCCTAGGGGTGAATAATGGTGTTACCATATTTTAACTTTTTCAACTCATCCATTTCCCTTTAGATCACATTATCTTGTTATAAGAAACAATATTCAGAATATATATTTATTTAGTCCACCCACATCTATTATATTGTATATTATTAGAAGATAAAAAATACATAGACACATAGATTTAATTTTTTTCATATTTACTCACCTACAATCAATGTTTATACACTTAGTATTGCACTAGTTCATAGAAAATACACTATAAACCACTGTTTTGGTGGATAAAATATTTTAGTGAAGTTAGTCCTCAACAAGGATCATTTCCTATATAAATTTAGGTAAATTAAATAAGTACCAGGACTCAATAGATATAAAATGGTTTAAGGAATAGATCATTTCCTCCCATGGGTCACTTACTTCCCCTCATTCACACACTACTCTAGAAGATATCTATTTATAGACTTATAGGTATCTTACTAGAATATATCACATATTTGATGCATAAAAATTGTAGATATGATTATATAATTTATACCATGTTCTAATCCAAATTCTATGTTCAGAAATAATCAAATCCTTCTTAGATGAGTTGACTCATTGATCTTCAAAAAAACTCCACATAGTTGTAAAACTGAAGATATAATAATTTTAGCATTTTAATTATCCACTTATTGATCTTTAAATATATGTACAACAAATCTACACTTCCAAAATCAATATTTAATGGAATATAATCTAGTAAAATCTCAATCCACTTTAATTTAAATATTTAATGAAGCCCATGTTTCACACTACCGTTTTTCTTATTCCTTCTCCCTTATTGGAACTATCTATTACTTTTCTCTCTTCTATATGTTAGTTCTGTAAATATTTTTTCTATTTATCTTTATTACTTCTATCTATATCTATTTCCATTCAGGATATTTCAATTTAATAATTTAACTACCTTGAACTTACTCTGCCTCAAATTCATCTCTCTGGTCATATTCAAGTAAATCTCTAACATTGAACTCCATTTAGTTTATTAAAGTTAATTTTATAATTACCAAATGGTTGAAAAGTTCTTCTAAATAAATTCTATTTAAATTCTATAGATTTAAATAATCATATAATGAAACCTTTCATTATAGTGTGAATAATTGTCTCTATCATCTTATTTTATTCAAATTCTATATGCACCATGACATGATAGAGTTTTTTATGATGCAACCTTGATTACAATTTCCAATTAGTCTACAATGTAAATTTTATAGACTTACTTCATTTTTTATGGTTTAAAAATCAAGGTTTATTCGCTTTAATCATGCATGGAATTTGTATCTGTGGATGGACACATTATCAATCATATTTTATGATAGATAATGCAAAAATACTCTTAAATATCAAATAATGGCCTAATATTTTTCTAATTTTCTCTAAGTAAAAAAACCATACAAAATCTTATATATCAGGGAAAATATTTTATGTACCAAAAAATACTTATGTATGAAAAACCTTATGTTTGGAAAAACCTTATGGTTGTGACTTTTTTTTTCTAAAACACATGATCTTACATATCATACTGCTGATAAGTAATTTTCTGTTTTTAGGCTTAATTTTCTCAAGAATACTCTTAAATATCAAACTAAAAAAACCTTATGTGTCATCCCATTTTTAAATTTCTAGAACATATACTAAAATATATTATATATGAACTCTTTCATATAGAGCTTTACCAATTTTACAAAAATCCATAGCATTGGTGTGGTTTTCATGGGTCAGTAAAGAAATATAAAAATGAATCGAAGAAATTGATTACAATGTGTAATTTAGGTTGCCTCTAGAGAGTCAGATTTCTACGTGTACTCTTAGTGTTGTAGATTTGGTTAGTAAAGGAAAATAGAGAACAATTGTGTTTGTATTTAAATGAAAGTAAAGTAGTGTTTGGAATCAATTTTTAAATAGTGTTATTAACTTGAATATTTTCTCACCATACCCATAACACCACAAGATTTTATGATATATTTATGATTAAATAAATTTTATGTGTTTGATATCTTTCTTTACACATAACACTGAGTCTAAACAAACTATAATATACTATTGATATATTATTATTAAATGTGAATGTTATCACCTAGTTATTGTATTAGTGCGAATGATTAAGAATAACTAAATAATGAAAAAATATGTACTAAAATTTTTCATAAGGAAAATTATTAACTAATTACTAGGAATTTGGGAGTCAAATTTTAATTTTAAAAAATATCATTTTATGTTAAAAGTTTAATTTTTCAAAATATTGGGTTGTTCAATATATAATGTATTTTTATAACTAAAAAATATTATTTTGATAAAATTTATTGGTATTTAATTTAAAAAAAATAAATAGTTATTCATACATTTATTTTCAATTATTTAGAATTGAAGATAAAAACATGTGAATATAAAAGAGTTTTTTTTCAAAAAAATGTTTTTATGTGCACAATATATCTTTGTAAAATAAATTAATCAGTATTGATAAATTATTTTAATTTAATAAATAAATAATTTATTCAATAAAATATATTTACTTTCATATAATGTTTTTTTACTAGGAAATTAATGAGAATAAAATTATTTTTATATTTAAAAATGCATTTTCTCTAAAATTGGTTTTTACGCGCTTTGTGAAATGATATTAGAATTAATTTATACCAATTATCAAAATTTAATCTTGTAAAATGAATTATAAATTTTATTCATCATAATTATTATTATTTAATAAGTTTAAATTAATTTTTACCCCTAATGAATAGTTACAATGGTAAACCTCTTGTTACCATGGTAAGGGTTAAAATGGTTAAAAGAGGGGTTAATATGAGATATAGGGCTTAAAATATCACAAAAAACTTGATTTAATTTTATTAGTTTGTTTTATTTCTAAATTAACCTTATTATATTAAATATTTTCCAATTTGAATCCACTTTCCCATGAGAGTTACATTGTTATATTTTATTGTTCTTAATATTTATAAGCATTCCACCCAGCTCAATTATTAAAGGGAACAACAACTTGTCACTTATCCACACCACCTGAACCTTTTATATCAACAAATATCTACCAAAATACTCTCTAAAAATCTTTATCCATGACCTTGATGTTATAGTATTTTAAAAATAGCTATACATGAATCCTTAAGTTTATTTTCAAAGGAAGATGCCCTAAGAAGAGGTATATGTTATCACCAACCATTTTCAAGTTTATTTCTTCTTAAATCTCCTAAAAATGTTCTATAAATATATTAAAATTATATAATTAGTATTTTTACACTAATTTTATGTTTCTAATAAAATGTTTTATCAATTATCTATCTTATTCCTATCTGTTGTATAATGATAATGTCACTCATGCATACGTGTGGACTACCACCTTCACAAAGAGATGTGATTCAATTTTCATTTATTATTTATGTGTATGGTCAAAAATATAATTTTAATAAATATATATATATATATATGATATTTATGATATAATAATTATTCCTTAAAGGTGGATTATTATTTAACTTTCTTTAAAAAGTGGAAACATCAGTCGTGCATACGTACAGACTACCATCTACACGAAGTGATGTAAGTAATCATTCATCACCACATTATATTAATGGTTATAATAGTGTTTATAATGAATAAATATGATAATTATGAAATTATTAATATTTTATAAATTATTAAACCATGACCAAGGTGTAAGGACCAGAACCATAGAACTAAAACTTGTAGGGAAAATAAACCAATTTTTACCAGAATGTTCATTTTAATGAAGAATGGGTACTAAAAGTGTAATTGGAAATTATAAAGCAATGACATATAGTAAGTTATGTATGAATATATTTTCTTAATATATTAATAATAAATATATATTTATTATAAAGTATTTTTTAATGCTTATGAAGTAAATTGATACTTGAGGTAATATTTTATGTTACAATTTCATTTCCTTTTAGGATTGTCTATGTTAAATTCCCATTGAGGGGAATTATATAATACTTATCCTTTAAAACACATATATTTTATTCTGGTGTAGTAATTTATATAATTTTATTATATTAGTAACATTTTCCTATCATTTTACATAAAAATATTGATAAAATGTTTTTAGGAAAAATTAATCATACTTCTCTTTTTCAGGTCAGAAATCTTTCTCCTCAATGTCTATGTTCTTAAAAGCATTTTATAGATTTTTTATATAAAAAATTGTTTAAAAAAGTTTATTTTAAACCTTTTAATTTCTTTACACATTATCAAGATAAATCTTTTCAAATTATTTTTGTGCACCTCACTTCTGACATTTTATAAAAGTGTTAAAAGAATTTTATTTTTTAATGTATATGGAATGAGTGGATTTTCTGGCCATCATATCCTTACATGTTCATAAAGTTTCCTTTATAAGTTTCCTTGGTTATTTTCAAAGAAAATATTTTTCTAAATATTCAATAAATTTTTAGTTTTTAATGATACTAAATGAAAATGATATTTTCCCCTATTTTTTAAGAAATGTTCAAATGATATTTTAAAGGTATTTTTTATCCATATTAATATCCTTTATTTTTTTTATGTTTAATTATGGATATGATATTATTATACCATATAATTGAAGTTACAAGTCATAATGGAAGCACCTTTGATGGTTGTTATATTAAAATTTATTATAACATAAATTTTTCAGAAACCCAGAGATAGGATCTTTCACATTATATTTATAATTAATTTATTTAGATTTGAATAAATTATTACCTCATATTAAGATAATTTATTTTATGAAGTTTTTGATCTTATAAAACTATTTTATATTACATTATTTTTTACTATAAGGATTTATGTGTAAAATCCCTCTAGAAGTGATCCACATGTTCTCCTTTGATCTCTGAGCAATACCAATTGATTTTAGGGTGATAATGTGATAATTCAATTATCATGAATTGATTGTCTTGATCAATCCAAGGTCATTTTTTATTAAGCGATTTCTTCTTATTATTTAGAGTAAGAGAGGATAAATTTAAGAGAGAGAGAGAAGTCCATTGTGCGTAATGACTGTCTATTCTCAATTTTTGATTAACCCAACACAATAGATATAACCATAGAGATAGGGATTAGGTTAAATATATTATTTAATTTCATAAAAGACATTAAATAATATTATAATCTTTAATAAACCAAATCAAAAAATAATATTATTATTATTTTATGGAATGTGCTCTTGCTTATGCAAAATTAAATATTATTTTTTTGTCTTGTAAACTGATATTTATCACTAGACATGATCTTGAGTCGTTCGAACTCCTAGTTATTTATTTAATACCCAAATAAATATTTTAAATTGAAAAAATATGAATAAAATTATTCCTCTATATTGAGAATAAAATTTATTTCCTAAATTAAATTAAAATATAATTTAATTCAGATCAATGGAAACACTTAGTGTGTGACCCTCTAGGATTATTTCTCACTATCATTAGGTGGGATTTTATAAGGTCCAATATTATTGTTTAGTAATGGGTCAAGGAACCCAATAGAAAGAAATTAATGTTAGAATGTCAAAACCCACATATCATTGCTCACTGTGTAATATAATCCATTTGTATCAATATCTCATCAATAATGTTTCACATCCAGGTCATCAACCTATATACTCGATATGTATTTCTTTTAATATCTAAAATAAAACTATCGATACACCATAATCATGGAATTGAATTAAACAATTCTATTCCAACCAAAGGGATAAGATATCAACTTCAATAAAGACTAGAGGGATGAATCTTTCATTGACTTATCCAATAATAACATGTCATTCATGACACACCCAATATACCCTACTTATAACCAACATAAGGTATGGTAGTTTTGTTCAGTAAACCCAATTTCATGTGTCATGACATGCATAAATGAAAATATTTAAGTATAAGTACCATTGCACATGATCATAGATAATTATATTTGATGAAACCAAAACATTTAGAATTATTACTAGTAAGTCTATTCACATAATCTACCATCTTGGAGATTACTAAGTGAGAACGTCATGAAAAGAATCCTCATCCTCTTATGAGTACTCTCACCTAACAGTCTACATACTATGTTTCATATCATGGTACATTATCCAACCGTAGAAATATATTTAATAATATCATCATAAAACTTCAAGGTTATCATCATATCAAGGAACTACTATGACCTTATCAATGTTACAAAGACCCTAGGAAATTATTACATTAAATTTATATAGAAAAATGAATAATATGTGATGCGATGTTTTATAAATATTTAAATTTTCAAATATAATTGTATTTAAGGTAAAATATATTGGTCTCAGGGCACTAACTCCAACAAACTCCCACTTGGACTAGAGCCAACCGCCTATGGTTTTCAGTTCACTAGACCTTATATGATAATCATGTTTCTACTAAGTCAAGTCTTTAGTCAAGTATCCTACCATTATTTCTTTCATGGAAATACTACTCGTTGAAACCTCACCTCTCTAAGAAAAATCCCTTAAGAGATGATACTTATGAATTATATGCTTAGTCTACTAATGTTGCCATGGATTCTTGGAATGGGACACCGGTGATGTATTGTAAAAATATAGTGTTGTAGGATCTTTAATTCTAAGTAAAAATTTAAGCTCTTGGATAAATTTTTATATCCAAAAATATTCTTTAAATACTTAATAAACTACAATATACTCAGACTCTACTATATAATATGTGAACACATCCTACTTTAAGTTCTTCTAGCTCACAACAACTCTATTTAAAATGAATATGTATCCCAATTTTGATTTCATATCATCTTGATTTATTTGGAAACTAGAATCTATATATCCTATGATGACTAATTTATCATCTCCTCCATATACCGGGAACATATCCTTAGTAGGCCTTAGATACTTATGGATGGTCTTTAATTCCATTCAATGTCCATCACCTGGGTTAACTTGATATCTTACAGCCACACTTAAGGAACTGGTGATATCTATACTAGTACAAAGAATAACATACATAAATGATACAGTCGATGATGCATATGGAATAATCTCCATTATTTTTCTTTACTCATGTGTATGAGGACACATTTTATTGTAAATATTTATTCCATGTGACATTGGAAACAATACCCTCTTGGATTTTTTCACATAGAATCTCTTCAGAATCTTGTCAATACACATATCTAGTCTTAGTTTGAGAGGTCTCTTAGATATTGATCCAAAAAATGTATGCTACCTCACCTAAGTATTTCATAGAGAAACATTTATTCAACCAGGATTTAACAGATTATAAAACTAGTATTTCATTTATAATAAGTAATATTTCATAAACATAAACTTTTATTAAAACGACCACACTCTTACTAAATCATTTATAGACACAAGGATCACATCAATTACTTATGAAACCATATTCCATCATGGCCTCATCAAAATGAATGTTCCATGACCTGGATTCTTTGTTTAATCCATAAATGGATCTTTTCAATTTAAAAACTTTATTCGCATCCTTCAGAGTCACAATACCTTCAGGTTGTGTCACATAGACATATTCCCAAAGGTTCCCATTAAATAAGTATGTTTTGACATCAATTTTACAAATCTCATATTCATTAAAGTCCAAAATGGAAATAATAATTATAATTAATTTCATTATTGAAACTGGGGGAAAATTACATTGTAGTCAATTCATTGATGTTGTTTAATACCTTTTACAACCAGTCATTGCTTATCGGTACTGACATTCCAATCCATGTCTGGTTTCTTCTTGAATACCCATTTATTACCAATAGGATCTACATCCACTAGAGGATCTACCAAAATCATAACATGGATTTGGTAAATGGGATCCATTTCAAAATTCATGGATTCTTACCAGTTGGGAACATCTATGACGCTTAATGATTTCTTTTAGGCTATATGACCATTATTATCAACTAATAATGGGTATCCATCCTCAGTGATGATAAAACCATATCATTATGGTTCTCTAACCTCTCTTGTACTCCTATATAGTACTTGTGTCTATAGAACTTATACATCCATGGGGATTTCTGGAACTTGATCCTATACCAACTCTTGTATACCTTGAATCTGGACTTCATAGAAGTCTATATCACTCCCACTAACTATTTTAGATATGTGCTCCCTCTTAAGGAATATGGAATTTATTTCTATTATTACCTTTTTTCTCTAAGGGATCATATAGTTAATATCCCATTTTTTATTTAGGGTATCCTATAAAGGTACACTTTGTGTCTTGGTGTGTAAGTTTGTTACCTAAAGAGGCCTTAATAAACACTCCACTACCCCACACATGTAAATTCGACAACATGGTTTTTATTCCACTTTAAATTTCATATGGAATTCTATTTATCAATTTAGTTTATACTTGGTTTATTATATGTGCTGCTATTTATAATTCATATCCCCAAAAGGATAATGGAAGGATCTCATGACAAATCATTGATCTCACCTTGTCCAATAAGGTGTAGTTTCTCATTTCACTTATACCATTCCAATGAGGTGTATAAGGAGGAGTGAGTTGATATAGAATCCCAAACTACCAAAAATAATCAATGAAGTCATGATTATGATATTTTCCACCATGGTATGAGTGGTGTATCTTAATATTTTTACCAAGATGCTTCTCACCTTCATTCTTTCATTCCTTGAATTTTTCAAAGCAATCCAACTTGTGCCTCATTAATTAAACATATACATATCTACTAAAATCAATAATAAAAATTATAAAGTATGAGTACACATCACTTTCTTCAGTAATAAATGATCTACACACATTGGTATGAACTAATTCAAGAATATTATTGGTTGTTTCACCTTTCCCACTGGATGGGTATTTGTTCATTTTATCTTATAAACATGCATGAAATAATCCAATTGATTTTAGTTAAAAAGAATCTAAATATCCAACTTGGTGCAATTTATTCAAAAAAAAATTCATTTACATAACCTAGTTGGTGATTCCAAAGTTCGTTGTGGTATGATTCTTGTGAAGAAGTTTTGTTATTGATTATCATTACTTGTTTTTTGTAGTCCAACACTTAAAGACCGTTATTTAAATGTTCCTTACCATAAAAAATTCTATATTTATAAAAGAATAAACATTTTTTCCTAAACATAAAAATAAATCCATCTATATCAAGTTTGGTTATAGAAATATTTTTTTTGGAAATATATAGCACAAAATAACAATCTTTCAAAACCAAAATTGTTCCCATTGGAAACATAAAGTGGTAGTCCCTTATAGTCACATTTTGTAGATTGGAAATGTTGGAAACTCATAGAATTACCTCCCCTAAATCAATTTTTTTGAATCTTCATGGTCAATATATTTTAATATATATGTGACAACTAAAAACTGAATCTAATACCCATTTTATAAAAATATATATATTTCAATCAATAATAAATACACATAAAGCTTCACCTTTCTTCTTATACTGGGTGTAGTTTTTCTTACAATGGACCTTCTTGAAACATGTGAAACAAACACAATCCTACTCCATTTCTTTCCCCTTGATCTTTGTCTTATTCAAAGGGAATGAAAGAGATTTGTACTTTGACATATTCTTATTCCATTTCCATTAATTCACGATAAGGACTGAAGGAATTTCACTCTTCATCTCCTTATCTACTTAGTAAAGAAGAGTGAGAAAATCTGGAAGAGTCTTTTCAAAGTTGTTCATATTAAAATTAACAAAAAAAATGGAGAATATATAAGGGGGTGATGTAAGAATGACAATGATGAAATTTTATTCACGTATTTTAAAACCCGTAACTTCTAGTAACTCTATGTATCTAATGATCTTGACTATATCAGGCCCAACTGGCACACCCTCTTCAATCTTACTATAATAGAGTTCTTTGGATATCTCAAATTTTTTCCATCTTTCTCTCTCTGGGTAATGACTATAAAGATTCTCAAGCATAATATAATCATCTATGTTTTCATGATACTTCATGAGTTCAGTAGACATGGATTATAACATCAAAAATTTAACATTTACCTCATATATCATATGTTTTTCATATAGAAATAACTTTTCATCACTTGCCTCCTTTATAGGAAGATCAGGCTTTGAGGATTCTATCATGTAAGATTTCTATTCATAGTGTAGCACAACACGAAAGAATTTGAACCACTTTTAGAAGTTACTACCATTGAAGAGATGGTATTTTTCCAATATTGTTCATAGGAATAGTGTTTATCATGAAAATGAAATTTATTCTATAATTTGAAAGATAATATTCTTAATACTTTACTTGATTACAAATTATGTGAGAAATTATAATAATAATTAATTTTTTACCAAATCTACCACTATTTTATCATGCCTTAATATCCTTAACCATTGAACTCAATATGTCTAGTTTCTTAGACATTATAATGGATAGGATCCATATTCCCCTTTACATAACCTCAACAAGGGTTTTTCAAGCTACTTGAAGGTATTTAGGGCATGTCTTTTCCAACTATGGGCCTACAACTCCTGGATCCATTGAGAATATTTGCCAATTCAGAAATCCTGAATTGGATTTCCTCAACACTTGCCTCTAAATTACACCAAGTCTATAAAATGATACTCATATATATTTAAAATGGTTAATTCAACCAAAAACATTCATAAGAAATCCACCTATAAAAGTAAGTGTCCCAAAAAGCGTTGGTCAAACACTTAGTTTTATTGATTTCATTCCTAATAAAGTAATATAAGGGAAAGTCTAACTTAATATATATTTGAGGGATTTTACTTATTATGCATAAATTTTATCTTTATTTATCTTTTATGTTCCTTTTTAATATTAAGTGTAATATACTTAGTTTATTTACCATGTTTTATAAAACATTTACACTTAATCCATTTATTTAAATTCCATTGTTTCATATTAACACATTTATTTATGTGATCGTGGTCTTACATCCCTAACATAAATAATCCATAAGATATAAATAAATAAATAAATGATCCATTCATGATCTTATCTAATTGTTGATTTATTGGGTGGAAAATAAATAAACCTTTGATCTAGGGGAATAACTCCTTGTTTCGATCTTAGAATGAGTTAGAGTACTCCACCTATCCACCTATGTATCACCTAAGTTGGAAGCATCTTGGTTCTATCTTGAAATGCCTCCACATACCTTATTATACTTTATAAATTACATATATTTATAACTCTCATGTATATGAGGGAAACAAAGTATTGGTTAAAATAAACTACATAAATAACTCTCTACACATAGGTTATACATAATAATGGAGGAAGATATGACTCACAGACCATAAAATTTAATTTAATAATTAATAATAGAAAACACATGCAATAAATTAAATTAAATAACTCCAAAACATACATAAGTCTTGGCCAAGATCATGATTGGTTATACACATGCAACAGTAATAAAAAATTATAACTGGTTAGTATTCTTTTATATTCATTCTTTATTATTAAGATAAACATTCTTTTAATAATTAATTTTATTTAATATTAATGATCATACAAATATTGTTGGAGATCCCCATCATTAAAATCATTCATGGAAAATATACAGTGAAACCAATAATTATAGATTATTATAATAAATTAATTTATAATTTAATTATTCTTTAAAACCATTATTAAAATTTCATACACAACAAGTTCCAATAAATATA
This sequence comes from Viscum album, assembly GCA_963277665.1. Taxonomy (NCBI): domain Eukaryota; kingdom Viridiplantae; phylum Streptophyta; class Magnoliopsida; order Santalales; family Viscaceae; genus Viscum; species Viscum album. The sequence continues at coordinate 1,712,872,145 of OY728143.1, forward strand.
ATAATATTTTTAATGTTTCAATTAGAAATTTAAGGTAATTAAATTTTGTCCTTTATTGGGAGACTACATGTTGTGTACTTATGGGTTATATTCCATGTACCTTCATTGTCGTGTACTTGGGATACATGCTTGGGTATTCGACATGTACCTCATCCAAATTATATGAATTGTACTAACCAACTACATGTTGTGTTCTTTATTTTTCATATAACCTTGAAACCTACCGAAGGACTTGGCATGTTAATCAGATGTGGGACCACACGACATGTAAAATCCATCTAAACACTATTTATCTCACATTTTTTTGTCTTCCTAACTCATATAATAACTCTATATGTATTTTGGAATCATTAATTAACAAGCTACATGTCATGTATTCTGGATAGATGTCATGTACTTCATTAATTCTCTAGGCTATCAGTCTCACATGGTTTTGAACTTACATTTTAACACATAGTTTTCATGATTTTTTTCACTAAACCATGTAGAATACATGACATATAAACCAACTACATTCCATGAAATACGACATTCCATGTTCTATGTTGGACCAGTCTACACATGGTGTGTAATAAATGCACTGCTTGTAATTATTGATCAGTGCATCATTTATCCCATGGCATGACTAGGTGATGTGTACTTGGGTAAATAGCGTGTACTTCAGCTACACACCATATAATCCTATGTTATCTATCTATATTCCTTGAAACTTCTTGATGGAATATCTAGACATTCTTTATCTATTGTTGGACTAGAAATTATGAATCTTGAATAAATAAATAAAAATGTTGAAGACATGTTAATTTAAATAATATGATTAAATAGTGAATAATTATTGAAATAAAAATCTATCCACTATTATAAATATAGATAAAAATAAAATAAATAATTATAAATTTGAAACGTCACTACTCTAATGACACTTGATGGTTCTGGTCACACTAGAAGCACCTTTGATGGGTGTTATATTAAAATTTATTTTAACAATGAGTTTTCTGAAACTCTAAGAGATATTCTTTCACATTGAATTTACAATTAATTTATTTAGATATAAATAAATGAGTATTTAATATTAGTATCCCTTCTTAGAAGATGTTTTTGGACTTCAAAAACACTTTCGGATTACCTTTATTTCACTATAAGGATTCAAGCGTAGAATCACTCTAGTAGTGATCCACATGTGCTCCTTTGATCTCTAAGAAATTCCAATTGATTTCTAGGTGCTAGTGTAGAAAATAAATTTTCTTGAATTTTTCATCTTGATCACTCTAAGATCCTTCAAGATTAGAGGATTTCTTATTATTCTTGAGGGGAAGAGAGTAGGAATTAAATAGATTGAGATGGAGAAGTCCATTGTGTGCAAAGAATCTCTATTCTAAATTTTTGATTAACCCAGCAAAATAGACATAACCATCTATTTATAGAGCTTGGGAGTTGGTTAAAAATATTATTTAATTACTTACCAAGAATTAAATTAAATTATATTATTTAACAAAACCCATGAAAATTTATAAAAATAATAATGATATTTTATGATGTGTTCTCTAACTTGCACAAAAATAAATATTATTCTATTGACTTGTAAGTTAATATTTATCACCGAACATAGTCTTGGTCAATTCGAACACCTCAATATTTATTGAAAAACTAAATAAATATTTGTGATCAATAAAATATAAGTAAAATTATTCCTCTCTATTGAGAATAATATATATTCAATTAATTAAATTCAAATATAATTTAATGTAGATCAATGAAAACACTTTGTGTGTGACCCTCTAGGATTATTTTTCATTAGCATAGGTGGGCTTTCCTAAAGTCCAATATTAATGTCAGAAAATAGGTCAAGGAACCCCAAAGAAAGAACTTAATGTCACAATATCAAAAAAATTATATGAGCGCTTATTGTGTAATACAATCCCTTTGTCTCAATATCTCATCAAGCAGGTTTCACATCTATGTCATCAACCTATATACATGATACATATTTCTTTGATGACCTTAGAAAAACACATAGATACACCATGTCCATGGAATTTAATTTGATGGTTCTATTCCAATCAAATTGTTGGGATATCAACTTTTATTAAGATAGAATAGACAAATTCCTCCTCAACTTATCTACTAATAACATGTCATTCATGACATAGCCAACGTGCCCTTCTTCCCTCCAACATATGGTGTGATGGTTTTGGTTAGAAAATATAAGTATGAGATTCATGAAATGCATCAATGATAAACTTAAAGTCTAAGGACCATTACACATGCTCATAGATAGGAATATATGATGACACCAAAACATATAAAATTCCTACTAGTGGATCTATTCTCATAATCTCTCGTCTTTGAAATTACCAAGTGTGAACTTCATGAGAAGCAACCTCATCTTCTTACATGTACTCATACCTGAGAGTTTATATACTATGTTTCCTACCATAGTATGCTATCCAAATGAAGAACTATATTTAAGAATATCATCATAACACTTCAAGGTTCTCATCATAGTGGGGAACTTATATGACCTTATAAATGCGACAAATACCCTCAGACATTATTGCATTAAATTGATGTAGAATAATTAAAAATATCTAATAAGATTTTTTTATTAATATTCAATTAATAGAATATACATGTAATCAAAGTACAATCAGTTGGACCTAGGACACCAACACCAACACCACTTTATTTCTTTGGATGTATTATGATGATGATGTTTTATGGATAATTCTATGAGACCCATTTATTTCACATAGGTTAATTAAGTTATGAGGAAAAAATTTTGAAACCCATTTCTTTTCCATGGGTTATACTATGATAAAATGATGAATGTTTGTATGATCTCATAGAACAAATATGTATAGATTTCATTATGTGATAGGTGGGCCCAAAATTATATATCCCTCTAATGTATTGGGTAGATGTTTATATCTCTTAAGATAATATAATATGAAATGGGGATTGAACCCAATTCAATAAATGACTTTATCCACTATGATAGTATTGGTAGTGATCCTTGAATAAAGAAATGAAGGAATGGGGAGTGAACCCAATACAATATGGGAATTTTTCCAATATGATAGTCCTGGAAATAAGCCTTGGCTAATGAAATGATTTTCTATTTTTATGTACATGACGCAATATTATGTCCTATTATTATGTTATATTCTCATGGATCATAATATAATATTGATAATTTCACACTTTTATGACTTATGTCATTAGTTATAACAAATACTTATTCCATGACTCAATATTAATGGTATTTTACTGATTGGGTATGACTTTTGTAATTTATTATCACAGTATCAAACCCTTATCATTATCTTATTCTCATTTATGAACATTAATTAGTATCTCCTATGCCCACCCTTACTGATCATCTGATCTCACCTTTTCTTATGTTTCCTTTTCCCCAGGTTATGAAGAAAGTTTTTAAATATGGTATGATTAAAAAGGGTACTATATGAAAAAAAATTTGGGAGATGTTAAATATATTTCATGAAATAAGATGGTTAGGTATCTAGTCTCCAAACACACTAGGTATTTATAGTTATAGGAATTCATTATTTTGAAATTTATGGGATATTTATCATCGAAAAGTGGTGTTGCATGCAGACCTCTGTTGCCTCTGGATGGCGAGAAACAAGGTGAGACATGAAGGGGTGGCCATGATGGCTCACGTTATTATTTTCACGATGAAAAACCTCTTTAGCGACCTGGCCAGGGTTGTCCACAACTGGAGGGAAGCTCCGTCTCTCATTGGGTTTCAAGAAAGGGCCCAGGAGGGGCCCTAGTCCAGTAGGACTAAAGGAAATTGGGTCCGCTAGAACCCTCCAGATAAAGGGTTAAAACTTAATACAGATGGCTAGTATGCCCTAGGTTTTATGCGGGGTGGGGGGTGGTGCGCGACGCTAGTGGTTCGGTGTTCATGGCATTCACACTAAGGTTGGTCCGAGGTTCCTCCCTACAGGCAGAGGCCCTGGCGATGCTCTTTGGTCTCATATTTTGTGCCCAGAGGGATTTTCTCATCACTGAAGTAGAAACAGATTCCATCCTGGTGCACAAGTCCCTACTAGATCAGGGCACGACTCCCTGGTCGATCACCTATGCAATCAGGAAAACCCGTCGTTTACTTGGCAACAACCTTAAAGTGGTTCACACGTGGAGGGAAGGTAACAAGGTTGCTGATCACCTGGCTTCACATGATATCTCAGGATTAGATGAAATATTCTTTCATAATATGGCTAGCTTAAAACCCGAGGGGGTCAACTTGATTAGAGGGTATGACCTCGGTCTTCACTATTTCATGCCTCCATAGCTCCCAACCCTAGGGGCGGGGATGGGGGCGGGGGCAGGGCGAGGGGGTGGGGGTGCTTTGGGGTTCTTCTATGTGTTTTTCCTCTGTTCTCTTAATAAAAATTTAAATTTAGTAGTATGGGATATTTATCTAAAATCATGTAATATTTTTTATATAATAATTGAGTCACCTAAGTTGGTATCAGAGTAGAGTCTAGTTGTTTTTTGAGATTAAAACCATAAAAGATTGGTGAAAACTTTTGGGATAAGTTTAAGTATAGGATAAAATCCAAAAAATTTATAAATTATAGATTTTGTGGTTTCCTAGCAATGAAACACCTATCTGGATACAAACAAGTGGATTCAGGCTTTGACATAGATGCACCTAGGGGTAATAACCCTGAAAAAGATGGTGGGGGTATTAACTCAATATTTACCCAGTGCATGAAAAATAGGCCAAACTACACACCTGTTTTGAAACTCACAGGGGATATGATTCGGTAAATTCATATTCTATTTATGAAACATTATGGTGAATGAGATTATAAAATATATGATAACCATCCTCATGAGAAACAAAATGAAATTGGAGTTGGTATATAAAATCTTGAAACTATTCTCTCCCAAATCTCTTAAGTTGTGAACAATAATATGAATCTTTATGAGAATCCAAATGACCAAAAGAAGGAACAACCCACCATTGAGTCTTTTATGCACTATCATCCACATTCCTTCAGTGGTTTCTTTGATCCACTTTTTTCTAACAAATAGATAAATCCTATTGAAAATATATTCTATGATATCTATTACTAAAACCATAAGAAGATTATTTGGATATGTATTTTCTGGATGGTGAAGCTGATTAATGGTGGAATCTTATCAAAAATATAATGAAATAGGATGAAATTGACTCCATGACATGGGTAGAGTTTAATAAGGAATTTTTTAATAAGTATTTTTCATGTTATTTTTACACTAAAATAGAGAGGTAATTTCTTTAACTAAGGAAGATGGATGATAAAACTATTAGTACCTTTGGGAAAAAATTCACCAAAATTTCAAGGTACGCATTAAGATTTTTCATCAACCCTACAAGAAAATTTGATTTATTCTTTAATAGATTAAGAACAAATCCCCAAAAAATAATTGGTGATAAGAGACTTTGATAGCTATGAAGTAATCCTTTGATATGACCTAAAGTTATAAATGGTGATTGAAGACTCTCATTGTTCTCATGGTTTTGGGGATAATAATAGAAATATATAATTTTGAGTAAATTCCAATAATAAGACCCATTGAGGAAAGAAAATTGATCTTCATATATGTTATAAGTGTATAAGGAAGGACAATATGTATTTTAAATTTAACAAGTGAGAAGTATACTTGTAGAAAGCTTCATTTTTAGGTCATTTAATATCAAGTGTGGGTATATCGATGGATCCTTCAAAGAAAAAAGATATTACAAAATATCCAAGAAAAATCATAGTGAATGAGATACATTTTTTTCTTATGTTTTATAGATACCATAAATGATTTGTGATAAATTTCTCATACCTATCAAATACAATAACCAGGATGACTTGGAAGGGATCTATGTTCCATTGGACAGATATATGTGAGAAAAATTTGGAGTTAAAAAGAAGTGTTGTTAGTGAACCCATTCTCACACTAAATTTTAGTGGTGAAGGGTTTGTGACCTATAGTGGTGCATCAAATAAGGTTTCATAATTCATCCTCATGTAGAATGATATGGTGATATCTTTTTAATCGTGAAAATTTAAAATTTATGAGAAAAATTACCCAACTCATGATTTAGTGATGAAATTTGTAATTTTTTAATTATAAAATGGTGGAATTATATATATAGGGACGTTTTTGATATATATATTGATCATAAAATATTTAATTATATATTCAAATAGAAATATTTGAGAATACACCAAAGAATAAATTTTGAGTTTATTAAAGATTATGATTTCTCAATACATTACCACCTGGGAAGGAAAACAAAGCAATTTGTGCTTAGATTCAGAACAAACATGCTAGTTTTTTATAATGAGGATTGAAAGAGATCAAATATTTATGGATTTATAGAATATAGATCTTGAAATTAATAGGAAAGTTGATATATGATATCTTTCTCAAATAAATTTCTAACCATCCATGTGAGGAATAAAGAGGCACAAATTGAAGATGTGAAACTGTATAAGAAATTGAGGAATGTTCCTGAGTTCAAACATAACTGTGATGGGATGATAAGGTTCATTAACCAAGTATGTGTTCTACTAATACTATATCTGAATAAGGATCTATCATATTAAGATCATATTTTTTCTCTATTATTCTTGGAAGTATGAAGATGTATAGAGATCTGAAAGAGAAATTATGGTGGGGAAACATGAAAAGGGATATTATAGAGTATGTATCTCATTTCTTGATAGAGATATAAAAGGGGTAAACCTCAAGTAGGGGTTCCAAGGAATAGTGACCAATGATACAATCCTCAACTCATCTTCTGAAGATGGTATTCATTCAACAATGGAAAAATGTTCAAAAGAATACATGATTCTGGGAACACCAGTTTTAAGGGGATCTGAGAATACGGTTATTGGGTTCAGTTCAAAGAAGGTTTGGCCTATGATTAAACTGGGAAACCACTTTGAAGGATTAGATATGGAAGGGTTGGTCTCAGATCAACTTGAACCACCCTAGACCATGGATTATTTTATTGGACAAGGAATCAAGGAATCAGAGGAAAGTGGTAGGAATTTTAGAGGCTTCTCATATGACAATGAGGAGGGACTTCATGGTAGATAGTATCGTAATCTAATGAGGAAGAAGGGTCGGAAAGAGTACAAGGATTCATCCAGCTACATCCTTCTCAAGAAACAGAAATTCAAATGATGCATAGACTATTCCTAACTTCCTAAACCAATGGATATGGGGTCTTCTTCAAAAGAAATAATTAAGGAGGAGTTAAAAATGAATGTGGAATAGGTTCAGATGGTGAGTGTGTCACTATAGTGTGGAACCCAAATGTCTAAAAGTGCTATCTCCACTGAACAAGAAGATGAAGAATCAAATAAGAGTTAAGATGCCTTAGTGGTGGTGGTTCAAAATGAGAAGACCATGGACTAAGTTAATCTCAATAAATATATCCAATAGCGGGAGGCATTCAAAGAGGATTCTACTAGTGTCAATCCTTTATAGATTATTCTTCACTTAGAAGAATAAATGTTGGAGGAATCACTGTCGATTAATGCCACACTCTAGGAGTCTAACAAGATGGTTGATACTCTATTACTTTTGGACACTAATAAGGATCATATGGGATGGATCAATAAGCAATACTATGTTCTAATAAGATGTTTTAATGCAGTGAAAATAAAAATAGAAGAGTACATTCAAACATGGGATAGTATGGATTATTGGTTTGAAGACCTCATCAAGGATGATATGGATAGAGAGGTAAATAGTCTTACTTGGAAATTATTTAAGGATAATGTGTATAATAGGTTCAAGATATTTTTTAATGGTTCATCTGTCTCATACGGTATTTTATTCTTTGTCTTATGTAATCCTTGGGTTCCCACTTTTTCCCTTAAAAGTGTTTGGAAAATAAAAAATATAATTTTCAGTCAGTATATCATTACTTGGTATGTTAGTAAATTAAGGATATGAGATTGAATTATAAGGGGATGTAACAACCATTACCCATACCATAATGGAAATGATAAAAAATCACCATGGATTTCATCATTGGACTCCCCAAAACATCTAAAGGTCATAATTCTATTTGGGTTGTAGTTGATTGCCTATAAATTCATCATATTTAATTACTCTAAGATAAGATTTATCTCTTTATTAGATTGTTGAGATATAAATTAAATAATTGTTAAGGTTGTATATGGAACCAAATTCTATTATATCTAACTCGGATCCAAGGTTTACTTTGAAATTTTGGAGAAGTAATCAGAAATATTTAAATACAGAGTTGAACTTTAGCACTACATATCATCCTTAGATAGATATTCAATATGAGAGAAACATTAAAACTCCAAAAGAAATATTGATATCTTTTTATATGTATTTTAAATGTGGTTAGTATTAACACATTCCTCAATTATATTTTTCTTAGAATAACATATTTCACTCAAGCACTCAGATGGATCCTTATAAAGAACTTTATGGAAGGAAGTGCATAACTTCAATGTGATGGGATAGAGTTGGAGAACAAAATATATTGGGATATGTGCTATATGAGGATATAGTAGATAAGTTTAGAGAAACATAGTAGTATACCAGGGTATCTCATAATCTATAGAAAAGTTAGGATGACAATCATTAGTGATATCTATAGTTAGAAGTTGGTGATAAGGTATTCCAATGAATATCTCCTTGGAAGATGGTTATGATATTTATATATAAGTGAAATAAGATCCCTAGATATATTGGTCCCTTAGAGATTATTGATCATATAGATATGTTAAATAATCAATTGGAACTCCCACCAAACCACTCCCAAGTTCACAATATGTTCCTTGCATCTCTTTTGAAAAAGTACATACTTGATCCTTCCTGTATACTCGACTCAGAGGTTGTACCACTATTGAATATTATTTATTATGAGAAATAACTAGTTGTGATTTTGGATAAAATAGAGAAATTCCAATGAAACAATACCACGTACTTGATCAAAGTATTATGGTGAAACTATAAATTTGAGGATGTTGTATGGGAACCTGAGTATGTGATGATACAAAAGTATCCTCTCTTTTTTATATCAATGTAAAAAAATTTTGAGGGTGAAATTATTATAAGGGGGTAAAATATAAAGCTATAATATTTTATGATATATTTCTCATTAAATAAATTTCTTGTTTTTGATATCTTTCTTTGAATGAAACATCGATCTTAAATGAACAATGATATATTATTAAAATATTATTATTAAATGTGACCATTATCACTTAGTTGTTAGATTAGTGAGTATAAATAGGAATAACTAAATTGTGAAAAATATGTAAAAATATTTTCCATAATGAAAATGTATTTATTAATTCGTAGGAAATAAGTACTCAATTAAAAATGTTAAAAATAATATCATTATATATAAAAGATGTATTTTTCAAAGTATTGTATTTTTATATTTATTATGTATGTTTATCACTAATAAAATTTTATTTAAAAAAAATATTTTTATTTTATGTAAAAAATGAATAATTATTTATATATTGATTATAAATTTGTTAGAAGTGAAGATGAAGTCATTTTTGTAGCATCCTAGGCCCGGTTCACTCAAAAGTAAATGGACTCAGTTGGCCACATTGCATTAGTCACACCTCCCCATATTCCAGAGGCTACTGAATAGGAGCGAGGGCCTAGGTTATGTCAGTGGGGTGACTACTCCCACATATTAGATTACATAAAATGGTATATAATAATTATAAATAATGAAAATGGTAATAAATAACCAATAGTGGAATAATAAATCAGCTAGATAAAATAAATAGGATGGAACAGAATTGATATCATATATAAAATTATGATCATGTCATATGATATACAAAAAATGGAATAGGGTACAAGCATATACATCATTCTACAAAAAAAATCCAAAATTTCAAAAAACTATCTCTATTAGCATCACAACCATAAGAACATTCATTTTCTCTTGTTGTTTATCCTATGTAGAGAAACAGTCATCCACATTTGAATGCTTCTATTTGTACCTACCTACAGCTATAAGATCTATTCGGATACCAATGGGAATTCCAAAAAGGGTGTGAGATATACTCAATAGGTCATCAGCAATGGTGTCTAGTAAAATATAACATGTTGATATAAAATGAGTTTTGTGCATGTATAATAATGTAATCAAAATTTAAAATGTAGACGGGTTAGTCCTGGTTCCTAAAGGGTACTAGAATGACCCTACCTACTTGGCCTAAGATTGGATATGTATGAAAATGTGCCTATAAGTATATAGATGTGTATCTATATATATGGTCTATAATAGTAGAGACATTTATAGCTATATGTATAAATAATACTACTATCTAGGACTCAAATCATAACTCTGGCATCCATGGATAGTAGTATGAATAAAATGTCAAGGGATGACATGCCCTGAATCCATGAGTCATATGGGTCTCTATGCCCTCGTATCCCCATATGGGATTTCATGCCTAGTTATCAAATTTTATTAGGGACTCCATACCCATATATAACACTTCATTTGGGACGCAATGCCCATATATCACATTTCAATTGGGATACCATTCATGGTTATCACATTTACATGGGACACCATTCCCATATATAACATTTCATTAGGGAATCCATGCTCGAATATCACACAAATATGGGATTCCATGACTGGTTATCAAATATCAACTAGGACACCATTCTCGGTTATCATGTTTACATGGGATGCCATTCCCTTATATCACATTTCATTTAGGGCATCATGCACATATATCACATTTTAATTATGATGTAATACCTGTTTATCATGTTTACATAGGGAACCATGAATGTATATCACATTTAATTAGGGGCCACATTCCCACATATGACATTCATATGGGACTCCATGACGAATTATCATATTTCAATTGGGATGCCATGACCGGTTATCACATTTAACTAGGTGGAAATGCATGTATATCACATTTCATTAAGGACTCCATGCCCATATATCACACGCAAATGGGACTCCATTTATATTTATCACATTTACATTGTGACACCATTCACATAATTCACATATAATTAGGGATTTCATTCCCATAATTTTCATATAATTAGGGGCATCATGCCCATTTATCACATTTAGTTATAATGTATGGTCATTATTTAATACAAGAAAAATAAAGAATTATAATTCACTTAACATATCGCATAACTAACGGGAATAACCTTTATTCATATGGAGGTCACATGATGTGTTCGTACCACTAACTTTCCATTTAATTACTACAAGCCATTCAATTTGGTAGCAATCAACACCACTTGGATGGTGGCATTTCCATATAAACATTTAATAATTAAAGGACATCACATGAGCCCACCCTAAGAGGTGTAACTTGTTGAGGTGGGGAACCTAAGACTATAAACAAGGGTTCATGGGAAATTTCTAACATGGGTAATAATTTATATAATAAAATTTAAAAATTTAAGGTGATGTGCAGAAATTCTGACGTGCGCCATGACAACAAGTGTTATAAAATGACTCCTATTTTAGGAAAAAGTTCTATACCACCTACCTTTAGTTGGTAGATGAACCATCATACATTATTGGATAAAAATTTGAATCAAAATGGGATAAATATTCCAAAAATTAAAATGATCTAAAAATAGGGAATATTAGCTCATGCCAAAATAGTGATAAATATGGAAAGATAAACAAAGAAATGAAGGTAATGAATTGAATATATTACTGATATGCATCCAACATAACTGGAGATGAAGGAATTAGATATTATATGAAGAACATAGATCAAGGCCTATGTTTGAGGAAGATAGATCATTCCCATGCATGGGAGATGAGCTACACAAAAATAGGGAGGAAAAATGAGGAGAAATCCTTAAATAAAGGTAGGGTAAATTATCTTTTCACCCATTTTTATAAGGTTAAAGGTTTGTTTATTCTCGCTCAAATTTACCCAAGAGAAGAAGGTAGGACGTTCCTTGTAGTTTAGCTTGGGTTGTCGAATCCTCAGAGACCTAAGAAGTAACCTATAGACACGTACATTCTATGGACTGTTTTTGGCTATGAAGTGGCCAAATTGGGTTGATTTTAGATGGGTTTAAAGTAACTCTAAGATACTTAAGTGAATTCAATTTAAAATAATGAGTTGATCCTAGTTTATCGCTCGGGGTGGATTGGACGTATTTTCTTTTCAATGATTTCAATTTCTTATTTTTGAGATGGGTTCATTTAAGGAGATAAAACAACATCATCACTTACAGGTTTAATTACTACACCCTTTAATACTAATCACCTATAAACTTGAAGGATCAATGTTTTGAGCACTTCAAGGTAAAGGTTCGTATTATCACTTGAAGTGTGTGGCCTTAAATTCAACAAGGATGATGGAGTTTAAAAATCATCAAATAAAAATCTCAATTAAAGAAGTGATTATACATTAATGGTGTGATAAATAACATCCAATCTAGACCCTTGCTACTCCCTTGGATCAACCCATAAGTGGGTTAGCCCTCCATTGATCCCATGGTTTCAATGGAAGCGGAAAGTAGACTCATGAGGGAGGAAATGGAGAAGTAAAGAAAACAAAACAAATAAAATGATCACTCCACCGTTGTGTGAATAATTTCACAAGGTTTGGTGTGAATAAATTCAAACCTTGATCCAACGGTATAAAATTGATATAAAGAAAAAGAGAATAATAGTAGAAGAAGAACTTTTATTAAGAAACTAAAGTGAATTGAACAACTTACATGTGAAAGACAAATTTGAGACAACAAAATTGCAGCATAACATTACAATTGAACAAAGCACTAAATATTCTTCAATACTCCAACACCACTACCTTAAATAGGAATTTTTTAGCCCTTGGGTCGATCCTCCAATAGTCCAAGTTTCCTCAATTAATTGTGGTAGGCCATAGGTGGATGGAAAGTAAGGGAGAGTTGATTTTTCCACCCTTGACCTGAGGTGGCAGCCAGCTTTCCTTCACCGAATAGACGCACTTGTAAGACCTTATAGATGGCCGGATCATAGTGGGACATAGAAGAAGAAAATGGATCTCCGTATGTATTCTAATCGCCTGAAAAAGTTGGGCCCATTTGGAGTTTCGTATTCCTATATATGATCATATTAGTGGGATGTTTTTCTGGGCCGCAGAATTTGGCCCAGAATTTTATCTCTAACTTGGGATGCCTAAATGACCACAATTTAGGCAGAATTAGCATTGGATACGGAAGCGTAATTTGTTTATATACAGGTCTTCTATCATCCCACAAAATTTGGTATTCATTGGGCCTGTATGTTGAGCCCCACAATCTCATCAGTGGGCTTGTGTCCAATCTGACTTCTCCAGAATTGCTTCCTTTCATCACAAAATATCCTCATCTTCTTCCATGAATTATCCATTGATCCCTAAATGAAACATGATCATATTGAAGTTTAAATAAATTTACCAAAATATCAAATTGAAATATGGATAATTAAATTCCTTAAAATCAGATGAATCATTCGGTACTTTAAATGATGTTCAAAAATGTACCACATAATAGTGCATTTTAAGAAGGTATTACAATCATAATGTGAAATGATGTTCAAAGTATAAAATGAACTAAAATGGTGTTTATGAATAAAAAATAACATGAATATTATGTATATTAACAATGAATAATAGCCTCATTTAGTGGCTAATAATTTGGCTAAAAAGTGTGTCCCCTTCCAGGCCTCTAAAAATCCCTACATGGTCATGTGGTATGATGTGCGTAGTTATAACTAACTTTGTGCCCATGCACGCTTTTTTTCAACACCTGTACAGTTGATTTTCATATTTAGCACTAACTGTGTGCTAACTATGAGGCCCAGTTGGCTTACAAAAATTTGGAGTACCAGGCTCTAAATAAGACTTAGACTCTCCTAAACCACTCCTTATCCTTTTAAGAACATTAATATCATAAAACAATAGGTTTTATATAGTAACTAAGTATCCATACCTCTCTGGAAAAACAATATGAAACGTTATAACCTCCCCTCCTTAAAACAACTTGTCCCTAATTTACCCTTTCTAGGGTGGTAAAACATCATCTGAGAAAATTTATGGTCACTGAGCATGTATGTATACCTCTATCTCCCATGTCTCATCATGTAAAAGGTTGTGATACCATAACACTCGTACCAGAGGAACTGACCTACCATAGAGAGCCTTCATGATCTGATTAATGATACAAATAGGATGGTTATTAAAGGATGCATAAACCTATAGCTCAATATCCTTAGGATTAAATGAATTAGATGGGTATGAATAATAACGATGAACAAAACATACATGAAAGATGTCATGCATGGCCAAGGGCCTCTGAGGTAAATCTAACCTATAGGCTACCATCCCAAACCTAACCAAGATCTCTAATAGCCTTACATAATGAGGTGATAGATTCCCCAGTCTCCAAACCATTCTATGAATCAATCTAGTAAAAAATCATATAAATGCCTAATTCCCCATCTCAAACTCTAGAGGTGAGCTATAATGACCAGTATAAGACTTATTTCTAGACTGAGGTGTATCAATATGATTCTGAATAAGTTGCACCTTCCCTAAAGTCTCCTAAATAAGGTGAAGTCCCAGTAATTCTTCCTCAACTACCTTTAACTAACAAATGGATAAACTTCATGACCTAACATATAGGGCCTCAAAGGGATCCATATTAATAGTTTTCTGAAATATATTATTTTTGAAAAATTACAATAGAAGTAGGTTTTTTCCTTAAGAACCTCTGAAATTAAGGAAAATTTCTCAAAAAATTCCCTCTAAGACCCATATCATGTGCTCTAATTGACTTTCAGTTAGAGGGTGGTATGTTGTACTCAGAAGCACCTTTATACCTAGTTCCTTCTGTAACCCCTACCAAAACCATAATATAAAGTGAACATATTTGGTTGATATGATAGAATAGGGATCAACATGAAGTTTTAAAATATCCTAAATATAAATCCACCTAATATTTTCTACTGAAAAGGTTTCTATGATCGATAGAAATTGTCTAACCATGGTCAACCTAACAATGATCACCCATACCACATCACTTCACCGAGTGGATCTCAAAAATCCTATTACAAAATCCATGGTGGCATCATCTTATTTTCACATAGTAATGAACAAAGGTTGTAGAATTCTTGTAGGCCATTGGTACTCCACCTTAACCTACTGACAGGTGGAGAACCATGTAATAAAACCCATAATCCCTTTATTCATACCTATCTACCAATATTGATGTTTTTTGTCTTAGTACATCTTGGTAATCCTAAGGTTAACAACCCAAATAGAGGCATGATATTCTCATATCAATTCTTTGAATATATATCTGGGCACCCAAATATGTTTTTGAAAGTAAAGGATCTCATTTTTATAGATAACCCAACCAGGTAGTGGGTCCTCACCTGAGACACTCTCTCTCGGGACTAGACCCTTTAGATCTGAAATCTATCTCATCCATACCCATTTCCTAAGGGAGGATTTCACTTCCAAATATCCTAAAATAGGCTACCCTAGATATTCACGAACCTCTAGGTTCATATTAGAAACTATTCCCATCAATTTCCACCCACTACTGGCCTCTTAGATGAACTATGTCTAAGCCTTCCAGATCTGGGCATCATCCACTACATTTTCCTAACCTTGTGTATAAGTGATACCAAAGTTAAATTATTGCATGTATTCTACCCACCTATAATGCTTGAGATTCAAGTCACACTATATAGAGATGTATTTGAGACTCTTTTGGTCGGTATGAATGACAGAACACTCTCCCAATAGATAATGACTCCAAAAATGTAGAGAACAAACCACAGATGTCAGTTCAAGGTCATATATAATGTAATTCCGCTCATGAGGTCTCATCTAGTAGGAACCATACACTACAAATTAATATCCTTGTATTAGAACTACTCATATACCAATTTATGATGCATCATAGTAGACTGTATAGCTTCTACCAGGATCTCAAAGAATTTAGATCCGTAAAAAATTCAATCTCCCTTTCATCTCTTGAAAGGATACCTCAAAGTCTAAAGACCATAAGAACTTCACACCCTTTTTAGTAAATCTTGTGAGAGGTCTTTTTAGGCATCATAAGTGATGAATAAAATTCCTATAGTATCCATCCATCCCTATAAAACTACGTATGTCAAATACATTCCTAGAATATTCCTAGTAAACTACAGTTCTCACCTTCTATTTTCATGAACCAAGATGGGGTTCTATCCTAACAACTGAACCGGTCTATGGCATGGCCCAAAGAGTATTCCCGATCCCCATGGGATGGAAACTAGTGCCTAGGTATAAACATAATACTCTGGGAATGATTTCACATGATTTTATAAACATAAACAACCAAAAATAATAACAAAAAAATAATAGAATAATCATAAAAAAACTTGGAATAACAATTTTTAGATTCAAGTTTACAACATTAAAAAAACCTAAAAAGTTCTACAAAAAAAATGGAACCATTAACCTATCCCAAAAACCTCCATGAAAAAAGAGGAGCATCACCCTCAAGCAACCACCACAACACCAACAAGGGAATACCACTAGAAACTTGAACCATCATCAGGATGCATCTTTCCTTTACTTGAGTAAAAAATAACCAAGTCTACATACACCCAAAGGTGTATATAGGGTGTGAGCCAAAGGCCAGTAGGATTCCACCCAAATAAAAGATTCCATTCCAAAATCATTATAAGACAAATTAACATGGTTGTTTTATTAAAAAGGAAAGAAACAGTTTTATAGAAAACATTTTAAAGGTAAAAATGATTTTATTTTTAAGAAACAGGCAAGGTGTACCATGTTCCATTGGTATGTACGATATCACATGAGATCACTAAGTCACAAGGAATCCCTACAGGAACTAGCTAAGAGTGGGACACTAGAAACATCATATCTCGGTGAAAGGTGGTATATCCACCACAACCATCAGCGTTCTTATTAATGATCCACTATGAGGGAACATCCCAAGGGCCTAGTGGTATCCAATTATCAATGTTTAGTTATCTTTATAAGTTTCAATACTTCTAGAAGAATCTGGATCAAGACACTTTTGATTCAACTTGAATACTAGTCATAGTCTTCCCACATAGTCACCTTGGATTCCATTTGTGCTCAATTTTCATTTCTCATATCACAAGAATCACTACATTCACATACACACACAAGTAATGTGAAAACACAATTAAAACCACCATTTCAAATAAGAAAGAATTCTTTCAAATTCACACACACACCAAAACCACTTCAAAACATGTTTCACATTACTTTCACAATTTATTAAATCACTTGCATAGTTTATAAAGCACCTTCAGGTAACACAACCAAGGAAAACACTTGAAAACAAAAAAATTCCCTTATAAAAATCACTTTTGAGACATATGCATCTTAAAAATATTCAAAAACACATTTTACACCACATAAACAATGCATAGAACATAACCAAGAAGAAAAGAAATCATATCAAAATCACAAAATAATATTTAATAATGGAACCACCTACCTCAAGTGTAAAAACTTCTGGAAATCGATGCTAAATCACAACCTCACCTCAAAAGAACCCTATAAAGGAAATATTAAACCATAAACATCAATATTTAACCCTAAATAACAAGATCCAACCCTAAATAGTTCACCCATCCCACTGGACATATGAAACCCAAAGAAGAGATAAGAGAAACCCTAGAGAAGAGAATAAATCAAGGAGAAATGGAACTTACTTCATAAATCATGAATAATCCCCACCAAAATCCCCTAAAAATGGAGTTCCAAGGGATCCAAGGGAAGAGGGAGAGTCACCTAGGGTGAATAATTATGGGTGGGAGGAATAAGTGTGTTTAGGAATAAAAATTGGGGGAAGCAAAAAAGATAAAAACCCAATTTTTAATGACCTAGACAAGTCACATGGTTTTCCCACATGGTTTGCCAAATCATGTGGAAACCATGTGTACCTTACTTTCCAAGAAGTAAATTTTACATGGTTAGCCCACATATTTTACAAACCATGCACTAATCATGTGGTTAGCCACTATCCAAAAATGTCAAATGGCCACATGGTTTTGTGGGCAAGGAGCACACTTTTCCAAACTGTGCGCAGGTCATGTGCTACATTTTGTAAATCCTAAAACATCATTTTTCACCAAAAAAATCAAGAATATTAAGGGTTAAATGTAGGATCAAAATAAATAGAATAAATACCGAAAAAAGAAGACTCATGTGTGGCAATTCTCCCCACCCTGAAAACTTTCCACCCCCAGAAAGTTAACCTAGAACTTGATCAGAGAATAAAAATAGATATTTTGCCTCAACCTATGATTTACACTCCAAAGGCTCATGCTCATCATTATCATGTTTCCAAATATCTTGGACCAATGTAATGGACTTACCATGAATCACTTTCTCTAGGGAATACACAATCTGTATCAACTGCTCAAACATAGACAAATTGGGCTCCAGCTCCAACTTTTCCCGATCCAAGACCCGATACGTATCCATATTATACTTTTTAAATTGGGAAACATGGAATATTTAATGAATTGATGTCAACTATGAATGAAAATATAACCTGAATGCCACCTTACTAATCCTCTTAGTAATATAAAAAGTTCTGATATACCTCAGTGTTATCTGTCCTTGCTTCTACAAATGGAAATGACCCAAACAAGGTGATACTTTTAGGAACACTCGGCCACCTAAAGAGAATTCCAAAGCTTAGTGCCTCTAATCAACATAATTCTTGTAGCGACTCTGAGCTATCAAAAATTATAGCCTGATCAATTTGACTTTATTAGAAGTCTCTTACAAAAGGCTCGATCCAATCAACAAGGTCTCACCTACCTTAGTCCAACACAAAGGCAATCGACATGGACGGCCAATAAGAACCTAAAAATAATCCATCCAAATAAAGGATTGGTAACTATTATTACATGAAAACTCAACCAATATCAAATAGTTATACCAAAAACCACCGAAATACAACACACATGCATGGAACATGTCTTCAAAAATCTAATTTGATTCCTCTATCTGACCATCCGTTTGAGGATGGTATGTCATACAAAATTTCAAATGTAAACACATCGCCTTATGAAGGCCCTTCCAAAACCACAAGTAAAATGGGTGTCCTTGTCAGAAAAAATTGCCGACAACACACAATGAAGCCTCATAATTTTCTGAACATACAATCGGCCTAGCTCATCCACCTTAGTTGAATCCATGACTAGAATGAAATGGGTTGACTTGGTCAAAATATTCAATCACTACTCAAATAGAATTACTCCCCTAGGGTGTACGAGGTAATCCAATAATAAAATCCATGGTGATCTCATCCCACTTCCAGGTAGGAATAGGTTGTGGCTGAAGCAAACTGAAGGGACTATAGTGCTATTCTTTAACATGAAGACATGTATAACATCATGATATGATGTTATCTATATACTTCCTCATACCTGGCCACCAAAACTACTAACGTGAATCATAAAACATATTGGTGGCATCAAGATGAATGGCCCACTAATATTGGTGGCTATCCAACATCACCACCTTCCTCATAGATAATGACACCAAAAAGAAACCTTTGAAACATAAAACTCCCTCGGGAGACAATGACCAATAACAATCCATCTCCCCACCATTTAGAAACTTCATAGACTATTGGAACAACTCATCACCAGGATTCTCTCACTGAATCAACTCTTGAAGAGAAGGTTTCAACTACACATTGTCCAAGAACGCACCTCCATTGTTCTCCTTGGTCTCCAAGTGAATTTTAGAAAATATTCCCATCAAATCCCACTCATCACTAGACTCTTTTAATGCCTGAACTGAAACTTTTATTCTAAAAGCATCTGCCACAACATTACATTTACCTAGGGTATAGACTATATCAAAATAATTCCTATGAAGTTACTTGACCTAGTGATGTTGCCTCAAATTCAAGTCTTTTTGATAAAAAATGTAGAATAATATCTTTTAATCAAAATAAACCACAAATTTCTCCATATAAATATGATGGTTCCACATTTTCAAGGAATTCATCACCACTCTTAATTCCAAGTCATGGTTTGGGTAATTGTTTTCATGTTTTTGGAGTTAACGAGAGCCATATACCACCACATGGTCATTCTGTATAATCACACATTCGAAACCCATACCCGAGGTATAAAAATAGACAATATAACCCTTCCTAGATTATTGAAAGATCTGGATAGGGGCTTTAGTCAACCGCCACTTCAACTCCTCGAAGGATTCCTGACACTCTAGGCTCTATTTAAACTTCACCCATTTCTGTGTGAGCGTCGTCATGGATGAAAAAATTTGAGAGAAATATTGAATGAATAACCTATAATACCCTTATAGGCCCCAAAATATCCTAATTTAGAAATAATTATTCAATTTATCCCATGTTACAATAGTGTTAATATTCTTAAGGTCCACTGAGATCCCTTTTTTCGGACCACATGTCCCAAAAAACTTCACTTCCCTAATCTATAAGGTGCGTTTAGAGAACGTTTCATAGAGATGATGGTACCAAAGAGTTCCCAACACAATTCTAAAATTTTCTTCATGATCATCCATTATACCTGAGTAGACCATAATGCCATGAAAACCACACAAGTATGTTTCAACTCTAAAGGCATGAGCAAGAACTCAAAATGGTCGTACCTTCTTCTGAAGGCTGTTTTCGGGACATCTTCCTCTCTAACTCAAACTTAGTGAAAACCATAACTCAATTAAATATTATAAAACCACCATTCCCCTTTAATAAGATCAAAAGGTTCATCAATATGGGTAAAAGGTTATTTTTTATTGATTGTTACATTGTTAAACATTTGGTAATCAGTGAAAATCCGGAGAGATCCATAGGCCTTTTTTAAAAATAAAATTGGGGTGGTCCAAGGTGAGATGATCAGGTGAATGAATACTATGGATTCCAAATAATCCATTTGTACCTTTAATTACTTCAACTCATTTGGGGTCATATGGTATGAGGGACTAGATATCAGTTGTGTTCTCGACACCAAATCAATGGAAAACTCCACATCCCGATCCAGAGAAAAAAATGAAAAATCCTCTAGAAAATCCTCTGGAGACTCATCCACCATATGAGGTAATCCTCTCTTAATATCACTTCCTTCATTCTCTATCATTATCAATAATAACTAAAAAGTGATATTCCCAATTCCGGAAGTGGAGGTCCAGCATGTCCTGACCGAGGATCCCATTCTCTATAAAAAATTGGGTATTACCATCAAGTGCCACAAAACTCAGTCACTACCTATAGAAATGGATGTGTTTATAAAATAACACCATCCAATCCATACATAGGATTATGTAAAATAGGTCTATATATAAAACAAGGAAATCCCATTCCATTTTGACCCCTGACACAGTGAGTGCACATGATGGATGCCTAAAACCCTGCTCTCGCTTATTACTTAGCAGAGTTACCAAATCCATCACATACGACATAAGTTCAGTTGGTAATTTTAGAAAATCCACAATATGGGAAGATATAAATAAAACATAAGCAAAAATGTCAAAAAAACAATAATTAAAGAAAATGAAATAAAAATGGTGCCTCAAACTCTCACAGATCCCATATCTGATCCTGTTGGTGCCTAATCCACAACATGAAGATGCTTCATCTCAGCCTGAGCCTGAGAATGACTACCATCTACTAGTTCTACCCTGAACTGACTTTTCCCATAAGAAGATCCAGCCCTACCACCATGTCCACCAAATTTAAAACCCGTTGACCCAAATGGTTCTGACTAGGCTGACATCCCCCTAGAATCCATTGATCCTGCACCACTCTGATATGGGTGTGTCAATTTGAAAAAGTGTTGTAAGTTCCCCACCGCTCCATATTGGTGATAAGGTTTTGGAGGATATGTCCATGCAGGTCATATATTCCCTACCTTCCCACACTAATGGAAGATGACCGACCCAGCATTAGAATCCATATATGAAGACAACAAAAGTGGGTGGCATGAACTACCACCTACCTTCTAACCCTACTCGTCCCACTTCCTCCTCTTATATAAAGAACTGCCACTGACCATAGATAAAAATGATCCAAGGAATCCATAATTACTTTTTTGATTGATCTACGTTATACCAGCATCATCTACCAGCTCATTAGAGGTTTTTAGCTTAAATAAGAAGACCTGAGAATAAATATATGGCTGCAACCCCCTCTCAAACCTCTTTGCCTTCATCTTATAATTAAAAATGATCTCGGGTGCATACTGAACCATCTTATTAAAGCGATTAGAATATTCTATAAAAGATAAATATCCCTAGATAATCTCTATAATCTCTTGGGATCTAACATAGGCTAAGTCATCAATGCAGTATTTCTCGTTGAAAATGACCTTAAAGTATTTCCAACCCATATACTCAAGCTTTTCATCTTGAACAACCGAGTCCTATTACATCTAACTAG
Organism: Viscum album; assembly: GCA_963277665.1. Lineage (NCBI taxonomy): Eukaryota > Viridiplantae > Streptophyta > Magnoliopsida > Santalales > Viscaceae > Viscum > Viscum album. The sequence goes on from OY728143.1 coordinate 1,712,894,639, forward strand.
GACCTTCCAATAAGAATGAAACTCAATTAACCTTGTGTCATGACCTGCCTTCACCAAGATGAGGGAAGGGACATCATATTTTCCAGACCCTTCCTTCTTCAAGTTGAATGAGGGATAACAACCCCTGAGACCCACCTTCAATAGGTCCTAGAGTGGCGACTAGCACCAATGGTATGGAATTATGCGTAAAATGGAAGGCATTGACCTTTTTATTTAGTAGGATTATGATATAAGATAGTAAGTCCCAAAAAACACAAAAAATAGAAGTAAAAGTAAAGCCTAAACAATCCATTCCCATATGCATGTTTCAATAATAAGTGCTACAATACAAGAAAACTCCAAAGGTAAATACCAAAGAAAGGAAAAAAAGCAACAAAAATTGTCCCAACGTTCAAACTAGTACGGTCTTGCACGGTCCTTGAAGTCCTCTTGGAAACCTAAAAGCACTTTTATATACGTAGGGTGAGTATACAGGTATACTCAGTAAGGAAAACCAAAAGCTCTTGTGCACAAGTAGGGAGGAATTCTAATGCCATGTGAGAAAAAGGAGATAACTAAAGCTCCTAGAAAGGAAACTATCCACCCAACCTCACCAAGGAAAACTCCCCAAATAATTCAAGTCAATTAAATTAGTAGTAATATCACATTGATATTTGGGTACCCCGCACCACTTTTCCACTAGTTATTGAAGACATCCTATGCGTCAAACCTCTCCTACCATTCTCACTGCAGTCCCACTTCCATACCCAGCCCACACACACCTGGTATACCAAAACCACATATCCTGCCCATAAACACCTAGGCCATAACCACATGTAACCACGCCTTCAGACACCTGGTCTATAACAACTACCACCATTCCCAAAGATACTTGGGCCTCATCCCGAAGACACTTGGGAAACAACCTGCCCACACACACCTGGTCCAACCACCACAACGTACCCTTCCTGAAGAATCTTGGTCTATAATGGGCCTCAAGACATCACATCCTGCCAAAATAATCTTGGGATACTCGAGAAAGGGAGTAGAAAAGGATCTAATAACCAGCCACTCATAAGAGTGTTGGAAAAAACACCCTCCCCCATTGAAATAGGGGTGTTCGACATGAAGTGCTCAACTTGGGTAGGGTGCGAATAAGAAACATAAGAACTAAATCATACATATAAGTAAACAAGAACCCATCCCAACCTAGGGGTTCAAAAACCATCCCATACACAAAACACCATCATTACTATTAATTCATAAAAAGCACACCACCCACAGCCAAGTCACAACTCATTCCCAAAGAACAATTCCACATTGAACCCTTTATTTTTTCACATTCAAGTGGTTCTATTTTAAATAATTCTTCACTACTGGGAAACTAACAAGCATATCCAAAATCCAAGGAAGGAAAAAACAACCATGCAGCGAATTAAACATTCACGCCCGATTCTCTTGTAAAGTCACAACAACAAAAGGGATTTGTGAGATCCCTCAAAGTACTAGAACCAAACCAAACCCCACCATACGGCCTCACATGGCCTTAGACCCACAAACCAACAACTACAACACAAAAGGGGATCCCATCCCTATCCATGTCACCCCAAAAGAATCAAGAAGAACAACCACACATATTACCAAGATAGATCAAGGAAGTTTCCAGATTCTATCACACCATTCATTGAGTTTCTTCTTTTCTTTTGGTTAACCAGGGTGTTCACCCAAGGATTCGTGTTCACAAGTAATTCATTTAATCAATTGAGTTTATGTGATTAACCAATTTCCATGTTACATCCATTCAATCATCACAGAAGACCGAGGTCCATTAGTGCGCAAGGAAAGACCACCAACGGAAATGATTTTCAGTGGACACAAGCCCATACAGTTCACAACATATAAGAAAGGGTAAAAGAGTATAGAACCATCATCAAACACACCCCTTCATTCTTTAAAAGTTTGTTTATTGTCTTTATTAAGGCTTGGTTTCATTCATACCCATAGAAACATTATCATACCCACCCTGCATGATACACAGTAAAGAGATATGAAGGAAGAACCCTACTTGTATGATCAATGATCGATGTTTCTCTCCATTCGCCAAGAATTGGGGATGCACGACTTGTAGAGGAGGAACTCTGAGGACTCCAAGAGTTATCAGAAAGGCTCCAGCACAGGCGCACCACTTTCCTCTGGAAGGGGGACTCCAAACACACCCAGGAAGGGAAAAGAGACGATCCAAGAAGAAGAAGAAGAAGAAATTCCCGTGTGATAAAAAAGTGAGATCTTGGAGTTATGAGATATAAATTTGGAATGACTTAAAAGGAGGATCGTGGTTTCACCACACGTTTGGGTGGTTACACATGATGGAAATAATTTTAATTTAATAATTCTCATTGGAGAGGTGGCCATAATGGTTATGTGTGAAATAGTTTCCTTTAATAAGAGGAAAACACATAACATGGGTGGAACTCGAAAGTATGGGAAATGGTGTGACACTGAGGAAAAGCCACACGTTTTGGTAATTCAAAGGTCGCCCGACTCTTGGGTAATTTTAGATATAATTTGAGCTTTAAATGGATTTTAAAGGGGTATTAAAACTCTCTTATGTCAAAAGATATGTTGTTGGAGTGGAACTAGAAAAAGAAACAAGGGTGGGACACCGTTTGGTGGGACATCGTAAGTGGTGCCACAGACACGATGTGACTATCATGGTGCCACCCTCACGGTTCCACTGTCAGCAGTGCCACCATTTAGGTGTGAGACTATGATGGTGAGACCGTTATGGTGCCACCCTCACGGTGCCACCACTTTGGTGTGCGGCTGTGACGGTGTGACTGTTACGATGCCACCGTCACAGTGCCACCGTAAGTGGTGCCACCGTTTCGGTGTGAGACCGTGACCAGTGCCACCGTTTTGGTGGAACCGTTTTATGGAACCAAGTTTTTTGGAAAACTCCTTAATGATTCATTGTCTGGGCCATTACATCAGATACCTCTCAACTATTCTCACCCTTGAGAATCAAAACTAGTCCCAAAGAAAAGAGAGGGGTCCGAACAACAACCTCGAAAGATACATCTCAGGAGAAAACCTCCTTGACATCTAAAAACACCTCTCCCTCAAGTAACCACAAAACATATAAAAGTTCCACTATCCAAAAATATGGATTAGGGAGTCCTTCCCCCAATGTCAAGATACTATCTGCTTTGGGAGGCACTAACTCACCCTCATGGGTTTAATCGCATCCACCTTAATGAGTCTTGATTAGGGATCTGGTCCTCCCTTCCCCACAGTCTGGATTCTTCACACACATTTAGAGAATAAGGAAAACATCACATTTCATAGTTAAAAAGGTTAAACACTACATCATAAAAAAGGAAATGGTTCATCCATGGAGCACCTTCTCCTCATGAGCTTTGATCATCACTGGTCTCTCTACAAACATCACTTCGTCGTCGATATCCATCTTTGCTTAGTCGAGGATGTGTGAATCATCATGTAGATACCGACGGAGCTGAGACAAATGGAATACGTCGTGAACTCTCAGTAGTGGAGGTGGTAGCACTAGCTGATAAGCCACTTTGCCGACCTGCTGCAACACCTTTAAGGGTCCAACGAACCTGGTAGAAAGCTTACTCCCCCTACAAAACCTATGTTTTCCACACCAAGGGGATAACTTCAAGAACACGTGGTCCCCGACCTCAAACTCCAAGGTTCCCCTCCCATTATCAACATACGACTTCTGCTGGTCTTGGGATGACTTCATCCTCTCTCATATAAGCTGAACCTTCTTCGTCGTGCTTCACACCACTTCCGAGCGAAGAACATCTGCTTCCCCGACCTCTACCCATTACACGGGTGAGCAAAACGACCTCTCGTACAAAGCATCGAATGGATCCATTCCAATGGTAGAGTGATAGATATTGTTGTAGGAAACTCTACCGGAGGAAAGTGTCGTACCCATGATCCCCCAAAGTCCAAAACACATGCCCGTATCAAATCCCCCAATGTCTGGATGATGCGCTCTATCTGCCCATCTGTCTGGGGGTAGAAGGCAGTGCTGAGGCATAGCTGGGTGCCAAAATCATGTTGAAACCCGTTCCAGATCCATGAGGTAAACCAGGTATCCCGATCAAAGATTATGGACCTCGGAACCCCATGAAACCGCACCACTTCATCCACGTACCATTGTGCTAGGATATCCACCACCCTCGACTCCTTGATTTCTAGGAAGTGAGATGATTTCGTCAGCCAGTCCACCAATACCCAGATGGAATCGTAGCCCCCCTGAACTCTGGGTATTCCGATGATGAAATCCATCTATATGTCATCCCACTTCCACTTAGGGACATATAAAGTTTGTAACAAACCCACTGGGATGTGGTGTTCATCCTTCACCTGCTAACATATGAGGCACTTCGCCACAAACTCTGTCACTTCCCGCTTCACCCCGGGCCACCAAAATTGAACCCTCAAGCACAGGTAAATTTTGGAAACTCCTAGGTGCACCTCCAGGGGTGAGTTTTGGAACTCACCAAGAATTATATTGCTCATTTCCATCAGTACTAACAACTTCCCAAGAAACATCATCTGATTCTTCCCATCTTCTAACCATCCTCCTAGAGCACCACCCTGGATAACACGATCGCTGTAACAACCCAATGTTTTATAAATGGAAATTCCCTTCTTATAAATATGTCATAAAATCACATGAAAACACAACATAATGAACTACTAAGTGCTAAGTGACCTTTAAACATAAGTTTTTCACTACTGTGTTTGGAATTTCAAAAAACTAACATACACGGTTGTGATTAGTAAGTTGTTTGGAGTCCAATAAGAAAAACATAATTTTTGGTGAATAGTAACATACCCCTATGAATAGTAACATAACCTTATGAATAGTGGTATACCCTAATGAATAGTAACCTTACCTATGATAATATATAAATATCATTCAAGTTGAAAGTATGATATACCTATATTTTAGAATAAGTAATTGAATGTTTTAAAACTGGTTTTTGATAATAAATTACGATTTTAATTAAATATTAAAATAATCATATTTAGGGAATTTTTTTTTTGAAAAATGGACTTCATTTTTGGATTCCACACGTTGGAAAATGGTTTGGGATAATTTTTGGGATTTTTCTGAAAGACTTGAATTTTTTATGAATAGCGAAATACCATAATTTACAAAATAAGATAAATAAGCTAATTATAGAGTCATGCATGATGTTCTGCTGATGTAAGACAAATTGGTTTCAAGTCGCAGGCATTTATTATTGTTCTTGGAAATATAATACTTACTATTCCTTGTCTTGTGAATAAATAATAAACTAATGATTAAAAAATGATGAAACCCCCTCTCCCCTCCACTATAACCCCCCCCCCCTCACTCCCTCTTCTCTTCAATCCTCTCAAGCCTTGTGCCTCACCAATATTCTACCCAAATATCTCCCCAAGATCCTTCCCCACATCCAAAATCTCCCAGCCTCTTAAAAATACCAAAACCTCTCCTTTTAAGAGGTTATCAAAGGAGGAAGTCTCAAGAGGTAAATTCCTATTTCAAATTCCTTAATTTCTTTTAAGTTCTTTTCTTTTTGTTTCTTTCCTCACCTCCCTTCACCATAATAGTATGATAAATAAAGTAACATAAATGTACTGGAATTTTTTCCTACTAATGGTATATTTCATTATCTTCTCTTCTTTCCCCACCTTTTATTTGAAAGAAATGAAAGCATCGTTTGAGATATGCTAATTTAGCACATTCAAGGACAACAGTCTATCAATTTCTATTATAATCATTAATTATGGTCATGAAACCATTTGTGTTATTATTGAACCAGATTATTATATATTTAATATATCATATCTTTAGTTCTGTAATCAAATTGTACAAATGGTATTAATCTATAAAGAAAAACATGTTCTTTGTAATCAAACCCACTGATTAAAAAAACGGTTGTCACTATGGTTTTATATAATAGTTTGACTTCAATCTAAGTAACCAAATTAAATTTAAAACCATTTAATATCTTTTATGTTCACTAATATCATATAGATTCATTTTTTCACAACCACTTCCATCTTTCATGTTTATCAAAACATGACTGTAAGCGAACCGATCATTAAAACCATGTAAGAAAACGAACCTGAACGTTGAAATTGAACCACATAACCAATCAAAATGGTTATAAATGAACTTAAAATGATTATACTAAACCAATTACATATAGAATAGGTTATGGAATTATTAATTAATAAACCTAATTTTTTTATTCAGGTCTTTAATAACAAGTGGAGAACACCAATGGATTTAAGGTAAGGGATCCTCTCTATTTCGCTCTTAAATCAAGATTGTCCTATATACTATGAAATTTTATGTGTAATCCCTAATGATGTGGTATGTTTTTGAACCACCCTCATACCACCCTTATTTTTTATAATTTATTTGAAACCCCTTCTCTCTCTCATCATGCCCTCTTACATGCACCTGACACCATGCCGATAATCCGTAACAAAATCTACCTGAACCTCCTTTGTTCTTCCAGGTTGCCTTATCTTTATTTATATCAAAATGGAGTGATATTATCTATTTTTTTGAATCTTATAAATTCTTATTAGTTGTATAAAATTCTTTTATGTGGACTCTTTCATCACTCTCTTTTGGGGATATACATGTTTTAAAAAGATTCCCTCCTTAGAACGTTTTGATAAGAAAACCTCTTTTAAGGGAACTTACCAAATTTTTACCCAATTTCAAGTGTACTATATCCTCTATTTTAAGGCACAATTATCTTTAAAAAATAAGTCTTTTTTCTTTTGGAAACCTTCTTGGTTCAATTCTGTTTTTATATAAAATATTGTCCTCTATTATATTTTAAAAGCTCTATAGCATTTTCCTTAAAACCGAAAAAACATTTTAATGATAATGTTACTCAAATAAATTTCATATATGTTGTCCATTCTATTTGATACCACTTACCATTTTATATTCCTATTTTACCCTATGAACATCCATGTATGTTCTAATCCTTTTCATTCATGGACACTTTCATGATACGCCCATTGGTTATGATTTATGTCATGTTTGTGGTACCCAATTCTTTCCATGGGTACCCTTATGTTTATGTATGGTTGATTGTGTATGATTATTTATGTGGTAAGAATATTTATGTGGAAAGAATATTCATGAAGATGTTGAGATGGGTGCACCTAGATAGTGCTCTAATTCATTGAGTAAAGTTAAATCTCATGAGATGTGATGTGAAATGGGATTTGCAGTTAGCCTTGACCCCTACTAAGATGGGAAATAGGATTGGTGGTTAGACTTGACCCATACTAAAATGAGAAACAGGATTGGAGGTTATACTTAACCCATACTAAATAAATGTTTTATTATTCTTCCACATTTATATGATTCCATGTTTATATAATTACATGCTTATATGATACGATTTTATATGTTCCATGCTTTGGATGTCATTATGTCACGCCTCCTAACCCATGTGCGTAAGACGTATCCTTATGTTCTTTCCCTTACTGGGCTTTTCAGCTCATCCTTTTGTTCATATGTTCCCCCGGGTACCCTATGCAGATGTAAGGGCTCAAACGAAGTTATGAGCTCTTTTTGGAGATTAAATAATGAAGTTTTTTTTTTCATGTGTTATGTTTTATGTACCTAGTCTTCCAAGACACTAGACTTAACGATCCCTGGCTTGTACTTTGATGTATAATTATTCTTAAAATCATATGAAAAAGTCTTGGGTCTCTATGGTTGGTATCAGAGCATGGTCTAGTTATTTTTGGAGTTTATTAATAGAGAACCTTAGTGAGAACCTTAAGGATGAGACTAAGTATAATAAAACATTCATAAATTTTGGTTAGTATTGAGTAAGTGATTTATCAAGAAAATATGTCCATGTCTGGATATGAGTAGGTAGAGGCGGCTCTGGCACAAATGTACCTAGGAGTTAAAACTCTGACAAGGAGTTTTGGGCTTGACCAGGGGTATCCTAGTACACAACAACAGGCCTAGCTGCACTCTTGGTTATAACACTCCCGGGGGATATGCTTTGGTAGATTAATGATCTTTTTACAAACCATTATTAAGGGAAAAATAAAAAAAATCCCATAAGAATATAAGGTAAGAAATAGATCAAGGATAACTTAGATTTAAACCCGAGGAATCACAAGTTAAGATATAATTCCTCTTTATAATTTTATCCTTTTATGTTCAAAGTTTCCTTTTTAAGCTCAATAGCTAAGTATTCAAGAACTCTAATTATACATTCTTTTTCTTAGATAATGTCATAAAATAGAAGAACATGTTCCAACAACCAAAGTGATAGACAATGTGAGGATTTTATAATGATATGCCTGATGTGATGGGAGAGGGTGCTCAAAACTTCATAATAGTACTTGCTCAGTTGTCTTGAGTTATGAATAATAACTTGAATCATGCGGAACATCATCCTCCTCCAAGGAAAGAGAAAGTTGTCGTATAATCCTTCAGGCAGAAAAGTCCTCCCATGTTTAGTGGATCTTTTAATCCCCACCTCATGGAACAATGGATTAACTCCATTGAAAAGATATTCGTTGTCCTCCAGTGCTCAGAAGATGAGAAGGCTGTACTAGTGGTCTATCATTTTGATGGGGAAGCTGATCAGTGGTGGACAATGATCAAGAATACAAATTCCCAAGAGGAAATTGATTCCATGGATTGGGTGGAATTCAAGAGGATGTTTTTCAACAAATATTTTCCTCAGACCCTCTATCCCAAGATGGAAAGATAGTTCCTAGGACTCAAGCAGAAGGAAGATAAGTCCATCGGGGTGTATGAACCAAACTTTCCAAGGCTTTAAAGGTACGATTATGGCTTTGTCATGAACACTGAAAGCAAGGTGGATCGTTTCTTTAGCGAACTAAAGTTGAGTCTATAAAAATCGTTGGTGATTCGAGACTTCGACAGTTATGAGGAGATTGTCCATTGTGCCCTCAAGGTTTAAATGGAAATTGGAGACTCTCAGTGGTCTCGTTGGCCCAGTGACAAGAAGCAGAAAATGGAGAACAACATTGGTGGTTCATCAAACAAATCCCATGATGGAAAGAAGCCTGGCTTTTCCCCTTAAAAAAATTGTGGGAAGAAGCATCATGGTAACTGTCTGAAGGGAACCAAGAATTTCTTCAAATGTGGAAAGTTTGTTCATCTATCCAAGAATAGCCGAAGGGATATGAAAAATCCCACTAATGTTGAATAATAAAGAAAGTCTTAGATCAACACACAACTTACAGTGTAGTTTTAAAACTGTAAGGAGCATGGAAATTATGCGAACAATTTCCCTAAGCTGAGGGTTGTCGAAGGCAATCAACAACAACCTCCAAGGAAACAAGGAAGGGATTATGCTATCACTACTACTGAGGTGGATCCAACCAATGATGTGGTGACAGGAACACTAGTTATTCATTCAAGAATATCAAATGTACTATTTTATTCTGGTTCTACGCATTCTTTCATATCTTGCAAATTTAGTAGAACTATTCATACACCACCTAAAAATTTGGAGGAAAATTTATCTATGAGAGCATGAAATGAAGAAATTATTGCACCCATTGTTTATAACTCTTCCCCTATTAATGTTTGTGAGCATAACCTCCTAGAAAATATCGTCACACTTCCTTTAGTGGATTTTGATGCTATCTTGGGCATGGATTGACTATCTTTATACAAATCCAACATCAACTGTAAGGAAAGGGAGATCACATTTCACATATTTAAGCATCCTCCAATTCTTTAGAAGTGTAATAAGGAAGATGAATCTCCTTTAGAATTGTCATCTCAAGTGTGGATATTGCTACCTTGTGAGAAGGCATATCTAGCTCAAATGATTGAGAAAAGGATATAATAATGCTTGAAGATATACCCATTGTGAGGGATTACACTGATGTATTCCCTGAAGAGTTGTCTGTTCTTCCTCCTCACTGAGAGGTTGATTTCTTAATTGAACTTATCCTGGATCTCAACCTATCTCAAAGAAACCATACAAAGTGGTTGTAGGATCGAAATAACAATGTAGATGCTCAATATACAAGAGGGGGGTGAATTGTACACTTTAAAAATTCCTTTATAACCTTTAAAGTTGGTTATGGATAACTATGTTTTCCTTAGACAAGGAAAATCTAGGTTTAACAAAGTTAAACTAAGCAAATTCACAACACCTTTGATTACCAACTGGAGAATTGGAACCAATGTTTACAATATAAGATTCTACCTTAAAGCGTATTGAATCTAAACTAATCAGAGTACAAGTATAAGGAAGTATAAGAAGATTATACTATCCTTACAATACAATATGCAGCAGAAACAAACAAGTAGTAAAACTACAAGTAACAAACAATAACTCTTTTAACCCAAAGAGAAGGGTGTCCAACAACTTTGGATAAAGGTCTCTTGATTTATACTTTCAAGAAAGTCTATCTTACCCACACTAGGATAATCCCTCGATAAGAAGATTGGAATCTCTATCTTGCTATCCCCGCAGGCCCTCAACTTCAAGGTAGTTGGAACCTCTGTCTTCCTCAGCAAGGAAGCCCTCGAACTTCAAGGTAGTCAACACCTCTGTCTTCCTATCCCTGGAAGTCCTCGAATGTAATCACCAACATTCGGAGTTTCACAAAGCAATCTGAACGAGCGGTTTAGTACGCACAAGGCATAAAAAGATTCTCTCTCCAGAAATCACCTTAACAGCACGTGGTCTCTAGATCGATCAACTCGTCATTCATTGATTGAGCTCTTTCAAATGAGCTCCAATTTATAGGAAAATTTGCAACGGTCGGCTCCTTCCTCCAACGGTCATATTTTCCATGAAATTCGAAGAGACTTGTACACGTGTAACTCAACCAATGGTTAATTAGAAACAGAATAGACGACATCATTTTATAACAAACCATGTATAACTGAAAGCATGACATCGTTTTGAAATGAAGCATATGTAAGTAAAAGCTAATAAATATTTTGGAGTGTAAGCAAGTAAAAAGTTTGGAGTCTAACCAAAATGAAGTTCAGAGTCTATGTTAAGAAATATTCAAATTCTATTTTATAAGAATTCGGAGTCTGGTTTCACCAGAGATCAGAATCTGAACTTACAGAGCTCGGATTCGAACTACTTAAGAGTTCAGAGTCGAACTGCTTAAAAGTTCAGAGTCGAACTGCTTAAGAGTTCAGAGTCGAACTTCTTAAATGTTTGGAGTCAAACTTCTTCATAGTTTGGAGTCGAACTACTTAAGAGTTCGGAGTCGAACTACTTAAGAGTTCAGAGTTGAACCACTTGAGAGTTCAGAGTCAAACTACTTAAGAGTTCAGAGTCAAACTCATGAAAGTTCAGAGTCCAAAATTCGGATTAGAAATACATTACAGATCACATCCAGAATTTGGATCCTAAAAACAGAATTCTCCAAATATTTTCATTATATGGCTCCGGAGTTTTGGGTATGAATCCAGTTTTTGAATTTAAGAAAAATATTGCTATGTATAATAAAATTTAGGTTAAGGTAAATTTCCTTAAAGAAGTAAATTTTCCTTATGGGGGTAAAAATAATATTTGCTTAAGTATAAGGTGTTTGTGATTTTCAAAACAAGAAGGAATGGAAAATTCATAAGGAAAACCTTATTGACTCAAAAATCTCCCCCTTTTTGGAAAGCACGAACATTCTTTCGAAAAAGTATATAAGGATTTTGAAAATTTTCATTAGACTATGAAATTTAAAACTTATCTCCCTTTGTTCATGGATAAAAGTGAATACAACTAACTCCCCCTTAGGCATTGAAACTCTAAGGATTTTATTCTGAGTTTCCTGAGTTGAGTTTTCATTATTGTAAGAATGAAAAACTTCATAGTGGGAAACTCCCCCTTTTTTAAGGATATTTCTCTTAGAAATTTTTCCTTTCTCTTCCTTAGGAGTAGTTCTTTTTCCTTCTCCCCCTTTGTGATTTTCAAAAAGAATTGAAGGGAATGGAAAACAAAGTATGGTACCTGAAACATTAGTATATAACAAGATACATCCAACCAGATAACCATCTCATTAGAGTTGGGAAAAATTACAAGGAAAGAAACTACAACAAAAGATCGTAGTGGATTAATTTGTCTTCCTTTTCCTTCAGGATGAGCTTCTTTAACAAGGTTTTTAGTTTCTTCAAGTCCCTTTGATCTTCCTCACCTTGCTTCTCCAAGGATTTTACCTTTTCTTCTTGGACTTTTAAAGCTTCTTCCTGAGCCTCCAAGGCTTCTTTCTGTAACTTTAACAACTCATCTTGATGAACCACTTTTTTCTCAAGCTCAATCCAGAGATTTCTATCATTTATAATATTTTGAGCAAGAGAATTTTCCTTGTCATTTAGTTCCTTCACTTGTTGACTCTGGGTACTCTGCTCAACAATCATCTCATCTTCAAGATTCTTAACCTTTTTATCTGTTGTGTCAAAAGCTTCTTTCACATCATTCTGAAAATTATCATACACTGTCAAGTCTTCTTCAACTCTCTTAGACCACTTTGTTACCTTACTGCAAGACTTTCTATATATATCATAATCGATCAGAAAACTTTTCTATTCAGCTTCCAACTTCACAAACTTATCCATGACCATGGATAAAGAATCTGATTTCTAATTCATAGTTTTTTGTAGCATCTGGAATCTAGAATCTATTGTTGGAAGAATTAGAATTGTGTCCACCAACTTTCTCAGAGACTGAACCATAAAATCATGCCCGTGAGATGATGATTCCGAATCATAAATTTCTCTTTGAGATTTCTATTCTTCAATTGGCACCAGCTTCCTTATAGAGGTACCACCAACCTCTTTCCTCCTGATGAGATCTTTTATCGGTGTCTTCATGAGAGATTTCTTCCCCTTATCATATTTTGGAATGGGTTCCACATTAAGAGATACTTCCTCGGATTCCGAAACTTGAATGATCTGGTCTTCATCTGGTTTATGTTTTTCTTGACCTTCCCCAAGAAAATTCCTCTCATAGGATTCTTCTTCATCATACAACACATTTTCTTCTTCTTCTTCTTGATGCTACTTTCTGGCTTCCTCATCTCCCTTACCTAGAGTAACTAACTTTGCAGATTCAGCTTTATCTTTATAGTCATGTACTTGCTTGATTAGTGTATCCAAATATTCACTTTCCTCTTCTTCTTCTTCTTTTTCTTCTTCCTCTACTGCTTCAGAAACTTCCTTCTCAAATTCTACAACTATTTCTTTACCCTTATCCTTTTCCAGAGTGACATAGTTCTTAGCAGGAGTTTCTGGTAAAGAAGATTCAACGCCAAAAGATTCTAGAACTAAAAGAATTTCAGAAGCCAACTCTGTATCTTTGAGCAAAGATTGCACCACTTCAGCTTCAGACATCTTCTTTCTCATTTTCTTTTCCTTTGCTTGTCTCTCTATCTCCTCAGCAGCTTTTTCCTTTAAGGCCTTAGCCTCAGCAGGGTCCAGTATGAATTGAGGATCCCCTTCCTTCCTCTTCTTTTTATCTTCCCTCTACTTGGCTGCTACTTCATCCATATATGTTTTCTGTTTCTTTGACTTGGGGGGGAGCAGATTCAATTTCCTTAGCTTTGGAAAATTATTCATCAGCAACCACTTCCTTAACCTTTATCTTCTTCCTTTTCTTTTTGGATGGTTCCAGATTCTGTGATTCTTTTTGAGCTGCTTCAACCTCTTCCACACATAGAGGATAAAATTCTCCGGATTCAGTAGAAAAACCCATCTTCATCCTCTTGAGAGTATCATCACTAACTAACATGAGTTTGCAATTCCATATTTTTGATTTGCAAGAAACCTTGAAATATTATAAGCATCGAACTATCAGCTTAGATAGTAAGGTAGGGAACATGATAATATGAGCTCTCAAATTTTCTTCTTTGATATTCTTGATCGTAACCAAGACATGCCTTATCAAATTTATCTTTCTTAGATTTACTAAAAAATCTAAGACATAGATATCACTCTTCTTCAGATTGTCTTTATCACCTCTTCTTGGAACCAGAAAGCCTTGCACCCATAGCTGAAGGATTCTAATATTCGGAGTGAGATGAGCAATATTAATTATTGAATCATCCCTAAGCCCAAGACACTTCAATGCCTTCTCCTTATTGAAACTCCCTTGCATATCAGGAAGTTTGTGAGAGTAGAATTCAGCTTCTCCTTCATATGATAAACCAACCAGGCTCACGACCTTGGTGTAAGAAAGCTTATAAGTCTTCCTATATGACTTGAAAGAAAACATCTCTCTGCCATCTTCCATCTGGAAGGAAAAAGACTCATAAAACTCTATCAACAAATCAGTATAAACCAGATCCTGTTTATCTGAATTTGCTATGAAAACATCTTCCCATCCATTCAGTATAATATTCTTTGAAATAAGGGAATCAAGATTATATAAATCCTGATGAACTAATCTTTCCCTGAAGACTAACCACTTTGAGATTGGTTTCACAGTTGACATATCTTGAGAAGTTGCTTTAATAGACATTCAGAGTGAAGTAACCTGAAAGATTCAGATCAGCTTCACAAAGTTCAGAACTGGCCTTAAGAAGATCAGCAGATCTTCGAGATGAAAAATCTTGGAAAAATAGATGTGGGATGAGTCTCGGGGTCCCCTTTATATAGGAAAATAATTTGACCGTTGGTCTTCCAAAATCCATCTAACGGTTGAAAAAACTTTGATCTGATCTGACAGTTGAGAACAATCCCGCTAGAAGAACTTGACTCCGATTTTTTGAGGTTTTTAAAGAAAACATTCAGATTTGAGGAAAAAATAGAATCCGAACTTTTAAAAAACAAGGAAAATACCAGTAAGGAAAATTTGATTACAAAACTATAAGTAAGAAAATCATAGCTTACGGATTGACTATAAATATTGTTCGTAATTGGTAATATTCTTCTTGAAGGAAAAAAAACTTCATTACGAAAGTTCCAATATGAAAACCTCGTTACGAAAACCCCAGTCCAAAAATATCCATTCCGAAACTCATGAGTACAAAAATTCCATTCTGGAAGTTTTCAGTATGAAGACTTCCATTCCAGAAGTTCTCATTCCAAGAATTTCAGTCCTGAAAATCTCAGTTCTGGAAATTCCCATTCTAAAAATTTTGGTTTCAGAAATTTCCATTCTGGAAAATTTTATTCTGAAAAGTTTTAAAAACTTACTAAAAAAATTTTAGTTACACTAACAATTAAATGTACTCCCCCTATAAAGAGGAGTTTATTAATGTTAGGAAAATTGTTCAACAAGAAGTTAATGAAGAATAATTACCTTACAGTTATCATTCATAACTTTTGTTTAATGTATTCAAATCTATCGGAGGGTAATGATTTTGTGAAAATATCAGAAAGTTGATCTTGCATTCTGATAAATTGAAGAATAATATCTCCTTTAAGTGTGTGATCCCTAAGAAAGTGATGCATAATATCTATGTGTTTTGCATGAGAGTGATGTGCATGGTTCTTACTTAGGGCAATGGAACTTGTGTTATCACACAATATTTGAGTCTTAGTGAAACTTAGGCTATAGTCTATGAGTGTGTGTTGCATCCACAACACTTGAGCACATCAACTTCCAGCTGCTACATATTCAGCTTCAGCAGTGGAAAGTGCTACAGAATGTTGCTTTTTGCAGGACCAAGAAACTAATGAATCTCCTAATAAATGAAAAGTTCCGGATGTACTTTTTCTATCCATTCTACATCCACCAAAGTCATTATCAGAAAAGATTTTTAGAACAAAATCATTTCCAGAATTATAAAATAATCCTAGATCCATGGTTCCCTTTAGGTATCGAAAAATTCTTTTCACTGCCTTTAAGTGAGATTCCTTAGGATTGGATTGATATCTTTCACATAAGCACACTAAAAACATTAAGTCTGGTCGACTAGCTATTAAGTAAAGTAGACTTCCTATCATACCTCTAAAAGACGTTTGATCTACTGGTTTCCCAGCTTCATCAAGATCTAAAGAGTTTGAAGTACCAATGGGAGTACCTATACTCTTAGTGTTGTCATAACCATACTTTTTGAGAAGATCTTTAATATACTTATGTTGAGATATATAGATTCCTTCTGGTTTTTGAGAAATTTGAAAACCAAGGAAAAAAGTTAACTCACCCATTACACTCATTTAAAACTCAAACTTCATTAGACTTGCAAAAGAATCAGTTAAAGATTGCTGAGTTGAACCAAATATGATGTCATCAACATAAATTTGAACAATCAAAGAATTTTTCTTATCTTTATTTATAAAAAGGGTTGGATATGAATTTCCATTAACATAGTTATTTTGAAGCAAAAATCCTGTGAGTCTATCATACCATGCTCGTGGGGATTGTTTAAGACCATGCAAATCTTTGGTAAGTCTAAAAACATGATCAGGATGTTTTGTATCTTCAAAACCAGGAGGTTGTTCAACAAAAACTTCTTATTGAACATAACCGTTAAGAAAATAACATTTCATATCCATTTGAAAAAGTTTAATATTAAAGAATGATTCAAAGGCAAGTAGAATATGAATATATTCAAGTCTAGCTACTAGAGCATAGGTTTCTTCATAGTCTATTCCCTCTTGCTGATTATATCCTTTAGTGACGAGTCTAGATTTATTTATTACAATGACTCCATTTTCATCACATTTGTTTCTAAAAACCAATTTTACTCCAATAACAGAAGTTTCCTTAGGTATTTCAACCAAGGTCTAGACTTTATTCCTCTCAAATTCATTTAGTTCATCTTGCATGGCTTTGATCCAATCATCATCACCTAAAGATTCATCAGTGATTTTTGGTTCTAATTGGGAAAGAAATGATAGATGTTCTACTTCATTTCTTAAGGAATTTCTAGTCGTTAAAGGTTGGTTTACATCACCAATGATACTATCACTGGGATGATTCTTAAGAAACACCTGATTTGGTTTTTATAAAACCTGTTCATCAGCATAGGGTAGAAAGTCTTCTGGGGTAAATATTTCAGAAGTATCTTCTTGAACACTTTCCTTATCATAAGGATCTTCTATCAAGGGTTGACAATCAATTTTTGAAAACACATCTGAGGATGTAGGTTGGGAAAGTTTAAAAACAAAAGGATCAGACTCATCAAATTTTACATGCAGTGTTTCTTCAACAGTACAAGTATTTTTATTAAAAACTCTATAAGCCTTAGAAGTTGTGGAATAACCTAAGAAAATTCCTTTATCAGACTTTGGTGCGAATTTATGTAAGTTATCTTTAGTATTCATAATTAATACTTTTCAACCAAAAACCTTTAAGTAGGAAAGTCTTGGTTTTCTACCATTCCATAACTCATAAGGAGTTTTATTAAGAAAAGGTCTAATCAAAACTCGATTTATAGTATAACAGGCAGTACTTACAGCTTCATCCCAGAAATGTCTAGCAATAGAATATTCACTCAACATGGTTCTAGTTATCTCTTGAAAAATTCTATTTCTTCTCTCAACTACACTATTTTGTTGAGGAGTTCTAGGTGCTGAAAAATTGTGAGTAATACCTTTCCTACTACAAAAAGTTTCAAAATCAAAATTTTGAAATTCTCCTCCATGGTCACTATGAATAGTTTTCAGTGGAATATTTTTCTCATTTTTAACTTGTACTCTAAAACTTTTGAAATAAGAAAAATCTTCAGACTTCTTTGCTAGAAAATAGACCCAAGTAAATCTGGTGTAATCATCAACTAGAACAAACACATAGTATTTGCCTCCAATACTTCCAGTTTGTATTGGACCGAAAAGATCCATGTGCACTAGATGTAATGCATTAGTCGTTGAGACTTCAACAATTGATTTAAAACTAGATTTATGTTTCTTTACATATTGACAAGGATCACAAACTTTGGAAGAATAAAATCTAAGCTTCGGTAGATCCTTAACTAGTTTCTTCTTAGAGAGTTTACATAAGTTTCTAAGGTTACAGTGTCCTAGTCTTCTATGCCATAGCCAGGAATGATCTTCCATTGCACTTAGGCAAGGTAAATCTTGGCTCCTTAGGTCTTCTATGTTCAAAGTGTAAACATTCTCTTGCCTATTGGCTGAGAGAATAAATTATTCCTTGGAACTTTGTACTAAGCACTTATCATTCCTAAAATTCACAAGGTACCCTTCATCACATAACTAACTTATGCTAATGAGGTTGTGCTTAAGGCCCTTAACAAATAAGACATTTGAAATCAATGTTTTACCTAGAAGAACAATATTACCAATACCAACAATTTCTCCCTGTGCATTATCTCCGAAATTTACTTTTCCTCCTTTCGTTTTGACAATCTTTTCAAAATAGCTTTTGTTACCAGTCATGTGCCGAGAACATCCACTATCCATGTACCATGTATTGTTGTTGGTACTTCCTCTATTTTCCTGAAAACAAGAAAATAATTAGACTTTCGGAATCCAAACTTTCTTGGATCCGGAATTTCTAGAAAACAAAATTTTAGGAACCCACACTTTCTTAGAAAAATAGGCTTTATGAAAACCTAGAGATTGGGTTTTATTTAAAGAAACATTCTTTGCCCAGTGACCACCACATTGACACTTGGTACAAAATGGGGCACTTTGTGGAACAAAGTAGTTGTTACTAAAAATTGGTTTTGCATGGGTATAACCAAATCCGGATTTGTTTCTTAAAGGTCTTATTTGAGAATACATTTTATCAAAATTTTCCTTACCATGGGTAAAGTTTGATAAACACTTCTTTAAGGAAAAAATTTCGGACTTGAGTTTAATAACCAAGTTTTTATCTTCAAAATAATTAGATTTAGAACTAGATCTAGGCTCGAAACCACTTTTTTTATAAATTACTTTTTCTAACTCTTTAGAAAGTTTGTTCCTCTCAGAACTTACATCCTCAAGATTTTTTGAAATACTTATAAAATCAGAATTTTTCCTATCAAGATCTTTAGAAAGATCTGATATCTCTTTTTTAAGAAAAGAATTCCTAGAGTTTGCCTTATCAAGTTTCTTATTGAGTTTATAGTTCTTAATCTCAAGAAGTTCAACAAACCTAGAAACTTCTTCATAGGTAGGTGAAGTATTTTCTTCATCAGAAGAGGATTCTTCATCTGAGGAGTTATAATACTTACTATCATTAGAATTTAAAGATACATTGGTCAATGATTCAGAATTTCATACCTTCGCCATAAAGAAATGATTGTCAATAGGTAATCTGGCTATAAGACCAAGATTATTCTTTCCTAAATATTCATAATCCGAAGATTCATCTGAAGATTCACCACCACTAGCACTTCATGTGTCATTTGCTTTTAGAATGCCTTTCTTTCCTTACTTTCTTTTTGAGTAGAGGGAAATCTGGTCTAATATTTCCAGCTCTCTTGCATTCATAACAAGTAACTTATCCATCTTTCCTTTCTTTCCTTTGCTTTTTCTTATACTTGGATTGGAAATTTCTCTGGCCGGCTATCTTGTTCATCCTTCGAGCAAGATTTTCTAACTCATTTTCTGAGATTTCACTATCACTAGAATCTGATTGAATAACTACCTTCTTAGACTTGGATCTGGTTACTCTCTCAGGAGTCTTAGCTTTCATATGATTTGATGTAGTTGTAAAAGCAATAGTACCATTCTCATTCTTCTTTTTTATGTTGTCAGCATCTCTCTTCATTCTAGTTTCATGTTGGAGAAGAGTTCCGAATAACTCATCAATAGAAATTTGGGTGACCTTCCTGTTCTCATCTATAGTTGTTCTCTTTGATTCCCACTCATTGGGAATAATATCAATTATCTTATCTACAAGGGCTTCATCATCTAACCCCTTTTCTCCCATAGACTGTAAGCTGTTGACTATAGTCATAAATCTCTGTTGAACTTTGCAGATTGGTTCACCATACGGAAAATTGAATCCATGTTATTCATCTCTAAGCATAGCTCTCCTAGTTTCAATCACTTTAGAAGTGTCAAATTGTGTAACTTCTAACTTTATCCAGATACAATTAGATGCTTCACAAGAAGAAATTTGGCTATATATATTTTTAGTCGTTGAACATAGTAAAGTATTGAGTACCTTATAATTGGGTTGATACTCTTGCTTTTCCTGGTTAGTGAAAGTTCTAACTTCTTTATCAGGTATTTTATAATCACCAATAAGCAAAACGAAATTGTCCACTCTAGTGTTGATAACAAAAGTCTTCATTATATCTCTCCAATACTCATAGTCATTACCATCAAAGATTGGTGGTCTTGTAGGATTTAGATTGTCAATAGAACCAACATTGATTCCTTCCATTCTAAATCAACTTGGGCAACCAAACTAGTTAGTAGAAAAAGTTTGTAACCACAAAGTTCGGAATGAAAAAGTTTGGAATGACAAAGTTCGGAATGATAAAGTTCAGAATGATAAAGTTCAGAATGATAAAGTTTGGAATGATAAAGTTCGTAATGAAAAAGAGAAAGAAAAACTTATACTTGAGTACGAGTATTTCAGAGACCTCCTCTGATACCAATTGTATGATCGAAATAACAATGTATATGATCAATATACAAGAGGGGGGGTGAATTGTACACTTTAAAAATTCCTTTGGAACCTTTAAAGTTGGTTATGGATAACTATGTTTTCCTTAGACAAGGAAAATCTAGCTTTAACAAAGTTAAACTAAGAAAGTTCACAACACCTTTGATTACCAACTAGAGAATTGGAACTAAGGTTTACAATATAAGATTCTACCTTAAAGCATATAGAATCTAAACTAATCAGAGTACAAGTATAAGGAAGTATAAGAAGATTATACTATCCCTACAATACAATATGTAGTGGAAACAAACAAGTAGTAAAACTACAAGTAACAAACAATAACTCTTTTAACCCAAAGAAAAGGGTATCCAACAACCTTGGATAAAGATCTCTTGATTTATACTTTCAAGAAAGTCTATCTTACCCACACTAGGATAATCCCTTGATATAAATATCGGAATCTCTGTCTTGCTATCCCCGAAAGCCCTCAACTTCAAGGTAGTTGGAACCTCTATCTTCCTCAGCAAGGAAGCCCTCAAACTTCAAGGTAGTCGACACCTCTGTCTTCCTATCCCTAGAAGTCCTCGAATGTAATCACCGACATTCGGAGTCGCACAAAGAAATCTGAATGAGCGGTTCAGTATGCCCAAGGAATGAAAATATTCTCTCTCCAGAAATCACCTTAACAGTGTGTGGTCTCTAGATCGATCAACTCGTCATTCATTGATTGAGCTCTTTCAAATGAGCTCCTATTTATAGGCAAATTTCCAACAGTCGGATCCCTCCTCCAACGGTCATATTTTCATTGAAATTCGGAGGGACCTGTACATGTGTAACTCAACAAACGGTTAATTAGAAATAGAATAGACGACATCGTTTTATAACAAACCATGTATAACTGAAATCACGACATCGTTTTGAAATGAAGCATATGTAAGTAAAAGGTAATCAATATTTTGGAGTGTAAGTAAGTCAAAAGTTCAGAGTCTAACCAAAATGAAGTTCGGAGTCTATGTTAAGAAATATTCGGATTCTGTTTTATAGGAATTCGGAGTCTGGTTTCACCAGAGATCAGAATCTGAACTTGCAGAGTTTGGAGTCGAACTACTTAAGAGTTCGGAGTCGAACTGCGTAAAAGTTCGAAGTTGAACTGCTTAAGAGTTCAGAGTCAAACTGCTTAAAAGTTCAGAGTCAAACTTCTTCAGAGTTCGGAGTCGAACTACTTAAGAGTTCAGAGTCGAACTACTTAAGAGTTCGGAGTCGAACCACTTGATAGTTCGGAGTCGAACTACTTCAGAGTTCGGAGTCGAACTCATGAATGTTCGGAGTCCATAATTCAGATTAGAACTACATTACTGATCACATCCAGAATTCGGATCCTAAAAACAGAATGCTCCAAATCTTTTCATTACATGGCTCCAGAGTTTTGGGTATGAATCCGGTTTTTGAATTTAAGAAAAATATTTCTATGTATAAGAAAATTCAGGTTAAGGTAAATTTCCTTAAAGAAGTAAATTTTCCTTATGGGGGTAAAAAAATATTTGCTTAAGTAGAAGGTGTTTGTGATTTTCAAAACAAGAAGGAATGGAAAATTCATAAGGAAAACCTTATTGACTCAACAGTGGCCACTGTAGAGCTAGAATAGCTGAAGAAGCAGTTACACGAGAATATAGAGAAGGGTTTTATATGCCTGAGTGCTTCACTGTGGGGTGCACCAGTCCTTTTCGTCAGGAAGAAGGACAGATCAATGTGACTCTGCATTGATTATCTTGAGCTCAATAAAATCATGATAAGGAACAAATATCCTTTTCCATGGATAGATGACTTGTTTGACTGGCTTTGTGTGTCTAGTTATTTCTCTAAGGTGGACCTTTGGTCGGGATATCACCAATTAAAGGTGAGAAAAGAAGATATTCCCAAGACTACCTTTCAAACAAGGTATGGAAACTATGAGTTCATAGTGATTCCCTTCGAACACACTAATGATCTAGCAGTTTTCATGGATTTAATGAATATAGAATTTATAGATTACCTAGACAAATTTGTGGTAGTCTTTATTGATGATATTATGATATACTCCAAGAGAAAAGAGGAACATGAAAATCATTTGAATGTTTTGTTAAAGACTTTACAAAGGGAGAAGTTGTATGAAAAGTACAATAAATGTGAGTTCTGGATGGAGGAAGTATCATTATTGTGGCATGTTATCACTAGTAAAAGGATATATGTGGACCCTTACAAGACGAAGGCAATTGAAGAGTGGCCCATGCCAACTTCTGTAACAGAGATCCACAACTTTTTGGGTTTAGCTGGGTATTATCGACGATTTGTGAAGAACTTTTCATAATTTTTAAACCCAATGACCAAGATGACATGGAAGGGATTAAAGTTTTTCTAGACATAAGAATGTGAAGACTATTTCAAGGAGATGAAAAAGAGGCTTATCACTGCGCCAGTACTCACACTCCCAACAAGTGGGGAACTCTTTATGGTGTATAGTGATGCTTTTAAGAAACTATTAGGTTGTGTACTAATGAAAAATGATAAATTGATAGACTATGCCTCTCATCAAATGAAACTCCATGAGAAAAACTATCCCACGCATGATCTGGAGTTGGTAGCGGTGATCTTTGCATTGAAAATTTAGCGGCATTATATCTATAGAGAGAAGTGTGAGATATATACTGACCACAAGAGTCTCAAATATTTATTCACACATAAAGAGATTAATATACTCCAGTGAAGATGGATAGATCTCATCAAGGATTATGACTGCTCAATCTACTACCATCCTAGTAAGGAAAACAAGGTGGCGAATGCTCTAAGTAGAAAGGATCCGGCATCTTTATTAATGATGAGAATTGAAAAGGATATGGTTTTCTTAGATTTTCAAAGGATGGGAATGGGAATCATTAAGGGAGGAACACCATCAATCCTTTCTAAAATGATTGCTCAACTATCCCTCTTGGAGAAAATAAAGGATTATCAAAGAAAAGATGTAGAAATTCAGAAAAAGGTGGAAGCTATTAGAAATGGGAAATCCATTGATTTCAAAATTGATGAGGAAGGTGTCGTAAGATTCAGGACACAATTATGTGTACCAAATGATCCATAGATAAAGAAAGAGATATTGAATGATGCACATAGCTCGACCTTCTCTATCCACCTAGGGAGCACAAAGATGTATCGATATCTCTGGGAAAAATTTTGGTGGGGCAATATGAAAAGGGAGATTGTTGAATATAAATCAAAGTGACTGGTATGTCAGCAAGTGAAGGATGAGAGGAAAAAGTCTAAGGGGATTATGCAACCGCTACCCATACCAGCATGGAAGTGGGAGAACATTACAATGGACTTTGTCACTAGACTTCCAAGGACATCCATAAGAAACAATTCTATATGGGTCGTTGTGGATCGTCTTACCAAGACATCTCACTTTATCGCGATTCAAGAGGACTTCTCATTGGATCAACTTGCGCGGATTTATATAAAAGAAGTGGTAAGTCTGCATGGAGTACCACTATCTATTATATCCGACTGCGATCCTAGATTCACCACAAAGTTCTGGAAAAGCATCCAACATGATCTAAGCACAAAACTAAACTTTAGTACGACAAATCATCCTCAAACTGATGGTCACTCTAAGCGAACAATTCAGACACTAGAAGACATGTTGAGAGTGTGTTCTATGGAATTCAAAGGAGTATGGGACCAAAATCTTCCACAGGTTGAATTCTCCTACAATAAAAGTTTCCACTCGAGCATCTGAATGGCACCATATGAATCCCTTTATGGGAAAAGGTGCAGAACATCGACATGTTGGGATGAAATCAGTGAGCGTAAGCTGCTAGGACCTGAAATAGTCGAAGAAATGGTGGAGAAGTTGAAAACCATTCAACAGCATATCAAGGCAGCCCAAAGTTGACAGAAGAGTTATGCAGATAAATGTCGACAAGACCTTGAGTTCAAAATTGGAGACATGGTATTTCTACACATATCTTCATGGAAGAAGGTTATGAGGTTTGGAAAGAAAGAGAAGTTAAGTCCTGGGTACATCGACCCCTTTGAGATCCTTGATCAAGTCAGAGTTGTGGCCTATCAATTGGAACTTCCACATACCATGTTGAAAATACATGATGTATTTCATGTATCCTTATTAAAGAAGTACATACCAGACCCTTCACATTTACTCTCTTTAGAGGTGGTACAATTGGAGGATGATTTTTTCTTTTGTGGAGCAGCCAGTGAAGATCTTGGATCATAGAGACAAAGTTCTATGCAACAAGACTACTCATCTAGTCAAGGTACTATGGTGAAACCATAAGTACGAATATGCAACATGGGAAATAGAGGAAGTGATGAAGGAAAAGTACCCGCACCTATTTTTGTCTTAGAATGTAAAATGAAATTTCGAGGGCAAAATTTCGTAAGTGGCGAAGAATTTAACGACCCAATGTTTTATAAATGGAAATTCCCTTCTTATAAATAAGTCATAAAATCAAATGAAAACAAAACATAATGATCTACTAAGTGTTAAGTGACCTTTAAATATAATTTTGTCACTTATGTGCTTGGAATTTAGAAAATCTAACATACACGGTTGTGATCAGTAAGTTTTTTGGAGTCCAATAAGAAAAACTTAATTTTTTGTGAATAGTAACATACCCTTATGAATAGTAGCATACCCTTATAAATAGTGGTATATCCTGATGAATAGTAACCTTACCTATTATAATATATAAATATTAATCAAGTTGAAAGTACGATATACCTATATTTTAGAATGAGTAAATGAATGTTTTAAAACTGGTTTTTGAAAAAAAATTATGATTTTAATTAAATATTAAAATAATAATATTATAAAAATTATTTTTGAAAAATGGAATTCATTTTTGGATTCTACACATCGAAAAATGGTTAGGGTGTATTTTTTTGATTTTTCTGGAATACTTGATTTTTTATGAATAGCGAAATACCATAATTTATAAAATAAGATAAATAAGCTAATTATAGAGTCATACATGATGTTTTGATGATGTAAGACCAATTTGTTCGAATTCACATGCATTAATTACTATTCTTGGTCACAGAATACTTACTATTCCTTTTCTTGTGAGGAAATAGTAAACTAATGATTAAAAAATGATGAAAACCCCTCTCCCCTCCACTATAAACCCCCCATCACTCCCTCTTCTCTTCACTCCTCTCAAGACTTGTGCCTTGCCAATATTTTGCCCAAATTTCTCCCCAATATCCTTCCCCACGTCCAAAAGCTCCCAAACTCTTCAAAATACCAAAATATCTCCCCTTAAGAGGTTCTTAAAGGAGGAAGTCTCAAGAGGTAAATTCCTCTTTCCAATTCCTTCATTTCTTTTAAGTTCTTTTCTTTTTGTTTCTTTCCTCACCTCCCTTCACCATAATAGTATGATAAATCAAGTAACATAAATGTATTGTAATGTTTTAATGCTAATGGGATATTTCATTATCTTCTCTTCTTTCCCTGCCTTTTATTTGAAAGAAATGAAAGCACCGTTTGAGATGTGCTAATTTAGCACATTCAAGGACAATGATTTATCAATTTCTATTATAATCATTAATTCTGGTCCTGAAACCATTTGTGTTATGCTTGAACCAGATTATTATATATGTAATATATCCTAATTTTAGTTCTGTAATCCTTTTGTACAAATGGTATTAATCTATAAAGCAAAACATGTTCTTTGTAATCAAACCCACCGATTAACAAAATCGGTTGTCACTATGGTTTTATATAATAGTTTGACTTCAATATAAGTACCCAAATTAAATTTAAAACCATTTAATCTCCTGGATGTTCACTAATATCATATAAATTCATTTCTAGACAACCAATTCCATCTTTCATGTTTATCCAAACATGAATATAAGTGAACCGGTCATTAAAACCAAGTAAACAAATGAACCCGAACGTTCAAATTGAACCACATAACCAATCAAAATGGTTATAAATGAACATAAAATGATTACACTAAAACAATTATATATAAAATAGGTTCTTGAATTATTAATTAATAAACCTAATTTTTTTATTCAGGTCTTTAATAACAAGTGGAGGACACCAACGGATTTAAGGTAAGGGATCCTCTCTATTTTTCTCTTAAATCAAGATTTTCCTCTATGCTATGACATTTTATGTGTAATTCCTAATGATGTGGTATGTTTTATAACCTCCCCCATATTTCCCTTGTGTTTTATAATAGATTGTAAACCCCTTATCTCTCACATCATGCCCTCTTACGTGCACCTGACACCTTACCGATAATTCGTAACAAAATCTACCTGAACCTCCTTTGTTCATTCAGGTTGCCTTATCTTTATTTATATCAAAATATAGTAATCTAATATATTTTTTTACATATTCTAAATGTTTTTTATTTGTACAAAATTATTTTATGAGGACCCTTTAATCACTCTCTTTCAGGGATATACATGTTTTTAAAAAATTCCCTCCTTAGAACTTTTCGATAAGCAAACCTCTTTTAAGGGAAATTCCCAAATTTTTACCCAATATCAAGTGAACTATATCCTCTGTAAGCCACCATTATCTTTATAAAATAATTCTTTTTATTATTTAAACCTTCTTGGTTCAATTATGGTTTTATATAAAAGATTTTCCTCTATTATATTTTAGAATCTCTATAGCATTTTCCTTAAAACCGCACAAAAATGTTTTAATGCTAATGTTACTCAAATACATTTCATATATGTTTTCCCATATGTTTGACACCACTTAACATGTTATATGAATATTTTACCCTATGAAAATCCATGTATGTTCTAATCCTTTTTATTCATGGACACTTTCATGATACGCTCATTGGTTATGATTTATGTCATGTTTGTGGTACCCAATTATTTCCATAGGTACCCTTGTGTTTATGTATGGTTGATTATGTATGATAATTTATGTGGAAAGAATATTAATGAAAATTTTAATATGGGTTCACCCAAATAGTGCTCCAATGCATTGGGAAAAGTTAAATCTCATGAGATGCGATGTGAAACGAGATTGGCAGTTAGCCTAGACCCGTACTAAAATGGGAAATAGGATTGGCGGTTAGCCTTGACCCATACTAAAATGGAAAATGGGATTGGCGGTTATCCTTGACCCGTACTAAAGAATTTTTTTATGATTCTTCCACATTTATATGATTCCATGTTTATATTATCACATGCTTATATGATACGATTTTATATGTTCCATGCTTTGGATATCATTATGCCATGCCTCCTAACTCATGTGCTTAAGACGTATCCTTATGTTCTTTCCCTTACTGGGTTTTTCAACTCATCCCTTTGTTTATGTGTTCCCCAAGGTACACTATGCAGATATAAGGGATAAAAGGAAGTTAAGATCTCTTTTTGGAGATTAAATAAAGAAGTGTTTTTTAGCCCCATGTTTTATGTTTTATATACCTACTCTTGCAAGACACTAGACTTAGTGATCTGTATCTTGTACTATGATGTATTATTATGCTTAAAGTAATATGAAAAGGGATTAGGTCGCTATAATTGTGCATCACTTCAGCCTCTAAGTCCCCCCACTGAGACTCCTCTTCCAGCTTCAACAGAGAGGACTGCACTGTCATCTGGAACAGACAGACTCTGCTATCCTCCACCCTTACATCCAAGTGCAGGGAAGCCAACTCCTCCATCACCTTCCAAGAAACTTCCGACTCATAAACCACATCTTTCTGTGAATTCCCGCTCAAGGAATCAGCCACCACATTCCCATTACCTTTAGAGTAAGAGATTTTGAAGTCTTAGTCTTGAAAAAACTCCATCCACCTCTGCTGCCACAAGTTCAGGTCATGCTGGGAGAAGATATACCCCAAGCTCTTGTGATCTGTGAAGACCACGAAGCACTCCCCAATGAGGTAATGCCTCAAAAACTTTAGTGCAAACACAACCGCTACAAGATCCAGATCATGGGTGGTATAGTTATGATCATGGGGATGTAACTGCCTATACCCATAAGAGATCACCCCTTGTTGTTGCATTAGAACACACTCCAATCCTTGGCCTGAAGCATCACCAAATACCATAAACATCACTCGTTATTTTGAAAACCTCAACACTAGGGCACTAACCAACTTCCCATTCAGATAATTGAAGGCTACCTCGCACTGCCCATTCCACATAAAAGCCTGGTCCTTCATGGTCAATCCTGTCAAAGGTGCTACAACTCAAGAGAAGTTGGTAACGAATATCTGGTAGTAACCTGCTAGGCCCAAGAAAATATGAACCTCCATCACATTCTCGGGTGCCGCCCAAGAAACAATCACCTTGACCTTTGTCGGGTCTACCACTATTCCCTTCTCAGACACCACGTATCCAAGGAAGTGTACTTATTGCATCCAGAACTTTCACTTGGACAATTTATTGTAGATATTGTGTTATCGGAGGACCTCTAAAACCATCTTCAGATGCTCAGTGTGATCCTCCTCTAATCTTGAGTAGATCAGGATGTCGTTAAGAAACACAACTACAAACCAGTCCAGATAATCCTAGAAGACAGAGTTCTTGATCCCCATGAACATGGTTGCTACATTCGTAATGCCAAACGATATGACTACAAACTCAAAGTGCTCATATATCCACCTGAAGGTAGTCTTTGAGATGTCACCCTCCTTCACCCTCAACTAGTGATATCCTGACCGTAGGTCTATCTTGGAGAACCATCCTACCCCCTTCAACTGATAAAAAAGGTCGTCTATCCATGGGAGAGGGTAACAGTTCTTGATTGTCACCTGATTCAGTCTCCAATAGTCTATGCACAGCCTGAGACCACCATCTTCCTTCTTCGAGAACAAGACCGGAGCACCCCATGGTGACACACTTGGTCAGACAAAACCCTTCTTCATCAGATCATCAATCAGAATTAGTAACACCTACAGCTCAGAAGGCTCCATATTATAGGGATCCATCGAAATCGGATGGGTACCAGGTTGCAAGTCTATCCCAAACTCAATATCACGTCGAGGCGGTAGAGTCACCACCTCTTAAGGGAAGATATCCATGAATTCACTGATGATTCTCGAGATTTCCACTATTTCTATATCTTCTAACTCCACTGACAGCTCAGATAACAAGGAAAGAAGGGGCTCCACTTGTCGGCTTCCTCTTTAGCAACCTCTCTCACCGAAGAAAGTCACACGTCAACCCCCCATATCTAAAAACACAACACTTATTCGGAATCAGTTGATAATGCCACACACATAGAATAGATAGTAGATGCCTATAATGACATCATACAGATGCATCTGCCACAAAAGAAGGTACCCACTATACTGATGTATTCCCAACATCAGTCTACGTCCTCGGAAAATATAAGACAAGTTGGTCTGACCTCCGACTAGTGTACTCAAAACCAGGGGTACGAAAAGTCTCTTTGTGTCTAAACCCAAAGCATGGGCTAGACTGGGTGCAATAAATGAGTTTGAAGCTACTAAATCAAACAAGGTGCATGCAAGAGTACTAAACAAGCCAATCATACCTCTGATGAATTATGGACCTGCTGGAATGACTACCTCTATGGCGTGCAACTTCCCACGCCCAACTCCCCTGCCCCTAGGTTGTTGGACACCTCCCCGATCAGGCCCTGGTCGAGGTCCCTGAGGAGATCCCTGAGGTTGTCCTCCTCCTACAATGTCTTCTCTCAGAGGAGTGGGAGCTCACTGTCCCTACTGCTGCTGCTGAAAGGGTCTGGCTGGAAACTACTGCTGATGTGGTGGGCGCTGAACTGGCCCACCCCCACTATAATGCACTCAGTCCGGGCACTGATTAAAAAGATTCCCATGGCTTCCATAGATAAAGCATATCGGTCCTGGGCCCAAAAGGTAAGGGAGAGGACTGGGAGATCGAACAATGAAAACTCATGGGGCCTTCTCCCCATTGGCTGAAACCTAGAAGGCCCTGATACCAGAGGCCTACTACTAACGGCCTTCCCCTTTGACAAGCCCAACTAGCTCCCCTATCGTGGCACACCTCCCAGTGTGTGCATCCTCTCTACCACTTCATCCTTCTTATGGACCTCCAAGTATGTCGGTAGAGTGAAGGGAGTAACAGCATACTAGTGAGAAGGTCGAAGTTCCTCCTCTAAACGTCTCACCCAAGACTCCTCATCTAGAAATAGGTCCAAAGCAAAGAAAAGGATATCCTTGAACTTGATCCCCAACTCTCTCACTGACATACCCCCCTGTTGAAGTGAGAGTAGCTCCTGCCTCTTCTCATCCACAGTCATGGAAAAGAGGAATTCCGATCGAAACTCCCTCTCGAAGTCAATCCATGTAACCTCAGCCTCCCTCTTCTCCCCAAGATAGAGCATCCACCACTGACGTGCTTCCCCCCGCATCTGGCTTACAACCAGAAGAACCCAGTACTCCATCGGAGCCTAGATCAAGTTGAAAGCTATCACCAACTCCTCAAGATAACTTTTTGTCTCCATATACAAGATGTTTCCCTCGTACATCTCGAGGTTCTACCGCTGAAAGGAATAAATTGCTCTACCAATGATCATCCTCATCCTATCATTCAGCCCTCCGCTGATCATCCAGATCATCCTCTTGCACCTCGATCGCTCACACTACTCATGGTCATCGTCCAGGTGCCATAGCTGCAAGGTAAACAAAGAAAACCTAATCTCGAGTAGTGTAGAAGATTGATTTTATTTTTTCTTAGACTTATTATTAATTTAAAATCCCCAAAATACCAAAGACACACAAGAACAAAAGTCATTATGATGCATGTAACTTTCCTAGGGTCTTTACCCTGCAATCAGTGTAGCCTCACTTGGTCATTCGGTAGGCCCAGAGTCCTTGCATTAGATCACAGGGGGCCCTAAAATCCCATGTCTCGGTCAATCTTCCCTAGCCTATTTCATGTACCAAGATTGAATAACATTGTTTCCCTACCATCCCATGAAATCCTTAGTATTCCTAACCCCAAGATCCATCCTATCGCTCAACCTTCCTCTGATACCATTCTATCACGACCCACCTTCACCAAGATGAGGTAAGGGGAAAAATATTTTCCAGACCCAACCTTCTTCAAGTTGAAGGAGGGATAATGACCCTCGATACCCGCCTTCAATAGGTCCCAGAGTGGTGACTAGCACCAAGGGTATGTAATTACGTGCAAAATGGAAGGCATTACCCTTTTTATTTATTAGGATCAGAAGATAAGATAGTAAGTACCAAAAAACACCAAAAAAGGAAGTAAAATTAAATCTCAAACAATCTATTCCCATATGCATGTTTCAATAATAAGTGCTAAAATACAAGAAAACTCCAAAGGTAAGTACCAAAGAAAGGAAAAACAGCAACATCGATTGTCCCAACATCCGAACTAGTACGGCCTCATGTGGTCTTCAAATTCCTCTTGGAAACCCAAAATCAGTTTATATACGTAGGGTGAGTATACAGGTATACTCAGTGGGGAAAAAAATATCTCGTGCACTAGTGGGGAGGTATTCTAATGCCCTGTGAGAAAAATGAGATAAATGAAGCACCTAGATAGGAAACTATACACCCAACATCACCAAGGCACACTCCCCAAATAACGCAATTAAAGTAAAGTTATAGTAATAGCACATCGATATTTGGGTACCCCACACTACTTTCCCACTAGTTATTGAAGACATCCCACACGTCAGACCTCTCCCGCCATTCTCACCACAGTCCCACTACCATACCCAACCCGCACACACCTAGGCTACCACAACCACAAATCCCACCCGCAAACACCTCAGCCACAACCTCATGTAACCACACCCATAGACACCTGGGCCAGAACAACTACTTCCATGCCCGAAGACACATGGTCCTCATCCTGAAGACACTTGGGAAACAACCTGCCCGCACACACCTGGGCCAACCACCACAACATACCCTTAATGAATAATCTTGGGCTATAATGGACCTCGGGCCATCACATCCTACCCAATGAATCTTGGGATACTCAGGAATGGAATCATAAAAGGAGCTAATAACCATCCACTCATAGGAGTGTTGTGAAAAAAACCCTCCCCCATGGAAATGGGGGTGTTCGGCATGAAGTGCTCAACTTGGGTGGGGAATGAATAAGAAACATAAGAACTAAAATTATACATATAGGTAAACAATCACTCATCCCAACCTAGGGGTTCCAAAACCAGCCTATACACAAACACCCGAGTTACTATTCGTTCATAAAAATCACACCACCCACAACCAAGTCACAACTCATTCCCAGAAAATAATTCCCCATTGAACCTATTCTTGTTATCTCATTTGAGTGGTTCTATTTTAAATAATTCTTCACTACTGGGCAACTAATAAGCATAGCCACAAGCCAAGGAAGGAAAAACAACCAAGCAACAGATTAAGCTTTCATGCCCGGTTATCTTGTAAAGTCACAACAACAAAGGGATCTATGAGATCCCTCAAAGTAATAGAACCAAACCAAGCCCAACCATACAACCCCAAATAGCCTTAGATCCACAAACCAACAACTACACCATAATAGAGGATCCCATCCCCATCCATGTCACCCCACAAGAATCAAGCAGAAAAACCACACATATTACAAAGATAGAGTAAGGGAGTTTCTAGATTCTATCACATCATTTATTGAGTTTATTCTTTTCGTTTGGTTAACTGGGGTTTTTACACAAGGATTCTTTTTCATTGGACATTCATTTAATCAACCGAGTTTGCATGGTTAACCAATTTCCATGTTACAACCATTCAATCATAACAGAAGATAGGGGTCCATTAGTGCGCAAGTAAAGACCACCAACGACCATGATTTTCAGTATACACGAGCCCATACAGTTTACAAAATATAGGAAAGGGTAAAAGAGTACAGCAGCATCATCAAACACACCCCTTCATTCTTTAAAAGTCTGTTTATTATGTTTATTAAGGCTTTGTTTCATCTATACCTGTAAAAACATTTTCATACCCTCCCCTCATGATACATAATAAAGAGAGACGAAGTAATAACCCTACTTGGATGATCAACGATTGAAGTTTCTCTCTATGCGCCAAGAATGGGGGATGCGCAACTTTCAGGGGAGGAACTCTGAGGACTCCAAGAGTAAGCAGAAAGGCTCCATCATAGGCGCACCACTTGCCTCAGGAAGGGGGACTCCAAACACACCCAGGAAGAGAAAATAGACTAGCTAATAAGAAGAAGAATAATAAAAATAATAAATTCTTGTGTGATAAAAAGGTGAGATCATAGAGTTATGGGAAAAGAATTTGGAATGACTTAAAATGAGGATCGTGGTTTCACCATGTGGTTGGGCAGTTACAAATGATGGAATTAATTTAAATTTAATAATTCTCATTGGAGAGATGTCCATAACTTTTGTGCGTTAAATGGTTTCCTTTAATCAGAGAAAAACACATAACAGGAGAAGAATTAGAAAGTACGGGAAAAGGTGTGACACCAAGGAAAATCCAAACGTTTTGGTAAGTCAAGGGTCACCCGGATCTTGGGACTTTTAGATATCATTTGAGATTTAAATGTATTTTAAAGGGTTATTAAAATTATCTTACATCAAAAGATAAATTGAGGGAGCAGAACTAGAAAAAGAAACAAGGGTGGGACACCGTTTTTTGAGACACCGTAAGCGGTGCCATGGTCACACTACCACCCTCACGGTGCAATCATTATAGTGCCATATTCAATGGTGCCACTTCTTCAGTGTGTGATTGTGATGGTGCGACCATTATGGTTCCACCATCACAGTGCCACCCTCATGGTGCCAGCATCACGGTGTCATCGTTTTGGTGTGATACTGTGACTGGTACCACCATATCGGTGGAACCGTTTGATGGAACTGATTTTTTTTTTGGAAAACTCCTTAATGAGTCATTTTCTGGGACACTATACCCTGACTACCTCATAAGTTTCAAGGAACTTGACTATCCACTCTATCTTATTAAGCCACTCCTCTACTTCCTGAGGTTATATGCTATCTTAAAAATAATGAGTCTTGTTATTGAGGAACTATTGATCCTTATCCTTTCCAGGACCTCGTTTGGCTTCTCTAACCTGAGCAGTACTAGATCCCACTCTTTGTCCCAAATCATGGATAGCCTGGACCATAGCTTGCATTAATCTATAATCTATTGTAAAGTTAGAACGCTCTTCATCCTCTTCCTGTGGTTTCGCAGGCAGTCTTCGGGGAGGCATCTTGCTACAAGAAGCAACAATCGTAAAGAAAACCATCAATACAATCATTTTGATAATGTTTAGCAACAAAAAAAAATATCTAACACTTCGATAAATAAAAACATAACCAAATCCATCACAATTACAAGACAAAACAAACAAATCACTCTATCCCCATAGAGTGTCCATATACAGTTTGCATCTTGTACATCTCACCTGGAGGAGAAGTCAAACAAAGTCCCAAAATCCCATTGTGAATCGAGTCCCTTCACGAGGTGTGATATCTAGGTACCCTACTCATAACTAGAACCTATATCCCCAATATTCGTAGCTTCAATATATCCTGAATCATTCCCAAACATCTTGACCCAAAGAGAGTGTGACCTGCTCTGATACCATTTTTTCATGAACCAAGTTGGGGTTCCATATAACCCGACACCCGATGAGGTCTATGGCATGGCCCAAAGGGCATTCTCAATCCCCAAAGGATGAAAACTAGTGCTTGATTATCAACAAAATACTCTAGGAACAATTTCACCAAATTTATAAATATTAACAACCAAAAATAATAACCAAAACATAACAGAATAATCATGACCAAACATGGAATGATAATTTTCAAATTCAAGTTTATAACTTAAAAAAAAACCCAAAAAGCACTACAATAAAAAGGGAACCACAAAACAATCCCAAAAACATCCATGAAACAAGAGGAGCATCATCCTCAAGCTACCACCTCAATGCCTGCAAGGGAAGACCACTAGAAACCCAAACCACCATCATGATACATCTTTCCCTTACCTAAGTAAAACAAAACCAAGTATACATACACCCAATGGTGTATGTATGGTTTTATCCAAATCTTAGTAGGATTACACCCAAATAAAATATTCCATGCAGAAAACATTATAATATAAATTAGCATGTAGTTTTTATTAAAAAATGATAAAAATAGTTTTATAGAAAACATTTTAAAGGTAAAAATGATTTTATTTTTAAGCAAACAACAAGGTATACCATGTGTCTATGGTAAGTATGATATCACAAGAGAGCACTAAGTCACGACGAAATCCCTATAGGTACTAGTTAAGAGTGGGACACTAAAAACATCATATCTCGGTGAAAGGGGGTATAGTAACCATAATCATTAGCGCTCTCGTGCATGATCCACTAGGATAGAACATCCCAATGGACTAGTGGTCTCCAATCATCAATGTTTAGTTAGTATTGTAAGCATGAATCCTACTAAAATAATCTAGGCCAAGCCAATTCTATGTCAACTAACATACTAGTCCTAATCTTCCACCTAGTGACCTAGGATTCTATTTGTGCTAAATTTTCATTTGACATATC
Organism: Viscum album; assembly: GCA_963277665.1. NCBI lineage: Eukaryota > Viridiplantae > Streptophyta > Magnoliopsida > Santalales > Viscaceae > Viscum > Viscum album. The sequence goes on from OY728143.1 coordinate 1,712,930,701, forward strand.
ACAAGGTTCACTACATTCACATACACACACAAGAAATGTGAACACATGATTAAAACCACCATTTCACATAAGAAAAACCTCTTTCAAATTCACACGCACACCAAATCTACTTGAAAACATGTTTTGCATCACTTACACAATTTATTAAACAAATTGAAAAATTTATAAATAACCTTCAAGGGAAAAAAATAAAATAACGTACTTGAAAACAACCAATTTCCCTTAGAAAAACCAGTTTCGAGCTATATGCATATTAAAAACTTTCAAAAAAACATTTTACACCTCATACACTATAAGGACCTGACCTTAAACATAACTTATTCTATTGAATTTTGACTAGAATTTATTTTCATTCATTCCCAAAGATCTTTTAGGTCTAAAGTTTTAGAGAGTTAGGAAAAAATCTTACATAAACTTTAAATATTACAAAGTAGATAAGTCTATACACCATCCATTTTTTTCATAAAAAACTATTAAAATGAAACATGGTTAATTTTCAAGAAAAATCTTCAAATAATTTCATCATAGAATCTTCTTTGTCCTTACCAATCATAAGACCTTTGAAAAAAAAATAAAAACATGGGATGGGCACAAAAATCCAAGTAAGGGAAAATGAGGGAAATAGTTTACATGTGATCTTGAGAGATATAAATAAAAACATGAATAATTTCATAAAGGAATGAGAAAGAGTAATATCATAATAATAAGAACTTGGATCATAACTTGAAAATATTGCTACAACATTTAATTTAGACATTCATAATCATATCACCAAGCTCCATCCCCAAGGTTTCATATCACCAAGGTCCATCCCCAAGGTTTCATAAAAATTAATAAGGTTATTCACCAAGGTGTTGTAAAAATTACCAAGGTTATTCGCCAAGGAATCACAAAAATTACCAAGGTTATTCACCAAGGTATCATAAAACTTGTCATGTCTAGAGATTACTTTCTTTACCCAATACATTGGAGTGATATCAGAGCACACCCTTAATATGTATTTATTTTAATGTGATCTATATAGATCATAATAAAAAATTTCATAAATAACCCAAAGAGAATAAAATAAATGGGTTTCACATCAAAATCGTGATGTTTAAAAAGGTTCTTAAAAACATGATCATTATGTCGTTTATAACCCATGAAAAAGGAATGGGGGTTTTATTTTTGTCAATTCTAGAATAAAATAAATCATTTTGATGTATTGATGAATACCCTTAGAAATAAAATAGGTTTGGGTATTAAGATAAATAAAATAAAATAATTTAATGAGAAAAATAGATATTTTGAAACCAAAATTCTACAGCATAATGGTTATGCAACATGGTTTTAGAAAACCTTAAAAAGAGATGGAACTTTAACATCCTTGATCCAAAAGCCACTAAAAAGTGACCTATCCTTGGTTGGAAACATGGACTCAATCACATTTCCCCATATTCCAGAGGCTTCCGACTAGAAGTGAGGGCCTAGGGTGTGATAGTGGCGAAACTATGACCTCATTAGCAGAGTGTAACACAACAGAATAATTAATAATAGTAGCGGAAGTATTAAACAACATGAAACTAAAGTAGAAAATGGAAGACTGAGAGGAAAAAATAACCAGAAGGAATATAATATCAAAATTATTTATCATATCACATGTTCTAAGAAATCAGCGAAAACGGGATACACTTCTATCAAGTACAATACAATACAAGGGTACAACAATACAAAAAGAAACACAACAGGATCACAAGCCTTGGCTTGGTCCCATGCTCTTATGCTCCTAAGCAGCAATCAAGTACCTTTATAAGGAGCCTTTCCCCTATCGAAACCTACCACAATATAGTATGTTTGGTCCCAAAAATATGGCCCAAACAGGGTGTGAGAAATAAATCCCAGTAGACAACCACCAAAGGTCGGTTCCAATCTTTTAGTGAGTATATGTAGTAGTAGTGTATAATAATGAAATCATTAAACTAGTAAGTACTCAAAAGTAAAAAATCCTACAAGTATTGTTCCTTTTATACCATTCATGTTCATTAATAAATTAAATTACATTGAATCATAAGTTCTTAGGATCCGGCCATGACCAGTCAATCCCCTAGTCAATCAAACACAATAGATACCTCATCAGGCAATCTATCGCGTAAAAAAACAATTGAATCCAATCTTATGATTTAACTTGGAAGACGCTTCTTAATTCATTAATATATTCAAACCTTAGTTCAAAACCTTTCTCTCAGGCATTCCACATACATAAAAAATCATTTCCCATAGGAAATTGATCACAATCAGAATAAAACCTTGCCCATAGGTATGAAAAATCTCTTCCCGCAGGAAGAATAATTCAACAGGGCCAAGCCTAACATATAAGAAATTCTACATAAAGCAACACAAGAAATATTTACACTATTACATGCTTAACTAGGAAAAAACTAACATTGGTAAGCATTTAATTAACCAATTCATTTCAAACAATCCATAATAGGGAAAACAGAGGCATAACCATGGTTATCCTAAGACAAAAGTCCCAACAATAGCTATCCAAGGGAAACACACCTATGGTGTGGCCCTTAGTCAAAACAATCAGTCTCAACATGCTTCAATTCATATAATTAATCACCTAAACATCCTTAGGAATTAAAATGGATCAAATTATTAACAAAGTGACACCCCAAACATGGTCACGTAGCACCACAAAACATATAAACATATTGACATTAAGAAATTAGCATGATTCCACCTACCTTATCGTAGTATGACTCTCCACGTCCAGACTCAAATTTCAGTTCAATATAGAATGGTATATATCTACTAAAAAAGGATATTCACTCAACCTTAAATAATTTAGTTGAGAACTAGAATCACCAAGAATGACTCAGTAGTAATTTAGAACTCACTTATTGGGTTCAAACATGACCAATAAGGATTAAAACGGAGTTCAGATGCTCAACTAGTAACCAAATACCCTTCCAGTGTTGTTTCCTTGAGAACATGGTTCCTCCTCTATCCAAAATGAATGAAAATGAGTCTACTGCCCATTTTAAGAGAAAAACACAAAGTACATGGCCTTTAAGTCCATATACATGGTGTGTATATCATTTTACTATTCATTTGGAGGTTGACTTCTACTGACTTACTTTCCAGGACTTGTCGACATAACTACATGGTGTGTACCCTTTATACATGACATGTACTTGTATTTTCATCATTTCCTTACTGACACGCCAACACGCCATGTATTCCATTCATACACATACATACTACATGACATGTTCTTGGGAATACACAGCGTGTATCCCCTGAATCATCTCGTGTGATAGTATGATTCCAGTACTTGTCTAGTTTTCCCTTGTTTTCTCAAAAACAACTCAAATAAAAAAAGAAAAAAAGAAAATTGTACCTCAAAGTAAGAACCGTGTTCTTACAAACTTTCCCCCTTAAAGCAATTCATCCCTGAATTTCCTTTACAAGGGTGGTAAATAAATAACTGAAAATAACTCCAGCTGCTAAGCACGTATGTTGTCCTCCCTCTCTCAAGTATCATCTTGTACTCAACCATGCTACCATAGCACCCGTACAAGATGAATTGGACAGCCTTGGAGAACCTTCATGATCCTATCAACTATATGAATCATATTCTCCTCAAAGGATGCATCAACCTGAAGCTCAACCTCCTTAGGCTGAAAACGTGAGATGGTTCTGAGTGATAATGGTGTAGCTGAGATACATGGAAGACGTCATGAATGTCTTAGTACCTCTGAGGTAACTGTAACCGATATGAAACTAGCATTAATCTCTCCAAAATCTTGAAAGAACTGACATATCTTAGTTAAAGATTACCTTCTATCTTGATCCTCTTGTGTCCCAATCTCGGTGTGACACATAGAAAAACTTGATCCCTGACCTTGAACTCCAGAGGTCTTCTGTGGTGATCGAAATAAGATTTTTGATGTGACTTCACAGTATTCATCCGTCTCTAAATCAAGTGGACCTACTCATAAGTATCCTATATGAGATGTGGTCCCAATAAGGCTACCTCACCTGGCTCTAACCAACACAGGGGAGAACTACATGGCCTGCCATATAAGGCCTCATAAGGTCCCATTTGTATCGCCACCTGAAAACTATTATTGTAGGTTAATTTGACCAAGGGAATATGCTTCTCCCAAGATCCCCCTAGGTCTAGGATACATGCATGAAACATGTCCTCAAGAACATGTATCATATTCTCTGACTGAACATCAGTTTGAGGGTGGTATGATGTCCCCAAAACAACCTATGTACCCAGTGCCCTCTGAAAACTCTGCCAGAAAGGAGATGTAAAGTGTGTGTTCTTATCTGAAATGATAGAATTAGGAATCCCATGAAGTTGTGCCACATCTAGGATATACAACATTTCCGGAACATCAACATTGAAGGTATCCTTGATTAGAAAGAAGTGAGTGACCTTCATAAGACTGTAAACTATGACCCACACAACATTATTGCCTCTAGGTGACCTTGGTAACACCGTCCCTAAATCCATCATGACATCAATCCATTTCCACTCTGGAATAGGTAACTACTGTAAAAGCCCAGCCGATGACTGCTGTTCTACCTTCACCTACTGATAGGTGGAACATCTCATAACAAAACTAGCTACTTTTCACTTCATCCCTGACCACCAGTACTAACTGTGCAAGTCTTGGTACATCTTGGTGACTATGGGATGCACTGCGCAAACTGAATCATGAAACTCCTACATCAGCTCCTTTCATATATCCCTCAGAACCCACACACATCCACAGATGAAAAGAAATTCATCCTCTCTTATCATCCATCCAGGAAGAGGGTCCTCACCTGCCACACTCTCTCATAGAACTAGGGCTTCGGAATCTGATAGCTACCTCATCCTCACCCTGTACAGTATGGTAGAGGTAACCACCAAAGATGAAAGATAAGTTTTTCTCGGACTGTTGTGCACCTCTAAATGCATCTCATAGAATAAGGCCATAAGCTTCTATTCACTACTGGCCTTCTACACTACATGTATCTGATTCATCCAACTTAGTGTGTTAGCCACTGAATTTTCCATTCCAGGTGTATAGGAAAGATCAAAGTCAAACGACTAAAGGTTTTCCACCCACCTTCACTATCTCAGATTCAAATCACACTGATTAAAGATGTATTTGATACTTTTGTGGTCTGTGTACACCACAAAATGCTCTCAAAATAAATAATATCTCCAATAGCACGAAGCATTAGCAACTACAGATAACTTGAGATCATGCATTGGTAAATTCATCTCATGTGGCCTCAACTACTAAGACTCATATGCAACAACTTGATCCCCTTGCATAAGTACTACTCCTAGCCCAATACCCGATGCATCACAGTACATAGTGTAACTCTTTCCCGGCTCTGGAAATATCAGTATTAATGGTGAAGTAAAAAATCCCTTCAACTCCGGAAAGGCTACCTCACAAGAATCTGACCACTCAAACTTCATACCTTTCTTAGTCAAGCCTATCATCAGCACTGCTAAGTGTGATAAGTTCTGTATAAAAGGCACATAGTAACCAGCTATCCCTAAGAAACTTCATACCTCAAAAGCTTTCTTGGGCTACTCCTAGGTCACTGTTGCTCTCACCTACTTTGGGTCTACTCAGACTCTTGTCTTTGAGATGACGTAACCCAGTAAGTGAATCTAATCCATCCAGAAGTGGAATTTAGTGATTTTAGCATATAATTGATGCTTTCTTAGTGTATTCAAAATGATATAAAGGTGTTTGCCACGGTTGTGTTGATTTTGAGAATACACCAAGATATCATCCACAAAAACCCCCACAAAAGAATATAGGTAAGGACGGAACACTCAGTTTATCAATGCCATGAAAACTAATAGTGTGTTTGTGAGACAAAATGGCATAACTAGGTACTCATATAGACCATACCTACTACGAAATGTAGTGTGAGGTTAGTCTGCAGGTCAAAAACATACCTGATGATATCTTGACATCAAGTCAATCTTTGATAACACTCAAGTTCCTTGAATTTGATCAAACATTTTATCTATTTGTGGCAAGGGATATTGGTTTTTAACCGTCAACTGGTTCAGTTTTAGATAGTCCACACATAGCCTAAGGGTACCATCTGCCTTTTTCTCTAAAAGGACCGGTGAACCCCAAGTATAAGTACTGGTCCAGATAAAACACTTAGCTTCCATATCTTTCAACTACCTCTTGATCTCTTGAAATTCTGTTATAGTTATATTGTAAGTAGGAATAGATATCGGGGTATCTCCTGGCACTAGATCGATAGTGATCTCCGCCTCTCTGACCGGAGGTAAGCCTAAGAAGTCATCCAGAAAAACATCCCTAAAACGATCAACCATTGGAGGGAAATCTGCTAGACATGTTCCCTGGTCATCCAGATATAAACTCCCAATCTGGTTTGTTATCCCACCCAACCCACGATGCTCAGGTCCAACTCTGCTCACCTGGACATCCCATTCACCCTTATATAGAAACTCTCCTCCTGCTGGTTATGTAAAGATCACCCTTCATAGATAAAAATCAATAAAGGCTTGAAAAGAAACCAACCAGTCCATTCAGAGAATGACATCAAATCCCATCATATCTAATACATATAGGTTCTATAGAAAGTGATACCCACCAATCTCAAGGGGGAACTCCTTGTACTAATGCACACCTATCATTATAATCTCTAATGGAGTGTCTAGCATCATAACATTGGAATAATTATAAACACAGATCCCAAGGATTTCCACAATTCCCAAAGATATAAAACTATGAATAGAACCAGTATCAAAAAGTACATAAGATAAAATAGAGGAGACTAGGATAATACCTCTGATAGTGGAAGGTTTCAAATCCTGCTCCTGATAGTTCTATTGCACTTCATAATTCTGACCTGCATCACAGCCCTGAGGCACTGCTTGGCTACCCTGAGATGACCCACTCTATTGTCACTAAAATCTGGGGTCTGACTACCACGACCATGACCACCACCTTGGCCTAAATTTCCTGACATATTCTATTTTCCAAACTGGTGAGAATATACTAACCCAGCTCTTACATGTGGAGTCTGTACATAACCTATCTCACTAGACACTGCTTTAAATTTATAGTAATATCATTGTAGAGAGCCCATATCACTATAATCTCATCACTCAAATGGGTCCCATGGGTACTGGGGTCTCATGTACCAAACCTTTCCGCACTGGTAGCACGTTACTTGGACACCAAAGGAAATGTTCTGGATACTATTGTCACCACAAGAGAACTCCACATGACGATTACTCTTGCTAGTTGAGACAACAATAGAAACCAGTATCGAACCGCCTGAGCTTGCACCACTAGCTTCCTGCAGATTTCACTCAGTGATCAGTGCCTGATTCAAAATAGCAGAGACATAAGGCAACCTAAAGACATTCACCTGTGATCAGATATCGAACCTGAGGCCATCCTCAAATCGTCTATCTTTTGATACATCATCTCCCATAAAAATGGGTATGAATATTAGAACTTAGTAAACTGGGAAAATAGTTCATAACTGACAGTGTTCCCTTCTCCAGGTGCATGAACTCCCAGGCTCAGTCAGCCCTCAACATCTCGGGAAAATAATAATCATAGAAGACTGCCTGAAAGTATACCCATGTCATATCTCGATGACAACCTGCCTGAGTGATAACATCTGACCATATCTTGGAAGAATCACACAACATATATGTTGCAAGTTTGACCCTCCTCTCAAGAGGCATCTCCAAATGCTCGAAGATAGTCATAACTGATTTTATCCATGATTCTGCAGACTATGTTCCACCATCCTATGAAAAAGTAGGCGGATTCTACTACTGGAATATATGTGTCAGCTTTTCCATAAATTTGGTAGCCTGTGGTGCTCCCTAAAAGGTTTGTCTGAACCTCACAGAGCTTTCATGGAATTTTTCATCTGCACCTGCATTTGTTATAATAGTTGCTACCACAACTGGAACAACTAAAGGATCCATTTGTTTCCTATGGCCTACCATTTCTGGATTATGATCATCACCACTCTCTTGGCATACCACTCATGGTCGTCGCAGTGGCATGACTCTACAAGGTCAAGAACACACCTTAGCTCAAGATCATCATCAATTTTTATCGTACAAGTGTGCTAAAACAGAATAGGAGAAGTCCCTCAAAATTTTCTAAAAAAGAAACTAAATGACATGTATTTTTGATACATGGTGTGTACCTTTAAGTTCTCACATGGTTGTGTTCTACCTCCATCCTGGGTGTGTATCAACCCCATCTACACGATGTGTCATTATGACACATGGCATGTGCCTTTAAAATTTCACATGGGTGTGTAACTCTGCCTTTTTGGTCATGTAACGGTTCAGGTACACTGTGTATCAGGAATAAACATGGCATGTACTCAGGTATTCCCTCTCGTCCACGTACCCCCACACGGCCAGGTCCTCATGGGTTCTACCTGGGTAGGCTACATGACATGTACTAATAGTACACATTGTGTTCTGATCAAAACTCAATTGCCCGTATTTCCTCTCACATAACCCTTTACATGTTCATACTACACCGTGTGTACACCTAATACACAGTGTGTTCTTATTAAAACTTGGAACACCTTCTTCCCCAAACAGGAAGAACACACGACATGTTAGGCTAAACTACAAGCCGTGTATACTAGGTTTTTTTGGACAAAAACTCCAGATTGCCCTGAAAACCCCTATTCTTCGGAAAAACCAACCAAAGGGATGCCAAATTTTGATCTGTGAGGGCCCATACTCCCCAAAAATCAAATTTTGGCACCCATATAGAGCATATCATAGCACAATTCTATATAAATGGCTGAATCATAATCCACCAAATTCCGGTTCAAGAGGGCCCATACACTTCAAGAACAGAAATTTAGAATCCATTCAATCCAAACCATATCATGTATCATTACACCCATCACAATAACAGTCATATCTATCAATGTATTATCACAAAAACATCCATCTGTAATTATCTCTAAATGGCATGGCAAGTATGCATGGAATGTGATTTCTAACAAGTTCTTGTATGATGCATGAGATGGAATACCCTCATCTCATCAGGTTTCAACTAAAATAAAACCCTAAATTGTATTAATAGTAATAGAAAAAATCAAGTGCATCACTCAACGGTGAAATAAAATAAAGTGTAATATCTCAAAATCCAAAATCACAATTTAATTCAAGGAAATTTGGATTTTCCCTATACACAAGGTAGCTACTCCCAAGAATAGCTAATTACCAAATTCCTTATCCTTTATATAGTAGCCAAATAGTAAATCAAACTAAGAAAGAACCCCCTTGATACAACTTTGTAACATCCTGGATCTAGAAGTTATTAAAAGGTGCCTCGTACCCAGTTATCCACATGTACTCAAGCATATTTCCCCAAATTCTAGAGGTTGTTGACTAGTAGTGAGGGTCTAAGGTGTGATAGTGGGGAACATATGCCCTCATTAGTAGAGTGTAACACAGCGGAATAAATAATAACAACAGAAGAAGTAGTAAACTTCATGAAACTAAAGTATATAATGGAAGACTGGAAGGTAAAGATAACCAGAAGGCATATAATATCAGAATGATGTAGTATGTCACATGTTCTAAGAAAACAGTGAAAACAGGATACACACTTATCAAGTACAATACAATACTATGGTACAACAATAAAAAAATAAACACAATAGCATCTCAAGCCTTGGCTTGGTCCCTTGATCTCCTGCTCCTAAGCAGCAATAAAGTACATGTATAAGGAGCCTTGCCCCTATCGACACCTGTACTAATATAGTCTATTTGGGCCCAAAAACATGGCCCAAACAGGGTGTGAGAAATAAATCCCAGCAGGAAACCACCAAAGGTTTGTGCCAATATGTCATTAAGTATATTCAGTAGTAGTGTATAATAATAAAATCATTAAACTAGTAAGTACTCAAAAGTAAACAATCCTAAAAGTCCTTTTCCTTTTATACTATTCATGTTCATTAAGAAATTCAGTTACATTGAATCATAATTTATTGGGATATGGCCACGTCCAATCAATCCCCTAGTCAAGAAAACATATTAGATACCTCAGTAGGAAATCTATCAAGTAAAAAAGACAATCAAATCCAAGATTGTTTTTTAGCTTGGCAAATGCGTCTTAAGTCATTACAACATTCAAACCTCAGTTCAAAACCTTTCCCTCAGGAAGTCCGTAGACAAAAAATAATAATTTCCCATAGGAAATTTCCCATAGGCATAACAATACCTTGCCCACAGGCATGAAAAATCTCTTCCCGTAGGCAAAATAATTCAACAGGACCAAGCCTAACATATAAGAAACTTTTCATAAGGCAACACATGCAATCTTTACACTATTATAAGTTTAACTATGAAACAATTCACATTGGTAAGAATTTAATTAACCAATTCATTTCAAATAACCCATAAATGGAAAACAGAGGCATAACCATGGTTATCCTAAGCCAAAAGGCCCAACAATAGTTATCCATGGGAAACACACCTGTGTGGTGGCCCTTAATCAAAACAAGTAGTCTCAACATGGTTCAATTCATATAATTAATCACCTAAACATCCTTAGGAATTAATAAGGATCAAAGTATCAACAAAGTGACACCCAAAACATGGTTTCATGGCACCACGACACATATAACATCTCAATATTAAGCAACTAGCATGAGACCTCCTATCTCGTCGTAGTATGACTCTCCTCGTCCAGCCTTGACTTCCAATTCAAGCTAGAATAGTATATATATACGAAACAAGGATATTAATTCAACCTTAAATAACTTATTTGAGAACTAAAATCAGAAAGAACATATCAAGATTAATCAATCACTCACCTATTGGGTTAAAACAAGACTGACGACAATTGAAATGGAGTTCAGATGCTCAAATGGGAACCAAATCCCCTTCTGATGCTGCTACATCATGAAACTGGAGCCTCCTCTGTCCAAAATGACAGAAAATGAGGATACTACCCATTTTAAGTGAAACAAACGAAGTACACATCACAAAAGTCCATATAAATGGCGTTTATATCATTTTATTGTTTATTTTCCATTTAAATTCTGTCGACTTGCTTTCCAGGACCTGTCGACATAACTACATAGTGTGTACCCAGTATATATGATGTGTAGTTGGATTTTCATCATTTCCTTTCCAATATGCCCACACAAATTGTATTCCCTTCATAAACAGACATACTACATGATGTGTTCTTGGGAATACATGGCATGTATCCCATGAATCAGACCGTGTGACAGTATGATTCCTGTACTTGTCTAGTTTTCCCTTATTTTCTCAAAAACAACTCAAAGGAAAAAGAATAAAAGAAAATTGTACCTCAAAGTAAAAATAGGGTAATTACAGGGAAAAAGATCACCCATCCATAAATGAATCATAATAAAGTATAGGGATAAAATAAAATGGAAATAATAACATGGTATGGAAATTTAAAAGGCATACAAAAAAAAGAGAACTTGAATGGAAAAAGAGAAGTTGATAATTCCCTTACCATATAAGAAACACTTGAATACATATCATTATAGAATTACATTATAAAAAACTTCAAATATCATGAGAATATAATAATTAATGATATAATTAGTCAAAGGGATTTATATACACCTTATAGGAAAATAAAGGTTCATAAAATCAAGATATTCCCCACAGAAAGGAGATTGAGATGAAGTCCTCTACCTTGAGTCTGACTTGTCTCATTCATTATTTATCATCCTGAATAATAAAATTAATTTAATTTATACTTGTTTGAGAAAATTTTTAATGTTTTTATTCCTTTTATACCACTTATTACCATGTTATAACAATTACGTAATGATTTAAGTTTATATTGGATGTTTAGTCGATATTCGGTACTTGAGTAAAAAATGAACTTGTTGTGATTACAAATTGTCCATATAGTCATAATTCCATCATCTACAGAATTATATTCATGATTTAAATAACATATAAATATCATATATATATATTTATTTATTTATTTATAATAATATATAATATTTGGAGATAAGAAATGAAATGCACCGTTCACGGAGACAGTATGTCGTACGTACGCATTAACACTACTTTCATTTCTTTATCATATTAAAAGAATGAAAAATAAATGATACATGTGTATATTATAATTATATTATAATATATATGTTATATATGTTACATATATTCATTAAATTCATCCTTTATACATTCCATGTATAGCATGAATGAGTCATATCACTTTGAAGGGGCGGTAGTCCACACTTCCTCAAATGAAATTATCATATTTATACAACATAAAAAGATTTAAGGGATGTTATAAATAAAAATTAAAAAATAATATAGATAATATAAATATCATATATATCATACATAAATAAATTTTCATTATAATGTCCACAATGAGATGTGGTAGGAGAAAATTGAACCATCATCGTTTCGTGTGGCACTAGCTCTCCGTACACAGAAATAGTATGTTATAAATCCATTAGATAGAGGTGTGTGTTAGTGTAGGTAGAAACCTTAGAATAAACACATAATATTATATTTAGGATACTTTTTTATTATAAAATAATGTAATAAATAGAGTTTAGGTGGTTGGAGAATGAAAATAATGGAAAGGATCCTAAGAAAATAAATTACCTCTAAATCGGGTAACTCCTTTTGATCTGAGCCAAAAGGCTTCCTTGAGTTGCCTAATTCCCAAGGTAGAGATTATAAGAGTAAGGAATGGATTTTTGGAGATTATTTGAGTAGAATTTGGATGATCCAAAGGGCTTGAGAGGTGTGAGTGAATGGGTAGAGGTGGTGGCCTTTTATAAGAGGGAGGAGTGGCGCTTTAGGAAAGTCTTGAAATCTTATTTTATTATAAATTTATTTTCAAATTCTAATAGCTACAAGGTGATATATTTCGATCATAATATGATTATGGGTCTAAAACATCTCAAACAATAGGTTTTAGACAAATTTAGGTCACAACATTAACCTTTTCTTTTAGCTTTATCCCTTAGTTAAAAACATTAACTCTTACCATGTCTTTTTGCATTTTCATAATATATGGTTACTATAGTTACTATAAAAGGACAAGAGATCCTAAATTGGATCAGTAATCACATTTGAAACTTTATATAATTCAGTTTTCTAAATTTTTGATTTTTTGGACTCTTATATCAATTAATAAAATAGTATTTGTTTTAAAAACTCATTTATGTAAAATTTGACACTATTTAGAAATTGATTTTTATTAAAATCATAAAAACTTGATTCCTTCGATACAAAATCATTAAATAAAATATAATATGTTATAGTAATATATAAAATTAAGTTATTTCATCAAAATTTTAAAATTACATTTATTTTAATATTTATAAAACAATTTATTTGAATATTTCATTAATAAGGTAATCATTGCATCATCATTGTGTCATAAATAAATTTATTTATTTATGGTCTAAAAATTATAAATAAGATAACATGATGTAGGAAATTTTTTTATATTTCTAATTACTATTTATATTCTAAGGTTTCATTAATATAAACCAAATTAAAATTGTTTTAGTTAGGAGATACATGTTTATGTTATATTTCCCTCTTCTTTAAAATAAATATTATAAAAGGTCATTATCACACCCAAGTGGCTCCATGGGGTCCTAAAATCAACACATGGATGATAATGATTAGATATATATCATAAAATAGGATTATTATGCATTTTAGGGAGGTTTTATAATATTATAATATTATTTTTTACCCTTATTTACCTGATTTACCCTTTTACCATGGTAAATAAAAATAAATACTAGAGTTACTAATCATAATGTCCAAAAAAAAGGTACCTATTTACATAATTTGGAACTTATGATTTCAAATATTCAATCCATTTTTCCAAATTCAAAACACAAAATCAGCAGAAATTAATTTAAAATTATTTTCTGTTGTCAAAAATAGAAAACTGGTTTTTAAGAAGTAAAAACTATCAAAAGATTGACATGTGTTTATATCCAATTTAAAAGTGAAATTACTTAAAATGACCATAATTGGATTAAATTATAAAAATATAATCCAATTACACTTTAAAACCAATTAAAAGGATAACCTAACTATATAAATAAATTATATGAAAAGGCAGTTTTGAATTAAAATGTCGTATTTTTATCTATTCATTAAAATATGGATTTTATCAGAAAAATACCAAAATTTCAACCAAAGTAAATTTTTATGTCCCTATTCTAAATAAGAAGTTTATTTTGTCAAATAAAAAATATAAAAGTGACAAAAAAATAGATTTAAAAAGGGTTCTCCATCAAAAGATGGTAAAACAACCTTTTAAAAAATATTAGAGTATTTTATGCTTAAAAAATGGATTCATTCTTATTTTAAGCCTCTAAAATTTATTGGATAAATATAAAAACATTTAAAAAATATATAAAAACAAAATATTGTTAATTATATTCATTCCCGACAATACAATTGTAACGTCTCGGTTTCGGAAGCCACCCAGAGGCGCCTCGTACCTGGTTGGTCACATGGCCTCAAGCGCATTTCCCCGAATGCTAGAGGCTACCGACTAGCAGTGATGGACTTGGGTGTGATAGTGGGGAAACTATGCCCTCATTGGTAGAGTACATAGCGGATGTAAACAAATACATATAATAGCATAATCAGTAAATATCCAATAATAGTAAATAGTAGAAGACTAGAACAATAAACAACTGGAGCACATATATATATAAAATGATGAATGATACATATGTCTAGGAAAACAGCCAAACAAGTCACGCTATTGGAATACAATAGTGAGAAACCAAAGTGAAAAAGAAAGAAGATAAACTCCTCAGTATCGCAAGCCATATTTTGGTCCCAGGCTCTCCAGCTCTAAAACAAATCAAGTACCTGAAGTAGAAGGGCACTTTACCTTATCTATACTTGCAACAATATAATCTGTTTGGGCCCAAAAGCATATCCCAAACAGGTTGTGAGACTAAATACTATTAGGAAACCACCCGAATATCTATACCTAACAGTCATAGAATATATGGCAGGTAAAAGTACAGAAAGCAGTAAATAGGAAAGTATTCAACAGTAAACAATCCACAGTATCAATATCAAGCAATAGCGTAACAAACAATTAAACCTCAAATAGGTAACCCTCTGGGAAGTACTCATAGCCATCTCATCTGGTCCTACTGAAGAATTACAAGAAACCATCTGGGCAGTGCACTTGGCCTAAACCCTCTGGTTCCGTCAAAATAATTCATAAATACTCTCTGAGGAGGCACTCATAATGAATTCCCCATATAGTATAAGGTAGTCACGGACTCTCTGAGGAAGCTCACTTGGTCAATTTCCCTTATAGCCCTAAGGTCAAGGTCTCTCTGAGGAAGCTCACTACGGCCAATTCCTTTTATAGCCCAGGTCGTTCATAGACTCTTTGAGGAAGCACTCACTATCAATTCCCCTTATAGTCTAAACAGTTCAGGAATAAAATCAAATACTCTCTAAGGATGCCCACTCGGTCAATTCCCCTTATAGTCTAGAGTAGACAAGGACTCTCTGAGGAATCTCGCTCGGTCAATTCCCCTTATAGTCTACTACACCAGGTTCTCACAGCCCTATGTAGGTTAACGATCATAGTAGTGTAATATGGAAAAGTAAACCTACAAAACTAATTATCTAAATAGTCTACAGCATAACAAGCATGTCAGAATACAAACTCTCCATCCTACAACAACAGGCATGGAAAATAGGCAAGGCAGCCAAATAGGCTAAATAGGACCAAATGGTTGTAAACAAAACATTCAAGGGAAATACATCCAAATCATAACAATCAACCCTATTCATTTCCAAATTACCTCTACACAAGCATACAAGCATGGTAGGAAATAAATAGGGGTAAAATGGTAAACACGCAATACCCCGTTCAAGGGTATTGGTGGAATTTGCACATAATACTCAAAGACTTTGAATAGAAAGGCACAAACCACTTACATCAGGGTTAAGAGATCGCTATATGTGAACCTTGAAGCTTGAATCTCCTTAGAATGTTGAAGATCTAAAAAACATCAAAAATGTTCAACCCCTGATATCTCACGAGAGATAAGAAATCACGAAACAAGGCTTAAGGAGAAGAGAGAACTCACCAATGTGATTCCAATTCAACCAACAATGTTCGATTTGGAGGATAGATGGAGGCTTGTGGGTTCATTGAAGATCCATGGTCGTACGGGTTCTCTCGGTCGAACAGGACCTAAAAGAAGATTCTTCTGGCGATTAAACACGACCCTGATGTGTTTAATGAAAAAAAATTAAGTACACAACGTGTACTTTTGAAGTACACACACCTTTTCCATACTCTAATTTAAGTGGCCACTAAGTCACTCCCACACAGCCATGTGTGTGTCTACTACACAGCCAGCACACGGCCTCCTACGGCAAGGAAGTACATGGAATGTACTCATAAAGTACACGATGTGTACTTAGAAAATTTCCAGAATTTTCTTTTTCCTAAAAAACGACCAGAAAAGGAAAAACATACATGAAAAGAAGATCCATATTCTTAAAAAATTTCCCACCTTAAAGAAATTCATCCCCGAATTTCCCTAACGTGGCGTAGAAGAAGAAACCTTGAACAACTCCGGTCACTACGCTTGTACATCAGCCTCCCTCTCCCAAGTCTTGTTTTGTACTCACCCGTGGTTCCATAGAACTCGTACCAGAGGAATAGACCGACCACGAAGAATCTTTGTACTGTGATAACCAATATGGATAGGATGATCCTCAAATGACTCATCCACTTCGAGATCAACCTCTTCGGGTTGAAAGACATGAGACATATCTGAGAAGTAACATCTAATCTGAGAAATGTAGAAGACGTCGCGCATAGCTCGGTACCTATGAGGTAACTGAAACTAATAGGCAACCGACCCAACTCTCCCCAACACCTCAAACGGCCCGACGTACCTTAGTGAAAGCTTACCCTATCTCCTAATCCTCTTCTGTCCCAACCTCGGTGTGACATTCAGGAAAACCTGATCCCTGACCTTGAACTCCAGAGGTCGTCTTCACTTATCAGCATAATACTTCTGTTGAGACTGTGTATTATCCATCCTCTTCTGAATCAACTCTATCTACTCTGTGGTCTCCTGAACAAGGTGAGGTCCCAGTAAGGCTACCTCTCCTACCTCCATCCAACATAAGGGTGATCGGCATGACCTACCGTACAAAGCCTCATAAGGTTCCATTTGAATAGTTTCTTGAAAACTATTGTTGTAGGAAAACTCTACAAGAGGTATATGATTCTCCCAAGAACCTCCAAAATCCAATATGCATGCTCGGAGCATGTCTTCAAGCACCTGAATCATACATTCAGACTGGCCATCTATCTGGGGGTGGTAAGCTGTAATCAAAAGTACATGTGTACCCAAAGCCTTCTAAATCCCCTGCCAGACCCGAGAAGTAAAACACACATCCTTGTCTGAAACAATGGAGTGTGGAACTCCGTGAAGATATACAATCTCAGGGATGTACAACCATCCAAGATCATCAACACTAAAGTTCTCCTTGATCAGAAATAATTGAGCGACCTTTGTGAGTCTGTCAATGACAACTCAAACCGTGTCATTCCCTCGAGGCGACCTCAGAAAACCGGTCACGAAGTCCATCGCAATGTCATTCCAGTTCCACTCGGGAATGGGCAACTGATGTAAAAGCCCTTCTGGTCACTGA
Organism: Viscum album; assembly: GCA_963277665.1. NCBI lineage: Eukaryota > Viridiplantae > Streptophyta > Magnoliopsida > Santalales > Viscaceae > Viscum > Viscum album. The sequence continues at coordinate 1,712,948,447 of OY728143.1, forward strand.
TTCTTCACCTTCACCTGCTGACAAGTGCAACACCTCATGACAAAACCAACAACATCTCTCTTCATACCTGGCCACCAATACTAATAGTGTAGATCACGATACATCTTGGTGATGCCAGGATTAACTTCCCAAAATGAGGATTGAAAATCCTGCATCAGATCCTCATGTATATCTACTAGCACCCATACGCACCCCTGGAAACACAATATCTCATCCTCGCCTGTGGTTCATCCAGGAATAGGGTCCTCTCATGACACACTCTCCCTTAGGACTAGGCCTTTAGAATCTGATAGCTACCTTATTCTAACTCGATCAAGAAGAGTAGAGGTAACCGCTATAGACAATAGAAAAGTCTTCCCCTATCTGTTGTGCACCTCCAAATGCATCTCAAATAACAGATCCATGAGCTTCCACTCACTGATGGCCTCTTGAACTGCCTGTATCTGAGTCCTTCTGCTCAATGCAATAGCCACCGCATTGCCCTTCCCAAACATGTAGTCAATATCAAAGCCAAAGGATTATAGGTACTCAACCCACCTGCGCTATCTCAAATTTATATCACACTGAGTGAAGATGTACTTGATAATTTTTTGGTCAGTGAAAAGCACAAAATTCTCTCCCAGAAGATAATGTCTCCAACAGCGTAGGGAATGAACAATAGTTTCCAACTCCATATCATTTACCGGGTAATTCCTCTCATGTGGCCTCAACTGCCTAGACCTGTACGCAATGACTCCATCTCCCTACATAAGCATAGCTCCCGGCCTAATACATGAAGCATAACAACAAACAGTATAGCTCTTTTCTAGCTCTTTCAAGACTAGTATCAGTGATGAAGTCAACCTCCCTTTAAGCTCTTGAAAGGATGACTCACAAGAATCTGACCATAAGAACTTCACACCCTTCTTAGTTAGACCTATTAGTGGTGCTGCTAAGCATGAAAAGTCCTCTATGAAATGTCTATAGTATCCAGCCATCCCTAGAAAACTCTGCACCTCAAAGACATTCTTCGGCTGCTCCCAGGAAACTAAAACTTTCACTTTCTCTAGGTCTACTGATACTACCACCTCTGAGATAATATGACCCAGGAAGTGAATCTAATCCATCCAAAAGTGGAATTTTGAGATCTTAGCATAAAACTGATGCTCCCTCAGTGTACACAAAATGATCTCAAGATGGTTTACATAGTCATGTCGAGTGTGAGAGTACACCAAGATATCGTCTAAGAAAATAACCACGAAGGAATCCAAGTATGGATGGAACACTCAGTTCATTAGTGCCATAAAAACTACAGGTGCATTCATGAGACCAAACGGCATAACCATATACTCATATAGACCATACCTACACCGGAAGGCTGTAAGAGGTATATCAGATGGTCTAATGCGCAATTGATGATAACTAGACCTCAGGTAAATCTTCGAGAACACACAGGCTCCTCAAAGCTGATCAAAGAGATCATCAATCCTCGGCAAGGGATATCAGTTCTTGACCATCAACAGGTTCAGCTTCTGATAATCCATACAAAGCCTAAGGGTTTCATCTTCCTTCTTTGCAAACAGGACAGGTGAACCCCAAGGAGAAGTACTGGGTCGGATGAAACCCTTGGCCTGAAACTCCTCCAACTATTTCATGAGCTCCTACAAATCTGGTGTAGCCATCATATAAAGGGGAATGGACATCGGTGCTTCTCCTAGCACAAGCTCAATAGAAAATTCTACCTCACGCTCCAGAGGAAAACCAGAAAAGTAATCTGGAAAGACATCTATGAAACGATCCACCACTGGAGGAAAGTTTAACTGTGGAGTCCCCTGGTCATCCAGATATAGTCTAGCAATCTGGGCTGTAACTCCTCCCAAACCATGATGCTCTGGACCCACTCTGCTCGCCTGGACATCCCATTCGCCCCTGTGAATAAAGGATCCACCCTCTGGTGATACAAAACTCACCCTATGGAGATAACAATCAACAATTTCCTGGAATGGTACTAGACAGTCTATTCCAATAATAACATCATAGCATGTCATATCCAAGACATAGAGGTCCCATAGGAAGTGACATCTACCAACCTCTAGTGGTAACTCCTTGCACTGACATAAACTAGTCATTCTAGTCCCCAACGGTGTGTCTAGAGTCAAGATATCGGCAGAGGAAAAGATACAGAGCCCAAGGCTCTCCAAAACAGCAACAGATATAAATCTATTGGAAGCCCCTGTGTCGAAAAGAGATGAAGAAAAACTGAGGCTACTAAGATCATACATCGAACTGTAGAAGGTCTGCGATCCTGATCCTGCTGGGTCTGCTCCACTACAAAAGTTTGGCCTATGTCGCGGCCCTGTGACCCTGCCTGATCTCTTTGAACTGATCCACCCTGTTGTCGCTGAAGAACCGATAACTGAATACCACGGCCACGACCTCTACCTCAGCCCAAAATGCTGGAAGAACTCTAGTTTCCAGACTGGTGGGAAACTGGTGGCACTTCTCCTGAATGAGGAGTCATAGAAGAACCCCTGTCACCAGCTGATGGTGAGAAGAACTTACAAAAGCGCTAAAGGTGACCCATCTTGCCGCAATATTGTCACTCCACTGGGTCTCTCGGGCAATGTAGCCTCATATTCCCACTCCTCCCATACTGGTAGCACACCACCTAGATATCAGAAGATGCATCCTACCTACTCTGATCTCCTTGTGAAGTCTCCCTACAACACTATATGTTATCAGCTGGCAGAGCACTAACTCTATATGTCGAACCGCCCTGGCTCACATCTCCAGAATCCCTCAGATTATTCCATGTGATCAGTTCTTGGTTGACGACCGAAGATATCAAATTCAAGCAGATGATATTCACCTGAGATCGGATATCGTGCCTCAGACCATCCTCAAACTTTCATGCAAGAAACAACTCATCACCTCCTAGAATATGCGTGAAACTCTGCAGCTATTTGAAGCGATAGGAATACTCCATAATCGAAAGAGTACCCTACTCCAGACTCATGAACTCTTGGGATCGATTGGCCCTCAGGGTCTCCGAATAGAATTAATCATAAAACATGCGTTGAAACTCATCCCAAGCCATATTCTACTGGAGAACTTCCTTTGAGATCATATCCCACCACCTCTTGGAGGAGTCTCAGATCATGTAGGTATATAGCTTCACCCTCTTCTATGGAGGTATCTCCTGATACTTGAAAATAATCAGTGTGGCCTCTAACCATGACTCTACAGCCTGAGCTCCTCCATCCCCTGAGAAAGTAGAAGGATTCTACTGCTAGAAGAACTGCGTCAAATCATCCATCGAGGGGGCAGGAGGTGGCGCTTCCTAAAAGGTCTATATCATCCTCAGAAAGCTCTCCCTGAACTCTGCATCTGCATCTATGTCAGGTAAAATGGCTGGTTCCAAGGATGTCACAACGGGAGGATTTGCAGGTAGTCCATGGTCAGCCATGTCCAGTGTCTGATCACCATCTAGCAACTGTCGCACAACCAGAGGACGTCTCAGTGGCATGACTCTACAAGTTTAAGCACACACCTTAGATCAATATTATCAAGGACTGAAAAAAAAAGAGTATAAGAATGGAACAGGAGAAATAAAGCATTCAATTTTATAAAACATGACTACATGGTGTGTACAATTCCTACATGGTGTGTTCCCTGAAGCCATTTACATGGGCATGTACTCCTGCCTATACTGGTCATGTAACACCTCGGACACACAGAGTGTTTTCTTAACACATGGCGTGTACTTGAATCCTCTTCCCCTTCCTGAGTCCTTCTACATGGTTAAGCCACACGGATCTCCTAAGACAAGACTACATGGCGTGTTCAAGATAGAAACGGCGTGTACTAGAGAAGCTTCCCCTGGCCCATGTTGTTAGTGAAATGGCTCACACTACATGGAATGTTCCAGACAGACATGGAGCGTATGAGAAAGGATGAAACCAACCTGTGTTGTTTGTGACAAGGCCAGGTACCTGGGTCAGACTACATGGTGTGTTCATCGCGGACACGACGTGTATAGATTAAGGTCTTATCAATCCGTGTTGTTGGTTAAACGGGTGGACATTGGGTCAACACTAAATGGCGTGTTCCTACCAGACTTTCCTCATCCTGTGTCTCTACCCACATGGCCTACGACACAGTCAGAAACTACACAACATGTACATAAAGTACACAACATGTACTTAAGAAAAATAGTTTCTTCTTGAATATAAGAACACATGGAGTGTACTTAACAATACACGGTGTGTATTCTGGGTTTTCCAAATAGTAAGCCTCATAAACTACTTCGAAAGCCATAAAACACTGAAACAAACACTGAAAGTGCCAAATTCCGATCTACGAGGGCCCATACTCCCCACTAATCAAAGTTCGACATCTTATACATGTTATAACAAGGAAACCATATAAATGATCCACCAAATTCCAGTCCATGAGGTCCCATAACACCTAAAGAACCAAAGTTTGGCATCCATTCAAGAAAAACCTTACACAAAACAATACCCTATCAAACAGAAGGTATTTTATTAAAGAAACTATCACATTAACATGCATATTTTACACAACATCTATTAGAACAACATGCAATTCACTAATTCATCCTAGATGGGATGGAAAAAAATGAATGACATTTTATTTATAACAATTGCCTATATGATGCATGAGATGGTATACCCTCATCTCATCGGGTTGCAATAGAAATAGAACCTCAATAACATCAACAGTAATGGTACAATTCATGTGAATCAATCAAGGTGAAATAAAATCAACTATAATAATTGAAAAACTAGAAAAATTGCAATTAAATGAGGTAGATTGGATTTTCCCTGTACATGGGTTAGCTACTCTCTGGCACAACTTATTACCAAGTACCTATTCCGTCCTATCCCTAGCTAAAGGCTCTAAATAGTAAATCAAGGGAAAAAATCCTTTTGATACTACTTTGTAACATCCTGGTTTCGAAAGCCACCCAGAGGCACCCCGTACCTGGTTGGTCACATGCCCTCAAGCACATTTCCATGAATTCCAGAGGCTGCCGACTAGCAGCGAGGGCCTTGGGTGTGATAGTGGGGAAACTATTCCCTCGTTGGCAGAGTACACAATAGAAGTAAACAAATACATACAATAGCAGAAGTAGTAAATATCCAACAACAGTAAATAGTGTAATACTATAACAATGAACAACTAGAGCACACATATATATAAAATGATGCATGATACATATGTCTAGGAAAATAGCCAAACAAGTCACACTGCTGGAATACAACTGTGCTAAACCAAAGTGCAAAATAAATCAGATAAACTTGTCAGCATCACAAGCCATAGCTTGGTCCCATTCTCTCTAGTTCCACATCAAATCAAGTACCTAAAGTAGAAGGGTGTTTTCCCTTATCTATACCTGCAACAATATAATCTGTTTGGGCCCAAAAGCATGGCCCAAACAGGGTGTGAGACTAAATCCTAGTAGGCAACCACCTGAAGATCTGTACCTAACAGTCAGTGAATATATGGAAGGTAAAAGTTCAGAAAGTAGTAAATAGGAAATTACTCAATAGTAAACAATCCAAAATATCAATATCAAACAACAACATAACAAACAACTAAACCTCAAACAGGTAACCCTCTAGGAAGTACTCACATCCATCCCCTATGGTCCTACCAAAGAAGTACAAGAAACCCTCTGGGTAGTGAACTTAGCCTAACCCCTCTGTTTCTGTCATAATAATTCATAAAGACTCTCTAAGGAAGCACTCACAGTAAATTACCCTTATAGTCAAAGGTAGTCAGGGACTCTCTGAGGAAGCTCACTCGGTCAATTCCCCTTATAGACATAAGGTCAAGGACTCTCTGAGGAATCTCACTCGGTTAATTATTCTTATAGCCCATGTCGTTCATAGACTCTCTGAGGAAACACTCACCATCAATTCTCCTTATATTCTAAATAGTTTGTAAATAAAATCAAAGACTCTCTGAGAAAGATCACTCAGTCAATTCTCCTTATAGTCTAAAGCAGACAAGGACTCTCTGAGGAAGCTCACTCGGTCAATTCCCCTTATAGTCTACTACACCAAGTTCTCACAGCCCTATGTAGGTCAACAAGGATAGAAATGTAATATGGCCAAGTAAACCTATAGAACAACTTGGCTAAATAGTCTACAACATAACAAGCATGTTAGAATACAAACTCTCCATCCTACAACAACAGGCATGGAAAACTTGCAAGGCAGCCAAACTGGCTAAACATGACCAAATGGTCGTAAACAGAACATGCAAGGACAATAAATCCAAAGCATAGAAATCACCGCTATTCATATCCAAATTACCTCTACACAATCATACAATCATGGCATGAAATCAACAGGGGTAAAACGGTAAACACGCAATACCTCGTTCAAGGGTATTGGTGGAATTTGTACATAATACTCAAAGACTTTCAATGGAAAGGCACAAACCACCTACCTCGGGGTTAGGATATCACTATATGTGAACCTTGAAGCTTGAATCTCTTTAGAACGTTAAAGATCTATAATAATGCCTAAAATTTTCAACCCACAATATCTCACGAGAGAAGAGAAATCATGAAACAAGGCTCAAACAGAAGAGAGAACTCACCGATATGATTCCAATGCAACCAACAATGTTCGATTCGGAGGATGGATAGAGGCTCAAGGGTTCGTCAGAGATCTATGATCGTACATGTTCTCTCGGTCGAACGAGACCTAAAAGAAGAGTCTTCTGGTGATTAGACGTGACCCCGGTGCATTTAATGAAAAAAAGTACACTGCGTGTAATTTTAAAGTACATGACATGTACTCGCCTTTTCCGTACTCCACATTAAGTGGCCTCCAAGTCCCTCCCACACAGCTGTGTGTGTGGCTAAGACACGGCCAACACACGGCCTCATGCGGCAAGGAAGTACATGGCGTGTACTTAGAAAATTTCCCAAATTTCCTTTTTCCTCAAAAATGACCAGAAAAGGAAAAACATACCTGAAAAGAAGATCTGGGTTTTTACAACAATGGTTAGGAATTAAATACCATTTTAAATAATATTATTGTTGAATTATTTTTTGGTATAACTCAATATTGTGTGCAATATAAGATTTCTTAGAAACCTGTCGTTCCCTGTTGAGTATGTTTTCAGAAAAAAAAAGTCACCTTTAACACAAAATAAATATCTTATTCATAAATATTAATATATATGAAAATGTATTATTATATAAATATCTAGGATGTTACATCTTTCCCCCCTTTTGGAAATTGTGTCCTCACAATTTTAAAATTGTTCTCGGTAACTTCATTGAAAATCCCACATCGTAAAAAGGGTAAAAAAACTACCACTTTAAAATAATGAAAAATAAGTACAAAGGTCACCCTAGATAACACATACTAGGACTCCATGTAGGAAAACATAGATATAGATGAAAAACTAATCATCTTGTTTTGATAGAGAGTGATAGAAAACATGATTAGGATAAAGTTAACAATCAGAAAACCACAAACATTTGATGGGTTAAATAGTCTTTGATTTCCTAATAGGAAAATTAAATGGATTTTTTTTTGTTTTAGTATCCCTTTAATAGATTTGAGGAGTTTTATTACTACCTAGACTGATATCATAAGAAAATATACTTACTTGAAAATTAGAGTTTCATACTTTATTGAATTTCCACCACACACTCATTTTTTCTCCAAACGATGAGTATTCTGGGTAAGTTAACTTCTATAGAATCAAATAATCCACAAAAGATTAACTATCTTTTTCTCCTATCTTTAAACATTAAACATAATAAAAATGTTAGTTTGTGATATGATAATTCCCAAATAGAATAAACCTTATATGATGAAAAACTATGTCAATCTCCAAAATTAAACAAAAAATACCCAAAGTTCAACAAATACCATTCAACAAAAAATTATCCTTAAAATTTCTCAAAATAATACAAAATAACATTTAAATACATGATTCAGGAGGATTTGATCACATAATCTTACAAGATAAATTTTAACATTTATCTCCAAATAACATAAACCACTCTTAAGGTCCCATACCAAAAAGTAATTAACCTAATCACATATTCTCCAAGATAGGATAATCTTTTCCCATAAGTCCAAAATTAAATAATTCAACATTAAATCCTCAAATAAAACTCTATATTATTCAATTTACCTATATCATATAACATCCCCAAAATAGTGAACATATTCGAAAATAACACTTATCACTTAATCCCAAAATCATTTTCCCATCCCATGGTTATCTATTTCATAAAATATATATTTATAGAGTCAACTTATTCTTATTTCATAAAATTTTTTAACTAAAAAGAAGGAAGTTATACTAATTGTTAACTTGACGTATGTCAGTGGTAGGTGATACATCCCAATCACACTTTAGTTGTGGGTTCGATTCTCGTAGCTTTGTCCGACAGGGCAGGTTGTCACACGATCTGCGTGTTATCCTTTTTCAAAAACTATATAATTTTATAAAATTACAAAAAATAAGATAAAATACTCAAAAATAACTATATCATATTTTAACCTCAAAGTTTATCTCATACCTAGCATTTTGCATCCCAAAAATTAATAACTCATAATTTCCTCAAAGGTGAATGTCTTCAAAAATACCATTAGTCACCTTAATATTTATGATCATAAATCCTCAAAAGGGGTTTCTAAGACATTGAACTTATGGTCTACCTTATAATTATAAACCCATGATGATATCCCTAACCCTTAATAAAACAACCTAATCTCCAAATTTTTCTAAAACTTGTTCTGATACCAACTATAAGGACCCAGCCTTAAACATAACTTGTTCTAGTGACTTTTGACTGGAATTTATTTTCATTCGTTCCCAAATATCTTTTAGGTCTAGAGTTTTAGAGAATTACAAAAAAAAATCTTACCTAAAATTTCAATATAAAAAATTAGATAAGTCTACATTCCATCCAATTTTTCATAAAACAAAAACTATTATAATGAAACATGATTTCTTTTCAAGACAAATCTTCAAATACTTTCATCATAGCATTTTCTTTGTCATTACCAATCCTAAGACCTATGAAAAACAATTAAAAACATGGGATGAGAAAAAATATCATTAAAAGAAAACAAGGGAAATGGTTTACATGTGATCTTGAGAGATATAAATAATAACATGAGTAATTTCATGAAGGCGTGAGAAAGAGGAATATCATAACAATAAGAACATGGATCATAACTTGAAAATGTGGTTAAAAATATTAATTTATACATTTATAAGCATATCACCAAGGTCCATACACAAGGTGTCATATCACCAAGGTCTATCCACAAGTTTTCATAAAAATTACCAAGATTATTCACCAAGGTATCATAAAAATTACCAAGGTTATTCACCAAGGTATCGTAATAATTACCAAGGTTATACACCAAGTTATCGTAAAACTTGGAATATCTAGAGATTAATTTATTTACCCAATGAATTTGAGTGATATCAGGGTAAACCCTTAATATTTATTTATTTTCTTGTTATCCACATAGATCATAATAATAAATTTCATAAATAAACCAAAGAGTATAAAATAAATGGGTTTTATATCAAAATCGTGATGTTTTAAATAATGCTTAAAAACATGATCATTATGTCTTTTATAACCCACAAAAAGGGAATTAGGGTTTTAGGTATTTCAATTATAGAATCAAATAAATATTTTTTATTTATTGATGAATATCCCAGGAAATGAAATAGTTTTGGGTATTTATATAGATAAATAAAATAATTTCTTGAGAAAAATAAAGATATTTTGAGACGAAAATTCTACAGCAAAACGGTTATGAAACATGGTTTTAGAAAAAATTAAAAAGAGATGGGAGAAAGTTATCCAATAAACAAATGACTCAAAATACAGTATAGTTACATAATAAAATGTAAATAAGAACATGGTATGTAAACTTGAAAGGCATACCACATAAAAGTGAACTTGAATGGAAAAAAGAGAAGTTTAAGCTTCCCTTACAACATAAGAAACACTTGAATACATATCATTAATAAATTAAATTATAAAAAACTTTAAATAAAATTAACATATACTAAATAATGATATAACGAGTCAAAGGTATGTATATACACCTTACAGGAAAATAAAGGTTCATAACATCAAGATATGCCCCAAAGAAAGGAGATTGAGACGAAGTCCCTTACCTTGAGTCTGAATTGTCTCGTTTGTTTTTTTTTTCTTCATGAATAATAAACTTAAGTTAATTTATACTTGTTTCATAAATTTTTACATATTTTTTAATCATTTTATACCATTTATTACCATGTTATAATAATTACTTAATGATTTATGTTCATATCGGATGTTTAGTTGATATTCAGTACTTGAGGAAAAAATGAACTTGTTATGATTACAAATTGTACATATGGTCATAATTCCATCATCTAAATAAATATATTCATGATTTAAATAACATATAAATATAATATATATATATTTATATTTATAATAATCCATAATATTTGGATATAAGAAATGAAATGCACCATTCATGGAGATGGTAGGTCGTACGTATGCATGAACTCTACTTTCATTTCTTTATCATATTAAAAGAATGAAAAATAATTGATAAATATGTATATTATAATTGAATTATACTATAAATGTTATATATGTTACATAGATTCATTAAATATAACCTTTATACATTCCATGTATAGAATGAAAAAGTCATATCACTTTGAGGGGGCGGTAGTCCACACTTCCTCAAATGAAATTATCATATTTATACAACATTAAAAGCATAAAGGTTTGTTGTAAATGAAGATTAAAGAAGCATAGAGATAATAAAAATATAATTTATATCATACATATCATACATAAATATAGTTCCATCATAATTTTCACTATGAGAGGTGGTAGGAGAAAATTGAACAATCGTCGTTTCGTGAGACAGTAGTTCATCGTACATTGAAATAGTATGTTCTAAATCCATTAGATGGAGGTGTGTGTAAGTTCAGGTAGACACCATAGCATAAAAACAACCAAGTATATTAAATAATTTTTTTTTATAAAATAATGTAATAAAGAGATGTTAGGGGGTTGGAGAAGGAAAATAAAGCAAAGGACCTTGAGAAAAGATGTCACCTCTAAATCAGGTAACTCCTTTTGATTTGAGCCAAAAGGATTCCCTGAGTTGCCTACTTCCCATGGTAAGGATTATAGTAGGAATTTAGGGATTTTTGGAGATTATTTGATCATAATTTCGATGAATTAAATGTCTTGATATGTGTGAGTAAGTGGGTAGAGTTGGTGTCCTTTTATAAGAGGGAGGAGGGGCACTTTAGGAAAGTCTTGAAATATTATTTTATTACAAATTTATTTTCGAATTATAATAGATTAAAGGTGATATATTTTGATAGTAAGATTAGGATGGGTCTAAATCCTATCAACCAATAGGTTTTAGAAAAGTTTAGGTCAGAAAATTAACCTTATCATTTAGCTTTAACCATTAGTTAAAAACATTAACTCTTACCATGCCTTCTTGCATTTTCACAATATATGGTTACTATAAAATTTTGAGAGAACCACAAGTGGATCATTAATGACATTTTTAACATTATTTAAGTCATTTTTCCAAATCTTGTATTTTTAGGACTATTATATCATTTAATAAAATAGTATTTATTTTAAAAACTCATTTATGTCAATTTTGACACTATTTAGAAATTGATTTTTGTTAAAGTCATAACAACAAGATTCCTTCAAACAAAAAGAATTAACTCAAATATAATATGTCATATTAATCCATAAAATAATTTTATGGTACCAAAATGTTCAAATTAAATTTATTTTAATATTTATAATATCATTTATTTTAATATTTCATTAATAAGGTAATCATTGCATCATCATTGTGTTATAAATAAATTTATTTATTTAATGTATAAAAATTATAAATAAAATACCATGATGTAGTAAATATTTTTATCTTTATAATTACTATTTATAGTCTAAGATATCATTTATATAAACCAAATTAAAAAATATTTAGTTATGAGATACATGTTTGTGTTATAATTCCCTTTTACTTAACATAAATATTATAAAAGGTCATTATCACACACAAGTGGCTCCATGAGTTCCTAAAATCAAGCCAAGGATTCTCATGGTCAGAAATATCTCATCCAATAGGATTATAACATGTTTTTGGGGATTTTTATATTATTATAATATTATTTTTTATCCTTATTTACCTAATATACCCTTTAACCGTGGTAAATAAAAATAATTACTAAAGTTACTATTCATAATTTCAAAAAATAAAAGGTACTTATTTACATAATTTGGACCTTATAATTTAAAATATGGAATCCATTTTTTCAAATTCAAAACACATAATTGGTATAAATTAATTTAAAATCAATTCGCATTTTCAAAACTCGAAAGTAGGTTTTTAAGAAGTAAAAACTATCAAAAGATTAACATGTATTTATGTCCAATTTAAAAGTTAAATTACTTAAAATGACTAAAATTAGATTAAATTATAAAAACATAATCCAATTACACTTTAAAACTAATTAAAAGGACAATCTAACTATATAAATAAATTAGATGAAAATGTAGCTTTAAATTAAAATGAAGTATTTTTCACTATTCATTAAATTATGGATTATATCAGAAAAATAACCCAAATTTCAACCAAAGTCAATTTTGATGTCCCGCATCTAAAGAATAAGTTTATTTTTTCAAATAGAACATATAAAAGTGAAAAAAAAACTATATTTAAAAAGGTTTCTCTATTAAAATATGGTAAAATGATATTTTAAAAAATATTAGAATATTTTATGCTTAAAAATGGATTCATTATTATTTTAAGCCTCTAAAAATTATTGGATAAATGTAAAAACATTTAAAAAAATGTAAAATCATAATATAGTTAATTTTTTTCATCCTGAAAAAATTAAACAGTTAGGTGTTAACTACTATTTAAAATAATATTATTGTTTTATTATTTTTTGGTATAACTCAATGTTGTGTGCAACGTAATATTTTAAAGAAACTCGTTGTTGCGTGTCGAGTAAGATTTCAGGAAAAGTGTCTCATTTAACATAAAATTAATATCTTATTCATAAATTTTAATAGATACAAAAATTTATTATTCTATAAATACCTAGAATGTTACCTACACAATTTATAGAACATAACCAAGAATCAATGGAAGCATATCAAAATCACCAAATATTGTTTAAGCATGGAACCACCTACCTCAAGTGTAGAAACTTCTAGAAATAAATATTAATCGCAACCACACCTTAATAGAACCATATAAAGGAAAGATTGAATCACAAACATCAATATTGGACCCTAAAGAAAAAGATCCAACCCTAAATATGTCACACAACCTGCTGAACATACGAAACCCCAAGAAGAGAGAAGAGAAACCCAATAGAAGAAAGGAAATCAAGGAGAAATGTAACTTAGATTAAGAATATTGAAAAATCCCCACCAAAATAAATTAAAAAATGGAAGTACAAGGGATCCAAGGGAGTATGGATAGGCACCTAGTGTGAAGAATCCAAATTGGGGAGGAATAAGGGTATTAGGGTTAAAAATAAGGGGAAGAAAAAAGATAAAACCCAATTTTTAATAACCTGGACAAGTCACATGGTTTTACCACATGGTTCACCACACTGTATGGAAACTGTTCTCCCATTACTATCCAATAAAGACATGTTCCCTGGTTATCCCATGCAGTTTACAAACCATGCACTAATCTTGTGGTTAGCCAGTATCCAAAAATGTCAAATGGTCACATGGTTTACTAGGCAAGGAGCAAGATTTTCCAAATCATGTACAGGCTGTGTGCCACCTATTCTATAGACTAAAAATTTCATTTTCACCAAAAACTCTTGGTAAGACTAAGGAGTGAATGAATGATCAAATTAAATAGAATAAATACTGAAAAATGAATAATGAGGTGTGACATCTCTAGTTCAATGAATACTCCTTCCTTTGATATGATGTGACTAAAAAAGTGAACCTTATTGATTCAAAAGTAGAATTTGTTGAGATTAGCATATAACTAGTGCTATTTAAATGTATTCATCATAATCTCAAGATTTTTGTCATGGTTATGTAGAGTACTAGAATACACCAAGATATAATCCATGAATACTACCACAAATGAATCAATATATAGGTGGAAATCCTAATTCATTATAGGCATAAAGATAGAGGGTGTATTCATGAGACTTAATGAAATAACCAAATACTCATACAAGCCTTATATACTATGAAATTTCATATATGGTATGCCAAATGATCTCACATTCTCCTGATGGTATCCCAACCTCAAATCCATTTCATAGAAATTTGTTGCTCATTGGATCTGGTCAAATAGTTCATATATACAATTTAGTGGATACAAGTTCTTAACCATAAGTTGGTTCAACAGGAAATAATACACACAAAGACTAAGGGTTCTATCTGCCTTCTTGGTGAATAACATAGGTGAATTCCATGGTGAAGTAATGCGTCATATTATAACCTTAGCTTCCAAATCCTTAAACTGCTTCTTGAGTTCCTGGAGCTCAGTAGGTTCCATCCTATAAGGTGCAATGGACAGTGGTGTCACTATTGGAACTAGATCTATGGTAAACTACACCTCTCCTATAGAAGGTGACCTAGAGAAGTTGTTAATAAATATTTCATTGAAATGATCCACAATAATAGGTAATTTCAGATGTTTTGTTCCCTAGACCCTCATAAAGATACTAGCCATCTGGTCTCTCACTCGACCCAAAACATGATGCTCAGGTCTAGCTCAACTCACCTAGACATCTCATTCACCCTGATGAATGTAGTTACCAACCTCGAGTAATTTGAAGGGAACCCTCCTGAAATAGTGATCAACGTGAGCATGACACAACAGTAAATGGTCTATTTTGTGACACTAAAACTAGTTATCTCAAGTAAAAAGAGGCTCCATAAGAATCGGTACCCACCTATCACAAGGGAAACCATTTTCACTAGCATAAACACTCTGATCAAAACCCCAAAAGTGTGTCAAGAGTCATCACACCACATAATTACTCTATTTCTAGGCCCATACGTTCCATAATTTTTACATATATAAAACAGTGTGAAGCACCGGTGTCAAATAAGACAGTTACTAAAGAGGAGGCTATTATAAGAGTACCTATAACTATAGAAGGCCTAGTCCTCTGCACCTCAAGAGTAGGTTTCACTATATATATTTTTCCAGATCCATATCCCTAAGATACAACCTGGATACCCGAAGAAGGTCCACTCTACTGGCGCTAAATTTCTTGAGATTGGCTCCCTCAGTCATGACCACCTTCTTAGACTGAATGGCAAGTAGTACTCCAGCTTCCCACCTGGAAAGGTGCTACTGATACTATTACTAAACTCAGGGTTGATACAGGTCATATCCCACTAGGAAAATATAGAAAGGTCCTACAAAACCTCTGAAGATGCCTCAACCTTCCATAACTTTGGCATTCAATGAGATCTATGGGACATTGTGGCTTCTTAGGCCCAATATTTCTTCACTAGTGTCACACTACATAACTATCAGTAGATGTCATCTGGCTACTGATACCCCTATATTCATACATGAAGAAACAATTATTTCCACTTAAAGAATTACTTCCTTGTCTCAACATGGAACCATCATGGCCTACAGTGTCAGTTTCTTTAAATTTTTTCTTGGTGATGAGGTCTTAATTCACTTTCATAGAAACTATGGTCAATCGAAACACATTCACCTGAGATCAGATGACATATATTAGCCCATCCTTGAATTTCCTCCCTATCATCAACTCGTCATCAATAAGGGTTGGTACAAAGCACTGGATCTTGGTGAAATGTGAAAATTACTCCATCACAGACATAGAACCTTACTTTAGTTGCATAGACTCCCTAGCATGGTCCACTCTCAATATCTGAGGGAAGAAGTAATTATTAAAGGCTATCTGGAATTCCGTACAGTCCATACCCTAGGGATGACGTTCCTAGGTAATCACATCCCACCAAAGTTTTATAGAATTGTGAAGTAGATAATTCATAATATTCACCCAAATCTCCAAAGATATCTCCAAATACTCAAATATGGATAACATGGCCTCTAACCATGAATCAGTAGTTAGGGAGCCACCATCCCCTGAGAAGGTAGGCAAATTATGCTCCTGGAATTCTTGTGTCAAATCTTCCATAGTAGTATAAGGTCACAGGGGCCCTTTCATAAACTATATAATCCTTGGGAATCTCTCTCAGAACTAAGCATCAATGCCTATATTAGGAACAACAGGTGGTGCCTCAAGTGGAACTACTGGAGGTAATTCTAGTGGATAATGGACCACCACCTCTAGAACATGATCATCACAACCTTCCTAGAACATGACTCAAGGAATTCATGTTGTAATATTTCTATAATTTAAAAATTCATTCCACAGACAAGATTCAACAATAGATAGGATCAAATATAATAGAAAAGGACATGTATATATCCTTACTATAAATGAGTCACACCTCTACACCTACTTCTAAAGCTAAGCCTAGGTGATAAGAACGATACATACGTAACAAGAGACACAACCTACTTCTCATTACTAAGGTCAAGTGGGGGCCAAGGTTTCACATCACACAGTAGAGGTCTCTATAAATGGTGTATCAATTTCAAGGTATATAGGAAAATACCCTTCACTTTTCAATTAGAATACCCATTTAATGGTAAATATTTCATTTAAAATTTTAACTCCATTAAATTTTGTACTCATCTATATATTTATAGATATTACAGTCTAGTTATAAGAGTCATAATTTCTAATTTATAAATGATTGTACTCTTTATAAATTGTAATTGACATATCTTGTAACTCTGACCTAAACCTTACATCTAGTATCAAGATGTAACATGTCATATAGAATGATTTGATTTGATGAATTACCATTCCCAATTTATATAAGTAAATTATTTATAAATTAAAATTATCACTCATGAAATAAAATCAACTAATGTTTTAGCCCATGGAACCAGTTGTCCATGCTTCAAATATAGTATAATTGGTAAATTAGCATTTCATCATCAAACTATATGGAAAAACACCAATTAGGTTTATGTAAACACCTTAATTAATCCAATTATTTTATCCCTAGAAGAAACATTATCCAATTTCGATATATAATAGTCAAGTCACTTATAATAATCACAGGTAATACAAGAAATGAAAATAACAAGATACACCAACATGGAATGAAATAATTCATGACATGTGAATCCCAAGGTGCCTGTAATGATGCAGGAGATGACACGTCCTTTTCATACTGGGATAAGGAAGGAAAGTAAATCCATAATAATAATATCAATAATAATAATTCCAAAAAACATGTGCATCACCCAATAATGAAATCATGACAACTGTAACAGGCACAAACCAAAACAACAACATCCCAACCCGAGTAATTTGGATTTCCCCTGTATTTGGGTTAGATTCTCTCAGGAACGTGCTTGTTACCAAACTCCAATACATTACTAGTCTATTTTATAATACCCAAACAATAATAAAAAAGGAAAATAAGGACCTATAAAACCACTTTGTAGAATATCATACCTGGTTCACTCAAAATTAACCAAACCCAGTATTCCACATGGCTTCAAGAGCACCTCCCCATATGCCAGAGGCTGGAAACTAGCAGCAAGGGTTTATTTTATTTTAGGGGAGACCCTATTCCCTCTGGTCAGAATGTAGAACATTAGAATATAGTAATTATAAAAAATGGAAACTATAATAAATAACTAGCAGTGAAATAATAAATCATCCAGATAAAATAAATAGGTTGGAACAAAATCAATATCATGTACAAAATGATTTTCATGTCATGAGATATACAAAAGGGGAATAGGGAGTATTCAATGCATTATGATATAAAAAAACAAAAAAGGAAAAAAAATTATCCCCACTATAATCATAAGGAAATACTCAGTTATCTTCTCTCGTACTCAAGCCTAAGTAGACAATCAAGCATCCACAACTTGACACTTCCCTTTGTCCCTATCTCCATCCATAAGATCTGTTCGGGTACTAACCGGAGGCCCGAATAGGGTGTGAGTTATAGTCATTTGGTCACCACCAATGGTGTCTATTAAAATTCACCCGATTTATATAAAATGAGTAGTGTGTATATATAATAATTTAAGAAAAATATAAAATGTAAATGAGTCATCTCTAGTTCCTAAAGGACACCGAGATGACACTACCTGCTTTGGCCTATACTAGGATATCTCTAAATATGTATCTGTAATTATATGTATATGTATCTATATATATAGTCATGTATAATGACTTTTATATCTATATGTATAGATAAAACTACTAGCCAGGACCCAAGGTGTAACTCAGGAGTCCAAGGATAGTAGTATGAGTCTTATAAAATATCAAGGGACACCATGTCTAGAATCTGTGAATCATATTGGTCTCCATTCATGTGTATCACTATATTAGACGCCATTAATTATTACCACCTTTAATTAGGCAATTCCATGCCCAGATATCAAATTTCATTTGGGACTCAATGCTTGTATATCATATTTCAATTGGGACTCCATGCCTATTTATCATGTTTACATGGGACTCCATACTCATATATCACATTTAATTGTGTATTCCATGCCCGTATATCATATGCATATGGGATTCCATGCATGTTTATCACATCTAGATGGGATTCCATGCCCATATATCACATTTCATTAGGGATTAAATTCATTTATATCACACACATATGGGATTCCATGCCAGATTATCACATTTACATAGAGAATCCATGCCCGTAATTTACATTTAATTATGGATGTCATACCCATAATTCACATATAATTAGGGAATTCATGCCCGTTTATCACATTTAATTATAATGTTCAGTCATTATTTAATAAAACGAAAATGATATACTATAATTCTCCTAACATACCATTTAACTAAGGGACATAACCTTTATTTATATAGAGGTCATGTGAAGTGATTGTACCACTCACTTTGTATTTAATTACTTTGATTCATTAAATTGGGTGGAAATGGTTTCACCACTCACTTTTCATTTATTTACTATGATCCATTCAATTGGGTTGGAATTAACACAACATGGATGGGGGTTTCCTCATATAAAAATTTAACAATTAAAGGAAATCACATGAGCACACCCTAAGGGTTAGAACTTATCGAGGTGGGGAACCTTCAACCATAAATGAGGGTACATAGGGAATTTCTTGTTGGAGTTGGTGACCTAGAAACCAATTTATTTAAAAATTATGATAAAATTATATTCATTGGATTAATATTAATAAACTCTTTATCACATCATGATTGTTCTTCTATGTTACATAGTTTGTGATAATGTCCTAAGAATAACTGCCGCACTAAAAGGTCATAGCGGATCCCTACTATGATGAGAACCTAGAAGTACCATGACACTATTCTTGAATATATGTTCTATAGCCGGATGATATCATTTGAAAAGACACAAATTATATAGGATGTCAGGGGTGGGGTCTCATGAAATTTTGAGTCACCTTCTCATGGTGTGTTCCCTTGGTAATATCCAAGAGGATATTATGAGAACAAGACCCTCAGTAGGAAATCCACATTCATAATTTTCATTGGATGTTCCTATCTACGGACATGTATATTGGTCCTTATACTTTAAGATTATTATTAATGGGTATTATGACTCATTCACTTAGATGTATTGATGAAAATTATGATGATAGATGTTCGCGGTGAGGTAGGATATTTTGGGTGTGTCATGATTAATACAACATTAATGAATAATACGAGAAAGTATTTTTCACTTCTATGGAAATAGATATCTCGGGCCCTTTGATGGAAATGATATAGCCTAACCAAATATATGGACATGGTGTTCACTAGGGAGGTTAAATTCCATGAAGTCAAACAATTAGAAATCGAGCACATTGCTGGTTGGCACTTGCATGCAACCCGCTTGACTGGATATATCAGGACAAAGAGATTATATTGCATGGTAATTGTTCATATGAGGTGACATGTCATTGTGGCATCAACTTATTTCTCTTGGGTTCCTTGACCCATTGATAGATAGTAATCTTGGCCTTTAGGTAATCCCACTTAATGCCAACAAGAAAGAGGTCTAGAGGGTCACACACTAAGTATAGACAGTATCTCAGTTAAATAATTTATTTATTTAATAAGTTGAATAAATATTAATCTCGATTGTGGTTTAACAATTATTCAAGTATGAATGATCACATTTATTTCTTCACTAGTTATTTGAGATAATATATTGCAGATGAAATATTTATTTATTGGTGAATAATATAGTTATATTTATTTATTGAGTAAATAGTAATTATTCAAGGCCTGGTAAATATTGAGGAGGATTGGCAGACCAAGTTATGGGTCTGGTGAGAAATAATATTAAATATTATTTGGTTAAATAATATTTAAATATAACATGAAAGTTAAGAACGTGTCATGTAAATAATATCATTATTGTTATTATTTGACATGGGGTTCTCACATTGAATAATAAAGTAAGTAACGAAACCTATGCTGATTATTTATTATTACCTCATGAATTAAATTCATTAAGCACTTGTTGTGGAAATAATAGCTTTGCTATTATTATTTGATATGGGGTTTTCACATGGAATAATAAATTAAGTAACGACACTGGTGCTAATTATTTATTATTACGTATTGTATTAAATTCTTTGTTATTTTATTATTCTCTACATAATCCAAGGGGTCATTACACCAGCTAACCAATGGTTGGGTGCACAAAATCCTTGGAGAAAAGCCCTTAAGCATATAGAATTCTTCCCTCTCCAAGAATGATCTCAAGAATGATAGAGATCCTCCTCCACCGGATCAAGGAGAATGCTTTGGAAGCGATTTTCAAGGAGATCAAAGGCAGATATTGCAAGCACATGGATCTTCTGCACTATCATCTAGAGACTCCTTTAGCGACATTTGAAGATATTTAGATCATGTGTGGATCACTACTAGAGTATTCTTATCATTGGATTATACATCGTAACAAAGTTGTACCTCAGACCTGTGGTCAGACACATCAACGAAGACAGAATCACCTTGGAGGTAATTCTATAATTTAATTAAATTAATTATAAACAAAATATTTCAATCCTATCTTATCAGTTCTGAGTTCTCTCCTTTTTATTTTATATTTGATTAAATTTCATGGATACTGGAATTCATCTTCATATTGATCCCAAATTAATCATCGATTATTAAAATTTTCAAAGTCAGATACACGCCCATCCTATGATTCCGCCGTGCCCATAACCTACAAGTGGTATCAGAGGGGTCATATTTTTGTTTATAATTATTTAAATAATTCATTTATGATTTACGCTTTAATAATTTAGTTTTCCAATTCATGTTTAAACGTTCTTTTAATATGAATTTTGAGATATGTTCTTCCCTTATCATTTCTTGTAGATCTAATAGAAACGAATAATTTTATGATAAAAAATAAATTGAGGATCTCATTAGGAGGTACTGACGATTATGTTCAGATAACACCAGAGTACATGCGGTGTAGTCGAATCTACACACTGTGTATTTGTGTTTAATGAATCAGGAGTAATTCGGAAATTACTCTAGCTATGTGCATTAATGACATGCGGTGTAGTTAATTCTTACATTGCATGTTGATCAGGACAGACTGGCGCATGGTCAGCCAGACTACATGTTGTTTGGCCCACTGGACACAGCATGTAGTCCCTTTGGGTTAGGTTCAGGTTGTGTATCCCATACACGGTTTTCTCGGCTGGTGACCATGTAATGAAGAGTCTACATGGCATGTGGCACACTGGACATGCCATTTACTCTGAAAATTTCTGAAGTACACCACACACACTGTTTCCCCAGGATTGTACTTCGGATGGACGGTGAGTAGGGTACACACCGTGTAGTCGGATCTACAATCCATGTACTATTTCCAGATTACACATATTTAAAAATTTATTATTATATTATATAACCCTTGAGACATATACCTTAGTGTGGGTGTAAATCTAGGACACAACATGTGATAGGTGTTTGATATATATATAAATGTTTAATTAACATCTGTGTAATGTTCAAATATTTGCACATCATGTATGAATTGTATTAAAATCATAATTATATGTGCATGCTACATGTCATAATGAATAAAGTGTATACAAGTATAAATACATGTTGGGTAGTTTTGGATGGGTATTCACCAGGTTACTTCCAAGATACAAGTTATGTACAAGGTTATGGATGAGAATCTCAAGGAAATTTAGAAAAGGATCAAGATAAAAGGATTGATTAACTAAAGATAATGATTAATAGATTTGAGCATAATTCATCTTAATAATAATGATTAAATAATTGAATGATAGTTTTATTAAATGTATAATTCATTGCAGGTATGTGGATGATCATGATCTAAACCAAACCATTGTATGTGATTGGTTCCCTTTTTTAATTTAATTATTAAATTAAAATTTTTGGCATGCATGCCTTATCCTAAATAATATATAGGTAATGCGTGCCCATGGTTTATTTTTTTAAGCCCCCTTTTACCCCTCACCTGCATGTGAGTTAAAATCATATGTAATGGATGGAGCTCCAAAGCTAGTGAATGTGGTTCATGTTAAGAGCATAGGTGAAATCAATCCAAGGAGATACAAAGGTTGACATGTGGAAAGCTGTAAACACCAACCTTAAATTCTTCAAGGTGTTTATTCCCTAGGTCAAAGTTATTTTATAAAACCTATGGATAAAATAACCAATAGTAAAGCTCATGATCATACCCTTTATTTTATTTCATTCAATTGTATGGTTATTCATTATGGATGTTTGACACGATCACATAATTAATGAACTGACAAAAATACAAGATGGGACTAAAATAAAAATGGTTTATGCATAAATATTATCTATACATGGTTATTCACTTAATTATATCCCACAGAACATTAAAAAACATGTGAAAAGATAATAAGAGGCAATTTACACATAAAGGATGAAATCCATCAATTAAATATTAAGTCGGTATATCCTTCCATTACTCGAGTTAGAATCGAACCATAGTTCAAAATTCTTGACCAACCCTAGTAGGGGTGCTTTCAATTATCGATAAATTCTAATTTGAAGTTTTGGGTTGAATTAAATTATTTCACATCAGGGTTTGACTTCCCTAGCAAGACTTTGTGTAACTAAGAGGAAAAAGTTGAGGAAATCCAAAATTAAGGATTTTAGGACTGGGGAGTCCACCCAACAGATCAAGGAGTTGTGAGTTAATGAAGTTGGAATTTCGAATACCTACCTAAAACCTTTCAAGTTTTATATCCAACCCTAGTTGGGGTAATGTGAAGGGAAATATGGATCCTTGACACTAGTTGGGGTAAGAAGAATAAGATCTAGAGGTAGGGTAAGGTAAAAGATGCAGTATGCTTTGCATGTGGAAAGTCAAGCCACTAGAAGAGGAACTGCACCTAGAGTTAAGGGGAAGCCAAAGGTGTGTTCATTATCAAATGGAATCATTCCATTTCTACACATTGGGTATTAGATATAGCTTGTGGGGATCACATATATATTCAAATGAAGGAACCAAGTAGATTCCAAAAAATTACTAGAGGATAGGTGGATCTTCAAGCTTCCAAAGGTGTGAGGCTAGCTACTCTTTCCATTGGTGACTACCACCTCACATTGTCGATGGGAATGATTTTAGTTTTACATGGATGTTATTATGTACTTAGTATTACCATGAACATAATTTCTATATCGATTTTAGATACATATGGATTTATTTTCATGTTTGGAAATAAATTTTGTTACTTTTATAAGGACAACATATGTTATGGTATGGAATATTTAAATAAAGTTTTGTATGTATTAAATTACAAGAACCAAGTGTTGGTAATTTATAATGAACCAAGTTCACATGAATCATACAACACCCAGTTTTGGCATCACCGAATTGGTTAGGTAAATGAGAAGTGTCTGACAAAGATCTGTCAAGATGGTTATTTAGACTCTAATGATCTAAAACAACTTGATAGATGTTACACTTATTTACAAGGGAAAATGACCAAACCACCATTTGGTGGACAAGGTGAAAGGGCCACAGAGCTTTTAGGATTGGTAAACACTGATGTGTGTGGACCATTTTCAGTAGAAGATAGATGTGGATATTATTAATTCATTACTTTTACTAATTACTTGAGTAGATATGGATATATATACTTAATGAGGTATAAGTTTCAGTACTTTGATAAATTAAAGGAGTCCAAGAATGAATTAGATAATCATGTTGGTAAGAAGATAAAGAACTTTCAATTAGATCGAGATGGAGAATATCTTAACAAATAGTTCATCAACCTTTTACAAGAGTCTAGGATTCTATCTCAACTCACTCCACCTTATACACCATAGTGGAATGGTGTTAGTGAAACGATGAACCATACCTTGTTGGACATGGTAATGTCAATGATGAGACATGCAGATCTTACATTATCCTTTTGGGAATATTCATTGAAAATTATGGAATACAAATTAAACCAAGTACCAACTAAGGTGGAAAATGGGATTACCTTAGAGCTATAGATTAGAAAGAAACCCAATCTATCACATACATGTGTATGGGGATGTGAGGCGTTTGTTAATGTTTTCTCAGGAAAAAAACTAGAACCCGAGGGAATGAAGTGTATCTTTATAGGGTATCCCAAGGAAACAAAGGGATACTACCTATACAACCCCTCAGACAAGAAAGTGAATGTTGTAAGACATGCTGTCTTTATTGAGAGGGAGAATGCCCTAAAAAGGATAGTGGAAGCAAGATTGACTTCGATGAAGTTGATGCTCAAGATACACAGGAGTTGGTATAGGAACAAGTTCCACAGGTCCCTATGGAATAGGTAGTTCCTGAAAGACAAGTACTGCATAGGATCACAAGAGAGGTAAGGGAACTAGAGAGATATGGTTTCCTTGTCACCAGGGATAGCGAATCATTATTATTGGACAATGATGAACCTCTCTTCTATAAGGAAGCAATAGATAAGCTTCAAGATGTCTAAAAGCTATGAATTTTGATATGGATTCCATGTATCAAAACCAAGTCTGGTTTCTGGCCAATGCGCTAATTGATGTAAATCTTGTTGGGTGTAAGGGTGTAAATGGGTATTCAAAAAAAAACTTGACATGGAAGGTCAAGTTAGTACCAAAAAAATAAAATTTAGTGGATAAAGGTTTTAAATAGAATAAAAAATTGACTATGCTGAAACATTTTCACGAGTTTCCATGTTCAAATCCATCAGAATCATACTTGTCATAACAGCTTTACATGACTATGAGATTTGGCAGATGGATTTCAAAACTGCATTCCTTAACGGGAACCTTCATGGAGAGGTATATATAACACAACTAGAAGGGTTTGTGACACCATATGATGCTAAAAGGGTATGAAAGTTGCAAATATCCATTTATAGATTAAATCAATCATCCTGGTCGGGGAAATTTCAATTCGATGAAGCCATAAGAGAATTTGGTTATATCAAGGACAAATGTGAGCCATGTATTTAAAAGCAGTTTAATGAGAATGTGGTCATTATACTAGTAGTGTATGTTGATGACATATTGCTTTTTGGAAACTTCATACCAGTCGTGTAGTTAGTCAAGGACTGGTTGAACAAGTGCTTCTCTATGAATGAATTAGGTGTAGTAGCCTATATTCTAGGGATCAATATCATTTGTGATAGATCCAAGAGGCTGTTTGTACTAAGTTAAAGTGAATAAATTGACCATATACTAAATATATTTAGTATGA
The DNA here is from genome assembly GCA_963277665.1 of Viscum album. Lineage (NCBI taxonomy): Eukaryota > Viridiplantae > Streptophyta > Magnoliopsida > Santalales > Viscaceae > Viscum > Viscum album. Next base: position 1,712,974,305 of record OY728143.1, read on the forward strand.
AACAATCCAAGAGGGGATTGGTTTCAGTGTGTTGGCCCATAGGAGACTGTTGGCCACCCTCTCTAGTATAAATGGTTTTAGTAATCACAAATCATGGAAAAACTTATTAATCATGCCTAATCATTTCAATCATGATTTTTTAACTTTCCATATGTATAATTATGGTTATATATGATCACATATACATTTAAAACATTCTATTAATATTTATGTTGTAAGCTAGTCCAAACAGAAATAATTTCTAAGTATGATAGACTGACACTGACAAAAGAGATGAGATACTGATAGTTCAACTAAGTTACCAATAAATGACCTACTGATGCAGATGACGTATTGACATAGATGGAATACCCATGCAGATGACCTAGAGTTGCAGATGACCTACTGACGTAAATGACCTATCGACATAAGGACTCACTGTCAGTTCAAATGAGTCACCGATGCATGGTGCTACCAACACAAGGACTCACTAACAGTTTAAATGAGTCACTGATGCTTGTAAATACCAAAAAAATGGCATACTGATTGAATGAGTCACCGACATAAGGATATACCTACATAGGACATACCGATAGACTATTTAAATTTTCTTTTATTTAAAATTACTTCCAACAGTCATATTTTGAGTGTTTTAATGCAACTAATTAATTTAATTCATTTTGCAGACATCTTAAATGAGGATTTCAGAAGTACGAGGTACATCATCTACCTTAAAACATGCATATTTTCAGGCTATAAGAAGATATATATATACAAAAATAAGAGCACATAAAAGAGATACAGATATGTAGAACACATACACAAGAAGATACGAGTTCACAAGGTAGCAGACCTATATGAGCAACATACAGAAAGGAAGAAAATGGGAGGAACTCTTCATTCATGATTTCTATGAACCAGATAACTATTGTTCATCAAAGTTCCATAATTTATACAGCATCCAACAAAACCGAAGCAGAATAACATCTCATCTTCCTGAAAGATACAACACAGTGCTTCACGACACTCTGTTTTAGTGTCTATTTCCAGAAGAGGACTCGATCTTCACATCATCTACATCCAAAGAGTCCAGAGCTAAACTACATAACACATAGATCCTTCTAAACTTTATCTAATATTTATTACTCTATAGTGTACCTTTTTTTACATTTACAAGCAGTGTGTGCATATGTATGAAAAACACACATTGTCTCCTACACTGAACTACAGGATACTAGATATCCTCAAGTAACTATTTTTTTACGCTTTTTTATCTCATGAAGAACTATGGAAGAGGTCTTGTGTGACCTGGTGTTTTTTGTTTCCACAAAGAAATGCGGTAGAGGTATTTTGACCTGGATAGTTTGGTGTATTGTTGTTAACCCCGATCCAGATTGTGGATCAAATATATATATATATATATATATGTATGTATGTGTATATATATATATTTATATATATATATATATATATATATATTTCTTACTGGTAAATGATAACCAAGTGGAGTGTATTAGGTCTCAACTTGAGATTGAACCACCTGTTTTATCTGCTGTGTTTTCAAAAAAAAAACTCTATTTTTATTCATATTTCATAAAAATAAAGTTTACATTGATAGTTAGTCTTCGATAGTAGTTATAATTTTTTTACTTATTAGAGTAGTTTCAAAATTTGTATCAATATCTCATATTGTTATAAATAATAATTAATCAATCTTCTCAGAAACTGTTTGAAAGGTCAACCCATTATAATTCCACTACCATGATTAATTGGCTAGTTTTATTCTAAATTGGGGGAATCTTATAAATAAATTTTTAACAGAAATTTTTATAGTAACTCAATTCACCCCTCTTGAGTTTCATACTCCAACTAACATTTGGTATCAAAGGTTTCTTTCAATTTGTTGTTTTCAAAATTTTAAATCTGTTTTAAACTCTTTTTCAACTATGATTTTAGATGTATTTTAAAGACCTTTAAATTAATGTTAGTTGTAAATTTCTAGTTCTTTAAAATCCTATTTCTTCATCATGGATAATAGATTAGAAGTTAATGCTATAAATAGACCTCCATTCTTTAATGGAAGAAATTATTCACAATAGAAAATCAAAATGAAAATGCACCTTGAAAGTATGGGTTTTGAGATTTGGTCTTTAATTATAGATGAATATAATATTCCTTCTACTGCTAGGAATACTTGGGATGATCCAAATAAGGATTATTACAATAATAAATACAAATCCATGAATTCCCTATAATTATATTTAGGAGATGAAAAGTTTAATAGAATTTTTGCATGTAAAACAACCCATGAAATTTGGGACACTTTATCTATTTCACATGAAGGAACCTCTAGTGTTAAGGAAGTGATAATTAACACATATACTATTAAATATGATAATTTTAAAATGAATCCTGATAAGCCTATTTTGGACATGTATCTTAGGTTTAATGAAATTGTGAATACTATGATCTCTTTGGGAAGGGATGTTACATCCAAGGAGAAAATCATGAGAATACTTAGATGCATACCAGATATATGGAGAGGGAATTCTATATCAATTAGAGAATCCAGTGAAAATAGAAAGTTTCCAGTAAAGGATATGATAGGCAGGTTGATGGTGTATGTGAAAGAACTAAAAGTTAAAAAAAAGTGTATGATGAACCCAAACTAAAATCTATTACTTTAAAATACACTTCCTCCAAGCATAAGGAAAAAAGTTTAGGATGAAACTGAGATTTGAAGTGATGGAAAATAATCAAAAGAAAGTGATGAAGAGATAGCTCAAATAGCCATAAGGTTTAACAAATTTTATAGAAAGAAGAAATTCTTTATAAATCCCACCTAAAAAGGTAAGTATGATCAAAAGGGACATTGGGAAAAACGATTAGAAGAAAGGTGATAATTCTAGTGAAATAATATGTTATGAATATAAGAGGAAGGGACATGTAAAGGTTTACTGTCCCAAGATAAAGTACAAGAAGAAGTATGATGATAAGGATAGAAAGTATAAAAATGCCATTAAGGCAACATGAAGTACTTCTGAGGATAGCTCAAGTGACTCAGAATCATGACAAGATAGAGTCTAACAAAGATGATATGTGTTTTATGACAAACACATATGAGGTAACATTAAAATATTCCATACAGAATTCTTATTATTCTGGAGATGAAAGTGATTTTAAAAATATTAAAAATGAAGAAATGTTTGAATATTGAAAATTACTAGAAGTCACTTGTAATGAACAAAAAGATAAATACAATTCCATAAAGAAATATCATGTTTTGACTAACACTGTTAAATCAGAACTTACTGTAGAAAAAGAGAAAAAAATTCAACTTCTCAAGGAAAACAATGAACTAAAATTGTCAAATCAGCAATTTAAAAAGGATCCAAAAAGATTTAGTAATGGAAAAGAAATATTAGTTAAAAATCTTGGTAAACAAGTATCTATTAATTATACTACTAGAATAGGATATCATACCAACCAGGAAAGAGTAATATGAAAATAAAAATTCATTTTGTATCAAAATCTAGAAAATCCAGTCTTATGCCCAGTTCTAGAAATTTTTTGCAAGTTCTGGCTATGAAACATATTCTACTATTTCAAGTTTTTCTAGACCAAATAATGTTTATTTTTCATATACTTTACATACTACTTATAGGAAACCCATAAAGCAAATGCGGGTTCCCAAATATCTTATTACTAATGTTACTGGACCCAAACAAATCTGGGTACCAAAATCTTTTTTATCTAGTCTCTTTTGTTAGGAAACTATTTGAAGATATCCTATAAAATATTGTGGTATGTGGACAGTGGATGTTCAAGAAATGTGATAATAGATTACTCATGTTTCAATAACTTGATAAATATTGAAAGTGTGAATGTCATCTTTGGTGATAATGCAAAAGGAAAAATCATTGGCCTTTGACAGATTAGTAACTCTAACTCATTTCTAATTTCTAAAGTACTTTTTTTGATAGATTAAAATATAATCTACTTATTATCTCTCAGTTATGTGATGATTATTTTAATGTTAAATTTGAAAATGATTCATGAAATTTTTTTAACTCTAAAAATAAGTTAGTATTTTCTACTCTTAAAAATGAAGATGTTTATATTGTTAACTTAGAATCTCTAATTTCTTAAAAAAATCTTACTTGAGTGCTTTTCATAAATAATATTGGTTTTGGCATAGGAGATTAGAAAACTACAATATACACTCACCTAGAAATATTAAAGGAAAAGGCTTAGTTAAGGATTTACCTAAATATGAGTTTCCAAATGACAAAGTCTATAATCCTTATCAAAAGGGTAAATAGTACAAAATCTCTTTCAAACCAAAGAAAAAAGTTTCAAATTCTCAACCTATTGAGTTGGTTCACATGGAATTGTTTCAACCTTTTAGATTTTCAAGTCTAAGTGGGAAGCACTCACAAATAGAAAATGAATCTACTCCCATAGGCCTATAGCCATGGTTTTATAGCCAATAACCATGGTTTTAAAACCATGGCTATAGGTCTGTTTTCCATGGTCTATATCCACAGTTTTCATAACTGTGGATATAGACCATAGTTATAGCCACGGTTTTCAAAACCATGGCTATATGCCATTTTTTTCAAAGACCTATAGCCACGGTTTTCCAAAACCGTGACTATAGGGTTCCCGCCCTTCTGTAGGAAAACAATTCATGCCAAAATTTTGGTGTGAAGGCCTACTAATGCAGTTTTCTGGCTATTTCCATGGTTTTTATTAATGTATATATCATAATATATACATATATACGTGAAGCATTCAGCAGTGTAGTGGTAAGCGTCACAAGTTGGTAAACGGGAGGTGCATGGATCGAAACTCGACTGGTACATTTTTTATTTAGGCTATTGCCCCAGTTTTCCAAGTCTATAGCCATGGTTAAAACCATAGAAATAGCTTCATATATCCATGGTTCAAACCATGTCTATAGTTCAACCGCCATGGTGGTGAATTTTGAGGCTATTTCCACGTTTTTCAAAACCGTGGAAATAGGAAGCTACAGAAAAAGTTAAAACTGTGGCAATAGGTTAGGACCTACTACCATGGAAATAGTAGCCACGGTTGGCCAAAACTATGGAAGTAGTCAATATCCACGGTTTTGGGGCCTATTTTCATGATTTTGAACCATGGAATAGACCTTTTTTCTAGTTGTGACTACATCTATGTTCTTATAGATGACTACTCTAGATATACTAGGACCTTCTTCTTGGCACACAAAATTGAGGCTTGCTCACATTTCCCCAAGTATGCTAGGACTGTAGAAAATCTTTGTGTTCTTAGAATTAAAACCCTAAGAATTGACCATGTTTGTGAGTTTGAGAACCAAGAGTTTGAATAATTTTTCTCAAAAAATGGATATATTCATAACTTATCTTCTCCTAGGATACCCCGGAAAAATGGAGTTGTATAAAGAATAAATATAACCCTGCAAGAAATTTCTATAACCATGCTTACTGAGTATGACCTACCTATATAGTTTGGGTATAATCTCTTAATACAACATGCTATATAATGAATAGATTCTTGATTATACCTATCCTTAAAATAACTCCTTATGATTTGTGGAACAATAGAAAACCCAAGGTTAACTACTTCAAAGTTTTTGGTTGCAAATTCTATATTCTTAACACTAAGGATATTCTGGAAAATTTTGCCTCCAAGAGTGATGAAGTAATTTTCTAAGGTTATTAAATTTCTAGTAAAGCCTATAGAGTCTTCAATAAGAGAACCAAATGTGTGGAATAATTTTCACATGTTAAGTTTGATGAGACATATCCACATGAGTCAAAGACCTCTCTAGATAATCTTGAGGATGATATGTCAAATCTGGACATCAACGCTAAATTCTCTAACCATCCTATGAAGAAATATGTTAAAACTTCTAGTTCTAGAAATTATTTATATTCTAATCATGATGAACATGAACCTGTTGAAGACCCTGAAGTGACAAGCCCTTCATTTTCTAGACCTGTTAAAACTCTAAATAACCATCCTTTAGATGATATAGTTTGAGATTTAGATAAAGGAACTCAGACTAGAGCTTCTCTTAGAAATCAGGTTGAACATCAAGATTTTCTATCATAGCTTGAACCTAAGAACATCAATGATTCTATCAATGATGAATTTTGGGTGATGGCTATGCAAGAAGAATTAAATAAGTTTGAAAGAAACAAAGTTTAAAAACATGTTGAAAGACCCAAAGACACCTTGACTATATGAACTAAATGGGTATTTAGGAATAAAGTAGATGAAGCCGGTAACATAGTTAGAAACAAAGGTAGATCTATCGCATAAGGTTATAGTCAAGAAGAATGGATTGACTGTGAGGAAACCTTTTCACCAGTATCTATACTTGAGGCCATTAGAATCCTTCTTTCCTATACAGAACTTCTAGATTTCAAACTTTATCAAATGGAAGTCAACAGTGAATTCTTAAATAGTTATATAATTGAAGATGTTTTTGTTGAAACCCCCTGGTTTTACAAATCCCCATTTTCCAAATCATGTTTTTAACTTAACTAAATCTTTGTATGGTTTAAAACAAGCTCCAAGATCTTGGTATGATAGACTCATCACTTTTCTTATTTCTAAAGGTTTTACAAAAGGTATTGATGATCCCACCCTTTTTATAAAACGAATTTTTAATGGTGTTTTAGTAGTACAAATTTATGTAGATGATATTATTTTTGGATCTTCTAAAAATTCTTCAATGTGTTGATTTTTCAAAAAATGATGCAAAGTGAATTAGAAATGATTTTGATGGGTGAACTCAAATTATTTCTTGGATTTCAAATATTTCAAAATAAAGAAGGTATTGTTTTGAATCAAAGTAAATATACTAAGTATGTTTTAAAAAGATTTTTCTTTGAAAACACTAAGAGTAATGACACTCCAATGAGTACTACATGTAAGTTGGACCTTGATGAAGATGGTAAATCTATTGACCAAACCACTTACAGAGGAATAATTAGGATTTTACTCTAGTTAACTACTAGTAGGACAGATATTATGTTTAGTGTGTGCATGTGTGCAAGTTTTCAAGAAAACACAAAATAATCTCATTTAAATGATCTCAAAATTATTTTCAAATACCTCAAGTATACAACAAATTATGGAATGTTCTATCCTAGAGGACAACCTCTTGATTTAGTGAGTTATTCAGATGCTGAATTTGGTGGTTGTAAGTTAGATAAAAAACACCTCTGGCACATGTCACTTTTTGGGAAAGTCTCTAGTTTCATGGTGTAGTAAGAAACAAAATTATGTTGCATTATCTATTGTTGAAGTTGAATATATTACTGTTGGTAGTTTTTGTGCACAAATTTTGTGGATGAAACATGAATTACTAGACTATGGATATCAATTCAGACATGTCCCTATAAATTGTGATAACACAAGTGCTATTAATATTTATAATAATCATGTTTCACATTACGGTACAAAACAAATTGATGTAAGACATCACTTTTTGAGAGACCATTATCAAAAAGGTGTAATAACTTTAGAGTTCATTAGCACTAAACATCATCTTGCTGACATTTTCACTAATCCATTGAACATTAAAAGAATGAACTAAATTAGAGATGAGTTATGATTGATCAATCTATAGGACCTTATGTTTTTATTCATTTGATAATTTTAAGTGAATTTTTCATACAGACACTAGAAAAGTAAAACAAATAGTGTCATGCTGAAACTAACAATATGAAGATGACAATGTAATACCGACACTGATAACTTTTTCATGCCAATGCTATGTCATTCTGACACAGTTTTCATGCTGACAACAATGTTTTTTCATGTAGATACCATATCATGACGCATCGTTGCCTTATCAAGCTGACATTGTTCGTGTTATGAAAAATCTATCATGCTAACACTGATGACTCATTGTTTTTATCCATTTTATGTTTTTATCAAAACAAAACTATTTTATTGAATATTTTGAACAGGGTTCATGATTTTGTGATTTAAAAAGCCCTAAATGATATAAATTTGAGTCGATACACTCTACTCATTTACCCCTACACTCACTTAGATGTTTCTCTCTCTACCTCAGACCTTTCATATTCTGAACTTCAAACCAAACTATTGGAATGGAACCTGTGAAGTGAGCTCTTGAGGGCAGCGAGTCTCGTGCAACTAAGTAAAAGAATGGGAATCGAGCAAATCTCTTGCACCTGTGAATCCTGCTCTAGAGAACCGTGTAGTAACTCCAGAAAAAGAAGTTCTTGTGGAATGGATATTGGAAATAATGTATTTGTTGCTCAGGGTGCTACAAGATTAGAGATGGCTTGAGTGGTTCTTAGATAATGAAATACCCTTCTACACAAATCTAGTTCATGAGTTTTATATGAATGTAGAGTTCCTGCTAGAAGGAAGTGATGTTTCATGGATTAAGTCCATAGTGAAAGGGGAGATAATTCCGTTCTCATAAAGACAATGGGTTTAATGTCTTAAAATACCTCATGAGGGTGTGTTTGATGATTATCAGGGTAGTTCTCCACCTGAGAGTGATATTTTCTACTTTGAGAAAACTCTGAAGGAGCTGACTAATAATGATGAGCACAGGAGACCTATTGCTACAGAGTTAAGTAGAGAGTGTATAATATTGTTCAAGTTTATTCAGTATTAGATCTATCCCAAGAAATGGGACTTCGTATCTCTGAATTATTAAGATTTCTACTTAGTTTATCTTCTAAGAAAAGGGATTAAGGTAAATCTATATAGATTCCTTTCTCTTAACATAAATGAAATGGTTAATCCTTCTTGAAAAAAAATTCCCTATTTTATCCAAGGTTAATATCAGCTATGTTAAAAGAGAAAGGTTCTGTAAATGAGGGAGAATAAGTTGTTTCTGAGTGTAGTGGGATATGCCTCAGTAAAGAGATCTGTAAAAGGATGGAGATCAACTAGAACCCATAGAATAAAGAATGGGTCGGAGATGAAGATAATATTTATGAAAAGTTCAATACATTAGACCATCCAACTAGGCCTAAGAATATGGATGATGTTAGTCTGGGAATAGATGAGGAAATTTATTACTATTTAGAAGAAGAAGAAGATTATGCCACACTGGTTAGTGAACAAGGGCCACTTATTGATGATAGGAGTGATTCTGACACCACTGAAGCTCATAGAGGTTTTTCTTTTAGACCTCATAGACCTCCACTTGCCTTACCCTCTAATGAGACCACACTTTAAGACAATGGAGATGAAGAAAAAAAATATTAGGTAGTGTGGAATATGTAATTAGATCTAATGGAACTAAAGAAGTAGAAGAAGATAGTGAAGATGATGAGAGTGGCATTGGTAGTGAAGAGGAAGAAGGTGAAGAAAATTCGGATAGAAATGGAAATGAAGAGCATGTATCTGGAAACAATGATGATGAAAGAAATGAAAGTGAAGATGAACATCATAAGGATGAGCAAGGAGAAGATGTTGAAATGGTTGATGTTTTGGATTAGTCATAGTTGGAAGAACCTCCTAAAGTTGTTATTGAAGTAATAGAAAATGATGAAGTTCATGATGAAGTGGAATATCTAAAAATTCTTATACCTCAGTTAGTATATGAATGAAGGAGGCCTCATGATGAAGGTGAGAAACTAGTGAGGAGAGATCATATTGAGGGGGAGCCTCAAGAAATGGTATATCAATATGATGAAGAGAATCAACTTGGAAGAGTAAGAATTGACACTCTCACTCCTCTGGATGATGATGTAATGATTTAATAGGAAAAGAATCCTGGGTATGTGGAATTAGGTATAGATTATGAAAAATCATATGATGAGGTATTTGTACCTATTTCAAGAGAATTTATGGTTGAGACCCTTCCTAGTGACTTTGTGACTAAAGTATATTTTGAACAATTTAAGGATGAAGTTTGTTCAGATTTAAGTATATCAGTTCAATCTCATATGGTTCATGAGATTCAACAATCTAAAAGAGAAAACACTTAACTGAGTGATGAATTACATTCTCTTAGATCTTAAATAGCATAATTGAAGCAGTTTGGGCCAGCTGTTTTTGTTCCAAGTCATATTGTGAGTATGATTGAAGTTGATGCATCTAATGTTTCAAAGAAAGTGATAGAAGTGATTCAACCCAACTTCATCACAACTATTGAGACAGTTATTTCCAACACTACCAAGTTGAGAAAATAAATGACTGGGCTTGCCTCTAAAATAGATAATTTGACCTCAGAGTACAAAGTTTATGTGGAGACTCTTCTTAAGGACTTAAAGTCTCATACCTCAGTTCCTATTGATATTCCTTCTACCTCTGGTCAGTATTCTTAGATCCTGGACATTGAGGCAGTCAGAAATTTAGTTAAGGAGGAGTTTAAAGCTCTATTTGATGCTTCTAGTTTCTCCAACCATGAAAAGATTTAGAAAAATGGTGACCATGTTCATGATATGTTCAGACTCTATTCCAAGTGTGTTGAGACTGAAAATGCTCATATCATAGAAAAGGTGGACTACTATTTCAAGAAGATCATTACCAAACATCAGTTGACCGGTATTTTTAAGTATTTGATAGAGAACCTAATTTTTCCTCTAGTGACATGATATTTCAAATATCATGTTCAAAATTTTAAGGACTTCACCCCTCTATTATAAAAATTCATGGATAATAAAAATGACTTTGGGAAAGCAATGAAGTATGGTGTTGAAATCATTGAGGATTTCATCAAGCTATTGAATCCATACATTCGTGTACAAAGTGAAGAAATTTTAGTTCCTACTACTACCCCTATTAGACCCATTGGATCGGTTCCTCCTCCTCATATGTCAATTGCTTAGGCTTTGACTCAGATTCATCCAGTGATCCAAGAGTAGATTCAACCTCCTGTGTTTTCCCATCACAAACCCAGCCTTGTACCTAATGTTCCAAAAGGAGGGATCCTATATCCTATGAAAATTTCTTTAGAACCTCCATCTTCTCAGCCACCACCTACCAAACCCTCTGTTGATCCCTCTAAGAAAGGGAGGGATCCTCTTCATCCTGAGCTGTAATGTGGATCGATCTCTGATAGGGCTATTTGGTTGAATTTTGGTATCTTTGCTTGAAGATTTGTAACACATTGTACTTCATTTATTAATGTAATTCTAGGTTCTTTCCCTTCAACTATTTATCTTCAATCTATCATTATCTGATATTTTTTATTTATTTGCTACCTATTTCCTTCTGGCTTATACTCCAAAGGGGGTGAATAGTTTTTTCTCCCCTTAAACATTTTTTATAATCCCAAAAGGAGGAGAATTTTTTGGCATTATCATTATTTTCATTACCTTTGATTTCAGTCTTATATGTTATATTTTTCTTTGATACCATTAAAATTTATTTTACCTATAAACCTTATCTTTATATTGAGATACTTCATCAATAATGGGAGATGATAAGTAGAATGATTATATACAATATCAAATTATTAAACTGAATAATGTCATGATTTGTGATCATAAAAAATGGTAGATTGTTGGCCCAAAGAGATTGTTATCCACCCTCTCTAGTATAAATAGTTTTAATAATCACAAATCATGTCAAAACTTATTAATAATGCCTAATCATTTCAATCATGTTTGTTTAACTTTACATATGTATAATTATGGTTATCTATGATCACATATACATTTAGCACATTTTGTTAATATTTATGTTATAAGATAGTCCAAACAAAAATATTTTCTAAGTATGACAGACTGACACTGACAGAAGAGATGATATACCAACAATTCAAATGAGTCACTAATAGATGACCTACCGATACAGATGACCTACCAACACAGATGACCTACTGATACAGATGACCTACCGATACAAATGACCAACCAACCAAAGGACTCACCGTCAGTTCAAATGAGTCATTGATGCATGGTGCTACTGACACAAGGACTCATCGATAGTTAAAATGAGTCACCAGTGCATGGAATGACTAACAGAATGACATACCGATAGAATGAGTCACCGAAAAAAGGAGATACCTATAGAGGACTCACTGATAGACTATTTAAAATTTCTTTTATTTAAAATTACTTCTAAAGGTAATATTTTGACTGTTTTAATGTGGCCGATTAATTTAATGCCTTTTTACAAACATCTAAAATGAAGATGTTAGAAGTATGAGGTACATCATCTACCTTAAAATGTTCATATTTTCAGGATTTAAATATATATATATATATATATAAAGAATAATACATGAAATAGATATGGATGCATAGAACACATACATAAGAATATATGAGTTCACACAGCAGCAAACTTATATGAGCAACATACATAAATGAAGAAAATACAAGGAACTCTTCATTCTTGATTGTTGTGAACCAAAGAATAGTTATTCGTCAAATTTCCATCATCTCTGCATCATTCAACAAAAATGAAGTAGAATAACATCTGATATTCTTAGAAGACATAACACAGTGCTTCACTACACTTTGATTTAGAGTCTGTTTCCAGAAGAGGACTCGAGTTTCACATTAGCTACATCCAAAGAGTCTAGAGCTAAACTTCATAACACATAGATCCTTTTAAAATTTATCAAATCTTTATTTCTCTATAGTGAAAATTTTATAACATCTACGAGCAGTGTGTGCATCTATCTAAAAACACACACTATCTTCTACACTAAACTAGAGGATACTAGATATCCTCAAACAACTATTTTTTTACACTTGTTTATCCCATAAAGAACTCTAGAAGTGGTCCTGTGTGACCTGGTAGTTTTTGTTCCAGTGAAGAACTACGGTAGAGGTCTTGTGACTTGGACATTCTAGTGTACTGTTTTTAACCCTCATCCTGGGTGTGGATCATATATATATATATATATATATATATATATATATATATATATATATTTCTTGGTGGTAGGTGATAACCAAGTGGAGTGGATTAGGTCTCGGCTTGAGAATGAACAACTTTTTTTATCCACTATGTTTTCAAATTTTGTTTTCTCTATTTTTATTCATATTTTATAAAACTAAATTTTACTTTGATAGTTAGTCTTGGATAATAGTTATAATTGATTTTTCTTTATTAGAGTAGTTTAAAATTTTTTTCTCAATATCTCATATTGTTATAACTGAGAATTAATCAACATTATAAGAAACTATTTGAATAGTCGGGCTATTATAATTTCACTACCTTGATTAATTGGCCATTTTTATTTTAAATTGGGGGAATCTTATAAATAAACTTTTTAACAGAAATTTTTATAGTAACTAAATTCACCCCCCTCTTGAGTTTCCTACTCCGACCAACAAAGTGTCACATGGTATACATCTTTCTAAGAAAATGTGTCCCCATACACAACATGAGAAAAATAAGATGAGTTAGATTCTATACGCTTCAGCGATAGGATGTATCATGTATTCCATGTTATGTACCAGACATGATTTTTTCTATGCATTGATCATGGTAGGAAGATATCAAGAAGATCTAGGAGAATGACATTGGAATGTTGTCAATAAAATCATTAAGTATATGAGAAGAACTAAGGATATATTCCTAGTGTATGAAGGAGACTAGGATCTTGTCATCAGAGGGTATGTTGATTTTGGTTTTCATACATATCTTAATGATCTTAAGTCACAATTAGAATATGTTTTATGTCTCAATGGAGGAGCTGTGAGATGGAAGAGTTCAAATAATCAATTTTTTGTTAATTATACAGCGTATTCTGAATATATAGAAGCATCTGATGCAGCCAAGGAAGGAATCTAGATTCATAACTTTGTCTAGGATCTTGATGTGGTTCCTAGCATTAAAGATTCCATTACATTGTATTCTGATAATACTACAATGGTGGATCTTGCAAAATATCCAAGGTCACATCAACGGACAAAGCACATACTCCAAAAGTATCACCTCTTGAGGGATTTCAATTAAAGGAGTGAAGTTTTTGTGAGAAGAGTGTCCACAAAATAGATTATGTTAGACCCCTTGACTAAAGGCGTATCTTAGTAGAAGCATGAATATCATGCGAGACCTAGAGGACTGAAGGTTATTAGTAGTTGGCTCTAGTGGAAGTGGGAGTCTATTGGATTTGGTTCCATAGAAACCAAATTATTTGTACTTAGGATAAACTTTTATTCATTGGATGAATATTAATAAACTCTTTATCAAATCATGATTATTCTTCTATGTGACATAGTATGTGATAATTTTCTAAGAATATCTATCGCACTAAAAGGTTATAGCAGATCCCTACTATAATGAGAACCCAGAAGTTCCATGACACTATTCTCAAATATATTTTCTATGGCTTGATGATATAATTTTAAGGGATACAAATGATATAGGCTATAAGGGGTAGAGACTAATGAAATTTTGATGCACCTTCTCATGGTGTGCTCCCTTGGTAATATCCCAGAGGATATTATGAGAACAAGACCCGCCAGTAGGAAATCTTCATTCATAAGTGTCATTGGATGTTCCTATCTACTGACATGTGTATTGGTCCTTAGACTTTAAGATTATTATTAATAGGTATTATGACTCACGTACTTAGATGTATTGATAAAAACCATGACGACAAATATTCGTGGTGAGGTAGGATATGTTGGGTGTGTCACGATTAATACTGCATTAATGAATAATGCGAGAAAGGATTTTTCACTTCTATAGAAGTAGATATCTCAGGCCCTTTTATGGAAAGGATATAGACTAACTATATCCATGGCCATGGTGTTCACTAGGCAAGTTCAATTCCGGGAAGTCAAAGAATGATAAATTGAGCACATGGGTTGATGGCACTTGCATGCAACCCACTTGATTGGAGATATCGTGATAAAGAGATTATATTGCATGGTAAGCGTTCGTATGAGGTGACATTTCATTGAGACATCAACTTCTTTCTCTTGGGTGCCTTGACCCATTTCTAGACAGTAATCTTGGAGTTTAGGCAAGCCTGCCTAATTCCAATGAGAAAGATACCTAGAGGGTCACACACTTAGTGTTTCTGGTATCTCAGTTAAGTAATTTATTTATTTAATAAGTTGAATAAATATTTTTCCCAATTGTGGTTTAATATTTATTCAAGTATACCCAATCGTATTTATTTCATCACTAGTTATTCGAGAGAATATATTGCCGATAGAATATTTATTTATCGATGAATAATGCAATAATATTTATTTATCGATGAATAATGCAATAATATTTATTTAATAAATAAATATTCATTATTCAAGGCCTAGTAAATATTGAGGAGGATTAGTGGACCAAGTTATGGGTCTGGTATGAAATAATATTAAATATTATTTGATTAAATAATATTTAAATTTAACGTGCAAGTTAAGCACATGTCATGGAAATAATAGCATTTCTATTATTATTTGACATAGGTTTTTCACATGGAATAATTAATTAATTAAGAGAAACTATGATAATTATTTATTATTACTTCATGAATTAAATTCATTAAGAAAATTTCATGGAAATAATATCATTTCTATTATTATTTTACATGGGGTTTTCGCACGTAATAATAAATTATGTAATGGAACCTATGCGAATTATTTATTATTACCTAGTGAATTAAATTCCTTTTTATGTTATTATTCTCTATATAAGACTCGAGTTAATTCCATCAGCTAACTAATGGTTGTGTGCACAACATCCTTGGAGAAAATCTCTTGAGACTAGAGAACTCTTCCCTCTCCAAGAATGATCTCATGAAAAAGAGAGCTCCTTCTCCACCATATCAATGAGAACACTTTGAAAGAGACTCTTAAGGTGATCAAAGGTGGATATCGCATGTGCAAGGATCTTCCGCTCAAGAATCTAGAGACTCATCCGGCAACATACGGATATACATGGAGCATGTGTGGATCGCCGCTAGAGGATTCCTATACTTGGATTATATATCGCAATAAATCCGCACCTCGGACCCGTGGTCGGACGCATCAACAAATAAAGAATCAACTTAGAGGTAATTCTATAATTTAATTAAATTAATTATAAAAAAATATGGTGATCCTCTCTTCTCGATTCTGGGATATCTCCTTTTTATTTTATCTTTGATTAAATTCTGTGGATATTGGCATTCATCATTGTATTGATCCCAGATTAATCATTGATTATGAAAATTTTCAAAGTTGGGTACACACCTATCCTAATGTTTCGCTATGCATAGAACCAACATTTATAACATGGGTAAAAATTTAGATTTGTAAAATTAAAATTTTAAAGTGATACAATGAATTTCTAGAGTTTGAAATGATGGTGTATGATATAAATGACTCATATTTTGGGAAAAAGTACTAGACCACCATCCTTAGGTTGGAAGATGAACCCTCATCCATTATCGGCTTATGATTCAAAGTAGAATGGGATAAATCAATAAAATATAAAAATAACCTGAAAATATTTCATATTAGCTTGCACCAAAATAGCATCGAAGATGGTGAGATAAACTAAGAAAGTAAGGAAATGAATTGACTCTCTTACTGATACACATCCCACACAACTGACGACAAAGGAATCAGAGATTTCATGAAGAACCTAGATCAAGGCCTAATTTGGAGGAAGATGGAAGACACCCACACTTAGGATAAGATTTTATTGTGAATGGGGATGCTAATGGAGGATAAAACCATAATTGGAGGTAGGGGAAAATGGTATCTTCACCCATTTTTAAGAGGCATGCAGTTTGGTCAAACCATGTGGTGCCTTCCAGGCCACTGGAAAGACCATAATGGCTATGTAGCCAGAGGGGAATAGTTATAACTAACCATGTTCCCCTATATATTTTTTTGTAGTACCAACACAATTGAGTTGCAGGATTAGCACTAATCATGCACTAACCTAGTGGATTATTCTATCTTGACAAACTTTGGAGCTTCGGGCTCCGAACGAGCCCCAAAATCTCATAAACCACTCTATAGCCACTTAATCACGTTACTAGAATAAAAGGAGAGGGTTTATAGTAACTAAGTATCATTTCCTCTCTAAAAAAAGTCAGGATGTTACACTTTTTAGGTAAAAAGAGTTATTTTTCTAAAAACTATTTTTTTATTCATAATTAATTTTTATTTTATTAAATTAAATTAATCACTATTTAGGAATGATTTTAATGTAATTTTTAGATCATGAATTAATTCAAATAATTTAACATTCATCTAATGGTTTTTACTATAATGGGAATGAGAATAAATCTTTTTTTTCTTAAAAAATATTTTTATATAAAAATAGTTTTTACTTGTTTTATGCGTGGATATTAGATTCAATTTATGCCACTTATAAAAATATAATATTGAAAAATGTTTTAAATATTTTGAATTATCATAATTAAAATTAGGTAATAAATTCAAATTAATTTTTATTCATACTGAATAGTTACCATGATGAAAATCTTTTTACCATGATAAGGGTTAAAAGGGTTAAAAAGGGGGGTTAACCTTAGAGATAAGGTTTAAAATATCATAAAAACGTGATTTAATTTGAATAATTTATTATATTTTCATTTAAAACTTTTTTTTAAAAGTTTTCTCATTGTGAGTAACTTTCTTATAATGGTGACATTAGTATATTTTAATATTCTTAATATTTTAATGTTTTCCATTAACCCCACTTACAAAAGGGAACCGCCTCTTATAACTTATAAAGAAAACGTGATCCATTTATCATAACTAATATCAACCCAAATACACTCCCAACATAATTATACACTACCTTGAGGTTATGGTATTTACAAAATACTCATCCAATAATCCATAATGTTTTTTTAAAAGAATATACCGAAATAAGGGGGTATATGTTCCTACCGAACTTTTTCAAATTTCTTTCTTCTTAAAGCTCATACAAATGTTTTACAACCATATTAAATGGTGGAATAAACATATTTAATATAATTAGATGTTTTTATTTTAATTTTATATCCATTTTATATCTCCTCCTCATCTATTGGAAAATGTTATCATCACTCGTGTAGATGTGTGGACTACCACTACCATGAAGCAATGAAATTTATTTTTATTTTATTCTTTACATGGATGGTCATAAGTATATATTTAATAAATATATATAATATTTATGATATAATTATGATTCTTTACAGGTAAATTCTTTTTTATATTTTTTTCTTTTCATCCATCAAAAAATGTAAACATCCCTCGTGTGTACATATAAACTACCGTCTCCATGAAGTGATGTAAGTCATTTTTCATCATCACATTATTTAGATAGTTATAAAAATATACATAATTAATAAACATTATAATTATTAAATGATTAATATTTTACAGATGATGAAACTATGACCAAGGTTCAAGTACTGAAATCATCGAACCAAAACAAACACAGTAAACAGACCATTTTTCACTAAAATGTTTATTTTATTGAAGAATTTTTAACAAAAGGGTAATTGGAAATTATAAAGGAATGATATATAGTATGTTTTGTATGTTATATATGAATATTTTTTTGTAATAGATTTATAATAAATATAGATTTATTATACATTATGTTTTCATTCATGCAAAGCAAGACCGGACTTGAGGTATGGGTTTATGTTACAATTTCATTTCCTTTTAGGATTGTCTATAATAAATTTCCATCGAGGGAAATACTGTGGAATTTATCATTTAAAACCTATATATTTTATTCTACTATATTTATTTTTTTAACTTCCATGTATTAGTACCATTTTCATCTCTTTTTTACTAAAAATGAATAATAAAATGTTTTTAAGAAAATTCAACATTTTTTCTCCTTTTCGAGTTAGGAATCATTCTCCTCCATGTACATGTTACTCAAAAAAATTTAGGGAAGTTTTTATCTATAATTATTTGTTTTCAAAAGGTTATTTTTACTAAATTTAAATTTCTTTAATTTTCTTTAAAGGAATCCCTTCAAATTTTTTCTGTTTGACTCACTTTTTAATTTTTAAAAAAGTTTGAAAAAACATTTTTTAACTTATACAATATTTGTGGATTTTCATACAATGGTGTATTTATTTATAAATATTACTTTATAAATTTACATGTATATTTTAAAATAAATGTTTTCTCTAAATTATATAGAAATAATAATAATTTTAATGATACTAACGGTAAAATATGTTTTTTCTTATTTTCAAAAAAAATTCAAATTCTCTTTTAATGGTGTTTTTCATTTATTTAAACATGATTTGATATTTATTATAATTAATTGGGGATGTTATATTATGATATCATATAAAATATTTATTTGGATGTATTATGATGGTGATGTCTCAAAGATGATTCTTTGAATCGTGTTTCTTTCCCATAGGTTAATTAGGTTATAATTAAATATTTAGGAAACCCGTTTCTTTTTCACGGGTTATGGTATGATGAAATGATGAATTTTTTTATGATATTTCACCACACTTATGTATGGTTTTCATTATGTTATATATGGGAATATAATTATTCTGACCTCTAATGTATTGAGTAAATATTTATATCTCATGAGATAATATGAACTGAAATGGGTAGTGAACCCTATGTATGGGAATATTTCAATTATGATAGCCTTGGTAATGAACTTGACTAAGGAAGTGATGAAATTTGGAGTAAACCCAAAAAATTATGGGAATTGTTTCATTTTAATATTTTTATAAGTGATACTTTACTAATAAAACCATTTTCCATGATTATGTGTGTTGGAGTATGTGTAACTTCCTGCCCCACTTCCTTTGTAACTTATTTTTGTAACTTCCCTTGTAACTTCCTCTTTCTTTTCTATAAATGAAGGCCCTCTCTTCACCTTGAGGTTAGGGGGATTTCTGATTTAACATGGTATAAGAGAGCTAGCTTCCATCCTAACTTAACCCCCCACCCTTCAATTTTTTCCCCCTTGCTTATCCCCCGTGGGGGGGGGGGGCGGCCTCAAATTCCTGTAGGGTTACCGCCACCGCCCCTCCGCCTCTGCCCTGCGCGGCTCCCAGGCGCGTCTCCCTTCCCATTCGGCACATCACAACTCCTCCCGCGTGGATCCCTTCTGTGGGTTCTGGACTCCCTCACATTGCGCCATCTGGTTCCCTTCGCCACCCCCAACCGACGATCCTTTCCCGGCAGATTTCCCATCCCGACAGCTCTATCCGCGGCCCTCTCTCCCGACGTCCCTCCTCCCTGCGCACGCCGGCCCGCTCGTCGCCACCACATCCCGTCGCGCCTCCTGCCGTCTTCCCTCCCGATGCGGCGTATCCCGACGGCTTTCCTCCCTCCAGTGGCAGCTTCTGCATGCGATAGCTTCTGCGTGTGACCCCTGCGGCGATCTTTTCCATCTCCCCACAACTACCGGCACCTGCTTGTGCCCTTTCCGGTGATCTTTTCCGGCTCCAGCAACTTCCCGAACCGGCTCCCGCTTCTCCAGGAAACTGCAAATCCCATGGACGGTTCTTCCCGGAGGTGGTTCCAGGTGAGATTCCCGACGGCCCTCCTGTGCCCACGGTTCCCTGTGTGCTCCTTGAGACGTGCCTCCGAGAGGGACCTCCCTTGCCCGGATGCTCTCTTCACCAGTGCCTCCGAGCGCGACTCCCTTTCCCGGCTGCTCTCTTTCACCAGCGGCCTCCCATCCCCGGCGATCTTCCCGCTGTCGGCGATCTTCGAAAGGCGGCCTCCTCTGGCTTCCAGCTATGCCTCCCGCTGTCCTGCTCCTTTGTCGTCCTCCCTCTTTCGGCAGCCAGATGAATCCAGTTTCTCCCAACGGCTGCCCAACTTCAGCTTCGGCTCTCCGGCACCTCCTGCGGCATCCCCGCCTCGCCGGCATCTCTCGGCGACTCCCGGCAGCCGCATCTCTATCCGCCGGCACACCCATTCTCTGGCGTATTAGCTCAACCACCTAGTATTTGAGTCCGTTGTTACTGTCAGATCCCGCAATGAGTTCCGCGGAGTCCCAGCCTCCCATCGCCGGCCCCACAAGTACGGTTTTCCCGGTGCTAGTTTGGATTTCCCGGCATTTCATCGACTGGCCCCACTAGTGCGGCATTTCTGGCGCTCCATCAACCAACTAATCTGAGTGGTTTCTTCTGCTATGCCCGCAGCATCATCCATCCATAATCTTGAGGGGGATCTTCGATCGTGAGGGGGAGCAACAGCCCAATAGCTTTATCTATAATTCAGCTTTATTTCATCTTGTTTTGTTATCAAGATGGGCATGTCCAGCTTGAGGGGGAGTGTTAGCGTTTGTTTTGTTGCTTTCTTTTCATTATGTGTCCAAGATAGGTACACCTAGCTTGAGGGGGAGTGTTGGAGTATGTGTAACTTCCTACCCCACTTCCTTTGTAACTTCCCTTTGTAACTTCCCTTTTAACTTCCTCTTTCTTTTCTATAAATGAAGGCCCTCTCCTCACCTTGAGGTTAGGGGGATATTTCTGATTTAACAATGTGTATTCCACAAAATTATTTCTTATGCTTATGATTTTTTATCATGAGTCATGATTGATTAATCCTGATTTCACAATATTATTTCTTATATTTTTGTTATGAAAAATAATTATTTCATGACTTAGGATTAATGATCTTTAAATGATTGGGTATGACTTTCAAAATTTCAGATCATGTTTTCATACTTTTATTCTTATCTTATGCACACTTATAATCATTGATTGATATCCCTTATGTTTACCCTTAATAATCATCTAAGATAACCCTTTATTATTTTTCATTTTCCCCAAGTTATAAAAAAAGTTTTTAAATATATTATGTCTAAGAATTTTACTATGTGAGAATAAATTTTTGGGAGATGTTGAATATATTTCATAAAATAAGTCGATTATATATTTTGTATCCAAAGACACTACACCTTTATAGTTCTTGGGAGTGTATTATTATGAGATGTATTGAATATTAATCTAATCTGATATAATATTTTTGCATGTACTTCTTGGTTCACCTCATTTTGTATCAAAGTAGGGTTTATTTATTTTTAGAGATTAGGATTTTAAGTATAGGATAAAATCCTCATGTTTTGATAAAGTATAAATTGCACTGTTTCCTAGTAATGAAATCATGGTATAGATACAAATATGTGGATTCAAAAAATGAAATAGATACAAATAGAGGTAATAACCTTGAAAATGCTAGTTGAGTATTAACTCGATCTTCACCTAGTACAAAACAAATAGTCCTAATTGTACACCTAGTTTGACACTCTTGGGGGTTAAGCTATGGTTAATTCACATTCTCTTTATGAACCATTATGATGAATAGGGGGATAAAATATATGAAAACCTATGATAATCCATAGTTATATGATATAAAATTAATGTTTCATGGGTTTAAAGAAGGTTTCATAATTTAGGACTTGATAAGAATGATGTTCACAATCATATGATTTTTACCATGATTATTGATGTTTAATACTCACACTAAGATTTTTTGTTTTAGTCAATGGCTAGAACTAGGATGAATCATGTGAACAATGAATGTAATGACCAATGCAATGATCATCCTCATTAGAAACCAAATGAAATGGTAGATGGGATATGAAATCTTATGGTTATGCTCACCCAACTCTCTTAAGTGATTAATGGTAACAGACATCATGTTGGACATTCAAATAGAAAAAGGAAGGAACAAATAACCATTGAGTATTTTATATAGAAATGTATACCATCCTTTAGTGGTTCCTCCAATACACTTATTACTGAAAAATGGATCAATGTTGTAGAAAATATATTCTCTATTCTCCAGTTCTTGGACTATGATAAGGTTATTTTGGATATGAATCATATAGAAGGCGAAAATGATCAATGATAGACTCTTAAAAATAATAAAAGGTAAGAGGATAAAATTGAATCCATGACATAAGAAGATTTTAATATGGTATTTTTCAATAATTATTTTCCTCAAACTATTCACACTAAAATTGAGAAATAATTTTTGAATTGAAGTAGAGGGATGATGAATTGATTAGTACCTATGAATATTTTTTACCAAAATTTCAATGTATGATTCAAGTTTTATCTCTAACCCTAAAATAAAAGTTGACCAATTATTTAGTGGATTAATACCAAATATCTAAAAGGAATTATATATAAGAAAATTTGATAGCTACTAATAAATAATTCAATTTTATATCAAGATATAAATAGAGATTGGAGACTCTTATTGTTCTCATGGTTTTGAGGTCAAGAAGAGAAAGATGTAATATCAAGGAAATTATAATAATAAGACCCATAAAGGAATAAAAATTAATCTTTCATTATTTCAGAAGTGTGGAAGGAAGCATAGTGAAAATTTACATTAGGGGTCTGATAAATTTTTTAAGTATGGAAAATAAGGTCATCGAGAAAAGTAATTATAAAGTTGTTTGAAGAGTTTAATCAATAAAATAAATATAAATATCATTCAAATGTTCCACCTCTACTCCAATGCTATAATTTCAAGGAGTATGGATATTATGTTAATCTGTGCATAACTCTAAGGGGTAATGATGAAAATTTCATTTAATAACCTCTTAATCCAAGAGGCAAATGGAAATCTCATGTGATCACATCTGTTGAAGTGGGTCATGAGAATGGTGTGGTTAATGATATAGTTATCATCCAATCTAGAACTATAAATGTATTATTCGATTTTGGCTCTACCCATTATTTTATATCATTATAATTTGATTGGGGTTTCACATCACCACTTCAAGGATTAGATATTGAGTTAATATTAAAAACACCTAATGGTATGATGATTATATCTCAAGTCTATATCTCCCCTCTGATAGAAGTTTTTAGGAATGTTCTTCTAGTAAATTTTATTATTCTCTATCTAGTTGAATTTGATTTTATTTTTTTCATGAATTTTCTCTATTTATATAGATCCTATATTAATTTATAAGTAAATTAAATCACATTTTTATTTTTAATTAACCTATGATCATCTTTATTTCCATGGATAAATATGAAATTCCAATGGAAATAAATTCAATTGTTGGGGATTATTACAGATTTATGATGGATATTGATATAAAATGGTTAGGAATAAAGTAAACATTAAATATATACCTATTATTTTGGAATATTCTGATTTATTTCCAAAATATTTTCCAAGACTACCCAGGAATCATGAATTTGGGTTTTCAATATAACTCATACATGGTTCTACTTCTATTTCAAATACTTCATATAGAATGGCCCTAATTTAGTTATAATAATTGAAGAAAAAACTCTAGGATAATATTGATAAAGGATTTGTACACCCTAGTGATTCACTATGGGGTACAATCATTCTTTTTGTTAAGAATAAAGATGTGTCAATTCATATTTTCATTTATTATCAGGAAGTTAACAAGATCACTATTCAGAACAATTATCATCTACCCTATATAAATGATTTATTTCATCAATTATGAGGAGCATAAATTTTTTACAAGATTTATCTTAAATATAGATATCATTAGTGAGGGTAAATAAGGAGGATATACCAAACACAATATTCTGTATAAAATATGAACATTATGAATTTATATAGATTCCATTTGTACATACCAATTCTCGTACTATCTTCATGGATTTAATGAATGCATTATTTAGATATTACATTGATTAGTTTTTTGTAGTCTTTATAGATGATATTATTATAAATTCCCAAAGTAAGTAATAACAGGAAGATCATTTGAGGATTTATTTGAATACCTTGAGGAAGGATAAGTTATATTCCCAATTTATAAAGTGTGAATTTTGACTATATAAAGTTTCATTATTGGGTCATATAATCTCAATAGAGGGTATATGAGTGGATCCTTCAATAATGGAAGTTATTGAGTAATGGACCAGACCAACCATGGTAACCAATATATGAAGTTTTCTTGGATTTAATGGATACTATTGAGGATTTTGAGTAATTTATAATGACTATAAAATCCAATAACTAAGCTGACTTGAAATGGAGATAAGTTCCATTGGAAAAAAATTGTGAAGAAAATTTAATAGATCTAAAAAAATATTGGTCAATGCATCGATGATAAAACTACCTGATATTGGATAAGGGTTTGTTACCTACAATGATGCATTAAATAAGCTACTGAGATGTTTCCTCATGAAAATGAAATTGTGATGTCTTATGTCTCACTCTAATTGAAAATTAATGAGAAAAATTTCCTAACTCATTATTTGGATCTAGTAAATGCAATTTTTTTCATTAAATGTTTAGAGGAGTTATCTTTATTGTGAATGCTTAATATATATATACTGATCATGAAATCTTAGAGTATATATTCACATAAAAAATTTGAATATGTGATAAATTAAATGGTTAGAGTTGATTATATATATTTGAATACTCAATACATTACAACCTTAGGAAGGCAAATGAGGTGGATGATTCTTCAAGTCATAAGGACCCTGCTAGTTTGTACATAATGAGGATTTAAAGGGATCCAATACTTATGGATTTTCAAAATATCGATCTTGAAATCAGGATTAAAAGGTTTATTATCATATTTTAATTATATTAATGTTTAAACATCCATCCTTGTGAGGATTAAATGGGAACATAAGGAAGATTTGGAACTGTAGAAGAAGGTGATGAATGTTTCTAAGTTCAACTATGATTGTGATGGAATGATAAGGTTCATGAACTAAGTATGTGTTCTATCAATACCATATTTGAAGAAGGATAGGTTGGATAATCTCATAGTTCATAATTCTCTATTCATAATGTAAGTATATAGATGAATAAAGATCTGTGAGAGTATTTCTAGTGGGGAAACAAGAAAAGGGATATTATAGAGTAGGCATCTCCTTGGTTGGTATGTTAGAAAGTCAAGGATGATAGATATAAGTCTTATAAAATGTTATAACCATTAACCATACAATAATGTAAATGGTAAAACATCACCATTGACGTTATCATCAATCTCCCCAAAACATCTAAAAGCTATAATGCTATTTAGGTAGTAGTCAGTTGACTTATGAAGTCAAAAAAATCATTACTATTAGAGAAGATTTATATCATGATTATAATTTTATGATATACATTAAGTAAGTTTTAAGGTTTCATGGGTTCCATATTATATTATATCTGATTGGGATCTGAGGTTTACCTTGAAGTTCTGTAGAATTATTATGCAAGCCTTGAATATAGAGTTGAACTTTTTCACCGCATATCGTCCTTAGAAAGATGTTTAGTTTGAGATGATTATTTTGAAATATTTTAATATGGATCTAAAAGTTGGTTGGAATCAATACATTAATCTAATATAATTTTCTTACAATAATAATTAGGACTTGAGTATTCATATGGCTCCTTAAGAAGCTCTCTATGGCATGAAGTGTATATATACAATGTTTTATGATGAATTTGGAGAATAAAATTTATTGAGATATGATATAGTTGAGTAATTTTATGAGAAGTCTATATCCATTCAGTATCACATTAGAGTAGCTTAGGGTTTACAGAAAGTTTATATTGACAAATGTTGGTGAGATCTAGAGTTTAAAGTTGGTAAAAATTTATTCCTATGAATATCTCATTGGAATAAGGTTATGAGATTTGGAAATTAGTGAAAGATAATCTCTAGATATATCATTATTTTTGATATTCTGTATCCTATTAGGATGGTTTCTCATTACTTAGCAGTCCCACTAAACCTCTACAATATTCATGATTTGTTCCATGTTTCACTATTAGAGAAGTACATATTTAATCCATTACATGTACTAAGCTCAGTGGTTGTACCATTAGGTCATGATATTTATTATGAGGAAAAATTTATATATATTACTGATCAAATATATAAAGTTTTACAGAATAATACTAGACACCAGTTCAAAGTCTTATGGTGAAACCATAAATTTGATGAAGTTATAAGGGAACCTAAGGATGTGATGAGGAAGAAGTATCCTCATTTTTTATATCAAAGAATAGAATTTTAAGGGAGAATTATTATAATGGAGTAGAATTAAACACCTCATGATTTTATTATATATTTCTCATTATAAAAATTTTATGTGCTAATAGCTTCCTTTACACACAACACCGAGCTTAAACAAACCACGATATAATATTAAAATATTATTATCAAATGTTACTTTTATCACCTAGTAAATGGATTAAAGAATATAAATATGACTAACTAAAGTAATAAAAATATTTTTAAATGTTTTCATCAACGAAAAATTGTTGATTAATTCCTAGGAAATAAGTACTCAATATTAAATGTTAAAATTGATATCATTTTTTGTTAATTTTTTTTCAAAGTATTATATTTTCCAAAAAAAAATATGTATTTTTATCACTAATAAACTATTATTTTGATTAAATATATATTTATTTAATGTAAATAATAATTATTATTATTCATACATTTATTTTCAATTGCTTATAAGTGAACTAAAAATAATTTAAAGTAAAAAGTGTTATTTTTCATACAACTATTTTTAGGTGCACAATGTATTTTTATCATAGTAAATTAAAATAATAACTATTGATGAATGAATTTAATATATTGTGTAGATATTTTCTTCAACAAAATATATCAACATTCATCTAATTGTTTTTATAAGTAAAGGAATTAGAATAAAATAATTTTATTCCTAAATATACTTTTTCTCTAAAAATGGTTTTTATGTGTTTTGTGAATAGATATTATAATGAATTATGCCAATTATAGGAATTTAATATTTTAAAATTGAATCCATATTTATTAACAAAATAATTAATATTAGTTAACAAGTTCAAATTAATTTTTATCCATAATGAATAGTTACAATGGAAAAATATTTATTACCATGAGAATAGTTAAAAGATGGGTTAACCCAAGAGATAAGGTTTTAAATATCATAAATCACGTGATTTAAATTGATTGGTTGATTTTATATTGAAATTAATCATTTAATATTTTATTATTTTTTAATTTGGAGCTACTTTATCATGAGAGTGACATTATTGTATTTTAATGTTCTTAATAATTATAAGTTTTCCACCCACCTCACTTATAAAATGGCACCACATCTCCGCACTTATCCACACCACTTGAGTCCTTTATCTTGATGCATATCAATAAAAATATTTTTCAAACATTATTATCTATGACCTTGAGATTCTGGTCTTTCAAAAATACCCATCCAAAAAATCCTTAAGGTGTTTTTCAAAAGAATGTACCCGAAGAAGATGCATATGTTCTTACCAACCGTTTTCAAGTTTCTCTTTTCATAAGACACCAAAAAATGTTCTATAACTATATTAACAAGATTAAAATAGTATATTTACTATACTTATATGTTCTTAGGTTATTTATATCACAATTTTCTATCACTTTCCCATCTGTTGAAAAATGATAATGTTGCTTGTGTGTACGTATAGACTACCACCTCCACAAAAAGATGTGATTCCGTTTTCATTTCCTCTTTACATGGATGTTCATAATGGTATATTTAATTGATATATATAATAATTATTATGTAAATGTGAATTTTTATTTATCTTTATTTTAATTCATCCATCAATGAGTGGAAGCATCGCTCGTGCGTATGTACATACTACCGTCTCTACAAAGTGATGTAAGTAATTTTCCATCACCACCTTATATGGATGGAAATAAAAGTTTATAAAATGATTAAATAGTATAATTATTACGTGATTAATATTCTATATAATATGAAACCATTACCAAGTTTCATGTACCAGAACCATCAAACTGAAACAAGCATGTAAAATAAACCATTTTTTACCCTGAATGTTTATTTTAATGAAGAGCTGTTAATAAAAGGGTAATTGAAAATTATAATGGAATTATATATAGTGATTTATTTATTAATATAGTTATTAAATATATTAATAATGAATATTTATTTATTATACATGAGTTTTGAATTTTTATGATATAATACTAGACTTGAGGTAAGGTATTATATGATATTTATCCTTTAAATACCATATATTTTCTTATCCTATGGTTATTTACTGAATTATCAAGTATTAGTACCAATTTACTCTATTTGTTACTTAAAATGTTCAATAAAATATTTTTATAAAATCTAAACTAAATTATTCTTTTCAGTTTGGGAATTTTTCTCCTCCATGTTCATGTTCTTAAAAATGTTTTATGGAAGTTTTTATCTATACTTAAATATTTAAGAAATTTTATTTTTACTAACTTTTAGTTTCTTTAGAAAAGATTAAAAAGAATATTTACAAAAAACTTCCATATAAATAACTTTTTTACTTTTTACAAAAGTGTGAAAATAATGATCTTTTTTAACTTATATAACATTAGTATATTTTCCTTTCATTATGTACTTACTTATTAATAAATATTACTTTACAAGTTTCCATGGTTATTTTATAAGAAAATATTTTGGAAATTTTTTGTTTTTTAATGATACCAAAGGAGAAGTATATTTCCCCAATTTACAAAGAAATGCCGAATGATCTTGTAAAGGTATTTTTTCATCTATGTCATCATCCTTTAATGTTTTTCATGCTTCATTAGGGGTATGATATTAAGATACCATCCACTTTATTTCACTAGATGGATTAAGATGATGATGTTTTATGGATGATTATATAAAACCTATTCCTTTACTATGAGTTAATTAAGTTATGATAAAATCTTTACAAAAATCATTCCTTTTCCAAATACCATATTATGATGAAATGATGAATGTTTTTATGAACTTATGGGAAAATAAGGAATAGTTTCAGTTATGTGATGAGTAAGACCATAACTATATATACCTTAAATTCATTGGGTAAGGATTTATAACTCCTGAGATAATATAAACTAAACTTGGAAGTGAACCTAGTTCAGTAAGAGACACTGCCCACTCTGATAGTCTTGGTTATGATCCGAACAAAGGAAATGATAGAATCGGAAGTGAACCCAATCCACTATGGGAATTTTTTCACTATGATAGTTTTAGTAGTGATCCTTGACTATGGAAATGATTTTCTATGATTATTTTTATGACAAAAAAATATTTATTATTCTTATGATATGTTCTCATGGACCATGATTGATTATTGATGATTATGTACTCATGTGACTTATATCTATTTCTATGAAAATTATTTATCATGATAAATGATATTTCAATAATTGAGTCTAGATTTCATAAGTTATGATCATATTCTCATACCCTTATTCTTATATTAGGATAATTTATAATCATTTATTGATATCTACTATGTTTACTATTATTCTTATATTACGCTCATTTATGATCATTGATTGATATCTACTATGTTTACCCTTATTGAGAATCTGAGCTCGACCTTTCTTATGTTTACTTTATCCTAGGCTATGAAGAGAGGTTTTAAATAGGGTATGTCTAAGAATAGTAATATGTGAGAAGACATTTTTGGGATACTTTTATGATATTTCATGAAATAAGTTGATTATGTATCTACTATCTAAATACAACAAAGCTTTCACTACCACAAAACAAGGTTTCCACAATGCCACCCTTTATCAATGCTAAAAAAAGCACTAATAAAGGGGGTGCCTTTATCAGTGCTAAAAAAAGTGCTGATAATGGGAACTTTTAAAGGTGCTAAAAAAGAGTTGTTAAAAGTGACCCTTTACGAATACATTTTTAGCATTGATAAAGGCACCCTTTTTATCACTGCTTTTTTAGCACTGTTAAAGGGGACCCCTTTATCAGTGCTTTTTTAGAAACATTGATAAAGGGGGGGGGCATTATCAGTGATTTTTCTTAGTGATGATAAAATTTATATTTTAAAAAATAATATTTTTTCATGAAAAATAATATATCGATATATAAGTATATTTATATTGATAAAAATATAAAATATATTTTTTAAATATGTTTTAGATAAGTATAAAAAGACTATTTCATTAAATATATAAGAAATTTAGTGAAAATGGCTTTAAAATATTTTGAAAAATATTATTAATTAATAATTTTCTAATTATCATCGACTAATAATCATTTAATATCATTTTGAAGACACAAAAAAATCAAAAATATTAATAAAAGATCTAAAATAAGTCGAAAATGTAACTCAAACTTCAAACGGCCATAAATTTTGATCCGAGTGTTTGTTTGATCTCTACAGCCTATCAAATCAAAGCCTGCGACAATATCTATGTGGTAATAAACTATGGGAACCTTTTTTCACATACGTAGAGGCCAAAAAAGGCCCATAAGGCCTCTAAAACTGAGTTTTTAGTCGGGATACCCCAATTATTTAACATTCAAATAGCTATAACTTTTGATCCAAATGTCCTCTAGGCCTATACCACCTATCATATTGAATATTGTTTAATTTTATTAGATTTGACTCATTGTGGAGTTGAAATGGACTTCTGGATTAGAAGTTATGGTCGTTTTAACATTTTATGGCTTTTCAGATACACAAATATAAGTATTTATTTGTAAATATATATGTGTGTGTGTCTTTGTGTGTCTATGTGTGTGTGTGTTGTATATATATATATATATATTTATTTATTTAGAAACACACATAAAAAACATATTTTATAAATGTATTTAAAACTAATCTTATATATATATATTAATATACAAATAAATATACGAATAAAAAATTATAACTAAAAATATATATATAAATAGATATAAATATATATTAATATATGAATTTATATATATATATATATTATGAATAAATATATATGTATTAATATAACTAAATATATTTATATTAATATGAATCTATATTAATATACGAATAAATATACCTATATATATATAAATAAATAGATATATCATTAAATGGAGAAAAAAACTAAATGGATTAGTGGTAAAGGTTCAGGCGTGCAAGGGGGGAGGTCTCGAGTTCAAGTTCTAGGAGAATCAAGGGCGCACGGGTAAGTGGGAGGGGGTTGTGCGGGCAAGCGTAGTGTGCGTTAGAGGGAGGGGGCTCTTCCTAGCGCTGATAAAAGGGGTGTTCAAGCACTCTTAAAATATCCCCGCATTAATATATTATTTTTAATTATTTTTAATTTTTTTTGACTTTTATCAGTGCATAATAAAATCACTAATAAAAAGAGTCTTTTATGAGCGCTAAAAAAAGCGCTGATAAAGGACCTTTTTATCAGCATTTTTTAGTGCTGATAAAAGGGGTCTTTATCAGCATTTTTCTTATCACTGATAAAAGGGACCCCCCTATCTCCTCCTTGATTAACATCACTTTTATAGTGCTGTTAATGCCCTTTTATAGCACTAATAAAGGCCATATTTTCAATAGTGTTTATAGTTCTAGGGAATATATTAGTATGATATGTGTTGAATATTAATTTAAAATGATGAAATATATATATATATATATATAATTTTTTTATTGCCTCATCACCTATTAATAATGATTCATTCAATTAAACTCTCTTTCAATCTCACTAATAAGTTAAAACCTCAAAAAAATTCCCTCACTTAGTGTGTTCAAATTAAATAGAGAAATCCAATAATCAATGCACTCCCTTTTCTTACTGAGCTAAGTGATCAAATAACTTTTATCACCTCTGAACCCATAATCACCCCCTCCACCATATAGGGAGTGAATAAGATCATGGGGTCATTTAATAATAGAGAAGTAAGATGAATTGAAACGAAATAAACAAAAAAAATCTCATACTGACTACAATAAACAAAAACTTATAATAAGATCATGAAAGAAATAATAAAGTAGTTAGATAGGTAATTCCTTACTAGATAGTGGGATAAATCTTCTTAGATCAACCACAATGGTTCCAATGTTCTATCCTCATATATGAATAAACTAAAGTGAAATTAAGAAATGAAAAATAGTTGGAAAATTAACTATATTCTCATCCACCCCAACATTGAGTTTTGTTCCATTTAATAAAGGGTCAAAGAATGTTCACAAACCCCCCTCAATCTTAGATGATCATTGTAAAAATCTTGAAACTCTAACTCTCCATGTGTATGGAACACACTACGATTTAATTATTAAATGAATTCTATGTTTCCTTGAATCCATATGATTATTCCTCTTTATCTCAAATCATATTCCATTTGTAAGTTCAGATTTATCTTTACCTAATTTAACCAAGAAATAGGAACAAAATATTCCTCTAATTCATTAATTAAGTACAAGTGGAATCTCAACAAAGTTTTTCCAAATTTGGGGAGACACAATGAATATGGGATTTTATAACTATTAAATCCTTCAAAGCATTTTTAGAAGATACTTTTACTCATCATCTTCACTTGGTAACAACAGGATTTTACAAATAGAGGATTCTTATGTATCAAAATATCTTGTCAGTTGATTTTACAAATCATCCAATGAACTTTATATGTGCCCATACTTTGTCAAATTTCTAGTTTTTACTTTAAAGTTATTCTATTGTTTTGGAAGTTTACCCTTTTGTATCAATATTTTTACTTTGAGATATCTCAATAATCTATAGGACATTATCAATTATATATATTTGACTTTAGACAACTCTTACATATGGGATAGTTACCCCTATGTATTTCTTGGTTAATTTTATGCATTATAGGGTATTGTGGGACTTCTTCAAATTTCTATCTTTTTTTACTCATCCATATAGTTACTTTTATGCATTGGAGTTATTTTTCATTTCCATGAACTACATTCAAGAAATTATGTTTAATCATGGGAAGTGATAAACC
The DNA here is from genome assembly GCA_963277665.1 of Viscum album. Lineage (NCBI taxonomy): Eukaryota > Viridiplantae > Streptophyta > Magnoliopsida > Santalales > Viscaceae > Viscum > Viscum album. The sequence continues at coordinate 1,713,007,861 of OY728143.1, forward strand.
TTACATATATAGTGTGTCTTAATGAATTTATCATTTCTTCATCCTTTAATTCTTGAAATTAATTGATGCAATTTTTTTTATTTTAAAAAATTACCTAAAAATGGTAGAAAAATATTTAGTGTTAACATGATATAATAAATTAAAAAGTTATAATAGCAATAAAAATTTATGAAAATTAATAATGTTTTAAATTACATAAAAATTCAATAAAAATTTAAGAGTGATTCCATTTATTTAGAATTAAAGTAAATTAAAGGTAAAAAATATAAAAAATCTTAAAATAAAAAATTTAAAAATTGTGGCTTCATTTATTCCACACACTTAAACAAAAAATTTTCCTAAAGTTCATAGTGGTTACACTTCCTCCAAATTTAAATCCTTGGATTCATGATTTCAAAAGGTGTAGAAATTAGTGGAATTAAAAATTTAACAAGTGGGAACTTAATTAATTCCATTCCCCTAAGATCCCTACTTCATTGGTCCTTTTCACATTCCCTTAACAGGTCATACACAACATTTTGATATATCATATGACACTTATTTATCCAAGGTTATAATTATAAAAACCGTTTCATCCCCTTTTCCAACTAGAACTTATTGTATTTTTTTCATCTATTTTTATGAAAATCATTTATTATATGAGTGTAACTTAACATAAAACTAAAAAATCCCAAGATAGTAGGTATCTCCCAAGACTAATTTTAATATTATGGGAATGAAATAAAAACTTTAGTAGCCAAATATAAGGTCACTCAAACTTCTATTTAATGGATAAAACACACACATGTGATTTTTTTACTTAGTAATATTTCTAGATTATTTTAGATATTCTTATTTTACTCCAATTAATATGATCTATACAAATTTCATTTAGGAAGGCTCCCTAAGGTGTTAGTCAATCACAGTGGATAGATTACCTGATTTCAAGTTCAAAATTAAAATTTCCTCATGTTATTATTTTTATTCCACTAATTTATTTTTCATTAAAAATACTTTACCATTTATAAAACAAAATAATATGTGGTTTTAACCATGAGTTATTTAATCATTTCACTAAGGGGAATGAATTTTTTATTATATTTTCTCTTTTATTTCAAAGTATAAAAAAACAAAAAACAAAAATAGGGAAAATATTTAAATATTAAACTAACTTGTCCATTTCTATAAAATTATCCTTAATACTAACCTCAATACAGTTCACTATGAAATTTTAAATTTTCAAAGTACATAAGATATAACTATCTAGATAAGTGTACATAAAATATAAAACCTGGTGGTATTGATTTATATTCAATAATGAAGAGTGTGGACTCATCAGGGGGTTATTTACAAAAATATTTATTATAATTATTTAGTTTATTCCCATTCACCTTGAATGGATTCTATGATTCTCTTCCTTTGATCTAAACTATGCCAAATAGAAATTCATTGGTAATAGTGAATGGCATAGTCCATTTAAAATAAATATTTCCTAGAATGAGTTTCATATAGAAGAATAATAGAAGAAATTTATCACCAACTTGAAAGTTTTTTATCTATTTGAGTTTTTCATGGGTGAATCTGGTCTTTTCCTTGTACAGCAAAGAGTTATCATAATCTTCCCTACTCGGCTCCTTAAGATCTGTAATTTGAAACTTTATCTTATCATAAAATTTTATTAATTCCAACTTCACATGCTTAACATCAAATATGGTTTTATTAAATAACTCAAGATAAAGGTGATAAACATTACTATATACTATTATATAAAGAGACATACCAAGTGGGGTCTTGAATGAAGTTATACATTCCCAAATTGTATCCCCTATATTCTTGCTTTAGTTATTTTGGTTGGTCTACAATATCTTTTCCAGGATTCTCTTTACTTACCTACTAGATACCTCATCTTTACCATTATTTTTTTGTTTGTTGGTAGCATAATTATTATGTTGTACTCCATACCTCTTTATAAATGCTTCTATAAATTAGTTATAGAAGTGTGTTCCTTGATTCCTGATGATTATTCATGGTATTATAAACCTATAAAAAATATGAGCTAAGAAAATATATAATTGATATTGAGTCATTTATCCTAGTATATTGGGATTAAATCTATTTAGAGACATAACCCACTACTAAAAGAAAACAGTTTAACACAAAAGAAACATTAAATGACCCCATGAAATATATCCCACAATCATAAAATATTTCATAGAAAGTTAAAGGTTCTTGGGGGAAATTCTTTCCTTTGGGTAATCCCTCTAGAAAACTCGTAGATTTTATATGATTCACAAATTTTTTGAGAATATTTGAAAATTTTAGGACAAGATTTCACCACCTATAATACTCTAATAGATGTGTTATGAGGTCCAAAACTACCTCCACATAGAAATGTGTGGAAAAATTTAATAACATAAGTTACCTATTTATTTGGTATACACCTCCTAATAATCTAACCAATACATATATTACATAAGTATGGATCCTACCAAACATAATACTATGACTCATATTTGAGCTTAATTAATTTATGCTTAGAAAATAAGGAAGGTATCACTGAGGTGATCAAGTAATTTACCATGTCTACATACCATGGAACCTTACCGAATTTCTAATAGAGTTGGAAAATAGGGAGTGCATCATTCAAAGGTTTTTTATAGGGAATATTAACTTTATTAGTATTAATTATGTGGTCTAAAACCAAGTTATTACTACACTTCTTATCCTTAATTTCCATATTTAATTCTTATAAAATAAGCATCCACCTCACTATTCTTGGTTTTGAGTCAACTTTCTTCATTAAGTATCATAGAGTTTCATGGTTATAGTAAACCATTACTTTACTTCCCATAGAATATAAAATATTTTTTTTAAGTGAAAAAACTATGGAAAAAAACATATTCTCAATGGTTGTGTAGTTACTATGGGTTGAATATGTATTTATTGAATCATAAGAAATCATGTGTGGGGTACATTAATTTTTTAAGACAAGTCTAGCCCCACACATTAGTTGAAGTAATTACACAATACCTTAAAAGATAAATTCTCTTATTATGGCATTTTGATAGGGGTAGTGGTCAGGATCTACTTAAACTTATCAAAATATATCCTATATGATTAATAAAACACAAAATAAATATGTTTTTTAAGAATATTATTAAATGGTAAGGAAAGTTTTTATAAATCCTCTAATAAAACTTCTATAAAACCAAAAATGTATTTGAAATTACCTAACTAGTTTTATAGTTGATTGTATTTAACACTTGTGGTGGGTTCTTCTCCCCCAAGCATGCGGTAGGTTCGACCCCTTACTTATAGTTAAGTACGAGGGAATGATTACTTCTAGGTTCGCATATGGTCATGTGTTTTTCCAGGAAAGGTCACATAAAATTTTCATTTTTTGATCAGTTGGAGCATAGGTGTATGGTCACTTAGAAATTAAGGTTGCGGTCTCTTAAACTTTTATTCATGTGGTAGGTTGAAATGTTATGATGTAGTAAATTAATATTATATAATGGAGCAATTTATACCATTTAACACCCTAAGACTTTATGATATATTTATTTTAAATAAATTTAACCTCTTTAACAACTTATGATACACAAAACCCTAAGATTTTTTAAAAAGTAACATTATGTTTGGTAGTGTATACGACAAACAACACTAAGCTTAAATGACCTGTGAAATATATTATTTAAATATAACCATTATAACCTAGCCATTAAGATGATGGGTATGAAAAATACTAACAAAATTATGAGAATTATATGATTTACAAATGTATAAAATAAATTCATTACTTACCATTCAATTAGAAATAAAAAAAATCATTTGAAAGTAAAAGAAAAAGTTTTCTAAAAAAACTATTTTTATGCGCGTTGTATGTTTTTATATTAATAAATTAAATTAATCACAATTGTTAAATTATTTTAATTAAATTTATATATTACATATTAAATAAAATATTTTATTATTCATCTAATATTTTTTCAAACTATTATATAAAAAACCAATTTTATGCTTAAAACTGTATTTTTTCTAAAAAGAAATTTCATCACATTTTGTAAACTTATTTTAATACTAAAATGTACCAATTTTATAATATTTAATTTAAAAAAACTTAAATCAAAAATTAAAAATTATCTTAGAGTGAGTTTTTGATATTTTTTTAAAAAGATTAATTTTTCAACAAATAGTAAAAAATACTAATTTTTATTGAAAGATATCTTTATATTTAAAGAAATTAAAAAGTTAAATTTTGTTTAAAATTGTTTTAAAATTAAAATTAGTTCAATTATATCATAATTAATCAAATTTAGTTTATTTGAACCAATTATATGTTAAATTTTAATATAAAACTTTTTATACTTATGAAAACTTTTCTATTGGAAAACAATTTTTCATTGAATTTGTGGGATTAAATTTAAATTAAATACTTCCACTTCTATGAATTGAATTTGAAAAAATAGATTCCATAATTTTAAGAATAATAATTAATATTATATAATAATTTCAAATTATTTTTTTTCCATAATGAATAGTAAAAATAGTAAAAAAATAATTATTGCGGTTAAGATTAAAACTGATTTCCTAGGGGCTAAACAAAGATGATAAGCATTTAAATGACCTAAAAACTTGTCCAGTTTATATTTTATGGAAATATTTCAAAATTATATAATATAATGTTCTATAATGATCCATTTTCTATCCATTTTAATGTAAAAAACATGGGTTCAATTTATTCTTTTTAAAAATTCAAAGTGTGTCCTTTACCACACTTATAAAAGGGAACCCCATCTCCTATCCTATTCACACTTTCAAATCCCTTTTTTAATCCATAAACTAACAAAATAAATTAATTTAATCCTTAACCATGACCTAAAATCTTTGTTTTTATCATAAAATCAATCTAGTAATGATTTAGTTGTATACCTAAAGAGGTTGTCTGAAGAAGAGGTATAGTTTTAAACCATGCATTTTCATTTTAATTATTCTTTCAACTACATATAATCTCCATAAATTTTTATAAAATAATAATACAAATATATATAATATATTTATATTTTATTATTCTAATTACATGACATATATCAGTCTCATATTCCACTAAATGGGAAATGAAACCGTTCATCAAGTGTACGGAGAATAACTACCTCACAAGTTGATGTATTTCGTTTTCTATCACCACCTCTCATGGTTGGATATAATAATGAATTTAATTTATATATATTATATTTATTTAATAATTATTCTTATTGTATTATAATATCACATATACCTTCTTACCTTTTAATCTGTTGTAAAATGACAACGTCGCTCGTGAGTACGTGTGGACTAATGCCTCCATGAAGCGATGTGAAACGTTTTTTCATTTTATTTGACATAGATGGTAATAAGAATATATTTAATGAATATATATAATATATATGATATAATAATTATTTTTTAAAAATTAAATATTATTTAACTTTCATTAGTTCCATACGTTAAAAAAATGGAAACATCGTTCATGCAGACGTAAATCATACCGTCACCATTAATGGTGTAACTCATTTTTTTATCTATAACATTTATGGGTAAATTTAAAAACATATAAAATTAATGGAAGCATGATAATGGAAGCATGATCAAATTAAAAGTCTAAAACTACATAACCAAAACATACGTGGAAAGTGAAGTAGTTATTACCCGAAATAGTGATTTTAACAAAGAATTATTAATAAATTGGTGATAAAAGACTATAATTAAATAATATAAGGTATTATATATATGATTATGATTATTTAATATATTTATAATAAATAAATATTTATTATATAGGAGTTTAAAATTTTTATGATGGAAATCAGACCTGTGGTTAGGGTTTCTAGTCTCACTTTTACTTCTATGGGACATATGTCATATTCACCACTTATTAATTTTGTGTGGTGTACATACTTACCCTTTTATATTTTATATCATGAATAAATTTATATTCATGGTATTTGAAGTTTTATTTTAAGTTATTTATTTCATTGGTCTTATGATCCAAAAGTTACTAAATGGGTATGGGCTTGTTTCACAATCTCATCATTATTTGGGATTGTTTATGTTTAAGTCTCTACCATGGGAATTATTTTATCTTTATATATTAAACCCACTATATTTTATTATCCTATTATTTTTCATTAAAATTTCAAATAATAGTACCATTTTAATCTCTTTGGTTCATAAAATGAATGAGAAAATGTTTTTAAGAAAATCCAAATTCATTTCTCTTTTCAGTCGAAAATGATTTCTCTTCTATTTACTTTTTTCTAAAAACGTTTTTAATATTATAATATTTTTTTTAATCCATTTTTCCCATGTTTTACTTTCTACAAAATGGTTTGAAAGAAATATTCTTATCATCTTCTGAATGATGTACTTTTTAACCTTTTCGAAATAATGTAAAAGGAATGTTTTTTTAACATATATGCCATGTATAGAATTTCCCATAATCATGAACATTCATTGTTTTGAATCTTCCTTTATACTATTAACATGGTTTTTTAGAGATTTTTTTTTCTAATATTCAGGAAATTTTTAGTTTTAAAAAGTTATTTTCAAAGTTAAAAGGGTATTTTCCTCAAGAATGTTTTTAAGGACATTTTTATAGTATTTTTATTCATAAATGATAAAAAAACCTCATTTTACACTATGCTTCATTGGGAATATATTGTAATGGTGTCATAATTAATATTTATCTTTATGGTTTATGATAATTTTGATTAGGATTTTCTATTTATATACCATTTTTCATAGTACTCTGGATGAATTATGATTATTTTTAATGATTGGGGAAAGTATTAACATTTGTACGCTAGTTTTACAATAAAACTTTTTATATTGGTTATGTTTATTAATTGAGTAAATTATTAATATTTAATATTATAGTTTTTTAATATGAATATTTATGTTCATTATCTCTCTCCCCTTTTATATTAATAATCCATTGGACTTAGTAAGTGATGGGTGGGGCCCTCTATATCCCCTTGATGCATTGGTAGGTCTCATGAGACAAACTAGCTTAGGTATTAGGCCAAGAACTTACCAATTTATATAATATGTATTGGAACGAGGCCTTAACGGTATGTTTATGATGTCCAACATTATGCATTCCCTCATTATGAGATTAGTTATTGATATCCATGTGATTATTCTATTAGTTAGAATATCCATCGAAAATTTGAAAGCTCGTGTGATTATTTATATAACATTATTTTGAACATTATTTATTACTACCATATTATTCTGTATATTCAATTTATTGATTAAATGGAATCTATTTTAGTTGTTTACCTTTCCATATTTATTATTGATTATTTTTTTCATGATAAATTCCACTGTATGCATACCCTTAATGAGCATTAGAGCTCACCCCTTTCTTATGTTTTCATTCCCCAAGAGTCTAAGAAGTGTATTATGATTGATATAAAGGGATATGAAAAAGGAAGTAATGGTGTTATCAAAGAAAAGTATGTGTTTTATTTTAAGTTTTCAAATTTAATGTGAGTTTTAGGTATGTTTCAAGTTTTTTCAAGACTACTAAACTATTTGTTCCTTTGGGATACATTATCTTGTATCAAAAACTAGTGTAATAAATTAACCACAAACTCTATCATAATAGGTTTGGGGTCTTTATAGTTGGTATCAAAACAAGTTTAGTATAAATTTTTGATACTATATTGAGTAAAACATAGATTAGAGTACATAACCCTATGAATAAATTTGAGGATAAGTCTAAGTATAGGATAACATGCTAAAAGTTTTATAAAGGTATATATTATATGGATTTTCTAGTAATACATATTTGTCTTGATACAGTAAGTGGATGTGGCTTTTGAATAGTTGTACATAGGGGTAATAACTATGAAAAGGTAACATTAGTCTTTGATTCAACCATCACCCGGTGCACGACAATGAGTCTTGATGCACACCTAGTTTGACACTCATGGGGGATATTCTTGGGTTAATTCATATTTTCTTTGTGAACCATCGTGAAGGATTTGTATAGATGATGATCATGGATAACCTAGTTTTAACCAAAGATTTATTAGATTAAAAAGTATGTGTTATGATTTATATATACTCTAAATTATTATATGATTTTACACTATGATTATTGTTACTCACACTATGGTTTTTGGTTTTATTAAATGGTTGGGACCCAAAGAAATCATGTTAACATTGAATATGATGGAAAACTTTATAATTATAAGCAACCAAATGTGATGATGAATAGAGTAAAATATATCATGATTATACATAATCACCTATAATTATATATGATTCACAAAATACACCTTAAGAAACTACTAGACTCACTAAATAAGAGAATAATGGAGGTCGTTAAGATCTTTCATGGTGGAGACCATGGAGAAAAGATAGAAAAACTTCCTTCATGTCAGAAATGTAGAAAGTTACACCATTGATAATTTCTAAATGAAATAAGAATAGGTTTTTTGTGTGGAAAATAAGGGAATATATAAATGAATTTCTAACTAAAATTGAGGAGTTAAATGGATAGAAATACATTCCATCCTATAGATCTATTTATAGTTTTTGTCTTAAATATGGGGAACTTGTCCATTATATGATTCAATGTTCTCTTTTAAAGGATAACTCTGAGACCAAGGAAAGACCTATATTATACCAATCATTGAAGTAAAAGGGTTGAGTTATTTATATATAGGGATCTAATAATTATTCTATATAATTATTTTTATTAATGGTTTTTTTATTATAATAATCATGAAACATATAAGTATTGTGTTAGTTTTTGGATTAATATGTGTATTTATCTAATATTAACTTAATAGTTATGGATACCATCATGGATTTATGAGATTAAGATTTATCATAAGTTCAAAGTATTATAAATCACTATTAAGGTTTTAAGTGATGGAAGTCCAAGATGATTAAGAGTATTTTGGGAGATATTTATAGTAATATAACTCTTGGGATTAGTATGGGTTTTGGTGAAAAATTTATTTGAGGAAGAGTGTAACAACCCAAAATTTTATCAATGGATTTACCCTTATTATAAATATTTTATATAGTATAAATCACATAAAAACACTTTTAGAACATAATACAAACATTATAAATGAAGAATCAATGAGATAAGAAGTGTTTCTTGAAATTAGAGAACCTATACCGAAGGAATGGTAAGTTAACCCTTTGGAATGGTAATGTTACCCTTATGAAAATTAATATGAACAATAGAATATTAACCTGACCTATTAAAGTATGTATAAAATTTAGGCATCTTATAAGTAAAAATATGATATAATTATATCATTATATAAGTAAATAAATATTTAAAAAATTAATATTTAATTGTTGGTATTTTTCTAAGTCATAAATATTTAAATCCAATTTTATAGTTAATATAATTATTTAAAATAAAATGTATTTTCATAAAATGTATTCATAAGTTAATATTTATTTGTCTCATGATTATGATACAATTTTACGAGACCTTAGTTAATTTTTCAAAGTTTTATAAAATCAGTTATAATTTTAAAATCTGTGTTTTTCAAGTAAATTATGATTTTTATTGAAAATTAAATTTCTCATATCTAGAAAACTATTTTCATGAAATGGAGTTAATTTTTGGATTCTATATATTGAAAATGTTTAGAGTGAATTTTTGGGATTTTTCCAAAATAATTGAATTTTTAGTGAATAGTAAAATACAGTAATTTATGGTATTTATACATTATAAGTTAAATACACTATTCCTAAAATAATGATTAGTTTAATAACTATAATATAGAACTTAAATTAATTATTTTAATATATGTTTTGATAATTCTCAAACTATTCACTGTCTTGAGCCAAAATAATAAACAAATGAATAAAATATTCATAAATCACTCATCCCCTCCACTATAAATACCACCCCTCACCACTCCTTCTCCTCACACCTTCCAAGATTTGATCCTTGTCAAATTTCTTCCCAATTCTCTTCCAAATACCCTTACCCAAGTCCAATATCTCTTGGTTTTAGAAAAAGACCAAAACTCATTTCCCTAAGCAGGTTCTTGAGGGGGATAATTTAAGAGGTAAATCCTCTTCCTTTTTCTTTTAATTTCATTTCAATTTATTTACTTTTCTTATCCACTCCTAAAATCCTCTGTCCAAATGATAATGATAACTCTAGTATAATATATATACTATAATCTTACCATGTTAATGTAATATCCATTATCAATCTCCTTACCCTCTCTCTATTTTAGCTTGAAAATGTAATCATTGTCCGGGAGGTACCAATTTATAACTTGCGTGGATGAAGAAATTTCATTCTTAAATTTATCCTTCAAGGATGGTAATTAGGCCATTTTTATGGTTGAAATAGATTATAAAATATGTATTATATCTAATTTAATGTTTTATAACCATCATATATACATGATATTAAATAATAGAACAAAACTAGTTCGTTGTGATAAAAAAGAAAAAATTAAGCTAAACGATTATCATTAACATGTTATATAATGATTCATCCTCATATATGGAAAAAAATACATAATACTAATTAAAATTATTTTTTTCATTAATATCATATAATTCAAATTTGGTAGAATTATACCCATTTTACATGAACATCATTATTTATAAACAAGTGAACCGATCAAGGAAACCAAAAAAATGAATGCTCCCGAACGATGAAATTAAACTATATAACTCATAAATAAGGCCATAAATGAACATAATGAAACAATAATGAATAAAATACATGTATATAAGGTTATTAAGTAAACAATTAATGTATTGAATTTTTTTTATCTAGGACATTAAGGTCAAGTGCAGAATACATTCAGACATAAGGTAAGGGTTTCTACCCGAACCTTCATTTTCTTTCAGGTTACTATTTTTCTCTATTTACCCCCAATAAAATTCTTAATTATTATTATGTAATCATAATAAATTAAATTTTAATGTTATATATATATGTACTAATCAAAATACTGCTTTCTTTTATGGGTATTTTTCATGTTTTAAATGGATCTTTCTCAAATTCTTCCTTATAAACAAGCCCAATTCAAAGGAACTTCTCAAATTCTTACCTATTTTCAAGTGAACTCTATAATATGTTTTAATACACAATTAGTTTTTTATAATCACTTAATTTATTATGGAAATACAATCTTATTTAAGATCTAGTTTTATACAAATATTTTTCTAAAAGAACTCTTCATTTCAAAGTAAAAGAGTATTTCTCTTAATAATTCCTTGATGATTTTATAAGAGTATTTTCATCTATTTAAAAACCAATATTTATTATTATGTTTAATTATGACTAATATTTTTTTATATCATCTACCATATTTTATTGAATGGTTTATGATTATTTTGAATGTGGATGTGCTGCCTTGATACCATTCATTATATTACTCTGAATTGTTAGTGATTATGTTTATTGATTGGGGAAGTTATTTACATTTCATATGCTAGTTTCAATATAAATGTATATTTTGACTATGTTTAATCCATTTAATATTAGGAATACATTAGACTTAGTGTCATGTGGGGCCCTCTATATCCCCCTGGTTCATCGGTAGGTCTCATGAGACAAACTAGCTTGGGTTTTTACCCATTTATATATGGTCTTGGCATGAGGCTTTGATGGTATGGTTATGATGTCCTGAATTTTGAATTCCATCATTATGAAACTAGTAATTGATATTCCATGTGATTAATTGACTAGTATAATACCCATGGTTAATTATTTTCATGTAATTATTTAATCATTTTATATTTCTTCCATATTATGCTCAAGTTTACTTTTAATGGCATGTGTTTTTAGCCATTCACCATGCCTTATTGTTTATTTATGATTTCATTGTATTGATTACCCTTACTAAGCATCTGATATCACCCCTTTATTATGTTTTATTTTTTCCTCAGGATGTGAAGATGTGTATTATGAATAACTTATAGGGATAATCTAAGAGTTTATGTGTGATTCAAAATAATTTGATATTTTGTATTTCATTTCATATTGTAATGTAAAGTTCATATATGTAATTTGGTTTTTCAAAACTAATAAACTATTTGGTCCTTTGGGATGCTTCTTTATTGTTTATATTACAATGTAATAAATTAAGGGGCCATATTTGGGCTACTAGGGTTGGGGTCTTTACAGTTTTTATCAGATGAAGTTTAGTAGAAACCTTGGAAACTAGATTTAGAAAACATAGATTAGGGAACACAACCCTAAGATAGAATTTGAATATGAGAATACAAGAATATCCTATAATTTTTTCAATGTAGTGATTATGTGGATATTTCTAGAAATTCATCCATATCAAGATACTACAAGTGGATGTGGTTTTGGAATAGATGTACGTAGGAGTAACAACTTCAACAAGGTATCCCGGTCCTAACTCAGGGTAACCTGGTACACAACGAAAGGCCTTACTATGCACCTGTTTTGACACTCTTGTGGGATATGATTAGAATAATTGACATTTTCTTTATAAATCATTATGAATATTTAAATTTAAATATGTACCCAAAGAAACCGTTCTTATTATTATATGATTAAATAAGCAAAAAAATTCAATTTATGTCATGTGTGTTTCCAGTTCGACATTATACATTATGATTTATAACCTAATTTATTGTATGTCATTATTTAGAAATGGTGCCTAGTTGGAGGAATGTAAACTGCATAACATGCATATCCCATATAGGGATTTACCTTATATGCACGATAATGATGTTGGTTCTGGAGTTGTGACTGGTGCTGAGAAACTTATAGCTATATAGGGACAGTTGACTCAACTTATGAATAATAAACTTACCTATATGGAGAATCTAGATCCACAACATGGAGGAGTAGTGTTAGATTGCTTTGTGAAACAACATCCTCCATCATTTAATGGGACTAAGAACCCATTTTTAGTAGAGCATTGGATAAGTTCTTTAGAAAATATATTTCTTACTTTGGGATGTAATGAAAGGGATAAGGTTGTTATAGAAATATATAATATTTCATGAGATATAGATCAATGGTGGTCATTGATTCAAAATACGAATGAGGATGAAATAAAAAACATCGAATGGATAGAATTTAAATAATTTTTCTTAGAAAAATAGTTTCTTCGTGAATAGCAAGTAGATATGGAATGGAATTTTCTAAATCTAAGGAAATAGGGGGATGAGAATACTGAAAAGTATAAAGATAACTTCACAAGGTTATAAAGGAATGCTTTGGACTACATACATAACCTAAGGAGTAATATTGATCAGTTCTTTAATGTTTTAAAACCATTCCTTTGAAGGGAACCGGTCTCCCAAAATTTCTCATCATATGAAGATATAGTCTCATGTGCTACCAAGATAGAAAAAGAATTTTATAAGTCATATGAATTCAAAGTAAATAAAAAGAATAAGAGGGAATTTGAACACTCTATAAAAGGAAATATGTAAATGGGGAAGAAGGGAAGATTTTAATTTCCACCTTGCAGTAATTATGGGAAGAAACACACTAGTACTTGCCTGAAGGGAATGTGATTCTATTACAAGTGTAGAGAAAAAATGACACAAATCCCATGATTTCAAGGGAAAGAAAGAATCTTCTAATGTTCAATGCTATAATTGTAAATATATGGGACATTATTCACATGAATGTACTAGAAATCAAGGAAACATTCCTTAGAGAAGACAAAGGGAGAAAGGCCAAGCTTATGTGATCACAACTACTGGGGTTGAAGTTCCTAATGATGTGGTGGTAGGTAATCTAATCACTTTATAAGACTTATCCAATGCTTTATTTGATTTGAGATCATCATATTCTTTTATATATTCCCAGCTTTCCAAGAACATTAGACATTTACAATTTTATTTAATAAAGTATTTATTAGTAAAAAATCCTAATGGAAGTATCATTGCAACAAAGATGTTTCGATCATTCCTATGTATGACACACAAGAATTCTTTAGTTTTTGACCATATCATCATACCTATGATTTAATTTGATATAATTATTGGTATGTATTGGATTTTAAATTATGATTCGAAAATATATTTCAAGAATAATTAAGTTCCAATTTTTGAGAATGATGTAGAATCCCTTATCTTTAGAGAAGAAACCTCATCATTTGATTATTATCTAGATCCACCCCGAGTAGCTATACTGAATACTATCTTTGAAGGGGAAGATAAAACAATATCTATGAGTAAGTAAAGAAATATTCAAATTGATGAAGTACATATTAAGCAAGAATACATTGATTTGTTTCAAGAGGATTTACTTGGACATCCTACAGAGTGGAAAATTGAGTTTTCTATTGATTTAATTCCTAGTGTAAGGCCTATATTGAATACTCCTTATAGAATGTAAATAGTGGAATTAATGGAGATAAATAAACAACTATAGGAATTGAGTAGTAAGGGGTTTATTCTACTTAGTTTTTCTCCATGGGGAGGTCATGTTCTTTTCATTAATAAGAAATATAGATCTATGAGTATGTGCATTGATTATAGGGAGATCAATTTTATTATGATAAAGAATAAGTATCCACTTCCTCACATTGATGATTTATTTGATCAACTTCATGAAGCCCAATATTTTTCAAAGATTGATCTTCAGACTGGATATCATCAATTGTGTGTATAGAAGGAATATATTCTAAAGACATCATTTTGAACCAAGAATGGGCATTATGAGTTTATAGTAATTCCTTTTGGAATGACTAATGCACTTTCTATTTTAATAGATCTAATTAATAGAGTTTTCAAGGAATATCTTAATGATTTTGTTGTGGTATTTATTGATGATATCTTAGTATACTCTAAAGTTATGAATATCATGAGAATTACTTATGCATTATTCCAAAGACTCTTAGAAGAAAAGAGTTATATGGGAAGTTTAGAAAGTGTGAATTATGGCTTCAAACAGTTTCTTTTTTTTTGCCCATATTGTCTCTAAGGATGGAATCTTAGTTGATCCTGAGAAGAAAAAGGAAGACCAGGAATGGCCTACACCAATGAACATAAATTAGGTATGTAGTTTTATTGGTTTAGCATGTTATTATTGGTATTCCACTCATAAATTTTCCTGGATATCTAACCTATTAACCAATATTACTCGTAAAGGGGTTAAGTTCATATAAAAAAATAATGTGAAGAGTTTTTTGAATAATTTAAAAAGAGTTTAGTGAATTATCTAATCTTGAATCGATTAAGTCAATAATTTGACTTATGAATTTTCCATTCCTTTGTGATTTGAACATCACAAACACATTTTCTTAAGGAAAATTATCTTTCTCTAAGAATTATTTTTTTAAGGAAAATTTTATTTCTCTAAAAAAAGATTTATCCTTGCCCTTGGTTTTCATTGTCTTATCTAGTGTTTTCCTAAACCAAGATTAACTATCTTTTTCTTAAAGAAAAAATTACAATCCTTACCTAACTCAGAATCTTATAGTTTCTTAGAATATGATTTTCCTAGAATTTAGACACTGAATTCATCAGAAATCAAACTCCAAATTCATCAGAATTAAAACTCTAAATTCTATAGAAATCAGACTCAGAAATCATTATAATTTTTACTTTAAATTATTTAGAAACCAGACTTCGAATTCATCATAATTCGAACTTTGAATTCTCTAGAAATCACACTAATAATTCATCAGAATTCAGACTCTATATTCTCTAAAAACTAGAATCTGAATTCTCTAAAAATCAGACTCTGAATTCTCTAAAAACCATACTCTAAATTATCTAAAAATCAGACTCTGAATTCTCTATAAATCATACTCCGAACTCTCATTTTTTCAAACTCTTAAATCTTCACAAATCAGATTCTATATTCCTCATAATTCAGACTCTGAATATCTATTATTCAAAAATCAAATTGTTCATATCATTAGACTCTGATTCTAAATTCCTTAAGAATCCAATTAAATATTTCTCTTATAGTTGCCACATTTCCTTGAAGTAAAATTTAAGTTTATTAGATCCTATTATACTTAATTTTCTTAAAAATGATATTGTTTTCCATACATTTTATTATTTCTTACACATGGTAGTGTTTTCCAAGTTTTCTTACATGGAAGGATGTTGTAAAATCTGTTTTTTACTAACTGTTGGCTGAGTGACATGTATACAAGTCCCTATAAAATTCAAGGAAAATATGACCGTTGGAGGAGGAGATGACCATTGGGATTTCTACCTATAATTACCCCAGATATTTGAATAATTCAAGTCACTTTTATATGTGTTGACATATCCATAGATTACATGATGTGAAGTGATTTCTAGAGAGAGAAAGACTCTCATGATTTGTGAGAATGATGTAAACAACTTGTTCAAGTTGTGAACAAATTCTTCATCCTGCTTAGTGAGGCTCTGATTGGCTGATCAATTGAGGGATTTCGGGGATAGGAAGACAGAGGTTCCGACTACCTTAAAGTTCAAGGTCTTGCAGGGATAACAAGATAGACTCTAATACTCTTATTGAGGTCTTACCCTGGTGTGGGTAAGATAGTATTTCTTGAAATTATAAATCAATGGAACTTTATACAAGGTTGTTGGATACCCTTATCTTTGGGTTAAAAGATTTTCTACTTGTTCTTGTTTTGTTAAAAAATTTAATTCCACTTTATTTTGTTAAAGAAAGAAAGTATAACTTTCTTATACTTTCTTATTCTTGTATACTCTAATAAATAAGATTCTATATGCTTTAATGTAGAATATTTCCCTAAGATAAACTTTCTTAAGTTTCTTTAAGATAAACTTGTTTAAGTTTAGGTTCTTTATAATTGCACCTCATCCCTTCCAATTATCCCTTTGTTTAAGAACCAAAGAGTGTTTGTGAATTCACCTTGTTTAACATTGTTAAACTTAGAATTTCTTAAGGTTAAAAAAGAAATTTTTTAAAATTACAATTCATCCCTCTCTTTTAATTGAGCATCTATGTCTATATTTCTATCATACAGACTCTACCATCAGAAAATGGTAGAATTGTGATTTATAGTGATGCATCAAAGAAATGAATTTTTTGAGTCCTTATGAATAATGATAGATTTATTACCTATTCATCAAGGCAGTTAAAAACTCATGAACATAACTATCCAACTCATGATCTTGAGTTAGCGGTTGTAACATTTTCTCTAAAGATATGGAGACATTATCTCTATGGTGAGAGATGTGAGATATATACTGACCACAAGAGTTTAAAATATATCTTCTCAAAAAAATAACTCAACATGATGAAAAGGCAATGGATTGTTTTATTGAAGGATTATTATTGTTCAATACACCACCGCCTAAGGAATATGAATAAGGTAGTAGATGCATTAAGCAGGAGGAATCATAGATTTAGAAAAAAATGAGAATTGATAAGGATCCTATGTACATATATCTAGAAAAGATACATATGGAAATTATTAAGGAAGGTGAAACATTGCTACTTTTTCAATTGGTTTCCCAACCATCTTTATTGGAAAGTATTAAAATTTCTCATCTTGATGGTGATAAGATTTAAATTAAAATTAAAGTTGTAAATAATGGTAAGTTGGAAGACTTCGTGTATGAAGATGGAATTATGAAATTTGGGAGGTGGCTATGTGCTCCATCTATACCCAAGATGAAAAGGGAGTTTTTGGATGATGTCCATAGCTTGAATTTCTCTATACACCCTGGTAGCACTAATATGTATAGATATTTGAAGGAACATTTTTTGTGGGATAATATGATGTGTGAAATTTCTGGTCATGTATCAAGATGTTTAGTCTGTAAATAGGTGAAGGCCAAAATACAACATCCTAAAGGAGTCATTCAACCTATTCATATTCCTAGTTTGAAATGGGATGATGTTACTATGGATTTTTTCAATGTATTACCTAAAAATCTAAGAAAGAATGATGCAATATGGGTAATTGTGGACCGACTTACCAAATCTTCATATTTCCTCAGTATAAGGGAGGATTTTACACTGGAGTGCCTTCCACGGCTCTAAATTAATGAATTATTCAGACTTAATGGATAAACTATTTTAATAGTGTTTGATCATGATCCAAAATTTACATCAAAATTATGTAAAAGTCTTCAAAAATCCTTGGATACTGAGCTTTATTTGAGTATTGCTTGTCACCCTCAAATTGACAGGTAGTCTAAAAGGGTGGTCCGAACATTATAAGACATGTTGAGGTCATTCTCACTTGACTTACAAGGTATGTGGGATTAGAACTTACCTTTGGTAGAGTTTTCCTACAACAATAGTTTCCATTCTAGTATTCAAATGGCACAATATGAAGCATTGTATAGAAAGAGATGTAGTGCACCAACTTGTTGGGATGAGGTTGATGAAAGCAAACTTATATGCCCATCTCTTGTGGAGGAAACAACAAAAAAGGTAAATACTATTCAAACCCATATTTAAGAAGCTCAAAGTTGGCAAAGGAGATATGTCTATAATTGAAGTAAGTATTTGTAATTTCATGTGTGAGATCATGTTTTCTTGAAAGTGTCCCCATGTAAGGGCATTATAAGATTTGGAAAGATAAGAAAACTAATCAACAAGTATATTGGTCCTTTTAAAATCTTGGAGAGAATTGGAGTTGTGGTTTATCTTTTGGCTATCCTACCTATCCTTTATAAAGTACAAAATGTGTTCTACATCTATTTGTTGAGGAAGTATATGTCGGACCCATCACATGTCCTCACTTCTGATGTAATATAATTGGAACCTGATTTATCTTACTATGAAGATCCTATCTGAATTATGGACACTAGAGAACAAGTTTTGAGGAATTAGATGACTCATCCTATAAATTTACTTTTTAAAAATCATAAAATTGAAGATTCGACATGGGAACCAGAGGAAGTTATGATGAATAACTACCAAAATCTTTTTGACAGGTGACATTCTAGAAATTTAGAGGATGAAATTTTTGTAGGAGGGGAGAATTTAACAACCCAAAATTTTATCAATATATTTTACCTTATTAAAAATATTTTATATTGTATAAATCTCATAAAATCACTTTTATAACACAATACAAACATTATAAATAAAGAATCAATGAGATAAGAATTTTTTCTAGAAGTTAGAGAACCTATACTGAAGGAATAGTTGTTAACCCTTTGAAATATTAATGTTAACCTTATGAAAAGTATTATGACCAATAGAATATTAACCTCACCAATGAAAGTATGGATAAAATTTAGGCATATTAAAAGTGAAAATATGATATAATTATATAATTATATAATTAAATAAAATATTTAAAAATTTATTATTTAATTGTCGGTATTTTTGTAATTCATAAATATTTAACTCAAATTTTATAATTAATATAATTATTTAAAATAAAATTTATTTTCATAAAATTTATTCATAATTTAATATATTTTTTTCTTGTGATTATAAGATAATTTTATTAGACCTTAGTTAATTTTTCAAAGTATTATAAAATCAGTTATGATTTTAAAATCTGAATTTTTCAAGTAAACTGTGATTTTTATTGAAAATTAAATTTCTAAAATCTATAAAATTATTTTCATGAAATGGAGTTCATTTTTTTATTCTAAATGTAAAAAATGGTTAGGGTTAATTTTTTTTCTAAAATAGTTGATTTTTTTAATAGTAAAATATGGTAATTTGCGGTATTTATATATTATAAGTTAAATACACTATTATTAACATCATGAATTATGTAAGCAACGTAATATCAAACTTCCCTTAAATATTTTAATATATTTTGTGATAATTTTCAAGCTATTCATATTCTTGAGCCAAAATAATAAACAAATGAATAAAATATTCAAAAATCACTCCTCTCCTCCACTATAAATACCACCCTTCAACACCCCTTCTCCTCACACATTCCAAGATTTGAGCCTTGTAAAATTTATACAAAATACTCTTCCCAATAACCTTTCCCAAGTTCAGGAGCTCCTTTTTTTACCAAAATACCAAAACCCCTTTCCCTACGGAGGTTCTCATGGAGGATAATTCAAGAGGTAAATCCTCATCCTTTTTTCTTTAAATTTAATTTCAATTGATTTTCTTTTCTTATCCTATACTAACCTCCTATTACCAAATTATCATGATAACTATAGTATAATCTATATTCTATAATGATATTATGTTAATTTAATATCAATTATCAATCTCCTTACTCTCTCTCTATATTATTTTAAAAAATGAAATCGTCATCCGGGAGGTGCCGATTTACAACCTTCGTGGATGATGAAATTTCATTATTCAATTTATCCTTAAAGGGTGGTCTTGAAACCATTTCTATGGTTTAACCATATTATAAAATATTCATTATATCTTATGTAATATTTTGGAACCATTATACATGCATGATATTAAATAATATAACAAAACTAGTTCGTTGTGATTAAAAAATCACTAAAATTAAGCTAAATGATTATCATTAACATGTTATATAATGATTCATACTCATATACGAAAAAATACATAATAATAATTAACTTGTGGTTTTTAATTAATAACATATAATTCTAATTCATTATAATTATACCCATTTTACATGAACTTCGTTACTCTTAAACAAGCTAACTTATCAAGGAAACCAAGAAAACGAATGCTCCCAAACGATGAAATGAAACTCTATAACTCATGAATAAGGAAATTAATAAACATAATAAAAAAATAATGAATAAAATAAATGTATATAAGGTCATTAATTAACTAATTAATTAATTTTATTTTATTATCCAGGACATTAAGGTCAAGTTAAGAACACATTCAGACATAAGGTAAGGGTTTCTACCCGAACCTCCATTTTCATTCGGGTTACTCTTTTTCTATCTTTAACCCAATTAAATTATTAATTATTATAATTTACTAATCATAAATTATGTGTGAATTTTTTATATATATTTAACAATCAAAATCCTCATTTATTTTATTAGGAGTTACATGTTTTAAAATGATCTTTCTCAAATTCTTCTAGATAAACAAACTTGATTCAAGGGAACTTCTCAGATTCTTACCTATTTTCAAGTGAACTATATAATATATTTTAAAACATAATTATTTTTCTAAAATAACTAATTTTATTATGGAAATAAAATATTATTTCACTTCTGGTTTTATACAAATATTTTTCCAAAAAAACTCTTCTTTACAAAGTAAAATAGTATTTCTCTCAAGAAATCCTTAATGATTTTATAAGATTATTTTCATCTATTTCAACACCCATGTTGATTATTATGTTTAATTGGGATTAAAATGTTATGATATCATATACCATATTTTATTTAGTGTTTTATGATTAGTTTTACTATGGATATTCTACCTCGATATCATTCACCATATTACTCTGAATGGTTGGTGATTATGTTTATTGATTGGGAAAGTTATTTACATTTCATGTGATATTTTCAATATGAATGTATAGGTTAATTATGTTTCACCCCATTCATATGATTAATGAATTGTAATTAGTGTTGTGTGGAGCACTCTATATCCCCTCGGTGCATTGGTAGGTCTTATGAGACAAACTAGTTTGAGTTTTTACCCGTTTATGTATGGTCTTGATATGAGGACTTAACAGTATGATTATGATGTCCCTCATTATGAATTACCTCGTTATGAAACTAGTAATTGATAGACCATGTGATTATTAGACAGGTATAATATCCATGGTTAAGTATTGTCATGGAATTATTTAATCAGTTTATATTTCTTCCATATTATATTCAAGTTTTTTTTAATGAAATGTGTTTTTATTCATTCACCATGCCTTATTGTTTATTTATGATTCCACTGTATTTATTAACCTTACTGAGCATCTGAGCTCACCCCTTTCTTATTTTTTATTTTTCCCTAGGATTTAATGATGTGTATTATGAATGACCTTCAGGGATAATCTAGGATTTTATGTGTGATTCAAAAGAAGTTGATATGTTGTATTTCATTTCATGTTGTAATGTAAAGGTCATATATGTAATCTGGTTTTCCAAAAATACTAAACTATTTGGTTCTTTTGGGTGTTTCTTCTTTGTTTATATTATAATGTAATAAATTAAGGCATCGTCTTTAGGCTACTAGGGTCGGGGTCTTTACAAATAATGCCTTTACATTTTATAGACATAAGTTTAATGTTATTGATTACCTTTTGGGTTAATATGATCATTGATGTTAAGGAAATAATTTCAATTAATATTGTAATATTTTGTGGGAAACAATTTGATATATAGAAAACCTTAGTATTTCAAAAGTGATTTGATGATTAATATTATTTTTTATGATTTTCATCATGTTTTTGGGAACATTATAGGAATTATATTAATATAGTTTTATAAATATTACTACTCACGTATCGGGTGACAACCCATCACATCCCAAAAGGTCATGGTGCTTGAAACCACAGCTGAAGGGTGATAAGGGTGAAACACCTACCATTGTTCTACATGATATAGTGGTTAATATGATATTTTTTTTACTCAAATGGTTTGGTAGATAGATATTAAGCCAATAAAATATTTTTAAATTTTAATGATTTTGAGGTGATTAAGGATATTTCAAGAGATGTTTTATTGGGTTGAGATACATGTATAACAATTAGATTTAACATAAAGTATTGTTTAGAAACAATTATATTACATTTTAGGATATGTAAAGTGAAGAGTTTTAGGGATAATTACTTATGGAATGGACTAAGTTTAAACTTGAGTGTTAATTTTTTGGTTTAGTGAATAATGTATTATATTAGATAACAGGTTCTAACCATTTTTAATTTTGGTAAATATTTAGAGACATATTGAAGGGCTTCCCAATATTTTATGGATAATATTATCTAATAAAATTTAATTTTAGTGCTTCAGGAATAAAAAATCATCTTGAATACTCATTTCTTGGAGTGAGAAATGAAGTGGAATTTGATCAAAGCACAGCCAAAGGATTTAATTATTAATATGAAATAAAAAATATCAAGTAAGTATATTTTCTATTTTTTTCTATCTTGAAAGTAAAATAATCCATTAACTTTAGGGAAAGGATATTGAAATAAAAAAGTTATACATTTACCTTAATTTTTTATGAACCAAATGGTCTTTTTCACACCTCATTAGTTTAGGGTTTTATGGTTGTTAAATTTCTCTTGATAATTCACTTTCTTATGATCATTGATCTATATCAATCATAAAAATTATTTAAAATTTTCTTCCATGTATCATTAAATGTTTTATTATTAGGAAACCTAGTTATGTTTTATTCTAGATGAACCTTGTATTTCTCTTTCCCTCTTTTTAAAATAAATATTTATTAACCGTTTTATGATGTGTTTTTTCTACAAAAAGAATTTTTAAATGTCAACCCCTTATTTTCAAAGAGAAATTTCAAATTTTGTGGATATAATTTATTAAAGAATGAAAAAATGTAACACACTGAGACTTTTAGATATATTTATTTTGAAGAAATTTAACCTCTTTTATAACATTTGATACATGAAATCCCAATATTTTAAAAGAAGAACATTATGTTCAATAGTGTATATAACACACAACACTGAGCTTAAATGATCTGTGAAATATATTATTTAAATATGGACATTATAACCTAGCCTTTAAAATGGTGGGTATCAATAGGACTAACTAAATTATTAAAATTAAATTATTTAAAAATTTATAAAATAAATTAATTATTTATCAATCAATTATAAATAAATTGAAATTAAAAGAAATATTTTTCTAAAAAAAAGTTTTTAAACCCAAAATCTGTTTTTATATTAATAAATTAAATTATATACTATTGGTGAATTATTTTAATAAAATTTATAAATTATATATTTTATAAAACGTGTTTTCATTCATCTAATATTTTTTCTAAGCATGAGAAGAGAACAATCCTAGTTTTATGATTTAAAAATGTGTTTTTTCTAAAAAGAGGTTTTATCATGTTTTGAACACTTATTTTAATATTAAAATTTACCAATTTTAGCAGTTATATTTTAAATGAACATTATTTTTTAAATCATTATGTGGGTTAGTTTTATATAGTTTTCTGAAAAGATTAATTTTTCAATTAATAGTAAAAAATACTAATTTTTATTGAAAACTATGTTTTAATTTAAAGAAATTACGAAGTTAAATTTTGTTTAAGATTGTTTTAAAAGAAAAATTAGTTCTAAAATATCATAATTAATCTAAATTAGGTCATTTTAATCAATTATATGTTCAATTGTAATATAAAATATTTTTATACTTATGAAAACTTTTCCTTTGGAAACCCGTTTTTTCATCGTGTCTATAGGGTTAACATTATATCAAATTCTACCACTTTTGTGAATTGAATTTGGAAAAATGTATTACATAATTGGAATCATAATAATTAATATTATATAATAATTTTAACTTAATTTTTCATCATAATTAATAGTAAAAAGAGTAAAAATTAATTACTGTAGTTATGGTTAAAACTGGTTTACTGAGTGGTTAAACTAAGAAGATAAATGCCAAAATGACCTAAAACCTTGTAAAATTAAAATTTTATAGCAATATTACGACCTTATATCATATTATTTTTTGATAATGATCCATTTTTTTATCCTTGTGGCATGTGAAAAATGTGGGTTCAATTTATTCTTTTCAAAAATTCCAAGTCTGTCTTTCCCCCCACTTATAAGAGGGAACCCCTCTCCTCTCATATTCACACTTCAAAAGCCCTTTGTTTCAGAAAATACCTACCAAATTATCTTCCTAAAATACATTACCACAACATATATTCTTTTATTTTATCATAAAATCAATATAGTAAGGATTTAGTAATAAACATAAAGAGGTTTTCTAAAGAAGATGTATAGTTCTTTAAAATGTGTTTTTATTTTATTTATTACTTTAACTCAATAAAATATCCATATATTATGATAAAATAATAAAAATATTATCTCACATATACTGATATTTTATTATGTTAATTACATTACCTATATCTATCTCCTCTTCCATCAAATGGGAAATGAAACCATCGATCGTGTGTATGACAGACTACCGCCTCACTAACTGATATAATTCATTTTTCATCACCACCTATCACAGATGGATATAATGAGAGATTTAATGTACATATTATATTTATTTAATAATTAAACTTCCTTAATTAAAATATAATATCTACCTTCTTACCTTCCAATTCATTGGTAAATGATAACATCACTCATGTGTACATGTGGATTACCGCCTCCATGAAGCGATGTGAAACATTTTTTATTTTATTTTACATGGTTGGTAATAAGAATATATTTAATTAATATATAATATATATATTCTATAATAATGATTCTTTAAATTTGAAATATTATTTACCTTTATTTCATTTCAACTGTTAAAAAACTGAAACATCCTTCATGTGTACGTATGGTCTACCGCCTCCATGAATGGTGTAACTCATTTTTCAATATATAAATTTTATGGATGAATTTAAATATATATAAAATGAATATATATGATATTTATATCATTGTTAACATTCTGGATATTATGGAACAATGATATAAGTATAATAACTAAAACTACCAAACTGAAACATACGTGAAAAATGAAGCCGTTATTACCCAAGACAGTGATTTTAACAAAAATTGTTAATAAATGGTGTGATAAAATACTATAAGTAAGTCATATAAGTTGTGATATATATTATTATGGTTCTATAATAGTTTTATAATATATATATATATATATATATATAATATAGTAGGCATGAACATGTATGAATTAAATTAGACCTGAGGTAAGGGTTTCTTGTCAAGACACATCCCAAAGGGGCATGTGCCATGACTACCCCAGGACCACCTTCAATAGGCCAGGGGATGGAGACTAGAACCGAATAGGCATAACCCACAAATAGGAGGAATTTTCCTAAGTGCCTGTACACATGCACACATCTCCAAGCCCAAAATTCTGAAATGTAAAACAATGTGTAAATAAACACGCATACCACAAAGATACCAACAATAGAGTACAACAATAGAAAACTAGAAAGTAAATAGGGCCAGAATACAAGCCCATACAAAAAGGAGTCTGGAAAAGTGAAAGTACAAGTTCCTAAAATTTATTTACAGAAAACCCTACCAGAAGGGTAGGCACAGGGAATGATGTCTGAAGCCAGAGGAGCACACCTAGACTATCTAGACTTGTTGAGAACCACCTGGTCCTGGTCCACCTAGGACTCCATAAAAGTATCAATCTTCTGCACAAGACACAAAATATGTAGGAAAATCCTGTGCAGGGGTGAGTAAAACAATAATCAGTAGGACACATTGAAACCATAAAGGAAATACCACAAATGAAAAATATTATAGTCATCTCCACATAGATATATGTCTACAGCAAAAATATTAAGAACATACAAATATACGTGTCTCATACACTAAGTATTATAAGGTTCCAACC
Source organism: Viscum album (assembly GCA_963277665.1). Taxonomy (NCBI): domain Eukaryota; kingdom Viridiplantae; phylum Streptophyta; class Magnoliopsida; order Santalales; family Viscaceae; genus Viscum; species Viscum album. Next base: position 1,713,034,246 of record OY728143.1, read on the forward strand.
TCATAGCCAGCAATAGGATTATCATCATAGGCTCAAATCATAACATGAAATCTATGAGGAAACACTTCATGAGATCAGACATCTTAGATGGAACCTTTCCAAGACATGCACTCCATCAGGAATAAATCAACCATTCCTAATGTTATGTATGAGAGAACATAATCCATCGGGAACATGTTACTAGATCCAGCTCCAGTTCCCAGCACCAGAGGTCCTGTCATCACCTCCTTGCACCTAGCTCAAGCTAAGAAACTCAATTGAAGAGTCCATCCCCTCACCACTTCACACAGTTGATGGAGAACCGCTCAAAACTATGCACCACGTGTATCCTCTCTAGTAATAGAGAACAGAGGGACTCACACCTCACTACTGCCCCTCAATCGAGGGAGTATTTCCCATAACTAACCTGTAAAATTTCTATCACTCCTGAGTGGACTAGCCTTCTCCTCAGTCTGTCGAGGGAGAACTTATTCCTATCTATGTATCGTTCAAACCAATTGAATGGGATTGCTCTTCATAATTGTAACCATCAGCTGATGGAGCTCTATCTCCAATGGAAGACACTCTACCCACCACTACTCAGAGACGGGGGATTACAATTCTGTAAGTGAGGACCCGGGACTTGTTTCCAATAGGGGAGTACTACTCTACAATGAGACACTTAGTCTCTATGAGACACATATACTCAGTAGGACACATAGTCCTTGGAAGTCACATGGTCTCCATGGGATACATGCCCCCTGACAAAGGAAGGGGATTAGCAACCCCATCCTAGAGGACCCGCTCCCTAGCACAGTAGGGGGAGTACTACTCTGTATTGAGACACACAGTTTCCATGAGACAAAGAATCATCATGAGACACAAAGTCTCTATGAGACACACAATATCCATGAGACACACAGTCTCCATGATACACACAATCTCAATAGGACACACACTCCTTCAATAGGATTCTTTTTCAAAGCATGCTCATTCCAGGAGAACCCACATCTCAAGTTATTAGGTCATATACACACACCCATGAAAACCCACATAGGATATCTCAAAATGACCACCTCATCACAAGGATCTCAATACCATATATGGCTCATCAAACAGACGCTCCATTTGAATGTTATGACCATTTTAGTGAAAACGTCTGACTCAGGTTCGGTTCGTGTCTAACCCGACCTGGTCCGGCAGACCCGACCCAACCTGATCTTCCCTGAATCGTACTGGCCCACTAGGCCACCTGGACTAGCCCACTGGGTCCGCTAAACTGTGACCTTTTGGGATTCTTGGAGTGGCCCGACTCCCTTGGTCCAGCCCACATGTGCGTGGTCCAGTTCATTCACCAAACATAGTCGACCGTGGCCGCATTCCTACCATATTGTCCTTACAGAATGAACTACATCCCATACGGTCTATCCCTATACCACACATTGCATCCCAACTGCATGCACCAAGTTCCCTACATCCTTCTGTACCACATCCCATAGATTTACACTACTGCCAGCTACCCGTGCGGCCCATCGTCGCTGCCAGCCACCCCGTGTGGCCCTCTGACATTGTCGCCAACTACTGTCGCCGCCTCACCTCACCCACACTGCCACCATTCAATTCCAAACATCCATGGTAAACCCATGCCAGTGGTTTCTTCTGCAGACCACTGGGGATCCTCTGATTCCTATAAATTGGCATGATTGTATATTCGAGTTCCTCATGACTTGATATACCCTATTGTGGCCTCTCTTGTTGGTTCATCTCAAATATGTTGGTCTGATCGAACACGAAACCACCCGGAAACATTGAGCCAAGAACCGTAGGGTTCAAATAGTGAAGATCATGAATAACAGAGTGGGAGATGAACATAGTAAAGGTTTAACATTGTTGGCCAAGAATTCTTGTCCAACAATCAAGATTCAGAGGATTTGGGTTAGAAAATAAATTAAATTAAATCTCACTAATATGCAACATTACCTCCTGCAACATACGATTGATATGTGGGATAATATATTCATGGATTAGTCTGTGTTCATCATAGAAATCAAGGATGGGGAAATAAAAAATAAAAAACTACCCTACCTAGATTTTGGATCAGTCGTTGATGAGAAGCAATTGCATTACCATCATTAACAATATCCTTTAACTCTATTGGCATGAAAATCTGAGATCTGATCTCTGATCCATCGTCACTTGCTTGAGATATCTTTTCTCCATGTCTCCAAAGGAATTTTTAGGGTTATAAAAATAACCCTAAATTTCTGATAAGTCATAGAAAAAGGGAAATTCATTGTGTCTAAATAGAATATTTTTATTAAAATATTTTATTTCCATTACGTCCAGAAACTAATTTTCACATCTGAACCATGCCGGTCGATGTTAGGCCTCACCTAAGGTAAAGTCTCTCCTCTGAATGCAATGCTTCCCTTGGATTTATGATCTAGGTACCCATTTAGAAGTTGTCCTACTTTTTTTTGGAAAATTTTGTATGTATTCTATTAAAAGTTTAACATTTTTCAAATAATTTTTATGGGTACAGTAGTCCTCAGAATCACACCCCATCCAGTGCCTGGTCTCGAGATTTTTCAAAATAATTTCTAAAAATAAATTCAGGAAAATATGAGTCATAAAATTCTCCCAACCTTAAGGATTTACATCCCAAAAATTAAAAGAAAGGGCTACTTAAATAGATGAGGGTATTGATAATGAACCCGAGACTCCTGCTCCCATATTCTCTTTAGGAGATTCTCGTGCTACCATCAGGCATGCACTAAAGGAATAGCTCATCCCTGAAGGATCGTCTCCTTATGGTCCTTGATCTCCATGACCAGGATGAAAATCAAGCATCACGATTTAAAAATATCGTCGATGTAATTCCATGGAGTCAAACTATCTTCTGCATGTAAAGGTATCCCAAACTCTCTACCGAACTCTGCTCCCAAATATCTAGAAAGTGGTTCGACTTGGTGAGTCCATCAACAATCACCCATATGGTATCATTATCCCAAGAAGTTCATGGAAAACTCATTACAAAGTCCATATATATCCCTTCACACTTCCATCATGGAACCCCAAGAATGAAAATAGCAACCCCTTCTAAGTATTGGGGGGCTCAACACAGTGATTTGAAAAACCAAGTAACTGATTCAAACAGGCACCCAGCTTTCATATCAATAGTTAATCCCAGCTTCAACTCGTTCTGTCATCCACAGTGTCCTCTTTGACACTCACATTCATATCTTGATGCATTTCACCACTCTAGGAATCCACTGTTTCCAAAAAAACTGGGCCTCCATGCCCCACATATAACAACAGCCCTCCAGGACCAGTCATCCCAGTCTCATGTCACATCACAAGCAGCAGGAAAAAAATATAGAAACTAGGATCTCGTCCCTAAACAATGTAGTCAGACTTTCCACAAAATGATCCCTCGTGGTTCCAAGGGGAAAGTATGGAACTTCCTCAGAACCTCCTCCCTCAACGTCACTGGTACTACTGTTCATCCCCTAAAAAGAATGATGTTCTCTCCACCTTTTTCGTACCCATCAGGGACATGCCCTTCCAACATCTGAGCATGTAGAGTCTTTTAGTCGGTATTCTTAATATTTGCCTCTCTGAACACTGTAATATTGGAGGGGTGACAACCATCTACTAGAGGTAAGATGATCCATCTGCATCCATAAAGGATATTTTCAAAGAGGCCAACTGCTCGAATTCCTCGTTCAGTAATTATGAATAAGATCTCTTACTGAGAGAATCTTCCACCACATTAACCTTCCTAGGAGTATAAACAATTTCAAAGTCATAGTCCTAGAGGAACTCTAGATAATGCATCTATCTCAACCTTCACTGGATCCACTACAACTCAACCACTACTGAAGGAAATTGAGGACTCATAACATCCACTACGACAAGGGTTGGGCTAGCCAATTGATGAGTAATCGGTGGAACCCTCCTATGTGTGAGTCTATCTTGTGCTTCCTGGATTTCATTTTCACTAAAAAGGAAAACCTCATTCCACCACTTTGGACACACCACACTCTTTTCCTAAAATAATCAATATGATCATAAATTGTGGATAAATAGTATATACCAAGAATAATGTCATAATTCCTCGATGACTCTACCAATAGATCCCAATCGAAACTCTCACCTCTAAGATTCGGGTCACACTATTGGCCCCAGTTTGTGATCATTAGGTCTCCTCCGGTATGAGACTCCGAGAATGAGGACAAATTCAATGGTTAAATTGGAATCTTCGAGTCTTGAGAAAGATTCATGGAAAGAAAGAATGATTAGAACATGTTTCTATCAACACTGAAGATAAGGTATAATAGACATAGACTATATCTTGAATCAATCCTAGAGCCCTTGGGTCATATTCCTTGATTGCATATAGTTTTTCCCTCTCCTGTCCTACAGCTTCCTGAGTCTGGTGTGGACCACCTGGGGGGTGGTGTTGGTAACATGTCAAAATGTATACCACATCTTGTTGCTATCCTGGCTCCTCTACCACATATTCCACCATATAGATCTATCTTCTCCTATCATTTTCTCTACCTCGGTGCTCTTTCCACCATCTCCCTATTAGTAGTATGACGGGTTGGACAATCTCGACCGATGTCTCCCATACCATCACATGAACAACATTGCCTCTCTCTAGGATGACTAGATTCACCTTGTGATCCTTAAGTTCTATATACCCTTGTCTTGGGACCTCCTCTCGGAACGTCTTGTATGTTCAAGTCTCTAAGACTGATGTCATATTTTTTGCTTCTGAGGTCTCTGCTCTATCTTTCCCACTACTGACAATTACTGGATAAATTTTCTCATCTAAAGGACACTCAACCACAAAGGTTTTATCTATCACCCTATCATGGGTAGGAATTCATGGAGGGATAATGTTTGATCATACACCCCTAAGAACACCTTGCTTGAAGGTTTGAGGCCTGAAGAACTGGGCGTGTATCATATTCATCGAGTACCTGAAAACGTCGGTATGCCTTGAGGAATAATTAGACACTGAAATGTCATCTTTCTTGAGTGGTAGAATCTTCTGTACATGCATATCCCTTAGCTTATAAGGTGATAACTCCTCTATGAAAAGGTTTTCAAACTCTATCCATGGAAGAGTCACCTCATCATAAGATCCAGTAACCAAACCCCACTATCACCCTACTGAGCCATGTAGAAGGCTCACTATTAGAACCATTTGATCTTCTAGTATTCTAACTAAATAGAAAAATCAGCTTACCACCTCAAGCCAGTTATCAGCCACCTGAGTTTCAGGCTCACCTCAGACCCTGAGTGGTCTCTACTGATGAAACTCGTGAAGTACGCTCAGCCTGTGCATCTCATCCGTTGGTATTGTGGGTACCACGTGATACTCTATAGGTGGTGGTATAGCAAATGTACCACCTGGAGGTGCTATTTTCAGGAAAACCCATGTACTGATGTCTTTTCACTTGGTGTATCTTCCTCGTGATCATGGGGTGTAATCCTATACGGTTGTCAACGTGGAAGCATCTTGAAGTAAAAAAAGATGTACCACAATCAATAGAGTTTATTTGGAGAGTTGACTCAAGAAGGACATGGATGAAACAACCATTCCTATATGATTCATGTACCATTATTTTCCCTACAACCAATGTTTTCATATACCAAGTCAAAAATCATAATTTAGAGTCCTCATGTATGGATACATCGACCGCCACAACAACATTGGATCACACTTAACACTGCTTCCCCAAACCAATCTCACAAACTCTTGCTCCTTAAGTTATAACCAAAACTTAATTTGATATCACTCTATCATGACCCATCCTAGAAGGGCACATTTCGTTACTACCCCAAGCTCGCCTCCAATAGGCCAGGGGTTTGTTACTAGCACCGAGTAGGAATATCCCACAAATGAGAGGCATTTTCCTAAGTACATGTACACAGGCACACATCTCTAAGCACAAAATGATGAAATGTAAAACACTGATTAAATAAGAATGCATACCAATAAGATACCAACAACATAGGATGATAGTAGAAAACTAGAAAGTAAACAAGTCCAAAATACAAGCCCACCCAAAAAGGAGTCTAGAAAAGTGAAAGTACAAGTGCTTGAAACTCATCCGTAGAAAATAATACCTAAAGGGTAGGTTCATGGATAGTTGTCTAAAGCCACAGTAGAACACCTCGACTGTCTAGACTTTCTATGCACCACTTGGTCCTACTCCACCTAGGATTCTGTCAAAGTGTTGATCATCCGCACAAGACACGACACATGTAGGCAAAGATCATGCAGGGGGGAGTAAAACAATACTTAGCAGAACACCCCAAAACCAAAAAGGAAATAAAACAAAGGAAAATATTATAGTCAACTCCAAATAGATATATTTATATAGAACATATATCAAGAAAATCCAGATATACTCATCTGAGACACTAATTATCATAAGGTTCCAACCTCATAGCCAGCAACAGGATTCTCATTATAGGCTCAAATAGTAACATGAAAATCAGGAGGACACACTCCATGAGCTCAACCATCTTAGATGGCACCAGTCTAAGAGATTCACTCCATCGGGAACAACTCTACCATTCCTAATGGTATGTTCAAGAGAAAGTACTTCATTAGGAATATATTACTAGGTCTAGCTCCGTTGCCCAACACCATAGGTCCTATCATCGCTGCCTTGAACCCAACAGAAGCTAAGAAACTAAAGTGAAGATGCCTCCCCATCACCAATTCACGCAGTTGAGGGAGAAATTCTCCAAAGTATACACCACATGCATCCTATCTAGAAAGAGAGAACATAGGGACTCACACGTCACCACTACCCCACAGTCGAGGGAGTACTCCCACTAGCTAACCTATGAAATTTTTATCACTCCTGAGTGGAGTAGAATGCTCCTAAATCCGTCGAGGGAGCACTAAATCCTATATAGGTATTGTTCACATCAAGTGAATGGGATTGATCCTCGTAACTATAACCATCAGCAGAGGGATCTCCATCTCCAATGGAGGATCCGCTCTCTACTACTACTCGGAGACGGGGGAGTACAATTCTGTAAGTGAGGAAGTGCACCCTATTTCCAATAGGGGAGTACTACTCTACAATGAGACACTCGGTCTCAATTATACACAAAATATTCATAGGACACATAGTCCTTAGTCACACAAACTCCATGGGAGACCCGCACCCTGTAAAAGGCAGGGGAGTACCGAACCCATGCTAGAGGACCCGCTCCCTAGAATGGAAGGGGAGTACTAATCTGCAATGAGATACACAGTCTACATGAGTCACACAGTCTCCATGAGACACACAGTCTCTACGATACACACAGTCTCCATGAGACATATAGTCTTCATGAGACACACGATCTCTGTAGGACACAAAATCCTTCCACATGATTTTGTTTCAAAGAAAGCTCATTTCAGGAGAACCCACCCTTGAGTTATTAGGTCGTATGAACACTTCCATGAAAACTCACTTAGGATATCTAAAAAAGAACTGACTCATCTAAAAGGTCCTAATTCCATAGATGGATCATTAAATAGATGGACCGTTTGAAATTTATGATCATTTTAGTGAAAAATTCTGACCTGAGTCTGGTCTGAGTCCAACCTGACCCGGTCCATCCCAAACTGCACTGACCAGTTAGGCCTACTGGGCCACCTTTCCCAGTCTGTTGGTCCACTTATCTTAGCCCACGGGGCCACCTAGAGCGCCCAGGAACCCTTGGTCTATCCCGCATGCACACAGGCTGATTTTTATGCCAAACACAGCCTACCATGGCCACGTTCCTCCCCTATGGTCCACATAGACCACACTGCGTCCCACATAGTTTGTCCCTATGCCGCACTCTATGGCCCAGTTGTGTGCACCATGTGCTCCCAAGCCTCTAGTGATGCATCATGTAGCTCACTACATGTGCACCCTGTCATCACCTCTATCCACCCCACGTGACCCTTTGCCATCACCACCAGCAACACTCATCATCCCTCTTCCATTGTTGATAGCCTCCCTGCATGGCCTTCAGTCATTACCACTCGTCGCAGCCACCTCGCCTTATCGGCACCTTCGTTCCTTGTCGGACCAACGTTCCTGACCCGAACAGGTGGTTTCTTTCGCAAACCACCAGGTCTCCTACGATGCTAAAAAATTGGTACGATTGTAGATTTGGGTTCTTCTTGACCTGATCTACCGTATTGAAACCTCTTCTATTGGTTCTCCTCGAATCCAGGGGTCTGATCATGGTCGGAACCACTTGGCAACATCGATTCGGGGACCGTAGGGTTCCAATGGAGAAGAACGAAAAGAACGGAGGTAGAGATGCATATAAAAAATATTTAACATCATTGTCCAAATGTTCTTGGAGAATAATCAAGATCTGAGGGATTTGAGTTAGAAAATAGATTAAATCAAATCCCACTAACCTGCAAAAAATCCCTCTCACAACATACAATTGATCTATAGGCTAATATGTTCATGAATTAATCTTTGTTCATCATATAAATCAAGGATGGGGAAATCAAAAACAAAAAACCACCCTACTTGGAGTTTGGAAAGGTCGTTGATGAGAAGAGGTTGCGTTGACGTCATTGAAAAGATCCTATAACTCTATTGGCATGATGATCCATGATATAATATCCAATCCTTTGGTGCTTTCTTGAGAGATATTTTCTCCATTTCTTTAGAGGAATTCCTATGGTTATGATAATAACCCTGAATTCCTAACAAGACATAGAAAAAGGGAAAGTCGTTGTGTCAAAATAAAATATTTTATTATCAATACATCCAAATACTACTTTTCATATCTGGCCCACATTGATCGATGTTAAGACATGCCTAAGATAAATCCACTACTCTGAATGCAATAGTGCCCTCGTATTCTAATCCGAGCACCCGTTTAGGAGTTATCTAACTTTTTTAGGAAAACTGTTCATGCGTACTATTAAAAGTTTAACATTTTTCAAACAATTGTTTCAGGTACACCGGGCCTTAGAATCATAATTTGTCTCAGAACCTGGTCTCAGTATTTTCCCAAATAATTTTTAAAAATAAATTCAAGAAAATATGAGTCATTACATTTCTCATCCCACTTTTACTTATGTGAGACATTTTCTATATTCACCACTTTTTTATGGTTTATATACTAATTGTTGGATATTTTATATAATAAATTTCTTTATATTAAAGTTTCATTTGAATTTATTTCTTTCGTGGGGTTTATGATTCAAAAGTTACCAAAGCGGTAAGGGTTTATTTCATAATCTTTCATTATTAGGGATTGTTTATGTTTAAGTATCTTATTGGGTAATTATTAAATATTTCTATATTAAAACAAATATATTTTATTCTCATCTTTTTATTAATGAAATTATAAATTAAAGGTGTCATTTTCCTCTCTTTGGTACATAAAATGATTTAGAAAATGTTTTTAATAAAATCAAACTTTATTTCTCTTTTAGATTGGAAATGGTTTCTCTTCTATGTCCATATTTTATAAAAATGTTTCTAATAATGTTTTAATATTCCTATATTATTTTTTTAATGTAATTTTGAACCGTGTTTGAATTTTTACAAGATGGTTTTAAAAGAATCATTTGTTCATCTTCCGAACAAGTTACCTTTTAACCTTTTACAATAATGTGAAATGAATGTATTTATAACTTTTATATCATATATGGAATTACCTACCATTATGACCACTCATTGTTTGAAGATTACTTTTCAAGTTTTACAAAGTTATTTTTAAAGAAAATGTGTTTTCTAATAGTTTGTAAATTTTTAGTTTTTGAAACTAATTTTCAAAGTGAAAAGTATATTTCTTCAAGAATGGGTTTAATTGCATTTTCATGGTATTTATATTCATCAATGTCAACAACACTGATTTTACCTTATGATCCATTAGGATTATTTTGTAATTATACAAAAATTCTTATTTATCTAGATGGTTTATGATCATTCTGATTGGGATGTACTATTTTGGTATCATTCATCATAGTACTCTAGATGGTTTATGATTATGTTTATTGATTGGGGAAAGTATTAATATTTACATGTTAGTTATCCAATATAATTTTTATGTTGATTATATTTATTTATTGAGGAAATTATGAAAATTTCATATGATATTTTTTCAATAAGAATGTTGTCATTGGTTATATTTCACTCATTTCATATGAGGAATGCATTCGAATTAGTAATTGATGGGCGGGTCCTGCTATAGCTCCTCGATTCATTGGTGGGTATCATGAGGCAAGATAGCTTAGGTATTTAGTCAAGACCTTACCCATTTATGTAATATGTCTCAATGTTGGAATCTTATTTTATACCAATGGTTTTAATCCATTGGTAAAGGTTAGACAACCATTGGTATTATCTATACCAATAGTTTTCCAAACTATTGGGTAGTGAGGCGTGGGGATATACATATACCAACGGTTATTGAATAAACATTGGAATATGTCTCTGAAAATAACATATATTCTAATAGTTTTAGTAACTTTTGATATAAATTTTTACCAACAGTTATTCATATCTACTCCAATAGTTTGAAAACTGTTGGAATAAGTATATTGCAACAGTTTTTTGTAAACTGTTGGTGAAAATTGAGTTCATACATCTATGCCAACGGTTTGTAAACCATTGGTATAGACCTTTACCAATGATTTACATGAAATCGTTGGAATAGATTATTTGTTTTCAAACATATTCTAACGGTTGTAAACCATTGGCATAGATGAATCTATTTTCACAGATATATCAATGGTTGTAAATCATTGGTATAGGCAAGTTTGTTTTCACACAAACACCAATGGTTATAAACCTTTGTCATAACCTGCAATTCCATAATATAAATCCGAACAAGAAGAGGAGGAATACATATAGAATTCAGAATTTAGAAAAGAATTCAGAACAACATGAATTGAAATACATACAGAATTCAGAATTCAACAATATGATTCAGAATACACGACTGTAATTCCAGCAACAGGATTCAAAATTGAAGTGGAATACATACCTGCAATAGGAACCAGAATATATACCTACAGGTATTATAACACATAATTCATACCTACAAGTAAATACATATAGAATTCATAATTGAATTTAGAATCGAATTTATAATTGAATACATACCTGTAAGTAAATATATACAAAATTCAAAATTGAATTCATACCTGCAAGTATTATAACACATAATTCACACCTGTAAGTAAACACATGAAGAATTCAGAATTGAATTCCTACGTGCAAGTATTATAACACATAATTCACACCTGCAAGTAAACACATGAAGAATTCAGAATTGAATTCCTACGTGCAAGTATTATAACACATAATTCATACCTACAAGTAAATACATGCAAAATTCAAAATAGAATTCAGATTTCATAATTGAATACATACCTATAAGTATAACACATGATTCATACCTGCAAGTAAATACATACAGAATTCAAACATGGTAATAAAGTAAATTTATCTTGGATGAATGCATGAAGAAGGAAGTACTAAATTCATGTTATATAAAAGAAGTTATTTTGAAGAATCTAACTTTATAAGTTTGATGATTTTTAAACCGGTCTTAATGTCAATGACTTTTGTCAGTGTTGACACATTTTTTAATATAATGTGAATCCCACAAAAAAATATCTATATTTTTCATGGTTAATTCCTAATAGAAATGGATATTATGGGTTATCATTTTTATTTAGACTATTGGAATATATCAATTTTGAATATTTCATGTTTTTAAAGAAAAATTTGTCCAAACATCCAAGATAAAGGACAACTCATCATCCTTTTATATGGGAGAAAGCTCAAACATAAGTGATAGCCATCACAATAGCCTACATGATGGAAGGAGAGTGAGTGGGCTGCATAGGGCCAACTAAATCGGGAACGAGTTACACATGGCACATAAAGATCACATGTGGGATTGGACAGGTGGGATAGTGCAAGTGATGTGTGGACCATGACGCCTATTATTGTAGTATTATGGGTTATAAACCTTTTTGTTGGCATAAGTGGTGAGTGACACATAGATTATTGTTATGGAGTTCTAGACTGGTTGATAAAATGATGTGGATAAGAATGTCACATGTTACTATTTTTGTGTTTAAAAATATATGGATAAAACACCCACTATATTATTAGATAGATCTTGACAGTTTGATCAAATGCAGTTGACTTATTCAACCTCCTGAACCTCAAAGGATTATTTTCATTAGATGTATTGAATGTCCCAGCTTCCATCATCGAGTGAAACTAGAATCACTAAGATTTTGGAGAGTTAATCCCATGTGAATTTATTCACATAAGAAACAATGTGAATAGAAGGATTCATTTGAAGAAAATGATACTACTGAATGAAAATGAAATGGTAGGAGGATATTCATGCATCTAAGATTTATGCACGAGTTTGAGTGTATCGAAAATGATGTAACAAGTGATTTTTATCACATACATAGGTTGAGATCGTGATAGAGGAAATTCCATCATTTTTATCTTAAGTATTTTTTAGTAATACCATGTGGTATTTAAAACACTGGAATATGTAGCATGGAATATTTAGTAGGATTGAAGCTGATAATTTTCCAGGATTATAAGGTGGTGAAGAGGTGGTGATTCACTTCTATAAGAGTAGATCACCCAAGAATGATAGATGATATTTTTTCTAATGATTTCAATGAGATCTCATTCTTGGAAAATTAATGCATCTCCATTATTTATATTATGTGAGGAAGAAGATATCTAAGAGCCTATCTCATATAAGAATAAGGATTGTTATGTGGTTATCTGTGGCATGAATAATATCCATGAAATTATTGCTTGAAGAATAAAAGTTTCATTATGTCATGTTGTGTTTCATCCTTCATGACTACATGATTATTCATATGTTATATGAACCAGTGATAGTTTAATACTATCATAAAATATCATGTGAATAAGGTATTTCATGTACTCGATTACATGAATAGGAAGAATCATCCATGAAGCACAATTTCTTTCATGAAGAATTACATGCACATTGTCACATTTTCATGGAGATAAAAAAGGTGGAGTTTTGTATATACTTAATGTAATGAAATTATTTATTTGAGAAGGTCACATACAAATTTATGTGAAGAATAAGTTACACATTTCCATTTCATTCTACATTAAGAGGAAGGAGAAAGAGACTTTGGGTATTCTTGTTTACATCAAAGGAACTACAAAAAAAAATTCAGATAGTATATATAGATATTGACAAAATTATACACATACCTACCTAAAGGTGTGCATGAATGTGGTTACCAATCATGTTCACATGAATTTAGAGAACCCTACCATATGTGTAAAACAAAAATAAAGCACATAAGTCATCCTAAACTTGGATAGTGAATAATATCATGATAAAAACAAAAAAAAATGAAAAAATTATTAAGGATGGTAATTTTTTATGTTATAAAGGATACAATATTGAGTAATTTAGTAAAATTATTACACTATTATGAGAAAATTTTGGAAGTGTTTGAGTGGTCCCATACTTAAATTATATATCTCATATTGTTTACTGAGGATCAAAAATAGAAAAATAGTTTTTGATCGAGTTGATATCTGGTTATTACCAATCAAGTCAAATGAGAATGATAAGATTTATCATTCCATAATATATTCATATCATGGATCTTGAAGAAGAATAATAAGAAGAATAATAATTGTGGATTTTAATTTTCCACTAGGAATAATAATAGTTACTTGCCTACTGTTATGCAAGTGATAGGTAAAAAAGAATTAAGTGAAGATAAATGACGCATTGTGACATCCATCTGAAGTATCAACAGGTAGAGGAATGATTTTGTGTTTCAAACATTTAAGAAGGTCAAGATTGTTTTATAAGGTATTATTAGGAACAAGCTAATAGTGGTAAAATAGGAACTTCAAATTAAATATAGTGTGATTCAAGTGAATGATTATTCCCTACCTTTTATAACCACATTAAAGGATTTTTTTCTACTGGTTATGTTGTATTGGATTTTTCCAAAACCATTCCAAGGAAGTGATACACTTGTAGAGTTCTAAACCTTATAAAAATATTATGTTCCATAATTACATTCATTCATAGAATTTAATATAGTAAATAAAATATAATAATAGAATCTATATTCTAATAGGTCTAAGTGGTAGAAGGGATAAAATTTATACTTAGTGAAGAAGTTCCTAACTCTAATTCACCATTATCGGTGTTGAGTATATCCTAAATTAGTCCTTTCATTTAGTATACATATTTATTAAATTGATTGATTAAGATAAAATTCAAAAGTTTAATAGTAGTTAGATATATAATGGTCATGCTTGGTAACCTTGCACTATATTGGATTAACCAATGGAAATGATGATTATTAATCGATATTATTGTTGAATAATTATTGATAAATAATATCTAATTATAGATTTACAGTACATGGAAATATGGATTTGAAAAAAAAAATCACATTATTTTATAATTTGGACCTGTGAGGGTTATTTATTTTATAGATAAACACATAATTCATACCAAAAAGTAAATACATGCAAAATTTAGAATTGAATTCAGAATTCAGAATTGAATACGTACCTGCAAGTATAACACATAATTCTTACCTACAAGTAAATACATATGGAATTCATAATTCAGAATTGAATAAATACCTACAAGTATAACAGATAATTCATACCTATAGGTAAATACATAATTGAAAACATGCCTACAAGTATAACACATAATTAATACCTACAAGTAAATGCATACCGAATTCATGATTGAATTCATAATTCAAAATTGAATACATACTTACAAGTATAACACATAATTCATACCAGTAAGAAAATATATACAGAATTCAGAATTGAATTCAGAATTAAATACTTGAAAGTATAACACAGAATTCAGAAGGTAATTAAACACATACATAATCTAATTCATAATTCAAATTAGAATTCAATTCATAATTCAGAAGGCAATTACCATGTGCAATACAGAATTCAAAATTGAATTTTGAATTAAATACATATATAATTGAATTATTAATTATGAATACAATACATACATAATTGAATACATAATTATGTATGTGTTATATATAATTATGAATACATATAGAATTCTAACTTATGAATAGTGTATTCAATTTATAATTCAATAAATAAAAAATTGAATTATGTATAACACGTATAGAATTGAATTCAAAATTCAGAAGGTAATTATCCTGTGAAATTTCAATACACTATACATAATTCAGGGGTTCATGTTAGTGTTACTCATTACCACTATGATAGGTGGGTGTATTTGATCAATTTCATGTGCTTGTCTATGAACAATTTATGGCATTGAGAACTAGTAAAATACATTATGATCAGACCAGGATTCATGATTCTTAGATTCCTAATAGCCTGGAGTTGCCTCATTGAAATTAATTGAGATGAGCTTATAGACCTTTTTCAATCTCAATGGGATAGGTGGAACTATTTAAAAATATGAATTGAGGAAGTTCTTACCCTCATGTGAGGAATAGGAAATCAAGAGAATTACAAGACATCCTATGGGATAGTGTGGTTCTATAGTGGGAAGCGGCATGGGGCCTTGGTGATGAACTTTTGATAGTATGGGGTAGAAGAAGCTCGTAATATCATGAAGTTCAGACCCAATTATATAGTTTGGGATGGGTCTATGAGTATGAAATTAGAATATTCAATGGGAGAAAATGCATGGGTAATGATACACATATATACTGGTTGGTGCTCAAGGATATTTGGTGAGTCTAGTCAAATTGTGGGGATCACACCATAAACTGATAAAGTGTATGACCCATGGTTTAGAATATATGTTGTGAACATTGATTTAGGCATGGTTGAATGATAAAAGAAAATAATTATTATATTTTTATGTTATTTCCTGAGTCATCATAGGTGATTCATGCCAGGTTAATAAATTTAGAATCATACTAGATTCATATGCTAGAAATTTGATATGGATTTTGAACCATACCAATGGGGAATACAATGAGGATGATAATATATTGATCTATGTTAGTAAATGAAAAATTTTGTATTTATACCTTAGAGTAAGGTTTTTGCGATAGTTATCATAGGACACTTCAGGCATGTATATGAAATGATGATATTAATGGGTTATAAGATATTTGAGTATGACCCTAATGTCAGATAAGTGGGGATGAATGTGTATATTGACCTATATAGCTAACCCAGCTAGTGAGTGATTGGAGTTTTGATGTTGTGGATAGATGTGGAAAGGATGGGTCATATCTAATTCATTGAAAATACTAAATTACAGGGTTAAATAAGGAATATGAATTGTTTATGAAAAACATATTTATCTTAATGTTTTTATAGAACCTAGAGACTTAAAAATATGGGTTTGGTTTTTTCCTACTAAAGGGTCTAGATAGGTTGTGTTGTAAAGTTATTGTGGAATGGAAGGATGAAAACATTATTAGAAGTGATTCCAGTTTATCTTCAATGACCAAAACTTCCTAGATAAGATTAACCAAGATGGATCTTGATATCTCTTAGATATTTAGTAGGAAAATTTGTAAGTGATTAAATATGAATCAGCATTCACTGATCTGGTAAGTATGTGTCAAATCATATGATTAATATAAGGCTTAAGGTATTAAGATTTGTGATGAAGCTATGAATAATGATGTGATCACGGACCAGTCTTCTGATTTTTCCCACCTATATATTTGTGGTTAGTATGATGTCTTTGTAAAGTATAGATTTTACATGAACATGGAAGGGGAGTTCTTTAATTTCTCATTCTTTTAGAGGGAATACTTCATTTATCCGTTTGAAGATGAAGTATAATCACCTCTTGGAAATTTTTTGAGGTGTCATTTTAGGATTCTAATGGAAGAGGATCACTATATTGTATTTAGTATAGGGATCTGAGACACCCAAATATATTTTTCCCAAATCCACCGTGTACATTTCCAAGATATGGGAATATTGTATATCTTAGGAAATATTGTGAGCAGTTCATATGCTTGAGAAGTGTTGGTGCATCTGACTAAGTGATGGAATCGAAATTGAAGAGAATTGTGATGAGATTTGATGAGTTATGGTCTCATGGTTGAGT
Source organism: Viscum album (assembly GCA_963277665.1). Lineage (NCBI taxonomy): Eukaryota > Viridiplantae > Streptophyta > Magnoliopsida > Santalales > Viscaceae > Viscum > Viscum album. Next base: position 1,713,051,352 of record OY728143.1, read on the forward strand.
AATAAGACATTGTTATAAAGATATGTTAGTACAATTCAAAAAATTATACTCAAATTTTCTACCCACTCTATAGTTTTATTGGTTTGGGTGTTATCAACTATGAAAAATCAAAGTACAACATAGTAGAAAATTAAAAACCCAACATAAAAACAATTGGGTGTTAAAAATAAATTGAACTAAATAGAGAGTACAATTTGAAAAAAATAAAAATGTAAAAATAATGCATGGAGATTTAGATAAAATCATGAAATGTCCAGAAAGGGATGTTATAACATACCAATTCTAATTCATGAGAAATATCTCATTTTACCCAAGATTAGTAGAAGGATCAATAACTAGATCCATGGTATAAAATCTCCTAAAAAGGAACCTAATTGATATCAATGATATGAAGAAACATGTTTCAAACTCAAAGATTCCTCAATAATAAATCAATAATATAAATCCTTGTCCCTCAGATTCTATTTAATATGTATGATTGATGAAAAATTTATCACCAACCTTTTTCAAACTATATAGTTTGAAAGAAATAAACTCCACACCTAGAATTATTGTGATCACTAAGATAAGAATAAATAATTATATGTAGAAAATAACAATCTTTTACAAATATTACTCACTAAATGGAATATTTTAGTAATCAAATTGAAAAAAAATATAATAGTATGCACTATAAGAAACAAGATTATTTATATTGTAACAATTAAAATTATCTCATCGCTTTGCTATTTATCTACCATTACTCAAATATTGGTGAGATTTATAGATGATTTTGTAATAATGTTAAAATGTTAGTGTCCAAGAACATCATGTTCTATTATTAAAGAATCAAAATCAATTAATATTTCTATGTTGGATGTTTTATCATGACACCATAATTATTTGGAAATTATATGGATCATTCCATTCACAAAAACATAGAATCTTCTATTAAAAACATATAGATAGAAATTAAAAAATACTCATGTTAGTATAACATCAAAATATTGTATACTATGATTTTAAAAAATGATAATAAATTACTAATTATATTCAACTTTCTCCACTTATTAACAATCAATGGACACAAAATAAAAAAGAAAGAAAATATAAGTATAATAAAAATTAAAAGTAAAAAATCCTTATACTATTGGATGAAATTTAACTTGAGTATATCATTTGATTAATATCTAACTCTTAATTATTCCTCTTTTAGACACAACTTAATAAACCATAAGTATAATTAATTTCCTATTTGATGAAATGAAAACATTCATAATTCTCTAAAGTATCCCTCACTTATCTCATACACATGCAGAATTCAGAAATTACCTACAAGTATAACACATAATTCATAAGGTAATTAAACACATACAGAATTGAATTCATAGTTGAATTCAAAATTCAAAAGTCAATTACCCTGTGCAATACAAATTTATTAATTGAATACATATAGAATTGAATTATGAATACAATACATAAAGAATTAAATACAAAATTATGTATGTGTTTAAATAATTATGAATACAGACAGAATTCTGAATTATGTACAGTGCATTCAATTCATAATTCAATACATACCGAATTGAATTCTATATAACACATACATAATTGAATTCAAAATTCAAAAGGTAATTACCCTGTAAAATTTCAATACACTATACATAATTCAGTGGTTCATGTCAGTGTCACTCATTACCACTATGATAGGTGGGTGGATTTGATCAATGTCATGTTCTTTTCCAAAACAATTTATAGCATTGAGAACTAGTAAAACACATTATTATTGGACTAGGATTCATGATTCTTAGTTTCCCAATAACCTAGAGTTGTCTCATTAAAATTCATTGGGATGAGATTATTGACCTTTTTCAATCTCAATGGGATAGGTGGAACCGTGTAAAAATGTGAATTACGGAAGGTCTTACCCTCAAGTGAGAATATGAAAAAGGGAATTACAATACATCCTATGGGATAGTGTGGTTCTATAGTGGGAAGTGGTATGGGGCCTTGGTGATGAAATTTTGATAGTATGGGGTAGAATAATCTTGGGATATCATGAATTTCAGGCTCAATTATAGAGTTTGGGATGAATCTACGAGTATGAAATTAGAATATTCAATGGGTAAAAATGCTTGGGTGATGACAGACATCAATACTGGTTGGTGCTCAAGGATATTTGGTGAGTCTAGTCAAATTGTGGGGATCACACCATAAACTGATAAAGTGTATGACCCATGGTTTATAATATTTGTGGTGAACATTGATTTAGGCATGGTTGAAAGATAAAACCAAATAATTATTATGGTTTTATGTTATTTCCTTAGTCATCATTGATGATTCATGCCAAGTTAATAAATTTAGAATCATACTAGAATCATATGCTATAAATTTGAAAGGTATTATGAACCATACCAATGGGGAATTTGGTGAGGATGATCATAGATTGATCTATGTTAGTAAATGAATAATTTTTTATTTATACCTTAGAGTAAGGTTCTTGGGATATTTATAATAGGATAATTTAGGCATGTATATGGAATGCTGATCTTCATGATTTATCTGATATTTGAGTATGACCCTTATGTCAAATAAGTGGTTATGTATCATAGTCATCCCTTCTCACTCAAGGGATGACCTACATGATGTACCATAGACAACCCTTTCAATCAAAGGCGGATTCACATTACAAAAAAACTAGGAACCCAGTTCTACTATGGCTATCTCCCCAATTACTTCTCACTCAAGTTAATTCTTGGCCTCAAAATCTACACCCTCACACTAGGATCTATCTCCTACAATAAGAATCAATTCGACACATTCAAGAAACAAAGAACATGTAACACATCCTATTTCACAACAGACAAACTCTTAACCTGGTAATTAATCATTTGGGATCTAGCCCCATGCCTTATTCTCATCCTAATATCTATCTCAACCTTAGTAGTGTTATATAAAATACATATGTACCAACCCATCACATCTACATACCCCAACATAATGAAAAAAACTAAAATAAATGGAGGAAGAAGAGATAACTTAGTTACAACATACCGGTTTGAAGTAAAAGAACAAAAATTACTTGAATCAAAGATTGATCACTTGTTGGGAAGTAGGGTTCACATATTAGAGAGGCCTCATTTAGGGAAAAATGTTAGAGATTGGTTCTGAAGGAAGTGTACTCAGGAATTAGGGTTGATAGCCTAGAGATATCCATTCGAGAGGACGTGACTTGTGAATCAGTCAGGAAGTAGGGTTCGAGGAGATCTCTTTTGGAGGAGGAGATATCTGGTCATGAATCGAAAGGGAAGTAGGGTTTAAGGAGACGTATATTGGAGGAGGAGGAGATATCCACTTGCAAATTGGTCAAGATTTAGGGTTCGAGGAGATCTCTATTAGAGGATGAGGAGATATCTTCTCGGGAATCGGTCAGGAAGTAGGGTTCTGTTAGAGGAGGATATATCTACTGGAGAATCGATCGGGAAGTGGGGATAATTGGGGTTTTTTCCTAGCAGTTATTAAAAACTGTAGGTAAAGGTTCTATATTCCAATGGTTTACAAAACTGTGGGAATAGATCCTTTTAATATAAACTTTCCCAATGGTTTTATCAAACCATTGGTAAATTCTATACCTTTCCCAACAGTTTACTAGAACCATTGGTATAGGTTCTTTATCCCAATGGTTTTTTGAAACCATTGGGAATGAAGTGTTGTTATAGGTTGGATTTCCACTAGTGTCTTGAAATGAGGCCTTGATGGTATGTTTATGATGTCTGAAATTATATGTTCCCTCATTATGAGATTATTTATTAATGTCCATGTGATTATTTGATTTTTTAGAATATACATGGATAAATTTCAAGATCATGAGATTATTTATATGGAATTATTTTGGTTATCATTTATTCACTCCATATTATTACTTATGTTCAAGTTAATTATTAAATGATATGTGTCTCAGTTATTTACCTTGATATATTGATTATGCCTTATTTTTTCATGATAACTTTCATTGTATGCATACCCTTATTGAGTATTAGAGCTCACCCCTTTCTTATGTTTCCTTTCCCTAAAATTATAAGAAGTATATAATAATTGATATGTTGGGATATGAAAAAGAGAATAATGGTTTTCTCAAAAAAAATCTAATTTGTGTGTTAATTTTTCAAATGTAATGTGAGTTTCAAGTTTGCATCTAGTTTTTCTAAGACTACTAATCTATTCGGTCATTTGGGATGTGTTCACTTGTATCTAGCACCAATTTAATAAAGTAACCATATAATCTGGGCTACTAGGGTTAGGGTCTTTACATTCCCCTTCATGTGGTCAGTTGGCTGTTATGTGGTCATTATAACACTTTACAATTTTCTTGTCTCGACAACTAATTTTGTAGGCTTGTGGCCAGTTAACTGACCACATAACCTTTATGCGGTAGTTGAAAACACTGCTTCATATGAAAAATAAATAACAAAACACTAAAAATTAAAATTAAAATCAAAATAAAGAAACATAAAAATGAGAAATTATGCTAAAAAACATTTATAAATTAATTAGAAACAAAAATAAATAAAATAAAAGATAAATTTATTAAAACATAATGATTAATTTAAAACTATAAAAATAAAACTTTAAAAAAATTAAAATTAAATAAATAAATAAAATATTAAAAGATTTATAGTCTATAATTTAAATAAAAAAATTAGAATAAAATTGAAGGTTTATAATAATTACTCATTAAACTATAAATTAACCAAAAAACAAAAACTCACCAATAAAATGCATATTTTAACATAAAATTAAGAGTTTTATTAATTTGAAAACAATTCATCAAAAATTATAAATTATTCAATAGCATAATAATTTTAAAAATAAAACAAAATTAAATAAAATAAATGATGTGGAAAATATAAGAAATAAAGCGAAGGTCAACTATCATCTCTTGCATCAACCCTATTGCACAATGTATGCTTCCTCTATTAAAAACCCCATGTTTCTCTTTAGAGATAAGGATGGTAAGGATAAATAATAACATATCATTAAAAATGATTACTAAAAATATAAAATAATCATAGATTTTTTCCAACATGTACAGACTTCCAATTATAAAATTTCACACTAAAAACTCTTCCAGAACACTTCCAAAAGTAGACTTTCAACCTAAATCCTAGAACAACTCTCAATAATCGATTCTAGTATTATGAAAACACCCTAAAAACTATAAGGTTTATGGACACATAGTTGATCTAAGATCTGACCCAAATTACTAATTTTTCATAGTTAGGCCATTACATTGGCCCTACTCCGACACTCACCCGAGAACCCAAAACACCTCTCGATACTTAAAATATATCCAAGAGCTTCTCTAAAATATGTTCCAACTCTTATAATTCTAACTAGAGGTCCAATTTTTAAAAAATCCCATGCCCCAAGACCAAAATTTAAATTTACATAGAAAACATCAACCCGTAAATTCATGGGTAATTACAAAATCCTCACCATAACATATCTCATCATTGAGAATCAGCAAAGTCCCTTTAACCTCGTATCATTTCCCAAATCAGTTATAAAATTCATAATCACTTATAGTGTTTTATTTCAAAAATATGAATATGTTATCCCTGTGTAAATCCAACCACTAACATGTATTGTTCCCTAAAGGCTCCACTTCCCAATCATGAAGACTCCTACTAACCAAACCACTATCTTCATTATCTCACTCGCACAAATTTTCCTCTAGCTTACCATAAATTCTATTAGATCCCCAAAAATAATTTTCAAAGAACCCCACTCTTCACCATTACTAAAACAGTATAATAGTGTTCATCCACACTTGTTGATCCCATGATAGCATAGTTCTAACAATTTATTCATCTCCTGGATTATGGTTCTTCCCACCATAATACTTCACCTATAAAGGAAAATTTTGAATAATGGTGATCCCAAACATACAAATCTATTACTAAAATTCTAATCCATCTATCTAACCCACAAGCCATCAAAAAAATAACTTCCTGCTACTCGTGGCCAAGCCAACATCCATCCACCAAACCTAAAATCATGGATCTCTCAAAAAAACCTCAATATACTCACTAAATTCACAATTTATCACTCGTGTCTCTCCTAGAAAACTATTTAAATTTAGGGAAACAAAATATACACAATCACTAGTTGATTTTTCAAACCAATTTTAAACATTTCTTAGAAACTAAAATACCCCTTGGTAGCTAATGGTTTTCCACAAAAACTAGAAATATAAAAAATAACTGACCTAGATGGTTATTTGTTTTTTTGAAAACCTATCCCATTTTTAGAACTGCATAAAAACCCAATTTAAAAACCATTTTCCTAAAATTTCTCAAAATCAGAGAGTTTCAAATCATTTAAATAAAAATAAACTTATAAAACCATTTATATACACTTACTAACCATATTAATCTAATTACCCCTTATAATTTATTCTAGAAAACATTGAATATATTATAATTTTATTTAATTTATAATGGATTTTTATGAGGACATGTGTCAAAAAACATTTCCCACATGTGTGTGAATCATTATATAATAATTCCACTATCATGATAAATAAACAAGGTCACTAACTCTAGGAGGATCCCTTTGACTCTTCGAGGGTCTCATCCATATTTCATTTGGATTTTTGGACCAACACCTCAATCATCATAGAGTACCAAGTACCAACACTGTATGTCCCCTGGAAACATGGGTTTCAACTGAAGTCATGCTGGTTAGGCATGCTCTCGGTCTACCTCCCGAGTCCCAACACAACTATATAAACCTCTAAATGACACTTGCAACCAAACACATTATCTGATACCACTATGTAATTCCTTGGGATGGGTCACTCGATTGACACCAAAATGGGGATGCTGCTTGACTTCAGACATGCCTACTTGTACACTAGGCGCTTCTTACTAATAGTGAAGGCCTAAAAAATTATGGGGAGATTATGTTCTCAACATTAAATCCTAGGGTTATTCCCCGGTCTAACAAGCATGACCCATCCCTATAATGAATATCCCAAAAACCTTGAGGCATATATTGGGATCTAAGATCCCCCCATAGTCTAAAATAATAAAGAAATACAAAAATACATGATGTGTAAAATAAAACGTAGCAACATAAGTAGATTATATATATAATAGGTATAATTGTATAAATAAAATAATGACACATTGGCTTGTAAATGTGCATAATAATAATAGAAAATAAACTATATTGGCCATCGAATCAACTAACATAAACACCCTACTGAATCCTCAACCTCCAAAACCTAATATACCCAAACCACATTTCCAGATCTAAGAAATTATTGTTCCCTAGAGGAAAACATGTTGGTATACCCATATACACATAAATCCATGCCATGCATTAAGGTTGGGGTTGAGTCCAATGACTCAGTAGGAATCTCCAATGCCTCAACATACTAAATGTTATTGTGATCAAGTGACCATGGATGCAATATATATAAACGTATATGTCAAACTCGTATGACACATATTCCTAGAAACATAGAATATAATAGACATACAAGCATAAATTTCAGGTCATCATGTACTAACCAAACCATGATGACACATCAGCATATTTGATACAACCAATTCCAATGGAAGAAGTCATAACATGTCACAAATTTTGACCTATACTTAAAGACTTTGGGTAGGGTGTAATACCATGACTTCACACATACACTCTTACTTAGGGTAGTTACCATACTAAACCTAAATCAGATCACGCAAAGTCTTGATATAAGGAAACTCATCACATATAATAATAAATCTAATGAGGTAATCTCGATATCCAACCTCTCGCATAGGAAGAATCATCTACTCTGGGCATGGTCTGATGGAACAAGTCAAAAAACACCATCAATAGGTGGGAATCATGGATAATCATTTTTATCAATAACACAAAATGTTATCTATGGAGGGAATCACAATATCCAATCACTTTAATAATCCTAAACATTCTATCTTAGGGTATATACCATTGTATAAGTTGAACCACACTGGTATAAGGTTGGTACCATGACATGAGATGAACCACACCATCACTAGGTGGGTCCCATGATTAATCACATCAAGTACCAAGTCATATCCCATATCAAGTACCCAAACACACCCTTCATAGTCAAAATATTCCATACATAAAAACCCAAAAAAATCCTAATCACACCTTCTCACTTAGGGTTAGTTAGACATCATTATCTCGACCCAGATTTCTCACTCAAGATTGGTCCCATATCATGTCTCAACCAATACCTTATCACTCAATGTAGGTCCTTATATCATATCTGGACCACTATCTTCTTACTCACAGTAGGGTATTGTGTGTGTGTGTATATATAAATATATATATATATATATATATCATATCCTAACCACTATCTTCTTACTCATGGTAGTGTATCATATCTATATGAAATCCCAACCATTGCTCTCTCACTCAAGATAGGGTCTTATACCACATCCAAAATCATATACCATTTCTTGAAAAAAAAGAGTTTCTGAGTTAGATTTGTTGGAAATATCTAAATAGGTGACATTAAAGACTTAAGTAATATGAGAATATTTATAGAATATTTAGAGAATAAGTTCACATAGGTTAACTAATGTAGAGAAATAAAAGTAAAAAACTTAATATATATATATATATCAAGTTCATAGTTACGGAAGTGATGTGTAGTGGTATTAAGAAGGTTGAAGATGAAATGAGTGAGATAATTTAGATTCTAGAATTAGAAAGAAAAAATGGAATCATGATCTCATGCATCATGTTGTGACTTGAGTTAGAGCTGAAAAATGACAAATCCCTTATTCATTGGACTTTTTTTTTGGAATGTACAATATATTTTTCTTAATATTGTAATAATTAATCCTTTTTATAAGATTTTTAGATAGATAATGTCACACCATTATATCATGCATCATGCTATAAATTTTGATAGAGTATAGAAAATGGAAAAACAATTATTCATAAGGATCATGGAATCTTTTTTCTTAAGATTCATTGGGTTATTTTGTTAGATTCATAAAAATCATGACACTGGAGGTTAAGATTTAAAGTAAAATTGATGGAAAATTTATATAAGTGGTGAAAACATTGAAATATATATGATACATCATGTAGAAATCATAAGATAACTTACTTTTCCATATTTAGTGGTTTGTGGTATTCATCATGATATAGACGTAACATTATGAATATTATTAATAGGATTTCAATTATCTTGGATTGGATATGGTCATGACATAGAGGATATATCATACCATGAGGTATGTTTGAAAAATTTCAATGATTCTGGAAATATAGTGTCCACACAATGGAAGAAATACCACACTATAACTTGTTTAAACAATTGAATCGTTTTTATTATGACCACACACCATGAAAAATCTATAGGGATATGATTTTGGTGGCTCATGTAGTTTAGAAGAATAATTCAATAATGTTATATGAAATGATATTCCATCCAATAATAGTTTATAAAAATCAAGAATAATGGAAATTATTAATCCATGAATTAAGAGAGTTAAAGAGAGGACATTCAACTATATTTTGTGTATCTGATTATAAACTAAACATCATTCCATGATGAAGGTTATCACACTGTGAAATGGGTGGATTTGAGAAGATCAATCCATAAAGGAACACATCACACCATTAATGGTTAGTTTTTATAAAGTTGGATAGTTTAAATTAAAATTTAAATTAATGAATATCTATCTAAGATATGAGGAGTTTACTCAGTTTTATTGGAATATAATGAACATAATAAATATGATACGCTTTCCAAGATATTAGTAGAGTAGAGAAATAAGGATTCATCCCAACCCTTAGATAAAGGGTTTTATTATAGAAATCTTTTAAAAAAATTCATAGTAGTTCTCTAGAATAGATGTATAGAATTGATATATCTAAATTTCAATGATAAAGAGAATAGATATAGAGATCCATATCAAACAAATATAAAAAGAAGAAGAAGAAGAAGAGAGAAATATAGTGGGTTTTATTTCCATATCTAATTTATTTTGAGAGTAAAGGATTAGGGAATAAGAATATGGATTTCAATACAATATCTATTTAGTAACTAAAGAAAGAAATAAGTTAATTCTAGTCTGGGGATTATCTTCATTTGTAATAATGAGTTATTGCTATTATATTTTGGGAAAGAAAATGATCCAACATCAGTATTGAGGTATTGATCTCATTAGGAATCAAATAAGGATATTGAAGTGAAGTGACAATCAACATAGCACAAAATCTATAGCAATGGTTTAATAGGATTCTCATGTTGAATAGTTAAATACCATCACATCCTTAAACTATTAAAGAAGAACTATAAGTTTATAAATTGTCTAAGACTTTTCTATGAGCAGTGAGTATGAAACAACAAGAGGGAGTTTCCATAGAAAATCAATTCATCTTTCCCAAAGATATTTTTTAATACATATAGTGTATAGTGTTATATTTTGGTACATTGGAACATTATTGTCGTATGATCCTTGGATTATCCCTTAGTTTAGAACCATGTAAAATAATTATATCCAATGTAATTTACTTTTGGAATATATGTTATAATTAGGTGTGATATACAATATTAATAATTATATATTTAATATGTTCTTGCTAATACAAGAACAAGATCCATATGACTAAAAAACAATGAAAAAGGGAAAAAATTTAATTGTGTGTACTTTGATTCACCCCCCCCCCATGAGGGTTTATAGGGTCAATATGGTCTTAATAAGTGGAAAAAATCCAAAAGGTTCTAACTTTCAGTTAAATATCTACATCCATTTGGATTTTTTGTCCACATGGAATTAATGATGAAGCCTCCATTTTTTAGAGGAACTAACTATGTTAGTTGGTGGAAATAAATTATTATGTTCCTATAGGCCTGTGGTATGGAGGTTGTAGAATATATACATTGAGATACTGATTTTTCTAATACCAATTATATATTTAGTTATGGAAGAATAGATAATATTATAATTTATTATCTTTTTCAATGAAGTTTAAAATAAAACTACTCATTATGAAACCTCATTTAAGATGTAAAAGACTCTAGAAGTAATATATGGTAAAGTGGTTGAAAAAAATGAGGTAGTGGTGTCTACTACTAGAGAATATTGAAACATTTCAATAATTAAAACCAAGTGAATGAATCTGGGTAAGAATACTATATGTTTAAAGAAAATTAGTAGAGGAATAGGAAGAAAACTTTCAGGAAGGACTCTCTCACTAAGGTAGGTAGGAAAGATATCAATGATAAATTTGTTACTAAATTAATTTTATATGATCATTTTAGATCTATAAATTTATATTCTTATTCATATAAGTAAATAAGTAAAGATTCCATGGGATAAGTGACAATATAATACATCTTATAATACAAAAGTTTTTTATGCATTAATTAATAAAAGAACTTATACCTATGTGATAAGGTAGATCAAAATAAAAATAATTCATCAAGTAGACCTAACATTAGTATAAAATATATTCATAGATAATAACATATTTATGAAAGTGGGAGTGTCCAAGAATTATGATATAATGAATATGGGTGAAATGATAAAGGGATAAGGTGATTTACTTGAAGTTATTTCACAATATATGTGTAAAAAATAGATATGAAGAAATAATTTAAGGCATAAATTATCCCTATGAAGACACAACTTGAAAAAATAATAAAATATAGATAAGAAACATGCTCAATGGTGAAAGATATGGCCTCAAAGTTTCTAGAGAAAGATAAGAAATTTAGGGATCCCAAATCAAAGCACAAATATTTAAAGGGAAAAGAGAATCTAGATATCCCCTCCAAGAAAAATTTAAAAGTATTAGGAAAGTAATTCAAAATTAGTAATCATTGTTAAAAATGAAGGTCAATCCAAATATAAAAAAAAGTGTTTAAGTTTAAGGTATATGTGTTTTTTCAGAAGGCTAAGTGATTAAATGTGGAAGTATTTCTATTGATAAAAAATATCAACTCATGAAAAATAACAAGAGTAAAGAATTTTATAAGAGATGTTTTGTTTTTACTAACCAGGGGAATATGGAAAATAATTAAATAAAGAAGGAATCTAAAGGTTTCATCAGGAATCCCTCCATTCATATAACATATAAAGAGCTCCATTATGTTAGAAAATAGATTTTGCATATTGGAGGAAATATAATTAGGGTTCATCAATAAACTATGATGATACACTCATAATAACCCTCTAGGAAATAAATAAATAAAATTTGAGTGAAAAATATGAAATATGAACCAATTGTTATAAAGTGAGATATTCATATCATGAATGAATCCCCAAGGGAAAATAAGTCTAAAGTGAATCTCATAGAAATTTTATAAGTTAAACACAATACATGCCATAGTGTTTTTAAAAAACACACCATAATGAAAGAGTTGAATATTGGTGGAAGGGATCTTCTAAGGTAGAGGAAGAATAGATAAAGATACACCAATGATATATAAATAGAGGAAAATTTCAAAAATGTTATTACTTTTACAAAAAAAGATGTATCCAAATATAAATCTAATAAATAATCCTAGAGGAAGTATCTAGAATGAAATCTTCATAAGTGAAATAATCCAAATGAGAACCGATAAAATGTCTTCTCAAAAGTTTGAAAGAAATGGGTTGGTTCATAATAACTAACCACAATCCTCAACTTGAGGATTTTTTAAGTATCCCTCTCCTAATATAATTAAATTATTTTAAATATTATTTAAAGTTTGGTAGAATTAAGGGGGATATATGATCCTTAGGGTTATATGTAATAAAAATATAAGACATGTGATGAGCTAAAACAAATATAAAAACAACAAGGTAGGAGTTAGAATTCTTGAAGCTGCTAATTGGTATCAATCATAAATTGAACAATTAAATGGTTTCATAGCCTTAAACTAGCTCAAAAAGTGTTTTTAAGGAACCAAATTACCCTTCATAGATGAGTCTAAAAGATTCATGATGTAAGGAAAGAGAACAAATGATGTAGATCCCAATATAGTGTAAAATATGTATCAAATCTATATTTAAAATTTATATTAGTATCTATACACTATTATAAATGAAAAAATAACTTCAATTTATTTAAAAATAGGTAATATAATACTAATAAGGAGAATATATATTAGTTAGGATGAAAAAAAATTATGATTTCATGTTTATTTGTTTATAAACTAACAAGTTGTATCAAATAACTATTTTTAAGATACTAAGAGGCTATTGTAAGAATATAACATTACAAACTTTATGGTTCCCTAAACTGAAAATTATCTCAAGGTTTGAGGTCAAGAGATAAATAAACTGAAGTGGAGTTAGTGATGATAATTCCTTATCTATAAAATAAGGATCTCTAAAAATTAAGGATAATAGACATTAATTCTTACCATAAGTTTACCAAAAAATGAGTGGTATCAATTGATTCAACTTGTGTTATGTATCAGACAATATTAATTTTTTTCTATCTACTTGTGGTTTGGTATTAGTGTAATTGAGATTATAGGAAGGTTTTCTTAAATAAAATTTATATTATACATAGAAATAAGTGATTAAAATGGATAGATTTTAGATTATTGACTTAAATTCGCCTTTCCTATACCAAGTTCCAAATTAGCAGGCTTATATAATTTTTCAATGACTCATTGAAGAGTGGTAATTTTACTTTCTAAAAATCATTGATTAAAATAAAAATTTATAGGTAAAAGTGGCTTAAATCTTGAAATATAATGAATATGTAATTATTTTGTTAAAAATATAGTTTAGAGCTTTGGATTGTAAAATATATAAGTATTCCTATTCAATAATAGGTATCAGTAAGTGGAATAAAGATTGAAGTAATAATTTAAAGTTTTTTCCCAATTAGTGGTACCAACATACTATATAAGAGAAAAAGTATTAATAAATGAGTGGTTTTATAGAATGAATGAAATGGTACATATATCCAAAATCGTAAGGAGTAAAGAAGTTTTGGGGTTGGCTAAAATAGACTAGTTTGTTTGGAGTTAAATTTTTAAATGGTTGATAAAGACTAGAATGTTACATGGGTCAAATAGTGATATCAAATGTGTTGAGAAATAGTTCATGACTAAGGGAATAATAATCTATAATTATATATATTTTAGTACAAATATCTTACCCCAATATATTTTTTTTAAGATCATTGAAAATATAGTGAAAGGAGATTATTGAAAAAGTGGGATTAAAAGATGATGAAGGAACTCTGATGAAGATCAGAGAAATAAAGGGAGGATAATTGAAGGAAAATATATAAAAACCCAAAGGTGGAGATAATTAAAAGAAAAAATAGGAAAATAAAACCCTTTGTATTTTATTAATAAAGTGGGAGTAAGCTAAATACACTATAAATATGGGTGGATAAGGATTCATGGTAGTGTTGTCAAAAAAATATAAAGGGAGAGAATTTTGTAACCTAATAGGTTGTGTTTTGTATTTTTTATAATAGATAAATAGGTTGTGTACTAAAGTTATTAAATACTTTGGTAATATGGGAATTTTTAAGGAATATTTTTAGAAGAGGTGCACATGGATTCACTAGGGGAGAGAAATGCAAAGAGACGCCTTAATATCTCTATATATCAATTTCATGGATGTGGTGGTGATGTGTAGTGGTATGAAGAAGGTTGAAGCTAAAATAAGAGAGATGAGTGAGATTTTAGAAGTAATAGGAATAAATCATTCCCTAAGCTCATGTGTCATGTCATGATAGGAGTCGGAGTTAAAAAATGAAAATTTTATTTTTCATAATATTTTTGTTTGTAATGCGTAAGATATTTTTCTCGAGATTGTAAGACTTTATCCTTTAAAGATTATTTAATAAAAGGATAATGTCATGACATGTGGTAATTCATCATTACATTAATGGTGATAAAGTCTAGAAAATGGAAAAGTGGTGATTTTTAAGAATCATGGGATATTTCTTATCTGATTCATTGGATTGTTTTGTCAGATTCATACATACCACAATACTAATGATCATTCTATGAAGGTAAATTAATGGAAAATTTTAATAAGTATTTAAGAGCTCTAAAGTACATAAAATATTTCGGGTATAAAACTTAAGATAACTTATTTTTTTATATTTAGTAGTTTTGGCACATGTTGTGACATAGATGTCAAGCCATGAAGATAGTTAGGTATATTTTAGTGATTCAAGAGTGGATATGCTCACACCATAGAGGATATGTCACACCACAAAGTATGTTTGAATAATTTATCAATTATAAAAATAGTGTATTTACCATGGAAGTAATATAATGTTGTGACTGCTTCAATCGATTGAATGGTTTGGACTGTAACTACTCATTATGGAAAAGATATAAGAACATTTTTTTGGTGTCTCAGACTATTTTGAATAATAATTCAAAAATATACTATACAATAATTGATCATGTTGTGACAATTTATATGAATAAATGAAAATGGAAATAATCATTTCATGATATTCAAAGAGTTAAAGAGAGGATATTCATCCATATTTCATGGTTTTTATTATTGAATAAACATTGCTCTATAAAGAAAGTTTTCATACCATGAAATGGTTGGAGTTGAGTATATCATTACATTAAGGAATGAGTCAGGGTGTGAATGGTTGGTTTCCAAATTTTTTGATAGTTTTTATTATAACTTAAGTAAAGGCATGTCTATATGAGATTTTAGGAGTTTATTTGGTTTGAACAACACATAATGACCGCACTAAATTCATATGGTACACCTGGATTGATCTTACTGGAGTAGAGAAAGGAGGATTGGTTCTAACCCTTATATCAAAGGGGTTGGTCAAAGGAAGATTATAAAACTTCTCATAGTGGTTATGGAGAATATATGTATAGAATTAATATATCCAAATTTCATAGAATAATAGAATATATATATAGATTAATATTGATATGACAATAAATAATAAGGATAGGGGAGAAAAAAAGTGATTTCAATTTCTATATCTGACTTAGTTTGAGAGTGAAGGATTAAGGAAGAATAATAAGGATTTCACTTAAATATCTATTTGGTAAATAAAGTAGTAAATAATTACAATTTTGAAATTATATTTATCTAGAATAAGGGGGTACCGTTACTATATTTTGTATAAGAAACTAATTGAAACCCTATATTGAGGTTTTGATCTCGTTAGGTATTAAAGAGGGAGAGTGTGGTGAATTTAAGATCAACTGAGCATCAAATTAGTTGTAATGTTTCAAGAGGAGCCTCACGGTGAATATGGATAGACCAATATGTACTTAAACTATTGAATATGACCTACAAGTCTAAAATTTACAAGTATTGTCTCTAAGTAGTGTGAAAAGAACAAGAAGTGGGAGTGGCTCTATATTCATAGGGTGCTTTTCCAAAACATGTAACCCGTATAGTGCATAATGTTATATTTTTTTATGTTGACACACCATTGATATATGCTCCTTGGATTATCCCTTATTGGTGAACCAAGTAAAATTTATGTATCCTATGTGATTTAATTTCTATAACTATTTTATTATTCAATGTGATCATTAAGAGTAATAATGTGATATTAAATAAGTTCCATCTAACATAAGAATAAGATACATATGACTAAAAAGACAAATGAAAAGGTGAAAATTTTAGATTAGTGAACACAATAATTCAGCCCACCCTATGATGGTGTCTTAGGTCAGTCTCGTCTCAACACCATTAGATCACAACCCACCATCCCCTCTCTTAGAGTATGGTCACACCACCAATATCAACATGTCATAGATTAAAAAATAGAAACATTTAATAAAACATTATAAACAACCCACATTAGACCAATGAAATATCCTATGTATAAAAGTTCCCCAAGTATATTTTTTTGGTTTCTACCTTTTATACTACTTGATATTACTCACATCGAATATATCCATGCACTTAAACCCTTTACAAATAAATGATTTACCATCTAGATCCATGTTCCAAACCACTACGTCATGAGGTCCATAACCATTCCAATAAAAGTCACTTAGACCCAATTTACCTAGGAGGATAGCCTTACCACATTTCATGGTAATTGGAATGGTTCAATAAAACCCAATCCATTTTACCAATCTCTATTAAGGGATAAATTAAATTAATTTGGACCCATACAACCACTTTTATATCAATAGAAGAGTATTTTTGGGATAAATCACGAACCCAAATGTACAATAATCCATGAAACCACATATAGAACCTAAAATAGTAATGTATCCCTATAAAAACATGAATTATCATAAAATAAAAACAATATACTAGGACATCATGATCACAATGCACAATATTGCATCCAAGATTTTGAAAATAGGGTCATTACCCTAATCACTTCAATAAGACAAAAAAATCTCAATATAAGACCTTCCTATTTTCCCTTAAAAACCAAGTCAAAATCCTATTTACAAACCATTTAGAAAAGACATCACATTACATCATACTCATGTTAAGCCTTGGGCCAAAACTCAAATGAAAGCACTGTTTAGAAAAATTTCACATTCATTTTAAAATATCTTTTCCAAACCATCACCCAAAATATTCCCATTCAAAATGAAATTACATTAACACTATTTCTATTAGAAATCTATTTTACTAAAAATAAACTTTTTAAGTCAACATTTAAAAATAAATCCCATTCATCTTAAAAATACAACTCATGTCACCAAAAAATCCATAAAGATGGATACTAGAACTCATTTGACCAAGGAACCACCAATGAACCATTTAACAAGATATGTGGTCCATATTGACTATTAGGACAAAATTATCCCATCCTAATTTATTAAGTGAGATCACAAAAACATGAAAAAGCATGCTGGAAATAATCAAAATGATGGAACATGAACATAAAATAAACAAATGAACAATAGAATTAGAAATTTCAAGGCCACTTACCTCATTCAGAGTTAAAAACACTTTACTCTCCAAGAAAATATATCCAATATGGCTCCAATTGGAAAAAAATATGATAATATATTACAATCCCCAATTTTACTCATAATCAATAAAAAAAATAGTGATGAAAATCATAAATAAACACCCTAGTGTAGTTATCCTTACTCAAGACTTCTCCTTATGAATTAGACATAAACATATAACAATAATGGACAAAGATCTAACTTTGGGATGAATCTAGGAATGAGAGGGAGGTTTGGGGGATGTTATCTGCTATTCTGGATGAAAATGGAATAAACCCCCTTTTTTATTTTATTTAATAATTTCATCAATATTTTTGAAAATCTTGAAAAAATTCATCAAAATCAATTTTTAGCAAAAAGTTGGACCCTTATGCATAGTGAAATTTTCATATAAAAGTAACCATACATTAGGTAAATTTTCATACATGGAGACCTTTACACAATATGACTTATCTATTTTTCCAAAAAAATCCTACAAATCCAAAAAATCCAAAATTCATCCCAATATGCCCAAAAATACAATTATCAAAATTTCACACACAAAAAACTTGAATCCTAATTCAAAAAGTTGGGTTTCAACCCTGGGCCTAGTCTAACTCCTAAGACTAATTTCCAAGCCTACACCAACATCCCTAACATTTCAATAATGTTTAAAGACACTCAAGAGGTAACCCAAATTACCATTAACGCATACTCAGGCCATTACTTTGTCCCTATTGAGGTAGTAACCCAGGAACCTTAAACACATCTTGGGCCTTAGAAAACATCCAAAAAATAACCCAAGCTGTTCCAACTCTCAGAAATCGAATTTTTGGCCCATTTTTCAAAGCATCCCTTTCTATATGACCAAAATTTTAAATTTCCCTAGAAAACAATGACCAATAAATTTGGGGGTTATTACATTATGAAGGTGGTATAATGAGAGGGAATGGTAATATATTATTAATATAACAATATGGTATAAAAAATTTGAAACAACATTTGACAATGAAATTTAAGGAATTCAAACGGATTTAGAAATAAAAATAAAAAAAATGAGATTAAAAATTCTTACCTTATAAAAAGTTTTCTAATGCTTAGAAAGAACCCATTAGAACCTTAAGAACTATATAAAAGAACTATTAATAAGGATAATGAGATGAGAACCATGATAAATTATTTTATTGTGAATAGTAATTGGAGTAGGAGTTGATATTTAAATCAAATGAGAGATAATTGTTTTTTAATTTTGGAACTTATGGTTTGTAAATCAAGGTTATGGAAAATGTAACAAAATGAGTTCACTCATGGATTCAAACCATGTTTTTTAACATTTAAGGTATATTTTTTTATATTTTTAAGTTAATTTACCAAAATAATTTTTTTAAATATTATATTAAACATGGAAATGTTAGTTTTCCACAAAGTATTGTTTTTATAGCCTTAATTTCCATTTTAGAATTTGAAATGTCCATTATAGTTCTAGAAATTGATTATAATACTTTAAAATAAATATTTTAATAAATTAATATATTTTTTGTTGTGGATTCACTTATGTTAATTATTATTTCATTTTTACATCATAATGAGGTTATAATATATAAAATATATGTATACTATATTTTAATAATTCACCATAAAAATCAATTATCTCAAAAAAAAATATGAAAGATTCACCATTGGATAATTTTGATTTGATGATTCAAAATTTGAGATAATTTTTATGAAAATAATTCTAAATAAATATGAGAATGTTAATTATTAAATAAAACTCTTTATGTATTTAAATATCATGCATTTTGGTTTCAAAAATTGAAAAACCCACTTTTGATATTTTTATTTGTTATTCAAGGTCATATGTATATAATTACATTACAATTCATCAATCACTATTCATTATTTATAATTATTGATTACTCTATTATAAAAGGATGTTATGTATTTTATTGGGCACTTGTATGTATAATGGTCACATTATTATTAAAATTGTTATGTGGCTAAGTTATTATTCTTATAGTAACATTACCCTTATAAAAGTCATATTACCCCTTATAAATACTCTTCATTATAACTTCTTAAGTCATTCATATGATTATATTAGTTTAAATGTCATGTTTATTCCATTACTTATTTTTTTCCCTCGTAATAACAACATATATTTTGTTTATTTATTTATTTTTACTATATGATCCTCCAGAGTTCATGATTATGGTGTTATAATATATTGTTATATCTCCTATAGGACTAGTTACAACCATTATATTGAATTTAATTTTGGAGTTCTTGTGTCATGATATTATGATAAAATAACATGTATTTTCTAATATATTATTATAATAAAGTTTTTTATAGTATAATCTCAAGTATTACATTCTCCCATGATTTAAAATTTTTATCACCAAAATTTAGGATATACATCAATCCATGAACAAATATAATAAAATATTCATCATTGCTTCCTCTAGATCCCATGTAGGATCCTAAGACATGTGATTCCTCCAAATTACCTTCACTAGTAGAGTTGTTTAATTCTATGAAACCTTATATCTAGTGATAAGTATTTTGATAGGAACTTTATTATAGAATAATTATGGCTCTAGATCTATTTCTTCAGTGGTGAGTGTGTGTGTGTTGGGTATATCATTCACTTTCTCAATAGTGAGGCATATAATACATCATGTACTTTACTGAGGTTGGGTGGCATATCAAAATGATAAGAAACAACTTCAATTATCTCTAAAATCTCACATGGTATAATGAAACTTAGACTTAGCTTCACCTTCTCTCCAAACATTTTAACCCCATTTCATGGAGATACCTTCAAGAATACATGATCCCCTACTTGAAAATTCAAGTCCTTAATTTAATTACTAGTATATATTTTATTTATGATTTGATCCATCTTGATATTATTCATGATAACTCACCATTTTTTTGTTTTCTCTTCAATGAGTGCTAGACTTACAAGCCTCCTTTTCCCAACTTCATCCTAGTAGGTTGGAGTTTGAAATAATTTTCTATGAAAATCCCTATACAATGTTATTTTTATACTTAAATGAAATCAATTGATATATAAAAATTTCTCTAGAGTTATATAATATCCCCATGTTCTATGAAATTCAAATGAGGATGACCTCAATTTGTTATATAATGATTTGGTAGTGTATTATCACTACCTATCAATTTTAGACTAATATCTGGTGCTCAAATGAATATTTTGGTTTAGAGATTTCTAAAGACTTATCAAGAATTTTAATGAGAATTCAGGGGTATAATTAAATATAATTGATATAGGTGCACCATGAAGCCTAATAAATTCATTATTATAAAAATGTAATTCCCTTACCTGAGTTGTAGCGCCATGTGACCTAAATCCTTCTAACTAGTGGTGATAGTTTATAATCAATGTGGGGAGACTATACTCATTGTACCATCATATATAATATTAGATAATAACAAAATCATAATATAATACATCAAAGTAAATTTATAAAATTATAGCTAATGATCAACAATAGTAATAAATAAACATCAATATTTTATAAAAATAATGTACCCATGCTGATAATACAATATACTAAAAGATAATCCACTAAGCCAAAAAAATATAGGATAAACATAAGGAAAAAAATACACTAGATAAATAACCATAAAACTTGATTCCCTACTATGACCATTCTCCCCAACTCTATCCAATTATTCCATCCAAATACCCTATAAAACATATCTCTTGAAATCCTAAATTAAGATTGAACATGAATTAGGGAGATCATTCTAGGTGTGAGAATAATAATCAACAGGGAACCACTAATGTATCCCTTATATAATCTATCATATATAGTGCATGCATATATGAGAAAGTAAATAAAATAAAATATCAAATATGTAAGTAATCATGTCAGGTCATCATATGTTAACTAGGACACTATGGCACCTAAACCCACCTGCTTTGACATAGGTCAGTAATACATATTCCACAATAACATATTATTGGATTCCTATAAAGGGAAAGGTAAAATGTCACTAGAACTAGGTGTATAAGAAGCCCAAAAAGGGAAATATAAAATTTTACCAAACTAGGGAACAAAGAAACACATCAAGGTAAAGGAAAAAAACAAATCCATGCCTGAGTGTATAGAGTAAAAGAAGATCCTCTCACATGAAATTGAACCTCCCAAAACATGAAAATGATAAAAACCTAATTGGTGTGATATTCAAACCATGAATACTTGATATTATTCCAAACACTACTGGAATTTCATCTATTTGTGACCAGATCCCATTGTAAAAAAACTTTTGCGACTCAGTCCCATCGTAAATAGGTCATTGCAGAAAACAGCACCGCAACTAGTATTTTTTGTGATGGTCTCATCGCAAAAAAATACTATTTGCGATGGGAAGTCGTCCCATCATAAATAGATCTCCAATTAAATACATTATATATACCTAAACCTGTTGCAATGATCCCGTCACAAAAAGTAGTTTCAACGGGCCCGTTGTACCATTGCAAATCGCTCTCTATTTATATATGTTACATATAACTAAACCTTTTACGATGGGTCCATTGTAACAAATTATTTGCGACGGGTTCTTTTACCATAGCAAATAAGTTTTAAAAATATATATATATAATCTTTTTGTGATGGGGCCCTGTCACAAAAGGCCCCATTACAAATACTGAATAAAAAAATATTTAATAAAATTATGATTATTGAAAAAATAATATTAATATTATTAAAATAATAAAAAAAATATTATTAAAATTCTCTATATTCGCAAAAAATATAAAAAAAACATAAAATAATAATAATATTATTATTAGTAAGATAATAAAACATTGAAAAATATAATACTAATAATAAATAATAAAATATTAAAAAAATTAAAAAAAATTAAATTATGTAATATTCACACCAATATAAAAGAAAAAAATTATAAATAGTTCATATTACAACAAATGTTGAATTCAAATTTTTTTAACATAATAAAAAATCACGGAGGGGGATAGTCTTCTGGAGGAGATGGAGGAGATGGTGGAGGAAACTTTATCCCTAAACTACGAGTCAGACAGTGCATGTACTCTATATGCTTGTGCTACTGCTACTTCCATTGATGCATATCCTCCTCGTGTTGTTATTGTTACTACTGCTTCCATAGACACATATTCTCCTCATTTTACTGTTGCTGCTGCTACTGACACATCTCTTGCTGCTGCTGTTGTTGACGCATCTCTTCCTGCAGCTTATGAAAACTCTTTATAAGCTCAGTTTGATCTCGTAACTACTCCTGATACTGTGAGCCAGAATATGATGCCTCTCCACAAGCTCTTCTCAAGGTAGACACCGACATTGTAGCAGTACCATAATAATTCTTAGGAGTCAAATAAGAGTTGATACCAACTACATGGTCCTTCTCGAAGGCATATTGGGTCTCCTGCATCCATGTTGCCTCATCGAAATGGTGGGAACTAGTCAGATAAGCCATCTCGACCTAACTCTCAACCCAGGTCTAAGAGGCTGCAACCTCATATGACTCCTTTAGTTCCAATTTGAAATTAAAATAGTAAAAATATTATATGCAGTTAATTTTCAAACTGAAAAAGAAATAATACTAACTACAATCTGACGCTGGTTATCACCTCTAATCTCTCTAGTGGATGGATCATTGTACATCCTCCGATAAACGTCATACTCCGTAATATTGGTTTTCTCGACTACCTATATGAATATAAAATAAATTTTTTATATTTAATGTTATAAAAAAATATTTAAAAAATATACTTACAAGATGCTCTCTATGCGTACTAAATGTACGGCTACCAGCTCGATGTGTCACCTCCTATATCCCCCAGTTCTACCAGCCCAATGAAGATCTCCTCTAAAATCCACCACTCATCCAGTGTGAAAATAATCCTTCCCAAACGTGAGATGAAATATACTCTGGTCGGTTGACTCTACCTGAATCATCAAATACTATCACTAATGCTTTCTTAATGGTTATTCTTCTCAAATTGTGCAAAAACTGACAGAAACACTCATGCATAGACACCTCCCATGCCTCGTGGATAGCGTCATGCATGCTATCAATGATGGGATACCATAAACCCTAAAAATAATTTATAATATCAAGTTATTAATGAAATAAATTTTAAAATAAATATTATTTATTTACGTGTCTAACAATGATTGAACATTATGAGCTGCACATCAACGGGAATTTGTTCCCATGTGATCCATGGATGAGAAAAATAATTATGCAAGATAGCTCTCCCCTTTCCAATAGTTACATGCACAAAACTGTAAAAAAAGAATAAATAATCAAACAATTATTATATAAATAAATTAATGAAAACTAACTAAAATACATGAGTTACCATACCTCTGTGTTCATGGATCGAACCCAAGATGTGGACGTCACTCGAGGATAGGGTCAGAAATCATTAGTCGTGCAAGACTGCGCCCCCTCCACGTACCCCCTAAACCTTTAATAGGATGAGGGTTAGATGATCCCAAATACTCCTCATCCAAAGCTAGCTCATCCTCCTGCAAGTCATGAAGTAGATCAGGGTCCATCTGAAATACAAAATGACTGTTGTTAGAAGATATTTGAAAGTAACTATTATATATAGATATATATTAGTTATGATTATAACCAACATTTAATTATGTTAATGTTCACCTTCATCATCATCTTCATATCTGATAATGTCAATGTCTTCATATTCATCATCAGAATCATCAATATCTATATGAGTTCCAGTTTCATCATCTCTTGTGATTTCAAATTCATTTGTAACATCATTAACATCATCGCCACCATCGACCCTTAATTGTGGGGTGTCATCATCGATATTCATGTCTCCTTGTGAAAAAAGATGGATTTTGAGTAGTCTCTTGAAAATTTTCAATTCATTGTACTTCATCAGAACCACATTCAGTTTGAGTAAACTAATTTTCCCGAGATTTCATTTTTATTATGCTCCACTAATCACTCAGGTCTCTTTAAGTAGCACAGTACTTTGCGTAATATATTTTATGTTCTTGTTGAGCGAGTAAAAATGGTTCATTTACTACAAGAAGACTTTTATATTTAATATCGACAATTCCATGAATCAGATGAACACACAAGCCTCTCTCAATATCCAACCACTGACATTTAAACATTATTATGTAATTTTTTCCAAGATAACACAGTTCAATAATTTCATCTAAAATACCGTAAAAGTCAACTTTAGTTTCTCTATGATTCAATTCTCTCAAGAAAACTCCAATTTTCATTATTTTTTTTGATTCCCCATATACACGTGTATGAAATTGAAAACCATTTACTACATATTCATTATAAGATTTAACCATTTTGGATGGTGGGTTACTCAATATACACAGTCGCTTATCAATTTTATCATCATGTTGAGACACCTAAAATTTTTTAAAACAATTATCAATATAATAAATAATAAACTGAATTGATGTGTTAAACCATCAATAATTTATGTTTCCAGTTTTTTAAACCATTGAGAAATTTGTTTTTTCGGTATTCTTCAAGAGAAGATGTTGTAATTTTTGAAAGTTGTTTCTTGATATGATTATTATATAACCTACAAATAAAATAAGTTTACTTATTATAACATAAATTATAGAATAAGTGATAGAAGCAGTCATAGTACGAATGATTTCATTTCTTCATAGTTGAGTAGAACATATATATGATTTATGTGATGTTCATCATCTGAAAGTCATCGTTCATGAACTCCACCGAAGCCAAACTTTAGCTGATTAAAAACTGATAATTGATTTTCCATTTCATCATCAATATTCCCCTTGTTCCTTCCCATACAGTTGTGTTTTTAGGGATATTCATATTTAAAATAATGATAGTAGAAAAAATAAATTTCCTCTTTCAAATAAGCTTTAGTAATTGAGCCTTGAACTGATTCTTTGTTACGTACTTTTTTCTTCAATTTCTACATGCATCTTTCGAATGGGTACATCTATTGAAATTGTATTGGACCTCCACATTTAGCTTCATGTGGAAAATGTAATATCAGATGTTCCATTGAGTCAAAGAAAGCCTGTGGGAAGATTTTTTCCAATTTACATATAATTACAACATCATATTCTTCCAGATTTCTTAGTTCATCATAGTCTGTTGTTACCGCACAAATGTCTCGAAAAAAATATGATATGTCTGTTATCAAATATCAAATAATAGAATTCAACAAACCTCTAAATATAATCGGCATAATTTTTTCTATTATAACATGAAAATCATGACTTTTTAATCTCGTAATATGATCATTCTTAACACATCTATCCAAATTGGAAGCAAAGCCATCTAGAAGTATCAAAACTATAATCCACTGACAAAATAATCAGTGACTTTGTTTGGATAGTGTATAAGCTGCTTTTGGCTTCATTAACCTCTATGATCAGACATTTTGAAATAGTTCAAGTTCCAGTCATCTACAAATTTGGGCAAGATCTAATCATGCCTTTACATTATCTTTGGTCTTACCTGGTGTATGCAAAACTATATAAAATAAATTATGAAAATAGTTCTTCTCAGTATGCATGACATTCAACATGTGGCGGACCAACAAATCAGACCAATATGGAAGATCCCAAAAAATGATCTGTTTTATCCAATTATATTCTTTCCCAAAGACATGAATTTTCTGTTGGTTTACTATTTTCCAAAATTTTATGGGAGGTAATGAAAATAAAACTAATTTTAACTTTGTACCTAAGATCATTTTTGGGGGTTTATCCCTTTAAATTGTGCCTTTTCCGAAATGATATTTGTTCCTTCTAAAAGGATGATTAGTTAGAAGAAATCTGCAATGACATTCAAAATAGAATGTTTTTTCCATTGACGAGCATAAAGACTTTTTTGTCTTTCATCCAGTAAAGACATGATTTCATACCATGTGTACTTCATCCAAATAACATTTCATATGTCGGGAAGTCACTAATCTTCCACATCAAAGTAGCTTTTAATATGAAATTTTTTTTATAGCAACATCATATGTACTAACACCATGAATCCACAGTGAATTTAACTCATCAATCAACGGTTTCAAATAAACTTCAATATTCTTTTTCAGATGTCTTGGGATTAATAAGTTCAAAAAGATATAGGTATTCTTCATCAACATCCATGGAGGTAAATTGTATAGAGTTATAAAGAAATGACAACATGAATACTGACTACCATAAGAACCAAACAGATAGAAACCATCAGTAGAAAGACCCAATCGCACATTCCAAGCTTCTAAAGAAAAAGACAAATGCAAGAGGTGAAATTTTTTCCATGAATCACCATCATATAGATGATTCAATATTTTATCGGTTGAAATATTGGTTTTGTTCCATGAAATCATTAACTCTATGTTCTGAGACATAAATAAATGTTGCAACCTAGGTGTAAGGGGGAAATATCTCAACAGTTTTATAGGAATCGATCCAGACTTCCCTGGTTGAGATTCTTTATACCTCTATTGTCCACATGTGGGATAATTATCCAGTGACTCATTTTTACCAGAATATAAGACGCAATCATTTTCACATGCATGAATCTTCTTATAACTACGACCCAAATTACGAACTAGCCTCTTGCTCTCATAGTAATTTCCAGGCAACACATTTCCTTCAGGTAACAGTGTTTTAACCAAAAAAAATATCTAATCAAAATAGTTGTTTGGCATTGCATTATCTGATTTAATAGAAAAAAAAATTTCAAAAGCTTCTAATTTTCTTATCTTACAACCAGGATGTAATCCATTCTCAGCAAATCTCAACAACTTATAAAATTCAAATGGTGCCAACTCAGGAGTTAAATCAATATCATCCTGAGTTTCAGTTTGTTGAACAGATGGACCTGCAACATCATGTACTAAATTTTAAAATTGTGAGGGATTCAGAATCAATTTATTAGTATCTTCTCTGGAACTGCGTTCACCATGTTGATACCAAAAAACATAATCTGGTTGAAAACCAAACCGCAAGAGATTTACCCCTACCTTTTCAAATGTGTCAAACATTCTCAGAGAACATTTTTTACAAGGATGCTTAATTATTCCTTCTGAAACAAATTCTAGTTTGGATGATGAAAATAATAAGAAAGATTCAACACCCTCAATATATACAAGATTTAAACCAGAACTGTTTAGATTTTTGCTCTGATTTATCCAAGCATGGTCATCTAATAATGATTGTTGTCGACTTCCTTGTTCTATATTTTTCTACAAAATATAAAATCATTACTATTTTTGAATAATTTGAAATTTGAAAAACACAATCCAAAAAAAGAAGATAAATAATTACAATTACTTATTAATAATAACCATTAATTACGGGTGACACAATTTCCAGTGGATTGGCGGCTACTCTTTTGTCCGACGGCTCATTTACTGGCAAATTTCTCACACTGAAATCACAGTGAAGAATCTTCTCAAAGGTACACATATCAATTCTCGTGCATACAATAATGTATAAGCGTACCTCTGAGAAAATTCTTTATTGTGATTTCAGTGTGAGAAATATGGAAGTAAATGAGCAGTCAGACAAAAGAGCCCCCTTTTCATTGATGAATCATTTTCTTGCAATTGTCACCGCCTGAAAACATTATGAAAAATGTGGTCCTACAAATGCATATTCAAACTCGTACATACGAGATTGGATATGCATACAAAGAAGCATACTTTTCATAATGTTTTGATTCGGTGAGAGTTGAAAGGAGAAGAGTCATCGAGCAAAAGGAGTGATGCCAATCAACTAAAAATTGTTCCAAGTTATTACAATTTATTACAATTGATTTTATTCCTAATAATTCCTAATTATTCCTAATTATTACTAATTATTTCTAATTATTCCTAATTATTACTAATTATTCCTAATTATTCCTAATTAACCCTAATTATTCCAAATTAATCCTAATTAATCCTAATTATTGTTAATTATTGCTAATTATTTCTAATTATTGGTAATTAATCCTAATTATTGCTAATTATTGCTAATTAATCCTAATTATTCCTAATTATTCCTAATTAATCCTAATTATTCCTAATTATTCCTAATTATTCCTAATTAATCTTAATTATTTCAAATTAATCCTAATTATTCCTAATTAATCCTAATTAATCCTAATTAATCCTGATTAATCCTGATTATTGCTAATTATTGCTAATTATTGGTAATTATTGCCAATTATTTCTAATTATTCCTAATTATTCCTAATTATTCCTAATTATTCCTAATTATTTCTAATTATTCCTAATTATTGCTAATTATTGCTAATTATTGCTAATTATTGCTAATTATTACTAATTATTGCTATTTATTCCTATTTATTCTTGATTATTCCTATTTATTGCTATTTATTACTATTTATTCCTAATTATTACTATTTATTACCACTTATTACTATCTATTACTATTGATTACTATTTATTACTATTTATTACTATTTAAAGCTATTAATTGCTATTTTTTACTATTTTTTACTATTTTTTACTAATTCTTACTAATTGTTACTAATTGTTACTAATTATTACTAATTATTACTATTTATGACTATTTATTACTATTTATCACTATTTATCTCTAATTGTTACTAATTATTACTAATTATTGGTATTTATTACTAATTATTACTAATTATTACTATTTATTGCTAATTATTAGTATTTTTACTATTTATTAGTATTTATTACTAATTATTACATATTATTATTATTTATTATTATTTATTACTATTTATTACTAATTATTACTATTTATTAGTATTTATTACTATTTATTAGTATTTATTAGTATTTATTACTATTTATTAGTATTTATTAGTATTTATTACTATTTATTACTATTTATTAGTATTTATTACTATTTATTAGTATTTATTAGTATTTATTACTATTTATTACTATTTATTACTATTTATTACTATTTATTACTATTTATTACTATTTATTACTATTTATTACTATTTATTACTATTTATTACTAATTATTAGTATTTATTACTATTTATTACTAATTATTAGTATTTATTACTAATTATTAGAGTTTATTACTAATTATTAGTATTTATTACTAATTATTACTAATTATTACTAATTATTACTAATTATTGTTATTTATTACTATTTATTACTATTTATTACTATTTATTACTATTTATTACTAATTATTACTATTTATTATTATTAATAATATTTATTATTATTTATTACTATTTATCAGTATTTATTAGTATTTATTACTAATTATTACTATTTATTGCTATTTATTACTATTTATTACTATTTATTACTAATTATTACTAATTATTACTATTTATTATTATTCATTACTAGTTATTAGCATTTATTAATAATTATTTGTATTTATTACTAATTATTACTATTTATTACTAATTATTAGTATTTATTAGTATTTATTACTATTTATTACTAATTATAAATATTTATTACTATTTTTCCTAATTATTATTATTTTTTCCCAATTATTACTAATTAGCGTTAATTACTATTATTTACTTCAAAATACGGCTACTAATTACTAATTACCGCTAATTAATTATATACATTACTAATTATCGTTAATAATTATTAATTATTACTAATTACTAAGAATTAGTACTAATAATTTAATTTTATTATTACAAATAAATATTGATGACAAAACAATTTAAATCTAACTTAATTACAACTAGTCAACAATAATTAAAATTAATATAAAAAATGAAATAAATACTAAATCAAATAAAACATAAATACCTTTAAACTTGATGTCTTATAATTGTAGACAACTTCACAACTTCTTCATAAAAAAACTAACACTGCAAAATTTTCACTCTAAAATTAGAGTTTAGAGAAGCAGAGAAAGTAGGAATTGAGGGGGAAGAAAGAAAAAACAGATGAGGGTGTATATAGGTTAGATTAGTTGCGACGGGACTATTTGCGATGGGATTCCCGTCACAAATAATACTTTTTTGCGACGTGACCCGTCGCAAATACATTCGGCCGCATTAATTACTGTTGGCGGTTAAAAGGTTATTTGCGACGGGTCCCGTCACAAAAAGTGACCTGCCGACACACTATTTGCAACGGGACAACATCCCCTCGCAAATAGTATTTACCGCCATCGAGTATTTGCGACGGGACCAGTCGCAAATACCCTTCCACACGGTTTGGCGTGCAAACCGCGTCAAACCGCGCATAAGTTTTTTGCGACGGGATGCCTAGTCCCGTCGCAAATATCAGTTTTCCCGTAACTCCATCCCAAAATATCTCATACCATCAACAAGATGTATAGTAAATGTATCTTGGAAAATAATAATATAGAGATCCCCATACAATAGAGTATATAGGGACCATATCACTCTCTAGTGATCTTCTTAAAACTTGATAAAATAAGAACACCTTGGTGGTGTACTACTACACCCCAATCATTAGGTCTCTTGGTCGCAAACTCATAATCTATAACTATATAAACATGGAAATGATATACCAAAACACATGGAAAAAATACCTACACGCTCGCTCTTAGATAACCATATATCTATACCTATTCCTTGGTTAGAGGATATCAAATAAAAAACATAACATATCTTTCCTTGACCACCCACACCACACACAACCATCAAAAAATAAACCATAGCTACACCACAACCATTATGATCCCAAAACCTTAGGCCATACTCAACCCACAATATAGCCCTTAGGTAACACCATAATACACCACAACACTTTTCCCCTCTCAGTCTATGCACTTCCCCATAGGGGTTCAATATTACACACAGCATCCACTATTCAAAATACAACATGCCACTAATACACAACTACACCCTGAGGTTTCTAAAACTTTCCTTACATGATAAAGTTTGGAGATAAATGCACATCCCACCAAATAAACTATATGGAAACATGCTATAAAAACTATCCAGGCTAGGATAATGACTCATCATTCCCTTGGCATCGAGAGAAATCCCAACTGTAACCCATAACCTACTCTACCCATAGAAATGACATGTCTTACAAAATACAATTTTCCTAAGGCTCCTTTCTAGGAATCTATACTCATCCAATGATCTAATATCAATCTTAAGGAGAATCCATACTCAGGATAGACCATTCCCCCACTTATCACCACTAAGTGACACTTTTCACACCTAATAAGAGTAACTAATCTCCCCTATAATCCCACAACATGAATATTCCAAGCCCAATGACTTATCAGGAACCACAATATCTATTCCCCAAATTTTTTCCTCTTATTTAAGGAGTTATGAGATCACATTTATTTTCCCCTAGAATTCACCCTAAAATTTCTAAGCATCATCTCAAATGAACTATTCTTCAAGGTACAACCACTTGGAATCCCAACTATGACATAAAAATTCCCATCAAATACCAAACACAACACATCCCATAAATTTAGACCACCCCAAGTGTCCATTGAACATAACTATAGGTCACTCACCTTGGATACATAAAAACTAATAATTTCTATAATTTTTAAACCATTCATGACACACTCTATTCAATTAAAAAATTATTGACCTAAGTTTATTCTGCAATTCAAGACTGACTTTCCCTCTTAGAAGAATCCCTAAAATCCAAAAACCCAAGGCACACACATGAAGTATACAAGCTTCATATTAAAGGTACTAATTATATTAAGATTATATAAGTTAACCCATTTATTTATCCATGCTCTTAGACATCATATAAACTTGGGATAAGCCTCGTCATATTCTTGAGCCCCTATCACATAACCTAAGTATCCGACAATTAATTATAAGCATTTATAACCAATTACCAAATTTAATTAAATGATGAATAATAAATAGAAAATCATCAAGCATGTACATGTCACTAAACTCATGAAAAAGGATGTGTATAAGGATTACACCAATCCTTTGACGCTTATGAAACCAAAAATTCCCATGAATCGATACTCAGTAGATCATCAAATCCAATCCAATTTGGTAGAATTACTAGTTTTTTTGGGTGAATTTCCATTAGAGAAATAGTGATAAATAATCCACTTCCTTCCTATTTAGATATACTATATACACTACACCATGAATTCCCACCATATTGGTTAGATTTCTATGTGACTTGGTGAAATATAACATGAACCATAGTCAATAAAAACCAAAAAACAAAAGAAAAAAATGGAAGGAACAGCATAGGGGGATAGATATTACCAAAATTTAGTAAGAATAAATGAATCTAATCTACCCTAGATCCATGGTAGAAAATGTAGGGGAACATGAGGGGGTGAGGGTTGACCAAATTCCTTCTCTTGAGTGCCTATATAGCTGAATAATTATGGGGGACAACCCTAAAATGATAAGTCTCCCCCCTTTAAAAAACTATATAAGAGATCCATTTCAGCATGGATCAAGGGGGTCATGGAGCAACACTCCACTCCCAGGTTTTCCTTGTGGTATGAATCAATAAGTAAAGACACAATGACCAAATCTAGAACAACACCATGAAATTTCAACCACCCCTCTATGATATGTCATAATGCTTCACAGTGTAATGCCTTTCCCAAAGGTAGAAACCAACAAATCTGATTTAGAGGTTTGTAGAACATGCCTCTTTAGGATGTGGTATAAAAATTCCCCTCAATCAAAATTTATGATAAAAACCATAAATTTCCAAGTGACACATCACCCTTGAGAATCCCTTGAAACATAATGCCTAAATGAGTGATATGATATACCACCTTCCATATAAGTATTATCCTATAGGAAGAGAAACACATCCATCCATCACCCAAAGCCCTAGAATACCACCAAAACTCCCAAACATGTGTAAAAATATATCTTACAGATTTCAAAACTTCTATAATTCAAATTTTAATTTTAATTATCAAAACACATCCATTTTTAGAACTCAAAATTCAAGATTCCCTCTAAAATTAACAACTCACAACAATACAGTTCATTTCAAACACCAAACTATTAGGATTCCCATCCCTAAGAATCATTTGAGATGATCCATTGATACATTATCAGAACATAAAAAAACAATTCAGTATCTCATTCATGATTCCAAAAGGTTATGTAATTTCTATACATTTCCCCATCCGACCAAATTAATTTTCCATTGAAAACTCCTTATCTGATACCTTGCACACGTCCATTTTTTTCAAAATAATATACTCGATGAAAAATCCACCTTATTACACCTAATCACCTATGAAAATAACTGATATATTCTCTTATGTATTGAAAATACTAAAAATCACATCAACTCACAATAAAATTGATTCTATATCCACAACACAATGCCATGGCATAAAAAAATCTAAAAAGGCATGACCTCCAACCAGCTCATTCACCAAACACATACTCATCAACAGATTCTATACACACTTACATCAACAACTATAGAAATCAAAATTCAAAATATGGTATGGTCTCAGAACATGACATCAAAACTCACTCACCTACTAGATACACCCAATATCTCAATTGATTCAAATTTCAGTCCCTACCAACTTGATGAAATGAAGTATATCAAATATTGTTAGGATTCTCCCCACCCAAGTATTATTCATACAATAATCCTACTATACTATTTACTATAACACCAACATACTATTAGTATTTTCCCAAATAATCCCTTCTTATCAAAACCCAACAACCTATATCTAAGGTTTCTTCCTATGGGTCCCATCATGTCAAATTTTCTAAACAGCCCTTGCCTGACTCATTAGACTTTGCCAACAATCAACACATTGACATCTCTAAGGATACATCAATATCACAAATAAAAGAAAAATTATATTATATTGCAAATCCCCAGTAACCATCTCATTCTTCCCATATAAAACTCACTACAAACCCCACACCAGGATATATAGAGCCTTGTCAAGATACACCAACAACCCTTCTCACTCTATCCAATACATTCACTTTATCTATCACCAAATAATGCTACTATAACCTATAGAAGTTTCGATTTATCTTTCAAACAGAACACATGAATACCATATATAACTATTCATAATCCCACTAACTAAAGCCCCAAATATTCACAACATACCTACTCCTACGTAATATTCACTATAGAACTACTCATTGAGGATGTTACAACTAACCTACAACATTCTGATAGTGATTTCATATCAGACATCACCCATTGATTCCAAGCTAAATGCCTAATATACATTCTCCAATGATCCATGAATATAATATCAAACAAAAAAATCCTTGTTTCTAAACATAGACCATAAACTTACAATAGTTTTACCCATTTATAAGAAGCCTACACCCACACAAAAGCATCAATGGTGCTTCTGTTCTCAACATACCCTAGGCAAAGCCTAATAAAAACTGAACACTCATTCTTAAATCACTCGAGCATTGATATAACATCCAAAACATCTTTATATACTTCTATAAACATAGTTTTCACCCTCTCAAACATTTAATACAAAAATAATTCCCCAATCATCCTCCCATGATGTGGACTGACCAACCACACTAGAAAAACATAATTGATCGTCTAATAGGTGTTCCCACTAGAATTCCTAGGCACAAACCAATCTCACCTCATCATGAGGCACCTCCTACAATATAAAGTAAATAAATCTAACCACCTCAACCCACTTGATGGTGTTCATCCCTCCAAAACCTCACATATTAGAACAAATCCAAATCAAGGAACTCAATCCTAGAGTCTTACATAGGCCATCTCATACCCAACCTCACCCACTATAGGGATTTCATTTAACATGATCATAAATATAATCATATCATAATAAATACACATGAAATAACCACAAAGGTATCAATTAATTAAGGTGATACTAATATAATTTTTATTAAATTGTCAAATATATTATCGTTGATGATTTAATTATTTGGAACTTCTTTTCCCAAAACATTTTCTGAAAACATTCTTTCATTAAAACAATTTTCTAAAACCATTTACCCTTTTGGATACCACTTCACATCAATAAGAAGTCATGAAATGTTTTTATATCTATATGTACTAAAATAATGAATTAATGAATGTTTTCTTTCTACGATGAGATAAGAGTAAAAACAATAAATAAAAATCACACACCAGATCATTATGTTTGAATAAAAATTTCAATCAAAATAGAGAAAAGTAATCAAGAGAAATATAATCCCTAGTTACTTGGAATTTTATTATATAGGGTTTAACTATTCCTAAGAATAAGGTTCAACATAATCTATAAAAATATACTACATCCAACAACCACTCCCAAATTTTATGTTAACAGAAACAATGCTTTGATAGCATTTTTTAATTCCCTAACCTAGGAAACTGACTATCATCTCGATCCATAGTGCAACATGAGCTGAAGTACGCCTCCCTATATTCTTGATACTACTAACTAGTGGGGATAGTATATAAAAAATGTGGGAATACTATATATTAGTACAATCATATACAATATAACTAAATAAAAAATCATCATATTGGATATTAGATAAATTGTATGTAATTATATAAAATGAATAACCAACACTAACAAATAGACAACAATATACTATAACAATAATGTAACTATATTGATCATAAAACATACATAGGGATCAAACATCAAGATAATCTAATATAGGATAAAAATGATAAAAATACATTAGATACTATTGATCATATATTGATTCAAAAATTTCATTAATTTGTTTTGAGTTTTGATGCTCAAAAATACCTG
Source organism: Viscum album (assembly GCA_963277665.1). Classification (NCBI taxonomy): domain Eukaryota; kingdom Viridiplantae; phylum Streptophyta; class Magnoliopsida; order Santalales; family Viscaceae; genus Viscum; species Viscum album. Next base: position 1,713,087,958 of record OY728143.1, read on the forward strand.
CATTTATGTTAATAATGAAATTACTTTTAAGTGAATTTTCTAAAATTAATATTCATCAGGATATTTATTATGGAATTATATTCAATTAATTGATCCCCTAGAAATATTTGTTAAAGTATTCTGGATGTGTTTTAATGTAATATGGAAACATTGTTCATACCCTATGTTAGTAAGTGTAATGTAATGTTCAGCAACCCTACGTTTGATATAACACGTATGGATCGTGTACCCTACATTGTTGGAAAAGTATGTATAATAAACCCTAAATTTGGAATCACCCTATGTTTGAGGAAGAAAATGTATGGTATATAAACCCTAATTTTGTGATCAACCATACGTTGTTAACCCTATGTTTGGAGTTTTTTCATCACATGAGGGAACCCTATGTTTGACTATTCAATGATGGAGTTTTAAATCTAATATATTATCCGATATTTATGAAATGTTCTTTATGGAAGTACATATCTATTCAAATATATTTTAGGAAATATTCAAAGGCTGGTTATGATTGTTTTAAAGTCACATATTCAATAAACTGAATCATTTCTATTCTTACATGAAGTTATGACTCTATGAAATGATTTGAATTAAAATATTCATGATTTATTATGTGATATTCCTGGATTAGATTTGACCTAGAGTTGTTCAACATATAGTATATATATCAATATTATCTTCATCATAATATATACATGTAAACATAGGAGATATACATAAGAAACAATTGTGTGTCATTGCCTTAAAAGCTACACATTGGAGATATTCATGTTTTGATCTATATGATTGACTCGTTGTTGTTGTTATTGTTTCTACAATACTTTATTATCACACCATATTCTATAATAATGAACAAAACATTTTTAAGAGATACACTTCAGAGATATTCATGTTTATAAATATATCTAGTGTTTTCTCTATCATTGTTTGAAGAAAGCACTATGTAACATTGAAGATCTATTTACTACTATGAATTATTGAATATCTAAATACAACTGTCAGTTTTGTTGTTGCAATTGTGAATTTTAACCTATGTTTTCAACATAATCAAACTCTATTTATTTTTTAGAGTTTCAAATGATTATACTCAGTTGTGGTTAACTGTCAGGTTTTTGTACTAAGCTGTGTATTTATGGTTCCTTGTAAAAGAACCTGAAGGCCCTGTAAAATCCTTGTAAGGTGTCAACTTACTGTAATCAGTTTTTTTGAAGGTATTGTGATAAGAGGACCTTCTAGTGAAAATCACCAAACTCATTGAGAGACTTTTATTGGAGTGGACCAAGGGATCTATTTTCCTTGAACCACTATACGTTGTTGTTTTCATTTCCTTTATTTATTTCTACTGCTCGCTCATCTTTAAGACACAAGGAAATGCTCACTGCATAATAAGAGTGGTTTTTTGAATCTATCAATGTTTTTAAAGTACATAGTTACACACCCCCATATACCTTTTTCTTTGTTATCATCATTAGGACCTAACAATTGGTATCAAAGGTAGTGATCTCCTAGTATATTTTCTTGAAAATTCTTATTTAGTATCAATAAGTGATATCATGGGAAGTATTCAAATTTATATATATTTTCTCCTTGAAATATTTTATTTTATTTACTAAAAAGGTATATCTAGGGAGTATAAATAAGTATTATAAAAGTTAGTAATCCTGGGAAAAAACAAGAATATTTATTGGCTCTAACAATCCCATGTTAAAGATTCAAAATGATGAAATATAGAAATGGATTATTCTATAGAAGTTATGTTGATGATTTTTCCTCCTTACATTAAAGGTGATAATTATGGATAATGTAAAGCTCGTATGATTATTTATTTGAAAAATCTTGGAATAAGTGTTTATTTGAAGGCTATTAAATCGTATGATATTTCTAAGGAAAGTTTGGAAGATTGGAATAATGATTAAGAAATAGAATATGATCTCAATTCAAATGTCATGAATGTTATTGTATATGATTTAAGAACTGATGAATTCAACTGAGTATCTCAATGTCCTACAACGTATTATATGTGGATGCTTATTTATGTTTATTATAAAGGAAATGAAAATATATAAAAATTAAGCTACACTACTATGAAATTAAAATTAGATACATTTAGAATATATAAAGAAGAAATAATCACTCAAATGAATGGAATATTTTTAGAGATTTGTCAATAATATTTCTTCTTTGGGAGATCAAATTTCAAAATTAGATCAAGTGTTAAAAGTAATTATAGTTCTACCCTATAAGTGGAATGGAATATGTATATCTATATGAAATTCTACACAATTGAAAAATTTATCTATGAAGGAACCGATTGGGACTTTAATGATGTATGAAGCTAAGATGCAGGATGAAGCTGAAAATCATATAAAAAATAAAGAATAATTTATTAAAACAACTATGGATGAATAATATGATTCAATTCATCCATATTTGGATATAGATTTATTATATCTTACTGATATATTTGAAAATATGTAAAGAAATAAAAAAGAAAGGAATTGAAGAGAATAGATGTTGTGAGTGTAATAAAAAGGCCATATAGAAGATAAATGTCCTTTACTCAAAGATCAAAGGAAATTTGATTACAATATAAAAGTTAAGAAAATTTAAAAGGATACCTAGAGAAATAATTTTGATTCACATGATGAATCTACTATAGATCCAGAGGCAGAGTATAAAAAGAAAACAGTATATCTTATAACTCATACTGATGACATAAAATATTTTTTCTTTCAAAACTCTAGTTGCGAAAAAATTTATTATGATGAATTAAATAAATATTTCTTTATGAAATAATAAAAATATGAATACTTAAAGAAAGACCATAGAAAAATTAGAAAATAATATGATACAATTCTATTAGATAAAGAAAATTTGTTAAAACAAATTATAAATGTAGGATCTAATGTTTCTAAAATTTCCTATGAATTGAGTGATACTAAAACTAAATAATTATTTCTTGAAGCTAATTATTTAAAACAATCTTCTAGTATTCTAATAAAAATATAAAACTATAAATCAAATCCTTGTTAAAATTAAAATACTGAAAGAAAAATTTGGAATAGGAAGTAATAGTGAAAGACCAAAATTATATAAAAATATTTTGTTCCTAGTTTAAAAAGTAAAAAACATGTCTACTGAAAAATGTTTTTATTGTGGTATTAATGGTCATTATAAAAATTATTTCTACATTAGAAAACCTTTAATTTCTAGTGTTACAATTTTTTATTTCTCATGAGAATTTTTTTAACTTGAATAATAAAATTCCTACTCAAAAAAACAAGTTTGGATACTTAAAATTTTAATTTCTAAAATTTTTGGACACAAAAGAATTTGGTAACCAAAAAGTACTTACATTTTATATTTTTCAGGATTACACCACTACGCTATGTTGTTAAATATTTAATTAGTCAATTTATGGATATATAGAAGTCTTTACGAAAAGAGTGAATAACTATGAAGTGGTTTATTATCAAAAATCCTCAGTACTAAAATCACTAATCCAAGAAGTATTTCATTTTTATATACTTCTAGTGCATTTACTATTTTATACAGGGGGAGAAAGATATCACTCAAAATTTAATAAATACTAAAACTGGTTTATTTTTCTCCAAAACCTTATTTTAAATATTTTGGAAAATACATTATTTGTTTAAATTATGAATAGTTTATATTTTATTTTTTTAAACCATTTTGAAATATTTATATTTCATGTTCTTAAAAATTTACATTTTTTTATGAAACTTGAACATCGTTCTTATTTAAAAATTTATCTTCATTAGTTAAAATGTGTAATGTATCACGACCCGTCCCCTGGGACCCGTGCCATGACTACCCCAAGCCCGCCTACCATAGGCTAGGGGCTGACGACTAGCACCAAAAGCATATTCCCTAAAACTGGGAAGGCATTGACTTTATAACTTATAAGCACACACAACCAATCACACAGCAAGATACGAACTCAAGTAAACTAAATAGTAAACAGAGTGAGCGCAGTAAGTAAAAGGGGCCAGAATACAAGCCCAACTGGAAAGTACAACTAAACTGGAACAGATCCTGTGAACACCCACCAAGGATCCTACTTTAAGGGTAGGTACATCTCTCGATCATTCTTCTCTATGGTACGCCTCATCTAAGGTCCACCTCCGAGCTACCTCTAGTCCTGGTACTCTCGTCCTCAGTCAGCGTTGTCTATCGTCTTCACAAAACAAAACAAAGTGTAGGCATAGCCCGTGTAGGGGTGAGTATAAAGATACTCAGTAGGGACCCCAATACCCTCAAGGCCTCATAAAATCAACAAAGGATAAACCACAAAGCATGAAATCAACTGACAACCCTACTTAGGTATATTCTCATACATATACCTAACTTATCAAGTATACCCATCTCAATCATGAGGAAACACATAGTCCAAATCAAAATCCCAAAGCTCAACCGTTCCAAAAAGGAAGGAACTCCATGAAGGTAAGTACCACAAAGGTATTCCACACAGAAGAATACCACAAAGGTACTGACTCAGCTCACACCAGGTATAACTTAGGTACAAAAGTACAAATGATTAAATGTAACTACTGAATCATCTTAATCTGCTAAGAGGATCTACTGTTGACCCACACAGGATTGCTCGGTGCTGACCCACATAGGATCTCTATATGTTAACCCACATAGGATCTCTAGGTGCTGACCCACACAGGATCGCTCTGTGATGAACCACAGAGGATCGCTAGGTGCTGACCCAGACAGGATTGCTCGGTGCTGACCCACACAGGATCGCTAGGTGCTGACCCATACAGGATCACTCAGTGCTGACCCACACAGGATCCCTCGGGGTTGACCCATACAGGATTGCTCGGTGATGACCCATACAGGATCGCTCGGTGCTAACCCACACAGGATCACTATTCATTCTTCATGTCACAGCCAGCTACTGGGTTCTCTCACTAAGCTTGCTCGTCTCCAGGAGGGTCTGATCCTCAAGACACTGGTCAATACTCCAACTGCCACGAAGTCCCATGAAAAATTATCCCTAAGTACCATCACATCATAGGGGTCTTAATGCAACAGATGATGTGTCAATCGGACACACGGTCTGTAAGTTATTAGCCTTTTAGTCCCGAGGGCCCGGTTGGATTCGTGCTCGATCCAACCTGACCATATCCCAACTTTATCCAAACCTCAAGTGGGGTATACCAAAGGGAACATCTATCTCTAAGTTTTACAACGCCGTTGATGGTTTTTCAAATGGACTCATAGTGCCAAAGTTATGGTCGATAGAGCGAAAAGTGTGTAGCTGGTCTGGGTTCAGTCCAACCCGGTCGGACCGACCTGGCCCGACCCAGCCCGTTGGGTCTGGCCCAGCCCACACAGGGTGGCGTGGGAGCCGCGGAGCGTCGCGAGGCCGTGAGGTCGGTGCAGAGGCCATGAGGGCGGCACGAAGGCCACGAAGGCGGCGCGGAGGCCGTGGGGGCCGTGAAGGGCCGCGGGGGCCACGAGGCCGCGGGACAATGAGTCTGCGGTGGATGCAGAGAGCCATAGGGCGGAGAAGTCCATGGGGGTCGTGGAGGGTCATGGGGCGGCGAGGCCGCAGGGGCCGCAGAGGGTGGCTGGGCGGTGAGGCCGCGGGGCCATGGGATGACGGAGACCACGGGGGCCGCGGAGGGTTGCGGGGTGGTAAGGCTGTAGGGGTCACGGGGCAGAGAGGCCATTGGGGCTGCGGAGGGCCGCAAGGTGGCGAGGCCACGGTGTGGCGGAGGCCACGGTGCGGCGGTCCGTCGTGGCTGGCTGTGTGGCGCGGTCGTGAGTCGTGCCTTCGCTGACGGCCGGCTTGATCAGTCGCCCTCTGTTTGTCACCTTCGTCATGGCCATCTGTGGTGCCGGCTATGGTTCTCGAGTTTCACCAGTGCCAAACACCGGCACCGGTCACCATCACTATCACGAAGAACACAAAAAAGAACCGTAAGGTTTGCGGAGGGGTCGGGCCATGTTTGTTTGGCCCGTACCCTCCGCGTTAGGGCAGTAGCAAGCGGTCTCAAGGGGAATGATTCAATGTGAGGAGAAAATTAACATTGATCAATTAAAAAAACACCCCTACCACATTCGTTTATTGACGTCAATGAGGAGGGAAGGATGGTCGTCGATTAAAGACATCCCACGTTGGAGGATGCCCCGAGGAAGAAGTTGAAGTCGTGCATCGGTGTTCTTAATTGGAGGAGCATTCTTCATTAAAAAAAGGATAATTCCTCCATGGTTATCTCCCAATTTCCTTTTGCCAACACTTCCGCCAATTCCACCAAAAAGAAAAGGTATCCAATATGATATATTTCCCCAATTTAATTGTTCACACAAATTAAATTGACATCATAATTACATTGAGATTGGCATACTAAATTTTGGGGAAACCTAAAGGTCACATCCCTCATTAAAGAGGGATTTCAAGAGGTTTCTCACATTAGGAGGGTTTGGGTGGTCCCCACCCTTAAATTCAAATTGGGGGTTTTAGGTTTGGTGATCCCCACCTCTATAACCTCACATGGGTGGTTTATTTCTGATGGTCCCCACCTCTTAACATCCAAATGGGAGTTTCAAATGAAAATAAAATGTTACACAATTTTATTTTATTTTATTCTTTCATGAATAATTGAAAAAACTAAATTCCACCCTTGACCTACTATGGTCGGGGTGAAGGTCTCCTTAAGGGACTACCAGTGCTGTGAGTTCAATGGTCCACTCAGATTTCAATTCTAATCACTGGTTCAAAAGTTATAAAAACCAGCTCGCACGTTTACTGAACATACCTGAAAAAATGTTCAGAAATACATTCCAGGCACTCCGGGCCTTGGAATCACATGCCGTCAAATGTCGTGGACTTGTAAAATTCCCATTTAATTAAACCAATTACAGGGAACTTCTGGGTCTTTAAATTCTCCCCACCTTAGGTCTTTACATCCCCGTAAGCCACATCACAAAACTAGGAAAACAAATGGGGGTACTGAGCATGTATATGAGGCTCCCGCTCCCATGTGCTCTTCTGGAGGTTCTCGTGCAGCCAACAAATGCACACCAGAGGTATCGACCACCCACGAAGGACCCGCTCCTATAGATCCTCAATATCAAAAATAACCTCTGTAAAAGTTGACCCATCTTCAACGTCCATCTCTCTATGGTGGATGACGTGGGAAGGGTCATGCATGAATCTCCTCAGCTGAGATACCTGGAAAACGTCTTGCACCCGGTGCAACTGAGGTGGAAGAGCTATGTGGTAAGCCACCTCACCAACTCTGCTGAGGACCTGAAAGGGTCCAATGAACCTCAGAGATAACTTGCCACCTAGGCCAAATCTTCGCAAACCTCTTCGAGGTGAGACCCGTAGAAAGATGTGGTCACCATCCTTGAACTCTAGAGGTCACCATCTCCTGATAGCATAATACTTCTCCCTACTTTGTGCAGTCTTCATCCACTCCTGGATGATCTGCACATTCTCTGTGGTAGCCCATACCATCTCTGGTCCCACTAGTGCTGACTCCCCTGGGTCAGTCCCATACAAACGCCATCTGCATGGTCGCCCGTACAACGCCTAAAAAGGTGTCATCCCAATGGTGGAGTGATAGCTGTTTTTGTATGAAAAATATAGTAAAGTAAAGTGATCCTCCCAGCTGCGACCGAAGTTGAGAAAACAAGCATGAAGCATGTCCTTGAGGGTCTGAATGGTCTGCTCAGTCTGGACATCCATCTGCGGATGGAAGGCGGTGCTCAAACGGAGCTGCATCCCAAAAGCCTCCTTCAACCCCTTCCACAGCCAGGAAGTAAAATGTGCATCATGATCGGAGAAAATCATTGAGGGTACTCCATGTAGCCACACAATCTCTTGCACATAGAGGCATCCCAATATCTCTACTAAACCCTACTCTCTGATCGGTAGGAAGTGGTCCGACTTGGCGAGTCGGTCGACGATCACCCAAATAGAATCATGAACTATGAATGTACGTGGAAGTAATTTCACGAAGTCCATGGATATCTCATCCCACTTCCACTCTATGACCTCTAAAGTTTGAACTAAGCCTGCTGGTATCTAATGCTCTGCCTTCACTTGCTGAAAAGTGAGGCACCGAGAGATAAACTCTACTACTGCTTTCTTCATTCCCGACCACCAGTGCTATCGTCATAGATCCTGGTACATCTTCACCACTCATGGATATACCACTAGAGGGGAAGTGTGGAACTCCCTCATCACTACCTCTTGAAGTGACACTAGTACTATGGTATTTCCTCTAAAGAGTATGACGTGCTCCCCACCTTCAGAAAATCCATTAGGTGCCTTCCATATGGATATTTGAGCATGTCGAGCCTCACAGTCAGCATCCCCACATTGTGCCTCCCTGACTCACTGAAGGAGTGGGGGAGTGACTATAAGATACTGAAGAAAAGTTACTCCATCCCGATCCACAAAGGATATCTGTAAAGTGGCCAGCTGCTTCGTCGCCTCACCTAGCATTTGTATACAAGATCTTCTGCTGCGTGAATTTGCTACAACGTTCCCTTTCCCAGGAGTATAGACTATCTCGAAGTCATAGTCCGAGAGGAACTCAAGACAAAGTCGTTGTCTTAGGTTCAGGTCCTTCTAAGAGAAGATATACCTGAGACTCTTATGATCTGAGTAGACTGTAGAACGTTCACCCATCAGATAGTGCCGCCACATATTCAAGGTGAAGACCACTTCTGCAAACTCCATGTGATGGGTAGCGAAGTTCTTATCATGATGTCTCAGTTGTCGAGAACCATATGCGATCACTACTCGCTCCTACATCAGAACACATCCAGGCCCATTCCCTAATGTGTCGCAGTAGACTACGTGCCCTATGACCTCCTCTGGAAGCCTCAAGATGGAGGCACTAGTCGGCCTCTGCCTCAGCTCTTGAAAACTCTGCTGGCATCTCTTCGACCACACAAAGGGTTTCCCCTTCTTCATCAATGCTGATAAAGGTGCTGCAACTCTGGATAAATATGGCACAAACCTCTGGTAGTATCCAGCCAAACCCATAAAACTATGTACCTCTGTCACACTCCTGGGTGGATCCCAAGCAAGTACCGCCTCAATCTTCGCTAGATCCGCTACAACTCCAGCCTTCGATATGACATGTCCTAGAAAGTGAAACACTCAGATCCAGAACTGGCACTTCGAGAGCTTACCATAAAGTTGGTGCTCTCATAGTGTGTCCAGTACTACCTGCAAATGATAGGCATGATCCTCCTCAGTAGTCGAGTAGATCAGAATGTCATCGATGAAGACTACTACAAAGTGATCTAGGTATGGCAGAAAGATCATGTTCATGAGTCCAATGAACACTGTTGGAGCATTAGTCATGCCGAATGTCATAACCAAGAACTCATAGTGGTCGTACCAACATCTGAAAGTCATCTTCTTCACATCCCTGTCTCGTACTCTGAGCTGGTGATAGCCAGATCTAAGGTCTATCTTCGAAAACCACCATGCTCCCTTCAGATGATCAAATAGGTCGTCAATCCTCAGAAGTGGGTAATTTTTCTTCACGGTCACCTGGTTCAGTCACCGATAGTCGACACAAAGTCTCAAACTCCCATCCACCTTCTTGGCGAACAAAATCGGGGTTGCCCAAGGAGAAACACTAGGCAGAATAAATCCCTTCTCCTGCAAGTCCTCTAGTTGTACCCACAACTCACGAAGCTTCGCGGGAGCCATACAATACTCTAGTGTAGATATCGGTGTCGTCTTGAGGTACAAGTCAATGTAAAATTCCACCTCTCTGCGAGGAGGTAGACCCAGAACATCATCCGAGAAAACATCTGTGTGCTGATCCACCACTACAAGATATCTCAGACTCTCCACATCAACTGCTCTGAGGGTAAGGCTATCCAACTGATGAGTAATCAGTTGTACTCTCCTCCGAGTAAGTCCATCATGTGCTTTATAGGCTACCTTTTCATCGGTGAAGGTAAACCCAATCCCATCAGTGCGGACACACTGTATTTTGCGTCTAATACAGTCAATCTGAGCATAGACTGTAGATAACCAGTCCATCCCCAAGATGACGTTGTAAGGCCTCAACGCCGCTACTAGGAGATCCCAGCTGAAGCACTCGCCTCCTAGAGTAAGCTCACACTACTGGCACCAGTGTGTAATCATCAAATCCTCTCTCATAGAATTCTCTAGCCGTAAGGATCGAGCCAATAGCTCCGTCGGAATCTCTGAGCTCCGAACGAGGGTAGTGGCAATAAAATAATGACTGACACCTTTGTCTATAAGTACTACAGCTAAGGTGTAGTAGACACATATCGTACCTCATATCATATCTGGTGTAACGCCCTGAACCCAGTTACCCAGAGTCGGTGCATTATTACATAACATTGGCATGATCACAAGAAAGATCAAATCTCGAAAGATCGATTAGTTTAGTAACCTTGGAAACACAAGATATATTCATAAGTCTTACATTACATCATAAAATAAAATAAAACTACAAGAAAATATTTTCTTCATATCCCCTCATACTATCCCTGCAGGTCATTCATAAATTACTTCTTCACATCTTGGGAAAAATAAAACATTGAAATGGGTGAGCTCAGATGCTCAGTAAGGATAAAAATATAGTGGAAACATTCATAAATAAGCATAAACTTTTAAGGCAATGTATAACTAAAAAAAATCCTTTTAAACTTGAACTTCAGCATAATATGTCAGAAATAAAATAAAATAATGCCATTTACTTATTCACAATGATATTCTACTAATCGAATAATCACATGAAATATCAATAACCACTTTCATAATGATATAATGCATAATGCCAGACTATCATAACCACATATCCAAGGCCTCGTGCCAAGACAACAAATAAGATTTTGTCAAGGCCTCGTGCCAAGACACTAGTTTGTCTCATGATACCTACCGATGCATCGAGGAGCTATAGCGGGCTCCACCCATCACTTATTAAGTCCAATGCATTCCTCATATGAACAGGTTTAAACATAACATAAATATTCGTATTAAAACTAGCATACGAAATGTAAATACTTTCTCCATAAACCATGAATGGTATAAAAATAACACATCCACAGTCAAACATATCACAAAATCTTTAAAACAATATGGAAGATTTGTATCATGATAAATCAACTTCAAAACAAGTTTAAAATCCATTAAAGGATTTTGACATTGATGAAAATGATTTGTAAAACTCTTTGAGGAAAATACCCCTTTTTCATGAAAAAATTTAAAAGTCACACAATTTGGAAAAGAAGTCATTTAAATACATTTTTGAATCAAAGTATCCCATACCACTTTGAAACTTTTGAAAGGAATTAACATTTTAAAAAAATTCATGCTCATATAAATAAATCCTTAAAAACCATTTTGAAGACATGGACATTAATGAGAAATATTTAGAAGAATAAATATTTAAAACATTTGAAATGATGTTTTAGTAAAAATTCCCTTAAAATAATCCCTTTTAAAACTCTTTCATAAAACATTAACATGGATAATAAATATGTCCCTGTAGATACTTACGTAAAAACAACCTCGGATAATAAAGAGATTGTGAAATTAACCCTTACCAATTTGGTAACTTACGAAACATACACCCCATGAAAGAGGTATCATACAATGAATATGTAAATAAACATAAATTAAAGTGTATTACATAAATAATACAATTATGGGAAGTAGATACACCACACAAAAGGTAATAGTGGCAATATGGCATGAATCTCACGGGAATAAGGAGTGAGATGAAAACCCATTACCTTGTAATTTTCCTTTGTTGAGGGTAGGTTAACCTCCTGTATAATGGTGAGATAATTGTTATTAAATTATACAAGAATCATATACATTAATATGATATCATATATGATCTTTTAACATTGCTTTGTTAATAATATCTTAGTATTATCGTCGTTTCAGGTGTTAACTTACTCGTTTTATTTTATATGTTTTGTTATATAAGCCATGATTGTTATGGATAGGTTGTATCTTATTCATGTCCAGAATGATATTAAGTCTTTAAACATTATTTTTAATCATCAAATGAAATTTAGTCTTGAATGGATACGATGGGGAATGAATCTCATCGCGTTCGTGGAGACGGTAGTTCGTACGTACGCACGAGCGACAATATCATTCCTTTGATATTAAAATAATATATAATTGGATGGTATATCATATATACAGAATCATTATCATGTTATATTTATTATTTAAATTAATTATACATCATTATCATACCCATCCAAATAATAATGTATTGAATAACAATTACACCATGACGTGGAGACAGTAATCTGTACGTACGCACGTATGGTGACATGTCATTCAAAGGATGGGTAGAATATTGAATATGGTTGTACCCTATTTATAATAACATCACAGTATATATAATATACTGTATTTATTATTTTATAATTGAAATAACAAAGAAATAAGAAGTTGAAGAAGAAAGGAACTTGAAAGAGGGTGGTGAAAATATTACCTCTTCTTCGGGTTCTTCCTTTTTATTTGATCAAAAGGGCTCCTTAGGTTGACTTTCTGATCAAACTAAGGCCTCTAGGTTGAAGTGAGGGAATTTGGGAGGATATTTGGGTAGAGTTTGGCCGAGAAAAAAGGCTTTGAAGTTGTGAACAATTGGTTAGAAGTGGTGTCCTTTTATAAGGGGGAGGATGAGCTCTTTAGAAAAAACTTAAAGTATTATTTTATAATAAATTCATATTCGGTTTATAATGGCTCTAAAGTAGATTATTAAAATCCTAAGGTGGGGATGGGTCTAAATCCTTTCAACCAATATATTTTAGATAGGTTTGGGTCATTATATTAACCTTATCTTTTAGTTTTAACTCTTGGTTAATTAGTTTGACACTTATCACGTCACTTTGTATTTTTATATTATATAGTTAATAAACTTACTATATACCTCCAAGAGACCCCCAAGTGGTCCATTAATTATAAAAATATCATGATACAAGTCCTTTGGCCGAACCTTAGATTTTTATTAATTTAATATCAATTAATAATATAATATTTGTTTTAAAAACTCTTTTATGTCAATTTTGACACTATTTGGTATTTGATTTTTGTGAAAAACATAACAGCATGATTACTTCGAAAAAAGTTAATTAAATAAATCCTAACATTTCATATTAACCTATAAAATTCGTGTAATTCATTAAAAGTCTAAAATTATATTTATTTGGGTATTTATAATATCAATTATTTTAATATTTCACTAATAAGGTAATTAATGCATCATCATTGTGTCATAAATAAATTAAATTATTTAATGTCTAAAAATTTTAAATAAAATACCATTATGTAGGAAATGTTTTTAGATTTCTAATGAATATTTATATTTGAAAATATAACATATATAAACCTATGTAAAAAAAAGTTTCCTAAAAGATATAGGCTTATGTCATTTTTGTATTTACTTTAACTTAATTAATATAAAGTGTCATTATCACTTACAAGTGGATCCATGGGGTCCCAAAATAGACCCAAAGATACCCATGGTCAGACATGTATCAACCAATAAGGTTAAGACATGTTTTAGGGTAATTTATTATTATTATAATATTATTGTTTTACCCTTATTTACTGGATTTACCCTTTAACCATGGTAAATAAAATATTTACCGAAGTAATTATTCAAAATGTCTAAAAATAAAAGTTACCTATTTACACAATTTGGACATCCTGATTCCAAATATGGAGTCCATTTTTACAAATTCAGAACACAGAAGTGGCAGAAATTAATTTAAAATTAATTCCCATTGTCAAAACAGAAAGCGTGTTTTTAAGAGATAATAACTATCAAAAGATTGACACTGGTTTATGTCCGGTTTAAATGTGAAATTATGTCTAATGACCAAAATTGTATTAAATTTTAAAAATATATTCTAAATATACTTTAAAACCACTCAAATTCATAATTTATCACTATTAATTATTTTGATTAAAAAAGTTGTTTTTAATAAAAATTTATTAATTTTCACTATTCATCAAAATATAAAAGTTATCCGAAAAGTACAAAAATTTCATCCTAGGATAATTTCGATATTCCAAATCCAAAACTGAAGTCCATTTTGAAATATAAAATGTATAAAATTTCAAAAATTGGGTATTACTATTCTTAACTGCTACTTTGATTGGTTGTGGTGTGAGTTAGAAATCGAAGTTGCGTACAACACACGCTACTATATTATTCAAAGAGAAGTGTACCGAGGAATCTTGGGGTGTTACATTGTAAATTTTTGATTTCCCCATTCTAAAGAATAAATTTATTTAGTCAAATTGAATATATAAAAGTTTTAAAATATTGGATTTAAAAAGGGTTCACCATTAAAAGTCGGTAAAAGTTCATTTTTTAAAAAATACTTCTTTTATCTGAAAAAAATGAATTTGTTCTTACATTATGTCTAAGAAACTCATAATATGGATTCTAAAATTATAAGGATTATATAATGTTCAAAATTCTGTTAATACTATTCATAACCTCTTTTGAACGGCTAGTTTGGTAAGTCAGGGTGTGCTTGAACTCAGTGTTGAGTGTAGTGCAAGTTATTGAATTATTTTGAAGAAATAATGCACTATGAAATCTTGGGGTGTTACATCTGGAGCTCCATGGTCATAGGCCACAGCTTCCTGGAGCTGAGCTCGCCCCTATCCACCTGCTCCCTGTGGTCGGGGTGGACCACCTGGTGGTGGTGGTGGTAACATCTCGAATCGTCGCCCACCGCCAGCTGCACAGCCAGCTCCTCTACCACGTCTGCCTGCTCCCTACGGACCTCCTCGGTCAAACCTTTGTCTCTGCCTGGTTGGTCCTTCGAACATATACTGATCATCCGTACGATGGGTCAAATAGTCATGAGCCATGTGACCTTGCCTGCCGCATGTGTAACACTGTATGTTCCTCACATGACTAACTCTATCTCGGTTTCCCCGTACAACCGACCCTGAATCATGCGGTCGTCCACCTGTAGGTCTACTCCTCTTGGACCTCTGTGAAATCTGTCTGCTTCCAGCTACATAAGACTCTACTATGTGACGTCAGGTGGTGGGTCTCACTGTTGGTGACTGCTCAACAAGGAAACTCTCCACTAAGAGGGCTCGCTCTAACACCCTCGCCTACGTCGGGATGCTAAGAGAAATCATCGAAGCCCTGATCTCTCACCTGAGTCCCTGCTCGAAGTTTCAGGCCCTAAAAAATGGGTCTTGCACCATATCAGTGGAGTAGAGTGAGAGGTCAGTGAACCTCACTGAGTACTGAGCTACAGTCATGTTTCCCTGCTACATATGAAGAAGCTCATGTATGCGCACTGCGCGAAGAGTCGTTGGGACAAACTCTGCCTGAAACAGGATCTAGAAGTTTACCTAGAGAAGCGTCACCTCATCGTGAACTTGGAGTATCAAGCTCCACCATATACCTATTTCTTCTTGTAGAAGGTTGGCAGAAAGGATCTCCATGAGATCAGCTGGTGTCCCTACCAGTCATAAGACTCTCACTACGGCCTCCAGCCAATCCTCAGCCGCATGTGGGTCCATCTCTCCCCTAAAACTGGGTGGCCTCTGGTGCTAGAACTCATGAAATGCAATCAAGCAGAATGCTCCCTCTACTTCTGGGGTTGGTGGAATCGGTGTCCCAACAGGTAATGGTACCGCTGGTGCCTCCACTAGTGCTTCTATTGGAAGAGGGCCATGTACCGAGGCCTCGTCGCTCGGTGGGCTGTCGGTGCGTATTACTCTTGGAAACCTAGCTGGATGTCTACATTGAGACATATTGAAAAGAAATATTTGTTCCATGGTAAATAATTTATACCTGGTGAGATGACTCAAAAGATCACAAAGAAAACTCTTGACAACACACATGCAATCAGTGTTTTCGTGCACTGAGCCAGAAATCAGAAGTCAGGGTCCTATTGTATGGATACATCAGCCGCTGCACCAACACTGGATTCCATAAACTGATAACCACACTCATTACACTTAACACTATTGTTGTTAAAAAGAAATATCAGAGTCCTATTTTCTACGGTAGAACCGAATCCTCTGATACTAATTTTTCATGACCCGTCCCCCGGGGCCCGTGTCGTGACTACCGTAAGCCTGCCTTCCATAGGATAGGGGTCGTAAACTAGCACCGAAGGCATATTCCCTAAAACTGGGAAGGCATTGCCTTTATACCCTGTAAGCACATGTAACCAAGAACACATAAAGATACGAACTCAAGTAAACTAAATAGTAAACTGAGTGAGTGCAGCAAGTAAAATGGGCCAGAATACAAGCCCAACTAGAAAGTAAAAGAAATTGAAAGTATAAGTAAACTGGAATAGATCCAGTGAACACCCACCAAGGATCCTACCTAAAGGGTAGGTATAGCTCTCGATCAGTCGTCTCTACGGTACGGCTTGTCTAAGGTCCACCTCCGAGATACCTCCAGTTCTGGTACTCTCATCCTCAGTTAGCATTGTCTGTCTTCTGCACCAAACACAGTGAAGTGCAGGAATTGCTCATGCAGTTGTTAGTATAACGATACTCAGTAGGGACCCTGAGACCCTCAAGGTCTCACAAAATCCACAAAGGATAAACCAGAAAGCATGAAATCAACTGACAACCCTACTTAGGTATATACCCATACATATACCTAAGTTATCAAGTATACCCATCTCAATCATGAGTAAACATAGAGTCAAACTCAAAATCCCAAGGATCAATTGTTCAAAAAAAGAAGAAACATCACGAAGGTAAGTACCAAACAGGTACACCACACAGAAGAATACCATAAAGTTACTAACTCAGCTCACACTAGGTATAACTTAGGTACAAAAGTAAAAATGATTAGATATAACTACTGAATCATCTTACTCTGTTAAGAGGCTCTGCTACTGACCCACACCTGATCGCTCTGTGCTGACCCACAAAGGATCTCTAGATACTAACCCACATAGGATCTCTAGGTGCCGACCCACACAGGATCACTCGGTGTTGACCCACACAGGATCACAAGGTGCTGACCCACACAGGATTGCTCGGTGATGATCCATACAGGATCGCTCAGTGCTGACCCTCACAGGATCACTAGGTGCTAACCCAGATAGGATCTCTCGGTGCTGACCCAGACAGGATCGCTCGTTGCTGACCCACACAGGATCGCTCGGTGCTGACCCACACAGAATCACTCGATGCTGACCCACACAGGATCGTTATTCATTCTTCACGTCACAGCCAGCTACTGGGTTCCCGCACTAAGCTTACTCGTCTCCGAGAGGGTCTGATCCTCAATCCACTAGTTGATAATACAAATGCCACAAATTCCCACTAAAAAGTATCCCAAAGGACCGCCACATCATAGGAGTCTCAATGCAACAGACGATGCGTCAATCGGACGCCCGGTCTGTAAGTTATTAGTATTTTAGTTCGAAGGGCTCAGATGGATTCGTGCTCAATCCAACCCGACCATATCCCAACTTTATCCAAATCTCAAGTGGGGTATTACAAAGGTATCATCTTTCTCTAAGGATTATATTTTCGTTAACGGTTTGTCAAACAGACACCTGGTGCCAAAGTTATGGCCGATAGAGTGAAAAGCTCGTAGCTGGTCCGGGTCCAGTCTGACCCGGTCAGACCGACCCGGTCTGACCCTACCTGCTGGGTCCATCACGGCCCATGCTGGGTCCGGCCTGGCACGCACTGGGCAGCGAGGGGGCAGCGAGGGCCGCATGGAGGCCGCGAGGGCGGTGAGGCCGCGAAGGCCACAAAGGGTCACGAGGCGGCGAGGCCGTGGGGTAGCGAAGCTGTCGGGGTCATGAGGATATGGGGTGGCGAGGATGTGGGGGCCGCGGAGGGCCTCTAGGTAGCGAGGCCACAGGGGTCGTGACTCCGCGGGACGGCGGAGCCCGCGGGGCGGTGAGACCATGGGGGCCGCGGAGGGCCGTGGGGCGGTGAGGCCATAGGGGTTGTGGAGGGCCGCAAGGTGGTGAGGCCGCGGGGCAGTGAAGGCTGCGGTGTGGCACTTCGCCATGGCTGGTCATGCGGTGCGATCGCGCGTCGTGCCATTGCCGGCGGCTGACTTGACCAGCCACCCTCCATTTTTCGCCTTCATTGCGGCTGGCCGTGGTGTCGGCCACGGTTCTTGAGTTCCACTGGTGCAAAACACCAGCACCAGTCATCGTCACCATCATGAAGAACACACAAAAGAACCATAAGGTTTGCAGAGGGGTTGGGCCATGTTTGTTTGGCCTGTACCCTCCAAGTTAGTTCAGTAGCAAGCAGTCTCAAGGGGAACGATTCAACGTGATAGGAAAATTAACATTGATCAATTTAAAACACACCCCTACCTCGTTCATTTTTTGATGTTAATGAGGAGGGAAGGACGATCTTCAATTGAAGACGTCCCACATTGGAGGATTCCCTGAGGAAGAAGTTGAAGTCGTGCATCGGTGTTCTTCGTTGGAGGAGTGTTCTTCGTTGGAGAAGAATTATTCCTCCAAGGTTCTCTCCCAATTTCCCTTTTCCAACACTTCCTCAAATTCCACCAGAAAGAAAAGGTAGCCAATATGATATGTTTTCCCAATTTAATGGTTGGCACAAATTAAATTGGCATCATAATTACATTGAGGTTTCCATAATAAATTTTGGGGAAACCTAAAGGTCACCTCCCTCATTAAAGAGGTAGTTCAAGAGGTTTCTAACATTAAGAGGGTTCGGGTGGTCCCCTCCCTTAAATTCAAATTGGGGATTTTAGGTTCGGTGGTCCCCACCACCATAACCTCACATGGGAGGTTTAGTTCTGGTGGTCCCCACCTCTTAACATCCACATGAGAGTTTCAAATGAAAATAAAATGTTACACAATTTTATTTTATTTTATTATTTCATAAATAAGTAAAAAAACTAACTTCCACTCTCAACCTACTTCGATCAGGGTGATGGTCTCCTTAGGTAACTACTGACGCTGCGTGTTCAACAGTGCCCTCATATTTCAATTTCGAGCACCGGTTCAAAAGTTATAAAAACCTGCCCTCACGGTTACTGAACGCACCTGAAAAAAAATTTCAGAAATACATTATGGGAACTGCGGGCCTCGGAATCATGCACCGTCAAATTTCATAGACTTTTAAAATTCCCATTTAATTAAAAAAAATTACATGGAATTTCCGGGTCTTTACATAGTGATTATTCTATGTTTTTCTGGTAGATAATATAAAACGTTGTCTGCATTATATCGGAACCTAATGTATTATATACTTCTTAAAATATTTTTATTTATTAGTCTTATTCTTAAGAATAACTTGTTCAAAATTTTCTAGAAACTCATACACATAAAGATGAAATGATCAAGTTATACAGATTCAGAAGAAAATTATTCTCCGAGAAAGAAAAAAGGCAATCTATATGATCTATTAAAAGAACAATCTTTTTCGTTTGTTAAAGAATCATTTGAAAATTTTTATGAAAGAAACAAAGAAGCTCATGGGTATGAATAAATGGAAGTATCTCCATCTCAAATGTCTTATGAAAATATTCTATTTAAATTAATCACCTTTAATGAAGGAAAATTGAAGCTACAAGATGATTTAGATTTGTTGAGAAAGTCGTATAATGAACAACAGAAAGAATCTATATCAAAAATGATTTTCGATTCATTACAAAATGAATATCAGGATATAAAAGATAGTTTGATATCAAAAGAATACATTGAAGCTTTCAAAACAGAAATACTAAGTCAAATGAAGTTTCTTGTAAGATAATTTGTTTCCAAGATAGATATTGATAAGATGAAACTATTTCCATTTGAATAGTGTTCATCTTCTGAACACAACGAATATAATATATTCAAAATAGATTAGAAAAACTGTAAAGATTTTTATCTGTATGAGTTTTTAAAGTTCAGATGAACCTTCTACTCTTTCCTAATCCTTTATTTTTATGTTCTGTTTATTTAAGATCAATGTTATACCATTTTAATATATGTTTTTTATTGAAAATATATGCTATAAGTTGTTTCGTAATTTATTTTTAAACTTTTATCTTACATGATCATGAACTTCATTTATGATTATCATATTATTATAAGTAAAAATATAATAAATAAGATAGTGAAAATAGTAATAATAGCTTTATTTTTATTAATTATGTAATTTTTTTAAAATGTTTAATTCATTAAATATCCTAAATACTATGACTTGGGGTTATTTATCCACAAATAATATTTTATTCATTTATATTTTTTTATATTATATTAGTTTGAAAATTTATATCTTTTTATGAAAGAATGAATTTGGGGGAGTTTATTTTACATACTCTTTTCATTTTGATGTCACAAAAATGGGGAGAAGTTTATAGTTTATAGTTTTAGTTTTCTTTTGGAGAGAAGTTTATAGTTTTAATGTTATCCTTATGTTAGAAAAATTTATCCTTAATATCTATAACATTGGGGGAAAAATTTATCCTTATAATAGGGGATAATTTTTCAATAAATAGATTTATCTAAAGGTATAATAAGAGAGAAATTCATTTCAAATTTTTTTAAAAAAAATTACATATTTTATCAGGGATATCATGGGTTTTGTGATCATAAAAAAGGACGATATTGTTGATCATGTGTTGATTCAACAATTTTGTTAATTTATTTTTGGTTTTGATGCTCACAAATGCTCACATTTATGTTACTAATGAATTTATTTATAAGTGAATTTTAGGAAATTAAAATTCATCCGGATATTTTTTTTTTGAATTATATTCAAGTTATTGATCTGATGAGAATATTTATTAAAGTATTATGTACAAGTTTTAATGTACTCTAGAAACATTGATCATACCCTACATTAGTAAGCATAACGTATCATTCAACAACCCTATGTTGGACCGCACGTATGGATCATGTACCCTATGCTATTGGAAAAGTATGGATAAGAGACCCTATATTTGGAATCAACCCTATGTTTGAGGAATAAAATGTATGGTACATCAACCCTACTTTTTTGATCAACCAAACATTATCAACCCTATGTTTGGAGTTTTATCTTCACATGAAGGAACCCTACATTTTACTATTCAATGATAGAGTTTTAAATCTATGATATTATCCAAGATTTATGAAACAATATTGAAGTAAATATATATTAAAATCTATCCTATGACTAATTAAAAAAATCATTATGATTTTTTTAAAGGCTTTTATTCAATGGAATAAATCGTTTTTATTCTTATAGGAAGTTACAAATATATTGAATGTTTTTGAATTTGAATATTCATAATTTATTGTGTGATATTTCTAGAGCTTCTTTGACTTGGAGTTGTTCAAACTACCATCCAATGGCACAAAGGCCTTCAAATTTTTTTATTTTAATCAATCCCCATTTTAAGGGAAGAAGGTGGGAACCCTAATAGACATCATTGACTTAAAAAATCACAACTCAAAGGTCTAGTGAGAAAACCCAACTCGTTGATCTGAATATAAATATTAAGATACTCTTCATCTGAATATACATATATACACAGAGGAGATATACATAAGGAAAAATTGTGTGTCATTAACTTAAAATATACACTTTGGAGACATACATGTTTTGATCTATCTAATAAACTCATTGATTTTTTTATGCTACTACACTATATTATTACACCTTCTTCTACAATAAAAAATGAAGCATTTTTTAGAGAAACACTTTGGATTCATTTATGTTTATACATATGTATGGTGTTTTATCTATCTATGTTTAAATAAATCACTATATAGAATTGAATATCTATTTTTTTATTAAATATCTAAATAAATCTTTTAGTTATTTCTGAAACTTTTAAGTTTAACCTATGTTTTCAATAGAATCAAAATCTATTGATTTTTTGGAGTTTCTACAGCTCGTACCCAGTCATGGTTAAGTGTCAACTTATTGTAATAATATGTGTATTTATGATTCCTTGTAAAATAACTATAAGTCCCTATAAAATCCTTGTAAGGTGTCAAATTATTTCACTCAGGTGTTGTTTTGAAGGTCTTGTGATAATAGGACCTGATAGTGAAAATCACCAAATAGGTTGAGAGAGTGTTGGTGGAGTGGACTAAGGGATCTTTGTTCCCTAAACCAATATACATCACTTTATTCATTTTTTATTTATTTCCACTACTTTATCATCTTTAAGATATAAGGAAAGGTTCACTTCATAAAAAGAGTGGTGTTTGGAATCTATCAAAGTTTTTAAAGTACACAATTCACCCCATCTTGTGCCTTTGTATTCATTATCATCATTCTAAACAAACAGATAAAAAACCATAAAACTAGAGTCCCTTTTTAAGCATGTATAACTAACTCTATTTTTCTAGTCCATCGCAATCCATCGTATAACCTTTCTCAAGAAAGTATGATATAAGAATTCACCTACACTAGGGTTTCCATGTAGGGTGTGTTCATATAAATCAGTGGAGTACTACCAATATGTACCTTATATATGTTATCATATACATTGTTTGAATGTATGGGAAAGTAAATAAAATTACAACATATACATGAAAATAATTACATCAGGTAATCATGTCCTAACTAAGACACCACAACACTTGACCCAACCTAAATCATCTTATTCTAGTAATACATACTTTATAGTCACATATCATTATAAGACTATCTAGAGAAAGGATAAATTTTTATAGATACTAGTGTATATGAATATCATCAAGTGAAAGGTGAAATGTTACTGGACTTGCACACATAAGAAACCCATTTGGGGAAGGGAAAACAGAGCTATATTAATGTGTATGGAGTAACCAGGGATCCCCTCAGATGAGAAAGATCCTCACAGTACTCATAAATGATGAAAACCTATGTGGTGTAATCTCTACACCATGAATTTAAGGTCCCATGAAAAAATACATCTTGAACCTTATTGGAATTTTTAACATGATGTATAGGAAATTTATATGGGAAATGAACAATATATCCCTGACAACATAACAAAGAAGCTAGGATCATCTTACTTTCTAGTGATCTTTTAAGAACTCGTGAAGCAAGATCACCTGGGTGGTGTATTAATACACCCCCATCCCTAGGTCTATGACCACAACCTCATCATTTGTAGCTTTACAAACATGGTTAAGATATACTAGAATAAAAAATAATATATAGGCACATACCCTAGTTCTAAGTTATCCAAAAATCAATACTTATAACTTATAAATATAATAACACTTAATAGCTCAACATGTCTAGACTTGACTAGCCTTACTATACACAACCACAAAAGCATAAACAACACTTACACCACATGATGATCCTAGGTCTTTAGGCCATAATAAACCCACAATACAACCCTTAGGTCACACTAGGGTACACCAAAATTATATTCCCCTCTTGTTCCACACACTACCCCACAAGACCTTAAGATAACACACTTTATCCAGTATTACTAATATTCCATGCTACTAGTACACAACCAAACCTTGAGGTGACTTAGTAGATACTCAATAACATTTTTTACACTTTTCATGCACTACCTAGTAGGGTGATGAATAAAAATATCACTTTATGTACTATATAGAATAACACTTGAAAAAATATAAAACATAATCCAAGGCTACATTTTTTCAATATATTGATAGAAATCACAAATAACACTCACATCCCACTCTTCCCATAGTAATCACATGTCATACACTATCCAATCCTTTTAAACCTATTCGGTAGCGCTCTATACTCATCAAATGATCCAATATCTATCCCAAGAAAACTGTATACTCAAGAGAGACCATTCCACTACTTATCAACACCAATTTCTACTTGGAAAACATAAAGAGTGTAACTACCCCTCCCCCCACAATCATGAAACATCTATATTCCAATACTAATAGTTTATAATGAACTATGTAATCCATTCCCCATATTATACTATTCTCACTCAAGGATTTATAAGATCAAAAGGCTATTCATATGGAATTTCCCTTAAAATTTCAAAGACTTGTCACTAATGGGACATTCCTCAAGGTCTAACCACTTATAATCCCAACCATGAATCACAAATTCACATAAAATACTAAAAACAACTCATCCCACAAACTAAGACCACCCTAAGTGTTCATTGAACATAACTTGAAGTTCTTCCACTTGGAGACATAGATGTCAAATATTTCTAAAATCTCCAAGACATGTTAAAAACACTTGATTTACTATAAAAGGATTAAACTAAGACTATTTCATAATTCCGAAATCACTTTAAACCTTTATAGAATCTCTAAAACCTAAAACCTAAGGCACGTGCATGAAATTCATATGTATTCACATTAATATGTTAAAATATTAAAGGGAACACATAAATAGATCTTATATAAGTTAAAACCTTTCTTTAGTGATACTCATAATCTCCATCCATTCTTGGACTAAGGATAGATATGTTCTCTATCCACTATCATATAGAAAAATGCTCCAAAAATTAATTATAAGAATTTATAATAATCTACTTAATTTAATTCAATTAGGAATAATCATTAAAAACTTACCAATCATCATTATGCATCAAAACCATAACCTATAATAGGAAGAATGCTCAAATCATGACTTTGAAACTATTTTTACCAAAATCTATATGAATCGATATCAAATTGGTCAATAATTATAAGATAATTTAGGGAATACGTAGAAAAAATCTCCAAGAAACTTTATATTAGTGAAAGATTGAGAAACTTTTCACTTCTTTAACTTTTGACATCCTCTAGCCATTGCATCTCAAAAAACCAATTTATTTATTGTATTTCACCATTCCTTGGTAAAATATGACAAAAACCCTATCCAAGAAAAACCAAAAATCCTAAGAAACGGATAAAAGGAATAATTATGGAAAATGAAGATATATTACCTTGGTTTGGTATAAATAAATGAACCCAACCCACCCTATATCAATGGGATAAAAGATGTGGTAAGGATAGGGGAATGGTTCAAACATATTTCTTCTCTTGATCACCTATATGGTTGAATAGTGAAGGGGATCATCCATAAAATGGTGGGTATTCCCCTCTAAAAAATGTATTAGAGGCTTTTTATGGCATGTCCTAAGGGGGTCATGATGTAACACAACACTCCTAGGGTTTCCTTGTAGTGTGATTGAATAGTTCATGATGAAATAAAAAATCTCTAGAATAACACTAATAAATTTAATTCACCCCTATATAGCGTGACCTAATTATTCTTGTAGTAACACATCTTTTTAAGTTAAAACCTAGAAAACCCAATCTGGTGATTCAAAGTGAAATCCCTCATTAGTTTTTATCATGCCACCTACCCTTGATCCCCCTTCACAGTGCAACCCATACACTGCGATGTGATACCTCACCCTCTAACAACCATAATGGTTTAGTGCCTTAGGATACAAGATGATCTACCTCCTAAAGTATAAATCTTATCCCGTACTAAGACCAACTCCTCCAACCTTTTCCCAACACCCATAAATACCACTGAAACACATGAACACGTTTAAAAAATATCCTAGAGATGCAACAACTCCTATAATTCAAATATAAATATGAATTTTAAAAACACCCCTACATTAGAACAAAAATTAAAAATTCCATTTGAAATTACCAACCCATGATGACAGGGGTCATTACAAAGTCATACAAGACACTCAAAGGGTATATCCTCCTTAATTTCTATGAAATGAGCAGACTATATAAGGAGATACATAATAAACCATATTTCATCATTCCTACTAGATATATTTTGATTAATAATAAAAAAGTTTATTTTGATATTTTCCTACATCCAAATTAGTATAGGGAGAGGTTTTATGAACCCCTTTAGAAGTTATTTCCTACTAGAAGTGTTATCTTAAATCCTTATACATCTTTGTGTTACTAGGGTGTATAGAGAAATTTTTACTATGAGATTAATCTATAAATTCCCTCCTTAGATCAGGTATTAATGGTAAACATTATTTCTTTCCAAACATGAAAACTCTATCTTCATAGTTGAAGTCTATCAATTTTCCATCTTCCATGGCCTTACTATTCTTTTGTAGAACATTTATATCTTATTGATACTTCTTTATATCCTATAGTAAAGATGGTTGGATAGTTAATTTGAAAAGTAATGATGTTTATCCTCAATTATTTCTATTTATAACGTTACTAAATCTATGAACATTGTGTCCTTGTACATCCTCGTCATTTATTGAACTCCATAATCCTTCCTACTCAATGTATCTACCACATTTTTTTGTTGGATCTGGTTCCCTAGAACCCAATTATATTTACTTTATGATAATCGATATTCATAGTTTTTTAATATTAATAAACTCCTTATCATATCAGGATTATTCTTATGCATAAAATAGTATGTGATAATGTCCTAAGAGTAGTTTTCACACTAAAAGGTCATAGCAGTTCCCCGCTATGATGAAAACTTAGAATTTATACGACATTATTCTTGAATATATGTTCTATAGATGGATGATATAATTTCAGGGACATAAATGATACAATCTATCAGGGGTGTAGATTCATAGGACTTTGAGGCACCTTCTCATGGTGTACTCCCTTGGTAATATCTAGTAGGATATTATGAGAACGAGACCCACCAGAAGTAAATCCTCATTTCAATGTGTCATTAGATATTCCTATCTGTGGATGTGTGTATTGATCCTTAGACTTTAAGATTATTATTAATGATTATTATTAATGATTATTATTAATGATTATTATGAGTTTTGAACTTAGATGTATTAAGGAAAACCATGACGACATATGTTCACGGAGGGGTAGGATACGTTGAGTGCATCATGAGTAATATTTCATTAATGAATAATGTGAGAAAGGATTTGTCCCTTATGTTCATTAACGAAATTTTACATCTCATTCCCTTTGATGGAAATAATATATCCTAAATAAATCCATGTCCATGGTGTACTATAGGCAAGTTCAATTTCTAGAAAGGAAAAGAATGAGACATCAAGCACATAGGTTGATGGCACCAGAATACAACCTACTTGATTAGAGATATCATGATAAAGGGATTATATCAGATGGTAAGAATCCGTATGAGGTAACATGTCATTGTGGTATTAACTTATTTATCTATGGGTGCCTTGGTATGTTACTAAATGCTAACCTTGGACTTTAGGCTTCTTCTCCTAATGCCACTCAGAAAGAGGCCTAGAGGTCACACACTAAGTGTATCCAGAATCTCAGTTAAATAATATATTATTATTTATTATTTAACTGGTTGAATAAATATTATTCCTGTATATGGTTTAATAATTATTCATGTATGCTTGATCACATATAAATAATTATTTACTATTTAGTAAATATAATATTTATTTATTTATTATTGAATAATGTAGTGATATTTATTTAATAAATAAATAGACATTATTCAAGTTCTAATAAATATCATGGAGGAAAGGAGGACCGAGATTTTAGGTCCGATGAGAAATAATAAATATTTTATATTATTTGATTAAATAATATTTAATTTTAATTTGGAATTTAAGTGTATATTGAGAAATAATAATATTATTATTATTATTTGAAATGGGGTTTCACTGTGATTAAATAAATAACTAAGATCATTTTTGAAATCATTTTATTTTAACCATAATGATATATAAACTCAGTTATATTATTTTCTTAAAAGAAAATTTCATTTATTTTGGGTTATTCAAAACGGAATTGAAGAATTATCTCAATCCCTTGAGATCTCTATTATCTAAGAATGCTCTTAATAACGGTGAGAAACCTTCCTCCACCAGATCAAGGAGAATGCTTTGGAAGCGGTTCTCAAAGAGATCAAATGCAGACAACACAAGCATAAGGATCTATTGTACTAGCACCCTAATATTCCTTTGGTGATGTCTAGAGATTCTTGGAACATGTTTGGATCACTGCTAGAGGGAATCTGCACTTGATTCCTACAATGAAACAATGGTTCACTGTAGATATATCACCAGATCCATCAATGAAGAAATAATTTCATCAAGGTAGTTCTTAATTTAATTAAATTGATTATAAATAATATGTGATGATCCACCTTCTGGTTTTGGTGTTATTACCCTTATCTATATTCTTTGATTTAATTTTGTTGATCAAGATGTTTAAAATTTTGTTAAATCTTGGATTCATCATCGATCATGGAAAAAAGAAAAGTTGGGCACCACCCATTTCACGCTTCCACTGCGCCCAAAACCTAAAAGTGGTATCAGCGCGGTCACATAATTATTTATAATTATTTAAATATCATTGGTGATTTTATCATTTTAATTTAGTTTTTCAATTCAAGTTTAATCATTCTTTTAATCTGAATCAGGAGATCTGCTTCTTCCTTCTTCATTTATCATAGATCTAATCGAGATGATTAATTTTACTAATAAAATAAAATCCAGGAATTTATCTAAAGGTGTTGAGGTTTCTGGCTGAACAACACAAGATTACACACCAAGCAACCGGAGTTACAAGTTGTGTACTTGTGTTCAATGCACTATGAGTTAATTCATAAATTACTCAAATTGTGTGCATTGATTACACGCAGTATAGTTAATTCTTACACCGTGTGTTAACCGGGATATATTGGTACACAGTCAGTTGTAGAACACACTTTGTATCCCACATACATGGCTTGTAGTCCCTTTGAGTCATGGATAGGTCGTGTATTACAATACATGGCCTACCTGACTGGTGACCATGTAATTTGGATATCACACGGCGTGTAGCCCATTGTACATGTCATGTAATCCAGTTTATGAATTACGATTCATACACTGATTCCCTAGGCATGTACCTCAGATAGATAGTGATAAATTTACATGTCGTTTAACTCATATTCACACATCATGTACTTATACCAAATTATGTATATTTAAAATTTATTTATTTTACTATTTAAACCTTGAGACATGTACTTATGAGTGGTCAGAAATATAGGACACACCATGTGATAGGTTTTAATATACTTAAATATATAAAAATGTTTAATTAATATCTATGTAATGTCCATATCTACATATCATGTATGAGTATTATTACAATTTGTTACTCTACATGCATTGAAGAATAACACATGACTGAAAAATCATGTAATTCATGTAATCATCCATGAAGTACATGTTGTGAAAGTATGTGATAAGTATTGCATTCCATATGTCACAAAAGTGTAAAATAGTATATGCGTATAATACATTCTGGGTAGAATCGGATGGGTATTAACAATGTTTCCCCCAAGGTACATTTATGTACAAAGTCATTTTTAAATAAATTTATTAATTTGTTTATAATTATGATGGATGATAATATCAAGGAAATTCATATGAGAATTGATATAAAAGAATTGATTAATGAAAGAATTTAATTAATTGATTCAAGTGTGATTTATCTTAAATAGATAATTATTGATAATTTAATGCTATTTTTATTAAATGTGTAATTCGTTGTATGCATATGGATGATCATGAACATAGATCATACCATTGTATGTTATTGGTTTCATTTAATTTATTATTAAATTAAATTTTTAGCATGTGAGCATTCTCTCCTCTTATTATATAGGGTATTCATGCCCATGGTTTATTTTATGTAAACCATTTTCCCCTCACCTTCATGTGAGTAAAATAATATGTAAAGGATGGAGCTCCCAAGATAGTGGAGTTCGTTCATGTTTGGAACCGAGTTGAAACTAATCCAAGGAGACACATAGGTGGATAGGTGGAAAGTTGTAACATGAACCTTGATCAGTTCAAGGTGTTTTCCCCCCAGGTCAACGATTAGTTTATCAACCAGTAGATAAACTAACCATTAGTAAAGTGTGTGATCATACCACTTTATAATTTTATTTCTTTTGAGTTTCATGGTTATTTCATTATGGATGTTTTGTCACGATCACATAATTAATGAATTAAATAGCATTCAATATATAACTAAAATAAATTGGATTATGTGTAAACATTATCTAAGGCATGGTTAATCACTTAAGTAAACCCACTTAATATTAATAATCATGTGATAAAGATAATATTGTAAATTTATGCATAAAAGGATAAAATTCCTCAATAAAATATGAAGTCGGTATAACCTTCCATTACTTCAGTTAAAACAGAACTATAGTTCAAAGTGCTTGACCATCCAAAGTTTGGGTGCTTTCAATTATTGGGGAATTCTAACTTGAAGTTTTGGGTTGACTTAACTGAGTTCGCATCAAGGGTTGAATTCCAAATCAAGATTTGGTGTAATTAAGAGGCAAAGGTTGATGAAATCCAATTAAGGAATTCAAGATTGGGGATTCCAATCAGTAGATCAAGGAACTATGAGTTAATGTAGTTGTAATTTAGAATGCCTAACTAAAACTATTCAAGTTGATTGACCAACCAAATTTTGGGTAATGAGAAGAGGAATATGGATCCCCTCCACTTGAATATCCAAGTAATATGATATTTTGACTCCAATGGTGAGGGATATTGGGATTCGATAAAATATTGGGATACTAATAAATATAATATTTATTTATTTGTATAAATTTTATTAGATAAAGTAAAAAAAATATTCTTATCTTATTTATATAGATGGAAATAAAATTACATCAAATATATCATTGTGATCCATACTTGAGAAGGAAAACCTTCTCACAGGCATAAATTTCCAAGAATGGAAAAGGATCCTACATGTCACCATTCACCATTAAAGGAAATTATATGTATTGGAAGAACCTTTTACTAAAGTTCCTAGAAATGAGGCAAGTGATTAAGAGTTAAAACTTTATGAGAAGCATTTGAAAGATTCCACATATGTTCAATGTTTCATGATATCATCTATGTCTAATGATATTTTGAAGCAATATGAGTACATGGATGCATATAGCAAGATGTCTCACCTTCAGGATCTCTATCAAGAGAAGAAGAGATAAGATAGGTATGGGATCTCCAATGATTTTTTTTACAGTTGGGGCCAAAGTCTAATTTTATTATTAAATCAAAGATCTATTTTTTTTTTTGGTAAAGGGGGGGCCATTACATATCCAGAAAGTCCAAGGCCAAGTGTCCTGAATACAAGGCTTGAAATCCCATTTTTTTTTCAAAGGGCCTTTCAGTGAATAGTACTACTACAATACTCAGACTACTATGGTACCACCACCTCTATAGAACCTCCACTACTATAGTACTGCTATAATACCTTTTAGATAACTAATACAGTTCTCAATAATTCCTCCCCTACCTATATTTGATCCCGAGTCTTTTGGATTCCAAGCAGGAGCCTCTACCACTTGGGTATAGTCGGGACTCATGTAGTCTAGATTATTGGATACATTGAACACCTATACATATTCAGGATTAAATTATAAGATGAGTTGCATACAAATCTCATACTTTAATCACTATTCAAGACCTTCTCCAGTTTTATTATGAATTATAATATTATTAATAATGAGAAGAGTCTTTCAAAACTTTTTACTTTGATTCACTAAGTGGATAAGGACATGGGGAGTGATAAACCCACGGTCCTTATGATAAATAAGGAAAGGAACAAAAATGGAAAGGGGCCCAAGACCTATAAAAAGTCTAAATCTCCTGATCATTGTCCTTCCAAGAAGATGAAGATCTAGAGTTAAGGTAAGTAAAATGATTTAGTATGATTTTCTTGTGGAAATTCAGGACATTGGAAGAAGAACTACACCCAGAAGCTAGGGGAAGCTAAAGGTGTGTTCGTTATTAAGTGTAATATTTCCATATCTACACATTGGGTATTATATACAACTTATGGGGATAAAATCTATATTAAAATGTAGTAACCAAGTAGATTTCAAAAGATTTCTAGAGAGGTGGATATGAGAGTTGTCAGTTGCAAGGATGGCTGCTTTAGCCATTGGTGACCACCACCTTTCATTGCCAACATGAATGATTTTGGTTTTAAAATATTTTTATTATATACATACAGTTACGAAGAATATAATATCTATATTGTTTCTAGATACATATGGGATTATTTTTAATTTTGTAAATAAATTTTTTTTTCTTTTATAAGGACAACATATGTTATAATATAGAACATTTAAATAATATTAATTATGTATTAAACTAAAAAACAAGTATTGGAAATTGATAATGAATCATGTTCACACAACTCATATAACACGAAGCTTTGGCATCACCATCTTGGTCATGTAAATGAGTAGTTTTTGATAAAGCTTTATCAAGATGGTTATTTAGACAATTCTGAGCTAAAAGCACTTAAAATATATCATGCTTGTTTATAAGGAAAAATGACCAAACCACCATTCAGTGGATAGAGTGAAAGGGACATAGAGCTTCTAGGATTGGTACACACTGATGTGTGTGGGACATTTCTAGTAGAAGCTATAGGTGTATATTATTACTTCATATCTTTTACTGATGACTTGAATAGATATGTCTATATCTACTTGATGAGGTAAAAGTTTGAGTCCTTTGAGAAATTCAAGGAATTAAATAATTAAGTAGATAATCGATTTGGTAAGAAGATAAAAAAATCTTTTATTGGATCAAGGTGGTGAATATCTTAACCAATAGTACATTGAATTTCTATGGGATTTTGGGATTCTATCTCAACTCACTCCACCTTGCACACCATAATGGAATGGTGTTAGTGAAAGGAGGAACCATACCTTCTTAGACATGGTAAGGTCAATGATGAGTCATAAAGATCTTGCATTATCCTTTTGGGGATATGAATTACAAAATTCATCATATATATTAAACTGAGTACTAACTAAAGAGGAAAATAGAATTTCCTTCGATCTATGGAGTGGAATGAAACCCATTTTGTCACACACATGTGTATGGGGTTGCGAGGTGTTTGTTAAGGCATTATCAGGGAACAAATTAGAACTCCAGGGCACAAGGTATATCTTTATAGGGTATCCCAAGGAAATAAAGGGATAATACCTATACAACCCCGCAGAGAATAAAGTGATTGTCGCCAGACAAGTTTTCTTTCTCGAGAGGGAGCACATCCTCAAAAACGATAATGGGAGAAAGATTGACTTCAATGAAGTTGATGCTCAAGATACATAAGAGTTGGTATATGAATATATTCCATAAGTCCCCACATAGAAAGTAGTTCTTGAAACATAAGTATTGTGTAGGAGTTTAAGAGAGGTAAGATAACCTGAGAGATATGGTTTTCTAGTCACTGAAAATGGTGACTCATTATTGGTTGAAAATGATGAACCTCTCTACTACAAGGAGGAAGTAGAGATATTAGGATATGCAAGATGGAAAAAGGCCAGGAATTCTAAAATGGATTCCATGTATCAGAACCAAGTTTGGGTTTTGGTTGATGCACCAATTGATGAAAAGCATGTTGGGTGTAAATGGGTATTCAATAGAAAACTAGACATGGAAGGTAAATTAAATACATATAAAGAAAGGCTAGTGGCTAAAGGGTTTAAAAATGTCAATGAATTGAATATGATGAAACATTTTTCACCATTTTCCATGTTTAAATCCATCATAATTCTACTTGATATAGTATCTTACCATGACTATGAGATTTGGAAGACGTATGTAAAAACTACATTCCTTAATGGGAACCTTTAAGAAGAAGTCTATATAACTCAACTAAAAGGTTTTGTGACTCCAGGTTATGTAAAAAGTATTTTCAAGTTTTATAGATCCATTTATGGATTAAAGAAATCATTTGGGCCATGAAACATTCAATTCAATGAAGCAATAAAATAATTTGGTTTCATTAAGAATGAATGTGAGTTGTGTGTTTACAAGATGTTCAGTGAAAATATAATTTTTATCCTAGTAGTATGTGTTGATGACGTATTACTTATTAGAAATTATGTACTAGTCTTACATTCAGTTAAGAACTGGTTAAAAAAAATCTACTTGAAGGACTTAGGTGAAGAAACCTATATTGTAGGGATCAGGATCATTCATGATAGATTCAAGAGGCTTCTTGGACTAAGTAAAAATAAATATATTGACTAGATACTAAAGATATTTATTATGGAAAAATACAAGAGGTATTGGTTCTAGTGTCACATGGTTTACATATTTCTAAGAAAATGTGTCCTTAGACACAACAAGAGAAAGAGAGAATGTGTAAGATCTTATAATCTTCAGTGATAGGATCAATCAAGTATGTTATATTATGTACTAGACTTGATGTTGCTTGTTCATTGAGA
Source organism: Viscum album (assembly GCA_963277665.1). Classification (NCBI taxonomy): domain Eukaryota; kingdom Viridiplantae; phylum Streptophyta; class Magnoliopsida; order Santalales; family Viscaceae; genus Viscum; species Viscum album. The sequence goes on from OY728143.1 coordinate 1,713,122,114, forward strand.
ATGGTTGGAAGATATCAAGAAGATCTAGGAGAATAGATTTGGTCTACTATTAAGGTTATCCTTAAGTATCTGAGAAGAACTAATGACATGTTCCCAGTGTATAGAGGAGGCAAGGAGTAGGTCTTCAAAGGTTATACTGATGCTAGTTTTCAAAAAAATAAAAATTATCTAAATTCACAATCAGGATATGTTTTCTATCTCAATGGAGGAGCTGTGAGATAGAAGAGTTTAAAGCATCTAGGTTTCTCTGGTTCTACAGTGAAGTATGAGTATATAATGGCTTATAATGCAGCCAAGGAAGTTGTTTGGATTCAAAAATTTGTCCAAGAGATTGATGTAGTACCAAGCAGTAAAGATCCCATCACATTTTATTGTGATAATATCGCAACGGTGGCTCTTGAAAAATAGACAAGGTCACACCAATGGACATGATAGATACTCTGGAAGTATCACCTCTTGAGGTATTTTCATCAGATGGGTGAATTTGCAGTAAGAAGAGTACCCAAAGAAGAGAACGTGGCAGACCCCTTGACTAAAGGTATATCTCAGAAAAAGTATAAGTATCATGTGAGAGCTAATGGACTGAAGGTTGTTAGTAATTAGTCATAGTGAAAATGGGAGTTTGTGGGAGTTGGTGCACTAGAACCCACTTCTATGTACTTTATGATAACCTATACTCATGGTTTTTGAATATTAATAAATTCATTATCGCATCATGATTATTTTTCTATGTAACATAATTTTTTTTCTATCACTGACTCACATAGATATTCAAAATTATGGAACTAATGAATATATATATATATATGATAATTTTGGAATAATATTTATTATTCAAATTTAATATATAATTTACTTCCCTACCCTTTCACCCATTGAAAAATTATAACATTGCTCATGTATACGTATAACTTACCATCACCGCAAAGAGATGTGGTCCATTTTCCATATCCACCTTTCAATAATGATTCTAAAAATGTATCCAATGATAAATATAATATTTATAACATTAATATAATTCTATATATGATGAAACTATAACCTGTGAAAAATAATTGGAACATCCATGATAAAACATACATGAGAAAACTAAGCAGTTAACGCCTGAAATAATGATAATAATGAAATACTATTGATGAACATGTGATAAGATGTTATAGGTGGACCATATATGATATAATAAATATGAATTCGATTCTAGTATAAATTAATAACAAGTTTAAAACCATTATACTGGAGGTTAAATTATGTTCACAAAAGTAGAATGGGGAGGTAATGGTATTCTTAACCCAGTTCCCTTTCATTGGGATATATCACTTCTTCATTAATTTTATTATGTAAAGATTTTATGTGAAATGAATTTTTATTATTTTATGTTGTATTTTCACTTATATTTTTTGGATTTAATATTTTAAACATAATTCCTTCATTTACTAATTCTCATTTCAATGATATGGTCTTTGTAGGGGATTCCATCTCAATTTCACTCCATTAAGATATATTTGGTATCATAAACAAATTTTCATGTTGGTGGTGTATATAATGCCAATTTGGTGTATTTAAAATGAATAAAAATTTATTCAAAATTATTAAAGTTTAAATTCAAGTTACTATTTCAAGGGTTTAAAAATTAAAAGTTACCAAAGAGGTATGAATTTATTCTACAGTCTCATTTTTCTTGGATTTATTATATTTTTCATTAAATAAATCATGTTATCCTTTGTAAAATCCATATATTTTATTATCCTATGGATACTTAATCTATTTAAATTTTTTCCTCCAACTTTTCCTCTATTTTTGAACTTGAATCAAGAGAGGAAATGTTTAAAATAAAATATGTTCTTATTTCTCTTTTTAATCAGGTATATTTTTTTCCTTGTCTATATTTTTCAAAAAAAATTACAAAAGTTATTTTTATTTAATCCAATGATTTTTTGTGGAAATTTTAAGTTATCATTAAAATTTTAAAATATTTGAAAGTAATTTTTATAATCTTGTATGAAAGGGACATTTTCAACTTTCTTTATAAAAATCTAAAAGGAATGTTTCCTTTTAATATATATATCTTTAACAGACTTTCCCATAACCAAACCATTTTTTGATAATTAGCTTCTTTTATAAGTTTTCAATATTTTAAAAAAAAAACCTTTAATGGAAATTTATTTTAATATTTCTATTTTATTTTATTTTATTCTAAAAAAGACATGAATTGATTGAAAATCCTATTTTTTTATGAATTGATGGTCATCTTTTATATCTTATTAATTTTTTAGTCATTAAATTTATCTTGAAATGTTTACTTTCTTATGATCTTATTTCATTAAAAATTACATTTATTTTAAATATTTGTATTCTTTGTATCATGGATATTTTAAATTTATAAATCGTATACCATTTCTACATATGGTGTTTTACTATGAAAGTTATTCTATTGCTTGGGGAAATCTTGATATCATGTATCCTTTACTCAATACTGATAATTTTTGATAAGTCATATTTTTTATGAATTAAATTGATCATTAAATATATGAGGAATGTATTGGACATGAATTTATCGGTGGGGATTGGTTAAAGATGTCCTCTTGATGAATTGACAAGTCTCATGAGACAAACCAGTGGAAAAAACATATTAAATGAGTTTTTAGTGTATAACTACCCATAGTTAAACTATATTTCTACAAATACTCATCAGTAAATATGTCACGATGTCTAAGATCATGACTTACAAGACTATACATTTCCTTAATTTAGAATTTAGTTATTATTACCTATGAGATTATTATATTGATATTATCCATGGATGCATTTTTTTCTCAAGTTTTTGATTAAATTTCATGTTTTCTTATTTATTTACCTTTATATATTGATTATGACTTATTTAATAATTCCATTTTCCTTTATATGTAACCCTTAATAAGAATTTGGGCTCACCCTTATTTTGTTTCCATTCCCTAGTATATGAAGAAATAATCTTCGAATGATTTTGAGGATACATAATGTTTACTTTCACTATGTTTTATATTTTATTTCTAATGTAATATAGGAAGTGTGTTTGTATCTAGTTCTTAAATACCACTAAGTCGATCGGTCCTTCAGGATGATATCCTCTATATCTTATGAAAATATAATAAAGTAAACATCAGATTTAGGTTATAGTATTTTGTTTGTTAGAATCAATACATCAAGATGCTGCATAATTTCAGGCCCTAATGATCACATAATGAGTCTGGTGTATCTATCATATGAAGAAAATAGTTAAACATTATATATCATAATACTCCATAAGGAATATCACAAATAATAATGCCTAAGTAATTAATATATATCCATATATAAATAATTGATATGTAGAATATAAATATTTCCCAATTTTATGGAATAATGTGGATATCCAAGTGAATATCCAATAGTTAGCTTAGAAACTATAGGATATTCACAATGAAATGGGAAGTACCCTTATCAAAGGAATGATAACAAAGTAATATTATGGGGTAATTTCATGGTATAAAAATAAAAATAGGAAATAGTAATTAAACATAATAATTTTAAATGGTAGGATACCAAAGTCATGATAGAAAAATCCACTCTAAAGATTAGGAGCATCCATAACATATATTTGAAACACGTTAGGGATAAAAAAAATACTTAATCAAAGACTTCCAGGTCAACCCGCATTGATAGAAAATGTGAACGTATACCAAAATCAAGTTTAACCCACTTGGGAATTGGTAGAGGCTCCACCAGATACATCTCAACCATGATTACTTAGAAAAAATTCATATCTTAGGAAAAATTCATCCATAATACCATAAATAAATGACATACGTAGGGATTTAGATAATGGATCTTATGGTTATGATAATGTTGAAGAATTATAATAACATATTAACATTTTATAATGATATGGAATAATGATATCTCATTTATATTATAATAAATTATTTATAAAAATGAATCATAGTAACATTTCATTTTTAAATGAAAATGAATTGTAAAAGATTACAAAATAAAATAAGAGAAGTAATTAAGAACCCTTACCTTGTAAATAATCTTCTTAAAGTTTGAGAAAGAACACCATAAGAACTTAAAAAATCTTTATAATAACTCTTGAGATAGAAAATGTAAGGATAAATATCCTCAATAATTTTGAGGATAATAGAAATGAGAGGATGGGTGGGTATTTATATCAAATGAAGGGGAATTTTTTTTATTAATTTTGGAATTTAGGATTTGGAAATATAGGTGGTGGAAGTTGTAAAACCATTGGATTACCCTTGGTTTTAAGTCGTGATTTTTGACATTTAAGGCATGTTTTTATAAATTTTTATGTTTGATAATGGAACACCATTATTTTATATTAATTTTTATAGAAAATGATTCTATTCACAAAGACTTATTTTTAATTCCTTAATTTTAATTTTAGACTTTGGAAAGTTCATTAAAGGTTTAGAAGCTGATTTTAGTGATTTAAAATAATTTATTTTAATATATTAACATTTTTTTGGTCTTGTATTCAATAATATTAATTATTACATCATTTATACATCACAATTAATTCGTAATACATACCATATATTCATGTCATATTTTACTATTTACCCAAAAATTTGACTCTTTTAAAAAATTATAAATGATTCCTTATTGGTTAATTTCAACATTTTTATTACAAATATAAATTACTTTTTATGAAAATAATTTTCTATATATGAGAATTTAAATTATTAAAAAACTTTTTGTTTATTTCAAAATCATTCATTTGGAACCATAAATTTAAAAATTCATTTGTAATAAATCTTATTTTTATTCTAAAATAGTTTTGTATAATTATATTAATATTCATTGATAAATATAAATTATTAATAGTTTTAATTATAATATTACAAAATTATTTTATGTAATTTATAGGATACTTGTATGTATAAAAGATACATTACAATTACAAAAATCATATTGGGTGGATACTATTCTAACTGCCGACTTTCCCTTCTAAAAGTTATATTAACCCTTATAAATTTACTTCATTCTAGCTTATAAAATAATTATATTGTTTTTTATGTCATTTTTATTCCATTTATTATTATTTTCTTTATTATAGAAATATATCTCATATATATTTTTTTCTTTTAAGATTTTTACCATCCTAAGTTCAAGATTATAGTGGCTCCTTACATTGTTATGTGTTCAGTAGTTCTAGTTTCATCCATTTTTATGAATGTTATTATCTAGTATGTATTATAAATAGTGATTTAATTGAAGGTCTTGCTTCATTTAATAATTTTATTATTTATTATATTCATGTCTCAGGTATTAAATTTGAAGCCACTATGATATTTATATGGGTTTAAGGAATTTTTGCATAATAGAAAATATTAGTTTTGAAATGATTTATTTTGGGAATTTTTTTTTAAAATTGAGTCTCATTTATTTCTTTATTCCTTATTATTTTAAATATTTTACCAAAAAATATTTTAATGACATAAAATTTTCCTCTCTTTTGAGTTTATTTACTTAAATAAAACCTAGTGGCATGAAGTATCAGGTTAAAATTTTAAAGTGTAGGTGTAGTTTCAAATAAGAATATTAAAACAATATAATTGAATTTGATTGAATTTTATAGACATATTCTCCTGGATATAGGAAATGTCATGAACTTATTATCCTCAATTCTTACCACATGTAATACTTAGTCTATAACCATGTCAGGTTTGTAAAAACTTAGTCAAGAATTAATATGATGAATTATCTTCTCTCTTAACTATAATTTACCTAGGATTACTTGAATTCTACAATGTCAAACCATTTTTTACATTGGGATATTTCTAGCTTATTTAATTTTTATACTATTGTAACTACTTCTTGGATTGGTTTACTACTTAAACTCATGTTTGTGTGTTTTTTTATTGATATTATGACTCAATGTTGTTATTATTGTCTATATCCTTAGAATGTTTATAATTTTATTTTGTGTTAAACGTGGTAAAAACTGTTATACAAAGCATGATTAATGGTATCATTATTTTGTTTTCTTCTATAAGGCTATAATTGAGTATAGTATACATAATATTTCTTGGTTATATTGATCATTTTGACTAATATAATTTGTCATAATACCTAAATCATGTGTACTTATTCTTGTGTAGCATGATTTTTACTTGATAATAAGTGTTTGTATCACTTGAATGCTATATATTATTTCTATAGACTGCTTGAGTAGGTACTTCATATATAGAGAACATGTTTGGTAGTTTAGTAGGTGCTTATAATGCCTTAACTCATTCTTGGGAAGGGATAAAAGATTTCACTAACTCATTATACCCATTCTACTATTCCCTGGTATGAGATATAATATTTTCTTGAGTGGATAAACCTAATTCATATACCCACAACGAATCTCTAGGACCCTAAATTCTTTGTAAACATTTACTCATATGTTCAGGTGTATATGTGTACATGTATCTGATACAATTGTATAATTATTATGTCCTAAATACCTGAACACAACCCAATACATTATTTTATAAAACCTCAGGTGCACCTCTTAGATGTTAGAGGCTACCATGAACACTAAGGATTAAGTAACTAGGTTGTGGGAGGTGGTTTCCCCATTTAAAATAATGATTCAATCTCAATGATTCCATGCAATAATTGGATGATCTAACCATCCCCTAAAGACCCTAAAAATATAAGAGGATGATAGTGGTTATAAACAAGGAAAAATAAACTACACATAATTCATGAAGTGATATGTACATACATTAACATACACTAAATAGGTCGAAATATCCAAAATACATCCTATGATAATAATCACTAAGAAAAAACTATATACATGAAATCTATGGAATCAAAACAAATCTTAATGACCTAAAAATTGGTTTCTAAGAGTATGTTTCCTCTAACAGAACTTAGTAGAAATATCCATTATCATCTTCCATGTCACTCTCCAAAAGGCCCAAAAAGGTTCCACCTGAACTTCCAGACTCTATGTAAATATAGCTTCTATATATATGTAATTTACCTTTACTTGGATCTAGATCCAAAGTATTTTCATGCATCCAAACAAGGAATGTGTAGGGCGTGAGAAAAATATACGTAGTTGGTGTTCTCCACCCCACCTCTAATATTATATCATAATCTAGATTGTATATAACAGCAGTCCAAAGATAATGAATGTAATTAGGATTCTAGTACTAAACAACATTGAGGAATAATTATAAATAACCCTTATACTAGGAGGATCTATACCTACTATTCACCTTATATTGGTGTTAAATATGAGTGGAAAAAAAATTATTGTATCCATTTTCCACTAAAATAAGCATAAAGTTGTCCATGATCAATACTAATTCTATATGGGGGATAGGGCTTCGTGTATACTTGAGTCAAGGTAATCTTACCGCCTATCTAGTTGAGAATATGGAAATATGAACAAAGTGAAAAAGGATTCATGGTGTTGTTATGTTATCCCATATCATCTACCTTTTTCCCAAACCAATGTGTTCTTGGAAAAATTTTATTCCAACTCATATTACACATTTTATAATTATTTTTCAACCAAAAGATAAAAATTATACATAATAAATTTATTAAATCTGGATCCATGCTTGCAATATTTCAAAAAAGATGAAATAGAATTTAAATATAGAAAAAATAGTCTTATAATTCAAATATATCCTGCCAACTCTATAATCCTCATATGTAATAAAATTGATATTCTTAACAAGAAATTATCAAGGGTATACAACAGTAATCAAGGTCTAAAATTCTCAATAAATAGTGAAGGGTAACAAAAAATACAATATTCATACTCTTAATTCAGGTTTCTTAAATATCTTCTATTCAATTTACATGCTAAGGAATTAACTCAACATTTAACAAACTATTGGATTATCACAAAATAATGGTAACATGTAAAATGTAAACACAAATTAGCGAAGTGGCTTGTGTTTTTTTATAAATTATGGTGTAAAAACTTTATTAATTTCAAACATCTCATTTATTGTGTTTTAACTTAGTCTCAACCCATTTAAAACCCAACACCCTAAGCATATTAGAAGGATAATAGGTTCACCTACCAGTTAGTTTTCAAAATATAATGTTGGGGTCCCATAAAGATGGTTTAGCCACCACTAAAATTCTAGGTTCAACATAAAAAAATAGAAATAGGTACTGGTCTAAACATAACACAAAATCTGAAATTAGAGGAGGAAACCATGATAATACCTTAGTATAGACCAAGATAACCTTCCAAAAATACTAAACTAAAATTATATAGAATAGGTAAGATAACTCTGTATGCCCTAAACAATTATAGATAATTTTTACACCCAATTATATGAAAAAAGATGAAGTAATTTATTTGGATGAAACCCAATACCTAAATTCATTGAATGAAATCTCCCATAACCAGCCTGAAATCCCCAGATCAAGGCATGAAATAGGGAAGAATAATTGGTGAGTAGAGGTAAAGAGAGTCTCAATATATATTTAAATAGGTTAAAATGGGAGGAAAATACAAAATAAGTAATTAAGAAATTTTAATTTTGGGTTTGAAGGGTCTAAAATTTCCTCAATTATGGGTATTATTGGAACCAAGGGTATTCACATCTACAAATAGATTTTATTTTTTGTTTGTTTTCAATCCACACTATATTGATCAATTGTAAGAACCCAGACCTTCTTTTCAGGTATGTTTTCCTTTTCTGGTCATTTTTGGGAAAAAGAGGAGAATCTGGAAATTTTCCAAGTACACGACGTGTACTTTGTTGCCATGCAAGTCCGTGTGTTGGCCGTTTCCGAGCCACACACGCGGTGTGTATGGGTGATGTGGAGGCCACTTAATGCGGTGTATGGAAAATCCTAGTACACGTCGTGTACTCTAAAAGTACACACCTTGTACTTTCTTTTTTTTCATTAAACGGACAAGGGTCGTGACTTAACCTCGAATATGTCTTCTTCTCCAGCTTCTTCGACCAAGAGTGAGGGTACGGCCACGGATATTCTTCGAGCCACAAATATATCACCTGCTATTCGAATCGAACGTTTTCGGTTGCAATAGAATCGCAACGGTGAGTTCTTGGTTCCTCTTTGGACATGTTTCCTAATTCTTTCTCTTATGAGAGTTATCTGAGGTTGAACGCTTTAGAAGTTTTTGCAGATCTAATCCATTCTATGAAAATTCACAGGCCAAGGTTCAAGTATATCGATCTTCTAGTATCGAGGTAGGTGGTTTGTTGCCTTACGATGAATGTCTTTGAGTTTTTGTGCAAAAGTGTCAGATTCCCATGTATCGGGTATCTCAGGTTAGGGTTTTGATCCTGAATTATTATTTGACTTAGATTTCATTTATGATTGAGGTTATTAGATGAATAATATATTATTTTTGGATGTTTTAGGATCACCCCATGGGTGTTATCCTTGTTTTGTTGTTTATCATCATTCGACACCGTTTGCCTGCAAGGTAAACCCTATTGCAATTTTTAGTTTGCTTGTTGTAACTGATTGCATGTATTGCTTGATGTTTACATGATTTTGATTCATTTTAGATATTATCCAAGTAGTTTTTGAACTTACTTAGGGCTGCTAATAGTCGATTACGCATGACTAGACTGCTCAGGGCTGTGTGAACCTGGTGCGGTAGACTAAAGAGGGAATTGATGATTCAGGGCTTCCCTAGAGAGTCTTTTATAAATTAGTATCGTTCACAGGACCTATGGGAATTGTACTTTGTGCTTCCTCGGAGTTTCCTTAGTTACGTATCGAGACTATAGGGGGAATTATACATAATTTATTCCTCAGAGAGTCTATAGCTTTCGTTGCAAGACCGAAGGGGAATTGACGGTGAGTGCTTCCCAGAGTGTTTGTGACTTTGTATGATTACTTGACTATAGGGGTCTGCTAGTTTGATCCACCTAGAGAGTCAGTGTGAATTTTTTGGTTGGTTGTGATGAGTCCACCAAGCCAAATAACAAGCTTGTGTTTTGTACTGCTTGTAGTTTAGTTAGTCTTCTGAGATACTTGTTGTGTTTCTTACTATGCTTTGGGAATATAGAGTTGTTGCTAGATTCCTTGGGTGATAAGTAAATGACTAAATTAAATTACTAAATAAATGAAATGGATATTCATAGGATTGTTTACTTTAGTGTACTCCTGTTTCTCTACTGCATTTATTTCATTTACTTTTTCTATATTGCTCACTGACAGTAGGGAACAGATCTTGTGGTTATTTCCTAATGGGATTAGTCTCACACCCTATTTGGGTCCTGCTTTTCAGCCCAAATAGGTTATATGGTTGCAGGTGTGGATAGGGATTTTGGCCCTTCTACTTCAGGTACTTGATTGCTGGTTGGAGCTGGAGAGCATAGGACCGAGCCTAGGCTTGCGATGCTGCTGGAGTTGCTATTTACTTTTAGTACCTTGTTCTCAGTTGTATTATAGCACATTGTCGTGTTTGCTGCTTTCCTTAGATACTTGTACATGCTACATCATTATCATAATTATTATATTATACATTGTTTTCGTTGTTTAGTTTCAGTTGTTGTATGTTGTTTACTGCTTTCTCTATTGTCTGTTATTTCCTCTTACTTGTATACTTTACCAAATGATGGTATAGTTTCCCCAATGACTCACCAAGGCCCTCGCTGCTAGTCAGCATCCTTTGTCATTTGGGGAAATGCGCTTGAGGTCATGTGGTGAACCGGGTACGGGGAACCAGTTGAGTGGCTCCAGATTCGGGTCATTACAAAGTGGTATCAAAGGAGGTTCTTTTCTTTTTGTATCTATTGACTTACTGTTTCGTGAAATTAGACAGGGATAAGATGGAATAGTTAAATGTTAAATAGTTGTGCCCAGGTGTTCTAGAGCCCGTGTATAGGGAAAAATCCAGGTTACCTCGAATGTTGCAATTTTAAAGTTTTGTAAATGTTACAGTTTAATTGAATACACTATTGGGTGGTGCACTTGTTTTGTGTTGTTACCGTTTATATGATTGTGGTTCTATTTTGTTGCAACCTGATGAGATGAGGGTATGCCATATCATGCATCATATAGGCACTTGTTAGGATATCACATGTCATGTATTTTGTCATGCCATCTAGATTGCATTAGAAATTGCATGTTGTTGTGATAGAAATTGTGATAGAAAATGCATGCTGTTGTGATACCCGGTGTGATAGAATACCTGCTATGTTGATAGGGTATCGTTTTTTAGAGCTTCTTTACCATGGACGCCAAACTTTGGTCTTAGAGGTGTTATGGACCCTCGAGGATCGTAATTTGGTGGATCGTGAGTTGTTATACTATTTACTTGTTATATTCATGGTTATGATGTCAATATTTTATTTGAGGGGAGTATGGGCCCCCACGGATCGGAATTTGGAACCTTAACGCTTGTTTCTCTATGTTTTCTGGGCTCTGGTGCAATTATGAGGCTACTGTCCGGAAAAACCCAGACTACACGGTGTGTACTTCATGAATACATGCCATGTAGTTTTTAGCCATGTCACTAACTGTGTGGGAAGGGACACGGGGTTGTGAAAGTTTTTGTAGGAACACCCCGTGTACTAGTTTACATGCCGTGTAGTATGACTTGGGTATCCAATCGTGTCACGAACAACACGGGCTGGGGTTTTCCTTCAAGTACACGTCGTGTCCATCTGGAACATGCTGTGTAGGGTCATCCGTGTGTTAGGCTGTGTCGCTAACAACACGGGCTAGGAAAGGCATGTCAATCCACGTCGTGTCATCCTTGAACAGGCCATGTAGTTTTGTCTTAGAGGAGCTGTGTGACCTAGCCGTGTAGCTGAATACATGGGTTGGGAAATCCACAGGGAAACACGCCGTGTACCATGTTGACACATCATATGGTAGTGGTTCGTGTACCAGTCCATGTGACTAACGACACAGACAGGGGAAAAATCTTAAGGACACACCGTGTAATGTACAAACATGCCGTGTAGTTTCCTGCTGGGACAGTCCATGTTCCTAGACGTGTAGGAGTAATTGGTCAGGGAGGAAAAGGGTTAGTACATGACACGTAGTTTGAGAACACGCCGTGTATCCTGGGGGTTTACACAGCCATGTATGGCCAAGGTACACGCCCAGGGTAAAATTTCAGGAAACACGCCATGTAGTGGTACTACACGCCATGTAGTCATGTTTTTCCCAAGTTTTAGAGTTTTTCTCTCCTATTCCATTTTACTATTTTAAGTTGCAACTGGGTTAGATTTTAATAAATTTGTGCTTGTGATCAAGCAGACTCATGGCACCAAGACGTCCTCTCGTTGCACGTCAGGAACCAGGCAGTGACAGTATGCCTGATATGGCAGATCAGGGACTACCAGTAGTTCCGCCTATCATTCCAGATATGGAAACTGCAGTGATTCCAAACACTGGTTCCAACGCTCAGTTAAGAGAGGGTTTCATGAGATTCATGCAGACCTACCAGGGATCTCAGCATCCTACCCCATCTATGGCAGAGCTGACGTGGGTTTTTTAGCAGCATCATCCTCCCACGTTCACAGGGGATGGAGGACGGCAGGCTGTGGAGTCATGGATAGAAGCCATTATATCCATCTTTGATCACCTGGAGACGCCTCTGGAGAGGAGAGTAAAGATGTCAACTTATATGCTGCGAGATTCCTCCAAGAGATGGTGGGATGTGGTTTCGCAGGTAAGGAACCAACAGGCTATGGCTTGGGACGAGTTTCAGCGTACATTCTACGACTACTTCTACCCGATGAAGCTGAGGTATGACAGAGCCAGAGAGTTCTTGAACCTACAGCAAGGTACTCTCATAATTATGGATTATTCCTCTCGCTTCATAGAGTTGTGGAATTTCAATCCTGTTCTGGGGAATGACGAGCTGTTTTTAGCAAGGAAGTTTGAGGAAGGCCTCAAGACGGACATCAGATCGTAGGTGAACGTTTTTCAGTTGACTTCTTTTACTCTGATAGTCAACTAGGTGCTTATAATGGAGAGAAACCTAAGGTATACTGTAGCTGTGGACCAGGGCGGTTCAGCTTCCAGGGCAGATTCTTTTTAGGTAGACAGCAGGAAGCGCCACCGAGAGTCTGCACGAGGTGACTTGAGGAAGCGAGGTATTACTTCTGGTAGATGAGATCTTCCTTCTGGAAACCATGTGGTATGATATCAGTGTGGGAAAATGGGCATAATAAGCCTTAGTTTCTGAGAGACCCATTGGAGTGCCGATCTTGTGGCAAGATGGGTCATCTGCAGCGTTTCTGTAAGGTTCTTCTTCCAGTGGCTAGTGAAGGAGGATCAGTTTCGACTCCGCGCACAAGAGCAGGATTACCAGTTCCGCAGTAGACCGGGGGATGGAGTTCTTCAGGTCGTTCAGGCCAGGGTAGAGGCCATGGACGTAGTGGTCAGGCTCAGGGAGGGTCAGCTCAGGGATCTCAGGTTGCTACACAAGGCCGCGGTGCAGGCCAGACTTTTATAGTAAAGCAGATTCATCAGGAGCAGGATCCAGGACCTTCTACAGTTCGAGGTACGATTTTAGTAGCCTCAGTTTTATCCTCTACACTTTTCGATACAGGAGATTCTCATAGATTTATTTCTGTGCATATTGTGGAAATCCTTAGACTTACTATTTATACTTTTGAGGATATGATGATGCTAGACACTCCTTTGGGAATTAGAACTGCTAGCATACGTCAGTGCTTAGACTTCCCCCTTGAGGTTGGTGGGTGTCATTTTTCATGGAGTTGCTATGTTTTGGAGATAATAGGCTATGATTTCATTCTCGGTATGGACTGATTAGTTCCCTTACAGGCCTTTGTCGATTTCTATCGTCGTAGGGTGAGTTTCACATCACCAGAGGGCGGATCTTTTCTTCACAAGGGAGAATGGAATGTCTAGGAAAGAAGAGATAGACCAGAGCATCATGGGTTAGGTGGTGTTATAGACCATATTTCAAGATTATATCTGGATGACCAGGGGACTTCTTAGATATATTTTCCTTTAGTGGTTAATCTATTTCCAGATGTATTTCCAGAAGACTTTTTAGTTTTGCCTCCAGATCATGAGGTTGACTTTTCTATTGATCTTGTTCCAGGAGCGGCACTGGTGTCCATTCCTCCTTATAGGATGGCTACACCTGAGTTGCAGGAGCTCAAGAAGTAGTTGGAGGATTTGTAGGCAAAGGGTTTTATCCGACCCAGTACTTCTCCTTGGGGTTTGCCTGTTCTGTTCGCAAAGAAGGCAGATAACACCCTTAGGCTTTTTGTGGATTATCGAAAGTGGAACCAGTTGACGGTCAAGAACCGATATCCATTATCACAGATTGATGATCTATTTGATCATCTTCGAGGATCCAGAGTGTTCTCGAAGATAGAATTGAGATCTGGCTACCATCAGCTGCGTGTCAAACTATCGGATATACCTATTACAGCCTTCCGGAGCAGGTATGGTCTGTATGAGTATTTGGTTATGTCGTTCGGTCTCATGAACGCACCAGCAGTTTTCATGGCACTGATGAATAGAGTTTTCCATCCTTACTTGGATTCTTTCATGGTGGTTTTCATGGATGATATCTTGGTGTACTCTCACACTCGATATGACCATGCTACCCATCTTGAGATCGTTTTGAGTACACTAAGGGAGAATCAGTTATATGCTAAGCTCTCGAAGTACCACTTTTGGATGGACGAGATTCACTTCCTAGGTCATGTCATCTTAGAGGCAGTAGTATCAGTAGACCCAGAGAAGGTGAGAGCAGTAGTTACCTGGGAGTAGTTGAAGAATGTCTTTGAGGTACAAAGTTTTTTAGGGATGGCTGGTTACTACAGGCAGTTTATACAGGACTTCTCACGCTTAGAAGCACTGTTTACAGGCTTGACTAAGAAGGGGGTGAAGTATGTTTGGTCAGAAGCCTATGATTCATCCTTTCAGGAGCTGAAGGGAAGATTGACTTCAGCACCGATTCTAGTTTTGTCAGAGCCAGGCAGGAGTTATACAGTTTTTTGTGATGCATCTGGTATCAGGCTCAGAGTAGTGCTTATGCAGGATGATCATGTTGTTGCGTACGAATATCGGCAGTTGAGGACACATGAGAGGAACTATCCTACGCATGACCTAGAGTTGGCTGTAGTCATTTATGCCTTGCATTGTTGGAGACATTATCTTCTGGGAGATCATTTTGTGGTATATACTGACCACAAGAGCCTCAAGTATATCTTCACATAGCATGACTTGAATCTGAGACAGCGGAGTTGGGTTGAGTACCTACATTCTTTCGATTTAGATCTTGTTTATATTCTTGGGAAAGGCAACATTGTGTCAGATGCACTGAGCAGGAGGACACAGATACAGGCAGTACAGGAGGCCAGCAGTGAGTGGCAGCTTATGGCTCTGTTTCCTAAAATGCATTTGGAGGTGCACGACAGACATGGTCAGACCTTTCTTTCATTTTTAGCTGTTACCTCTACCCTTCTTGACCGTGTTCGAATGATGTAGTTATCTGATTCTAAAGGCCTAGTCCTATGGGAAAGTGTGTTAGGAGAGGACCCTCTTTCCGGATGGATCATAGGAGAGGATGCGATCTTGCATTTCCAGGGACATGTATGGGTGCCAGCAGAAATATGTGAGGAATTGATGCAAGACTTTCATTCCTTAGTTTGGGTAGTTCATCCTGGCGTCACCAAGATGTATCTTGATCTACACCGCCAGTATTGGTGACCAGGTATGAAGAGATATTTTGCTGGTTTCGCCATGAGATGTTCCACCTGTCAGCAGGTGAAGGCAGAGCACCAGTGACCAGCAGGGCTTTTACAGCAGCTACCCATTCCCGAGTGGAAGTGGAATGATGTCGTGATGGACTTCGTGACAGGGTTACTGAGATCGCCTCAAGGGAATGACGCAGTATGGTTTTTCATTGATAGACTCATGAAGGTTGCTCACTTCTTTCCGGTTAAGGAGACCTTCGATGTTGATGAGCTTGGATGGTTGTACATCCGTGAGATTGTACACTTGCATGGGGTTCTGAGTACTATCATTTCAGATAGGGATGCCCACTTTACATCGCATTTTTGGCAAGGGTTACAGAGGGATTTGGGTACACAGGTACTCTAAAAGTACATCCGGTCCACACACATGGTGTGTAGGGGTGATGTGGAGGCCACTTGATGCAATGTACGGAAACTCCTAGTACACGCCGTGTACTCTAAAAGTACATGCCGTGTACTTTCTTTTTTTTCATTAAATGGACCGGGGTCACGACTTAACTTTGAATACGTCTTCTTCTCCAGCTTCTTCGACTGAGAGTGAGGGTATGGCTGCAGATCTTCTCCGAGCCACTGATCTATCACCTACTATCTGAATCGAACGTCGTCAGTTGTAATAGAATCACAGTTGTGATTTCTTGGTTCCTCTTTGGCCACATTTCCTGATTCTTTCTCTTATGAGAGATATCTGAGCTTGAATGTTTTAGACGTTTTTGTAGATCTACTCCATTCTAGGCCGATTCACGGGCCGAGGTTCAAGTATATCAATCTTCTAGGATCGAGGTAGGTGGTTTGTTGCCTTATGATGAATGTCTTTGAGTTTTTGTGCAAAAGTGCCAGATTCCCATGTATCGGGTATCTCTGGTTAGGGTTTTGATCGTGAATTATTATCTGACTTGTATTTCTTGTATGCTTGAGGTTATTAGATGAATAATATATTCTTGTTTCATGTTTTAGGATCACCCCATGGGTGTTATCCTTGTTTGGTTGTTTATCGTTGTTTGACACCGTTTTCCTGCAAGGAAAACCCTATTGCAATTGCTAGTTTGCTTGTTATAACTAATTTCATGTATTGCCTGCTTTTTACACGCTTTTGATGCATTGTATCTATTAGACAAGTAGTTTTTAAACTTACTTAGGGCTGCTAATAGTGAATTACGCACGACTAGGCTGCTCAGGGCTGTGTGAACCTGGTGCGGTAGACTAAAGAGGGAATTGACGATTCAGGGCTTCCCTAGAGAGTCTGTTATAAATTAGTATCATTTGTAAGACCTATGGGAATTGGACTTTGTGCTTCCTAAGAGTTTCCTTAGTTACGTATCGATACTATAGGGGGAATTAGACGTAAGTTCTTCCTCAGAGAGTCTATAGCTTTCGTTGCAAGACCGCAGGGGAATTGACAGTGAGTGCTTCCCAAAGTGTTTGTGCCTTTGTATGATTACTTGACTATAGGGGTATGCTAGTTTGATCCACCCAGAGAATCAGTGTGAATTGTTTGGTTGGTTGTGATGAGTCCACCAGGCCAAAGAACAAGCTTGTGTTTTGTACTTCTTGTAGTTTAGGTAGTCTTCTGAGATACTTTTTGTGTTACTTGCTATGCTTTGGGAATATAGAGTTGTTGCTAAATTCCTTGGGTGATAAGTAAATGACTAAATTAAATTACTAAATAAATAAAATGAAGATTTTTAGGATTGTTTACTTTAGTTACTCCTGTTTCTCTGCTGCATTTATTTCATTTACTTTTGTTATATTGCTCACTGACAGTATGGAACATATCTTGTGGTGATTGCCTATTGGGATTAGTCTCACTCCCTGTTTGGGTCCTCCTTTTCGGCCAAAACAGGTTATATGGTTGCAGGTGTGGATAGGGATTGTGGACCTTCTAATTTAGGTACTTGATTGCTGGTTGTAGCTGGAAAGCATAGGACCGAGCCTAGTCTTTTGATGCTGCTGGAGTTGTCATTTACTTTTAGTACCTTGTTCTCAGTTGTATTTCAGCACGTTGTTGTGTTTGCTGCTTTCCTTAGATACTTGTACCTTCTGCATCATTATCATCATTATTATATTATACATTGTTTTCTCTATTTAGTTTTAGTTGTTGTATATTGTTTACTGCTTCCGCTATTGTATTTTATTTCCTCTCCCTTGTATACTTTACCAAATGAGGGCATAGTTTCCCCAATGACTCACCAAGGCCCTCGCTGCTAGTCAGCATCCTATGGCGTTTGGGGAAATGCACTTGAGGTCATGTTGTGAACCGGGTATGGGGAACCAGTTGAGTGGCTCCGGATTCAGGTCGTTACATCAATGATTTTAAAATTCAAGTGATCGTACAGTGTCGATGGATTCAACGTTAAAGGTGTCATATTTATCTAGTGTTTTCCAAATTTTTTGTCTTAAAAATCTAGATAAATGATAATGTTTCATAAAATTAATGATTTCATAATAAAAAAATAGTAAGTCTCAAAGTCATAGTTTATTGAAATTTTGGAGTTTTGAGAAAGATCAAGTTTTGTGAGCTCTAGAAAAGCAGGTTTAGTTTGGAAAATCAAGGCGACATTTTTTCCAAGTGTGATAGTGTTTCATGAAAATCTTTGATTTTCAAGAAATCCATGGATTTTCATGAAATCCATATATTTTCATGAAAGGGTGACCCTTGACAATAAATAAGTGGATTATCATCATATGATGGTTGGGAAAAGTTTTTGGAGGAGGTTTGATTTCTCTAGTTTCATTAAGGTTTTATACAAACATAATTCTTACATGAATTATAAACTTTACACAAACATAAGTTTTTCTAAAAATAATGGTTTAGAACTAATTGATTCTAAGGAATTTTAGTGAAGGAGTTTTACAAAATTTGGGAGATTCTCAAAATTTATGATTTTCATGAATGTTTTCACAAAATTTGGGAGTTTTGTAAAAGTGGGTAGTTTCGTGAAATATAATAGTGATTTGAAATAAAAAGGGGTTTCATGAAAAAATGTGTTTCATGAAAGATACTTACGTGATCATAATTGAACTTATGAAAAGTTTTTGGAATGTATTAAAGTATCATAAGTGGACCTATATGATGGAAAACATCATCTTCGTGTTCTTTGATATGGAATCAGACCTCAAGTTGATAAAATGAGAAATAATTCACCTGAAGTGGTGAGCAAGGAAGAGTCAATTTAAGTGATCTAGGGTAGGTGGTGTTCCATCCCTAAAATTTTTGTAAATGAAGTGTTCCTGGAATGGAGTGACCATGTATAATCAATTGTAATTCACAAAATATGGTTAATCTTAGTTTATTTAGGTACGACTGGCACATTTTGAGCGTATTCCTGGTGAACTAAGTAAAACTATTGTATTTTGTATTTATTTTTTCATATGGGTGTTTAGTAATTTCATGTTTCCATCAGAAAACTTTAATAATCTCCTACCAATGTGGGGAAATGATCTATCTTATTCGAATTTAATTTTGACACCCTGATTCATCCCTCCCCTCTTAGGGTGTTCTGAGGTATAATAAGTGGTATCATAGGGAACAATATCTAGGTGTTCAATTTGTATTATGTTTTATTTTTGATGGGGAATTCAATTAACATTAAGGGAGATCCCAAATTTTAAGGAAGAAATTTATATATTTTGAAGAATAGAATGAGATCACATCTACAATCTCTTGGGATAGAAGTTCTCTATGCCATATCTAGAGGGATTCATGTTAGTGATGAAACATGTATTTCTATGACTGAAACTAATAGGAAAATAATTGATACATATTACAAAGCTCAAAATAATCTTACTGCAACACTATATAATAAAATATATTTGAAGATGATGAGTTTTACTATAGACAAGGCCACATGGGAGAAACTAGAAAATATATATGAAGGTGATAACAAAGTGAAGGAGGAAAAACTTCATGTTTTGAGCAATCAGTTATATGGCCTGAAAATGAATTCAGATAAAAATGCAGACATTTTCTTTAATAAAATTACTGAAGTTATTAGATAAATTTGAGTACTTTGTAAATAAATTAAGGATATTCACATTTCTACTCGATGCTCAAGAAAATTTGATGATGTAGAAAGTGAACCATAAATCATGCAGAGGCCTCAGAGGAGGTTCTCTCAAAAGGGGGACTTCAAACTAGGAACAAAATTATATAATAATATATTTGTTTTCAAAGAGGAACAAGATGAAAAATACTTTTTTGAGGATTTAGAACAAGAGTTTAAATATGATGTTGAATATTCCATGATGGATACAACTAAAAAGGTAGAACCTATGAAAGAATAAGAAAATTAGTCAGATTGTGTTGTTGATATTAATCTGAACTTGAGGGTGATCTTGATGAGCTTGACATTCAAATAAAGAAAAATAGAAATATTGGAGATTTATTGAAAGAGTCATTAGATTATGTGGATCATCTTGAATAAAGTATTGATCGATTGCAAGGAGAGGAAAAAGAACATTTGAAAACTCTTGATGGATCAAAATAGGTTGTGGAGTTTAAACTAAGGATTGAAAAGTAGGAAAAAGTTATTAATGACCTTAAATCAAGAATGGAGGAAACGTATAAGACATTTGAGTGACTTGAAGAAGAATTCATTCCCTTAAGGAGTAAACCGCAAACTAAATTAAAATCAAGTGAAATGAAGATGAAATTATAGTTTGGAAGGTTTTTAGCTGCATAAATTTTAGAAAGAATTAAATTTGGTTCCAAATGAGTAGATAAAGACTTGAATGATCAAAATCTAAATTTATGGAAATAAGTGGAATTAATTGTGATACAGAAACATCAAAGGTTTGAAATTAGATTTCATTGAATACATGAAGATATATCTTTAAAGAGTTGAGAATGAAACTAGACACACAATCAAGATATTATGATATGAAAAAGGAGCAGAATACACATCCATTGATTTTTAAAATTACCTTGAAAAACATGGGATCAAGAATGAGGTGTCTTCAGTGTGAACACCTAAACAAAATGGAGTTATTGAACACAAAGATGGACAATTTAATAATATGAAAAAAAACTATACTGATTAATATTTGTGTTTCACATCATTATTGTAAAGAGGTTATTTGATTTGCAATGTACACTAAAATCGAACAGGGTTGATTCTAGGAAAGTAAAAAACACCATATGGCATATGGCATAGAAGTAATCCCTCACTAAATTATTTTCATGTTTTTAGATGTAAATGTTTCATCCAAAACAAATAAGTCAATCAAGGCAAGTATGGTGATGCTACAAATGAGGAAATATTCCTTGGATACTCAACAAAGAGTAAGCCTATAAATGCTATAATATTCATCTTAGAAATATTTTGGAGAGTAATTATGTCAAGATCATTGAGGATAAAATTATGATTAACTCAAGGAGCTCAAATTTTGATATGATTAAATATAAAGAAGAATGTGGAAAAGGGGTAGATTCAAATACAAAAAATGTGGAATGATTACCTAATATTTAGTGTTCTCTAAATGATGATGATTCAGAAGTAGAATTATAAGAGGAAACAATTACTTAAGAAAATATACCATAACCTCACAGGAGAAATAGAAGAGCATAAGTTGATCAATCCAAAATTATTGGGGATTAAAATTCATCTACACAGACAAGAATAATAAGGAATTAAGCACATTATAGTCTACTATCAATTATAGAACCAACCTCATTTGAATAAGTAATGAAGGATGAATCACGGATTAAGTCCATGAATGAAGAACTAGATTAGATTGAAAAAAACTAGACTCGGGATATTTTTGAGAGGCCAAAAAATAACAATTTTATTAGAACAAAGTGGATCTCCAAGAACAAATTATATGAGCAAGGAAATGTGATTAGAAACATGGAACACATGGTGTTCAAAGGCTATTTATAGATTTAATGAATTGATGGTGAAGAAAATTTTTCTATAGTATCTCAATTGGAGTCCATTAGTCTCTTCGTAGACATGGAAATTTAGAGAGAGAACAAAGTTTTTCATATGGATGTCAAAACATTATCGTTAAATGGTTTTATTGAAGAATAAGTCTGCATTGAACAACTAGTGGTATTTCTGATTTTAAATGATGAAAAAAAAGTTTTTATATTGAAGTAGGCTTGTAATATCTAATATAGGAACCACGATTATGGTATTATCCACTGGATTCTTATTTAAAGAAGCTACAATTTAAAAGAGGAGGTGTCGACCATAATCCTTATGTGAAGAATTAACAAGAAGATCAATTTATGGTTCTTGTGTATGTGGATGATAATATATTTGGTGGAAGTAGGAATGGATCAGTGGAAGAATTTACTAATCACAGGAAATCATAATTTTAAATTTCCATGATTGGTGAACTCACATACATTTTAGGGAACTAGGTGATTCAAAAGAAGGAATATATATTCATTTCTCATGAAAGGTATGCAAGAGAGATTATGAAGAAATTAAACATGCATGACTCCAAACCAATTTCAACTTTGATCGGGATAAAACATAGAAAGAACAAGGATGGAAAATTTTTTATCCTTCCTTTGATATAAGGATCATTTGAATCTTATTTTATTTGACTATAACATAGACAAATATCGTCTTTGAAACATATTTATCAGCTTGCTTCCAAAGTAATATGAAGGACGATAATTTTATAGAAGTTAAAAGAATCATGAGGTATATTCAAGGTACTCTCAACTGTGGATTATACTTTGAAGTATTAAAGGATAACAAATTTTCATCATTTTCTAATGATGACTAGGCTAGATATGTGATAGATCAAAATTCAACAAGTGGGGGTGAATTCTTCATTGGAAAAAAATGTGCGTAATGGTTGAGAAAGAATCATGTAGACACTTCTCTTAGTACAGTTTAAGTATGGTATATCTCTATGAAAAATGATTTCTCTCAGCTATTGTTGATAAATCAAATACTTACTGATATTGGTGATGGGTTGAAATAGCTAATGGTGACACTCTATGACAACAACAACATGATCGATCACACACCAAATATACTGAGATCATATATCACTTCATTAAAGAAAAATTTGAGCAAGTTGTGATTAAAATGGATTGTTTTGGAATTAATAATAAAGTGGATGAAATCCTAACTAAGCCTTTGGCATCACCAATTTTTGAGAAGCATCGGTTGATCATTAGTGTTCATCTACCTCCCATTGCATGAGGTGGTTATAGTTTAACCCCTCTCCCAATGTTTTTTAATTTTTTTAATCTTTTTGTGGATTTGATGTAGGTATCAAGGAGAGATACGATCCAGGGGAGTTTTTTTGGCAATAAGGGGAAAATAAAATTCCTTTGGGTTTATTTTCAAAGGGGTAGAATGGTGAAATTCAATAGAATGGTTGTATGAGAGTTCTATAGTATCTTGAGGAATGAAATTATCTATTAACACTCTTTTTTTATACAATGATATTTTTGCATATAGACTTAGAGTGATGGATGAGTTATTCCACTACTATCAAGTTTTTTTTTCAATTCTGGTGCTTTATTTAATTTCTCTACAGATTACCAACAAACCCAAAGGGAGAGATTGTTGGAACCAAGGGTATTCAAAGATGTGTAGTTCCATTAAAGCTAAAGAGTTTCATAAAATGGTGACCCTCACCTATAAATAGGTGGATTCTCATCATATGATGGTTGGGAAATTTTTTTGGAGTAGGTATAATCACTCTAATTTTATGAAATTTTTACACAAACATAATTCATATGTGAATTGTGACCTTATGTGAACACAAGTTTCATGAAAATAATGGTTGAGAACTAATTGATGCTAAGAAATTTTAGTGAAGGAGTTTCATGAAAGTTGGGATATTCACAAAATTTAGGAATTTCATGAATGTTGGGAGTTTCATGAAATTTGGGATTTTAATAAAACTGGTTGGCTTTGTGAAATCTGACAGTGCTTAGAAATAAAAGCGGGTTTCAAAAAATGGGTGTTTCACAAAAGATACTTACAAAAGCATACTTGAACTTGGAAAAAAAATTTGGAATGTATTGAAGAATCATAAGTGTACCTACATGATGTAGAACACCATATTCATGTGCTCTGATATGGAAGTGACTTCAATTTGATTAACTAAGAAAGACTTCACTCAAAGTAGTGAGAAATGGGGAGTCTACCGAAGTTATCTAAGGGAGGTATTGTTTCATCTCTAAAATTATTGTAAGGTTAGTGTGTCTATCATAGAGTTACCATGTATAATCAGTTGTAATCCCAAAAATATAGTAACTTTTAGTGTATTTAGGTACAATTGAAACATTTTTAGCATATGATTATTAGACTATCCCTCAGTGGTGAACCAAGTAAAAATGTTGAGTCATGTTTATTTTTTTTATATGGGTGTTTGGTAATTGATCATTTCCATCAGAAATTTTTAATAAGTTACTACCAATGTTTGGATAATATTAGTCTTATTCAAAGAAAAAAATTTCACCCTGATTCACCCCTTCCCTCTCAAGGTGTTTTGGGGTATAATAGATATTTTCCCATAAAGCTACCAAATAATTTATAGAATGTATCGAGAACCCTTTAGTCAAAAATAAAAGCCCCAGGCCCCTAGGATCCCCACTGGGTACCCGTCTCAGAGCCACTAAGTACCAGGCGGTCCCTAAACCTATGGGGGTCTCCCCTTCCTCTTCCCACTTTCTCTATTATCCTCCCTTATTATCCTATAAAGATAGTGTCTGGTATGTCCTTTGGCTAATGGAATTTGGTGACTTTGACGTTAATGGATATAAAATTTAGTAGTTCATGATAATTTAGACTGTATTTTTGATTTATGAATTTTAATGGAATGGATTTTTGTGATATTATTACAGGTGTGTTTTGAGTCTCATATAAATAATATAAATGTCGTTCGATGATTTAGATTTTATAATTTAGATTTATTTGGTGATTTGTGATGGATTGGAATTTTTTCATCATGAATTAAATAGATGTCTCAGTTTATGTCCTAGAGACTCTAGAATAATTTACCTTTGGGGAAATTTCTCTCAAGAATTATTGGCGATTAGGAGTCATATAGTGTGAGGTTGTAAATAATTAAGTGTTTTATAAGGGAATCTGGAAGGCAATATATAATAAAACTCTTCCCCTTAGATTGTATTATAAGCTTTAATATACCCATTTTACTTTGAGAACACTCTTAGAGAGTTCTGAACTTCCTTAATGATCCTCCCTTGATGAGTGAGTTGGTAACTCATTCCAATATTACATTACTAAACCCCTGAATGGCCCGGCAACCTTCTATTTTTATTCATTTTTGATGAAACCCCTTTTAATGGTTGAAGTTACATGGCCCTTAGGATTCGTGACATTACATGACCTGAAGGTCTTAGAGGAATTCATCTAGACTATAACTACTTGGAACTATTCCTCCCCAGCGTCTACATCATGATGACATATCTCCACCTTCAAATGGTTGTTCGGATAGGATTCCCATGCATGCACAGGTTGGTCCCTATGGTAATTTTCATACCCTCTCATTCTTCCAAATCCATTAGTTCTTCTCTAGTCAATGCACCTGCTCTAAATCTTCATCTAGAGCCTGCTTCTTGTAGATTCTTCCTGGTCCATTTAATCATAATTTCATGTGGCCAAAATGCCTTGAGGTGGCCTGAATGCCTTTAGGTATCCTGAAATCCTTACTGGCCTAAAGGCCTTGAATTAACCGAGGAGCAAACCGGTGGCCTGAAATCCCAAACGGATGAATAGTATTACTAGTCTCAAACTATATTGGGGATATCTTGCATGTTAAAAGAATTACACTGGACTAAACATACTTGGGTTATTAAATAATTAACACAAGTATACATTACTGAATCACACCTTTATTCAAGAATGTGAATAACTTATTCCCACCTAATATTAAATGATTTATAAGTAAAATAACCACCCTTAAACTATGGTTAAGAGATTTCTTTAATGGTGATGTGGCATAAGGTTTTGTAAGGTTGGAAGAGGTGTTAAACATGTAAAGAATTATGGTTTTAGTAAGTACCACTAAGGAAAAACACGATTTAACATCGGTTTTTTTTAATTTTGATGGTAGTTTTTAACCAACATCTATAATGGTAGTGTAAAAATAAGGATTTTAGCATCAGTTTTTTAAAAACTGAGGCCAAAAATGAAAGTCTGGTTAGTTCTCAGAGTCGATTAATTACATGAACTGACACTAAAAACCGATTTCGGTTGGGTTTTCATCATTAGGTTCCATGAAAACAGATACTGAAAACCATGATATTTTTTTAAATTATTCATCATTGGTTTATAAAAAATAGATGCTGAAAGTTAAAAAAATAGAAATATATAAATATTACATTCCTATAATAATCAGAATCCCTATAATAGAAAAATAATATGCATCAATCAAACAACATGTATCATTGACTAAAAATCTAAAAAACATACATACTTTTATCTAGTTAATAAAAAAATTATTTCCTAATTTGTATTATAAAGTAAAATTAAAAAATAAATACCTCAAATTTACAATATGATCATTGTTGGTTATTGATGAAGCATTTTTTGATATCATTATGTTCAAACACATATTAGAACAAACAAATTAGTTTTTTGAACATATTTTATTAGGAAAATGTAATATTAATCAGAAACATAATAATATACATACATTAAATCCTAATCATGCTAAACAAATAGTTTGGAAACAAAGATAGAAGATGGTTAATTTCTTCTTAAGTGTATGAATCGACATCATTGAACACCTACAATGACATTTAATGATATAAGATTAAAAAACATAATACTATGATAGAAAATATAAAATAATTTATATGACTAACCTCATCATAATCATTCATTACCCCAGTTGTGATTATCTCATAAATGAATCGTAGAACATAATAACCACATTAAACATATCCATGTTAACGATGACACTATAATTAATAAAACATTAACTTGATAATAAAACTCAATATATATATATATATATCCAAAAATAAAAATAATATCTAATATAAAAAATAATTACCTTTACTTTAACATAGATGATTGATTTTGAATTTTGTATTGACGATTTATCTTTGTTTAAAAAAATCCATGACATGCATTTTCATATATATAAACTAATAATACATGTATAAACAATGATAATTAAGCATAATGAGAATATAAAAATATAAAAAAACTTTTCTAACAAGGTGGAAAAATTTATATGAAAAAAAAACTTAATAAAGAGAAAAACCAATATAATGTGTTTTTACTTGGGAAAAATACACCTAACATCCAATACCCCCTATAATACAAAAAGTTCACATTTAATGACATTATAATGAAAATTATTTCATAATTATTTTTCTTATCTTATACATCAAGAAATAGCATAAACCAACACCTAATATTTATTATTAACAATCTCTCACATATATATACCACTCTATTTTCAGTCAACACATATTGCACATCCATTGAAATAAATTCTAGAACTATAAAACCATAAACACCTATGTTGTCATTTTGAACAAGTATCATGTGTAGATACCTAATTTAAAAAATAATATAGTTATTCAATTTAAACAATCTTTAATTGAAAAAATAAAAATTGAAAGGTCAATTTACTTACATGGAAAACAATTGCAAAACATTCACATTGAGCTCTTTAAAATAAATTATATCCATGATATCTTTATGGAATATTCTCAATGGATAGTCTCTTCCACATATATCAGATGACATCTGAAAATCATAGATATTATCCAAGGAAGAAGAAACCTGAGATAATATTTCTATCCTATCAGAAATATCTGATGTATCTATAGTTTTTTGTTCTTGAACCTTTTGATTCCATTGTGACATTTCTTTGGATTTCAGATACTCCTATATAAGTTAAATGTCATAAAACATTATAAGTAATTTTCAATCATATGTAATTAATATTTAAAAAAACACATACCTCATATTAAATATAATGAAGAAGGATAGATGGAAAAAGTAAAAAATAACTTATACAATCCCCAACTCTGGTAATATCCACGGTGTGGAATGGTAGTAGAGTAGTGGGATTAATAATATCATGTATCGATACTCTAACCTGACCCATCTGAATAGTCTAGTGATGTACAGAATACCAAAAAAATAAACAACTCTAAATTATACAATATGTACATTAGTATCTCCTGTATAAAACTCACAGTATAAGGTTGGGTTCGAGTGAGGAGGTGGAGAATCTGAGTAGGCAGGCTAGGAAGGCTGGGCGGGCTGGGAAGGTTGGGCAGTCTGGGAAGGATGGGTGGGCTGGAAAGGCTGGGTAGGCTGGGAAGGCTAGGTAGGCTATGAAAATTGTGACTTTCTCATCATTTTTTATGACATAACCTACTACACAGCTGCTTGAATTTGATCTCCTATGGATTGTTTCATATCTTTCAACTGAGATTTTAAGGATTTGATTTATGGGTCTCTTGATTGTTTACTTTAATGGATAAAAACTTTTTGAATACTAACACCTGCCTCATATCCTCTTTTGAAAATGGGGTGTTCTAGATTTCCTAATACAATGGATAGGATTTCCATCATACCCTTATGGATAAAAGTTCCCTATGTCGATTACTCCAGAAGTTCATCCTGAAAAGAAAAATTAAAATGGAATATTGCTATTGTTAATTTATAAATTAAAAAAAACATTAAAATAATAACTATTTACTTACAATTATTTCATCTACTTCCTTAGCTTTCTCTATAAGATACATTTAATTTTTTTCTTCTTCTTGTCGTTTTCCATTTCTCATAGTGGGTGTGTGGATATAGAGAACCGAATTGGACCTCATCAGAACCACTAGTGGAGTGATCTCTTAGTGCTTCAAACATTTCCTCAATCATTTTTTTCTCCAATAAATGATACCCTCTACATTATAAAGTATGAGGGTAAACATTTTTCAACTGGATGTCTTGATGGGATTTCTTGAAGTCCTGTTACATAAAAATTAAACTAATAAGTAATTAGGTACATATATAAGAAATTTTACTATACAATATAATATAATTATCATACCTGAAATGTTTCAACATTTCAAGTGGAAAAAAATTTCTTCCATGTACCTTAATCTAAAAATTGATACTTGAGGAATGAGATGTCATTTTGTCTCTTTCCAAACACATAATTTTTTTCCAAATTTGTTTTGAAATCCCTCCATCGAACTGCTACTAAAGTAAGACATCTTTTCTTAACTGCTTTTGTTTCTTCAAAAATGAATGTCATATGTAGTTTCATAACATAAATATTGGTCATTTAAAATATATCATATTTGAAAAATCAGATAAAATAAATCGATTGATATATTTTACCTCCACAGCCTCCCAAATCTGATTTGTCACCATTTTGTAGACATACTTCCAATAAAAATATAAAATGATAATCCTACAGTGGCTCTGAATGCCAATACAGCTGATAAATTGTGTTACATTTGGGCCAGTTGCATTATTATTATCATCAAAACAAATATGTAATCTCTCCTATCCTATAGAAAGTGATAGTTTTGTTAAACGTGTAATTCCACGTTTACCAACTTGAGAATTCGATTTCTGACTACTAATAACAGAAGACTCCCCTACTGAAGTCTCGTCAATAGTCCTGCAATTACTGTTTTATAAATTAAAAATTTTCTTTCAATAACTAAGTATATTTTTGGATATTTAATAATATAGAAAAGGAAAAATGCCTCAGTGAATGTACCTTTGTCTCTGTCTCTATATTTGTCATTGTAATAGGAAAATATAACGAAATTATTGTATACCTGAATATTATAAGACAAGCCAGTAATTAGAAAACAAGAAAACAAGAAATAAATAAGTAAAAAAACTGGCACGCATGTGTAAGTTTTTTTAAAAAATAATGATATTATGATTCTTAACAAAAAAATGCAAGGTGGGCTATTTAATATAAACATTACTTCTAAAAAGATATAAACATTTAAAAATTTAAATATCAAAGCTTGAAAAGGTGTTCTCATATGCGGAAATTAAACCAAAATATAATTATGTATGTTAGGTATTTCAATGAAAAAATGTTTAACCATAACCATGGAATATCAAAATTCAACACAAAAAAATCAAATAAATAATCAAATATATATAATTAAATATCTAATAGTTATTAAATAATATGGTTTTTAAACATGTAAATTTTAAAAAAGAAATATAATGTAAATAATTACCAGATTAATTAGAAGGGTAATTTAATATTTTCCCATATCCCTTTAGCATGATCATTTCTTTTGCATTCACTATTTTTGCATTATAGTCATTATTATTCATAAATTGTGTAATAGACGAAGAAGCCTCATATAAATCAATAACATCATCATCATCCTCATTGTTTAAATGGATTATTTTCCCTTGAAAAGCGATGGACCACTGGTCATTTGATGGATCGATAACATAAAATATTTTCTTTTCATGTGTTACCATGATAAATGGTTCCTCATTGCAACTAAATATTTTCAAATTAACCAGTTTAAACCTATATTCGTCATGTTTCACACAACTATTACTTGAAACCGAATTACACTTAAACATAGTAACTCTAAATTTAATATAATCAATTTCTCATATGTATTCAGAACTCCAAAATATGGCATTGATATAGAAATTGGGTTTTTAACTTTTTCACTCGAAAAATACAGTGCTTCAGTGACAACCATTACACCACTATTTTGAATAGTACTCTTGACAACTATCTTATTTGTGTAAAATGGGTATCCATTAATATCAAAACCATACCATGTGGTCACATTAAGAGATGGTCCCCTTGCAAACTATTTTAATTTTTTTTATGCAGATATATCTGTGATAAATTTCTCTTTAAACCATGAAAAAAATATATTTTTATTCTCAATCATCATTCAATTTTCATTTATTTTTTGGATATCGTAACTTTAATTCTGCAATATGTGATGATATATAGGATTAAAACTCATTTCTGTTGTTAAAAATGTATAGATGTGTCTGCATCACTTCATCACGTGGAATGATTTGTACCTTTAAGCCTTGAATCCCTCTACCTTCACTATCAACTATCATATGTTGAGATATATAGAGACTAATATTGTAACATCCCAAGTAAGTAATGAATAATAGATATTTTTATCTATGTCTATTAATGATAAAGATAGTGTTTTAGAGGCTTAAAATGAAAATAAATACAATCTTATGCATGGAATACACTAATATTCTTAAAAGATTGTTTTAGTGCCTTTTGATGGAAAACCATTTTTGAATCTATATTTTGACAATTTTATAAACTATGTTTGTCAAAATAAACTTATCCTTTATGATTGGGACATCAAAATTTACCTTGTGTGAATTTTTGGTATTTTTCTGACAATGTTCATTTTTTAATGAATAGTGAAAAATACTGCATTTTACATAAAAACTACTTTTAATCTAATTTATTTATATGATTAGATTATGTTTTGAATTGGTTTTGAAGTGAAATTAGAATATATTTTTACCATTTTATCCAATGGTGGTCATTGGAATCAATTTCACTTTGAAATTAGACTTAAACTGGTGTCAATCTTTTGATACTTATTGTTTTGTAAAAACACGCTATTTGCTCTGGCAGCGGGAATTAATTATTGAATTAATTAATGTGACTTATATGATTTGAATTTTGTAAAATAGACTTCATTTTTGAATTCGGAATATCAAATATAGCTTAGAGTGAATTTTTGGTAATTTTCTGAAAAACTTCAATTTTTGATGAATAGTGAAACCACTAAGTGGTAATCAAGCAAACTGATTTTTCAGTTAAATGAAAGTTTACCACTAATGTGTATTGAATTTTGAAAATCCGACATACATGGTTGTCATTAAGAAGTAAAATGTGGTTCAATGAGATTAAAATAATTTTTTGGTGAATAGTAACTTATTAAGTTTTTAATCGCGATTAGTGGTAATTAGTGTAGTTTAAGGAATAAATAATGCTTTAATAATATAAAATGACCTAGACACATGTCCCAACCTTATTGGTTGTGTCATGGCCGACCAAGACAAGCCATGGGTCAACTTGGGGACCCCATGGATCCACTTTTGTTGGGAAATGACATAGATTACTTTTTATTTAATGTTAAAGTGAAAATGACACAAACATAATATGTTTTGCGAAAACAATTTTTAAGTGGGGTTATACAAGTCCAAATTTTGATTATAAATATTAAATGGAAAGCTAAAAAGATTTCCTACATCATAGTAATTTGTTTATAATTTTTAGACATTAAATAAACTTAATTATTTATGACATAATAATAATGCAGCGATGACATCATTATTTGACGATTTAAATAAAATGGAAAGATAATATAAAATCTATGAACTACACATGTCCAAAACCAATTGGATGAATGGATTTCGATGCCTTATCACCTTATCCACGAATTCTATCAATGTGGGACCTTTTAAAACCGAAACACATTTTCAAATAAAGTAATGTTTCTTTACTTTCCAAAAGTGCCCCTCCTCTCCTCTTATAAAAGGCCCCCACCTCTACCTCATTTCACACACTCTTCAAGCCATTGGCTCGGCCAACCCCTGCCCATTTGCTCTCTCCACATCCCTCTCCTAATCCTAGAGGATTCCCTTTGGGAAGAATCCTTTCAAAGGAAGCCTTTAGGCTCAAACCAAAAGGAGTTACACTTTTTAAGGTAATTCATTCTCTAATGTTCATTTGTTTTATTTTGCTTCTCCAACCCCCCTAAACTCTTTTTATTTACTTCTTTTGTAACAACACCAGTATCTTCAATATACTAGGATGTTGTTATAAGATTTATTTGAGCTACAATTCCACACAACTACATCAAATGGTTAAAGAACATAAGGTTTCCGTGGATGGCGAAATTCTGCCTCCCGAAACGATGATTGTTCAACACTCATTAAACACCTTCAAAGGTGGACATTATGATGTCACTATTTTTATATATGATATATAATATGTTTTCCTTAAGCTTCTGTTTTTTCATTTTGGGCATACCTTTATGGTTTCCATTATGGGTAAAACACGATATCTTCATTTTAGGAAGTGCGGACTACCGCCCCCTGAAAGTGATTTGATTCGTTAATACCATATGTGGGATGTGTAAAGGATAAAGTTAATGATATTATATATGTTATTATACTGGAATTATAATATACTCTTATATCATTATGATTCCATTCCAGAAAATATGAAATAGAAATGGAAGTAGCGTTCATGCGTACGTACGGCTTACCGTCTCCATGAACGGTGCATTTCATTTCTTACCTCTAAATGTGATGTAATATTATAAATGAATGCAGGTACTGGATATATATGACATATATGATATCTACATCATGAATATCATTCTGGTATAATGAACCTTTGACCAAATTAACAACATGTAAGTATAAGAAGTCAATTTTTGACTTAAGAACCAAATACCGACAAAATGAACATTATTAACTTAAATGATTACATGATGTTCATAACATGGTATAAAAGGAATAATGAACTTGAAAAAGATTCATAATCAAGTAGAGATTAACTCAAGTTTATTATTCAGGAGTTTAAAGAACGGTCGGGTCAAGTCGGATACGAGGTATGGGACTTCGTCTCAATCTCCTTTCGTTGAGGCATATTTTATTTTATACACAACTTTCTTTTATACGGTGTATAAACCCCTTTGACTTTTATGTTTATTCAAAAGGAATCTTTTTTATACGAAGCGTTTACTAAACGAAAAAAGGGAATGTTTTTGTCGTACGTATGCGGCGACAACGACTTCTCCGCCGTCGTAACCGTTATTTGAGTTTTGGCTTCCTCTACAAGCCATACCTTCTTTTTTAAACGAAAAATAAATACCATGTTTTACTTTGGTATTGAAAATGGTTTTCATAATGTTTTTATTATATCAATGTGTTGTATTGATATCTCGTGATTGAAATGTGGAAATGTTATGTTTCCTTTATGCATGTTTTATGTGATATGATTATGTTATGGTTCTTGGGCATTATTATGAAGACGGGTGGTTCCGTGATAATCTAAGGGCGGGTGAGCCCGTTATAGCTCTCCAATGCATTGGGTAACGCGAAGGAGTGAAACGTTAAGGTTTCTCCGAAGAGATTTTAGGGAATATACTGTGATGGGTATTCCAAACGTAACCAAGAGGGTTACTCCCTACGTAAGAATGTTATGAATGCCTCAAGTTACCTTTACGTATTATGATTTATATGATTTATTCATGTTTTTATGAGGTATGTTAAAGTGCCTATGTTTTATGGGTAAAGTATGATTTCATTCTTATGTATATATGAACTCATGTTTCCTTTCCATGTTTTTTTTTTATAACCCATACTGAGTTTTTATGCTCATCCCAAGTTTTTGAAATGTTTTTCACAGGTCAAGGGAAAGGTACATGATAAGATGATAGAGTCAAGGATGTGTCAAGAATTAATCCATGTTTTATTTTAAATGTGTGTTCCATTGATGGGAATGAAGAATACTATCTTTATGTAACCACTTTGTTTATATGTGGAATGTAATGCAAGTTTTATGATCTAATTCTCTAAAACTCTAAACCCGAAAAGATCCTCAATGTGTAATCTTGTGATAACTCAAGATTAAGTAAGGTTTAAGGCTGGGGCCTTATAGTTGGTATCAAAGGTCGGTTTAGATAACTTTAGGAGTTAGAATTCTATTAAATGATTATCCAATTTTTTTTTTTTTCTTTTTCGAAATGATATAGCATTTAAAGATTACCATGTTGCTTCATCTAAGACATGTTTGTTCAGAATGGTTTTCCGCAGAGGAAACAGGGAAGCTGTGCTAGGAAGGCATACAGAAGGAAATAACCTTCCGAATCAGCATCCAGAAATGGTCGGAATTGGAACTGAACAGTTTGTTGCAGTAATGGCGCAGTTGACTCAGGCGATAAATGGCGGTGGTATCCATGCACGAGATCAGCCAGATCAACCGCAGAGGAACATGTCAGTGGTGGAACATTTCATGAGGCAACATCCCCCATCATTCAGAGGATCATCTGACCCTGTGCAAGCTGAAGGGTGGATTAAAGCACTGGAGAAGATTTTTGATGTCATGGGGTGTTCAGACAATCAAAAGGTTAGTCTTGCTATTTACCGTTTGGAGGGTGAAGCAGATCAGTGGTGGTCTATGGTTAAAAATATCAGGGATGCCGATGAGATTGATGCTCTTGACTGGGATGAATTCAAAGGTATGTTTCTTGAGAAGTATTTTCCTAAGGCTGTTCGACTTAGGATGGAAAAGAAATTCTTGGAATTGAGGCAAGAGGAAGACTCAGTGGCTGCCTATGAAGAAAGGTTCACTCGATTGGCAAGGTATGCTCCCAATTTTATCCGAGACCTTGATAGTAAAATCAATCGTTTTTACTCAGGATTAAAGCCAAAGTATCGAAGGTCATTAGCTTCTCGTGAGTTTAAAAGTTATGAAAAGCTTGTTCGATGTGCTGAGAAGGTGGAAATGGAGTTTGCCGATGACCAAGTGTCCTATAACAACCAGCAGAAGAAGAGACCGAGGTGGCAGGAGAAAGGTAAGAATTCTTCAAAAAAGTCTGATGGTAAGAGAACTAAGTTTCCAGTTTGTGATAAATGTGGCAAAAGGCATGCTGGGGAATGTCTTCTGAATTCTGGGAAGTGCTACCGATGTGGTAAGATGGGACATAAGGCTCGTGATTGCACTGAAAAGGATCAAGGTGAAGGTAAGAACAAATTTGATTTACAGTTAGTGAAATGTTATAAGTGCAATGAGATGGGTCACTATGAAAACGAGTGTCCGACAAGGAGCTTGAGTGATGGGAAGCAGTTAGACTACAAGCAGAAAGGGGTGGTGAAATCCTTTGCAACTACTTCAGCAGATGTCGGGCCACCAAATGAAGTCGTATCAGGTACTTTGTTTGTTTTTTCAGACTATGCCAGTGTGTTGTTTGATTCGGGGTCTACACATTCTTTCATCTCTGAAACCTTTTCTAGTAAAATGGGAATACCATCTCAAGAAATGACTCCTGAACTTTTGGTAAAAACACCTGGGGGAAGTGTCGAGGCAAAAAGAATTTATAAGAATCTTCCTATCCTTATCTGTGGAAAGAACCTACTTGCAAACCTTATTGTTCTACCTCTAGTAGAGTTTGATGTTATCCTGGGTATGGATTGGCTCTCTATTTACCATGCTAAGATTGACTGTAGAGCTAAAGAAGTTTCTTTTCAGAAAGACTTTCAGTTTGTTTACAATAATGAACCATTACTTTTGATAACATATGAAGAGGCCGAGAAACTTGTAAAAGATGGAAATGAATGTTACCTTGCACACGTCGTTGAAAATAAAGGAACTGTTCAGATTAATGATGTGCCAGTGGTAAATGAGTATCCTGATGTTTTTCCTGATGAGTTGCCTGGAATAATACCAGATCGGGAAGTTGAGTTTACTGTTGACTTAGTTCCTGATGCTAAGCCAATTTCAAAACCCCCTTATCGAATGGCACAAATTGAACTTTTAGAGTTGAAGGAGAAATTGCAAGATTTATTAGAGAAAGGTTTCATTAGACCTAGCACATCACCATGGGGTGCTCCTGTTTTATTTGTTAAAAAGAAAGATGGTTCTATGAGACTTTGCATTGATTATAGAGCCTTGAATAATATCACTGTTAAGAACAAATATCCTTTGCCTCATATCGATGATTTGTTTGATCAGCTCCAGGGAGCTCAGTTTTTTTCAAAGATTGACCTGAGATCGGGGTACCATCAGCTGAAGGTAAAGGAGGCAGATATTCCGAAGACCGCATTCCGTACGAGATATGGCCATTATGAATTTGTAGTAATGCCTTTTGGGCTAACCAATGCACCTGCTGTATTCATGGACTTAATGAATAGAATTTTCCATGAGTTCTTGGATAAGTTTGTGGTGGTTTTCATTGATGATATTTTGGTGTTTTCTAAAAGTAAAGAGGAGCATGAAAAACATTTAAGGGTTATCTTGCAAACCTTAAAAGAAAAGAAATTGTATGGGAAATTAAGCAAGTGTGAGTTTTGGTTGCAACAAATATCTTTCCTTGGTCACATTGTTTCTAAAGATGGAATAACTGTTGATCCTGCAAAAACAAAAGTTGTGGAAGAATGGCCAAGACCCACAAATGTAACCGAGATTCGTAGCTTCCTTGGTTTGGCGGGCTATTACCGAAGGTTTGTTAGAAATTTTTCACGGTTATCTAGTCCAATGACTAAGCTAACTCGGAAGGGTGTTAAGTTTATCTGGACAAAAGAATGTGATGATTGTTTTCAGGAATTGAAAAGAAGATTGGTGAATGCTCCAGTTTTGGCACTACCTTCCAGGAATGGTGAGTTTGTTATATACAGTGATGCTTCATTGAAAGGACTTGGTTGCGTCCTAATGCAGAATGATCAGGTAATTGCTTATGCTTCACGACAGTTGAAAACTCATGAGGTAAATTACCCTACACATGATTTGGAATTAGCTGCTGTTGTTTTTGCTTTAAAAATTTGGAGGCATCATTTGTATGGAGTAAAGTGTGAAATATATACTGATCACAAAAGTTTAAAGTATATATTCACTCAGAAAGAGTTAAACATGAGACAAAGGAGATGGCTGGAATTAATCAAGGATTATGATTGTACAATTCATTACCATCCGGGAAAAGCAAATAAAGTGGCTGATGCTTTGAGTCGAAAAAGTAATGCCTCATTAACAATGTTGCGTTTGGAACGTGATCCTTTGGTTAAGGATTTGATGAACTTTGGCATAGAAGTTGTTGGTGCAGGAAGTCCTTCTGTTTTGTTTCAGGTATCAGTGAGATCATCTCTATCAGATAGAATCAAGCAAGCACAGAAGCAAGACAGTGAGTTGTAGAAAAGGGTAGAGCTGGTTCAGAAAGGTAAGTTGCCTGAATTCAACATTGATAATGATTGCGTTTTGAGATTTGAGAAGAGGTTGTGTGTTCCTTGTGATTCACAGTTGAAGAGAGAGTTGTTATGTGAAGCTCATAGTTCTCCGTTTTCAGTTCATCCGGGCAGTACTAAGATGTATAGAGATCTGCGGGAGTATTACTGGTGGGATGGAATGAAAAGAGATATTGCTGATTTTACTGTGAAGTGTTTGACTTGTCAGCAGGTTAAAGCAGAGCGGCAGTTACCGAAAGGGATGCTTCAGCCTTTACCAGTGCCAGAGTGGAAATGGGAGAATATATCCATGGACTTTGTTGTTGGATTACCGAAGACATCTCGAGGTAATAATGCAATCTGGGTTATTGTTGATCGCTTGACCAAATCTGCTCATTTCCTTGCTATACGAGATACTTTCTCTCTTGATCAACTTTCCCGTTTGTATCTTAAAGAGATAGTCAGGTTACATGGAGTTCCTCTCTCCATTATATCAGATCGTGATCCCAGGTTTACTTCTAACTTTTGGAAAGGCCTTCAGAAGTCGTTGGGTACTGAATTAAATTTTAGTACAGCTTTTCATCCTCAATCAGATGGGCAGTCAGAACGAACAATTCAGACATTGGAGGATATGCTACGAGCTTGTTCTATGGATTATCAGGGAAGTTGGGACCAACATCTTTCTTTGGTTGAGTTTTCATATAATAACAGTTTTCATTCCAGTATACAGATGGCACCATTTCAGGCATTATATGGGAAGCGGTGTCGAACTCCAGCTTTCTGGGATGAAGTGGGTGAAAGGAAGTTGATGGGACCAGAATTGGTAGAAGAGATGGCAGAAAAAGTTCAGTTGATTCAGAAACACATGAGAACAGCTCAGAGCAGGCAGAAGAGTTATGCGGATAACCGGAGGAAGGATCTATCTTTCGAGGTAGGTGATCATGTTTTTCTCAAGGTTTCTCCTTGGAAAAGTGTGATGAGATTTGGTAAGAAAGGAAAGTTGAGTCCAAGGTTCATTGGACCATACGAAATTCTAGAGAGAGTTGGATCAGTTGCATACCGAGTGGCTTTACCTCCGAGTTTATCTCAGGTACACAATGTTTTTCACGTTTCGATGTTGAGAAAGTATATGCCAGATCCATCTCATGTTTTGAGTCCAGAGGTAGTTCAGCTGGAAGAGAACCTATCTTATGAGGAACAACCGGTCCAGATTCTTGACCACAGGGAGCAAGTGTTACGGAATAAGGTGATTAAGCAGGTAAAGGTTTTATGGAAAAACCACATGATTGAAGAGGCAACATGGGAATCTGAAAATGCAATGAGGGATAAGTACCCCCATTTATTCGATAAGTAAATAAATTGCGGGGACGCAATTTTCTAAAGGGGGGAAGGATGTAACATCCCAAGTAAGTAATGAATAATAGATATTTTTATCTATGTCTATTAATGATAAAGATAGTGTTTTAGAGGCTTAAAATGAAAATAAATACAATCTTATGCATGGAATACACTAATATTCTTAAAAGATTGTTTTAGTGCCTTTTGATGGAAAACCATTTTTGAATCTATATTTTGACAATTTTATAAACTATGTTTGTCAAAATAAACTTATCCTTTATGATTGGGACATCAAAATTTACCTTGTGTGAATTTTTGGTATTTTTCTGACAATGTTCATTTTTTAATGAATAGTGAAAAATACTGCAATTTACATAAAAACTACTTTTAATCTAATTTATTTATATGATTATATTATGTTTTGAATTGGTTTTGAAGTGAAATTAGAATATATTTTTACCATTTTATCCAATGGTGGTCATTGGAATCAATTTCACTTTGAAATTAGACTTAAACTGGTGTCAATCTTTTGATACTTATTGTTTTGTAAAAACACGCTATTTGCTCTCGCAGCGGGAATTAATTATTGAATTAATTAATGTGACTTATATGATTTGAATTTTGTAAAATAGACTTCATTTTTGAATTCTGAATATCAAATATAGCTTAGAGTGAATTTTTGGTAATTTTCTGAAAAACTTCAATTTTTGATGAATAGTGAAACCACTAAGTGGTAATCAAGCAAACTGATTTTTCAGTTAAATGAAAGTTTACCACTAATGTGTATTGAATTTTGAAAATCCGACATACATGGTTGTCATTAAGAAGTAAAATGTGGTTCAATGAGATTAAAATAATTTTTTGGTGAATAGTAACTTATTAAGTTTTTAATCGCGATTAGTGGTAATTAGTGTAGTTTAAGGAATAAATAATGCTTTAATAATATAAAATGACCTAGACACATGTCCCAACCTTATTGGTTGTGTCATGGCCGACCAAGACAAGCCATGGGTCAACTTGGGGACCCCATGGATCCACTTTTGTTGGGAAATGACATAAATTACTTTTTATTTAATGTTAAAGTGAAAATGACACAAACATAATATGTTTTGCAAAAACAATTTTTAAGTGGGGTTATACAAGTACAAATTTTGATTATAAATATTCAATGGAAATCTAAAAAGATTTCCTACATCATAGTAATTTGTTTATAATTTTTAGACATTAAATAAACTTAATTATTTATGACATAATAATGATGCAGCGATGACATCATTATTTGACGATTTAAATAAAATGGAAAGATAATATAAAATCTATGAACTACACATGTCCAAAACCAATTGGATGAATGGATTTCGATGCCTTATCACCTTATCCACGAATTCTATCAATGTGGGACCTTTTAAAACCGAAACACATTTTCAAATAAAGTAATGTTTCTTTACTTTCCAAAAGTGCCCCTCCTCTCCTCTTATAAAAGGCCCCCACCTCTACCTCATTTCACACACTCTTCAAGCCATTGGCTCGGCCAACCCCTGCCCATTTGCTCTCTCCACATCCCTCTCCTCATCCTAGAGGATTCCCTTTGGGAAGAATCCTTTCAAAGGAAGCCTTTAGGCTCAAACCAAAAGGAGTTACACTTTTTAAGGTAATTCATTCTCTAATGTTCATTTGTTTTATTTTGCTTCTCCAACCCCCCTAAACTCTTTTTATTTACTTCTTTTGTAACAACACCAGTATCTTCAATATACTAGGATGTTGTTATAAGATTTATTTGAGCTACACTTCCACACAACTACATCAAATGGTTAAAGAACATAAGGTTTCCGTGGATGGCGAAATTCTGCCTCCCGAAACGATGATTGTTCAACACTCATTAAACACCTTCAAAGGTGGCCATTATGATGTCACTATTTTTATATATGATATATAATATGTTTTCCTTAAGCTTCTGTTTTTTCATTTTGGGCATACCTTTATGGTTTCCATTATGGGTAAAACACGATATCTTCATTTTAGGAAGTGCGGACTACCGCCCCCTGAAAGTGATTTGATTCGTTAATACCATATGTGGGATGTGTAAAGGATAAAGTTAATGATATTATATATGTTATTATACTGGAATTATAATATACTCTTATATCATTATGATTCCATTCCAGAAAATATGAAATAGAAATGGAAGTAGCGTTCATGCGTACGTACGGCTTACCGTCTCCATGAACGGTGCATTTCATTTCTTACCTCTAAATGTGATGTAATATTATAAATGAATGCAGGTACTAGATATATATGACATATATGATATCTACATCATGAATATCATTCTGGTATAATGAACCTTTGACCAAATTAACAACATGTAAGTATAAGAAGTCAATTTTTGACTTAAGAACCAAATACCGACAAAATGAACATTATTAACTTAAATGATTACATGATGTTCATAACATGGTATAAAAGGAATAATGAACTTGAAAAAGATTCATAATCAAGTAGAGATTAACTCAAGTTTATTATTCAGGAGTTTAAAGAACGGTCGGGTCAAGTCGGATACGAGGTATGGGACTTCGTCTCAATCTCCTTTCGTTGAGGCATATTTTATTTTATACATAACTTTCTTTTATACGGTGTATAAACCCCTTTGAATTTTATGTTTATTCAAAAGGAATCTTTTTTATACGAAGCGTTTACTAAACGACAAAAGGGAATGTTTTTGTCGTACGTATGCGGCGACAACGACTTCTCCGCCGTCGTAACCGTTATTTGAGTTTTGGCTTCCTCTACAAGCCATACCTTCTTTTTTAAACGAAAAATAAATACCATGTTTTACTTTGGTATTGAAAATGGTTTTCATAATGTTTTTATTATATCAATGTGTTGTATTGATATCTCGTGATTGAAATGTGGAAATGTTATGTTTCCTTTATGCATGTTTTATGTGATATGATTATGTTATGGTTCTTGGGCATTATTATGAAGACGGGTGGTTCCGTGATAATCTAAGGGCGGGTGAGCCCGTTATAGCTCTCCAATGCATTGGGTAACGCGAAGGAGTGAAACGTTAAGGTTTCTCCGAAGAGATTTTAGGGAATATACTGTGATGGGTATTCCAAACGTAACCAAGAGGGTTACTCCCTACGTAAGAATGTTATGAATGCCTCAAGTTACCTTTACGTATTATGATTTATATGATTTATTCATGTTTTTATGAGGTATGTTAAAGTGCCTATGTTTTATGGGTAAAGTATGATTTCATTCTTATGTATATATGAACTCATGTTTCCTTTCCATGTTTTTTTTTATAACCCATACTGAGTTTTTATGCTCATCCCAAGTTTTTGAAATGTTTTTCACAGGTCAAGGGAAAGGTACATGATAAGATGATAGAGTCAAGGATGTGTCAAGAATTAATCCATGTTTTATTTTAAATGTGTGTTCCATTGATGGGAATGAAGAATACTATCTTTATGTAACCACTTTGTTTATATGTGGAATGTAATGCAAGTTTTATGATCTAATTCTCTAAAACTCTAAACTCGAAAAGATCCTCAATGTGTAATCTTGTGATAACTCAAGATTAAGTAAGGTTTAAGGCTGGGGCCTTATAAATATACTCCAATTCATACAAATAATTAGTACCAAACTTAATCACCTCTTCTGATACATATTTTTTAACAATAGAGGCCTCTAGTGGATAAGGATTTTTAACATATCCCTTCAAAATTTTCATATATATTTCAAAAGGATACATCCATCATAAATAAACAGGCCCACATATTCTTATCTCACACACCAAATGAATCACTAGATGAACCATTATATCAAAAAACGTAGGTGGGAAATAAATTTCTAGTTGACAAAGAATAAGAGATGCTTCATTCTACAAAACATCAAACAAATTTGGATCAACGACTTTTCTACAAATGGATTTGAAAAAATTACATAACCTAGTGATTTTCTTTTTGATAGCTATCAGCAATATACCACTTAGTGTGACTGGTAGAAGTTATTGCATCAATACATTAAAATCATGAGATTTCATACCTATTAATTACAATCTTTCAATGATACCAAATTTTTAACATTTGAAGAATAACCATTAAGCACTTTAATACCATGAAGACATTGAAAAAAATGTATCTTCTCAATCCTGCTTAATGTGTGAAAAGCCGAAGATAAATATGTTCGGTTTCCTTTCATAGTGGTAGCTAACTCCAAGCATATTACCATTGATATCAAGTCCAATCTAGCATTCAATCCATATTTTTTCTTTACTTTTATGTCTAAAAAAGTTCCAATCAACCTATCACATCTTTTTCTCAACATGCAAAACATCGATGTTATGTTTTATCTCTAAAAATATCCAATAATGTAGTTCAAAAAATATAGACTGTTTCTTATAGATATTTCTTTGAAGACTCGAACTTATTTTCTTTCCAAATTTTGAATAAATATTTTTCACCCTGTTGTAATATTCTTCAATTGAAAATGGTTGAGGGGGAAGGTTTTATTCTTGTAAACTATTAAATTATTTTTTCAATCTGTGATAAGGATGATCAATTAGAAAAAATATTCTATGTCCCATTTACACTATCTTTCTTCCATTATGAAATTAATAATATAATGTCTCTTCTTCACAAATTGGACATGATTTATTTTCCTTAACACTGTATCCAGATAAGTTTTCATATGAAGTAAATTCATTTTTAGTGAACATT
Source organism: Viscum album (assembly GCA_963277665.1). NCBI lineage: Eukaryota > Viridiplantae > Streptophyta > Magnoliopsida > Santalales > Viscaceae > Viscum > Viscum album. The sequence goes on from OY728143.1 coordinate 1,713,165,815, forward strand.
ATCATAACATGTAAAAGAAAATACTTTGTCTTGTATGCATAGAAAACTTTAACACTTGTCTCCCATAGCAGTTTGAAATCATAAATCAATGGTGAATGATACACATCAATATCATTTTCCTGCTTTTTTGGTCCTGAAATCATCAAGATCATCATAACAAGTTTTTTCTTCATACATAAAAGTGGGGAAAAGTTTTTAAATACCAAAAAAATTGGCCATGAACTATTTTGGCTACTTAGGCTCTGATATGGATTAATTCCATCAGTACACAATCCCATTTTTAGATTTCTAACTTCACTTCCAAAATCAAGAAATTTTTTATCAAATCTCTTCCACTATGGTGAATCATTTGGGTGGTGTAAGTTACTATCAGATATGCGCTCATCTGAATGTCATCTTAACCTTTTCTTCATTAATAAAATTTGAAAATAGATGCTTTAAACAAAGAATTATTGGAAGGCACTAAATTGCTTTAGAAGGATATTTTATTATTCTACCTAAGAATGAGTCACAGTTGAATTATTAGAATTTCATGAAAGAATTATTAGATGATATCATTAGAAAGTACAAAATTAATTTTTCATGTGGTTAGATATCAATACCTGAGAATGAATCTAAGTTGACATTTTCATCCATCTTATAGCATGATGTCCCATATTTAGGAAAACTTGATAAATATTCATATTATTTTTTATACAACATAAAATCATTAGGGAAAGCATGTATATTTTTATACCCCAATCCCATTGGGCATAATATTTTCTTTGCCTCATAATTGGAATTTGTAATCCCATTGCCTTCTGGATGTATCTATTTTAAAATCTCAAGTAAGTTGTAGAAACTTTTATCACCTCACCCATTTCTTGCTTTCAAGTTAACAAATCTCAAAACTGTTGATAACACTATATATTTACTACAATATGGTAATAATGGTTTCTCATAATCTCAATAAAATCATTCAACATTTGTTGTTTTTTCAATGGTTTCAACACCTAAATCATTAATTAATTCTTAAATATGATATTTTTCCTCATTATGAATATTGTCATCAATATTGGATGTTGAATTTTCAGTTTTTTCACCATGACAAATCCAAAATGTATAAATAAGGATAAAAACATAGAAAATGAGATGATCCTTGATTTCTATGGAGTTTAATTTCTCATATTCAAACACTTCACACATGGATAGAAAATCAAATCTATGTTTTGAATATTTTTTTAGAAAATTCCAAGAATTCATCAACTCCTTTTTCATATTCACTAGTGGTTCTTCGTAAATTTATCCAATTATGATCCATTCAATACCTGAGATCATAATATAATTAGTGAATATATTAAAACATATAAACATTTAAATATATATATATATAAAGGTAAATTTTAAACATAATAACATACAATAAAAATTATTGGTAGTCATACATGAAATATTAATGATTAGTGGGAATAAAATAAAAACTAATCTACTCTTGGTATTTAATTTTCATGATGTGTCATGTTGATCTAAAGGTAGATGATTTATTTAGAATCAAAAATTAAAAATATCAAAAATAATTTCAAATGATATATATAAAAATATATAAATATATATATATATATATATATATATATAAAATATAAACATTTAAATATATATATATAAACAAATAAATTTTAAACACAAAAAAAATTAATCAAACAAAATTCTGATCTGGTGAGAGATATCAACGATTACTAGTAATAAAATAAAAAATAAATTACTCTAGATATATATTTTATTTAAATAAATAATTATAATCAATGCTTGATATCCATAGTAAAGTAATAAATTTATTTATGTCTAGTTCAGATCGATTTTTTTAAATGACTATCAAACAACACTACTTCTGTTATACCTAGATTTATCAAAATAGAAATCAATATTATTCTTATTTATAACCTAGAACAAAACCATTTGATAATACCATCAAATAAATAATTTATATAATTAAACAAACTTTAACAAAAAAATATAATTAAAATTCAAATGCATACAAACAAACGGAGTGAATCAAATTTATAACTAACAGATAATGAATTTATCTTAAAAATTGTTATAAACTATTTACCAATTTCGATGGTGTACACTACCAGATTTATACTGAATATAGATAACATCCCTTGAATTTGTTGGTATGAAGAACACTATAAATAATAATTAAAAAAACTATAAAAAAACAAACATGAAAAATGAACAAAAAAAACCTCAAATAACAGTGTTGCTCAACCATAATAGGGTTACCGAAGATAAAATATATCAATAATGGTCCTTGAATTTTTTGGCAAGAAAAAAACTAAAACGAACAATTATAACATTTTTAAAACAACAAATAAGAAATAATAACTACAACAAAACTTATAATTTGAGTATGAATCGATCATAAAAGAGTTATGGAGATGAAATAAATACTCGGATCATGAAAGGAGAAATGTTTGATGGTCAAGAATCATGAAAATATGATTCAAATTGAACAAACACTACCACAATACCCGTTTCAAGGGTTTGGTCACTGTTGGGAGCTTCGTAGGTTGAGAGGAAAACGAATACATGATATAAAAAATAAGGGTTCCATGTTAGGGTAGTTTTTTAGAATATTTTTAACATTGGTTTTTACTAAAACAAATGTTAAAAAAATCTCGAAAAAAATAATTCAGCATTGGTTTTTTATAAAACCGATGCTGAAAATCTGAGATGTGATGTTTTTTTTTGTGTCAGTTTTATTTAAAACCGACATGAAAAACATCATCTTTTTCATCGGTTTTCCTAAAAATTGATGCCAAATACCTATTTTCCGTGCCGGTTATTCTAATAATCAATGATGAAATTCAAATTTTTCACCATTATAACATCAATTATCTAGAACTAACATTATAAATGTGATGTTAAAATTACTTTTTCTACTAGTGTACCTAACCTCAACACTTTTATGTGAATATAGTTTTTATAAATGTTTAAGGAAGTTTCATATAAAGAGAAATCTCATATTGGAAATGGTTTTATTGGGAAATGTTTTCTAAGTTTTAGTTTCATTTCTTCCTTTATTCCTTCTTCTTTTAAATTTTTTATAAAAATATATTTTCCATGATATACACTTTTCTTCTTTTAAATTTTTGGTTACTTAAATAAAACCTATTGGTATTAAGTGTCGGGTTAAAGTTTTACATTGTGAGTAGAGTTTCAAATAGGAAGCTCAAACCAAACTAATTTGAATAGGCTAAATTTCAAAAAACATATGTTTTGGTTATAGTAGAATAAAAAGAGGATGGGAGGGGGTGAATTTAATTTTAAAAATTAAATCGAATAGTATTGGTAAATTCAAATTCAAAAAAAGTTTGAAATGATAAATAAATTCAAGTGATGAAATAAATTGAGTGGTAAATGATAAAGTCAATAAAGCAATAATTGATAAATCTAATGCGTATTAAATAGTTAATATCAAAGTAGATTAAGTGTGAAAACAATCATAAGAAATTTATGTAATTATTCATATTTATGTTGAATAATTCAATGTAATAAAGTAAAGTGAGAGTACAAAAAATTGATAATGAGTTCGATAATAGCTCAATGTGATCCCCTACATCTCCACCCATTGATCAAGAGGTAAATATTATTAATCCATTGATTTTGGTAGTGATAAAGAAACTCATCCCTTATAATTGTGGTTTCTGATAGCCCAGTTGATATTTATAGGTAGCCAAGGAATATGTCCTTCACTTTTATGGTAGTGAGAACACATTGGAGAATGTTATGAGAAGAGATAGGGTTTCCTTTGAAAACCCCTTTATAAATTCACTCAAAAATCTATTGTATGGATTATTATAATTTGGGAAGAGATATTTTTTAGAAAGGGTGAGTGATTTTGAGAGATTGAGAAATAATAATGGATCATTTAGAGGATTTTAAGAAAGATAGAATTCATCCCCAGTTCGATCAGAGAGAATTGTTAGGAATCAAGTGATTGATCTGAGGTTACAAGGACCTCCTTTTATAGGCTCCAAGTGGTGCATGAATCTTATAGAAATCTTTAAGTGAATTGAAGTGGAAGAATACCACCATTATGTATTTTTTACCACATTAAATACTCCCTTAGACTAGAAGTATCAATTCCACCGGATACCTGGTAGCCTCCACCGGTTAGATGGTGGACTGTATGGAGCTGGCTGTAACTAGAAATCTTCCATAGGCTAGTCGGTGCACCTCCACCGGGTAGCTGTTGGTCCAGTGAAGGCTAATTATATGTATTTTTCTAATACTGGATGGCTAGTGGGACTCCACCATCTGGTCGATGGGTCTTCTACTCACTAGGGGGCCTGGCACCATGGCATCATGTGGCCAGTTCCCTACAATACATAGCTAGCGCAGCCTGTTACTACCCATATTTAAACATGTCATCCTATAATTTATTTTTAATTATTATAAGGATAATAAAACTTGATTCCATGGTCTTGAATTATGAGTATAATATGTTCTAATCCTTTTATAATATCAACATGAAATATTTGAAAATACTCAAAACTCCCCATTTAGTCTAAAATCCCCATTGGTTTAAGTTAAATTAAAGAGACCATAAATCAATCATGTAACACCCCGACCCCAGTTAACCAGAGTCGATGCATTATTACATAACATTGGCATGATCACAAGGAAATCATGTCCTGAAAGACTGATCAGTTTAGCAGTCTTGGAAAATATATTACATACATTAACATTACATTACAATTTCAAACAAAAAACACAACGTAAATAGTTCTTTGAGAACGTCATTATTCCATTTAGCTTAACCTTGCATATCAATCATAATACACTTCTTGGAATCTTGGAAAAAATAAAACATGGAAAGGAGTGAGATCAAACGCTCAGTAAGGGTAAGCAATACAGCGGAAGATAATATAAATATTAAGCATATAGAATAATTGAAACCACATGCCTTTATCAATAATAAACATGAATACTTTTATGGAAATAATATGAGCTGAGTAAATAAATCCATAATAAAACATAATCATGGGTATTCTACTAGTCGAATGACCACATGATCCATCAATATTATTTCTATAATGAGGAAATGTATAATTCCGGAAATTCTGAAACATTTTTTCAAGGCCTCGTCTAAGACGTCTAAAAATGATTAAGTCCTCAGCCAAAACCATAACTCAAATTGGGAAAGGGCTACAGAAAATTTAAAATCTAGTTGTCTCATGAGACCTACCGATGCATCGAGGAGCTATAGCGGGCTTCACTCGTCACTTACTAAGTACAATACATTCCCCATATGAAAAGGTTTAAACATATCATAAACATTCGTATTAAAACTAGCATATGAAATTTCAATACTTCAACCATAAACCATGAATGGTACAAAAATAGCACATCCACAGTCAAAAATATCACAAAACTTTCAATACAATATGTAATTTTTGTATCATAATAAATCAACTTCAAATAAACTTAAAATCCATCAAAGGATGTTGACATAGATAAAATCAAAATCTTTTTTAGAGAAATATCACTTTATATTTTGAAATTATTTAAGAGTAACATAATTATAAAGAAAACATTTATTTTGAAAATGTTATTATAAGCTTGTAAGGGAAGCTTTGATGATGTTATAATGACGGAAAATATCTACACCCACCGTATAATTTAAAAAAAATTCTTACATTAAATTTGTCAAAAAGGTCAAAAAGTACCTTGTTTAGAAAACGATAGAAAGATTACTTTCAAAACAAATAATGGTATAAATGACTTTAACTCATTTTCTAGTAAATAGTAAAAAAATTTGAAATATATTTTTAAGAAACATGGATGTGGATGATTAAGGGGGTCCCAGTAGATACTTACATAAAAACAACCTCGGATAATAAATAGATTGTGAAATTAACCCTTACCTTGTAATTTTCCTTGGTTGAGGGTAGGTTAACCTCATGTATAATTGTGAAATAATTGTTATTAAATTATACAATAATCATATAAAATATATATTATCTTTTAAAATTTCTTTGTTAATAATATCTTAGTATTATCGTCGTTTCAGGTGTTCACTTACTCGTTTTATTTTATATGTTTTGTTACATAAGTAGTGTTTCTTATCCATAGGTTGTATATTATTCATATCCATAATTATATCAAGTCCTTTAAAAATTATTTTTAATCATCAAATTAAAATTAGTCTTGAATGGATACGATGGGGAATGAATCTCATCGCGTTCATGAAGACGGTAGTCCGTACGTACGCACGAGCGACAGTATCATTCTTTTGATATTAAAATAATATATAATTGGATGGTGTATCATATATAAAGAATAATTATCATGTTATATTTATTATTTACATGAATTAAACATCATTATAATACAAATCCAAATAATAATGTATTGAATAACAATTACATCACGATGTGGAGATCGTAGGTTGTACGTATGCACGTATGGTGACATGTCATTCAAAGGATGAATAGAATACTTAATATGGTTGTAACATATTTATAATAACATCACAGTATATAGAAGATACTGGATTTATTATTTTATAATGGAAATAACAAAGAAATAAGAAGTTGGAGAAGAAAGAAACTTGAAAGAGGGTGGTGAAAACATTACCTCTTCTTCGGGTTCTTCCTTTTGATTTGATCAAAAGGGCTCCTTAGGTTGGCTTTATGACTAAAGTAAGGACTCTAGGATAAATTTAGGATAGTTGAGATGGTATTTGGGTAGATTTTGACCGATCCAAAAGGCTTTGAAGGTGTGAATTAGAGGGAATGGGGAGTGCCCTTTTATAAGAGGGGTGAGGGGCACCTTAGGAAAAACTTAAAATATTATTTTATAATAAATTCATATTCGGTTTCTAATGGCTCAAAACTGATTTATTTCTAGTATAAGGTGGTTATGGGTCGAAAACAACTCAACCAATAGGTTTTAGATTGGTTTGGGTCACTTTATTAACCTTATCTTTTAGTTTTAACTCTTAGTTAATTAGTTTGACATTTACCATGTCTCTTTGTATTTTTATATTATATAGTTAATAAACTTACTATATACTTCCAATAGACCCCCAAGTGGTCCATTATTGATAAACCTATAATTATATAAGTCCTTTGGCCTAACATTATATTCTGAGGAATAGAATATTATTGAATAATATAATATTTGTTTTAAAAACTCCTTTATTTCAATTTTGACACTATTTAATAATTGATTTTTGTTAAAGTCTTAAAAACTTTATTAATTCAAAAAAAATTCATTTAAGAAATAATAACATGTCATATTAACCAATAAAATTCGTGTATGCCATCAAAACTTTCAAATTATATATATTTTAACATTTATAATACCAATTATTGGATTCTTTCATAAATAAGGAAAATATTGCATCATTATTGTGTCATAAATAAATTTAATTATTCAATGTCTAAAAATTATAAATAAAATATCATTATGTATTAATATTTTTATATTTCTAATGAATATATATAGTCTAAAATATAACATATATAACCCTATGTAAAAATTGTTTTGCTAAAAGATATATGCTTACGTCATTTTTGTATTTACTTTAACTTAATTAATATAAAGTGTCATTATCACTTACAAGTGGCTCCATGGGGTCTCAAAATCAACCCAAAGATTCTCATGGTTAGACATGTATCAACCAATAGTGTTAGAACACGTTTTAGGGTAATTTAATATTATTATAATATTATATTGTTTACCCTTATTTACCGGATTTACCCTTTAACCATGGTAAATAAAATATTTACCGAAGTAATTATTCAAAATGTCTAAAAATAAGAGTTACCTTTTTACAAAATTTGGACATACTGATTCAAAATATGGAATACATTTTTCCAAATTCAAAACACATAAGTGGCAGAAATTAATTTAAAATTAATTCCTGCTATCAAAACAAAAAGCGTGTTTTTAAGAGATAATAACTATCAAAAGATTGACACTTGTTTTTGTCCGGTTTAAATGTGAAATTATGTCCAATGACCAAAATTATATTAAATGGTAAAATTTTATTCTAAATATACTTTAAAACCACTCAAATTCATAATTAATCACTATTAATTATTTTGATTAAAAAAGTTGTTTTTAATTAAAATTTAGTAATTTTCACTATTCATCAAAATATGAAAGTTATTAGAAAAGTACCAAAAATTCACCCTAAGCTAATTTCAATATTCCGAATCCAAAAATGAAGTCCATTTTGAAAGATAAAATGTGTAAAATTTTAAAAAGAGGGTATTACTATTCATAACGGCTAGTTTGATTGGTTGTGGTGTGTGTTAGAACTCAAAGTTTTGTATAACACACGCTATTGTATTATTCAAAGAGAATAATAACGTGGATTCTTGGGGTATTACATTATCTCCTCATTCAATAAATTGCATCCTCACAATTTATGCCATGTATTGGAAACTTAGGGTTGACATTTCAAAATATCTTAGTTGAAATCCCACATCGAAAAATGGATTAATGAGGCCTCTATTTAAAATAAAGAGTGGTAAGTATGAAGGTTACCGAAAATAACACATACTAGGGTTCCATGTAGGAAAACATGGATATGGAAGATAAATATTACCATCAATATCTGATGGAGAGTGGTAGAGAACATGGCTATGAAAAAGCCAACAATCTCAAAGCCATAAATTTGTGATGATCTAAGGTACCATCTAGGACAATATTTTTGTTCTAAGTTCCTTTTATTAATATTGAGGAATTTATTTATAAGATTGGATAAGATCATAAGGAGATATACTTACTTTATAATTAGAGTTTTATCCATTAATAAATTTCTACCACAAACTCATCTTTCACTTCAAATCATAATACAACTCAAAAATACTCTATTTATCCTAATTGTATAGGGTTCCAAATATAAACATATACCATTTAAATGATGAAAATATTTTGTAACAACCAGGGACTTCCTGTAGGCTAGTGGTAGGTAATAAAGGCATTTTGCACTATGATTGTGGGTTCAATTCCTACAGCTTTGTCTGATGCGATGGGTTATCGCCCGACCCGCAGGTTGTCCTTTTCCCAAGACTATAGTATTATAATATTCCAAAAATAATCATAAGAAATGTTTTAACCTTAAACAATACTATCCGAAGTTCAACTTAATCCATTAAAAACATTATAGTTATCCAAAATACCTCTGTCCAGACTCTCTGTAAAAGGTATATAAATTCAAAAATCAATTGTAACATCAGATTCCCCAAACAAAGTAAGGTTTCTCTTATTGTCACATACTGAAAATATGATTACCTTAGTCATATTAAAACCTTAATGAAAACAATAAGTACTTCAGTACAATCCTTATATATATCACATTATTCTTATAACCATAATATAGTTCTTGAATCCAAAAACACAAATACAGTAATTATTTAACTTCAACTGTAGTAATAGAATAAGCTTGGCCTTGCTCCGTTGGCCTTTTCTGAGGTAAGTTTCCTTGGTGCTTAGGAAATTCATTTACATAATACCCCATTTCTCTACAATTATAGTATTCCACATTGACATCAACTTTATTTCCATTGCAATCATGAGCTTGGTGGCCTTTTTCACCACACTTGTAACAGACTCCCATTCCTTTTAGGAAAGTACCAGGGTGTTTCTTCCCACAATTATCACATAATGGAAAATACTTATTTCCCTTTTTCCCATTACCTGTCTCTTGCTCCACCATTCTATTTTTCTCTTGCTTTACTTTATTGTCATAAGATTTAGATAATTCCTTTTATGTCTTGATAGAACATGAGACAATATCTTCGTATGACGATAAGGATTGCGATACTAAAGCTTGACAAAGAAATGGTTTTAACCCATCAAATAAATGATCAATCTTACTTCTTGGGTTACGTATATAATCTATAGCATGCCTCGCTAACCTTGTAAAGTTATCCTCATACTTTGTGAAATTCTCATCCTCCTTTTGCCTCAGACTCAAAAATTGTCTTTCCATATCCACTCGATGGTCATGAGGAAAGTATTTTTCTAAGAAAATTTCTTTAAACTCCCTCCATTCCATATTTGATACTTCATCATCTTCCTTTGTGTTTTGAATCAATTACCACCATTAATCAGCATCTCTAGTGAGGTGGTAAACTGCCATGACAACTTTTCCCTTTCATTACTCCCCAAAGCGTGGAATATTTTCTCTAATGAATTTATCCATTGCTCAGCCACTAATGGATTTGTACTCTAATTTAATGTCAGTGTTTTTTACCTCATGAAGAGATCTAACATTAATACTACGCATTGTGGATCAGGGTGCTCTATACGGGTAAGGTTATTATTCATAACCTGAGTGAGTTGTCCCAGTATGGTGATAAGATGATCAGCACCAGTTGTATCACTAGCCCCACTATAATTTTCTTGAGTAGGAGGGTAATCCCTACATAGATTACCTGCGTTAATACAACTTCCACTCCTTACACTAGGTTCCATTTCTAAACAATGTCATAAACTAGATTAGTTTATGAGTCGAAATACATAATTCCAAACTTGTAAAATACCTAACGTAAATTGAACAGTTTATGGATATAATCCATAATCATAAAAAATGTTTTCTTTAAGAATGTATATACTCATAAACCCTTCATAATGGTTTATAATTTAAATGAGAATTATCCTAATCATATCCTACAGGAGTGTTGTAACCAAGAGTGCATCAAGGCCCATTGTCGTGCACCAGTTCTCATTCGAATCTAGCTCAAAACGGTGTTTTCAGGTTTTACCCCTAGGTACATCTATGCCAGAGCTGCCTCTACCAGCTCGTATCCAGACAGGGATGTATTTCTTGGAAAACTCACAAAATCTCTACAATACCAAAATTCTAGGAAGTTCTTCTATGCTAATCCTCAAAGTTTATCTTAGGGCTATGTGCTATAATTAGAGTTTATCTAGTTTCCAAGGTTTGTACTAAACTTCCCCTGATACCAATTGTAATGCCCAAACCCCAGTTACCTAGAATTGGTGCATTATTATATAACATTGGCATGATAAAAAGGAAATCATGTCTCGAAAGACCGATCAGTTTAGCAGTTTTGGAAAATAGATTACCTACATTAACATTACATTACAATTTCAAACATAAAACATAGCTTAAATAGTTCTTTGAGAAATCCATTATTCCCTTTAACTTAACCCTTCATATCAAACATAATATACTTCTTGGAATCCTAGGAAAAATAAAACATGGAAAGTGGTGAGCTCAAATGCTCAGTAAGGGTAAGCAATACAGTGGAAGATAAACTTAAATATTAAGCATGGAAAATAATTGAAACCACATGCCTTTACCAATAACAAACATGAATACTTTTATGGAAAGAATATGAGATGAGTAAATAAATCCATAATAAAACATAATCATGGGTATTCTACTAGTCGAATGACCACATTAACCATCAATACTACTTCCACAATGAGGGAATTTATAATGCCATACATTCTGAAACATTTTTTCAAGGCCTCGAGCAAGACGTCTAAAAATGATTAAGGCCTCGGCCAAAACCATAACTCAAATTGGGAAAGGGCCTCGACCAATTCCACATCTAGTTGTCTCATGAGACCTACCAATACATCGAGGAGATATAGCGGGCTTCACCCGTTACTTACTAAGTCCAATACATTCCTCATATGAAAAGGTTTAAACATATCATAAACATTCGTACTAAAACTAGCATACGAAATGTGAATACTTTAACCGTAAACCATGAATGGTACAAAAATAGCACATCAATAGTCAAACATATTAAAAAACCTTCAATAAAATATGGAATTTTTGTATCATAATAAATCAACTCCAAATAAACTTAAAATTCATCAAAGGATGTTGACATAGATGAAATCAAAATCCTTTTTAAAGAAATATCTCTTTCTATTTTGAAATTATTTAAGAGTCACATAATTATAAAGAAAAAATTTATTTTAAAAATATTATTATAATATTTTAAGGGAATCTTTGATGATGTTATAACGGTGGAAAATAGTCGCACCCGCCGTATAAGTTAAAAAAACATTCTTACCTTAAATTTGTCGAAAAGGTCAAAAAGTACCTTGTTTGGAAAACGATGGAAAGATTCCTTTCAAAACACATAAGGGTATAAATTAACTTAACCTATTTTCTAGTAAATAGTAAAAAAAATTGAAATATGTTTTTAAGAAACATGGATGTGGATGATAAAGGGGGTCCCAGTAGATACTTACGTAAAAACAACCTCAGATAATAAAGAGATTGTGAAATTAACACTTACCTTGTACTTTTCCTTGGTCGGAGGGTAGGTTAAACTCCTGTATAATGGTGAAATAATTTTTATTAAATTATAAAATAATCATATACAATAATATGATATCATATATGATCTTTTAACATTTCTTTGTTAATAATATCTTAGTATTATTATCATTTCGGGTGTTCACTTACTCGTTTTCTTTTATATGTTTTATTACATAAGTCATGTTTCTTATCCATAGGTTGTATCTAATTAATATACATAATGATAAAAAGTCCTTTAAACATTATTTTTAATCATAAAATGAAAATTAGTCTTGAATGGATACGATGGGGAATGAATCTCATCGCGTTCGTGGAGACGGTAGTCCATACGTACGCACGAGCGACGGTATCATTCTTTTGATATTAAATTAATATATAATTGGATGGTGTATCATATATAAATAATAATTATCATGTTATACTTATTATTTAAATGAATTACACATCATTATCATAACTATCAAAATAATAATGTATTGAATAACAATTACACCACGACGTAGAGACGGTAGGCCGTACGTACGCACGTATGGTGACATGTCATTCAAAGGATGGATAGAATACTGAATATGGTTGTACCATATTTATAATAACATCACAGTACATATAAGATACTGGAGTTATTATTTTATAATTTAAATAACAAAGAAAGAATAAGTTGAAGAAGAAAGAAACTTGAAAGAGGGTGGTGAAAACATTACCTCTTCTTCGGGTTCTTCCTTTTGATTTGATCAAAAGGGCTCCTTAGGTTGGCTTTATGACTAAAGGAAGGCATCTAAGATAAAGGGAGGATAGTTGAGAGGGTATTTTTTCATAGTTTGTCCGATCCAAAAGGCTTTGAAGGTGTGAATTAGAGGGAAGGGGGAGTTCCCTTTTATAAGAGGGGTGAGGGGTACCTTAGGAAAAACTTAAAATATTATTTTATAATAAATTAATATTCGGTTTCTAATGGCTCCAAAATGATTTATTTCTAGTATAAAGTGGGTATGGGTCAATAACAACTCCAAAAATAGGTTTTAGATAGGTTTGAGTCACTTTATTAACCTTATCTTTTAGTTTTAACTTTTAGTTAATTAGTTTGACATTTACCATGTCTCTTTGTATTTTTATATTATATAGTTAATAAACTTACTATATACTTCCAAGAGACCCTCAAGTGGTTCATTAATGATACACCTATCATTATATAAGTCCTTTGGCTGAACCTTAGATTTTTAGGAATAGAATATCATTTAATAATATAATATTTGTTTTAAAAACTCCTTTGTTTCAATTTTGACACTATTTAATAATTGATTTTTGTTAAAGTCTTAAAAACTTTATTAATTCGAACCAAATTCATTTAAGCAATAATAAAATGTCATATTAACCAATAAAATTCATTTATGTCATCAAAAATTTCAAATTATATTTATTTTAACATTTATAATACCAATTATTTGATTCTTTCATTAATAAGAAAAATACTGCATCATTATTGTGTCATAAATAAATTTAATTATTCAATGTATAAAAATTATAAATAAAATACCATTATGTAGGAAATATTTTTAGATTTCTAATAAATATATATAGTATGAAATATAACATATATAACCCTATGTAAAAAAAAATTTCTAAAAGATATATGCTTATGTCATTTTTGTATTTACTTTAACTTAATTAATATAAAGTGTCATTATCACTTACAAGTGGCTCCATGGGGTCCCAAAATCGACTCAAAGATGCCCATGGTCAGACATTTATCAACCAATAGGTTTAGGACATGTTTTAGGGTAATTTAATATTATTATAATATTATATTGTTTACCCTTATTTACCAGATTTACCCTTTAACCGTGGTAAATAAAATATTTACCGAAGTAATTATTAAAAATGTCTAAAAATAAGAGTTACCTTTTTACACAATTTGGAAATCCTGATTCCAAATATGGAATCCATTTTTCAAAATTCAAAACACATAAGTGGCAGAAATTAATTTTAAATTAATTCCCACTATCAAAACAAAAAGCGTGTTTTTAAGAGATAACAACTATCAAAAGATTGACACTTGTTTTTGTCCGGTTTAAATGTGAAATTATGTCCAATGACCAAAATTGTATTAAATGGTAAAAATTTATTCTAAATATACTTTAAAACCACTCAAATTCATAATTTATCACTATTAATTATTTCGATTAAAAAAGTTGTTTTAAATTAAAATTTAGTAATTTTCACTATTCATCAAAATATGAAAGTTATCAGAAAAGTACCAAAAATACACTCTAAGATAATTTCGATATTCCTAATCCAAAAATGAAATCCATTTTGAAATATAAAATGTATAAAATTTCAAACAGTTGGTATTACTATTCATAACGGCTAGTTTGATTGGTTGTGGTGTGTGTTAGAACTCGAAGTTTTGTATAACACACGCTATTGTATTATTAAAAGAGAAGCATAATGTAGAAGCTTGGGGTGTTACAAATCAAATGAAACTTTTAGATAAATATGTGAGTGTTTGTGATCATGAAAACACCATGAGAGGGAGGTATAAAAATTTCCCCTTTTTCATGAACACATACACTTAACATAAAAAAGATAAATTAATAGTAAATAAGGAGTGGATTATATTTTAAATAAATTCAAAAAATTGGAGAACAATATAATAAAAATTCTCAAGGAATAAATAAAAGGAATTCAATGTGATCAAAAAATAAAAAAAAAACATTTCATATCCAAGAGAAAAACATTCAATGAAAATTTCAATAACTCCACCTTTGTAAAACAATTAAGCACTAAAACAGAGTTCAAAACATTTCCCAAATTAAATACAAAGCTTATTCCCTTTTCAGATAAAATAAAATTCTCTCCTTTTGAAAAATTAAATTATAAATTTCCAATAAACTTAACCCCTATTTGAAAAACTAAAATTTTCAAGAAACTTATCCACTTTTGTGATAAAATACTCATCTAAAAAACTTCTCTTCCTTTCTGATTATTAAAAAAATGATGGAAAGTATTAACATTAGAGGAAGGATTTGAAGAAATAGTTAAGTGAGATTTTGAAAAATAAAAATAGATATTTAAAATAATGTTTAAGAGACAGAGAGAGATTTTGAAAAGAAGAATATTTTTATAACACCTCTTAACTTCAAAATACCCTTTTAATAGGAGTATTTAAGAGAGGGGGAGTTAAAATAATAAGTAATATTGATAAATAAGAGGGATAAAAATTAAGATAAAAAAATAAATTAAAATTGGTAAATACCTTTTCCAAGGCACTACTTTCCCCAAGGAATCATCTTACCTTAATTGGTTGATTTCTTAATTGAAAGAGATTTAATAAGTTCCTTTTAAGTGAAACCATAATTTAAAAGAATCCTTATATTTTCATTTTATTAGAGACAAATCAAAATATATTTTTTGAGAGACAGATTTATATAAAAATTTTACCCATCATTAATCTTCCCTTAAGAGAGATAAAAACAAACATTAAAAAATAATAGAGCATATACATATTACACCCATAAGTTTTTTTAAGAAAACATTTAGTTTAAAAACAAGTAATAATATTATAAAAATTACTTATTTTTAGAAACAAGATTCTATAAATTTTAAAAATAATAGAAAATACTTTGAAAAGTAATAATTAATTTGAGAACAAAATATCTCTCCTAAGGAAAATTTTATAATTATAAAAGAGATAATTCTTCCCCTAAAATGATATCCCAAGTGAGATAAATATATCATATCCAAGATATAAATAAATAGAAAATAAATAATAGAAAGATAAACAAAGTTCTTGTTCTTAAAACTCCATGAGATAAGGGATTTTATAAGTAGGTGGAAAGTCCCACTTGTACTTTTCCTAACTAGTTGGCATCATCAAAAATTAGTATCATAGAAGAAATTTAATTCAAAAGAAGTTACTTTTGGATAAATTAAACCAATATTTTTTGTTCATTTTAAATACTAAAAATCCATTTTAACATATTTAAGATAATAATCGTTTTGATTTGATTGAAAACAAGCGTAGAGATCAACATTGAACATGGTATCAGGTCAGGTCATAGTAAGTTAAATTATACTACCAATCGTACTTCTATAAATCTTTGTGCCAACCAGCTTACTATCTTCATCCAATGATAACTTACAAGTTTTACTCAAATGTTTTACCATAGTCTATTCCATCTTCTTGGTTATAACCTTTAGCTATTAGACAAGATTTATTTATAGTGATATTACCAATATCACTTAACTTATTACTAAAAAACAATTTAGAGACTTTGATTGGATGATTATTAAGTCTTTCCATGAGAGTCAATACATCATTTTTTAGTGAATTGATTTAGTTCTTATTACATGTAAATAACCTAATTTTCACCATTAATTGCATCATTAAGGTTTTTGGGTTCTAAGTGTGAGATGAAGGTAAGGTATTCAACCTCATTTGGGACTGATATCCTAATATGAGTTCCCACTTATAGATATTCAATGACATTTTCAAGGGAATGGTATTTAAATTTTTTAAAATCTAGGTAAAGAATTTGAAGAATATTTTTTTCTTCTTAAACTTATTTAGTTTAAAAAGATTCATTTAAAACAGTATTTTCAAAAAAATTATTATAAATATATTTTGGAAATTTTTCATCAAAAACAACATGGAATTATTCTTCCACCATTTTAGTCATTTTTTTAAAGACTCGATATTCCTTGATTGAGTTGGAGTACCCAGAAAATATACCTTCATCGTATTTAGAATAAAATTTTCTAAAATTATCTTTGGTGTTGAGAATAAAACATTTACAACTAAAAACTTTAAAAATTATGAATTTGGATTTTTTATTTTTCAAAAGATCATAAGGTATCTTTTTGAGAAAATATCTTATGATAATGTTATTAATGATAAAACATACAGTACTCACATCCTTGGCCCAAAAAAAAATTGGTAAATTAAAATCATTTAAAAGAGTTCAAGTGATTTCATGGATAGTTCGATTTCTAATCTCTAATACTCTATTTTATTGAGGGATTTTAGGAGGAAAAAAAGAATGATTATAACCCTCATAAGAAAATAAATAATCAATTTCCTTGTTTTCAAATTCTACACCATGATCACTTCAAATTGAAATCATTTTAAAAAAATCATTTCTAGATTTTTTAGAAAACTTGATGAAGGCTTTGCAATATTCACTTTTATTATATAATAAGTATGCCCAAGTGAATCTTTTAAAGTCATAAATAATAAAAAAATTATTTGATTTACCTAATAGGCTTTCAATTTGAGGATTTTTGAATAAATCTATATGAATTAATTCAAGATATTTTTAAAAATAAACTCCTTTCTAAGATTTAAAATAATATTTTGTTGCTTTCCATATTGGCATACTTCACAAACCATTTAATATTTGAAATAAAATTTGGGTATATCATTTTCTAATTGATAACGGTTGATTTTGATAAGTGAGTGTGTTCTATAGTAACCAAGGAATCTATAACAAAGCTACAAATCACTAACTTTTTCACTCAATAATTTTCTATTTTGGATGGTGAGAAATTTTAAATTGATTGTATAAAAATTTTGAAAATGATATGTGGTTAATAAAAGTTTTCATTTTTAGTTAAAAACTTTACAAAACCCATTTTCAAAATAAATTTTAAAATTTCTATCACGTCACGGTCTAATAATTAGAAAATTTTGTTTCAAGCATTTGACAAATAGATCATTTTTTTAATAATAATTGAGTTAGAAAAAATGATGGCGCCTTCACCAATTATATTAACCTTAGAGTTATCATCGAAGGTGACATAACCTCCTTCTAGTTTATTAATTTGATTAAATTCAAAGAGGCCATTGCACATGTGTCTTGAGAAAACACTATCTAGTTACTATAGTTTATATTGGATTTTTCTTGGAAGGAAATTTTCCTACAAAAATCAAATGAATAAATTTTAGGTACCCAAATGATCTTGGGTCCACTAATTTTAGCGAATAATGATTTAGTAATTCATATTTTCTCAGTCTGATATTTTCTTTTGGAAATATTGGTGGAAATGTGAATTTATTTTGGTCCCCTATGTCATGAATTCTTATAATCACATTAAAAACTTAAATAACCAATTATATTACAATAATTTTAAAATTTATCTTTCAAGAAACCTTTAATAAAAGTAGTTTTTGACGGATTTCTAGAGTTGATTGAATTATTTGAGAAACCAAGACCGATCAGTTTTTTCCCTGTCTTTGAGTGACTAAAATTTCATTTTAATTATTTTCACCTTGAGTAAGTTTGGGAAAATAAATTTTGATGTCTTTAATAGTATATTCAAGTTTATCAACAACTGGTTGATTCTTTACTTTAATGGATAATTTTTTCCCCTTGAGTAGAACATCCTTTTATTTTTAAGATGATATTTTCATTGATCGGTTTCTTGTATTTGTTATCAAGTTATTTATATAAATAATAAAGTTGATGAATCCCATTTTTAAGTTGATCATGAGAATATTTTAGGTCTTCATAATTAAGGTTAATTGATGAGCAAGAAGAAGAGGAGTATTAATAATAATTATTTGAAAAAAGAAAAGTGAGAAAATAGGAAGAGGGGTAATAACCTCAATGTATTCATCAATATGTTCTATAAGGAACTTAAGACCAGATTCACCTAAAGTGGTTGAGAAATTTGAGTCCATAGATTCATCACTTTCACTCTAGGTTAAAACTTTGAAACCCTTATTACCTTTTCTTTCTTTATTTAATATTATTTTTTTTACATGGAGTATTCTTGCTTGATGTGTCCTCTCTTTTTTACATTCATAGCATGTCACTTATGGTTCCACATTTTGGATTACCTTCTTGGATTGGTTGGAAAATTTATTATTCTTAAAGAAATTGTTCATGTTCTTGGAGAGATCATAAAATTAATAAACATCACCTCAATATGCATCATCATTGGTATATTTGAAGGTGATGGTTTTTACATATTTGGATTTTTTTCTTCCTTCTTATCTTTCTACATCATTTTTAATTCATATTTCAATAGGGATCTGATGAGTTCTTAGACTACTATTTTTTTTACATCATTTACTTATTGTATTCTAGTGAATTTTGGTTCCCAATTTCTTTCTAGGACCCAGAGAATATTCTTCACAAAATATTTTGTAGAAAAATCATATTCGAGAGACTTTATACCATTGAAAAGTTTAGTAAAATTCATAAACATACTAGTAATAGATTCATTTTGATGCATAGAGAAATTTTTAAAATCTTGAGGATACTTATCCAATATTGTGTATTTAACTTTATCCATGTATTCATGTGTGACTTATAATAATTTCCATATTTCATGGTCAGTTTTTCAATTATATATATGATTAAGTTCATTTTTTTCAAGTCTATAATGGAGAGAATTTATAGATTTTCTATTAAGTTTAAAAGCAGAAATATCATGAGGAGTCCCTTTATCTTTTGGTACTTTAGTAGGAATATATTCATGCATAACCATTTTCTAGATGGGGAAAAATTCAACTTAGAAAGGTAGACATATTATTTTTATAATAAGAGTAATTAGTTCCATAAAATAAAGGGGAATGAGTATAAGAGGTAGATTCCATCATAAAATCATACATTGAAATTGATTAAAGTTTGAAAAAACAAATTGAAATAAAATTTTGAAAGTAAGATTTTTTTGATAAAAGAACCAATAACCCCTTTGATTCCAATTTTTTTGGATTATAATAGTTTGGGGGTGAATTAACTTTTTAAAATTATACCTAATAAAAAAATATTAATACAAATTTAAATAATTTTTGAAATGATAACATACTTCAACTGATGAAATCGATTGAGTAATAAATGATAAAGGTGATTATTGATAAATATGATTCATATTAAATAATTAATATCAAATTATATTAATCATGGAAATGATCATATAAAATTTATGCAGTGATGTGTATTGATGTTGAATGATGTAATGTGATAAAGTAAAGAGATATAGAAAAAAATAGATAAGGAGTTCAATAATATCTCAATGTGAACCCCTACATCTCCACCCATTGACTCAATAGGTAAATTTTATCAATATATTGGTATTGATGATGATCAATAAATCCATTCCTCATAAATGTATTTTTTTTAAACCCTATTGAGCCTCACTAGTAGCTAAATAACCTATCCATCACTTTTGCGTTAGTGAGAGCTGGTTGGAGAAGATGATGAGAATAGAGAGGTTTTATTTTGGTAAGACCATTAAAAATCCACTCAAAAAAATATTGTATGGATGATTACAATTTTGGATAAGATATTTTTGGAAATTTTTAGATCCTTTTAAAGATTTAGAAATTATAATGTCACTTTGAGAGGAATTTGAGAAATCTATCAATTCAGTATCAATTAGATCGGAGAGTGTTTTTGGGAATCATTTATTCACTCCATGGTACGGAGGACCTCTTATTATAGGATCCAAGTGGTCTGGGAATATTCCAAAATTCATTGGGGTTATTGAAGCTAAATAAGATTTTCATTAAATTATTTTTGACCACATTAAATGATCCCTTAGACTAGTATTCCCAAAACAACTGGTTACCTGGTATCCTCCACTGGGTAGTGGAGGAACAACCTAGAGCTGGATACTTCTAGAAATCTTTCACCAACTAGTTGTTTCCCCTACAGTATGTAGTATTTGGTCTCCTAGGTGTTGATTCTGCTTTTAGAATCACCATTAAATGGCCAATGGGACTCTACCGGTTGGTTGGTGGGACTCTACTAGCTAGACAGTGGGTCTTTTGCTCACCAGGGGCCCTACCACCATGGAGCCAGGTAGCCGGTACCTTGTAATGGGTTTCCAGTGCATCCTGCCGCTACCCATTTTTAATCATGGCCTCCTATACTTCCTTTTAAATTACTATAAGAATCTTTAAACTTGATTTCAATGTCTTAATACATGAGTAGAGGATGTTATAATCCTTTGATAATATCAACATGAAATCTTTGAAATACTCTAAACTCTCCATTTTTTATAAAAGTCTCATCAGTTTAAGTAAAATTACAAAGGCTAAAAATCACTCAAATTAAAAATTTAGATATATAATTGAGAGTTTGTGATCATGAAAAAACCATGAGAGAGAGAGGTACAATAATCTCCCCCTTTTTGATGGACACAAACACTTAACATAAAAGGATAAATTAAATATAAATAAAGTTTAAAATATATGGTATAGTAATTCAAGGTACTAGATATCAAGATAATAAACATGCTCAAGGAATAAATAAAATGCATTCAATATGCTCAAGAAATGAATCAAATATTCCATATCTAAGATAAAAACATTCACCAATTATTTCAATCCCCCCTTGAAAACCAATTACCTACTAACAGAAATTTTAAAATATTTTTCAAATTAAATATAATAATTCTCCCCCTTTGAGAAAAAATAAATTTATCCCCTTTTGAAAAATGAAATTTTAAATTTTCAAAAAAATTATCCACTATTTGGAAAACCAAATTTTTTAGTAAAATTCTACCCCTTTGTGATGAAATAATCATCTCAAAAACCTTTCCCCTTTTTTGATTATCAAAAATAAAAACAAGTAAAGTAAATAGAAAATTAAGATGAATTATTTGAAAAAAAAAGTAGATTTTGAAAAAAAAATATAGAGATTTTAAAATAATGTTTAAGAGAGAGAAAAATTGTAAGGAAGAAGATTTTGAAAACACCTCTTAACTTCTAAATACCCTTTTAACGGGATTATTTGAGATAGATAGAGATATTGAATTTAAAATTAAAACAAAAATAGATTAATAAAAGGTACAAAGGAGAAGAGAAACAAAAATTAAAATTTGTATATTACTTTTTCATAGTACTAATTCCCTCAAGTAATGGTTTTACCTTAACTGATTAATTTATTCATTGAAATAACTTGTTGAAATTACTATGAAGTGAAACCATAATTCAAAATAAAACCTTGTTTCTTATTTTTTTGAAGAAAATTCAAAATATATTGTTATAGATACAATTATATATAAAAAATTCACACATCATTAATCTTCTTTTAAATGATATTATTGACACCTTCCAAATAAACATTGTAAAAATGTGAATTAAAATATATATATTCCTGAGACACAAGTATTAATTTGGAAAAATAAAAAAATCATGACCACATTGGGATAAAATGTTGGTATTACATGATTGTGTGTCCCTTTGTGATAATTGTAATTGTGTGGTCCTTAAAAGATTACCTGAAATCCCATCAGACAACCGAAGAAAAAATACTCAATAATGTCAAATCCTTTAGGTGATAAAAAGATTTAAATGATAAGATCAATATGTGATGGGAATGAAATTTTTCTTCACACTATGGGATTACATGGTTTTCATGACCAGTTCATTGATCATATGAAGGCCATTGAACATGTTGTATAGATCATGTAAAGGCCCTTGGAAATATCAGCCTGATCAAAAGAAGGCCCTTGAACAGGTTGGCCTGATCATGAAAAGTCCCTTGGATATGTTGGTAGGATCATGTGAAGGTCCTTGAACATGTCATCCTAATCACATGAAGTCCCTTGTACATGTCATCTTGATCACATTAAGGAACTTTAACATGTCAACTTGATCACACGGAGGCCCTTGGACATGTCATATGAATCATGTGAAGGCCCTTGGACATGTTATTCTGATCACAGGAAATCCCTTGGACATGTTATTAATGGGTCCACTAGGCTAGATACCCTGAGAGGGGGTGAATCATGGTATGACAGATTAAAAAAACTACCCCTTTGATCTTGTTTCATTCTTAGAAAAAAATCTATTCTCTCTCCTTCCCGTTGTAGAGTATGAACAAATCTTAAAGTATACACAGGACACCACAATTTTTACTTGGTTCATCCTCACTGGGATACGTCCAAGGAGCATACACTAGCAATGTGCCGATATACCAAATCCACTAAAAACTCACTTTTGTTTAAAAGTTCTAAGTGGACTCACTGTCCCTCTTAGTTTACAACAAATCA
This sequence comes from Viscum album, assembly GCA_963277665.1. Taxonomy (NCBI): domain Eukaryota; kingdom Viridiplantae; phylum Streptophyta; class Magnoliopsida; order Santalales; family Viscaceae; genus Viscum; species Viscum album. The sequence goes on from OY728143.1 coordinate 1,713,189,120, forward strand.
CAATTTGAGAACTCACTTCTCTCTCAACTGATGTGAGCTCACTACTTCTTCAAAAGATCCAATCATAGTTTAAATAATTGTAGGTCCTTTCATTATCTCTAATGAGTGCATACTTCACTATATTTAGATGCTTTTTTGAATTCAAAATTTCATCCATTGATGAATACCCCTTTTACACTAATCACAGGGAAACAACCTTTGGAAATACCTTCTCAAAGCTCCCTACTTCACAAAGCTCCCAATTTTACAAAGCTCAAACAAGACTTCGTGAAGTCCCTGATTCTTTGCAAATCACACACCTTCACAGAGTTTAGGGAACCACAAATCTCAAGTCATCGAAAAGCGACTTCCTTCGTGAAGTTCACCGAGCCAATGCGAAACAAACCTCTTTAGTAGAGCTAGATTAGTCGTCGCGAAGCTCATACCTTTTGTGAAGCACACTGCCTCTATGAATCTCCTTTGCGATTTGAGAACTACAAGTTTTTCTTGAAAAACTCTCTAAATTTATCGATAGGGTCGAGGTATATTTATAGGCGATTCCACCGACTCGTGAACCTTCTACAAAAATTTAGCACCACATTAGTTCAAATCGTAAATCTCTGAAATTTCTACCAAAATTCTCTCTATATCACAAAGCACCACAACAATTTTTGGATCGCAGAGCTCATCGTAATCACATAGTATTCTATCAATTCCTTTGCACTGCCACTATAATGCGCCCTCATAATTATCTTCACCTATACTATTCATGAAACTCGTCCTAATCGCAGAGCTCGCTGTCAAGATTCTTCATTAATACCATCATCGCAAAACTCATGACTTTTCCATATTTTGATGAGATCTTCAAGGAAATCCACTTTTCCTAATGCTCACCAAATCCCAAATTTTGGACCCCAAAAATTTTGCAAACACTGGAAAAAGGTGCCACCTTGTATCTATTATTGTGTACCACTTCTAGGTCTTCCATTAATTTTTCATGGTTCTTTGTCAATATATATTTTCAACAACATCTATAGAACTTGAAAATTCATCATGAAAATCTGCTTTGTCATCAAACACAACCAACCCAAAAATGCTGCAATGTTGCCTTGAGGGATTTTTGCCCAACAATTATCCTAATTATGTGAAGGCATTTTTATATATCTATCTTGAACATCATGTGATGCCTATAAGCGATCTTGTATATACAACTCAAACCCCTGTACATGTGCGCTTTTTCATAAGTGCAACCCCTAACATACCATGAGTTCAAAGAGGTTGTTAATGATTGAATGATCAAATGGTTTCTATTTATACTATGATAAGAGGAGGATATAAATGAGGACATGTTTCCTGATCACATGAAGCACACAAGGAATTGTTGACTTGTGTGGATAATCCTTATACTGACTAAAGTTGAGATATGTGGCTTGTCCCCAGTGCAAAGAGGCATAGATATAGGGATGAAAATTCCTATAAAAATACCCCTTGAAAGAAAAAAGAAAAAGGAAACATATGAGATTCAAATTTTTGGAGTGAAGGGATCACATAATCACAAGAGCCTTCCACCTATCAATGTCTGATGAGTAAATTAAGAGAAATAAATAGAATAATTTACTTGAGTATTGATCACGAGATGAACTATTGATCACAAAAAGTCCTCTAAACATGTCATTCTAATCATGAGAAGGACAATGGACATGTCAACCTAATCAAGTGAAGTCCCCTAGACTTGTCATCTTGATCACACAATGCCTCATTGTACAATCGATAGACAAATCTTGTGGCATTCATGCGATGAAAAGATGTAAATGATAGTATATTTACATGATGGAAGTTACATTGTTATTAAAATGAAGTCCCCATAACATGTCAGATGGATCATGTGGAAACCCTTTTACATGTATTCCATAATAGGTAGACACCCTCAAACATGTCATCCTTGGTAGGAAGACACCCTTGGAAAAGATAGTTGGATCATGTTATTCATGTGATTAGTTCATTAATCGTGTTAAGACACCCTCGAACATGTCATATGGATCACATGAAAAACCTCATACATGTCATCCTTAACTAGAATATACCCCCAAACATGTCATCCTTGACTAAAAAACACCATCGAACAAATAAGTTGGGTCACGTGGTTTGTGTGATTAGTTCATTGATCACATAAAGGCCCACAGAAATGTCATATGGATCATAAGACAACCCTAAAACATGTCATTTATGATAGGAAAGCACCATAGTACATGTCATCCTTGATATATAGACACCCCTAAAAAATTCAACTAGATCACACAGTTCACATGATCAGTTTATTGATCATGAAAATACACGCCAAGATATGTAAGATGGATCACATGAAAGACCTTGGAAATTTCATCCTTAGAAGGTAGGAACACATGGATATGTGCCCTAAAAACATATGAACCTCCAACCATGATCCATTGTTTGAGCACCCCTTTATATGGAGAGTTCCCATAATGGACCAAGTCTATGCACTCATGAAACATTATTCATGTCATTTCATTGAAATCCCCCCCCCCATGTCATCCAACCATACTCAATAGACCTCGCATGGTCCCCCCCCCCTCTTTTACCATGAGAGGGTAAAGTCTAGATATGTGACAAGGGCATCCACCTTGGTGTGATTCCCTCAAAATTCCATTTACTCCATCTCATAGGACCCAAATCCTCCTATGGGTCTACCATCTTTCCTCATCCATCAGTGGGTTAGGAACTAATTTGAAATATGTTGACTTTGATTATTTTTATAAGTAGTATATGTAGTACACCTTCCTAAGTTCTGAAATTTATATCAAACATCAATGTCATGTCTTTACTTATGGATTCATATCCTTCATGATTTTTCTAATATTATTCCATCAAGGAAACCTCAGTGTGTAATCCCTACTCAGAAATCCAGGTTTCTTTAATGTGTAATCCCCACACCTATATGTAGTGCATCTAATCCCTTGATATATCTTCATCCAATGTCCTGGAGGCCTTCATTTGTTTTATTGATTTTGATAATCCACCTTTCAAGGGGTGAGTTTGAACCCTTACAATGCTCGTAGGAATAAGTATTACATGGCCCGTAGGCCTTAGAGGAATTCATTTCCCATAGTCTTCAAACATTATATACAACCCAGACTAACTACTTGGAACTACTCCTCCCAGCATCTTCATCATGAAATCAGCTCTCCACTTTTGCATGACTATTTTACTAGGCTATCCCATGCATGCACAGGCTTGTCCCGATGGTAGGTTCCACACCCTCTCATTATTGCAATCCTTGTAGCTTCTGATGTGGTGAAAGCTCCTTGCTCATCCTCCTATAGAGCTTGTTCCTTTTAGGTTTTCTGGTTTTCATATATACTTAACGTGGACCGAAGGCCTTGAGGTGGCTTGAAGGCCTTACTGGCCTGAAGGCATGGGTGGCCTGAAGGCCTTAAAAGACTCAGGGACCAATATGGGCCCTCATTTAGGTGAAATTTTGATAATATATTATCTTCACTGAAAGGGACACACTCCTAATGAGGAAGCATAGGGAATCTATATTTTCATAATTCCCACTCAAACCTCTATTGTCTCACCTTTTACAATATAGATTCCCATAACAATTGTGCCATTAGTATGGGGATAATGCCTCAATATGGGCCCTCATTTAGGTGAAAGTTTGATTATATTTTATCTTCACTGAAAGGGACACACTCCTAATGAGGAAGAATAGGGAATCCATATGTTCATAAGTCCCACTCAAACCTCTATTGTCTCACCTTTTATGATATAGATTCCTATAACAACCAAACTATGAGGAATCTAATTCATATCATACATAGGGTATATAGGATTCCTTAATAAGTCTTGAGCTCCATATCCAATGATTAAATGAACTCATATATGTCATTTCATTGTGATTTTAAACTATAAAATATGGTACTATATGAACTATGTGGGTTTTGATTTCTATTTATTCATAGGATACATAGGATGCCTCCTGAAGGTTCAATCTAGGTTCCAAAACACCAATTACCTCCTTGAAAAATAGTAAACTCCAGATTTTCTGGTCATATGACTTTAAAGTAAAAGCAGTACCTAATTATTAAAAAAAATGGGTAGAAAGATAGATAACCTCATGTATATATATATAGCGTCATTAATATAATTCCCCCACCATGTATAGGGATTTGAGACCTAATCATTTTGTTAGGGTAACTAGTCTTGTATCAGGATTTGGGAAGGATTCATGGACATATCTTAAATCAATAGGATATCCATAGAGTAGGAAATAACTCCCCCTATCAAAGGGTGTAATTATTCTGACCTCCCATCCACTCAATCAATTCGATTTCCTAATCATCCTTGGTAAGAATCTCCAATGACCATCTACCTTTGGAAAATAGTCTCGTGTCTCATTATAGATGCAGGAGTTTTTGGGAGTTTCCATTAAGATAAAATTTGTGACCTGGATGATAATCTCATTAATATTCAAGTCAACAAAAATTATACCAAGAAACAAAAATGGTGAACCTAACATGAATCATTCAATAACAAAACAAACGGTTTTCTAATCATCAAGCCATTTTTTGTACATCTCATACACAAATAAAAATGGTGAACCCAATGTGAATCTTTAAATAAAAAAATGGGTTTCCATACATCGGTCCATTTTTTTTGTATCCTATGAAAAAAACAAATATTGAACCTGATGTAAATATTTTAATAATTAAATGTAATTGGGTTTCCCATGGGACATTCCATTTCTTTTTTGCATATTCCATGCAGAAAAAATGGCCAAACCGACAATGAAAATATACAAATACATTCATCATGCATAGTTTTGTAAGCATGTTTCATAATCGCAATGATGTACTAATCAGTGTCCTTGTTTATTATTGTCCTTTTTATTATAATTACCTCACTCAAAAGATTCACCTTGAGCTAAATCCATGACATTATCAAGAAAAAATTCAGGAACCCCAACTATGACATGGCCTATGTGGGTTACGAAACAACATCACCCACCAGACATCTTCAGCATCATGTCACAAAAAAAAATGACTAGGGAGTACCATCGACATGGTATGATCCCAAACCTCAAGCTAACTAAAAGGGGTCTCCAGGCACTTAAGCCTATAATCCCACCTCACTTAGGGAAGTCTACAATGAGATTGATGATGCATTTCACTACTACTAACTACTTCAGGATTCTATCCTTGGAGAAAAAAAAATCCACAAATTCCTTATATTAGGGAGTTGTATTAAGGAGTAATCCATGATTTTATCCCAATTGAGGAGCTTCTAAGGAGAGATCATATTAACCTCCACCACTAGTTCCATTCTTCCAGTGCCCTTTAGTAAACTACTGAGTGAACTACCTAATGGGTTAGATGCTTATACCTAAGCACCGATGAGATATCTCTAGGAATGGAAAGCTACAAAACAAGGGGATATGTCCCATATCCCCACCTCAATTGATGATACACACCAACATATTTAGATGGAATCTGATGAGTAAGATCATATCCCATTTCATCCAGACTAAGTATTCTCATATATCCCAATAGCTAGCTTGGGAGAGGCACATATCTTCTCCCTCATGCATGAATCCTATCGGCGTATTCTAATGGAACAATGAGGAAAGGAGTGTGAAAATATTCCTACTTCAATAAAATACATCTTTCTATATTTCCTGGAGACTGAGAATATAAAAACCTATGTACCTACACACACACTTCTGAAATGACACTATATTTTGATAGCGATGGAGGAAATTTGCAGATATATTCCATAAATGATACAAGCATATGAGGCGTATTAAGGATATGTTCCTAGACTATAGAGTAGATGAGGAACTATTCATTAGAGTATATGTAGATTCTAGTTTCCAAACTAATAAATATGACATGAAGTCACAAATGGGATACATATTCACTTTGAATGGAGGTGTTGTGAGCTCGAAGTTCCCAAATCGAGTTGTGGTCATAGATTCTATAGCAGAGGCTGAGTATACTGTGACTTCTCAATAATCTAGTAAATTGATATGGATGTGAAACTTCATCCAAGAACTTTATGTATTACCTAGCAGTAAATATCCTATCATACTTTATTGTGATAATACTACAATGGTGGCTCTCACAAAAGAGACAAGGTCACGTCACCGAAAAAATTACAAACATCGGAAGTATCATCTATCAAGAGATTTTTTTTAGAAAGTTGAGGTTATAGTGATCATTGTTTCCATAGAAGATAGTATGGAAGACCCCTTTACTAAATCCTTGACTCTGCAAAAACATGATTATCATTTGAGATTTATCATACTAAAATTTGTAGGTAGTTGGATCTAGTCTAAGTGAGAATTTGTTAGAGTTGGTGTCCTAGGACCAATTGATTGTACTTTTATTACATGTATATTATATGTATTGAATATTAATTTAACATCTTATTATATAATATTAATTTTTATTCATGGATTTAATGTAATATTTTCCTAGAGTATTTATCACATTAATAAGGTTAGAGCAGTTTCCCATTATGATTGGAACCTTGAAGTGATATGAAAATATTCTTAATATAGTTATGTGGTTGGATAACATGCTATGATGGGAGAAATAGTATTTAGACCATTAGGTGTGAGTAATCATAAGTGTATGAGGCTTCTTATCATGAAGTTCTCACTTGGTAATCTCCAAGATGGGATATTATGAGAAAAGACTAGCTAGTAGAAACGTATCATGTTTTGGGGTCATCAAATATTCTTATTTTTGAATGTGTTTAAAGGTGTGTGGACTTTAATATTATCATCGATTCATGTCATGACTCATGCATTTAGATTTACTAACCAAAACCATCACATAATATGTTGGTAGGAAGTAGGTTATGTTTGGTGCGTCATGATTAACATGACATTAACGGATAAGTTAAGGAAAGATTTGTCCCTTACATATTTATGGGAGTTGATATCTCAACATATTGATTGGAATATAACTAAATCCTAAATTCCATGTCCATGGTGTATCAATGTGTTTATTTCAGATAGTCAAAGAAAGACGTATCGAGCATATAGGCTGATGACACCATCATGCAACCTACATGATGCGATATTATGATAAAGAGATTATATTACATTGTGATAATTTGTATGTGGTTGTCGTCATTGTGAGGTTAAGTTCTTTCTCTTGGGTTCCTTGACTCATTACTAGATAGTAATCTTGGACTTTAGGTAATCTCTCCTAATGCTAATGAGAAAAAATCCTAGAGGGTCACACACTAAGTGTCTCTGTTGATCTCGATTAAATTCTATTTGAATTTACTTAATGGAATAAATTTTATTCTCAAGACTGAGGAATAATTTTATTCAAGTTATATTGATCACATAAATTAAATAAATATTTATTCACCGGTATGTGGATACAATTATCTATTTATTTTATTTAATATTTAATAAATATTTATTTTTTGGTATGTTAATAAAATATTTATTTTTGAATAAAATATTTATTTGGGTATTCAATAAATACCAAGGAGTTTTAATGGATCAAGACTGTGACTGGTGATAAAATAATTATTTACAAGATAGTAAATATTATCTAACAATTTGAGCAAGTCAGCGCACCACGAAATGATAATATTATTATTATTATGTGACACAAGGTTTATTAAAGGTTAAGTCTTATTTAATGGTTAGCATGTAATTAAATTATTATTTTAACTTAAACCCTAACTCTATAAATAGATGGTTATGTATATTTTTTAAAACATCCAAATCCAAAATCGATAATAGAGAATTTTTTTCACATCAAATACTCTCTCGACTCGTCCTTCTCCCTCCCTCCCAAGAATGAGAAACACAAGAGAGATTTATTCAAGACCAAAGAACAAGAAATCAAGAATGAACAATATAATACATTTGATTCACCATGCTAGAACCCAAAGATTGAGCGGTGTTTCTTGGAGATCATTGGAGCATGTGTGGATCACCAGTAGATGGATTCTATCCTTGGATCCTCATAGCACAACAAAGGCAATCTGAAAGGGTCTTTTCGAATGATCAACATTCATAAACAAAGAAATTTCCTAAGACTAGGTATTTATTTCTTCATATATTAAATAAATTAATTATAAATTTTATGTGAAATATCTTCTCTCATGGTTTTGGACAATAATTATTAAAATAAATTTTAATATATCACCCACAACCACACACTTCCACTACACCCAGAACCAACATTATAGTGAGCATCATCCATCACTTACAAAGTCCAATGCATTAATCATATGAAAGGGGTGAGACATAATAAACATAAATTTTTTTATTGAAAAATAACATATGAAATGTTAATAAAAACCCCAATAAATAAATATAATCATAAACCATTCAGAGTAAAATGATGAATGGTAATAAAATTATATATCCTCAATTAAACTGATCATAAGTCATCCAAAAAAATAATAAGGATGATATCAATAAAATGTATCCCCATTGGATAATAATTACATTAAAGGGTTTATTTCATCTATGAATATAAATATAATAAAAATATATCTAAAAATATTCTTGAGTAAAATATCCTTTTCATTTTGAAAATCACATGTTAAAGCATAAAACATTTTGAAAATACTTTTCTTTGAAAATTATTTTTAAAAACTAAGAGTTTTCAGAATATTAGGATAAAATTTTTCTTTAAAATAACCTTGTAAACTTTCAAAATAAGCCTCAAATAAATGTCAGTTATGATGGAAGGTAATTTTTTACATGTCGTACAAGTTAAAAGGAACATTCCTTCTTTATAGTAAAAAGGTTATAAAAGTGTATCATCCATAAAATGACAAGAAGATTCCATTAAAAACATTTTGTAAAAAGTAAAACATGGGTAAACATGTCTTTGATAAATCCGTTTTAAAATGTTAAAACATTTTTAGAATATAAGGGTTTTAATGAAAAAGGTATTCCGACCAAACGGAGAAATAAATTCAGATTTTATAAAAACATTTTCTTAAAAAATTTAAGTAAAAAATTGTAGGAAAATTATAATATTATTGAAAATATAATGAATAACTATGGGAGTATAAAATGAAATGGTTTTTGTCACGACCCCCTCGCCACAAAGTGTACCCCTCCTGGGCCGGTAATGTGAAAAGGGAGATAATGACCCCCAAGTCCCGCCTCCAGTAGGCCCCGGGTTGGCGACTAGCACCGAGGGTATAATACACACACAAATGGGAGGCATTACCCTCTAAGAGAACACATGCAGAAGAGAGAGATAGAATAGAATCCAACCAACTCCAACTCATAACTGAAATGTAAAAGAAACCCAAGTACATATATGAAATGTCATGCAAAAGTACTACAACTGAAAGGGGAAACTAAAAGTACCCAAAAGAAAGTAAAACGACAGCGACCACAAGCCCGAACAACTCCTCCTCCAACCGCAAGCTAGTAGTAACCAGCTTGATCTCCAACCTGCTCCAAGTGACCTGAAAAACAGTTTATATGTACATAGGGTGAGTATAACAGTATACTCAGTAGGATCCTCCCCAAGACTCTCGTGCAAAAGTAAAGAAAGCATGCTAAAGCCCAGTGAACAACAAGTGAAACTAACTCGTCACCTAAACAGGTATACTATGTTCCCAACCTCACCATGGCTACTCTCACCAAGTAACACATACAAGAATATAGCATATAGTAAAGAATGTCAAGGGTACCCCGCTACTACTTCCCCACTGGTTTGCCGCTTTGCCCCAACGACATACGTCCTGTGCATCTCTCTCCAAAGGCTTGCCCGTATCAACATGGGTCAAGCTCCACAATCTGCACCTCGTGCACCATAAAGGTTTACCCGCAGACACCTGGGCTAAGCTCCACACAATCCTCACAACCAAAAGTAACCAGGTAGTTTCCGGGAGCCACCACAGCTCGCATAACGTGTATCATACGTCGGGTATTATACCTCAAGCCATTACAGCCCATACACCGAGTAAGGATCCTCAAGCCATCACAGCCTATACACGTTACACCTATAGTAGTCCATAGGATACTATATCCAGAATATATGTGTGTGAAATAACCACAAGCCATTACAGCCCTCTACACACATATATGGGTAAAACTAACCACTGTGCCTACCATCACTAGATCTACCAAGAGAAGAGAGCGGGGCCAAAGGGGGTAGTCATCCATTCAACCTCCCATCAGAATGTTGGGGAAAACACCCCCCAGGGCTCAGAATCCCCGGGGTGTCAGTTGCCCTTACCGACAGGGTGGAGTAGCGTATAGAACACAAAAAGTACAGAATATATAAGTAACTCACATCCACACTATGGGCATTACCTAGTCATAGATACAACTGCAGCTAACGTCTCTCAGACTCCAGGCTGCTACTTCTAAGACTAGGTATCCTATAAGCACACAACCAATTGAAGAGCTTTATTAGATTACTCCATTCTCATTTATCAGTTCCACTGTACATTAGTTAATTCTTTAAGCATTAATTAAGATTGAACAATTCCCCATTTAACTGAAATGGCGTCACTTTCAATACAAATGCTCCTTTTTAAGATTCACATCACCTTTAAATTCTAGCATCTCCATCCCCGTGGATTTTCACCATTTAATCAAACATTCATTACAGAAATACTTTTCCACATTCCCAGGCATTCTAGAAAAACATCCTATGCTTCTAAACACAAAGGAGGCTCAACACGGTGAGTAGATATACTACCCGTCGAGTCTTTGCCGCCTATATAAAGAGCATAGACTCATCCTCCATCGAGAGGCTAAACACGGAAAGCACGTGGCATACCCCGCGTGTCTTCGCCTCCTTCAGAATGAGGGTAAGCAAGACCAGCTGCCTTAAGCAGTGGGGAAAAGCAAAGCAGATTAACATTCAAGAAAACCACAAGCAACCAGCAACCACATCCGTCCCATTCCATCACCCCCGGTGTCCTCCCTGACACCCATATGCATAAACCGATGCATCTCGCCACACTAGGCATCATCCGCTGCCACAACTATAAAGCCTCCATGCCTCCACATATCACAACAACCATCCAGGCTCACATCACAGCACAAGCAGCAGGAAAACAAACATCACAAAATGGGCTCTCGGCCCTTAAACAAACAAGAGGGTAACTCAGAACCCTTTTTGAAATTCCCACATAATCTGTTCTCGAAACCATATTGAATTAACAGATTTGTTATTCTTAGGTTCCAATCATGGATACCTAATCAGTAAGCTATCACAATTTAATAACCATGCTTACTTCCCTAATTTGATTATCCTCAAATTAGAACAACTACAACAACGGCAATAACCAGATTAATTTACATGCCTCTTTATCTTTAGCCAATTAATCAACAATTAATTCCGGCTTTACGTTCATTATCAATTTCAATCATGAACGAACAATAAATCAAAGAAAACATAGATATCACTATATCTAGGAAAACATGAGGCAAACCGTTATCACGGTATAAAGAAACAGCATGCGATCAACCAATTCTTTTAATCCGGTTCAAGTATTTAATTAGGTCAATTTCATTGTGATCCAAAGGAATAAATCATGCTAATTCTACGATTGCACATATATAATTAGAGAAGCCATGAATCCCCTACCTCGAAGAGTTCTTGACGTCCTTTATCCACACAGCAGGTCACGATCCTCCCCTCGCGACAACTTATGTGGAAGAAAGATCGACACAGCTTGGTTGCATCCAACAGAGCGGGACTGATCCTAGGAGTAGGGGTTGTTTGTGCAACTCCTAAGGAAAGGATTGAAAGGTTCTAGCGCCTCTTAGTTAAGAACAAAAGGGAAGGAACAAGGGATAATGATATCTCGTCCCTTTTTAAGATTTAACGAGGTGACAGTTTAAGATCCGGTTAATTCTCCATTAAAAACGGATCGCATTAACCCACGCGGTTTGACCAAGTAAAAACATCCCAGCCTTAGGAATAATTAATATAGGATTTATGGCCTTTGAATCGGCCTTAAAAGTCCTTAAAATAAGGTTTTAAAAGTATTTTACGTCAAAGAAAACGTCAAATTTGCGAAGCTGGAAACACTGTTCACATACTCAAAATTTGGCAAAGTATGGAATCGGTAGCTCTTAAGAAACTGGAATCACTGTTCATTCGTGAAATTTGACAAAGTATGGGATCAGTAGCTCTTAAGAAACTGGAATCACTGTTCATTCGTGAAATTTGGCAAAGTATGGGATCGGTAGCTCTTAAGAAACTGGAATCACTGTTCATTCGTGAAATTTGGCAAAGTATGGGATCGGTAGCTCTTAAGAAACTGGAATCACTGTTCATTCGTGAAATTTGGCAAAGTATGGGATCGGTAGCTCTTAAGAAACTGGAATCACTGTTCATTCGTGAAATTTGGCAAAGTGTTAGCCGAGCTACTTCTGGATCGCGGCTACAAGTATACCATCAGTATGTCGTGGCTACCGGTAAACCCAGCTACCGGTAGGATGTGGCTACCGGTAGACCGAACTACCGGTAATCAGCAGCTACCGGTATACCGAGCTACCGGTAGGCAGCAGCTACCGGTAGACCGAGCTACCGGTAGGCAGCAGCTGGGGGATAAGTCACCTTGACCTCCCGGAACACCTCCAACACCACATTTTCACAAAGTAATGGACCAGAGAGGTCCGGGCCATTACATTAGATACCTCTCAAAACATTCTCGTCCTCGAGAATTAAAAACCAACCCAGAAGAAAAGAGGGGTCCGAACAACCACCCCATAAGATACCTCTCAGGGGAAACCCACCATGAGTTGTTCAAAAGCTGGAACAAAACTATGACATCCGGGAACAAACAATCCATACCCAAACAATTCATTCACAACATCACATCAAAGGTACATAAATAAAACATGAAAGGTCCAACCACAGAGAAAACATCATTACATGAAAGGAGTTAAACATTAAACAACTCTGGGTACTGAGCACGTATCTGTGACTCACGCTCCCAGGTACTCTCCTCCATGCCACCGTGTCGCCACAAGACACGAACTAAAGGAATAGAACGCCCACGCAACACCTTCTCCTTGTGGTCTTGGATCTCCACAGGTCGCTCCTCGAAGGTTGCATCATCATCAATATCGATCTCTCCCCAATCGATAACATGAGATTCATCATGAAGATAATGACGGAGCTGTGATACATGAAAAACATCATGTATCCGACTCATCCGAGGGGGAAGTGCTACTCGATATGCCACAGCTCCAACACGAGCTAACACCTCGAAAGGCCCAACAAAACGGGGAGAAAGCTTACTTCCGCGACCAAACCTTCGCTGCCCACGACGGGGAGTCACCTTCAGAAACACATGATCCCCAACATTAAACTCTAAGGGTCTCCTTCTTTGATCCGCATAAGATTTCTGACGATCTTGTGCTGTCTTCATCCTCTCACGAATCACTTGAACCATCTCCGTCGTATTCTGCACTAGTTCTGGTCCGAGAATTGCTGACTCTCCGACCCCAGTCCAGCACAACGGAGAACGGCATGGCCGGCCATACAAGGCTTCAAACGGCGCCATGCCGATGGTAGAGTGAAAACTATTATTGTAAGCGAACTCTACCAAAGGTAAGTGCTTCACCCATGAACCTCCAAAATCAAGAACACAAGAGCGCAACATGTCTTCAAGAGTTTGGATGGTTCGCTCTGTCTGACCATCCGTTTGAGGATGAAAAGCAGTTCTAAGGCATAGTTGAGAGCCAAAAGCATGCTGGAGACCTCTCCACACCCTCGAGGTAAAACGAGGGTCTCGATCAGAAATGATCGTCTTAGGAACTCCGTGAAGCCTCACCACTTCCTCCAGATACTGCCTCGACAAAACCTCCACTGAGCTCGACTCCTTGATTGCTATGAAGTGGGCCGATTTAGTTAAACGATCCACTACCACCCATATAGCATCATGTCCTCCCGGAGCTCGAGGTAAACCTGTAACAAAGTCCATTGAGATTTCCTCCCACTTCCACTGAGGAATCTCTAAGTGCTGGAGAAGACCACCAGGAACACGGTGTTCGGCCTTCACCTTCTGGCAGACTAAACATCGAGACACACATTCTGCAACTGAACGCTTCAGCCCAGGCCACCAAAACTGACTCCTCAAGGATCGATACATCTTCGTCACACCAGGATGTACAGCTAAGGGCGAGCTATGGAACTCTCGGAGAACCGTCTCGCGCATCGCCAGGGGAACAAAAAGCCTGTCATGATACAACACTCGGTGTTGTTCATCCTCTGACCAACCATCAGGGGCCTCCCCACAAACAACTCTGTCTCTCAAAACTTCCACCTCTAGATCACCCAACTGAGACTCTTCCACCTTTTGCATCAGGGATGACTGCACCGTCATCTGGAAAAGACAACCTCTTCCTCCAACTTCTCCCATATCAAGATGCAAAGCTGCTAGCTCTTCCATCCCTCTCCAGGAATCACCAGATTCACGCACAACATCATTACGTGACTTTCGGCTCAGTGCATCAGCAACAACATTTCCCTTCCCAGGTGTATACGATATTTCGAAGTCGTATTCCTACAAGAACTCCATCCACCGACGCTGCCGCAAGTTCAAATCCCGCTGAGAGAAAACATACCTCAAACTCTTATGATCGGTGAAAACCACAAAGCGCTCTCCAATGAGGTAATGTCTCCACAACTTCAGCGCAAACACCACGGCTGCCAACTCAAGATCATGGGTGGCATAGTTGCGTTCATGGGGACGCAACTGCCGAGACCCATAAGAAACAACTGACCTCTGCTACATGAGAACACAGCCTAGCCCCAGATGTGAAGCATCACAGAAAACATCAAACTGGACTCCCTCCGTTGGAAGACAAAGGACTGGAGCACTTACCAACTTCTCCTTTAGATACTCGAAAGCTGTCTGACACTGATCAGTCCATATGAACGCTTGATCCTTCCTGGTCAAAGCTGTCAGAGGAGTCGCAACTCGGGAGAAATTAGCCACAAACCTCCTATAATAGCCTGCGAGACCAAGGAAACTTCGCACCTCTAACACGGTCTTGGGGGCTGGCCAAGACACCACTACTTCTATCTTCGAAGGATCCACAGCTACTCCCTGTTGGGACACAACATGTCCCAAGAAACGAACTTCTCGAGCCCAGAACTCACACTTGGACAACTTCCCAAACAACCGATGTTGGCGAAGAACTCCCAAAACAGCTCGTAGATGTTCTGCATGCTCTTCTTCAGATGTGGAGTACACAAGGATGTCGTCAATGAAAACCACAACAAACTTGTCCAAGAATTCACGGAACACAGCATTCATCAACCCCATGAAAACAGCTGGAGCATTTGTCACGCCGAATGGCATTACAACAAACTCATAATGCCCATGACGACAGCGGAAAGCAGTCTTCGGGATATCCTCATCCTTTACACGCATCTGATGATATCCTGAACGCAAGTCGATATTTGAAAACCAACTTGCACCCTTCAGTTGATCGAATAGGTCATCAATCCGCGGGAGAGGATAACGGTTCTTTATTGTCACTTTGTTTAAGCGACGATAATCGACGCACAACCGCAAACTGCCATCAGCCTTTTTCACGAACAAGACTGGTGCACCCCACGGTGACACACTTGGCCGAACAAAACCACACTGCAACAGACCGTCGAGCTGAATACGTAGCTCTCGTAACTCAGAAGGGGCCATCCTATATGGAGACATAGAGATGGGAGACGCTCCTGGCTGTAGCTCGATCCCAAACTCGATCTTCCGTCGAGGGGGTAAGGATACAACCTCTTCCGGAAAGACATCAGGGTACTCTTCTACGACCCTAGGAAACGCCAGCTGTTGAACCTCTGAAGAACTCAGCATCATCCCAGCCATCATGGATGATAAGGATGAAACTCGTCTATGACTCATCCGAGGATCTCTCTCACCAAAAAACACTACTTCCTCTCCATCTTCATCAAAGAAAACGACCTTCTTCCTGTAGCAATCCACAATAGCCTGCACCGAATACAACCAATCCATGCCGAGGATGACATCATATGGTTGTATTCGTAAACATAGGAAATCTCCCCAAGAGCGGTGCTGCCCCAACACTAGCTCACAGTCTTTACATACTTCAAACAAGCTAGCTCGACCTCCAACTGGCGTAGTCAACGCCAAGGGCACTGGAAGCCTCTCTACCTCAAGTCCCAAAGCGTGGACAAGGGTAGGGGATATAAAGGAGTGTGTCGCTCCTGAATCAAACAAGGCATACACCAAGGTAGAAAACAAGCAAAGGGTACCTCGGACGACGTCTGGCTCGCCTGGAGCTGGCAACGCTAGAGCATGAAGCTGACCACGACCACCTCCACGACCTCTCTGACCCTGATGACGACCACCACCACGGCCGCGCTCTGCTCTCTGAGGACGGGGAGCGTCATGGGGCTGTCCTCTGCCTGCTCCATCTACCCTCTGGTGATCTAAAGCTGGTGCAACCTGCTGCTGCTGCCTCGGCTGGAACTGCCTGCTGGGCACCTTCGGCGCAAACCTGACGGGGACGCCGACCTGGAGCCATACCTGTAAAATAACAATCGTTAGAGCTCCTAAGCCTGGAATATGGAAGACTCAACATTAATTAATTAATTATTTTGTTTTATTAATTTTAGGTTACCTATCCCAAGGTCTACCCATTCAAACACAGGCGCAAGGAATAATGATGCATGATCCTTTCCTAGGTCTCTACCCTGCAACCAGTATCACTTTGTTTAGTAGCCATCGTAAACTTAAAGGTCCGTGCAACAGATCATAGGGGGCCCTGAACGCCTATGTCTCTGCCGGTCTCCAGTGTTTACCCCACTTGCTAAACATGAATGACATTGTTGCCCTACCATCCCATGCATCCTCACCTGTGCCTAACTCCAAACTCCATCCTATCCCTCGACCAGACCTCTGATACCACTCTGTCACGACCCCCTCCCCACAAAGTGTACCCCTCCTGGGCCGGCAATGTGAAAAGGGAGATAATGACCCCCGAGTCCCGCCTCCAGTAGGCCCCGGGTTGGCGACTAGCACCGAGGGTATAATACACACACAAATGGGAGGCATTACCCTCTAAGAGAACACATGCAGAAGAGAGAGATAGAATAGAATCCAACCAACTCCAACTCATAACTGAAATGTAAAAGAAACCCAAGTACATATATGAAATGTCATGCAAAAGTACTACAACTGAAAGGGGAAACTAAAAGTACCCAAAAGAAAGTAAAACGACAGCGACCACAAGCCCGAACAACTCCTCCTCCAACCGCAAGCTAGTAGTAACCAGCTTGATCTCCAACCTGCTCCAAGTGACCTGAAAAACAGTTTATATGTACATAGGGTGAGTATAACAGTATACTCAGTAGGATCCTCCCCAAGACTCTCGTGCAAAAGTAAAGAAAGCATGCTAAAGCCCAGTGAACAACAAGTGAAACTAACTCGTCACCTAAACAGGTATACTATGTTCCCAACCTCACCATGGCTACTCTCACCAAGTAACACATACAAGAATATAGCATATAGTAAAGAATGTCAAGGGTACCCCGCTACTACTTCCCCACTGGTTTGCCGCTTTGCCCCAACGACATACGTCCTGTGCATCTCTCTCCAAAGGCTTGCCCGTATCAACATGGGTCAAGCTCCACAATCTGTACCTCGTGCACCACAAAGGTTTACCCGCAGACACCTGGGCTAAGCTCCACACAATCCTCACAACCAAAAGTAACCAGGTAGTTTCCGGGAGCCACCACAGCTCGCATAACGTGTATCATACGTCGGGTATTATACCTCAAGCCATTACAGCCCATACACCGAGTAAGGATCCTCAAGCCATCACAGCCTATACACGTTACACCTATAGTAGTCCATAGGATACTATATCCAGAATATATGTGTGTGAAATAACCACAAGCCATTACAGCCCTCTACACACATATATGGGTAAAACTAACCACTGTGCCTACCAGCACTAGATCTACCAAGAGAAGAGAGCGGGGCCAAAGGGGGTAGTCAGCCATTCAACCTCCCATCAGAATGTTGGGGAAAACACCCCCCAGGGCTCAGAATCCCCGGGGTGTCAGTTGCCCTTACCGACAGGGTGGAGTAGCGTATAGAACACAAAAAGTACAGAATATATAAGTAACTCACATCCACACTATGGGCATTACCTAGTCATAGATACAACTGCAGCTAACGTCTCTCAGACTCCAGGCTGCTACTTCTAAGACTAGGTATCCTATAAGAACACAACCAATTGAAGAGCTTTATTAGATTACTCCATTCTCATTTATCAGTTCCACTGTACATTAGTTAATTCTTTAAGCATTAATTAAGATTGAACAATTCCCCATTTAAATGAAATAGCGTCACTTTCAATACAACTGCTCCTTTTTAAGATTCACATCACCTTTAAATTCTAGCATCTCCATCCCCGTGGATTTTCACCATTTAATCAAACATTCATTACAGAAATACTTTTCCACATTCCCAGGCATTCTAGAAAAACATCCTATGCTTCTAAACACAAAGGAGGCTCAACACGGTGAGTAGATATACTACCCGTCGAGTCTTTGCCGCCTATAGAAAGAGCATAGACCCATCCTCCATCGAGAGGCTAAACATGGAAAGCACGTGGCATACCCCGCGTGTCTTCGCCTCCTTCAGAATGAGGGTAAGCAAGACCAGCTGCCTTAAGCAGTGGGGAAAAGCAAAGCAGATTAACATTCAAGAAAACCACAAGCAACCAGCAACCACATCCGTCCCATTCCATCACCCCCGGTGTCCTCCCTGACACCCATATGCATAAACCGATGCATCTCGCCACACTAGGCATCATCCGCTGCCACAACTATAAAGCCTCCATGCCTCCACATATCACAACAACCATCCAGGCTCACATCACAGCACAAGCAGCAGGAAAACAAACATCACAAAATGGGCTCTCGGCCCTTAAACAAACAAGAGGGTAACTCAGAACCCTTTTTGAAATTCCCACATAATCTGTTCTCTAAACCATATTGAATTAACAGATTTGTTATTCATAGGTTCCAATCATGGATACCTAATCAGTAAGCTATCACAATTTAATAACCATGCTTACTTCCCTAATTTGATTATCCTCAAATTAGAACAACTACAACAACGGCAATAACCAGATTAATTTACATGCCTCTTTATCTTTAGCCAATTAATCAACAATTAATTCCGGCTTTACGTTCATTATCAATTTCAATCATGAACGAACAATAAATCAAAGAAAACATAGATATCACTATATCTAGGAAAACATGAGGCAAACCGTTATCACGGTATAAAGCAACAGCATGCGATCAACCAATTCTTTTAATCCGGTTCAAGTATTTAATTAGGTCAATTTCATTGTGATCCAAAGGAATAAATCATGCTAATTCTACGATTGCACATATATAATTAGAGAAGCCATGAATCCCCTACCTCGAAGAGTTCTTGACGTCCTTTATCCACACAGCAGGTCACGATCCTCCCCTCGCGACAACTTATGTGGAAGAAAGATCGACACAGCTTGGTTGCATCCAACAGAGCGGGACTGATCCTAGGAGTAGGGGTTGTTTGTGCAACTCCTAAGGAAAGGATTGAAAGGTTCTAGCGCCTCTTAGTTAAGAACAAAAGGGAAGGAACAAGGGAGAATGATATCTCGTCCCTTTTTAAGATTTAACGAGGTGACGGTTTAAGATCCGGTTAATTCTCCATTAAAAACGGATCGCATTAACCCACGCGGTTTGACCAAGTAAAAACATCCCAGCCTTAGGAATAATTAATATAGGATTTATGGCCTTTGAATCGGCCTTAAAAGTCCTTAAAATAAGGTTTTAAAAGTATTTTACGTCAAAGAAAACGTCAAATTTGCGAAGCTGGAAACACTGTTCACATACTCAAAATTTGGCAAAGTATGGAATCGGTAGCTCTTAAGAAACTGGAATCACTGTTCATTCGTGAAATTTGACAAATTATGGGATCAGTAGCTCTTAAGAAACTGGAATCACTGTTCATTTGTGAAATTTGGCAAAGTATGGGATCGGTAGCTCTTAAGAAACTGGAATCACTGTTCATTCGTGAAATTTGGCAAAGTATGGGATCGGTAGCTCTTAAGAAACTGGAATCACTGTTCATTCGTGAAATTTGGCAAAGTATGGGATCGGTAGCTCTTAAGAAACTGGAATCACTGTTCATTCGTGAAATTTGGCAAAGTGTTAGCCGAGCTACTCCTGGACTGCGGCTACAAGTATACCATCAGTATGTCGTGGCTACCGGTAAACCCAGCTACCGGTAGGATGTGGCTACCGGTAGACCGAGCTACCGGTAATCAGCAGCTACCGGTATACCGAGCTACCGGTAGGCAGCAGCTACCGGTAGACCGAGCTACCGGTAGGCAGCAGCTGGGGGATAAGTCACCTTGACCTCCCGGAACACCTCCAACACCACATTTTCACAAAGTAATGGACCAGAGAGGTCCGGGCCATTACAGTTTTATTAAACAATGATAAAATAATTTCCTTTAATAGAAATATAAGTATAAACAATCTCGATGAGAATAATATTGTGAAATAAACCCTTACAATGATCATAACATTGATGTGGGAATTATTCAATGAATTGATTATGTGAATTAATTTTAAATCCCCATAAATCAATTTTAAATACAATATAAGTTAATCAAATGTCATTATACACGTAATCAATAACAACTAATAAGTAATATAACCCAATGGAAGGAAATTGAGTTATCAAATTCTTTAGCACTTTGTAACTGTTAAGTCAAATCCCCTTAGATGAAATAATTCAAGTTGAAACTTAAAATACCATGAATAATAAATTATTAATTATATTAAATGTAAAAGGGGCATTATATACACCATATAGAAGAAACTTGGTGCATAACATTACAATATGACTCAATGAAATGAAATTGAAATGAAATCCCCCAACTTAAGCTTCTTTTTGGGTGAACATGATTTAACCTCTGGTATAGTGGGTTTTAAATATGTTATTAACTTATAAAAAACCATATTAGTATTTATAATATCATATATGATCCTTTTATAACATATTATCACTCATTCATTAATAATATTTCATTATTTTCATTGTTTCGAGTGTTAATTGTCTTGTTTTCTCATTCGTATTTTGTCATGAATGATTTGGTTATTGCGCATATTATATAGTTCCATCATCTAAAGAATAATAATCATGAAATAATAATCATATTTTGACATCAATTATACTTTTAAAACTGATCATGAAATATGGTTATGAAAAATGGATTTTGTTGTAATCATGGAGACGGTAGGTCGTACATACGCATGAGTAACATTTCCATTTTTCAATGATCATTGCAGAAAGAAGGAAAGTAATATTTTATCTTTCCAAAATTATTTTAATATCATATATACCATATTATTTCTTTTAATATACTTATTTATATCTTCCATGTGGTGTGGTTATGAAAAGAGAGTCACATTGTTTCATGATGGCGGTAGTCTATACGTACACGAACGACATTATCATCTTTCATTAAGTGAAAAGGTAAGAAAGAAAATGATATATATATATATATCTATGTTAATTTCAGAGTGATAAATATGTCATTAATATCATAATTATTTCATATATATTATATATAATAATTAACATTATCCTTATTACATCCCATGTAAAGCATTAGTAGTGAAAAATGTGTCACATCACTTTGTGAGGCAGTAGTCCACCATATACACGAGTGACGTTATCGTATCCCCTAAGGAATGGAAAGTAAAAATATACATATAATATAATGAATACAGAGGTATTATTATGTTATAAATATCATATATTTACTTTATATTCATCATCATACCCAATTGTGAAATGTGGTAGTGAAAAAACAAATGACATCAGTTCGTGAGGCGGTAGTCCACCGTAAACACAAATGATGATTTCATAATCCATTTGATGGGATTGGAAGTGGTTGTAGGTCATGAAATTAAAATATCACATATCATTATATGGAAGATACTAATATTATTAGACCACCAAGGTTTAATAAGAATTGAAGGTGGTGGATAAATAAATAAAATAAAAATGCTAGTTGAATAATGTTACCTCTTCTTCAGGTATCCTCCTTAGGTTTTCACCAAAAGCCTTACTAGGTTGTCTATATACCAAAAATAAGGTTTCTAGGATGAAAATATGGAATTTTTGAAGTGATTTTGGTAGGTAATGTCTGAACCAAATTGGTTTGAAGGTGTGAAGAAGAGAGGAAAGGTGTGGCCTTTTATAAGGGAGGTAAGTGGCACACTTGTAATTTTTTTTAAAAGACTCAATCATACCCACATTTTTATCATGTCACAAGCCTCCAAAATGGGAAATTATAAAAAATAGAATAGATAAGGTCGAAATATGTTCATAAATTGGGTGTTGTACATGTTTTTAGGTCATTTTTAACCCTTATCTTCTTAGTTAAGCCCCTAATTTATCAGTTTTTACCTTAATCGTGGTAAATAATTTTTACTATTTTCACTATTCATATTAGTCAAAACTTAAGTTGAACTTATTAGAAATTAAAAATTATTATTATTCAAAATATAGACTCAATTTTTAAAATTTCAATTCATAGAAGTAGAACATTTTAATTTAAAATTAATCCTATAAACATGATGAGAAAGCGGGTTTTTAAAGAGAAAATGTTCAAAAGTTTAGAAAGTTTTTGTATAAAAAATGATTCTAATGAACTAAAATGGATTAATTTATATATAATTTAACTAATTTAATTTAAAACCAATTAAAAATATAATTTTAGATTATAAATTATTTAAACGAAAAGTCAGTTTTTAATTAAAATTCAGTATTTTTCGTTATTCATAAAAAATGAAACTTTTTAGAAAAATCCCAAAAATTCACCCCAAGATAATTTTGGTATTACAATTTAAAAAATGAATTTTATTTTTTCTAATAAATTTTCTAAAATTAGTACAAATTAATTTTAAATTATGTTCGCAAAGCATGACAAAGCCATCTTTTATAAAAAATACAGTTTTTCAAAAAAACACTTCTTTTTATTTTAAAATGGTCCTTATTTTATTTATAATCAATAGATAAATAATAAAAATGTATAAAATATATTTTTTCATAAGTTATTTAATCCTATTAATACCCTCCATTCTAATTTCTATCTGATAACTTTCATATTAAATAATAATATTAATAGTATATTGTTGTTCGGTAAAACTCAGATTTGCATGTAACACAAGCTATTGAAGAAACTCGTTGTTTGTATAACATAAGCTAAAATAAGTGTTACATGTAATAAAATCTATTGAATAGATTAAATTTATTTAAAAATATATATATTGTTAAGTCTTAGGGTGTTATATTTTCTTCTAAGTTTGGTGTTATGTGTCATATACGCTATCGAATACAATATTATTATTTTAGAATTTTAGTCTATTTATGGTCATCAACAAATGTGTTCATTATCACCTTCCATAGAGATTTCATCATCCCATGCACCTCAGTTCATGGAAAACCTATATTATATTCTCTTACTTGGATCCCACCATTGTTAACATACCTCTTCCAAACTACAATTCACCAATATGAATCTATAATGACAATCCATAGAACCGATGTTCGATCACACAAAAAATCGGTCCACAGAAACATTCAAATCACTGACCAAAGAGATTACCAGTGAAAAATGCATGAATAACAAAGCATGAAAACCATAGACCATAAAAGTTATAAATTAACTATGTTCGTGTTTGTCTTGGCCTCCATTCATAAATGGGAATTAAATAATCAAGGAAACAAAGTCAATATCCATCACCAAATAAATTCATAATTCCTAATTCTAGGAAAATAATAAATTGGAAGGGGCATTCTTTGGTTGCCTAGATTAGATTTTTAGAAGAACTAACCCACAACACTGTGATATTTAAAAAAATAGAGAATTAAACCAACAAAATTAATGCCTTATCTCAAGAATAGATTGATCATTGGGGAAGAACTAAGCTTGTATCGTTTTCGTTGAAGATTTGGGTGATCAATGATGTGTTCCTGATCGACCATTGATCCAATATCATCTACCAACGCTTTCCACCATGATCCCCCTCTCCCTAATCTCTATAATCATGCAATTAACCCTAGAGATTATGTATAATAGGGATTATATAGATAGGTTGGCTAGGTTAGACATTTAATTATATGAATTAAATGATTTCATTAAATTAATTGATTTATTTCATCTAATATCTCCCCAAAATGGCACATTGATATAAATTCTGATTCAAATGAATCTTAAGTCATGCCTAGGGTAAATCCCATGTCCAAATTTAATAGAATTCTCAGTTTCCCCATCTAAGACCTTGTTCTGTGGGAAATGCATTATTTTTACAAAGAAAAATGTGCATAATTAATATATTTAATATATAAATATCAAGGCCACATGATGCCTGAAACTCCGCACTGAATCCACATCTAGATCTAAAAATATTATTTTAAATTTTCAAAGGGTCAAATTACAAAAAATAGATCTATTACACTCTTCCCACCTTCACGGAATTTCATCCCACAAAATAGGAGTTACTCAAACATGTGAGGGTATTGAGATCGCATTTGGTTATCCTACTCCCATGAGTTCTTCTATATATTCTCATGTTTCTATAGGATGCACATAAGGGGAATCATCCACTGATTAAGGATATTATCATGTTAATCCTTGATTTCCACTGGGTACTATGAAAAGGTGTCTCCATCTTCAATGCCAAACTCACATTAATCAATAACGTGTGACAGATCATGCATGTACCGCCTCAGTTGGGACATGTTGAAGACTCCATGAACTTAATCTAGCTACAGAGGTAAATCCATGTGGTACACAACCTTTCCAACCTTACACTGAATATGAAATGAATCGATGAACCTCAGAGATTAACTTGTTACCTCATAAAAATCTCTACAAATCGTGTCATGGAGAGACCTTCAGGAACACATAGACTCCCTCGATAAACTACAAAGGCCTCCATATTTGTTCTACATAGGATTTCTGATAGATATGATCTATCCTCAACTACTTTTTGATGATCTGAATTTTATATTTTATCACCCACACCAACTCCGACCCCATAAGTGTTGAGTCTCCCAACTCTGACTAGCACAATGGTGATCTCCAAGGCCCCCCATAAAGGACACAATGGGTGTCATACCAATAGTATAGTGATATTTGTTATTGTATGAAAACTCTTATAGTGTTAGGTGATCCTCCTAACTTTGGACAAAGTCCATTATGCTAACATCATCTCCTCTATGATCTAAATGGTCTACTTGTTTTGATCATCTTTTGGGGTGTAATGTTGTGCTCATCCACAACTGAGTCTCTAAAGCCTCCTGAAAACATCTCCATAACCGAGACATGAAGTGATCATCAAGTTTTGAGACAATAGTTAAAGGAACATCATAAATATGAATGACCTATGACATATATAAGAGTCACAATCTTTCCACCAAACTTTTCTCTCTGGTGGAGAGGAAGTGGATTGACTTAGTGAGTCGATCAATGATCACCCAGATGGAATCATGACCTCTCATTGTCCATGAAAATACCATCATGAAGTCCATGGATATATCATCATGCTACCATTATGGCATATAAATGGGAAGGTCCAAGCCTTACAGAACCTAATATTTGGCACTCTCCTACTGATAGGTGATGGATCAAGAGATGAACTGAGCATCACTCTTTTTCACCCATGGTCACTAAAACCACCGTCAAAGGTCTTGGTATATCTTTTCTATTCCAGGATGTACCAATAAGGGATATGTGTTAAATTCACTCACCACCTCTTCTTGAAGTGTGATTAGCACCACTATCCATCCCTAGAAGAGGATGATGTGCTACTTAACTTCATAAATTCTTTCATAAGCATTCTCCATGGATATCTGATCGTGAAAGATCTCACAATCAATATATCAAAGTTGTGCTTCCCTCACGTGATTAAGAAACGGAGGGGTTGCAGCCATCAATTAGAGGAATCTTTCTCCTCCTCCATCCACCAAAGATATCTACAATGGGGATAGATTCTCTAACACGTCACCAAAAAACTGGGAAGGATATTTTCTATTAAGATAATCTTCCACTATAATCCCTTTCCAAGGATTATATACTATCTTGATTCCATAATCCTATAGGAACTCTATCCATTGCCAATGTCTCAGGTTGAGATCCCTCTGTGTGAAGATGTATCTAACACTCTTGTGGCCAGAAAAAACAAAAAACCACTCATCCATATGGTAGTGTCACTATGATTTTAGTGAGATCACTACAACTGTTAACTCTAAATCATGGGTTGCATGGTTCTTCTCATGGGGTCTTAGATTCCTAGACCTATAAACTATCTTTTTTTGCCTCTGCATCAACACACACCCAAACCCTTATCTAGAGGCATCATAGAACACTACGTACTCAACCCCCTCTACTGGAAACCTATGTATGGGAGTGATCTTCAACCTCTATCGCATCTCCTCAAAGGCCTTATAGCACTTCTCTGGCCTTAAAAAATGCCACCCTTTATAGGTTAAGACTGTCAAAATAGTCGCAGTTTTGGAGAAATCTGGGATGAATCTTTGATAATAGCTAGCTAACTTAAGAAATCTCCACACCTATGTCATGATCTTAGGTGGATCCCAAGTAAGCACTACCTCAATCTTCACTAGGTTTATAGATATACTTTCTCTGAGATGATGTGCCCTATAAAGTGGACCTCTCAAATCCAAAACTAAAAATTTGAGAGTTTTCCATGCAACTGATGTTCATGAAGTGCATCTAAAACCATCCTCAAATGCTCTACCTATGATGCTGAGTAAATGAGAATTTCATCAATAAATACTATAACGAAATGTTCTAAGAAAGGATGAATGATTTGGTTCATGAGTCTCATAAACATTTTTGGGGTATTCGTCACATCAAAGGGAATCACTAAATACTTGTAATGACTATAGCGGCATTGGAATTCTGTCATTGGTATATCTCCATCATGTACCTACAATTGGAGATAGCTTGATTTGAGGTCAATATTCAAGAACCACTTGGAACATATCAACTGATTAAAGAGGTCATCTATCCTCGATATTATATACTTATTCTTAATAGTCAGTTGATTCAGGTGATGGTAATCCACACAAAACCTTGGTATTTCATCCAACTTATTAGTAAATAATATTGAAACTTCCCTGAGGGAAACACTAGGTCCAATAAATTCCTTCCTATGAAGGTCCTCCAACTATATCCTCAACTCTCGAAGCTCAGACGAAGCTATCTGATAGGCTACTGAAGATATCAGATTGGTCCATAGGTGTAATTTCATATAGAATTTGACCTCCCAACATAAAGGAAAACTAGGTACTTCATTGGGAAAGACATCTGGGTACTTTTATACTACTACAGGGAATTGAATTCTCGTTGAGTCTACTGCACCGAGATTCAAGCTGGCCAACTGATGGGATATTGGTTGTAATCTCATACACATGAGTCTAGCCTACTATGCCTAGAATTCCTTCTCATCAATGAAGGAAAATCTTGACCCATCAGACCGAGTCCACCATATCCTTCACGAGAAACTATTAATATTGGCATGGATGGTTAATAACTGGTCCATACCAAGAATTACATCATACAACCTCATCACAACTATGAAAAGGTATCATAAGAATATCTATCCCCCAAGAGAAAAATAACACTACTGACATAAAAGTGTGATCTTAAAATCCCTTCCAGTGGGTGTTACTAGATGAAAGGGTTGTGTGAGATGCTCTGCTGGGATATCCAATTCTTAGACAATGGATAAGGCTAAAAAGGAATGGATCACACCTATGTTTATCAAAACTAATTTCAAAGTGTAAAATACATATATCATACTTAGAATCATGTGAGGGTCTCTGGTTCATATGCCTAAACTGCCTTCAACTATTCATACCCTTGTCCACTAGCCCTATAAGCCTAGCATAGTCCACCCAGAGGTAGTGGAAGTAGTATCAGATCTTAACACCGACCACCACCTATAACTCCTCTACCATGATCACCTATTTGGGGATCTCTTTAACCACCCCCAAGAGGTCTCTAGTCACATCACTACCTCTAACATAGTGGTTCATCCACTACCTGACCATTTGTTGTCATATGGTGGGTTGAGAATTTTCGAGCAATATGACATTGTCCATCACAAGATAGTAAACACCTTTCCCCCATCTAACTGGATCCCCACTATGAACCTAGATCCACTTATCCTATGGACTTACATTTCCCCTGGGAATGACTTAGGTGCCTATGTCCTGAAGACCTCCACCGACCTCCTTCAATTGAGGCACTACTGGAATTCCCGTTTTTTCCAACGGGCTATTTACGACGGGATCTCGTCATAAATATCCCGTTGCAGAAAACGGCGTCGCAACAAATATTTTTTACGACGAGCCCATCGCAAAATATATCTGTTGCGACGGGACTTTTACCCGTCGCAAAAAACCTCCCGATTATATACATTATATACCCAAAAAACCTTTTGTAATGGGCTCGTCGCAATTAGTTTTTTTGCGATGGGTAAGTTCCCCATCGCAAATAACATTCCGATTATATACATTATATACCCATAAACCTTGTGTGACGGGCCCGTCGCAAATACTAATTGCGACGGGCCCGTTGTCCCGTCGCAAATACTAATCTTAAAAAAAATATTTCACTTATTTGCGACGGGGCCCTATAACATCCCACCTTTTTATCACATAAACTTTCATTATATTTTACAAAACCGAGGATCTTTAAGGATTAGTGTCTTGGAAACCGGGAACTTAAAACATGAAAACATAAAACATTCTTGTTAAACACTTGAAAGGATTCTCCTCATGTTCATCCTAGGTTCATTACTGCATATCAAACCTGGGGACATACATCAAAAGAAAGGGTGAGCAGAAGGCCCAGTAAGGGAAACAAGGGGAAACATTTAACATGTGAACTTGGGATACATCAAAAATGTCATGAAAAGAACTTTAAGGCATGAGAAAGAAATCATGAGATATATAAGAATAAAAATAACATTTTTCATAACTTGAAGATATGGCTACAACATTTAACATTGACAATCATTTCGTTTCACCAAGGTTCATCCCCAAGGTGTCATTAAAAATTACTAAGGTTATTCACCAAGGTATCAGTCTAAAAGGTCATCTCTAGAGATTAAGTCTTTACCCAATGCATTGGAGCGCTATCTGGGCGCAACCTTGACATGTCTTTATTATCATGTGAGCCACATATATCATCATCAATCATTTCATAAACAACCCATATAGCATAAAAGAAATTGGTTTCATTTCATAATCATAACATTTTAAAAACTACTTTAAAGACATGATCTTTATGTCACTTTAAACCCACGGAAAGGGAAAGCAAGTTTCATGTATGTAAAACCCAGAATTTAAAATAGAAAATTTTGGTATATATTTGAATACCCATATGGAAGAGAGTGATTTGATTATTCACTTAATAAAATCAAAGAACTTTAGAAAAATATAGAGACATTTTGAGACGAAAATTCTGCAGCATAACGGCTATGTTACAGGGTTTTAGAAAACATTGAAAAGAGAGGGGACATAGGTCAAACATTCATAAATGACCTATAAAACAGTAGAGGGACATAATATAAAATATTTAAGAACATGGTAATGAAATTTTAAAGACATGCCACATGAAATGAAGAACATGAAAGGAGGACAAAAATAAGATTTCTCTTATGAAAATTCGGCAGCCTAACGGCGTCACTTAAACTTCAACAAAAAAATGATTTGACGAGATCAAATAGGGTCTCTCATCATATGAACATAAAATTTCAGTATGATAGATATAGATATAATACCCCAACATAATAAAAAGTAACTTGAAAGACTTTACATGAAAGATAGATCTTGAAAACGAGAAGGGTGAAAGAATCCCTTAAAAATTCGGCAGCCTAACGGTGCCACTTAAAACTTCAAAATACTGAATTGAAGAGATCAAATAGGGTCTATCATCATATGAACATAAAAGATCAGTATGGTAGATATAGATATCATACCCCAACAAAATAAAAAGGAACTTGAAATACTTGACATGAAAGTAGAACTTTGAAAAGTGAGAAAGGTGAAAGGATCCCTTAAAAATTCGGCAGCCTAACGGCGCCACTTAAAACATCAAAATACTGAATTGAAGAGATCAAATGGGGTCTCTCATCATATGATTATAAAAGATCAGTATGATAAATTTAGAGATCATACCCCAACATAATAAAAAGTAACTTGAAATACTTTACATGAAAATATATCTTGAAAAATGAGAAGGGAGAAAGAATCCGTTACAAAAATTTCGGCAGCTTAACGGCGCCACTTAAAACTTCATGAAACGAAATAATGAGAGTAAGAGGGGATCTCTCATTATATGAACATGAAAAGGGAAGTAAGAGTAGTATAAAAGAACATCCTTTAACATAATAACATGTAGCATAAAAGAAATTACATAAAAGAGATTTCTTGAAAAGAAATAGAGAGGTCGGATCCCTTACCTTAAAACGTAACTCTTAAAACTCAAAGGTTGGGACCTTGAGGGCTTGGGGGCACCTTGGGAGGACTCCTTGGAAGGTAATGAGACCAGAACTTCGTTGGGGGAGAGTGGGGAGTCGAAATGGATGAGAGGATGGCTTGGTATTTATAGGGAAAGTGAGGGGACAAGGCATTAATGGCCAAGAGATACCTCAAAAGTGGTTTTCTCAAAACCATGTGCTCTCCCATGGTATTTCCCATGGAGTTAGGCCACATGGGCCCCCCCATACAATAATTCATCACCTTTGGTCGGCCAACCCTTAAAATATCTCATGACATCACCATGACACAGCTATGATGTCATTAAACATACTGAAACCCTAAAACTGCTTTTTTTACTATTCACTGAAAATTCATCTTTCTCAGAAAAATCCCAAAATTTCACCTTAACCAAATATCAATGCTCTGATTTAAAATATGAACACCATTTTATAAAAATAATTTTCTAAATATTTTAAATTTATTTTTTAAATAAATACACTATTCACCAAAAATTCATTTTTTTCAGAAAAATCCCCAAAAATTACCTTAGCATAATATCGATGCTCTGAGTTCAAAAATGAAATCCATTTTATAAAAATATTTTTCTAAATATTTTTAATTTAATTTTTAATTAAAAAACACTATTCACCTGAAAAAAATAATACTTGAATAATAATTTATGAAACCATTATTTAACCATTTTATTGAATCACATTACTTAATCAATGTGCCTAGATTATATTAATACCTTCTTTAAGTGAGATTACTAATCCATTTGGTCACATTACTAATCCTAAGCATAAAATCACTATTCATAATTTACTATTCATCAACAATTAAGTTGATTTTATTAGACTCTAAATTTTGTACTGAACATAATTGTAGAAGACCATTTTTTGAAAATCATTACACATTTTTAATTATTTAAGGTTTACATAAATATTTTTAAAATATCCTTTTTCTAAAATTCATCAAAAATATGCATACTGTATATATTCGGTCATTTGAAAATTCTTAAACTTCATCATAAGAAGAAATCAAAAATTTTATTTAAAACAAAGGATTACACAAGGCAGTTATGGTCTCCTTACATAGCCCCTTATCACACCAGCATATGACCTAAGTGTAAGGTGTGCTAAGGTGAGAGAATCCGAGGGAGGCTCGGCCAACATCGCACGAGTAGTAATTTCTATCAGGTTGAACTTCTCGCGAAGGCAATTCCGTTCTAGCTTCACACGATGAAGTTCGGCTTGGGTTTGGTCCAGAGCAAAGCCCAATGGTGCTACCTCCTTCCCAAGTTCTGTTAGATGGGCTTCGATCGGTCCAAGACTTGGGTGAGGCCATCGAATCTTCTTTCTATAATAATTAACCAAGATTACTTGTATTTAGAGACAATAATCAAAACGTTTAGTTTCCAGCGGTCATATTGACCAATGATCATATACCAGTCAAAACCCAACGGTCTCATTTTAATTATACCCATGTTATCAAATGAAATTTTTTTGTTGAGTATAAAAATAAAATAAAATAACACATAAAATTAGGAAACAAGATTTATTCAAAATTTCGGGTCATTACAAGCCCCGTCGCAAATACTAAAATTAATTAAAAAATAATAAAATAATAATGATTAATGAAAAAATTATATTATTATTATAAAAATAATAAAAATATATAAAATATTATTATTATTAGTAAAATAAACAAAATTAAAAAATATAATACTAAAAAAATATGTTTAATAAAATTTTGATTAATAAAAAATTAATATTAATATTATTAAAATAATAAAATAATAAAAAATTATTAAAAGTTTCAATATTTTCAAAAAAATATAAACAAATCATAAAATATTATTATTAGTAAAATAAGAAAATATTAAAAAATATAATACTAATAATAAATAATAAAATATTAAAAAAATTAAATTATGCAATATTTCCACCAATTTAAAAGACAGAAACATTAAATAGTTCATATTATTGTTAATTATTACAATTTATTGCTAATTATTACAATTTATTGCTAATTATTACAATTTATTACTAATTATTACAATTTATTACTAATTATTACAATTTGTTACTAATTATTACAATTTATTACTAATTTAGCAATACTTAACAAAATGAAAACTGCTTGAATAATGAAAGGAAATTTGGTAATCATCGTTGTGGAGATGATTACAAATTTTCCCTTCATTATCCAACCAGTTTTCGTTTACTAATTATTACTAATAAAAAAAATATATTATCAATATTTATGAAAAAACAATATCAATATTATTAAAATAATAAAAAATTTAAAAAATATTAAAATTATCAATATTCGCAACAAGCATTGCTCTATTCTTAACATGTTCAAATCTCAAAGGGTCGTCAATTGTAAAGTCATACGCAATAAAAAGTTTGTGTCAACCATATCCAATGTAAACTCTATAATTGTCTTTGCATGGTTGATCACCTCACAAGTAGTGTTGCAATAGGACGACCAAAGTAATGTCGTTCTCGTCTCTAAGAATCATCTCGCTCCCTTTACATAAATCATTCTTCCTAAAAAATTTAATGGGACATGAGTATCTTTCCCTTAAATTTTCATGGAAAAATGATCTATGTAAAGGGTCATGTGAGATAATTCTTATAGATGAGAAGGGCATGACTTGGGTTGTCCTATTGCAATGCTACTTGCAAGGTGATCAACCAAGCAAGGACAATTATAGAGTTTACATTAGACATGCCTGACACAAACTTTTTATTGTGCATGACCTGACAATTGGCGACCCTTTGAGATTTGAACATGTTAAGAATAGAGCAAAGTTTGTTGCGAATATTGATAATTTTAATATTTTATAAATTTTTTATTATTATTATAATATTGATATTGTTTTTTCATAAATATTGATAATATAATTTTTTTATTAGTAATAATTAGATATAATTATATTTACTGTTTATTAGTATTTATTACTAATTATTACTATTTATTACTAATTATTACTAATTATTACTATTTATTACTATTTATTACTATTTATTACTATTTATTACTAATTATTACTATTTATTACTAATTATTACTAATTATTACTAATTATTACAATTTATTCCTATTTATTCATAATTATTTTTAATTATTCCTATTTATTCATAATTATTGCTAATTATTCCTAATTATTCCTAATTATTGCAATTTATTCCTATTTATTCATAATTATTCCTAATTATTCCAAATTATTCCTAATTATTCCTAATTATTGCTATTTATTTCTAATTATTCATAATTATTGCTAATTATTGCTAATTATTGCTAATTATTCCTAATTATTGCTAATTATTCCTAATTATTCCTAATTATTGCTAATTATTACTAATTATTGCTAATTATTTCTAATTATTGCTAATTATTCCTAATTATTGCTAATTATTCCTAATTATTGCTAATTATTCCTAATTATTGCTAATTATTATTATTTATTCCTATTTTTTGCTATTTATTCCTATTTATTGCTATTTATTGCTATTTATTCATAATTATTGCTAATTATTCGTAATTATTGCTAATTATTCCTAATTATTGCTAATTATTGCTAATTATTGCTAATTATTCCTAATTATTGCTAATTATTCATAATTATTTGTAATTATTCCTAATTATTGCTAATTATTCCTAATTATTGGTAATTATTCCTAATTATTGGTAATTATTGCTAATTATTGCTAATTATTGCTAATTATTGCTAATTATTGCTAATTATTGCTAATTATTGCTAATTATTGCTAATTATTCCTAATTATTGCTAATTATTCCTAATTATTGCTAATTATTCCTAATTATTGCTAATTATTCCTAATTATTGCTAATTATTCCTAATTATTGCTAATTATTACTAATTATTGCTAATTATTACTAACTATTGCAAATTATTACTAATTATTGCAAATTATTACTAATTATTGCAAATTATTCCTAATTATTACAAATTATTCCTAATTATTGTAAATTATTGCTAATTATTACTAATTATTGCTAATTATTGCTAATTATTACTAATTATTGCTAATTATTACTAATTATTGCTAATTATTCCTAATTATTGCTAATTATTACTAATTATTGCTAATTATTACCAATTATTGCTAATTATTGCTAATTATTCCTAATTATTCCTAATTATTCCTAATTATTCCTAATTATTACTAATTATACCTAATTATACCTAATTATACCTAATTATTGCTAATTATACCTAATTATTACTAATTATACCTAATTATTACTAATTACCCCTAATTATATCTAATTATGACTAAATTCCGCTAATTATCTATAATAATCTCTGATTATTGCAAATTAACACTAATTATTTATAATTATCACTAGCAATATCAATTTCTTACTAAAAATAAATATAAATAAAAAACAATTTAAATCTAATTTAATTACAACTAATAAACAACAATTAAAATTAATAAAAAAAATATAAAAATTATAAAATAAAATAAAATACAAATACCTTAAACTTTGATATTCTGAAGGTGTTGGCGCCTTCCAATTGATCTCGTATAAAAAAATTTAACTAACAGAAATTTTTTCCTTAAAACTGGAGAATAAAGAGAAAGGGAGATGAAGATCTGAAAAAAAAACGGATGGGGCTATATATAGGTTAGATTAGTGGCGACGGGTATCCCGTCGCAAATGGTGGTATTTGCGACGGGGCCCGTCGCAAATACCCTCGCCCGTATTAATTACAGTCGGCGGTTAAAAGGGTATTTGCGACGAGTCCCGTCGCAAATACCACCTGTCGACATACGATTTGCGACGGGGCCCGTCGCAAATGGTATTTACCGCCATCGAGTTTTTGCGACGGGGCCCGTCGCAAATACCCTCGTCCGCATTAATTACAGTCGGCGGTTAAAAGGGTATTTGCGACGGAGATGCGTCCCCTTCACAAATACCATTTCCTGCGTTTTGGCGTGCAAACCGCGCCAAACCTATTGCGACAGGTCGCCTATTCCCGTCTCAATTAACCTACTATTTGCGACGGGAGTCTTTTTCCGTCACAAATACGTAGTTCGTCGGACCTTTTGCGACGGTATATATTCCCGTCACAATTGACCCGTCGCAAAAAAAACACTTCCCATAGTGAGGTCTCTACCCCCAGGTTACCACTATTGAAAACTACTAACTCTGTTTGCTCTACTAAAAAGTTCTCCACCACAAAGGTATGCTCCAACACCCTGGTATATGTGGAGATACAAAGAGGCACTGCCCTAGCTCATACATCTCTACATGGCCCCATCTCGAATGTATGTTCCTGAAAGTACTCATCACACATCATGTCAAGAGAGTATCACATGAGGTCAGTGAACCTCAATGCATACTCATATATGAATATACTCCCCTGTTATAACTCGAGGAGCTTCTAAATATGCACCACTTGCAGAGTCATTGGAAAAAACCTCTCTTGGAAGAGATTCTCAGACTTAGTCCAAGGGAGAGTCACCTCATCCCACATCAAAGTCACCAAGTTCCATGATAGAGTGATGTCGTGGGCGCCCTCAAATGACTAATGTGATTTTGGGGATTCAACAAAATAGTGTTTTATCAATCCACCATTGTCTTGTTGCCCCATGGAGAAGACTTGTTGTGAGAACCACCATTTGGTCTGCATGGGTCCATGCCATGGAGAATACTAGTTTCAACTTATGTCTTTAAAACTCATGGAGAACACTCAATCTACATCCATCATCATCTTGCATGGCTTGAACGATCTGCTTCCTAGCTTGAAGAACAACATCGGTTTGCGCTACTAGGGTAGGTCTGCTTGCTGCTTGATGGGTGGAATCACTACTCACTATCCACTTGAAGGGAATACCTCATGAATAGGCTCCTACACTGAGGCTTCATCACTAAGCTAATCACCGTCGTGATCTTGAAACGGAATATTTATCAGTTCTCTTTGCGGAGTCATCTTTCAATAGTCAAGATGTACCCTGATTAATAGAGCATATATGAGTAGCTGGCTCAAGGACATGAAAATCACAACTCGTTCCTATATGATGCATGTATCATTGTTTGTCATGCAACTGGTATCTCGGTGTACTGAGTCGACAAGCAGTTTATCAGAATCTCGGTTAATGGATATGTCGACAATCACATCACCATTGGGGCTCCTAGACTATGAGAAGAACTCAAAACACTTCAACACCATTATTCTAAGTCCCAAAGAAATCCTTATAACTACGCTATCTCCAAATTTCTTCCTAGGAAAAACCTAGTCTCTGATACCACTATGACATGACTCGCTCGACTGGGGCCCGTTTGGCCAGTGGTAAGATGAGTGCGCCACCCAAAACCAACCTCTAATAGGCCAGGGAATGATGACCAGCACCAAGTAGGCATATCACACACATATGGGAGGCATTATCCTAATGTAACTACACACACACACACACCTATATCTCCACATATATATACCAGAGTAATGTTGAAAGGAAACAACTGGAATAATAAATGCATGCACAACCTCTAACATCCCACAAGAGAGTACAACAAAACATAAAAAAAAGTGGAATAGGGAAAATAAAGGCCTGACATTGGAAATCAGGTCCAATCTGAGATATAGGGAAAACCATCCTAGTGTACTAACTCCAAAGTCTGAGTGCAAACCTGCTACATAGCCACAAACCACCACTAAGAACCACCCATTCTAGGACCATCTAGATCCTTATCATATAACCTCTCATCTATAGAATACATGGAACAAGTGGGAAAAACCCGTGAAGGTGTAATTACATACATACCCAATAGGACACCATGAAAACACCAAACAATAAAGCATCAAGAGAACATAGTCGACTCGAAATCATAATCAAAAGGGTAAAGAAAGGAGAACCTAACTATGTTCATAGGAGGTACTCAAGCCACCGAGTACAATTAGAATCTTCACAACTAGTCAAACGATTGGTAGTCAACACATGGATTCATGAAACCATATCATCAAACATATTAGAAAAGTATGAAGGTAGCACACCCTTCATTAGAAGACACCTTACAAAGGGGATTCAAATCACATATAGCAGATCATGCTCTAGGACACATAGAGATACCTAACACCATCTGTATTGTCTTGTAGGAAGGAATCACATTCCCCAGGTGTTGGTGATGGGATATCTGACCCTACCTAGGGAGAAGGAATATGAGATCACGACCTTGGTCCCAATGAGGGGATACATGATCCTACCCTAGATCGGGCCATGCTTTGGTTTCCCAGATTTGATTCTTAGAACTAACCCCAAAATGCAATGATATTAAAAAAAATAGGGAATTAAACCAACAAAAGTAGTGCCCTACCTCAAGAATGGATCGATTATTGGGAAAGAATGAAGCTTGAGTCGTTGCCATTGAAGACGTGGGTGATCACAGACATGTTCGTGATTGATCCTCAATCCAAGCTTGTCTGCTAACGCTTTCCACAATGATTCCTCTCTCCCCAATCTCTAGAATCATATGGTTAACCCTAGAGATTAGGTATAATAGGGATTACATGGATAGGTCAGCTAGGTTAGGCAATTAATTGAATGAATTAAATTAATTCATTAAATCAATTTATTTATTTCATCTAATATCTACCTGCAACGACGCATTGACAAAAAGTCTAATGCAAATGAATCTTATGTCATGCCTAAGGTAAACCCCTCATTCCAGATTCGATGACGGTCTTAATTTCCCCATTTGAGACTTCATTCATTAGGAAATCCATTATTTCTGCAAAAGCAAATATACATGAGTTAATATATTTAATATATCAATATCAGGGCCACACGACACTTGAAACTCCGCACCGACTTCGCGTCTAGCTCTGAAAATATTGTTATAAATATTGAAAGAGACAAATTAAAAAAATTAGAGTCATTACATTGGTAGGACCAGTGAGATGCGTGAATATCTCATGCTTGGTAAGGAGCACCCTCTTAAGGGTGGATTGAGGGTTGTTGTGTGTCCTGAGTGAGAGAAGTCCTTCGTGACTAGGTGAAGCATGTTGTGGAGGTTTTCCTCTAGATGTTGAGCTTGAGAGAACTTCCGAGAAAGGCGTGAGATGGTACCCGGGTAAGGGTTGTGATGAGGATTGGACCGACCTTTTGAGGTTTGGGCTGGTAGAGCTTGGGAGCTGTGAGGTCACCATGGGATGACAAGTGCATGTGGGTATTGATGAGTCGGGATGGGTTTGAATGATGCTAGTGGATGCCCTAACGAGGATATAGCTTATTGTGCAAGTGTGGCTGAGATGGTCTTGAGGAGTAGCCTGAGAGGTTGGATGGGCGACGTGGTATGTTAAGGTTCAGGTCTAGGTCTTGAGTGATTAGCACCCTCGTGATGAGCAGGTGGGCTGTGGAACTGGCTACGTGCCTTACTTGTGATTAGCGACAGACCGCATTCTAGATGATGATGAGTCTCGAGGCCTAGCCTCACCTTGAGTGAGAAGGAGCTTGTAGAACCTTGTCTTAAGTGATAAGGTAGTGGTTAGGTGGTGACCCCATTCTGAGTGAGAGAGCAGTGAATGATGTGGTAGGTCCAACCTTGAGTTGAGAGGGTAGTGGTCATGATGTATGGTCATGCCCTGAGTGAGAGGGTGATAACAAGGGTTCCTTGGTCCACTGCTTGAGTGACCCACCTTGGGAAGACAGTAGTCAGGTTTTTCCCCTATCCTGAGTGAAAGGGCGGTGGATGTAATGTGTGACCTCCCTTGAGTGAGAGGGGTTGGTGGGTATGCTTGATGGGCGACCTGCCTTGAGTGACGAGGGGACAAACCGAGGCTTGGATGTAGAACCACATGGAGGGAGAAGGTGAATCCATGGGTTTGATGTAGGACCTCACATCACACTTTCATGTAGTGGTCAAGGACTTGGTGGACGCCCTAAACAGAGTCTTTGGGTATAGGTTGGGTTTCGGAGCGGGTGCACACAATGACTTGAAACTACCACAAATCGGCGCAAGGGCAGCGCTACCCTTTATCAGTGCTAGTAAAAAAACACTGATAAAGGGGATACATTTATCAACACTAAGAAAAAGTGATGATAAAAGGTACTTTTAACAGCACTGAAAAACGCTGCTAAACGGACCCTTTTATCAGCGTTTTTTTACTAGCGCTGATAAATGGGGTATATTTCAAAAAATATATTCCATTAAAAACAATATATAACTATATTTATATTGTTATAAATATATAAATATATTTATATTGATATAAATATATTTATATTGATATAAATATATTTATATTGATATAAATATAATAAATATGTTTTAAATATGTTTTACATAAGGATAAGTAGAAATTTAAACATAATAAATAAGATATTTAGTAAAAAAGGTTTATGAAATAATTTAAAAAATATCTTTAATTAATAATTTTGTCATTTTATCGACTATAGTCACTTAATAACAATTTGAATATAAAAAAAATATATAAAAAACAAATTAAAGATCTAAAATAAGTTGAAAATGAAACTCGAACTTCAAACGACCATAACTTTTGATCTGGGTGTCCATTTGGACTCTATCACATATCAAATCGAAACCTACGATGAGCTATACACCCTAATAAATAAAGATAAACCCTCCATCATGTTTTTTTGAGGTCAAAAAAGGTCCAGAAGGCCTCCAAAACTGAGTTTTTAGTTAGGGATCTCAATTTTTTAACATTCGATGGGTTTTCAGGCTCGTTTAAGGAGGTCTTTTTGCCCTTTTTCAATGAGGACTGAATTTCTTCCTAGGGATTACATTCATATTGATGTTATGACTGAAATTTTATCGATTTTCACAATGTACTGTTATTTATAATCAAATATATAACAATATATACATATTTTTTTATATATTCACACATAAAAATTTAATTTTATGAATAAATAATTAAGCATATTTACATATAAAATATATTTCTCAATATATAAGACTTATCGAAAATAAAAACTGATATCCATTTTATTTAAAATATAGATATATGAATATTTATATATCTATATAATGTGTGTGTGTTTGTGTTAGTGTGTCTCTATTAACAAACTGATATATATTATCAATATATTCTAGCATGTGTATACATATTAATATATAATATATGTAAATATATATAAATATGTATAATTCTACTTATAGATACACATATAATATATATATATTTATGTATGTATGTTGTATATATATATATATAAATATATATTAATATACAAATAAATATAACTATATATATATATATAAATAAATAAATATATCATTAAAGGAAGAACAAAACAAAATGGATGAATTGTAGAGGTGCAGATGTAAAAAGGAGAGGTGCAGGTGGTTCTAGCGCTGTTAAAGAAG
The DNA here is from genome assembly GCA_963277665.1 of Viscum album. Classification (NCBI taxonomy): domain Eukaryota; kingdom Viridiplantae; phylum Streptophyta; class Magnoliopsida; order Santalales; family Viscaceae; genus Viscum; species Viscum album. Next base: position 1,713,230,091 of record OY728143.1, read on the forward strand.
TGCACTGACGGGAGTGGGGCGAGCGGGTGTGCGACATTCATGGAGTCGTGGTAACATGGTTAACACATGACATTTTGTGGCACTTACACGAGAATGTTTATTTTCATTTCATTTCCTCATGCATACACATAAAAATGTCCACTAAATTTTATAAAGTCAGCTAAGAAATAGATTATGTATTTGGGGATAAGACTCGACCAATCAATTGGAAACTTAGCCAGGTTTTTAGTTTCGCCAAAATTTCGAAAGTACATAAAAGCTTTGGAATTAATTATGATTGAAATTGGGGTTCCAAACACGAAAAACCTAAAAAATTTAATATATAATTCTAAAAACCACAATAATAATCCATTTCAAAATAAAAATCCACTTCCAAGAATATGAAAGAAAAAATTAAAAACAGAATCCAAAATACAGGGAAAAACATTTTAGGAGTTCGGCAGAGATTAACGCAGAAAATCAGTACGGAATTATATCATAAATTCAATTTCATAAAAAAAAAAAATTTAACCACCGAAAATAATGTAAATAGAAAAACAACTAAAAATATTTAATGGGATTAGAGGGTACGCCAGGCCTCCGCTGTAGTGCAGCGCAAAGGCGACGCGTGAAGAACCCGCAGCAAGCTGCAAAGTAACTTCCCCTTTAAAAAATTAATTTAATATCGAGTAATCCATTGGACTACGTATCAGATATTAAACTGATAAGAACAGATACTACACTTGATCTTAGCCAAAAGGCCGAGAAAGGTATGAGTTGAAAGCGCTCTCGATCTCTTCTTTTATGGACAGCCTCGACTCAACACAATCTATCATTCCCGATGCGGGACAGTGGATTACCACCCCGCTCGCCACTCCGATAATAATAATAAAACCAAAACAAAACGAATAACTCGCCTCGCACCTTTCCCCCGCCACCTCGCTTGACGGGAACTCCCCGCCCCTTCATCCTCATCGCTTGCCTGCATCGCCATTTCTCCTCAAGGTCGGCTTTCCTTTTTGTTCTATATGTTATGCATTTTTCTTGTCATCTGTTATTCGGGTAGGGTTAGGGTTTTGATTTTATAGACGATATGCGATAGGAACAGTTTGTGAAATTCTCCACACGACGAACATTTACAGAATTCAAATCGTAAGAGAAACCGAAAATGATGAAAGAAACATGAAGGCTGTTCCTTATCCATTGTTGAAGCCAGATAAGAGTTCCTAGACCACGAATGACGTTACCAAGAAAAATCAAATTCTTCCTTTCTTCCTTATTCTTTCTCTATTTATTCCTTCTTTCAGGTCTTCAATAAGAACGGATCCTGGTTGTTGCAATGGCTGATTCACATTTTCACAACTTCGTGAAGATTAGGGTTTCTCCGCGCTTTTCTTGTAGCAACTTTTCCTGCGTCTGCAGCAAATGATTTGGCCAGCGCTCTTGGTTCATCGTTCTCTTTTGCTTCCATTTGTAAGTTATACCTCTAATTTCTTTAGCCATTATCAGAGTTGTATTCGTATCAATATTCACCACTTCAAAACCGACCTTTCCCTTAGGGTTGTACGGAGGGAAATTCCTACATACTAAATAGACATTCAAATGTGCTTTCCATTCATTTTTCCATTCCCCTTCGCGTTCCCTTTCCTTCCATCATACCAAACATAATCTAAAAGTTTCCACTGAAAGCTTATGTAACATATTATTGTTACCGAAATTGTGTGGCTCCACGATATGTTGATATATGCACAAGCCCCCCTGTACACATTCCTTCTAATCTTGGAATATCATCGTTATATTGCCCTATCAAAGTGATCACTTCCCACTTCCACTGCCCTTATTGCTTGTATTTCATCCTCCCTTGCCATGAACATACAAGTAGGCTGGCATTTTTTATTTGCTCCATGCTGTGCATTAGAATTGGTGCACAGCACTTTCCCCTTTCTTATACTTTAGCTCTATTGCTTGCCTAAACCCAGGTTGAGATCCCAAAATATTTCCATTGTTATAATTTTCCTTTTTTGTAATTCTTGCATCCACTTGTTTATGTTGGTCTGGTTGCTCAATTGAGTTAAGCAAGGTTGACAATTGACTCCATGGAGGTTCCCCAATTTTGTGTTGGAGACATAACCTGGCATGTAATTGAGTCAAATGGATACAGTTTACTGCTTGAACTTGGGTTTGATTCAAAAATTCAAGTATGATATTGAATCGAATGGTGACTTCAAGCTCAAACTTAGCTCGGCTTTTAAATTGAGCTACTTGAACTCACTCAAATAAGTTTAATTCAACACATTTAAAAATATAGCAATATGTTACAATATATATTCATATATATTGCTGTCAATTTATATATTTAAATTCGAGCTACTTGATTAAACTCGCAAGCTAACTTATAATAATACTTGAATTTAGTTTGATATGTAGCTCGAGTAAGTCGAGCTCAAACACGACTCAACAAAAATCGAGCTAAATCCCAGTATTATTTGAATTTGATCTTGAGTAGTTTATGAGTATCACTATATCGTTTACATCCTTGGACATAACTTGAAAAGGTACTTATGGATTGCCCCTTTGAATAACTCATAGCCTTTTTTCTCATTGCTGAGCCATGAAGGCTGCTTGGCAATAATGTTTGGGTTGGGGAAGTAACAACTCATATTTCAACTGGCCTTTCAGTGAAGAAAGAAGTTACCCACCCATCTATTCAACCCACCTTGTTGGTGATTGTCTCAAATGCAGTCTGGTATTAGCCACTGTACCAGTTTGTCTAAGGTCCTTAAGAGCAGTCCTTGGATCAACTTACTAATCCAAATCTCTAAAGGAAGACATCCCAAAATTCTTGCCAATTGTTACTAAAATTATTTTGTATGGGTCATTTATACCATGCATGAGCAACCCATGTTGTTAGGTTTGTGGGGCTGGCCCATGCCTGTGCTGTCGAGTGTGGTCTAGCTGGGATTAACTGGGGCTGGTTGTGCATATTGGGCAGGTGGAAGTGGATAGCCTCGGGGTAACATTGTCATTTTCTTGATTAGTTATTTTCAGGTTTGTTAAGGAGTGTTTAGGGTATTAAATAAGGAGCGACAGTAAGGAGAGGGGCACAATATTCATTTGGATGTCCAGCTGGTTGCTGTGGGAGGATTCAGCCAGGGCTCTTTGGGAAGTGGCATTCCAGGAGAGTTTTCTCTCTCTCCCTCTCTCTTTTACTTCTTTCTATTCTTTTGCTGTTATAATAAAGTGTAATTATTGTTTCTCTTCCCATTCTCTCTCATGGTCCTTACATTTGATGCTTTCATTGAGAGAGTGTTCTGTTCACTTGGAGGATGATTGTGGTGCTGAACTGAAGGGGGGAGAGAGAGAGAGTTGACTGTGAGACTTTCGTTCCTTATTGGACATCACGATCGCTGTTGGAGACGTGTTCACAGGGGCTGGTTGTTGCATTTTGTTGAAGCGAAGTTGACATGTGGTCTGGGCAATTGCTATTGTCTGATGCAACTGTGGTGCAAGAACTTTTCGCGACTTTAAAAGATCAGTTGCGGTCATTGCGAGCAAAAACTTGAGAGCTAGAGACTTCGGAAAACTTCAATTTTTGGTAACTTTGGAAAATTTGCACTTCTCTATTCTTCTTCTAACTCCAACTCGTATTATGACCTCTTTATGATTTTTAGGAACTTGAATGAACAACAAAGCATTGTATGGTTTACTTTGGAAAGTTCTTAACTTTCCAACTTTATAAAATTTATGACATAACAACTTTTCTTCATCTCAACAAACAACTTTTCTTAATCTTGGATAACAATTCTTATATTAATATTCCTCCAGATTTGAATATTTCCTACATGGATTTGAGATCAAAAGAACGACTTTGATTCCCTTTAGAATTCCCATAATGAATTAGTTATCATCTACTTCTTTATGGGTTCAAAAGTATAAGTCAGTATAACTACTATTGAGGATCCATTGAGAGAGGTGAAGACAATGTTTTCACTTGAGGCAGTCTTGGTAGAACATGAGGCTTCGTTGGAACACAAGAATATGTTGATTGGTATTGTGATTGTTGAGTTTTATATGGAATTGGGAAATATTGACATTATGTTGGAATGTAAGAGTGTGATGGCTGACCACAAACAATTTATTCTTACATGAGGGGAAATTTAATATTATGTACCACGAACAATTTATTATTACATGAGGGGAAATTTAATATTATGTAAGGGGTGCTATATTGAGAATGCATTAACGTTACTCTCAAATATGTATTCCTATCTCTTATTTACTCAAACATAATAGCTTCCAGAACCAAGGAAATGTTGAAATTACTCCCATGAAATGTATATAACAGGAAGTGATTTATTTATATGTGATCTCCCCCTTTTACTCTGATGTAACTAGTGTTTGAGATGTGTTACTCCTACACAACTAAGTTTTATTCTTCTGTAGCCATACTCCTCAATTTAATTCCTTCAAAACATTTAGCGTTATAAATTTCAATCAGAAAAAAACGTTTTAAAAAACAACAAAATATCTATTAATTAAATCCATAAAATGTCAAAAAACGAATTCTTATTATAAAAATAATAACTCTAAAAGAAATATTATTAATTCAATTAAAATGGAAAATTAAACACAACATGTATAATTATTATTGAAAATTAATGAAAAAAATTTAGTAACCAACAAATTTCAGTTTTGTTTTCTAGGTTTTTATTTTAGAATGTGTGGATTAAGAAGAAGGGTTACAGAAACTTCAGAAGAAGTCGGAGACAATGAAACTCGATAGTAATAGTAGGTTCTATAAGCGGGGTAGGGGTGAAGGATGATTTCATAAAGCTGGTTCATAGTTTATAGAATTTTTTTGGGAGATAGATTTGGTTTTCATACTGCTAGTAATGGACTTCGTGATGTGTATGGTGGAGTGCATATTTCATATGGTGGTGGAACTTGGACTATCAACATAGCTCAACTGTAAACAGTTGGGTTGTAATCACATTCAAGTTATCAGTCTTGAGTGATTTTAGATTCTTTTTTATACTTTTTATTTCTTTTCTTCTTTCATTTATAATAAAATTTGTGTCATTTTTCCCCCATGGGGAAGGGCAGGTCTCGAACCACATAAAACCTTATGTTTTCGTTCTTTGTGAGAGTGTTTCTTCTTGGTTGTTTTTATTCCAAAAGTTCTATATATTTTGGAGTGTGGAGATTTAGTGCATGGTTGGGTGATGGTCTTCTTAGTTATAAATACATTGATTTTGAGCACCACTATATTCAATTTTTTTGAATGCTGTTCCATGAGAGAATTTCTAGAAGGGTGGTTCTCGACCATGGTCTATTTGGCATAGTAAGTGATTTTAGTGCTTGTGGTTAAGAAAGTTTCAATGCACTTGGTTTTGAAAACTTAATATTATTGAAAACCATTTTTCTTTATGTTTTCAATCCAGTTGGAGTTGTGTTTGAAATGAATGGAATTGGAAGCATGAAAGGTTTTGATTGATAAATTTGGTGAGTTGTATTTTAGATTATGAAGGATGCAGATTGGAGATTATCTCCCCCAATGAGATCTTGAGCTTCCATTGAAGGGTTCAGACTAGTAGTAATAAAGTATAATAAGAAAGGCTTGATAGGAAGACATTAGGAGTAGTTCAAATGATAGTGGCATGAAATATTGCCTTCAACATTTAGGAGGTGAAGATCCCTCAGGAGTTTATGAAAACTCTAGTGGATATGTATGATGATCCAGTAGATATGAGCAAATTATTTATGATGTAGTGAGTTTTTGATATGAATATGTTTAAAGGAATGTCTTTGGATGATCATGTTAACGACTTCAACATGATTTAGAGTCAGAATCGGTAAGAGTGGAGTTTTAAGGGTTGGTGTGGATTTTAATTTTCCTTTCCTTACTCCTGAAATCACGGGACTCATGGGGTCCAATAGTTACTATTGTAAGTAATTATATTAGTAAAATTGACTTAGAGCTTAAAGAAATTTGCGATCTCATTCTAAATTAAAAGGTTATGTTAAAGGAATTGTATGCACATATCGGAGCTGTGTTCAATGTGGAAGGTAGGGGATGTCCATTCAATAGAAAGGTTAAAAAAATGATGACGAGATGAGGGAAAGAATTCAAGGAAAATCAGTTGATCCCTAACCCCCATGTTTTCATTATAGAAAGAGAAAGTACCTAATGGACTAGATAGACTAGAGAGTCAATTCTGGAAGAAGTTCTTCTGGATGTGTCATGAAAATCCTATAACTGCTGAAGGATCACTGCCCAACGTGGTAGTCTTCCTGTCAACATGAGACGATTCAGGATATACTTTAACAGATCCACACTAGATACCGACTGTATCTCACGATGCTGCAGGTAGTGTCGCAACTTCTGTACCGAAAAAATCAATGCAAGGTAGCTCTTTTCGATAGGAGAGTATCTGGAATCTTTGTCGAGGAGCATACAATTGAGATGGTATAAACTATTCTCTCTCTCTTCATTTTTTCTTCTTGGCGAGTAGGGTGTCGAGGGATCGTTCCAGGGTGGTCACATAAAGGACCGACGACTTCCCTAGGACGAGTGTCATCAGAACCAGAGGCTGTAGCAGGTATTGCTTGATCTCCTCAAACGCGATCTGACGCTCTTCATCCCATTGGTAGACGACGCCTTTCTTCACGAGCATGGAGAAGAGGTTACACTTACAGCTATATTCGCGATGAATCGACATATGTAGGCTAAGTGGTCTTGAAGGCCTTGTAGCTTCCAGAGGTTACTTCGAGGAGGCATCTAACTGATGACTTTGATCTTCTCCGGGTCGATCTCGATGCCTCTGTATCTGATGAAAAAGTCAAGAAACTTCTCAGAGGTAACCTCGAAGATACACTTCAAAGGGTTCATCTTCATATGTCGGGAACAGAGGAAGCCGGAAACCTTCTCAAGATCTCTGAGATGGTCCTGAAATTGGCAGGATTTGACTACTAAATCGTCCATGTTTCATTCCACTAGCATCTCGAGGATCAGTTTGAAGATGTGATGCCTGACTAGCTGATAAGTTGCTCCTGAATTCTTTAAACTGAAGGGAAGGTTTTTCTTATTTTTAACTTTGGCTACAAAAGTTTTGAAATAACAAAAGGCTTCATATTTTTTTTGAGAAAATAAACCCAAGTATATCTAGTATAATCACCAGCAATGACATATACATAGTATTTTCCACCAATACTCTCTGTTTGTGTAGGACCAAATAAGTTCATGTGTACTAACTGTAAAAAATCAAAAGTTGAGACTTCACTAATAGATTTAAAACTCGACTTATGTTGTTTACCGTATTTACGAGGGTCATAGACTTTTGAAGAATCAAACCTAAGTTTTGGTAGATCCTTAACAAGTTTTTTCTTAGTCAACTTAGATAAGTTTTTAAGGTCACAATGTCCCAACCTTCTATGCCATAAATAAGATTTATTTTCCATTGTACTAAGCTAATGTAAGTCTTGGTTCCCAAGGTCTTCTATGTTAAGTGTAGAAAGAATGAATTCATCCTCGGAACTATATACTAAAAACTTATCATTCCTAAAGTTCATAAGGTAACCTTCATCACATAATTGACTTATGCTTATAAGATTGTGCTTAAAACCTTTAAGAAACAAAACATTTGAAATTAAGACTTTATCAAGAAGAATGGCGTTACCTATTCCGATAATCTCTCATTGAGAACTATCTTCGAAGGTAACTTCTCAACCTTTCATCTTGATGATCTTTTCAAAAAAAAAAATTGTTACTATTCATATTTTTGGAACATCCACTCTCCATGTGTTGACCTACTAATTTTAATGATCACAAAATCATAATTCCGATGTTATTAACGAGTTTCATGTTTCTCTGTAAGTAATATGTATTTTGAGCCAGGTGACACAATTATCTAAGTACGGGACACCGTTGAGGTTGACATAACCAACTCGAGACATCGTTGTCTATGACTCACTGCCAATATCAAAATCTCGATAAGTATGAGATACTGCCCGGATATCACATCGACAAATTATCGTATCGTTGGACTAAAATATTGACAAAGTCTGAGACATCGTCGATCGTCACACCGTTAAGATGTCATGCTGTTAGAACGCAAATATGGCTAAGTATGAGATACCGCTGGATGAAGCACCACTGACATCATACCGTAACACAAAATTTTGGCTAAGTCTAAGACACTGTTAGATCCGACATCGCTAGTTGAGACGCCGCCAGCGTAGTGAAAATTTGACCAAGTTTAAGACACCACAAGTATCAGACCACCAGTATCATACCACCAGCATCATACCGTCAACGATACACCGTCAGTCTAAGACACTGCTACTATTTTCCTCAACTTATCTTTTTGAATCATATTATTCTAATGAATATTTTTTTATTGAATTTAATGCCATTTAATATTTTAACGATTGTCTCTTAAATGATGGACAAAGGGGATTGAAGAGAGTGTCAGACTATGCAGTATGAGGAAGCATAAGTTTTATATTGTAGGTTTTGGGCGTAGTAGAAGCGCATGAATGAGTGTACCCAACTTTAATTTTACCGTTAACAACGATCAATTCGAGATCCATCATGATGATAAAACGCCTGATCTTCAGAATAGAACGAAGAACGAAAATGAAAGAGGGAAGTCCTAGAACCATAGAGAGGATCATCATATGTTGGTAATAATTAATTTAATTAAAAGACAAGAATTACCTTGATGAAATTCTCTCTCTGTTGATGCTTTTGGTCATGATTCAATGTGATCTGTCGTTGCGTCGCAGAACCCAAGTGTATGTTTCCTCTAGCGGTGATCCACACGTGCTCCACGTATATCTGGACGTTGCTGAAGAGATCTCCGGGTGCTAGCGTGAAAGAGCTTTCGTTTGCGATATCCGCCTTCGATCGCTTTGAGAGTCGCTTCCAAAGTGCTCTCCTTGATCCGGTGGAGGAAGATTTCTCTCGCAACTTGAGAGCGTTCTTGGAGGAAAGAAATTCTCTCTTGGTTTGAGAGCTTTCTCTAGATCCGTTGTGCACAACCACATAGAATGACTAGATCTAATGAGAATAATGTAATTGAGATTTATATTACTTAGAATAATAAAATGAATTAATTACCTAAAGACATTCATTCATTTCATTTAATTCTTAGTAAGATCTTATGTCTAATAATAATATTTGACTATTATTATCACTTGATATACGTCCAACGAATTACACCTAATATTATTTCTCACAAATCCTTAGAAAAGCTACACGACGTGTATATTAATATACACGACGTGTACTTTTATTTTTCCATTTTTTTATTTCCTTTACATTTATTAGACCTTGAATAATGACTATTTATTTTTTAAATAAATATCACTGCATTAATCTTGAGTTTCCAACTGATAATGTCTATAACCCCTGTCCAAAAGGGAAACAACACAAAGTTTCTTTTAAATTAAAGAAATAAGTGTCAACTTCTCAACCCCTTAGTGTTGTTTCACATAGATTTGTTTGTAACTTCTAGAGTTTTAAGTTTTAATAGGAAACACTATATTTATGCTCTTGTAGATGATTTCTTTAGGTATACTTGGATATATTTTCTAGCTCACAGAAGTGAAGCATGCTCTTACTTTATCAAGTATTCTAAGTCTGTATAAAATCTTACTGAACTTAGGATTAAAACCCTCAAGGAGTGATCATGACTGTGAGTTTGAAAATAAAGATTTTGAATCATTTTGCTCACAAAATGGCTACACTCATAACTTCTCTGCTCCTAGGACACCCCATTGGAATGAAGTTGTTGAAAGGAGAAATAAAACCTTACAAGAGATATCACGAACTATGCTAAATGAGTACGACTTACCTATCTATTTTTGGGAAGAAGCTGTCAATACAACATGCTATATCATCAATAGAGTTTTGATTAGACCTATCCTTAAGAAGACCCCTTATAAGCTGTGGAATAATATGAAATCTAAGGTTAATTATTTTAGAGTTTTTGGTTACAAAATCTTTATTCTTAATACTAAGGATAATCTTGACAAATTTTTTTCCAAGAGTGTTGAAAGAATATTCCTTGGTTATTCAATCTCTAGCAAAACCTATAGAGTTTTCAATAAGAAGGTCAAAATTGTTGAAGAATTAGTCCATGTCAAATTCAATGAAATTGATCCATGTGAGCCTAAGATCTCTTTAGAAAACCTTGAGGATGATTTATTTTCTCTGAATTTAAATTCTAAACCTTTATAATCTGTTATCAAACAAACAGAAAAATCATCCAGTTCTGAAGAATTTTGAGAACTTCTTGATTCCGTACCTGAAAATCCAGAAGTGATCAGTCCCTCTTTCTCTAGAGTTGTTAGAACCATCAAGTATCATCCTTTAGATGCTGTTGTAAGTGATCTAAGTAGAGAAACACAAACTAGAGCTTCTGTAAGAAATCAGGTTGAACATCAAGATTTCTTTTCTCAACTTGAACATATGAACATCAATAAAGATATTAATGATGAATTCTGGATAATAGTTATGCAAGAAGAATTGAATTAGTTTGAAAGAAACAAAGTGTGAGAACTTGTAGATAGATCCAAGGGCACCTTGACTATTGACACTAAATGAGTGTTTAGGAATTAAGGCGATGAGTTTGGAACTTAGTTAGAAACAAGGCTAGAATTGTTACATAAAGTTATAGTCAGGAAGAAGGAATTGACTATGTGGAAACCTTTGCACCTGTAGCCAGACTTGAATTCACAAGAATCCTTCTTGCTTATGCAGCACAGTTAGATTTCAAGCTTTTCAAATGGATGTCAAGAGTTTATTCTTAAATGGGTTTATAGTTGATGATGTTTTTGTTGAACAACTCCTAGTTTTCAAAACCCTCATTTTCTAAGACACCGTTAGACAAGGCATCGCTAGTTGAGACTCCGCCAGCGTAGTGGAAATTTGACTAAGTCTAAGACACCGCCAACATCATACCTCCAACATCATACCTTAAGCGAGACACCACCAGTCTAATACACTACTACTATTTTCCTTAACTGATCTTTTTGAATCATATTATTCTAACGATTTTTTATTGAAGTTAATGCCATTTACTATTTTAATGATTGTCTCTTAAATGACGGACAAAGAGAGCATTGAAGAGAGTGTCAGGCTATGTAGTACGAGGAAGCAACGGTTCCAGATATTCTCATTGTTGTTACTGATAAAAGTGCAGTACACTCCCTCATGCAAAATACATAGAAAAAAGAGATGCAGTGGTGGATGCAATGAACTAATGAAAAGGTGAGAGCTCGAACTGCCTGAACACACTTAAAGCTCACCTGCTGCAAACATTTGACTAGGAAGCTGAACTACACATTCATTTATTGCTTTCCTGCAGTCAAAGAACAATAGTCCGTGACACTCAGTTTTCCTGAATATTTTCAAGAGAACTCGACTCAAGCTTCACCGCTGAATCAAGTTAAGAGTCACAAGTTGCATTGCAATAGATCGAGCACTTCTAAACTTTACTCCCATAGATTGCTTTGTTAGGTTTTTATTTATTTCTTTTGAGCTATGTGTGATATACTCTGTTTCATTTACACATGTTGTCTCCTATGCTAAACTAAAAGATACACGATATCTTCTCAAACTCTTTCATATTTATCTCTCCCACAGATAAGAGTGGTAGAGGTCCTTGTGTGACCTGTTTTGTTTTATCTCCCATGAATAACCATTGAAGAGGTCGAGTGTGACCTGAACAATGTGTTAACTGTTGTAAAAACTCGATCCAGGTTGTGGATCATTGTGTTTATTTTATATAAATTGCCTGGTGGTGGGTGGTCACTTAGTAGAGAGGAGTAAGTCTCGACTTGAGACTAAACCTCTTATATTCATTCTTTTCGTTTTGTGTTTTAATTTTGTGTTACTTTATTTTTGCTTTAAAACTGAAAATCATTTTAACTGTAAACAAAATATATACTTTGACAGTTTATCTTAATTTGTATCCATATAGTATTTTGATCAAGTAAACTAATTTCAAAGGATCTAATAATATTGTATATTATTCATATGAGAACTAATCAATCTTTAGAGAAATTTGTAGAAAGATTGAAATCTATATCATACTACTTATTTTGATAAATTGGGATATATTTAAACATTTGGAGGATTTCAAAATAATCCATTTTAGATAGAAATTTTTATTGGGTACCCAATTCACCCCCTTCTTGAGATACTCACTCCGACCAACACCATGTACCAAGGATTTTTTTGTTGCTTGTACTTTCATTGTTTTTCTCAAAACAAAACAATTAGACTTTTGAAACCCAAACCTTCTTCGGCCCGGTAATGTTAGAAAACAAATTTATAGGAATCCATATTTGTTTTGAAAAATAGGTTTTGTGAAATCACAAGGATTGAACTTTATTCAATGAACAATTTTTTTCCAGTGCCCTCCACTTTGACACTTGGTGCATAAGAGAGCACTTTTTGGAACAAATAAATTATTACTAAAAACAGAGTTTTTATAAGAAAAACCCATTCTGGAGCTATTCCCAAGAGGACGAATTTGTTTGTACATCTTGTCAATTTTTTTACTAGTATTTAAGTTTGACAAAAGTTTCTTCAGAGAAGAAATTTCTGGTTTTAGTTTTATAACTAATTTCTTATCCTCATTAGTAATAGTCTTGGAATTAAGTTTATCAAAACTAGTTTATAAACTATCTTTCTCAGAAATTACTTTTTCTTAATCTTTAGATTTTTTTTTTCAGAAATAGATTCTTCAAGATCTTTAGAAAGATATGATATTTCTTTTATTAAAACATCTATTCTTGAGTCAGCCTTAGCAAGTTTTGTCTTTGCATTATCATATTTTTTACAAATTTTTCAATTTTCATTTTCTAATAATTTTTCAAAATGAGAAACTTCTTCATAAGAGGGTAAAATGTTATCTTCACTAGCTGGGGAAGATTATTTATCTGAAGATGTAGAATTTTTCTCATCAGGATAGTTTTCACTTAAAGACATATTAGTAAGGTTCTCAGTAGTGTGTACCTTTTCCATAAAACATTGATTTACAAGGGGCACATTAGCATAGAGACCTATGTTCCTCCGTCCGGAACATTTATTCTTAGAAGTATCTTCATAAGAATCACCTCAACTTGCACTCTAAGTGTCCGAGTCTTTCAACACTTTCTTGATCTTAGATTTATAATACTTCTTAGAATTCCTCTCTAAATTCTTTTCTTCCCTATCTTTCCTCTATAGCTTATGACAATCTAGCCTGATGTGTCTAGCGTTCTTGAATTCATAACAAGTAACTTCATCTTTCTTATCACTTCGGTCCTTATGTCCTTTCATATAACGATATTGAAAATCTTTTTTGCCAATGATCTTGTTCATTCTTTTGGCAAGGTTTGCTAATTCATTTTCAGAATGCTCAGAAGTACTTAGATTGGATTGAATGACAAATTTCTTCTTTCTTGAAGATTTAACAACTTTTTTAGGAGTTTGAGATTTTGTAGGTATGATAGATGTATAAAAAGCAACTCTTCTTTTTCTGTTTCTCATCATCTCTTTTCAGTCTGCATTCATACCGCATAAGAGTTCCAATGAGATCATCTAAGGTATGACTACTTATCTTTCTCGTCTCATCAACAACAATTTTGTTAGACTCTCATTCGTTGGGAATGATATCTATTATTTTATCCACAAGAACTTCATCATCCAAACCTTTCTCACCAATAGATTGTAAGTTGTTTATAATGATCATGAACCTATGATACATCTTTGCAAAAGATTCGCCTAGTAAAAAAAATCAAATTATGGATAGTAACTCATAACATAGCTCTTCTGGTCTCTACAACCTTTGAAGTTCCAAAACGCGTTACTTCAATCTTTTTCCAAATACTATCAGCAGCTTCACAATATGATATTTGACTATAAATACTTCTTTTCATGGAGCATAAAAAAGTATTTCTAACTCTATAATTCAACTTATATTCATGTTTCTCTTGATCATTGAAAGCGATAACTTCCATATCAAGAATTTTGTAATCTTTCGTTAACTTAACAAATTTATCAACCTCTGTTTTGATAACAAAATTCTTCATCCTATCCCTTCAATACTCATAGTCAGCACTGTAAAATATAGGAGGTATGTTTGGATTGAGATTGTATATTGAACCAATATTTATTCCTCCCATCTTTAAAAAAAATACAAATACTCTTTTCTACAAAACATGTGAGTGTAACAAAAGTTTTATAAACAAAAAGTTTATAACAAAACTAAACAAAAAGTTTATAACAAAACTAAACAAAACATGAAATAGTAATTAAACAAAAGCTCAGAAAGTATTTAAGTAGTGGAATCCTCCTTTGATACCCATTGTTGGCTTAGTATATACGAATATACTGACTAGGATTGTAAGAATATGCTCTTGATGGTTAACTTACAAGAGGGGGATTGTAGTTTTAAAAACTTAATATAAAATAATTATACTAACTAAATCGAAAACCTATTTAAGTTGATTTATCGGACTTGGCCCCCAGTCTGATGAACAAAGGCACTAAATTGTAATCACAAACAATACAATTAAATCATAATAACAAAAGATCAGAATCACTCATGGATTCAATTAATCAAAGTACAAGAATCATAATCAGAGTAATTATAATAAAAAAATCAGTATAGAAAGATGAATATGATTATTTAATTTTTATTAAAAGTGCAACAAAGTTAAAAACTTAAAAGCAACAAGTAATGCAATGGAAATGTAATAGCAAGAATGACTTACAAAGCTATTAAAAAGATAACTCTTTTAACCTTAAGAGAAAGGTAGTCTATAACTTAGACTAAAGGTATCCCTTGTTTTAAAATTACTATAAAGTCTTTCTTCCCTTACCAGAGAAGCTCTCGATATGATGATCATAATGGCACTGTCTTCCTATCCCCGGAAGTTCTTGATACAATGATCATATTCTCTATCTATCTATCCCCGATATCCCTCGATCTGATGGATAAGATTCTTTGTCTTCTTATCTATGAAAGCCCTCTATTATAATCATAGATCAGACGTGAGTAACAATTACAACAATGTTTTTAAGGAGACAACCTGACAAGGTTTCCTTAGAACGACTCTCTCTAAAGGATTACAAAAGACTAGGAACACGCTGTTCATACTATGAAAGCTATAGAAAAATTGAGAGCAAAATGTAATCAACTCGCTTCAAACTCTTCAATTGACCGTGTATTTATAGGCATCCCACCAACGGTCATCTTGATCTCCCAACGGTCATGTTTTTTCGAGTTTGTCACAACGACAGACACCTTGCACTTCAACAGCTCTATTGTAATTGATTGTTTGACGCTGTATTGTTTTACACCATTACAGTGTAAAAAGTATTGCATTACGATAGAAATAAGTGTCTTGAATACGATTATAAACTTAAGTTAGTCTGATGGACTTCCTTGTGAATGTCATTACGAGGATATTTATGAGTGTCAATCTGATTGTTTCGGTATCAATATCAGTCCGATTGTTAATACTTTTTCAGTACGAAAGACATGACAATAGTATAACTTATGTTCTGATAACGATGAGTCCGATTTATTAGTCCCATACTCATTACTATAATCATAATGAAGAAACATAAGTTTAATTTCTTAATTCATTAGAACTTATTCTAAGTATTGTAAACGATTATGTTTTCTACTAAAACATTGTAAAACACTTTGAATATAAAAATTTAGTAATCAAGTATTCAAGAAAGAGTTTGTGATTTTCAAAACAAAAGGAATAGGAAAGTAAGAAATAAAATTTACGATTCAACACAAAGGTCGTACTAAACCTCCTCTAATACAAGTTGTAGCACCCGTACTCTAGTAACTCGGAGTCGGTTGTTAGCTTACTACATTGGTACAAGATACAAGAGATCACATCTCAAAGGATCGAATAATGTAGTAGCCTTGGGAGACTAGATACACAGATGATTCTTATATTAGATTTGAAAACATGAAATATAATTTAAAATTCTAGTGATAAATTTATTATTTCTTCTAGTATATCCCTCAAATTATTCATAAATCCCTTCTTGGTATCCTATGGAAAGGAAACCATATTAAAGGGTGTTCTAAAATTCTTAGTAATGGAAAGCGTACAATAGAAGCTACTATATAATAAATTAAGCATGGACAATATAGAAGATAAACACAATAATCAAATATGCCTTATAATAAATATCATGAATGGGGAATATATCCATGTTTGACGTCAGAACATAAATAATTTTATGGATAAAAATAACTGGTTTTATAATGATATAATACATAATGACAGACATCATAATCATACTGTTAAGGTCTTATTTCAAGACATTATAAACATACCATCAAGGACTCCTGTAAATAAATTATAAATAATTGGGAAGGAATACACCAAATATCCAAGATAAGTTGTCTCATGAGACCTACCGATGCATTGAGGGACCATGCGATTTTAGGCCCCACCTATCACTTAATAATTCTAATGCATTCATCATATGATTAAACAATACAACTTAATCAATGTGCCATAAAAATCAATAACTATCACCATTGGAAGAACTAGCATACCGAATGTGAATACTTTCCTTGGTAAAAATGATCATAATACATCTATAGAAATATGTTGGATAATATCATTATATTATATCATTATATTATATCATCTATAATCACAATATCCATTAAAGGATGTTGAAATTTATGAAAATACTTTTAATAGATCATCAGAAAACTTATGGAGTAAAATCCTCTTTTCATTTTGAAATCACTTATTTAAGATCTAAAAATTTCTAAAATATTTGGGGAAAAAATTTCTTTGGAAATAACCACGAAGTTTTTAAAAAGTAATCTTAAAATTAAAGGGAAGTTTTGATGGAGGGAAAATCCGTTCGTGCAGTGTATGTTAAAACAAAGATTTTGTTCACACCTTAGATAAAAAGTTCCTTATTCAGAAAATGATAAGAACATTCCATTTAAAACTTATTATAGAAATTAAAAAATGGGAAAAATGACTTTAATAAATCATTAGCGAATATTAAAAACATTATTTAAAACATTTTAATGAAATTATGGAGATGGAAGAAAAATACTCTTGACCCAATAGAAAAACAAAGTCAATTTTCCTTAAAAAAATTCTTTCAGACTTTTGAGTACTTAGAGAGATGAGAATGAAAGTAAAAAATGTAATTTCCAGGAATAATCACATGATTAGAAAATATATCAGGTTTAAGATAAAACAATCATATAATTGCTCCAATAGAAAATTTAACATAAACAATCCCGAATAAGGATAAGATTGTGAAATAAGCCCTTATTGCTTTGGTAACTTTTGAGTTTTAATTCCCATGAAAAGAATAAAAAAAAATGAGAATTTAAATACTATGAGTATAAGGATAATATTGATACAACATATCAAATTTACAGTAGATACACTTCATAAAAGATGATAGATGTATAACATAAATGTCCCAAAGAAGACAATTAGAGACAACAAACCCTTACTGCTTTGGTAACATTCGAATCAAATACCCTTGGAAGAAATAATTTTGAATTGTAACATTAAATACCATGAAGTAAGGACACATTATATAAAAATTTGAAGGATTGGTATATATACCTTATAAACATAAATAGGTTCATAACATCAAACATGTCTCAATGAAACTTAATTGAGACGAAAAATCCTCACCTTAGGACCAACTTTCTTCACAAGTGCTTTAACTTCTTGTATAATAAATTTAAATTTGTTATACATATATACTAGAATCATATACATACTTATAATATGACATATGATCAACTTATAACATATCAACACCCTTTTATTAATAATTCTTTATTAAAATCATCATTTCCAAGTGTTAACTATTTCGTTTTTCATGTAAGTTTCAGTTTGTTAGTTTTAGTATATGCATATTACTCATGGTTACATCTTCTCCAAAATTCTAATCATGATATAAATATCATGCATATTAATTATATACTTATTTAGAAACATCCATGAAATACAGACATGAAAAATGCATCACATCACTTCGTGAAGGTGGTAGTCCACACATACGCACGAACACCATTATCATTTTATTAATGGGTGGAAGGGTAAGAAGATAAATGATAGATTATATTTAACAAATGATTATTATGTAATATCATACATAAAAATTATATCTATCATAATAACCATCCATGAATGGTGGGGATGAAAAATAGAATACATCACTTCACATGACGGTAGTCTGCACGTACGCACAAACGATGCTTTCATTTCCCATTTGATGAAGAAGAAGATGGAAAAACATTACTCCATTGACATAGTAACATATAATTATATGATATATATTTATTTTATTATATCATCATGATTGTCACAAAATTGAATGAGTTATACGAAGAAATAAATGGAAAATGCATGGTTAAGAGATATACCACTTCTTTGGACAACCTTGACTTACACCTTATGCCTTATAAGGCCAGTATTATGATCAAAACATGACCTCTAGATCATGGGGATGGATGTTAGGAATTAATTTGGGTAGGTATTGGACAAGATGTAAGGCTCATTAATTTTGAGGAAGAGAGGATAGATGGTGTCCTTTTATAAGAGAAGGAGAGAACACACTTGATTTTTTTTCAAAAGATTAAAATATATGAATGTCTTACTCAGGAAAATGGATCC
The DNA here is from genome assembly GCA_963277665.1 of Viscum album. Lineage (NCBI taxonomy): Eukaryota > Viridiplantae > Streptophyta > Magnoliopsida > Santalales > Viscaceae > Viscum > Viscum album. Next base: position 1,713,248,760 of record OY728143.1, read on the forward strand.
AAAATGACTCATCTTCAAAGAGGAGATGATATAGGCTATAAATATGACTATCCAATAGGATTTAGATGAGTTTTAGGTCATTTTATCCATTATCATTTTAGTTTTAACCCATTTAACCCGTTTAAACTCTAACCGTGATAACTGACTTTTTTTTATACCAAAGTTACTATTCATAATGACCAAAAATTAAATTGGTATCATTACCACATTTGTAAATTATGATTAAAAATTTGGATTCCATTTTATCAAATTAAATATCTATAATTGTTATAAATTAATTTAAAACTAACCAGTAAAACGTGACGAAAAATGGTTCTCAGAAAAATGTTTGTTTTGAGCATAAATATGATTTTACAACAAAATAAAGTATAATTACGGTTCTAATTGAATTAATTTTTTTAATTTTGAATCAAATTAGACTTATTTTTCTTTTTAACCAAACCAAAACTAAAAGAAACCTTGTATGATTAAAAGAAAAGAACTTAAAATAATTTTTCTTTGAAGAAAAACTTTTTTTAGATATATTTTATAGGAAAATATTTCAAAAACATTCAAGTTATCATTCTAATCAATATAATTTCATAAAATTGATAGTTTTTGTAAAATCGGTATTTTTCACTATTCACAAAAAAACACTATTTCTATAAGATATCAACAATTATTCATAAGATAATTTTGATACGATGAAACCAAGAAATGAAATAATTGTTATAAAATTAAATTTCTAAAATTTATAAATTTAGTTTTTCTAAAATATACAACAAAATTGTTTTTATAGAAAAATGACATTTTAAAACTTTAAGTGCTCTTAATATATTTCTAATAAGTTAGTACTTATAAGTGTTGTGAATTATATTATTTTTAATTTGTATTAGAAAATTATATACTAGTTGGACTTAAATATACTTAACGGCTATATATATACAATGGGTATGTGTCCAATTATCACACACACATATATAATGGTCATATTACATTTCTATATATAGCCTTACATGTTTTACTAAACATTATTCATTCAATTCTCTCTCATCATGTCTATTATATTTCTAATTCTTTGGCTTGTTTCCATAGGTGTAGTTGATGTCAAAATCTTCATTATGGACCAGGAGGATAAATATTTTATGTTTTTTGTATTTTTATCTATCTATGCATTTTTTACACTTGTACTTTTCTTCATGATGTTTTATATTGCAACCTTATAATATATTAGTATTTATCTTTCATTGTAATATTTTATCTCAATAAAAGTATCATGGTTCATTTTAGTTTGATATTGTTTGTATCACAGGCTATCAAACATAATATCCACTTAAAGGAGAAATACATAATAAAATATCAGGGTGTTACATTGTAGTTTTTTTAAAGCTTGGTGTTGCGTGTTAAGAAATCTATCAAGTTTACTGTTGTTTTAAACTATATTTTTGGGGTGTTACATTCTCCCCCTTAAATAAATTGGAACCTCACAATTTTTTTTATTTCAATAATCAAGGGTTCAATATTTGAAAACACGTTTATTGAAAAACCACATCATACAAAGCGATAATAAAACTTCATTTGAAAAGGGAAAGTGAGAAACTTAAATGTTTCTAGAAATAAAACATAATAGGATTACTAGATAAGGGGAACATTAGTGAAATGTGAAAATATGGACATGGAGTGGAAAAATAATATCCAAAGAATAATAGTGAGAGAATATGGTCATGAGAAAGTTAATGACCACAAAACCATAAATCAGTAAGGGATAAAGAAGATTATGAATTCCTAAAAAATAAACGTAATAGAGAAACATTTTTATTTCAATATCCTTTTCCAAGAGTTGGAGAGATTATTTTACAATCAAGATAAAGAACATGAAATAGTATACTTTATTTATTTTCATTTCATAAAATAATTTTTATCATTTGGTTGTGCTTTGGTGAATTTCCACCTCTCTCATCTCTTACTCCAAAAAAATCAGTATTCAAGTTGAAATTTTCATATCTGAATCACTAAAAGAGTGAGTTATAATATCCATTAAAGGATAACAAGTTATTCCTCCTATCTTAAGAAAAAAACCAATCTCGTTATCATAAGTTGAGATAATATCCAATATGAATAAACCATTATATAAAGAAATACTATATTAATCTCTAAAGCCTCAAAAAATAACACTCAAAGTTTAACTTAAATCATTACATAAATAACTAACCTAAAAACTTTGGAAAATATGCTAGAAAAAAATAAAAATAAAAATCAAAGTTTCGAATGATTTGATCATATATTATTCCAAGATTAACTTAACATTAATCTCCAAACAATATTAATATATCATATAGTCACATACTAAAAATGTATATTCCATTATCACATAATCTCCAAAATATGCTATTCTTTTATATAAATAACCTGAATTATTATAAAGCCACAATAAAATCATATATGCTTAAAAAAGATAATTAACCCTCTATACATCAAATAAACACCCATCTTAATGTTCCCAATATAGTAAACTTTATCAACGATAAATTTAATCACTTAGTCACCAAATCACTTATCAATCCCATGGTTATCTATATGATGAAACTTATGTTTCCAAAATGTAATAACCATTTTATCACAATTAATCATATTAACATCAATGATTATATTAAACCTAAATGTTATAAATCACTTTAAACTTATTTCCACAAAATATAAAATCATTATTCCTCAAATAACCTTTTCACTAAAAGGCATACTAAACCGAAGGATTGTATTACCATAATATCTACCAAAATATCCTTTTTTATCTTATAATACCATCACATAAAACCTCAAAAGGGGCATCTATGCCTTTAAACTTATGATCAACCTTATCCTTATCAACCCATAACACTTTAGGTTTATCCCGCATCACAATGACATATCATAGTTTTCCATTGGTTATATCCTCTCACTCATCATATTGGTTAATAAAGAAAATGTGAATTAACCCAAACATATTTACCGAGAGTGTCTAGCCAGGTGTGCAGTATTAGACCCACTCGTTGTGCATTGTTGACGGTCGAGTTAATACCCAATCCACCCTATTCGGAGTTGTTACCACAATATACATCTGTTCCATTACTGCATCCACTTTCTTCCCATATCCAGTTAGGGATGTATTTCCTAGGAAAATCATACAATATATACTTTAACAAAGCTTTATGATATTACTCTATACTTAGACTTATCCCTAGAATCTAGCATAGAGTTATGTTTTTTAATATATGTTTTCCTAAATCTAGTTCCCAAGGACCCTACTAAAATTACTCTGATATCAACTATAACACCCTGACTCCAGTAACCTGGAGCTGGTTGTTAAATTACTACATTGGTACATGATACAAGAGATTGCATCCTAAAGGGTTTAATAGTTTAATAGTCTTAGAAGACTAGATACATACATGATTCTCACATTACATTTGAAAATTGAAATACACCATAAAATTACAATGATAACATTATTATTTCTTCTAGTATATCCCTATAATCATTCATATATCTCTTATTAGTATCCAATGAATGGAAAACATAATAAAGACTGAGCTCAAATGCTCTATTAGAGAAAGCGTACAACAAAATCTATCATAGAATAAACAAATCATGAACAATATGGAAGAGATAAAAAATAATTAAATATTCCATATAACTGATATCATGAAAGTGGAATATATCCATGGATGACATCAAAACATAAACAATTACATGGATAAAAATAACTAATTTTATAATGATAAAATGAATAATATCGAACATCATAATCATACCGTTGATGCCTTATGACAAGATATCATAAATATATCATGAAGGCCTCATGTTAAGATTTCATAAATAATCGAGCAGGTATACACCAAATACTCATGCTAGTTTTTCTCATGAGTCCTACCGATTCATTAAAGGGCTATGAAATTTTGGACCCACCCATCACTTAATAATTAAAATTCATTCATTATTTGATAAAATAATACAACTTAATTAACATGCCTTAAAAATCAATAACTATCCATATTGGAAGAACCAATATATAGAATATCAATAACATCCCTAGTAAAAATGATTATTAGGCATCCATAGAAATATTGTGGATGATATCATTTGAGTGTATCCTCGATAAATCATAATATTCATAAAAATATTTTGATATAACTGAAAATACTTTTAAAAGATCATTGGAATATTTCTTGAGGAAAATACTGTTTTTATTTTGAAATCACCTATTTAAAATATAAAAATATTAAAAACATTAGGAGAAACATTTTCTTTTCAAAGAACCATGGAAACCTGTAAAGGAATCTTCAAAGTAAATATTAATCATGATGGTGGGAAAATCAGTGTGTGCAGTGTTTGTTAAAACAAAGGTTCTATTCACACCCTCAGTAAAAAGTGCCTTGTTTGGAAACTGAAAAGAACATTCCTTTTATTTTTTTTATAGAAAGTAAAACATGGATAAAAAATAATTTAATCAATCATTAGAGAATATTAAAAAAATTACTGAAGACATTTTAAATAAAATATAGATATGGAAGAAAAAGATTCCGAATCGAATAAAAAACAAAGTTGGTTTTCCTTAAAGAAATTATTTCAGAATTTTGAGTACTTAGAGGAAAATTAAAGAAAAACTCTCAATTTTAAAAAATAATCATAGGTAAGAAAATATATTGGTTTTAAGATAAAATGTTCATATAATTACTCCAATGGAAACATAAATATAAACAATCCCCAATAAGGATGAGATTGTGAAATAAACCTTTAATACTTTTGAAACTTTTGAGTCATAATTCCTATGAAAGGAATAACATAAAATGAAACATTAAATACCATGAAAATAAAAATATTCATGATAAAACATATCAAGGGGTTGGTAGATACACCTTATAAAATAATATAGGCATATAACATGACATATGTCCCAACGAAGAGAATTTGAGACGGTAAACCCTTAGCACTTTGGTAACTTTCAAATCAAATCCCCCAGGATGAAATAATTTAAATAGAAAGTTTAAATACCATGAATTAAGGATTATATATGATATAAAATTTAAAAGGATCTGTATATAAACCTTATAAACATAAATAGGCACATAACATCAAACAAGTCTAAAAAAATGATACAAAAAACCATTACCACTGGTCCGACTTTCTTCGTAATTGATTTTAACCTCCTGTATAGTAAATTCAAATTTATTATAATTTTATAATCGAATCATATAAATAATTATAATTTTATATAATATCAATTTAAAACATTTCATCACCTTTTTATTAATAAATTTTTAATAAAATCGTTATTTCTATGTGTTAACTATTTCGTTTTTCATGTAAGTTTCCATTCAATAGTTTTAGTCCTTGAATAATGATCATGGTTCCCTAATCTATAGAATGTTAATAACGATATAAATATAATTTATATTAATTATCTACATCTTTATAATCATCCATGAAAGTATGATATGAAAAATGAATCACATCGCTTTGTGGAGGTGGTAATCCACTAGTACGCACGAGCGACATTATCATTTTTTAACGGGTGAAAGGGTAAGAACGTAAATGGTATATTATATTTATAGAATTATAATTATGTTATAAATATCATATATAAACATTATATACATCATAAAAACCATCCATGAATGGTGGAATTGAAAAATGAAATATATCACTTCATGAGGCATTAGTTTGCATGTATGTATAAATGATGCTCTCATTTCTCATTTGATGGAGAAAGAGATGAATAATAGTGGTGACATAGACATAATAAAATATAATTATATAGGAGATAATGATGTTATTATATCATCATGGTTATCATAAAATTTAAGGAGGCATAAGAAGAAATAAAATAAAAACACTCAATTAAGAGCTATACCTCTTCTCTGGATAACCTTCTTTATATTACACCTTAAGCCTTATAAGGTTGGTATTTTGTTCAAAAAAGGACCTCTAGATCATGGGTATGGATATTAGAAAGGTATTTGTGTAGAGAGTGTCTAATATAGAAGGCTCATTAAGTGTAAGGAAGATATGAGAGGTGACGTCCTTTTATAACAGAGGGAGATGACACACTTAAAATTGTTTAAAATATTAAAATATATTAATGTATTAATCAATAAAAATGGATCCAAAATGACTCATTTTAGAATATTAGAAGAGATAGGGTTGAAATGTGAATATAAAATATTATTTAGACAAGCTTTTACATCATTTTAACCCTTATCATTTTAGTTTTAACCCTTTTAACACGTTTTAACTCTTACAGTGGTAACATATTTTTTTACCAAGGGAACTATTAATAATGACCAAAAATGAAAGCTGAATCATATTTTTTTTGAAATTATGATTACAAATTTTGATTAAACATTATAAAATTTAATTTCTATAAGTAGTAAAAATAAATTTAAAACAAACAAGCTAAAAATGTTGAAAAACAATTTTTAGAAAAATGTTTTTTTAAGCATAAAATTTTTTTATAGTAAAATAACATATAATATTGGATCTAATGGAATTAATTGGATTATGTTAAATAAAATGATACTTATTTTTCTTTCAAACCATGTAATAACCTGAAATTATAAAATAATTACATTGTATTCAATAAAGTATGCGACACACAACACTGAGCTTAAATAACCCACAAAATATATTTCATTAAATTTGACATCTTTGATAGCTTGTATGAAACGCAACCCCGGATCAAAATAAACCATAATCTAGTATAACATTATAAAATAGAAGTTAAATTGGTGGGTATTAATAGTACTAAATATAGTATGAAAATTATGGTTATTTATTGATTATTAATAAAATGAGAATCATTTAGAAGAAAAATAAATATTTTCTAAAAATATTTAATTTTTTAAAAGACGGTCTATTCACACTTTGTGAACAGAATTTAAAATTAATTTTTAACACTTATAGACAATTTATTTGAAAAAAAACTTTATTTTTAAAACATAATATCAAAATTATCTTAGGGTAACGTTTTGGGATTTTTCTAAAAAGTTTCATTTATTATGAATAGTGAAAAATATTGGATTTTAATTAAAAACTACCTTTTCATTTAAATAATTTATAATATTAAATTATATTTTGATTTTTTTAAATTAAAATTATTATAAATTTATATCAGTTATTCCAATTTAGGTCACTGGAATCATTTTCATATTGAATTTTGATATAGAAACATTGTAATCTTTTGAACATTTTCACTCTGAAAACCCCATTTCTCGTCACTTTTGTGGGACTAATTTTAAATTAAAATTTGATACTTATTTGAATTGAATTTGGAAAAATGGATTTCATATTTTAAATCAGAATAATTTATAATTTTTAATAAGTTCAAATTAGTTTTTAACCAAAATTTTTAGTGAAAGCAATACAAATTAATTACTATGATTAAGGTAAAAACTGATTTACCAGGGGTTTAAACTAAGAAGATAAGGGTTAAAAATGACTTACCAACTTATAAAACACCCATTTTATGGAAAATTTTAACCTTATCTCTTCTAGGTTCTAATATGACCCATTTTTTAGGCTTGTTACATGATACAAATAGGGGTATGATTGAATCTTTTCAAACAATTACAAGTGTGCCACTCACCTCACTTATAAAAGGCCACCAACTATCCTCTCTACTTCACGCCTTTAAACCCTTTTGGTTTAGACAAGACCTACAAAAATAAATTAAAAATTTACCTATTATCATCATAGAAGTATTATTTTGGGAATAAACTCAATCTAGGATGGCTTTAGTGCAAACCTAAGGTGGATACCCAAAGAAGAGACAACATTCTTCAATGAATGTTTTTATTTTATTTCTTCCTCAAGCTCATTCAATTCTTATTAAAATATTATGATATAATAATATCAGTATCTTAAATATACTGAGATGTTTTTATGTTATGTTCATGGCCTACATCCATCTACACTTTTGTCGAAATGGATAAGAAATCACCATTTGTTTGTACGGTGGATTACGGTCTCACAAACCAATGTCATTTTTCTTTCCATTACCATCTATCATGGTTGGGTATGATGATGGATATAAATTATATATATGATATTTATAACATAATTATACATCTGGAGTCATTATATCACATATATATTTTTTTACATTCCATTCCATAGGGGACACGATAATGTCTCTCGTGTGTACGACACACTACCGCCTCGTGAAGCGATGTGATTCATCTTTCACTAACACTTTACATGGAAGGTGATGATGATAAAGTTAATGATTATATCTAATATACATAAAATATTTATAATATCAATGACATATTATATTTCTAAAAAGATAATATATCATTTCATTTCTTACCTTTTAACTCAATGAAAGATGATATCGTTGTTCGTGTACATGTGGACTACCACCTTCATGAAACAATGTGACTCGCTTTTCATCACCACACCACATGGATGAAATATATATTTATATTTAAAAAAAACAACATGGTATATATGATATTATTATAATTCTGAAAATATAAAATATTATTTACCTTCTTTCCATAACGATCATTGAAAAATGAAAACATTAATCATGCATACGTATGACCTACTATCTCCATAATCGTAACATACTTCATTTTTCATAAACACCATTCATGAGTGGTTATAACAATATAATTGATATAAAATATGATTATTATTTCATGAATATTATTCTAGATATGATTACACTATATAATATTAGCAAGAATCAAATATTTCATGATGAAACATGCATGAGAAAACAAAGCATTTAACACTCGAAACAATGAAAATAATGAATAATTATTAACAAATGAGAGATAATATGTCATAAAAGGATCATATATGATATTATAAATATTAATATAGTTCTTGTATAAGTTAATAAAATTCCTAAAACCACTATATAGGAGGTTAAATAATGTTTAATCAAAATGAAATGTGAGATAAGGGATTCTCTCTCATTTTCCTTTCATTTAGGTACATTTGTAGGTTATACAACAATTTATGTTAAATGGTGTATATAATTCCCCTTTTACATGTAATATCATGATTAATTAACAATTAATTGTATTTTAAGTTTCAATTTGAATTATTTCATCTAATGAGATTTGAATTAAAAGTTACCATGTGGTAAAAAAGTTAATAACTCAATTTATTTTAACTGGGTCATATTACTCCTTTATTTTATTTGATATTTTAAGATTATGTGTGTAATTAGTTTTGACTATATATTGTTTAATTTACACTAATTGTATGTGGATTTACATTTGATAAACATAATCTATTCATTTATTAATCATCACTTCAACTTTATGACCTTTGTTAGGGTTTATTTCATAATATCATTTTAATCAAGATTATTTATACTTGAATTTCCATTGAAGGAAATTAGTTTATAATTTTTTAATAAACCCTTTAATTTTCTTCTTATCTGGTTATTGATGAACCTTTTAAAGTAATAGTTCCATTTTCCCACTATTTGGTACTTAAAATAATTGAGGAAAAGTTTTTAAGTAAATTCCACTTTATTTCTCTCTACGGTCAGAAATCTATTTTCTTCCATATTTTCTAAAAAAATTTCAATTTTTTTTAATCATTTCCAAATGATTTATTAAAGAAAATTTTACTCCTTTTTTAAATTTTAAATAATTTTTTGAAAGGAATCTTCATGTCGTTTTCCGAACAATTCCTGTTTAGATTTTACCGAAAAATTTAAAGGAATATTTATTTTAATGTGTACAAAATGAATGGAATTTCTAGGCGTCATGACCAATAAAATGTTTTAAATATATATTTTTTATGTTTTAAAGGTTATTTTCAAAGAAAAGTATTATTAATCTTTTTTGTTAAATTTTAATATTTTTAAATAAAATTTTATGGTATTTCTAATCATCAATGACAATAACCCTTTATTCTTACTCAAATGGATATATTTTGAATTTATACCATTCTTATTCTTCCTTTATATGGTTTATTATCATTTTGACCAAGGAAAATATTGACATTCACTTCCTTGATTCATTTTTGTAGTAATTAACTTCCTGTTGAAATATTTACTTTCTTGTATTCAATGGACATTAAATTGCCTCTAATTATCCATATAATTTATCATGGATATGATTATTTATTAAACCATATATCATTTATACATATGGTGTTTCACATTGATAGTTATTTTATCGAATGAGGAAATATTTATAAATCCGTATTTCTTACTCAATATGGATATTTTTTGATAAGACATATTGTTTATAAATTAAATCGATTATTTGATATATGAGGAATACTTTGGACATGGAGTGATGGGTGGGACCTAGACTTTATATAGCCCTCAGATGCATTGACAGGTCTCCTAAAACAAACAAGTTGGCTAAATCAGATGAGTTTATACCCAATAGTTTTAAATTTTCTCAAGGATAGATCTTAACGAAAGAGGCATCAGATTATTTTTACCCATTAGTTTTAAACTATCTTGAGGATAGATCTTGACAGTAGATGTTTTCATCTGCCTCAAACATGACATCTATTAATTATGAATTTTATTCATTGAGAATTCAGTTATCTTATTATCTAAGTGTTTTCCACCATGATATTATCTCTGGATGCATTTCATTACCAGTTTATTGATTAAATGAAATGTGTTTTCAGTTATTTACCTTTCCATATAAATTCTTTCCTATCTTATCATGACATTTATGTTACATAAAGAGAATGTGTGTTTAGTTATTTACCTTCCCATATTAATTATTCTTTATCGATTCATGATAGCTTTCACAGTATTTAACCCTTACCGAACATATGTTCTCATCCTTATTTCCTCCCTTTCTCATGAATCCATGAAGTGTACTATGTTTGATATGCAAGGATATTATAGAAGGAAATATATTATTCTCGAAAACAAAATATGTTATAGTTTTTGTTTTCAAATTAAATGTGGGAATCATGTATGTATCTAGTTTACCAATAATACTAAACTATTTGGTCCTTTAAGATGTGATTCCTTGTATTTTATACTAATATATTAAAGTAAGAACCAGATTCAAGCTGTTGGGGTTAGGTTCTCTATAGTTGGTATCGGAGAAAGTTTAATAGAAACCTTGTGAACTAGATTTAGGAAAACATAGATTAGGGAACATAACCCTATGATTGAATTTGAGGATAAGTATATAATAACATCCTAAAGTATTGGTTTGGTAGAAATTATGTGGTTTTTCATAGAAATACATCCCTTCTTGGATACTATAAGTGGACGTGGTTCTAGAAAATAGGTAACTAGGGGTAATAAATCCGAAAAGGGCACATTGGACTTGACTCGATTATCACATATTGCATGACAACAAGCCTTACTACACACTTGGTTTGACACTCCCAGGGAATATGCTTAGGATAATTCAAATTTGATTTACAAAATATTATGAAAGATTTGAAAATAGAGATATCCTCAAAGAAACTATATTTATGATTATGAGATTATCTATGCATAAATGTTTCAATTTATGTTAAGTATTTTACTAGTTTTGGGATTATACATTATATTTTGTAATGATATGATCTAATATAGTGTATTCTATCTTTTAGAAATGGTTCCTAGTAGAAGGAATGACAACCAAATCAATGCACATGATCCAACGAGTAAAAATGATCATTTCTTTGATGGGTTTAAGCCAATCTTCTGAAGGGAACTAGTCTCCCAAACATTCTCATCATATGAGGACATAATATCATGTGCTAATAAGGTAGAGAAAGAATTATCTATGTATTATGGATTCAAAGGGAAGAAATATAAGAATAAGATGACAGGGAAAAAGATGGATAAAGGGAATAAGGGAAAGAAGGATTTTCCAACATGTAATAATTTTAGAAAGAAACACCTTAATACTTTCTTGAAGGGAATGTGAGTTTTCTATAAGTGTGGTGAAAAATGACACCAAGGTCGTGTTTGTAAGGGAAAGAAAGAAAATTCCAATGTTCAATGCTTCCACTATAAGGAGGGATAATTAAAAAAATGAATTCCCCGTGTTCCATGGGAATATACCTTTGAAGAAACTAAGGGATCAAGGTCAAGATTATACTATTGATAAAACTGAAGTGGAATGATTAATATGATTGTGTATTTGGATCCATGAAATATGTTTTAAAATTATTTTATTGATGATATTATTATCATAAGAATTATGGAATATATAAGGACTATACTATAATAATATTTCATTTAGGATTTGAGAGCATATGTTGAATGGTACTGATGAGCAAGAAAAATCATTCAATGGAAAGATAAAATTATTGGGAAACAAATAATTGAGGGAAAGATAACCCTTAATATGTTCATTATGTTGAGATAATGATGTTGGGATAAATATATGATTGATTTGGATAAATTGGATAGTTTTGAGTACATTGGAAAAGATTAATGATTTGTTGAAAAAGTGGTTTATGCCATCATTGATATAGTTAATGACATTTTTGGATATAATTAATACATCCAATAATCTATGTTTTATTTAAGGAATAAGGAATCATGCATGTTTTCAATATGGTTTTATGGAAATTCAGGTTATTACTGTGTTTCAAGAGAATACAAGATGAAAGTATTCACATGTTTGGAATGTGAAGGTTAAGAGGCACTTTATTTTGTCTGGGTAATATAATATTGATTTAGTGATCCACCTAAATTTAGTCAGACATATTTTGGATGAGCTGAAAGTTAACTATTTATTTAGTGTATTAATTTAAACTTTCAGTATTATTGGATAACTATTTCTAACCATTTTGTTTTTAGTAAATAAAGGAGGAATATTTTGTTACTCTTTTATGGATCTTAGGATCCATTAAAATTGAATTTTATTGCTTTAGGTATAAAAAGTTCATTTTTGGAAATTCATTTCTTGGAGTAAGAGATGGATTTGAAATTGATCGAAGCATAACTAAAGGATGAAATTTTACTTATGAAATAGAAACATCAAAAGTTAGTATATTTCTATATATTCTTAGACTGTAAAATAAATCCTTAACCTTAGGAAAATGATCTTGAAACAAAAAATATATCCTATTACATTCATATCTAGTGAATATGATGTTATTTTAAATCATCATAGATTTATGGTTTTGTGACCCTTAAATTTCCATTGATTATTCACTTGATTGTGATCAATGAGTTTAATTACTCTCTATAATTATTTATGTTTTTCCTCCACATCCATATCTTCACTTTCCAAAAATATTCTCATATTGGGAAACCTAATTATATGATTATTCAAGATGACCTCCATAATTCTCTCTCTTATTAAGAGGATATTTTATTAACCCTTTTACGATGTTTGTTTTTCAATAAAATAATTTTTAAAGGTCAAACCCTGGATTATTGAGTGAAAGTTTAAATTGCAAGGATGAAATTTATTTTAAGTGGGGAGAATGTAACACATATAAATTCTAAAATAATAACATTTTATTTTATAGAATATGAAACATGAAACACTGAGCTTAAATAACGTATGAAATATGTTTCTTTAAATTTAACCTCTTGGATTGCTTACAGGACATGCAACCTCGATCGAGTTAAAATAAACATCAAGATAATATAACATTATAACCTATCTGTTAAATTGTTAGGTATGAATAGTGATAACTAGATTATGAAAATTATTTTTATCTATTTATTAGTAATAAAATAAGAATTTTTTAAAAGAAAAAGAAATGTTTTCTGAAAAAACAACATTTTTTTAAAAGACAGTCTATTAGCGCGCTGTGCGCATAATTTAAAATTAATTTTTAACACTTATAGAAAATTTATTTGTCAAAATAAACTTCATTTTTTATATACACATCAAAATTATAATAGGGTGAATTTTTGGGATTTTTCAAAAAATTTCATTTTTTTTATGAATAATGAAAAATATTAAATTTTATTTGAAAACTTACTTTTCATTTAAATAGTTTATAATGTTAAAATATATTTTAAATTGGTTTTAAAGTAAAATTAGTTCAAATTTATATCAATTATTCCCATTTAGGTCATTAGAATCATTTTAATATTGAATTTTGATATAAAAATGTTTTAAACTTTTGAACATTTTCTCTTTGGAAACCCACTTTCTCATCACGTCTATGAGACTAATTTTAAATTAAATTTTGCTACTTATGTGAATTAAATTTGAAAAAATGGATTTAATATTTGAAATCATAATAATTTATAATTTCTAATATGTTCAAATTAGTTATTTTACCTAAATGAATATTGAAAATAGTAAAAATTAATTACCACTGTTAAAGTAAAACCTAATTTACCTAGGGGTTAAACTAAGAATATAAGGGTTAAAAACGACCTAACAACTTCTAAAAAACCAATTAGATGGCCATATTTCAACTTATTACATTCTAGGTTTGATAATGACTCATTTTGGAGTCTTGTTAAATGATAAAAATGTGGGTATGATTGAATAATTTCAAAACATTAGAAGTGTGTCACTCAACTCACTTATTAAAGGCCACCCCATCTCCTCTCCACTTTACACCTTCAAACCATTTTATTTAGGCCAATAACTATGAAAATAACTTCCAAAAATCCATCCTCTCATCTTAGAATCCTTATTTTGGGCATAAATTAAACATATGAAGGCTTTGGTGCCAACCTAAGGAGGATACCTGAAGAAAAGTCAACGTTCTTCAATGAGGGTTTTATTTTTTTTATCCTCCACTTACTTTAATTATTATTAAATAATAATAATATAATAACTTCATTATCTTCCATATACTGATATATTCTAATTTAAAGGGCATAACCTACAACCATCTTCACTTCCATCAAATTGGTTACAAAATCATCATTCGTGTGTACGGCAGACTACCACCTCGGGAACCGATATCATTCTTCTTTTAATTACCACCTCTCATGGTTCGGTATGATGATGGATATAAATTATATATACGATATTTATAATATAATTATACCTATTGATTCATTATATCATATATATACCTTTTTTTTAATTTCTATTTCATAGGGGATACAATAACGTTTCTCGTGTGTACGGCGGACTACCGCCACACGAAGTGATGTGATTCGTTTTTCACTAATGATTTACATGGAAGGTGATGAGGATAAAGTTAATGGATATGTGTGATATAAATGAAATAATTATGATATTCATTACATATTTATAATTCTTAAAAGATAATATATATCAATTTATTTCTTACCTTTTCACTCAATGAATAATGATAACGTCGTTCGTGCACGTGTGAACTACTGTCTTCACGAAATGATGTGACTATCTTTTTATTGCCAAACCACATGGAAGATATATATAAGTATATTTAAAAAATGATATTCTATATATGATATTATTATCATTCTTTAATGATAAAATATTACTTACCTTCTTTCCATGATGATCATTGAAAAATTGAAATATTACTCATGCGTATATACGACCTACCATCTCCATGATCGTAACATAATTTATTTTTCATAAACATATTTATTTATTGGTTTTAAAAGTATAATTCATTTAAAAATATGATAATTATACCATTATTATTATTCTATAGATAATGAAATTATATAATATTCATAAGAACCAGATCTTTCATGATGAAAGGCGCATGAGAAAACATGGTAATTAACACCCAAAACCATGAAAATAATGAAATATTAATAACAAATGGGTGATAAGACGATATAAAAGGATATTATATGATATTATAAATATTAATAGGTTTATTTTATAAGTTAATAAAATGTTTTAAACCACTATACTGGAGTTTAAATAACATTAAATCAAAAGGAAGCATGAGGTAAGGGAGTCGGTCTCAATTTCATATCATTGAGGCACATATATATATTATTCACCAATTTCATTTATATAGTGTATATATTGACCCTTTGATAAGTAATATCTTTATTAATTAATATTTCATGCTATTTTACATTTCAATTTTAATTATTTCATCTAAGGGGATTTGAATTAAAAGTTACAAAGTGATAAATAATTTCATAACTCAATTTCTTTTTATTGGGTTATATTACTCCTTCACTATCTTTGATATTTTAAGATTATGTGTGTAATGAACTTTGAATATATATTACTATAGTTCTAATTGTTTTATGTGAATTTAAATTTGGTATACATAATTGATTCATTGATTAATCCTCACTTCAACGGTATGACCTTTGTAAGGGTTTACTTCACAATCTAATTTTAATCGGGATTATTTATACTTTAATTTTAATTGAAGAAAATTATTTTATAATTATTTAATAAACCATTTAATTTTCTTCTCATGTGGTTATTTATGATCCTCTTAAATTAGTAGTACCATTTTTTCAGTATTTGGAAGTTAAAATAATTGAAAAAATGTTTTTAAGAAAATCCGACATCATTTCTCTCTTCGGTTAAAAAAATGTTTTCTTCCAAAAGCATGTTTTATAAAAATATTTTAAAAAATATTTTTAATCTTTTCCAAATGATTTACTAAAGAAATTTTTACCCATTTTTATTTTTGAAAAAATGTTTTTAAATTAATCTTCATGTTATTTTCAAAACAATGCCCATTTGGTTTTTACTAAAAAAGTGAAAGGAATCTTTGTTTTAACATGTACAACATGAACATAATTTCTAGCTGGCATGACCAATAAAATGATTTAAAGATTATTTTATCAGTTTCAGAGGTTATTTTTAAAGAAAATTATTTTAAAAATTTCTTGTGAAATCTTATTTTTAAAAAGTGACTTTCCAAATGAAAAAGATATTTTCCTCAAGAATTTTTTAGAGAGATTTTTAAAGTATTTCCATTCATCAATGAAAAAACCCTTTATTATTACTCCAATGGACATATGCTGTATTGATACTATCCTTATTATTCCTATGGATGATTTAGGATGATTTTGACCAAGGAAAGTATAGACATTCACTTCCTTGATTATTTTTTGTAGTCATTAATTTTTTTACAACCCCCTCCCAACAAAGTATACCCCTCTTGGGCCGACAATGGGAGAAGAGAGATAGTGACACTCGAGTCCTACCTCCAGTAGGGATCAGGTTGGCGACTAACACCGAGGGTATACTAAACACACAGATAAGAGGCATTATCCTCTAAGAGAACACAAGAAAAATAGAAAGATAAGATAGACATTGACCAACTTCTTCTCAGACTATAATATAAAAGAAAACCCAAGTATATAGATTTAATGTCATGCAAGAACTACTACAACTGAAAGGAGAAACTACAAGTACCAAAAGAAAGGTAAAGATGAAAGTGACCAAGAAGCCCAATTAGCTCCTGTAAAACCCCAAGATAGCAACAACCAACCTGATCTCCAACCTGCTCCAACTGACCCGAAAAATAGTTTATATATATGTAGTGTGAGTATAATAGTGTACTTAGTAGGATCTTCCTCAGAGCCTCTCATGAAAAGGTAAAGAATGCATGCTAAAGCATAGTGAACAACAAGTGAAACTAACTCATCACCTAAACTGACATACTAAGTTCCCAACCTCACCATGGATAATCTTACAAAGTTCCGTATACAAGAGTATATAATATAATAAATACCATTAAGGGAAACCTGCTACCAATTCCTCACTGATTTTCCAATTTACCCCAACTTTTCACATTCTGAGCATCCCTCTACAAAAGGTTAGCCCATAGACACCTGAACAAAGCACCACAACATGCACCTCGTGCATCACACCACCACATCCATGTAACCAAAACCACAACCTGTATAACATGTATCATACATAAGGTATTATACATCAAGCCATTACACCCCATACACTGAGTAAGGATCCTCAAACCATCACAACCTATACACGTTATACCTATAACAACCCTTAGAGAACTATATCTAGAATATATATGTGTGAAATAACCACAATACATTACATACCTCTAAACACATATATGGGTAAAACTAACCGTCATGCATAGCAGCACAAGTAACTACCAAGAGAAGAGAGCGGGGCCGAAGAGGGTAGTCAGCTATCCATCCTCTCATTGGGATGTTGGGTAAAATACTCCCAAGGCTCAAAATCCCTGAGGTGTCAGTTTCCCTAACCAAAAGGGTGGAGTAGTGTATAGAAACACAAAAAGTACATGATATAATATAGATTACAACCACACTATGAGAATAACCTAGTCTCAAACTCTACTACAACTAACGTCTCTCGGACTTCCGACTTCCACTTCTAAGACTAGATATCCTAAAATCACACAACCATTTAAAGAGCTACATTAAATTATCTAATTCATTTTGATCAGTTTCAATTTATTTCAATTAATTATTTAACCATTAATTAACCATTAACAATTTCCACATTACATTTTATTATCATTATAACAAAGTTCCATGCCCTCTAGGCATAAGTAATTGAGTCCATGACTTCTCAGAATTATAACCTCAACATTAAATCCTAGCAAGATCCAACCCCATCAGTTAAAAATTCATTCATTTATTAACAACATTAATTTCCATATTAACAGGTACTCTAGGAAAACATCCTAAGATACCAAACAAAGGTACACAACCAAGCACATCCATCTAACACAAGTAGTGGGGAAAAGAAAGCAGATAAACAAACAGCCTAGTCGTCGGCCAATCATCAGATTCAAAAAAGTGTCAAAATTTTATATAAATGAGTAAACCCAGATTCAATCCGTTCTACCATCTCCGGTGTCCTCCTCGACACCGCCATGCATAAATTGATTTATCTCACTACTCCAGGTATCAATTACCGCCACAACAACTGGGCATCCCTACCCCACATACCACAACAACCCTCCAAGCTCAACCATACTGCTGGGATCACATCACATTTGGGCCTCCCCACCCCATATACCATAATAACCCTCCATGATTATCCATCCTAGGCTCACATCACATCACAAACAATAGGAAATAAAAAATAAACTAGGCTCTTAGACCTAAATCAAGGCATCCAGTCATTACACACAATGAACTCTCATGGTTCCAAATCAAAAGACACTCATACTTTATAAGAAAATTGTCAACTCAGGCCCTACAGAGGCATTTTATTTTATCACACAACCAGTTATTTATTCCATCTTGAATTCACCAATTCATTAATAACAGGTTACAATTATGAGAAACCTAAGAAACAAGCTATCTCAAGATATCAAAAATTAATTAAAAAATTAATTTAACATGCCTTTAACCCTTTATTAACAAGCATTAACACGCTTCAGGTTCATTAACCAATTTAGTTAAACAAGAGTACTTGCATCGATTTGATAATCATAAAATTACAACAACAGTTGGATTCATTAAACATGCCTCTTTAATTCCATTAGTCAATTAATTATCACCTAATTTCAGATTTGCTTTATTTACCAATTTCCATCAAGAATAACACACTAAACTAATAAAGGTACATATATCACACTATATAGAAAATCAAGAGGCAAACTGTTATCATGGTACAAAGTAGAAACATCACTATATGATCAATACCAATCCTTTAATTCGGTTTAAATAATTATTTGGTCAATTTCATTGTGATCCAAGGGGCTAAATCATGATATCTCTACGATTACACGTAAATAAATATAGAAGCATCAAATCCCCTACCTCAAAAGGTCATTGACATTATTTTCACAGGAAAAAAACCATGCAACGGATCTCTGATCACCTCTCCTACAACAACTGCATCAACCCTAGGACACCGTGACACAACCGCACTTGCCAAAAACCAAGAAAAACCCCATTAGAACCATGGTTAAGCAAACCCCATCACATGATGAGAATATACGAGAGGAAATGAGATAAAAATGGGAGATACCTCTAGAAAATAAAGGAATAACACACCTTAGATTAATACAGATCACCATGGATTGAAGACATAAGCCCAAGGATCTATCCCACCTAGAAGGGAATCTAAAATGATAAAGGATAGGGATGCCAAATGCTGAAAAAATGAGAGCATCCATAGGGTTTGACAACCCGAGTGGCTGGAAATGTTTTAAAACATACAACATCGAGGAATTACATGATGTGTAATCTCCTTTCACATCGTGTAATTCTCAGGGTTCAGTTTTCACCGAAAAATGCATCGCCTCACCACTTTATTTTATTTTATAGACCTCAATATATTACATTGAATGAGACCCTCTTTCACATCGTGTAACAATTAATGATGTGAAATCCTCCCTTGCTTCTAGTTATTAGTAGCCAAACTTCTCCAGATATCCTCTGAGCCTCCTCTGAGTACCTCGGTCTTCAGAAACATGCAAAGGGTCGATCCATGCAGATCCTATCCCTTACATCAGGTACCCCTAAAAAATTTTTTTCCCTCAAGAATCAAAAACCAACCCATAGAGGAAATAAAAAATGGGTCATCTAAACAACAACTCCATGAGATGCCTCTCAAAAGATCTCACCACCACAGGAGCTCAACCACCCCCATCCAAGCATAAGGGGTTTGACATGATGAGTAGATGAACTACTTGTTGAGTCTTTTACACCTATAGTATTTAACCTCATGAAACTAAACCCAAAAATCATGTGTCATACCTCGTGTGTCTTCACCTCCCATAGAAAGAGATTAATCCATAATATGTAACAAGAGAGAGATCTATCTCATAAAACAGAAAAAGGTCTACAACCACAAAAAGAACAATGTTACAAGAGAAGAGCTAAACACCAAACATCTCAGGGTACTGAGTTCATATTTGTGAATCGCATCCCTAGGTACTCTCATCAACACCACCGTGCTTCCACAAGACATGAACCAAGGGGATAACACACCTGCACAACACCTTCTCTTAATGGCCCTAAATCTCTACAGACTGCTCCTCGAAGGTCACATCATCATCAACATCAATCTCGCCCCAATCGATAATGTGAGAGTCATCATGAAGATAATGACAAAGCTACAACATGTTATCTGGATCATCTGTGGGGGAAGCTCTATCTGATATGCCACTGCTCCAACATGAGACAACACCTCGAAAGGCCCTACAAATCAGGGAGAAAGTTGAATCCCATGACCAAAACTTCACTGGCCATGACGAGGAGTCACCTTTAAGAACACATGACTCCCAACATTGAACTCCATAGGTATCCTCTTATGATCAACATAATATTTCTAATGATCATATGTTGCCTTCATCCTCTCGCGAATCACCTTGACCATCTCTGTCGTGTTCTGTACCAGTTTCGATATGAGAATTGCTAACTCTCCAACCCCAGTCTAACACAATGGATAATGGAAAGGTCAGGCATACAAGGCTTCAAATGACGCAACACTGATGGTGGAGTGAAAACTATTTTTGTAATAGAACTCTACCAAGGGTAGGTTCCTCATCCACAAACCTCCAAAATCTAGGACACAAGAGTGCAACATGTCTTCAAGAGTATGTATGGTCCTCTTTGTATGACTGTCTATTTGTAGATGAAAAATAGTGCTAAGGCATAGTTGAGAACCAAAATCATGTTGAAGAACACTCCAAATCCTAGAGGTAAAATGAGGATCTTGACCAGAAATGATCATCCTCGGGACCTCACAGAGTCACACCACCTCCTCCAGATACTTCCTTAACAAAACCTCCATTGATCCCAACTCCATGATCACTATAAAGTGGTCCGATTTCATTGAAAGATCCAATACCACCCATATAGCCTCATAACATCCCTGAGTTTGAGGTAAACCAGTAATAAAGTCCATCGAGATGTCCTCCCACTTCCATTGAGGAACATCTAATGACTGGAACAAACCACTGAGAACACAATACTCGACCTTTACCTACTGAAAAACCAATTATCAAGATAGAAACCTTGCAACAGCATGCTTTAACCCAGGCCATCAAAATTGATCTCTCAAAGCTCAAAACATCTTTTTCACGTCAAGATGTACTTCCAATGGAGAACTATGGAACTCTCTAAGAACCATATCACACATAACCAAATGAACAAACAACCTTCCCTGAAATAAAAACCGGTGTTGTTGTCCTCAGACCAACTATCAGAGGCCTCACCACAAACAAATCAATCTCTATAGAACTCCACCTCAAGATCCCCCAACTAGGATTCCTCCACCTACTACACCTGAGACTACTGAACCATCATCTAAAAAAGACAACCTCTGCCCTCGACTTCTCCCATATATAGATGTAACAATGAAAGTTCTTCCATCACCCTCTAGGAATCACTAGATTCATGCACTGCATCACTACATGACTTCCTGCTCAACGCATAAGCCATAACATTCCCCTTTCCAGGTGTATAAGAAATCTCAAATTCGTAGTCCTGTAAGAACTCCATCCATTGACACTGGCGCAAGTTCAAGTCACGATGGGAGAAAACATACCTTATAATCTTATGACCAGTGAAGACCAAAAAATTCTCATTGATGAGGTAATGTATCCACAACTTCAGGAAAATAACTATCGTTGCCAACTAGAGATTGTGGGTGACATAGTTACACTCATGGGGACATAACTACCATAAACCATAAGAAACAACTAATCTCTGCTGCATAAGAACACAACCTTGCACAATATGTGAAGCGTCACAGAAAACCTCAAACTGAACTCCATCTATTGGAAGAAAAAGAACTAGAGAGATGACCAAATTCTTCTTTAGATACTCAAAATCTACCTGACATTGATCAGTTCACAAGAACGCCTAATCCATCCTGGTCAATGCTGTCAGAAGATTTGAAACCTGAGATAAATTGTCTACGAACATCCTGTAATAGCTTGGAACACCAAGGAAAATTTACACCTCCACCACTATCTTGGGAGATTCAAAAAACACAACTGCTTCTATCTTTAATGGATCCCCAACCACTCCCTGATGGGATACAACCTGACCTAAGAAATGGACTAATCAAGCCCAAAAATCACACTTTGGAAACTTACCAAACAATGTATCATGATGAAGAACTCCCAAAATAGAATGAAGAATCTCTATTTTCTCCCCCTTATATGTGGAGTACACAAGGATGTCATCAATGAAAACCACCATGATCTTATCCAAGAACTCATGGAACACAATATTTATTAACCCCATGAACACAGCTGGAGCATTCATTACACTAAACAACATCATAAAAAACTCTTAATTCCCATGATGATAATTGAAATCATCCTTTGGGATATCCTTATCCTTTACAAGCATATGATGATATCCTAACAACAAATTGATCTTTGAGAACCAACTTGCACCCTTCAGTTGATTGAATAAATCATTAAACTGTGTAAGTGGATAACAGTTCTTCACTATCACTTGGTTCAAGTGATGATAATTGATACACAATCACAAACTTCCATCAGCCTTTTTCATGAAAAAAAATAGTGCACCCCATGGTGACACACTCAGCTGAACAAAACCACACTACAATAGACCATTAAGATGTATACGCAATTCTCACAACTCATAAGGCACCATTTTATACAGAGACATTGAGATAGGAGACACACCTATCTGTAGTTTGATCATGAACTCTATCTCTCATCGATGGGGTAATTCTATAACCTCCTATAGAAATACATAAGTGTACTCTTCTAAGAACCTGGGAAACGACGACTGCTGAACCTCCAATGAACTCAGCATCAGATCAACCATCAAGGAAGACAAGGAAAAAAAATTCCTCTAACCCATACAAGGGTCCCACTCACCAACAAACACTATTGGATCTCCCTCAGCATTGAAGAAAACAAACTGCCACCTGAAGAAATCTACGATATCTTGTACCAAATACAACCAATCTATACTGAGGATGATGTCATATGGTGTTATCCGTAAACATAGGAAATCTTCCCAAGAGCGATGCTTTCCTAGTACTAGATCACAATATATACATACTTCAAACAAGTTAGCTTGACCTCAAACTAGCATAGTCAATTCTAAGGGAACTATAAGCCTCTCTAGCTCAAGTTCCAAAGCATGGAAAAGAGCAGGTGATATGTAGGAGTGCATCACTCCAAGATCAAAAAAGGCATGCACCCAAGTAGAAAACATGAAAAGGGTAACTCAAACAACGTCTGGTTTTCCTAGCGCTAGTAATGATAAATCATGAAGCCTAACTATGACCTATTCCACAAACTCTCTGTCCATGCCAATGACCACAACCATGGCCGCACTCTACTCTCTGAGGACGGGGAGCATCCCGGGGCTGTCCTCAGACTTCCTAATCCACTCTTTACTGATCCAAAACTGTACCAACCTACTAATGCTGCCTCGGCTGGAACTGCCTCAATGGAGGAACCTGAAGCGGGACAACTGGAACATGCTGACTGATTAGAAAGGTTGGACACTCTTGCCACTAATGACCTTGAACTTCACAATAAAAACATGTGTATGATCCCTTATAATAGGCTTGAGATCCGCTACCCCCTGTGAAACAAGACATTGAGGGATGGGACCTACCCTCAGATGATCGGAAGGTCTTCTGTCCTGAAAATTGGGAACCCTAGACCACAACTCTGTTTCATGAGAAATCTTGAAGACTCCCCTCTCATGATGATCTGGTTCTGGCTAACGTCCTCTCAGCGAACTATGCTCTCACCAGCACCTCAAGATACATCTTCAGCATAAACGGAGTGACCTGACACTAGATCTCTAGATGAAAATCCTCCTTGAAATTCCTCTCCTTGGGCTCCTCATCTGACAATAGGTCTGAAGCATATCGTAGAAGGTTCCTAAAAGGGATCCCAAAATCTCGAACACTAGAGATCCCATGCCAAAGGGTAAGCAGCTCTTGGCGAATGGCTACCTTCATGGTCGAAGAAAGAAACTCAGCTCTAAACTAGTCTTAGAACTCCTACCATGAGACTGATGACTCCTCATGATCTCCAAGGAACAAGAACCACTACTACCTCGCTACCCCACACAACATCGTCACAACCAACGATACCCAGTGGTCCTTCCGGGCGCAGATCGAACTGAAGGATATCTCAACCTCCTCTAGCCATTATTCCATGAATTCATCTGAAATAGATCCCTCATACCTATGTATACTCAGGAATTGAAACTCTCGAAGTTTCCTCCTCCAAGTGTCTTCATCGTCGACCTCTACTCTGCGATGATCTGTTGGCGCAACCTGCTGAACATCTTCTGCGTGAACTTGATGGGGACGCTGACCTGGAGCCATACCTATAAAATAAAAAACAGTTAGAGCTCCTAAATATATAGTATAGAAGACCTTAGAATTGATTAATTGTTTTCTTTTATTCATTTTAGGTTAACCTATCCCAAGGTTTACCCATTAAAACACATGGGTAAATAATAATTATGCATGATCATTTATTATGTCTCTACCTTGCAACCTTTATAAACTCATTTAGTATCCACTGTAATCTTAAAGTTCCGTGCATCAGATCACTGGGGGCCCTAAATACCCATGTCTAAGCCAGTCTCCCATGTTTACACCACTTGATAAACTTATCTAATATCATTTCCCTACCAGCCCATGAAAAACCACATGTTCCTAAATCCAAAATTCATCCTATCCCTCAACTAGAGCTCTGATATCACTTTTTTATGACCCCCCTCCCCACAAAATATACTCCTCCTGGGCTGGAAATGGGAGAAGAGAGATAGTGACACCCGAGTCCCGCATTCAGTAGGCCCTGGGTTGGTGACTAGCACTGAGAGTATAATAAACACATAGACGAGAGGAATTACCCTATAATAGAACACATGTGAAAGAGAGAGATAATATAGACACCAATAAAATCTTGATCAGACTATAATATAATATAAAAACCAAGTACCTAGATATAATTTCATGAAAGAACTATTACAATTGAAAGGGGAAAATGAAACTAACAAAAGAAAGGTAAAGATGACAGCAAACCCAAAGCCCAACCAACTCCTACAAAACCCCAAGCTAGTAGTAACCAACCTAATCTCCAACCTACTCTAACTATCCTGAAAGATAGTTTATATATACATAGATCGAATATAATAGTATATTCAGTAGGATACTCCCTCGATTATCTCATGAAAAGGTAAAGAAATCATGCTAAAGTAAAGTGAACAACAAGTAAAACTAACTCATCATATAAAAAAGTATACTAAGTTCCTAAACTCACCATGGATACTATCACCAAGTATCACATACAAGATTATATAATATAATAAAGAATATCAAGGGTACCTCACTACCACTTCCCCACTGGTTTTCCTCTTTTCCCCAATGTCGCATGTCCTGAGCATCTCTATCAAAAATACTAGCCCATAAACACCTGAGAGAAGCACCACAACATGAATCTAATGCATCACACCACCACATCCACATAACCAAAAGTAACTAGGTAGTTTTCTAGGCACCACATTCTGTATAACATGTATCATACATCAGATATTATACCTCAATCCATTACAACCCATACACTAAGTAAGGATCCTCAAGCCATTACAACCTATACACGTTATACCTATAATATCCCTTAGGGAACTATATCCATAATATATATGTGTAAAATAAACACAATCCATTACAACCCTCTACACACATACATTGGAAAAAATAATCACCATGCATACTAGCACAAATAACTACCAAGTGAAGAGAGTGGGGCCAAAGGGGGTATTCGGCCATCCATCCTCCCACCGGGATGTTGGGGAAAACACCCACAGGGCTCAGAATCCCTAGGGTGTCAATTTCCTTAACCGACTAGGTGGAGTAGCATATAGAAAAAAGTATAGGATATAATATATCTCACAACCACACTATTGGAATAACCTAGTCTCAGACTCTATTGCATCTAACATCTCTTAGACTCTCGA
This sequence comes from Viscum album, assembly GCA_963277665.1. Classification (NCBI taxonomy): domain Eukaryota; kingdom Viridiplantae; phylum Streptophyta; class Magnoliopsida; order Santalales; family Viscaceae; genus Viscum; species Viscum album. Next base: position 1,713,275,488 of record OY728143.1, read on the forward strand.
CTTCTGCGACTAATACTAGATATCCTAAAATCACACAATCATTTAAAGAGCTACATTAAATTATCTTATTAATTTTCATCCGTTTCAATTTATGTTAATTAATTCTTTAACCATTAATTAACCATTAAAAATTTCTATATTATATTTTATTATCATCACAACAAAGTTCCATGCCCTCTAGTCATAAGTAATTGAGTCCACAACTTCTTAGAATTATAACCTCAACATTGAATCCCAGCAAGCTCCAACCCCATGGGTTAAACATGAATTCATTTATTAACAACATTCCTTTCCACATTATCAATTACTCTAGAAAAAAAATCCTAATCTACCAAATAAAGGTACATGACCAAGCACATCCATCTACCTAAAACAGTAGGGAAAAGAAAGTAGATAAACAAACAACCTAGCCGACAACCAATCAATATATTCAAACAAGTATCAAGCTTTAATATCAATGGGTAATCCCAACTTCAACCATTTCCTCATCTCCAGTGTCCTCCATTACACCCACATGCATAAACTGTCACATCTCGCCACTCCACGCGTCAATTGTTGCCACAACAACCGGGCCTCCCTGCCCCACATACCAAAACAACCCTCTAGGCTTAGCCATCCCAGGCTCACATCACATTCAGGACTCCTCGCCCCATATAACAAAATATCCCTCTAGGCTCATCCATCCTAAGATCACATCACATAAAAAACAACAGGAAATAAACAAGCAACCATAATCTTGGCCCTAAAGTAAGGCATCCATCCTTTATGAACAATGAGATCTCCCGGATCCAAAGCACAAGGCACTCAGCCTTTACAAGAAGATGGGAAACTCAAGCCCTATAAAGACATTATATTTTATCACACAACTAGTTATTTATTCCATATTGAATTAACCAATTCATTAATCACAAGTTCTAACTACAAAAAACCTAAGAAACAATCTATCTTGAGATATCAAAAATTAATTAAAAAAATAAGTTAACACAACTTTAACCCTTTATTAAAAAGAATTAACATGATTCAGGTTCATTAAACAATTCAACTAAATACGCGCACTTTCTTTAATTTGATAATCATCAAATTACAACAATAATAACCAAATTCATTAAACATGCCTCTTTTATTCCTTTATCCAATTAATTGTTAATTAATTCTGGATTTATGTTCTTTACCAATTTCCACCAATAATGAAATTCTAAACTATTCAAGCCATAAATATCACACTATCTAGAAAATAAAGATGTAAAACATTATCATGTTATAAAGCAACGACATCGTTATGCGATCAATACCAATTCTTTAATTCAGTATAAATAATTATTAGGACAATTTCATTGTGATCCAAGGGGATAAATCATGATAGATATATGATTTCACGTAAATAAATAGAGAAGCATCAAATCCCCTACCTCAAAAGGTCATTGACGTTCTTCACACGATAACAGACCACACAACCGATCTCCAATCACCTCTCCTGCAACAACTGTATCCAATTGAGGATGCTGTGGAACAACCACACCAAACAAAAACCAAGAAAAACCCCATTAGAAAAATGGGTAAAAAAACTCCATAGCATGATGATAATACAAGAGAGAAAACAAGATCAAACTGGGAGAAACTGCTAGAAAAAAAAGGAAGAACACATCTTGGATCATCACAAATCACCAAGGATCCAATATTGAAGCCCAAGGATCGATCCCACCTCGAAGGTAATACAAAAATTTGAAGGAGAGGGCTTCCGAATGCTGAAAAAATGAGAGCATCCATAGGTTTTGACAACCTAAGTGTCTGGAAATGTTTTAAAACATACAATATTGGGTAATTATATAATGTGTAATCCCCTTTCACATCGTGTAATTATCATGGTTAAGTTTTCACCGAAAAAATGCATCACCTCTTCACTTTATTTTATTTTTCAAACCCTGATATATCACATGGTGTGAGACCCTCTTTCACATCATGTAAATTTTCATGATTTGAAATCCTCCCTTACTTCTATCTCTCAGCAGTCAAACTTCTCCAGACTTCCTTCGAGCACCTCAGTCTTTAGAAACACACAAAGGATCAATCCATGCAGATCTGGGACCTTACAAAATTCTCCTTTAGATATTCACTTTCTTGTGATTATTGGATATTAAATTTCCCCTAATTATCCATATCATTTATCATGAATATTAGTATTATATAAACCGTATATCATTTTTATATCTGGACTTTTATATTTAAAGTTATTTTATTAACTGAGAAGTATTGATAAATCTATATTTATTACTTAATATGGATATTTGATGATAATGCATATTATTAATGAATTAAACCGATTATTCCATATATGAGGAATGCTATGGACTTGCAGTGATGGGTGACCCCAAATTTTATATAGACCCTTGATGCATTGACAAGTCTCAGGAGACAAACTTGTTGGCTAAATTAAATGAGTTTATACCAAATAGTTTTAAACTATCCTGAAGATAGATATTGATAGTAAAAGTATCATATGAGTTTTTACCAAGTAATTTTAAACTGTCTTGAGGATATATATTGATAGTATAGATTTTCATGTTCCATATACATGACGTCTAATAATTAAGTATTTCCTTCATTGATAATTTAGTTATCCTATTATCCAAGATATTTTATCCATGATATTATCTATGGATGCATTTCATTATTTGTTTATTTATTAAATGGCGTGTGTTTTTACTTATTTACCTTTCCATATTTATTTTCCCTATATTGTCATGATATTAAAGTTATTTAAATGGAATGAGTGTTCAACTATTTACCTTTCTATATTTATTATTCTTTATTGATTAATGATAGTTTTTGCTGTACTTAACCCTTACTGAGAATTTGAGCTCACCTTTATTTTGTTTCCTTTCTCATGAATCCATGAAGTGTACAATGTTTGATATTCAAGGATATGTTAGAGGAAATAATATTATTCTCAAAAAAAAATGTTATAGTTAGTGTTTTCAAATGTAATATGGGAATCATGTATGTATCTAGTTTACCAAGACTACTAAACTATTAGGCCATTCGAGATGAGATTCCTCGTATCTTATGTCTGTATTAAATTAGGAACAAACTTCGGGCTACTGGGGTCGGGGTCTCTATAATTGGTATCAATGGAAGTTTAATAGAAACCTTGAGAACTATATTTAGGAAAACATAGATTGGAAAACATATCCCTATGATAGAATTTGAGGATAAGTATATAAGAACATCCTAAAGTTATGGTAAGGTAGAGATTATGTGGATTTTCCTAGAAATTCATCAATGTATGGATATTGCAAGTGGACATGCTTATAGAATAGAGGTACCTAGGGGTAATAACTCTAAAAAGGGTGCATTGGTCATGACTCAATCATCACATGGTGCTTGAAAATAGTCCTTAACACGCACCTGGTTTCACACTCCTAGGAAATATACTTAGGATAATTAAAATTTTATTTTTAAACCGTTATGAAGGATTTTATAATAAATATATCCCAAAAGAAAATATATTTATGATTATGAGATTATCCATGCATAATATTTCCAATCTATGTTAAGCATTTCATTAGTTTTGGGATTATGCATTATGTTTCGTAATGAAATGATCTAATCAAGTGTATGCCATCATTTAGAAATGGTTCATAGTAGAGGGAATGGGAACCACGTTAGTGAACGTGATATAAAGAGTAAGAATGATATTTTATTTTATGGGATAACGCCAATATTTCAAAGGGATATAGTCTCCCAAAAGTTCTCATCATACGTAAATATAGTATCATGTGTAAACAAGACAAGGAAATAATACTATAAGTATTATGTAATTGAAGGGAATTAAGAGAAGAAGTGTATGGTAGGAAAAAAGATGAATAAAGGGAAGAAGGGAAATACGAAATTTTCAACATGTTATAATTGTGGAAAGAAACACCTTGGCACTTTCTTGAAGGGAATGTGAGTTTTCTATAAGTGTGGAGAAAAATTCCACCAAACTCATGATTGAAAGGGAAAGAAAGAAAATTACAATGTTAAATGTTTCCACTATAAGGAGTTGGGGCATTAAAAAAATGAATACCCAAAGCATCAAGAGAATATATGTCAGAAGAAGCTAAGAGATCAAGGTAAATCTTATGATGTTGATATAACCAGAGTGAAATTATTAATATTATTATGTATTTGGATCTAAGAAATATTTTTTGAAAGTATTTTGTTGATGGTATTCTCATCATAAGGATATAAAATTCTTGGAAAACACATGATTGAGGGAAATATAACCCTGAATATCTTCCTGATGCTGAGACAATGATATTGGGATAAAGAGATGATTGATATAGTTAAAGTAAATTGGATAACACTAAGTAACTTGGAAATGATTAATGATTTGTTGAAAAAGTGGTTTATGCTATCATTGATAGAGTTAATTTTTTTTTTGGATCTACTGAATACATCCAATAATCTATGTTTTATTTAAGGAATAAGGATACAAGTATGTTTTTAATATGGTTTTATGGTAATTTAGGTTATTTACATGTTTCAAAAATATACATGATTAAGGTATTCACATGTTTGATATATGGAGATTAAGAGACACTTTATTTTTTCTAGGAAATATAATATTGATTTAGTGGCCTTAATTATAAATTTGTTCAGAACTAATTTTGATGATCTTTAAGATTAACTATTTATAGAATGGATTAAGTTGAACTTTAGGTATTATTGGATTATGTTTTCTAACCATTATATATTTTTTAAAGATATGAGGAATATGTTGTTAATATTTTATAGATCTTACAATCCATTAAAAGTGAATTTTAGTTCTTCAGACATAAAAATTCAATTTTGGATATTCATTTCTTAGAGAAATAAATGAATTAGAAATTTATTGAAGCAAAACTAAAGGAATAAATTTTACTTATGAAATAGAAACATAAAAAGTATGTATATTTCCTTATATTTGTAGATAGTAAAAGAATTAATCAACCTTAGCAAAAGGATATTGATTTTTTTATCCTATTACATCCATATTTGATGAATTTGATGGTATTTTACATCATCATAGATTTATGGTTTTGACCCCCTTAATTTTCCATTAATCATTCACTTTCTTATGATCAATGACCTCAATTACTCTCTATAATTATTTATGCTTTTCCTCCATATTCATATATTCAATTTCCACAAATGTTCTATTACTTTGAAACCTAGTTATGTGATTATTCTAGATAACCTCCATACTTCCCTCTCTTTTATTAAGAATATATTTTATTAACCCTTTTATGATATTAGTTTTTCAAAGAAATAATTGTCAAATGTCAAACTCGGATTACTGAGATCAAGTTTAAATTTCATGGATTTAATTTATTTAAAGTGGGGATAATTTAAAATGAAGAAATTATAAAATAATAACATTTTATTTGATATCATACACGACATACAACACCGATCTTAAATAAAATATGAAATATAGTTATTTAAATTTAACCTCTTTGATAGCTTGTCAGACACACAAACCCGAGACAAAATAAACCGTAATATAGTATACCATTATAACCTAGCCTTTGAATTGGAAGTTATGAATATTAATAACTAGATTATGAAAATTTTGGTTATATATTGATTAGTAATAAAATATAAATCATTTATAATAAAAAGAAATTATTTTTGAAAAATCGTATTTTTCTAAAAGATAGTCTATTCACGCTTTGAAAACACAATTTAAAATTAATTTTTACCAATTATATAAAATTTAAATATCAAAATAAAATTAAATTTTTAAATAATAATATAAAAATTATCTTTGAGTGAATTATTGGGTTTTTTTGAAATTTTTTATTTTTTATGAATAGTTAAAAATACAGGATTTTAATTGAAAACTGCCTTTTCATTTAAATAATTTATAATGTTAAGTTATATTTTGAATTGTTTTTAAAGTAAAATTAGTTTAAATTTATATAAATTATTACAATTTATTTCATTTTAATCATTTTTATGTTGAATTTTGATATAAAAACTTTGTAAACTTTTGAACATTTTTACTTTGAAAACCTGCTTTAGTATTGCATCTATGAGACTAATTTTAAATTAAATTTTATCAATTGTGTGAATTGAATTTGAAAAAATGGATTTCATATTTGGAATAATTATAATTTATAATTTCTAATAAGGTCAAATTATTTTTTTTATCAAAATTAATATTGAAAATATTAAAAATTAATTATCACAGATAAGGTAAAAACCGATTTACCTAGGGGTTTAAACTAAGATGATAAGGGTTAAAAATGACATAACTTGTAAAAAAACCCATTATATGACCAATTTTGACATTATCTTTTCTAGGTTAGATAATTGGTCATTTTTGAGGCTTGTGACATGATAAAAACATGGGTATGATTGAATATTTTCAAAAAATTACAGGTGTACCACTCACCTCACTTATAAAAATCCACCCATATCCTCTCCACTTTACACCTTAAAAATAATTTGGTTCGGACAATACCTGAAAAAATAACTTCCCAAATTTCAAAAATATAATCCTATAAGCCTTATTTTGGGTATAAATTCAACCTATAAAGGATTTGGTGCAATCCTAAGGAGGATACCCAAAGAAGAGGTAACGTTATTCAATGAGTGTTTTTATTTTATTTCTTCATCTGCCTCCTTCAATTATTATTATTTTTTAATATATTAACCTAATTATATTACATATAATGATATTTTTTAATTTTAAGGTCATTAACTAAAACTATATCCACTTCCATAAAATGAGTTACAAAATCATCATTCGTGTGTACAGTAGACTACCGCCTCGCGAACCGATGTCATTTTTCTTTCCATTACAACCTCTCAAGGTTGGGTATGATGATGGAAATAAACTATATATATGATAATTATTAAATAATTATAAATATATATTCATTATATCATATATACATTTTTTTACTTTCCATTCCATATGGGATACTATAAAGTCACTCGTGTGTATGTTGAACTATCTCCTCATGAAGCAATGTGATTCGTCTTTCACCAACACTTTACATGGAAGGTGATGAGGATAAATTTAAGGATTATATGTGATATACATGACATAATTATTATATTAATGAAATATTTATCATTCTAAAAATATAATATATATCATTTTATTTATTACCTTTTCACTCAATGAATGGTGATAACATCATTTGTGTATGTGTGGATTACCACCTTCATGAAATAATGTCATTATATTTTCATCCACACACTACATTGATGATATATATAAGTTTATTTAATTAAATAAGATGTTATATAATATATTATGATCCTTTTGGAAATATAAAATATTACTTACCTATTTTCCATAATGATAATTGAAAAATGAAAACATTACTCAAGCGTACATACGACCTACCGTCTCCATGATCGTATCATACTTCATTTTTGATAACCATATTTCATGATTGGTTTTAAAAGTATTATTGATATAAAATATGATAATTATATCATTATAATTATTCTATATATGATGAAACTATATAATATTCACAATAACCAGATCTTTCATGACGAAACACACATGTGAAAACTATGTAATTAATACCCAAAATAATGAAAATAATGAAAGATTATCGACGAATGGGTGATAAAATGTTATAAAAGAAACATATATAATATTATAAATATTAATATGGTTTTGGTATAAGGTAATAACATGTCTAGAACCACTATATAAGAGTTTAAATAATGTTTAGTCAAAAGGAAGAGCGTGGTAAGGGATTCTGTCTCAATTTCCTTTCATTGATGAACATTTGAATGTTATGCACCAATTTATTTTATATGGTGTAAATATTGACCATTTGACATATAATATCATGATTAATTAATAATTCATTGTATTTTAAGTTATAATTTGAATTATTTCATCTAAGGGGATTTGAATTAAAAGTTACTTAGTGGTAAAGAATTTCATAACCCAATTTCTTTTAATTGTGTTATGTTACTCCTTCCTTATCTTTGATATTATATGATTATGTGTGTAATTAATTATGACTATATATTTTTTTATTTTTTTATTTTTATATAAATTATATATATATAATTGATTCAATTATTAATCCTCACTTCAACTTTATGAATTTATAAGGGTTTATTTCACAATCTCATTTTAATTGGGATTGTTTATACTTGAATTTTCATTAAAGAAAGTTATATTATAATTATTTAATAAACCCTTTAATTTTATTCTCATCTTGTTATTCATGAACCTTGTCAAGTAATAGTACCATTTTCCCACTCTTTGTTAGTTAAAATAATTGAGAAAATGTTTTTAAGAAAAGATGAGTTCATTTCTCTCTTCAGTCGGAAATCTACTTTCTTCTAAAACCATGTTTTCTAAAAGTGTTTTCAGAAATGTTTTTAATCTTTTAAAAATTATTTATTAAAGAAATTTATACCCATTATTACTTTTTAATTTTTTTGAAAGTAATATTCACATCATTTTCAAAACAATACCTATTTGGCTTTTATCGAAAATGTGAAAGGAATCTTTGTTTTAACATATACGTCATGAACTAAATTTCCAACCATAATTACCCCTGAAATGTTTTAAAGGTTATTTTATATGTTTAATGGTTATTTTTAAATGAAATTTTTTTTCAAAATATCTTGTGAAATTTTAGTTTTAAAAAGTTATTTTTAAAATGAAAAGGATATTTTCCTCAAAAATGTTTTTAAAGACATTTTTAATGTATTTATATTCATCACTGATAACAACCATTTATTATTACTTAAATTAGAATATATTTTATTGATACCATCCTTATTCTTCCTCTAGTTGTTTTAGGATCATTTTATCCAAGGAAAGTTTTGAGATTCTTTTCCATGATTCATTTTTGTAGTCATTAACTTCCCCATGAAATATTTACTTTCCTGTGATTATTGGAAATTAAATTTCCCCTAGTTATCCATATCATTTATCATGGATATTATTTTTTCTTAAAACATATATCATTTATACATATGGGTTTTTAGATTTAAACTTAATTTATTGACTGGGGAAATATTGATAAATATCTATTTTTTACTTAATATGGATATTTGATGATAAGACATATTATTCATGAATTAAATCAATTATTAAATATATGAGGAATTATTTGTAAATTCAGTGATGAGTAAGACCAAGACTCATATAGCCCCCCAATACATCAACATGTCTAATGAGAAAAACTAGTTGTCCAAATCATATGAGTTTATACCGAGTAGTTTTAAACTATCTTGAAGATAGATCTTGATGGTAGAGTTATCATATTATTTTTTAACCAATTGTTTTAAAATGGCTTGAGGATAGATCTTTATAGTAGAGGTTTTCATGTGCCTTATACATGATTCCTAATAATTAAGCATTTCCTTCATTGAGATTTTAGTTATCTTATTATCCAAGATATTTTCACCCTTATATCATCTCTAGAAGAATTTAATTCTTAGTTTATTGATTAAATAGAAGATGTTTTCAGTTATTTAACTTTCAATATTGATTCTAACCTATCTTATCATGATATTAAAGTTATTTAAATATCATGTGTGTTCAATTATTTACCTTTTCATATTGATTATTCTCTATTTATTCATAATAGCTTCCACTATACTTAACTCTTATTGAGCATAAGATCTCACCCTAATTTTTTTCCTTTCTCAGGAATACATGAATTTTACTATGTTTGATATGAATGGATATTGTAGAGGGCATAATATTATTACAAATAAAATTATATTATATTTTTTGTTTTAAAATGAAATATGGGAATCATGTATATATCTAGTTTACCAAGACTATTAAACCATTAGTTCTTTCAGGATGTGATTTATTGTATCATATGCCAATACATTAATGTAAGAAATGGAACCAAGATACTAGGGTTGGGGTCTTTATAAACCAAACCAAAATCTTAATAACCTTTTATATACTTGATTATGAGAAAATAACTAAAAAAATATTTTTCTTTTAACAAAAAATTATTTAGATTTCCAAAATGTTAAGCATATATTTCTAAGTTCAAAATTATATTTTAATATGTGTTATATTTATTCTTATATATATATATATATACTTTTTCAAGAAAAAAAATTCATAAAATTTGAAGTCATCCTTATATCATTATAATTTCATAAAAGTGACGGTTTTTGTAAAATAGGTTTTTTCACCATTCACCCAAAAATCAACTATTTTTGAAAAATCTAAAAAATTCACCCTAAGATAATTTTAATACGCTAAAACAAATAATGTAACCTTTTTATAAGATTATATTTTTAAAATTTATATTTTTCTCTAAAATACACATTCAAATTTCTTTTATAGAAAAATTACCTTTTAAAACTTTAATGGATATTTATATATTTCATAAGTTAATATATATATGAGTGTTGTGAATTATATTATTTTTAATTTTTATAAAAACATTATATACCAATTAGAATTAAATATATAAAATCACTATATATCTAACAATTATTTATTGACAACCAAATTGTGTCCAATGGCCATATATAAAACGGTCATATTACATTATTATATACAACCTTATATTCTTCATAAAAATTTATTCATTTAATTTTTCCTCATCATGTATATTATATTCATAATTATTTTCCTTTTTTCAATTGTTTATTTTGGAGTCATAATCTTCATGTAAGACCACAAGGATAAATATTTATGTTTGTAGTATATATATATATATGTATGTATTTAATCCACTTGTACTTTTTTTCATGTTATTTCATATTATAACCCCAAAAATGTATTAGTGTTTATCTTTCATTGTAATATTTAATCTCAATAAAGTTATCATGTTTCATTTTACTTTGATGTTGCATGTGTCACAAGCTATCAAACATAAAATTAATTTAAAGGATAAATACATAATAAAATATCAGATTGTTACATTATAGTTTGGTTAAAACTCGTTGTTTCATGTTAAGAAAGATATAAATTTTATTATTATTATAAACTATATTTTCAATGTATTTTACTATCCACCCTACATAAATTTAGTACTCACAATTATTTTATCTCTATAATCAAGAATTCAACATTTAAAAATACCATTTTTGAAAACTCACATTGTATAATGGGATAATTAAACTTCCTTTGAAAATTAAAAGTGAGAAACATAAATGTTACCTTAAAAAACACATAATAAGGTTCCTAGATGAGGATAACATTATTGGGAAGTGAAAATATGGGAATGAAGGTGAAATATAATGCAAAAAGAGTAATAGAGTGATAGAAAACATGGTTATGATAAAGTTAATGATAGCAAATCCATAAATCATTAAGGGATAAATAAGACCATCAATTCATCCAAAATGAAGATAATAAGATTTTTTTTTTATTTTAAGGTCATTTTCCTAGAGTTGAGGGATTATTTTACCATAAAGATAAAGAACACAAGAAAATAAAATTACTTAATTTTTTTTCATTTCATAAGAATAATTTCATCATTTGGTTGTTCTTCGATCAATTTACACATCTATCTCATTTATTACTAATGAAAATGAAAATTTAAGATTATTTTTTCTTGCACAAAGTAATACAATTAAATTTTAGTCAATTATAGTATCCATTAAAGGATAAAAAGTTATTAATCATATATGTTTATAAAAAAAATGGTTACCACAAGTTGAGATAATATCCTATATGAATAAGCCTTTATATCAAGAAATACTACATTTATCTCAAAAATATTAACAATGAACTCCAAAGTTAAATTTAAATAATTCCTTAAATAATTAAACTTAAACTCCTGAAAATATTTCAGACAAAAATTAAACACAATAATTAGAATGACTTGATAATATATTCTTCCAAGATTAACTTAAAATTAATCTAAAAAATAATATTAATCATTCGTACAGTCACATACCAAAAATGTATATGCCATTATCATATATTCCAAAAAATATGATAATATTTTCCATAAATATACCGAATCACCATAAAACCATAATAAAAACATATATGCTTCCAAAATATAATTCACCCTTTATGCCTCAAATAAAATCCCATTTTAATGTTCATAATATAATGAACTTCATCAAAAATAAATTTAATCACAAAGTAATCAAATCATATCTCAATCACATGGTTATCTATATGATAAAACATATGTTTCCAAAATGTAATAACCCTTATATCACAATTAACCATATTAACACCAAATATTATATTAAATATAATGGGTTTCAATAACAATAAACTTATGTACAAAAAATATAAGATCACTATTCAAAAAATAACCTTTTCACTAAAACACATACTAAAAAAAGTATTGTATTCCCATAATTGTCTCCCATACTATCCTTAATATTCTTAAACTCCCATAACATAAAACCTTAAAATGTTTATTTATTCATTTAAACTTATGATCAACCTTATACTTATCAACCCATGATACTTTAGGTTTATCCCATATCATTATATCATAATATAGGTTTACATAGGTTTTATCCTCTCATTTATCGTAATAGTTCATAAATAAAATGTGAATTGACCAAATAATATTACCTAAGAGTGTATATCTAGGTGTATAGTCTTAGGACCACTCATCGTGTTCCAGTGACGATCGATTTAATACCCAATCATCCTATTTCAGAGTTGTTACCCCTAGGTGCATCTGTTCTAGAACTGCATCCCCTTTCGAGTATCCATATAAGGATATATTTTCTAGGAATATAATACAATATATAATTTACTAATGCTTCATGATATTACTCTATACTTTTTTTATTCCTAGAGTCTATCATAGGTTTATGTTTTATTATCTATGTTTTCTTAAATCAAGTTCCCAAGGGTCATACTAAAATTCCTTTGATACCAACTATAACACCTCGACTCTAGTAACCTAAATCAAGTTGTTAAATTTTTTACTTTGACACAAGATACAAGGGATCATAACCTGAAGGATTTAATAGTTTACCAGTATTAAGAGATCATATACATAGATTATTCTCACATTATATTTGAAAATATGAAATAAAACGTAAAATTATAATAAGAACTTTATCATTTCTTGTTGTATATCCATAGAATCATTCATAGATAACTTCTTGGTATCACAGGTAAAATAAAATATAATAAAGGTTGAGCTCTAGTATTCATTAAGTTAAAGAATAAAAAATAAGTTATCATTGAATAAATAAATCATGAACAATATGGCAGAGATAAACAATAATCAAATATTCTATATAACTAATATCATGAAAGGGGAATATATCTATAGATGACATAAGAATGTAAATAATCACTTTGATAAAAATAAAAAGTTTTATAATGATAGAATGAAAAATTTCATACATCAAAATCATACATTCATGATATTGTTCAAAGACATCATAAACATACCATCAAGATATCATACCGAGACATCATAAATAATTGGGTTGGAATATACAAAATACCTAGGATAGTTTTTCTCATGAGACCTACCAATGCATAAAGGGTTTATATAATTATAGTCCCCACCCATAAATTAATAATTATAAATCATTCATCATATGATTAAATAATACATATTTATCAACATGCCTTAAAAATCAATATCTATATATATTAGAAGAACCAATATAAAAAAGGTCAAACTTTCCCTAGTCAAAATGTTCATAATATATCCAAAGAAATATGGTGTATGGTATCATTAAAGTATATCATCACTAAAGAATAAGATTCATAAATGGATTTTGGAATTGATAAAAATAATTTGAAAAGATCATCGAAACATTTCTTGAGGAAAATAGCCTTGTCATTTTGAAATAACTTATTTAAAATATAAAAATTTACAAAATATTTGGCAAAAAAATTTCTTTGGAAAGAACCATGAAAACTTATAAAATAATATTAATAGTAAAGACTATTATTGAAAGTTATAAAATATATATATGCGGTGTACGTTAAAACAAATATTCCATTTACACCTTTGGTAAAAAGTTCCTTATTATGGAAAATGAAAAGAAGATTCATTTTAAGACTTTTTATTGAAGGTAAAACATGGGTAAAATTGAATTTAATCAATAATTATAGAATAATGGAAATATTCTTGAAACCATTTTAAAGAAAATATGAGCATGGAATAAAAATATTCACGATTGAATAGAAAAACAAAATTGGTTTTCCTTAAAAACATTATTTCATACTTTTGAGTACTTAGAAAGTGTAAATTTAAAGGAATACTTTTAATTTTGATAAATAATCATAGTAGAAGAAAATATATTTGGTTTAAAATATAAATAACATATAATTACTCCAACAAAATATTAAACATAAATAATCCTGAGTAAGTATGAGATTGTGAAATAAACCCTTACTGCTTTTGGTAACTTTTGAGATGTATTTACCATGAATGGAATAAAATTAAATGAAATTTTAAATACCATAAAAATAATTATATTAATTATAAAACAAATAAAATGGTCATTAAAAATACCTCATAAAATAAGATAGGTGTATAACATAACATATGTCGTAAATAAGACAATTTGATATGAAAAAACCATACTACTTTGGTTAATTTTTTTATCAAATACCCTTGAATGAAATAAATTTAGATATAAATTTAAATAAAATTAATTAATATCGATACATGATATAATATTTATAAGGATCATTATATACACATCATAAACATAAATAGGTTCATAACATCAAACATGTCTTAATGAAACAAAATTGAGATGAAAAACCCTTACTTCAATTACGACTTTCTTTGGAAGTGATTTTAGAAAATTTATAATAAATTTAGATTTATTATAATTATATTAAATAACCATATAAATAATTATAATATCATATATGATCCACTTATAACATTTCAATACCCATTTAATAATAATTCTTTACTAAAATCACCGCTTTTAAGAGCCAATTGTTTCTTTTTTCATGTAAGTTTTGGTTTGGTAGTTTCAGTTATTATATATTGATCATGGTTAAATAATCTCTAGAAAATTAATCATGATATAAATATATTTTATATTCATTATATGTATATATATATATATATTATAAAAATCCATTAAAATAGGACTTGAAAAATGAATTACATCACTTTGTGGAGGTGGTAATCCACATGTACGCATGGACAAAATTATCATTTTTTTAACGGGTGGAAGGGAAAGAAATTAAATTATAAATTATATTTAAAAAATCATAATTATTTCATAAATATTGTATAAAATAATTATATAAATCATTATAATCATCCATTAATGGTGGTGATGAAAAACAAAATACATCACTTGATGAGGTAATAGTCTGCACGTACGTATGAATGTTGCTTTCATTTTCTATTTGATAAAGAAAGAGAATAATAAAGTTTGTTACATAGACATAATAAATTTTAAATATATGTGAGGTAATAATGTTTTTATATCATCTTGGTCAGTATATAATTGAAGTAGGTATAAGTAGAAATAAAATAAAAATACTCGGTTAAGTGCTATAACACTTCATTAGACAACCTCATTTATCTTACACATTAATCCTTATAAGTGGAGTATTTTGATCAAACCTAGAAATATAGGTCATGAATGCTCATGAAGTGTGTTGAAGAGAGGAGAGGTTGTGTCTGTTTATAAGGGAGGGAAGAGACACACATGGAATTTTTCAAAAAAATAAAATATATTATTGTCTTACTCAAGTAAAATAGATCCAACATGACTCATATTTGAAGATTAGATGATATATTGTATAAATATGTTAGAAAAATAGGATTTATAGAAGTTTTTAAGTCATTTTAACCCCTATAATTTTAGTTTTTATTCTTTTAACCCATTTTTACTCTTACCTTGGTATCTAAATTTGTTTTATCAAAGTTACTATACATAATGTCTAAAAATAAAATTAGAATAATTCCCAAATTTGGAAATTCATATTAAACATTTTGAGTCTATTTTTTATTAAATTTAATTTCTATAAATATGAGAAATTAATTTGAAACAAACATGGAAAATGCGATGAAAAATATTTTTTAGAAAAAAGTTTAAAAAGAATAAATATGATAGTAAAGAAAAATAAAGTATAATGTTGGTCCCAATGGAATTAATTGAATTATTTTAAATAAAGGGAGAATTATTTTTATTTCAAAAAAAAACCAAAATTGAAAGGAACATTGTATATACTTGATTAATATAAAACAATTAATTTTTTTTATTTGAAAAAAACATTAGTTAGATTTCCAAAATGTTAAACATATATTTATAAATCCAAGATTATATATTTTTATGAATTATATTACTTCCTAAATATATGAAAATATTAGAAAAATTATTTCATATACTTTGAAGTTATCCTTATATTATTATAATGTTAAATAAGTGATAGTATTTGTAAAATCAATATTTTTCTATATTTATACAAAAGTCAATTATTTCTAAAAAACACAAAACAATTCACCTTAATATAATTTTGATATGACAAAAACAAAAACAAATTAATTTTTATGAAATTAAATTTTTAAAAATTATAAATTTATGTTTTTTTTCTAAAATATACAACAAAACTATTTTTATATAAAAATTACATTTTAAAACTTTAAGTGCTCTCTATTTATTACATATAAGTTAATAATTATATGGGTGTTTTGAATTATATTTTTTTAAATTTTTTATTATAAAATTTATATGGAAATTGGAATTAAATATCCCTAATGACTATATATCTATTGGAAAAAATATATACATTGACTATGTGTCCAACGACCATATATATAATTCCTATATTACATTCCTATATATTTCCTTACATTCTTCACTAAAATTTATTACTTTAATTCTATATCATCATGTATGTTATATTATTAATTATTTACCTTGTTTTAATAGTTTCATTTGGGGTCAAAAAATTTATGGAGGACCCTGAGTATAAATATTTTATGTTTTTTTATTTTTATATATACGCACATTTACTCCACCTGAACATTTCTTCATGTTTCTTCATATTAAAACCTCATAATGTATCAGTGTTCGTCTTTCATCATAATATTTTATCTCTATAAAATTATCATCATTTATTTTAGTTTTATTTTGTGTTTATCAAATTATATCAAACATAATATTCATTTAAATCTCATTATTGCATGTTAATAAAGCCATTGAGTTTATTATTTTTGTGAACTATATTATCAGTGTGTTATACCATTGTTTCAATAGGTGGATGAATATTTTGTGTAGGAACTCCTAATTGTGGGACTTTATTTTGAATCCTTTTTTTAGAGTAAGGCCAAAACATTCTAGAATTGGAAGCACCTGATTTCAACATCTAAATATGGAAACAATTCTCCAACGTCTTACACTAAATAACCTTGATCTCACAACCATTTAGGAACAAAAAAATGTATAATAAATAATAAAAGTTTCATAAAAATGAAACAATAAAGGGATTACATAGTTCAAAACTCAATCTAATTCCATGGGAGAAACACTCTTGCTCTTTTTAATTTATAGAAGACAATGTTTAAAAGTTTGTGATATAAAATCGGTGATCCCATAATTGTATTTATATTTAAGTCTAGCTAATATATTTGGTTCCCTTACAAATTGATCGAGGTAGACAATGTATATCACCTTATGATCCATAAAAATGAACCTCTGTTTGGTAAAAAAAAATAGATGATACACAACATAAACTCTTGATTTTTAGTGAATAATAAAAGGAAATTGATATTTTATTATATAGAATTATTGAATAACATTACATAGAATTTTAAAACCACTAATATACCCTTAAAAAATAAATTCATAGTTATCTCTATTTTATCTAGAGCTTCTTCCATACTTCCATAATCAAAATATGGTAGTCATTAGCCACTGCCACCTACTCTAGATTCCACTTCTGGATATCCTTGGTTTCATTGACCCTGACTCCATTCAGTTCTTCCAACATAATTTTTGAAACATGCCTTTTGGAAGATATTTTTGACATAACTAGAAAAAAAAAATTCACTACAATATAACAATCATATAATTTATAATTATTTTTATCAAATTCACCACCATGACCCATTGATGCAAAACACTACCTCAGACTCTAGCATAATATGACCATTTTTATCATGTCATCAATATTTTGATTCCATTTTATCTTATAAAGTTCATGCACTTCTTCTTCTATAATATTCTAAATAAAGTGATATTTCAATTGAATGATTTTTTCTTGATTGAAACACCAGACTATTCACAAGATGGATCACACTCTAGCTGTCACAGAATGAAATTCCATTCAACTTATTCCTTCATAGATCCTCTAAAAACCATTGAACCATATCATCTCCTTCCTTGATTCTGTTGCGGAAATGTACTTGTAATGGCCCGGACCTCTCCGGCCCATTCCTTTGTCAAAAAGAAGGTCACGAAGTGTTCTGGAGGGTAAAATGGACTTTTCCCACACTTTCCAGAATTTTGTAAGTACACGCCGTGTAGTGTGAGTACACGCCGTGTACCACCTTTCCAGGTATACCTCATGTTGAAGGCCCTGTCCTTGCCGTGTGAAATAAATGGGTACACGCCATGTACCCCACACTACACGCCGTGTAGTCCCTCCTCGCATACGCGTTACCCTCAAACCGTGTGTTGACCAGTCAACGGACGTGTGCCGTGTTGGATCCGTGTCCTTTCTGTGTGAAATAAATGGGTACACGCTGTGTACCCCACACTACATTCCGTGTAGTCCCTCCTCGCGTATGCGTTACCTTCAAACCGCGTGTTGACCAGTCAACAGCCATGTTCCGCGTTGAATGCCGTGTTGGAAGCTGTGTGGTGACCATGTGAAATGGCCGAGTACATGCTGTGTACTAAGAAGTACACGCTGTGTACTTTTTTTTTCATGCCTATAAAAGGAGGGGTCCCCTCCTCTTTTTCAACTCACTCCTCTCCTCCCCTTTCCTATGAGCAGAGCTCTCCCAAGAGACTCAAAGGCTCCTTTTCTTCCATAACTTCTTTGTCCGAGCTCCAATTTACGATCCGTCAGTGGCCACAGAATCATAACGATGAGGTGGAACTTCTGAGCTTGGATCCATTGTCTTTCCTTTGGCCTTTCCTTTCCAACTTCCACCTGAGGAGGTTTTTCCGGGATTTGACAGAAGTGACGGACGCTGACAGACGTCTTCTAAAGTTGATCTGGGGGAGCGTTGTGATCAGAACCTGTTGAGGTAGGGATCTTACCTTTGTCTCTCTAAATTGTACATCATGCGGGGTGGGTATCCTCTTGTTTTCATGAGAAATGGTTGAACCATTAAACAAAGATAATAACTGGTTAAAGAATGGGGATGAGGAAGTTTTTATGTTTATCTTTATATCCTGTGATATTATGTTGTGAATTGAATAGTCTTATGCCTACTGAAAATCACGGTCATTGGGGGACTTTTCTTATGCAATTAAATGTTTCCCTATCTTTCTAGACCGTTTTTGTGAATGGAACTTTGTGGAATGTGGAATTTGGTTAATCACGTAAATTTGGCTGATTAAAATCTAGAACCCTTGTGTGATCACCCCGGTTAAACAAAATGGAATAATGAACATGTGGGTTTTGTCTTGGTTATGTGGTGTGTGAAGGGGGGGGGGGTGCATCCTGGGTTATTATGAATAGAACAGGCAGTGGGGCTGTGGTAAATGATGATAAAAAGGGGCGATGATGTGGCACGAACCTTGTTTTGTGGGTTGTTGTGGATCGGGTGAGCAGCGGGGCTGCGGTTGGCTTGGTTGTGGGTTGGTGTGAATACTATGTTGGTGATGGGCAGCGAGGCTGTGATAAATGGTATTAAAGGGATAATGATGTACGTATTTTGGTGTGTTTGTGGTTATGTTGGTTGGAAACGGGGCTACAGGGATGGGTTTGAATGTGAACGAACTATGGGTTGTGAATAATAAATAAAGTGGAAGAGTTAATAAATGGTGGGGCATGGAAATGGAATGGGAATAATAATCAATGGGTTGGTTGTTTAATAAGAAGGGACTTGTTGTGCTGCTTGTGTTTTCCTAACTTGATTTGTGGATGGCAGAGATATGTTTCACAAATGATTGATATGGTTGGTTGCAGTTGTTTTCCCAGTAGATAAGGAACTAAATAAACTAATTCTGTTGAAACGTGAAAATCTAAATGGGGTTTGGGGTTGTTTGTTGTATGCATGCTTCATAGTAGTAGTGCCGAGGCACGTGCTCAGTTTCTCTATTTAGAAGCCATAGGTTGGGCTGTGTGTTTGGTATACATATATATATATCTGTATCTTTTGTGTTTTATCGCACCCCAACCATGTTGAGAACTGAGTGCCGAACACTCCCATTTCATGGGAGAGGGTGTTTTTCCCCTTAGTTACTAGCTCCTTCATGCTCCTTCTTCCCTAGGCTGTGATGGCTTGAGGTGACCTTACACCTAAGACTCTTCGGGTAGGTTTCGATTGGGGTGGATTGGCCCAAGACTCTTCGGGCAGGTTTGTTTTCCCAAGAATCTTCGGGATGAGGCCCAGGTGTCTTCGGGCGAGAGTTCTATTACTATTACTGTTCCCAAGAATCTTCAGGATGAGGCCCAGGTGTGTGCGGGCAGGATACGTGGTTGTGAGGCCCAGGTGTGTGCGGGCGGGATACATGGTTGTGAGGCCCAGGTGTGTGCGGGCGGGATGTGTGGTTGTGAGGCCCAGGTGTGTGCGGGCGGGATACATGGTTGTAAGGCCCAGGTGTGTGTGGGTGGGAAGAGTGTGGCAGCGTCAGGACGTTCTCCGTTAGGAAGAGTAGCTAACTAGTGGGAAATGGTGCGGGGTACCCAATACTCTTGTTCTTATATACTACTACCTGTTGTGATTGTGTTTTTGGTGAGTGTGGCTGGTGAGGTTGGGTGGATAGAATTCCTTGCTAGGTTTATTCTGTTGTTCTCACGGGACATTAGGATGTCTCCCCACTTGTGCACGAGTGCTTTAGGTTTCCCTACTGAGTATACTTGTATGCTCACCCTACGTTTACTTTCAGGTTTCCAGGAGGACTACCCGGGCCGTGCGGGACCCTACTAGTCGGGACAATTGGAGTTGTTGCAGTTGCTGTACTCTTGTTTCTTTTGGTATTGTACTTTTGAGCTTTCTTGTACTTGTACCTTGTTTCAGAACTGTTTAAACATGCATGTGGTATTGGTTTGGGTTTATTTCTATACACTTGTTCTTTTCCTTTTTGGTGGTTGACTTGTCCTATTTACCGATCTTAAATAATAAAAAGGGTAATGCCTCCCATATTTGTGAAAACTCATACCCTTGGTGCTAGTCGCCACCCCGGGGCCTACTGGAGGTGGGACTCGGGGGGTCATTATCTCCCTTTCACCATTTCTAGCTTAGGAGGGGCATCTTTGGTGGGAGGGGGTTGTGGCAGAATGGTATCAGAGGTGATGGTTGAGAGATAGGATGGAGTCTGGAGTTAGGTGTCACGACCCGCCCTCGGGGTCCGTGCTGTGACTACCCCAAGCCCGCCTTCCATAGGCCAGGGGCTGGCGACTAGCACCAAGGCGTAAATCCCAGTAAAAAGGGAAGGCATTGCCTTTGAAAAGTAAACACACACCACAGAGTAAACAAGCGGAAAGTAAACACTAAGCAAAAGTAGAGTACAACTGAAAGTGCGGAAAAGTAAATGGGCCAGTATACAAAACCAAACTGAAAGTAAAGTACAACTCGAAAAGGGAAAAACAGCAACTGAAAAGTAAAAGCCGCTACTCCGAGCTGTCCACTGGAAATCCCACCTGAGGGTGGGTACAGATAGCTCCTCTGCTCCACGGGTCCCGTCGTCCGCTCCGTGCACGTCCCGCCCAGTGGTCCACCTCCGGGTACCGTCCCGCTCTACAAGCCTCAGCTAAGGTCAACGCTGTCCGTCGTCTGCAACCAACACAACGTAGTGCGGGCGAAGCCCGTGCAGGGGTGAGTATAAGCTACTCAGTAGGGACCCCGAGACCCCTGAAGGTCTCTCAAATCCACAAAGGATAAACTACGAAGAAAAGTACAATCACGAAGTAGCAACCGACACTGCTTAGGTATATGCCCATACATATACCTAAGTCATCAATTTAAATACGCTCCAACCTCCGAGCCCAAGTACCACTCAGTCCACGCAGGAAAGTATACGTATTCCACATAGGAAAGCAAAACATAATCCACGCAGGATTGCTCAACATAATCCACACAGGAAAGCAACAGGATTCAGCTCACACAGGTATACTTCTTCAAGGACGATAAAGATGATCACTGATCCATCTAAGTCGTCGGACCCACGAAGGATCGATAGGTAACTAACCCCCGCAGAAGACCCACACAGGATCGGGCTCACACAGAACCTGTAGGCGCTGGCTCACACAGAACCGCTGAGCGCAAGGACCCACACAGGATCGGGCCCACACAGGACCTGTAGCACTGATCCTCGTAGGATCGCTGAGTGCTGTAGTCGTCGTCGTCGAATCCACACAGGATCTCTGTACTGTCGTCGTCGAATCCACACAGGATCTCTGTACTGTCGTCGTCGCAGTCACAGTAGCAGTCGTAGCAGTAGAACAGTCGCAGCCAGCACTAGGGTTCCCGCACACAGCAAGCTCGTACGGAGGGTCCGCTCCACGAGCCGAGAGGCTGATACATCAACTGTCACAAAGACCAGAGTTGATGTATCCAAAAGTTCCGTATCGTCAACAGGAACTCAACGCAACAGACGGCGCGTCGATCGGACGCCCGGTCTGAGAGTTATTGACATTTTCGTCTCCGGGGCCCGGTTGGTTTTTAAGGCAAAACCAACCCGACCGTACTCCACCTGCGTCCAAACCTCGGGCGGAGTATGCCAAAAGATCCGTCACACTAAGAGGAACACTACGCGACTGACGGCACGTCAATCGGACGTCCGTAGCTCAAGATATGAGCGTTTCCGCTCCGAAGGCCCGGTTGGTTTCGTGAACGAACCAACCCGGCCGAACTCAAAGTAAACCGAAACCTTGAGTGCGATATACCAAAACGACCGCCTCGATCCAAGGATCGCGTTGCCGCCGACGGTTCGTCGATCGGAGGTCCGAGGCTCAAGTTATGGGCCAAAAACCAAAACTGGTTCGAAACGGGGGGGTCCGGGTCCGGGCCGACCCGGCCCGACCCCCCCCCCCCCCTGGGCGGCGCGGTGGCCGGCGGCGGCGGGCGGCGGCGGCGCGGCGGCGCGGCGGGCCGCGGCGGCCTGGCGCCGCGAGGTGGCGGCGCACGCGGGGGCTAAGCCCCGCGGTTTTGTCAAGGCGGCACGGCCTTGTGCCGTGCCTTTGCAACAAACGGCCCCCACGTGGGGGCCGATTTAAAAAAAAGAACCGGGGGGCTGTTTCCCCCCCCCCCCCCTTACATGGAACCGCCCCCCTCTTAAAGAGGGGGGTTTTACAGGCTGGCCGGGGAATTAATTTCCCCGGTTTAATGCCTTCCGGCCGGCCAGCTGGCCGGCCGGTTTTCTCCAACGGAACCGGTAATTTCCGGTTCCCCCTTCGGCTTCCGACGCCGGCGGCCCGGCCGCCGGTTTTCTCTTCCGCCGTGGCCCGGAACCGGCCGCGGTCTCCTCGTCCCGCCGCGGCCCGGAACCGGCCGCGGTGTTCGTCGTCCGGCGCGGTGCGACGGCACCGCGCCCCTTCGCCGTACCATGATTCCTTCCAACGCGGCGCGATGACGTCGCGTTCTTGAAGATTCTCCTCGGCGTAGCGCGACGGCGTTGCGTAAATTATAAGCACGATCATCCGCGTGGTGCGACGGCACCACGCCACTTGCTTCCACCCGCATGAATAAAACAAGAACGATGGAGGGGGGTTCGGCCGTGTTCGTGCGGTCCGGCCCCCCTCACGTTAAAATAATAACGCAACTTAAAATAAATCAAGTCACACGTTAGTCTTGATAAAATCACGATCAAGAATAAAATAAGGAAACCAAAAGAAAACGACAACCCCTACCTCGGGTTTAAGATTCGAAGAATCGTCTACGTCCCGCGGAAGACGGCGTCGCGGAGGTCGGGCGTCGCGGTCGTCGTTCGTCAAATCCGTTGACGAAGTGTTATGCCCGAAGAGACACGACGTTGGCGGATCTTCGTTTGCCGACGAAGAAGGTCCGAGGAGGAAGAAGAGGTCCGAAGATACCGGGTCGCCGAGTCGATGATCCTTGACGAAGTGTTGTCGTTCTTCGTTGAGGATGAAGACGTTCTTCGCCGGAGAAGATGAAGTTCTTCCGGAGACTTAGAGCTCTCTCCTCCAATCCTCAACCCAACCAATCTAACCCCCAAAAATAAAATAAGCTAATCTTATTTTATTAAGACATTCTAAGAGTTCAAAATTCAAAAACTTAATTCCATTAATTGGATTAGTGTGTTGGCATGATTAAAGTGAGGAGAGGGAAAGTCACCCAATTAAATGGAAGTTTAAAGGTTAAGATGAGTTACACATCTTAAGTGGGGGGTTTAGAGGAGTTAGGGAAGGTGAGGGGTTGGGCTCGTGTGGGCCCCACCCCACCTTTATTCTCTCAAGGGTAGTTAACAACAAGAAGGTCCCACCCAACTTCCACACATAGGTTAACAACTTAGAATATGAAATAAAATTGTAACACAATTTTATTACTTCACATTTAACTCCCCCTTTTTTTTTAAACAACTCCTCTTCAGCAAACGCACCTTCGGGAAAAGTCCTCTTAAGCAAATATCGTCGCTGCGAGTTCATCGGTGCCCTCGGATTTCAATTCCGAGCACCGGATCAAAAGTTAGGAATTCCCGCTCGTTCGTTCACTGAACGTACCCGAGCCAAACTTCGGAAATTAATTCCGGGCACTCCGGGCCTCAGAATCAGGTGCCGTCTGAAACCGCGCTCTTGTAAAATTCTAAAGAAAATTAAGAAAAAATTTCCCTTGAATTTTACGGGTCTTTACATTACTCCCACCTCAGGGCTTTACGTCCCCGTAAAGATACATCAAAAACTAGGGAAACAAATGAGGGTACTGAGCACGCATCTGAGCCTCCCGCTCCCATGTGCTCTCCTGGAGATTCCCGTGCTGCCATCTGATGCGCACAAGAGGAATCGATCGCCCACGCAGGACCCGCTCCTGTCGATCCTCTATCTCCACCGGGACCTCCGTAAAAGTCGCCCCATAGTCAACGTCAAGCTCCCCATGGTCAATGATGTGCGTCGGGTCGTGCACGTATCTCCTCAGCTGAGATACGTGGAAGACGTCGTGCACCCGGTGCAACTGAGGTGGTAGAGCCAGACGATAAGCCACCTCGCCAATCCTGCTGAGAATCTGGAAGGGTCCGATGAAGCGCGGAGATAACTTGCCGCCCCGGCCAAATCTCCGAATACCACGTCGAGGTGAGACCCGCAAGAAGACGTGGTCGCCATCCTCGAACTCCAGTGGCCTCCGCCTCCTGTCAGCATATGACTTCTGCCGGCTCTGAGCTGTCCTCATCCGCTCCTGGATGACCTGGACCTTCTCTGTCGTGGCCTGGACCATCTCCGGTCCCACCAGTGCTGACTCCCCAGGGTCTGTCCAGCACAAAGGAGATCTACAAGGTCGGCCGTACAACGCCTCGTACGGTGCCATCCCGATGGTGGAGTGGTAGCTGTTGTTGTACGCGAACTCCACCAAAGGTAGGTGGTCCTCCCAGCTACGACCAAAGTCAAGGACACATGCGCGGAGCATGTCCTCGAGAGTCTGAATGGTCCTTTCCGTCTGACCATCGGTCTGAGGGTGAAAAGCTGTGCTAAGACGTAGCTGCGTCCCGAACGCCTCCTGTAACCCCTTCCAAAGCCGGGAAGTAAAACGGGCATCTCGATCGGAAACGATAGATGATGGCACGCCGTGGAGCCGCACAATCTCCTGAACGTAGAGACGTCCCAAGCTCTCAACTGAGCCCTGCTCTCTGATGGGTAAGAAGTGTGCCGACTTGGTGAGTCGGTCAACAATCACCCAGATGGAGTCGTGACCTCTGGAAGTGCGTGGAAGTCCAGTCACGAAGTCCATAGATATGTCGTCCCACTTCCACTCCGGAACCTCCAAGGGCTGTACTAAGCCTGCTGGAACCTGATGCTCAGCCTTCACCTGCTGGCAGGTGAGGCATCGAGAAACGAACTCTGCTACTGCCTTCTTCATGCCCGGCCACCAGTGCTGTCGTCTGAGGTCCTGGTACATCTTCGCCACTCCAGGATGTACCGCCAAAGGAGATGTGTGAAACTCTCTCAGAACTTCCTCTCGCAATGCGACTGGTACCATGGTACGTCCTCTGAAAAGGATGTCGTGCTCTGCTCCAAGGGAGAACCCATCAGGTGCCTGTCCCGAGGATATCTGTGCACGCCGTGTCTCACAGTCAGCGTCCCCATGCTGTGCCTCCCTGACTCACTGCAGTAGTGGATGAGTGAGTGTGAGAGACTGAAGAAAGGCTGCTCCGTCTCTATCCACGAAGGATATCTGCAAAGAGGCTAGCTGCTCTGTTGCCTCCTCAAGTAGCTGAATGCCCGTCCTCCTGCTGATGGCATCGGCTACTACGTTCCCCTTCCCAGGAGTATAGACTATCTCAAAGTCAAAGTCCTGGAGGAACTCGAGCCATCGACGCTGTCTCAGGTTCAGGTCCTTCTGCGAGAAGATATACCTGAGACTCTGATGATCGGAAAAGACTATAAAGCGCTCGCCCATCAGATAGTGTCGCCATGTCTTCAGAGCGAAGACCACTGCTGCTAACTCCAGGTCATGGGTAGCGTAGTTCTGCTCATGCGGCCTCAACTGTCGTGATCCATAGGCGATCACTGCCCGCTCCTGCATCAGAACACATCCGAGTCCGGTCCCTGATGCATCGCAGTAGACTACGTACCCTACTCCCTCCTCAGACAACCTCAAGATAGGTGCGCTAGTCAATCTTTGTCTCAGCTCCTGAAAGCTCTGCTGACATCTGTCTGACCACACGAAGGGTTTCCCCTTCTTCGTCAAAGCTGTGAGTGATGCCGCAACTCTGGAGAAGTTCGGCACAAATCTCCGATAGTATCCAGCTAGTCCCAAGAAACTCCGAACCTCAGTCACGCTCCTGGGTGGCTCCCATGCTAACACAGCCTCAATCTTCGCAGGATCCACTGCAACTCCCGCCTCAGAGATAACGTGTCCCAAAAAGTGGACCTCACGTATCCAGAACTGGCACTTCGAGAGCTTACCATAAAGCTGGTGCTCTCGGAGTGTGTCAAGAACAACTCGCAAGTGATAGGCGTGCTCCTCCTTTGTCGTAGAGTAAATCAGAATGTCGTCAATGAAAACCACAACAAACCGATCAAGGTATGGCTGAAAGATACTGTTCATGAGAGCCATGAACACTGCTGGAGCATTGGTTACACCGAAGGGCATAACCAAGAACTCATAGTGGCCATACCGACATCTGAAGGCCGTCTTCTGCACATCCTCGTCTCTGACTCTGAGCTGATGATAGCCTGACCTGAGGTCTATCTTCGAGAACCACCGTGCTCCCTTGAGCTGATCAAAGAGGTCATCAATCCTCGGTAGCGGATACTTGTTCCTCACTGTCACCTGGTTCAGGCGACGATAGTCAACACAAAGTCGCAAGCTCCCGTCCGCCTTCTTGGCGAACAATATCGGGGAAGCCCAGGGTGAAACACTGGGTCGGATGAACCCCTTGCCCTGCAAGTCCTCCAACTGTACCCGTAGCTCTCGAAGCTCGGCGGGGGCCATCCGATATGCTGGAGTGGATATCGGGGCTGTCCCGGGGTACAATTCAATATAAAAGTCTACCTCTCTGCGAGTAGGTAGCCCTGGAACGTCGTCGGGAAAAACGTCCGCAAACTGATCCACCACTGCAGGAAAACCAGGACTCCGCACGTCAACTGCTCCAAGGATAAGGCTAGACAACTGATGAGTGATGGGCTGTCCTCTCCTCCACGGAAGTCCATCCTGTGCTGCTAAGGCTCCCTTCTCGCCGGTGAAGGTGAACCTGCTCCCGTCGGTGCGTACACATCGCACCTTGCGCCTAAAACAGTCAATCTGTGCATGGACCGTAGACAGCCAATCCATGCCCAAGATGACGTCGTAAGGCCTCGACGCTGCTACAAGAAGATCCCAGCCGAAGCTCTCACCTCCTAGAGTAAGCTCACACTGCCGGCACCGGTGCGTAATCGTCGAGTCTGCTCCCGTAGGAGTCTCTAGCCGTAAGGATCGAGCCAACGGCTCTGTCGGAATCTCCGAGCTCCGAACAAGGGCAGCGGCTATGAAAGAATGACTCGCTCCTGTGTCTAAAAGAACTGCAGCAAGGGTGGAGTAGACACAGATAGTACCTCGAATCATCTCGGGTGCGCCGTGGTCGTAGGCCTCTGCTGCCTGGAGCTGTGCCTGTCGCTGCCCGCCAGCTCCCTGTGGTCGGGGTGGACCTCCTGGTGGTGGTGGTGGTAGAGCCTCAAAGCATCGGCCACCACCAGCTGCTCGTCCAGCTCCTCTGCCTCGTCCGCCTCCTCCCTGCGGACCGCCACGGTCGACCCTCTGCCTCTGCCTCGGTGGTCCATCAACTGACTGCTGCTCCTCGGCACGACGGGTCGGGCAGTCGCGAGCCATGTGGCCCTGCCCGCCGCACGAGTAGCACTGTCTGCCTCTCGTAAGACTGGCTCCGCGCTGTGTGCCCCGCACTGCTGAG
Source organism: Viscum album (assembly GCA_963277665.1). Lineage (NCBI taxonomy): Eukaryota > Viridiplantae > Streptophyta > Magnoliopsida > Santalales > Viscaceae > Viscum > Viscum album. The sequence goes on from OY728143.1 coordinate 1,713,304,132, forward strand.
CCAGTGCCCTGAGATCGTCTGCCCGAAGGTCTGGTCTGTCTGGACCCCTGAGTCATCCGTCGACTACCTGCTGCAGATGACTCTGCCACGTGCCGCCCTGCGGTGGGTCGCTGTGCTGGTGAAGACTCAGCAAGGAAGCTCTCGATCAGAAGGGCCCGCTCCAGTACTCCTGTCTGAGTCGGTATGCTGAGGGAGATCAGCGATGCCCTGATCTCGTGTCTCAAACCCTGCTCGAAGGTCCGGGCCCGGAAGAATGGGTCCCGTACCATGTCGGTCGAGTAGCGCGAGAGATCGGTAAATCTCGCCGAGTACTGAGCGACCGTCATGCTGCCCTGTCGCAGCTGTAGAAGCTCCTGAATACGAACCGCATGAAGGGTGGCTGGGACGAACTCCGAGCGGAAGAGGCTCTCAAAGTCCGTCCAAAGTAGAGACGCCTCATCGTGCACCTGGAGCATCAAGCTCCACCATCGTCCTGCTGCTGCGTGTAGTAGGCTCGCAGCGAGGATCACCATGAGGTCTGCTGGTGTCCTCACTAGCCTAAACACTCGAACTACTGCCTCCAGCCAGTCCTCTGCTGCCTGGGGATCCGTCTCCCCGCGAAACCTGGGCGGACGCTGGCGCTGAAACTCATGCAGTGCGCTGAGGCGACGTGCATCGTCAGCGGCTGCTGCTGGAAGCATCGGGGGATCGGCGGGTAAAGCTACCGCCGGTACCACTACTGGAAAAGGGCCCTGCACCGAGGCCTCGTCGCTCGGTGGGCTGTCGTCTCGCTCGACTCTCGGAACCCTAGCTGGCTGTCGTCGTGGGGCCATCCTGAAAAGGAAACAGGTGCGCCACGGTTAGAACAGTATACCTGGTGAGCTGATATAAGTAATCACAAAGAAAACTTTGAAACACACACGCAATCAATGTTTTCGTGCATTAAGTCGGAAATCAGAAGTCAGGGTCCTGGTGTACGGATACGTCGGCCGCCGCACCAACACTGGACTCCCTGGACTGATAACCACACTCAATACGCTAAACATTATTGCTTCACATAGAAAAGATCAGAGTTCGCGGTAGAACCGAACTCCTCTGATACCAAATTGTCACGACCCGCCCTCGGGGTCCGTGCCGTGACTACCCCAAGCCCGCCTTCCATAGGCCAGGGGCTGGCGACTAGCACCAAGGCGTAAATCCCAGTAAAAAGGGAAGACATTGCCTTTGAAAAGTAAACACACACCACAGAGTAAACAAGAGGAAAGTAAACACTAAGCAAAAGTAGAGTACAACTGAAAGTGCGGAAAAGTAAATGGGCCAGTATACAAAACCAAACTGAAAGTAAAGTACAACTCGAAAAGGGAAAAACAGCAACTGAAAAGTAAAAGCCGCTACTCCGAGCTGTCCACTGGAAATCCCACCTGAGGGTGGGTACAGATAGCTCCTCTGCTCCACGGGTCCCGTCGTCCGCTCCGTGCACGTCCCGCCCAGTGGTCCACCTCCGGGTACCGTCCCGCTCTACAAGCCTCAGCTAAGGTCAACGCTGTCCGTCGTCTGCAACCAACACAACGTAGTGCGGGCGAAGCCCGTGCAGGGGTGAGTATAAGCTACTCAGTAGGGACCCCGAGACCCCTGAAGGTCTCTCAAATCCACAAAGGATAAACTACGAAGAAAAGTACAATCACGAAGTAGCAACCGACACTGCTTAGGTATATGCCCATACATATACCTAAGTCATCAATTTAAATACGCTCCAACCTCCGAGCCCAAGTACCACTCAGTCCACGCAGGAAAGTATACGTATTCCACATAGGAAAGCAAAACATAATCCACGCAGGATTGCTCAACATAATCCACACAGGAAAGCAACAGGATTCAGCTCACACAGGTATACTTCTTCAAGGACGATAAAGATGATCACTGATCCATCTAAGTCGTCGGACCCACGAAGGATCGATAGGTAACTAACCCCCGCAGAAGACCCACACAGGATCGGGCTCACACAGAACCTGTAGGCGCTGGCTCACACAGAACCGCTGAGCGCAAGGACCCACACAGGATCGGGCCCACACAGGACCTGTAGCACTGATCCTCGTAGGATCGCTGAGTACTGTAGTCGTCGTCGTCGAATCCACACAGGATCTCTGTACTGTCGTCGTCGAATCCACACAGGATCTCTGTACTGTCGTCGTCGCAGTCACAGTAGCAGTCGTAGCAGTAGAACAGTCGCAGCCAGCACTAGGGTTCCCGCACACAGCAAGCTCGTACGGAGGGTCCGCTCCACGAGCCGAGAGGCTGATACATCAACTGTCACAAAGACCAGAGTTGATGTATCCAAAAGTTCCGTATCGTCAACAGGAACTCAACGCAACAGACGGCGCGTCGATCGGACGCCCGGTCTGAGAGTTATTGACATTTTCGTCTCCGGGGCCCGGTTGGTTTTTAAGGCAAAACCAACCCGACCGTACTCCACCTGCGTCCAAACCTCGGGCGGAGTATGCCAAAAGATCCGTCTCACTAAGAGGAACACTACGCGACTGACGGCACGTCAATCGGACGTCCGTAGCTCAAGATATGAGCGTTTCCGCTCCGAAGGCCCGGTTGGTTTCGTGAACGAACCAACCCGGCCGAACTCAAAGTAAACCGAAACCTTGAGTGCGATATACCAAAACGACCGTCTCGATCCAAGGATCGCGTTGCCGCAGACGGTTCGTCGATCGGAGGTCCGAGGCTCAAGTTATGGGCCAAAAACCAAAACTGGTTCGAAACAGGGGGGTCCGGGTCCGGGCCGACCCGGCCCGACCCCCCCCCCCCCCTGGGCGGCGCGGCGGCGCGGCGGCGCGGCGGGCCGCGGCGGCCTGGCGCCGCGAGGTGGCGGCGCACGCGGGGGCTAAGCCCCGCGGTTTTGTCAAGGCGGCACGGCCTTGTGCCGTGCCTTTGCAACAAACGGCCCCCACATGGGGGCCGATTTAAAAAAAAGAACCGGGGGGCTGTTGCCCCCCCCCCCCTTACATGGAACCGCCCCCCTCTTAAAGAGGGGGGTTTTACAGGCTGGCCGGGGAATTAATTTCCCCGGTTTAATGCCTTCCGGCCGGCCAGCTGGCCGGCCGGTTTTCTCCAACGGAACCGGTAATTTCCGGTTCCCCCTTCGGCTTCCGACGCCGGCGGCCCGGCCGCCGGTTTTCTCTTCCGCCGCGGCCCGGAACCGGCCGCGGTCTCCTCGTCCCGCCGCGGCCCGGAACCGGCCGCGGTGTTCGTCGTCCGGCGCGGTGCGACGGCACCGCGCCCCTTCGCCGTACCATGATTCCTTCCAACGCGGCGCGACGACGTCGCGTTCTTGAAGATTCTCCTCGGCGTAGCGCGACGGCGTTGCGTAAATTATAAGCACGATCATCCGCGTGGTGCGACGGCACCACGCCACTTGCTTCCACCCGCATGAATAAAACAAGAACGATGGAGGGGGGTTCGGCCGTGTTCGTGCGGTCCGGCCCCCCTCACGTTAAAATAATAACGCAACTTAAAATAAATCAAGTCACACGTTAGTCTTGATAAAATCACGATCAAGAATAAAATAAGGAAACCAAAAGAAAACGACAACCCCTACCTCGGGTTTAAGATTCGAAGAATCGTCTACGTCCCGCGGAAGACGGCGTCGCGGAGGTCGGGCGTCGCGGTCGTCGTTCGTCAAATCCGTTGACGAAGTGTTATGCCCGAAGAGACACGACGTTGGCGGATCTTCGTTTGCCGACGAAGAAGGTCCGAGGAGGAAGAAGAGGTCCGAAGATACCGGGTCGCCGAGTCGATGATCCTTGACGAAGTGTTGTCGTTCTTCGTTGAGGATGAAGACGTTCTTCGCCGGAGAAGATGAAGTTCTTCCGGAGACTTAGAGCTCTCTCCTCCAATCCTCAACACAACCAATCTAACCCCCAAAAATAAAATAAGCTAATCTTATTTTATTAAGACATTCTAAGAGTTCAAAATTCAAAAACTTAATTCCATTAATTGGATTAGTGTGTTGGCATGATTAAAGTGAGGAGAGGGAAAGTCACCCAATTAAATGGAAGTTTAAAGGTTAAGATGAGTTACACATCTTAAGTGGGGGGTTTAGAGGAGTTAGGGAAGGTGAGGGGTTGGGCTCGTGTGGGCCCCACCCCACCTTTATTCTCTCAAGGGTAGTTAACAACAAGAAGGTCCCACCCAACTTCCACACATAGGTTAACAACTTAGAATATGAAATAAAATTGTAACACAATTTTATTACTTCACATTTAACTCCCCCTTTTTTTTAAACAACTCCTCTTCAGCAAACGCACCTTCGGGAAAAGTCCTCTTAAGCAAATATCGTCGCTGCGAGTTCATCGGTGCCCTCAGATTTCAATTCCGAGCACCGGATCAAAAGTTAGGAATTCCCGCTCGTTCGTTCACTGAACGTACCCGAGCCAAACTTCGGAAATTAATTCCGGGCACTCCGGGCCTCGGAATCAGGTGCCGTCTGAAACCGCGCTCTTGTAAAATTCTAAATAAAATTAAGAAAAAATTTCCCTTGAATTTTACGGGTCTTTACATTAGGGACAGTGAGGATTGCATGGGATAGTAGGGCAACAGTGTTGGTTAATCTTGGTGTGTGACATAGGCCAGGGAAGACCGGCTAGGACATAGGATTTTAGGGGCCCCCGTGATCTGATGCAAGGACTCTGAGCCTACCGAACGACCAAGTGAGACTACATTGATTATAGGGTAGAGACCCTGGGGAAGGTACATGCATCATCATGATTGTGTTTTACTTGATTTGGGTGTTCTGGGAAAGAAATTGAAATAAAATGATAAAATGAAACCCTGAGAAATTTCCTTACTACTTGGGCTTAGGTGATCTTTGTTTACCGTACAGTTATGGCACCTGGACATCGTCCCCGGGTGGCTCAGACGGCCGAGGCCCAGCAGATTCAGGCAGTCGATCAGTTGAGGATTGACCGAGCGGAGGAAGATAACCAGTGGTAGAGGACTCTCCGTTCTTTCCAGCGACATACCCTCAAGAAGTACGAGGGTAGTACTTCAGATATGGAGACGGAGGGGTGGCTTGAGTAGCTATGGATCACTTTTACTTTGATTTGTGCTCTAAGGGAGTACTAGGTTCCCCTAGCAGTCAGTCAACTGAGAGGGGCGGCGCATCAGTGGTGGACGCTCTACCTCAGAGAGAGGACAGAGACAGAGGTTCCATGGGATGACTTTGAGAAGGAATTCCAAGAGGAATTCCTTTCTTCCATGATCAAGGCGGAGAATCGGAAAGAGTTACTCTCCCTTCAGCAGGGGAGTATGTCAGTACGAGAGTTGGGGATCAAGTTCAAGGATCACCTGCGCTTTTCTACAGATCTCTTTCTGGATGAGGAGTCTCGGGCGAGACGTTTGGAGGAGGCGCTTCGTCCTTTGCTCCAGTATGCTGTCACCCCCTTCACCCTTTCGACGTACTTGAAAGTAAAGAAGAAGGCATAGGTTGTAGAGAGGATATACTCGCTGGGAGGTGCACCACGAGAGGGGATCCAGCCAGGTTCATCAAAGGGGAAGGCAGTCAATAGCAGGTCTCTTGCGACAGGACCCTCCAGGTTCAGGCCAGTAGGGAGCAGGACCCAGCAGTTCCAATTTAGATCTTCGGGTCCTCGTCCCTTCCTCACAAGCCCAGGACCTAAGTGTTTTTCTTGTGAAGGTTTCAGGAACATTCATAGTCGGTTCCTGACCTGAGATCTGTACGGTGGAGGTGGGCAGGTTCAGCGCCCACCTTAGCAGCACCAGTTGCTGGTGAGGCCCTTCCAGTAGCAGCGGGACCCTGCTTTTCCGAGGGCAGACTTTGAAGGAGGAGGCCGACCTCAGGGTGCTCCTCAGGGACCTCGACCAGGACGTGGTCGGGGAGGCGGTCGACATCAAAGAGGCATAGGATCTGGGTGTGGACAGTTGCACGTAGCAGAGTTGACAGCTCCCGCAGGACCAGAGGTGGTACGAGGTACGATTTGTTTGTTCAGTACTTTCGTTTATGCTTTGTTCGATTCGGGAGATTCGCACTCCTTTGTTGCACCTGGTCCAGCCCATGCTTTGGGACTAGACGTAGAGTGACTTTCCATAACACTGGTACTGAGTACACCAGTTGGAGGCCAGGACAATGTATCTTTTGTTTGCTGGGGATGTGTGCTGACGTTGGGACCACATCGATCTAGTGGGGACCTTCTTCTGTTACAGATGCAGCCATACGATGTCATCCTAGGCATCAATAGGTTGTTTTCCATTAGTGCTGTTATCGACTGCTTCCAAAGAAGGGTCGTGTTCTCCGACGTGGATGGGCAACATGTAGCTTTTGTTGGCGAGAGGAGCTATCAGGTGAGAAGCCGGCGTGTGGATCCTCTCCTTTCCTTGTTAGGCGGGTTATCAGTGGTTCCAGCTGATACAAAGATGATGGATGTCCCGAAGATTGTTGGGGAGTTCCTTGATGTTTTTTCCGAGGAGGTTGTGACTCTACCCCCCCCCCCCCCCCCGACGTGACGTTGAGTTTGGGATAGACTTATAGCCTGGTGCCTGTCCGATTTTGATGGCCCCTTATCGGATGGCACCTTCGGAGTTGCGGATTCAGATTGACGATCTGATGGATAAGGGTTTTGTTCGACCCAGCGTATCTCCGTGGGGTGCTCCAGTTTTGTTCGTGAAGAAGGAAGATGGTGGTCTCAGGCTATGCATAGACTACCGAAGATTGAACCAGGTAACTGTCAATAACCATTACCCCCTTCCAAGGATAGATGATCTCTTTGACCAACTGAGGGCAGCAGGTTGGTTTTCTAAGATTGATCTAAGATCTGGATATCATCAACTGAGGTTAAAGGATAGTGACATCTCGAATATGGCTTTCAGGTGCAGGTATGGGCACTTCGAGTTTGTAGTGATGCCGTTTGGAGTTACGAATGTACCGGCTGTGTTCATGGGACTTATGAACTTTGTCTTCCGAGAGTTTCTGGACCGGTTCGTCATTGTGTTTATCGATGAAATCCTGATCTAATCAATATCATAGGAGGAGCACATTGAGCATCTTAGGGCAGTCTTGGAAGTCCTTCGACACCACCAGCTTTATGGGAAATTGTCGAAGTGTAAGTTCTTGATGTAAGAAGTACACTTCCTTGGGCACGTGGTGTCTCATCATGGAGTGTTAGTGGACCCATCGAAGGTGGAATCAATTGTTTCTTGGGCGGCACCCAAGAGCGTGGCGGAAGTTCGTAGTTTCCTGGGGTTGGCAGGTTACTATCGGAGGTTCGTTTCGAACTTCTCTCGAGTTGCTGCTCCATTGACAGCTTTGAATAGGAAGAACCAAGTCTTCCTATGGAGCGAGAAGTGCCAGAAAGCTTTCGACTACCTAAAGGAGAAGTTAGTCAGTGCTCTCGTACTCAGGTTTCCAGAGGAAGGGTTGTTGTATTAAGTGTTTTGTGATGCTTCTGGCCTTGGTCTAGGGTGCGTGCTGATATAGAAGAAGGGAGTGATCTGTTATGGGTCTAGGCAGTTACGCCCTCACGAGCGTAACTATGCCACCCATGACCTAGAGCTTGCAGCAACAGTGTTTGCACTGAAGTTGTGGCGGCATTACCTCTTTGGGGAGCACTTTGTGGTCTTCTCAGATCACAAGAGCCTGCGTTATATCTTATCCCAGCGTGACCTGAACTTACGGCAGCAGAGATGGGTCGAGTTTCTCCAAGACTATGACTTCAAGATCTCTTACATTGAAGGTAAGGGAAACGTTGTGGCTAATGCCCTGAGCAGGAAGTCACATAAGGAAGTGGTTTGGGAATCCGCTGATGCTTGGAAAGCGATGGGAGAGTTGGCTGCCTTGCACTTGGATGCCAGGGTAGAAGGTGTTAAAGGATGTTTGTTTCAGATGATGGTGTAGTACTCCTTGTTGCAGCAAGTGGAAGAGTCTTAGTGGGGGGACTACAAGGCAGAAGTGATGCGGGATCATATCGATCAGGGGAACGCTCCAGAAGGATGGTCAGAAGACAGTCGACATCAGATGTTTTTTCATGTAAGGTTGTTTTTTCCAGAGGTGATGCGTGAGAGAGTTCTCCGTGAGTTCCATAGCTCAGCCTTGGCAGTACATCCAGGAGTTTCAAAAATGTACTGAGTCCCGAGGGAACAGTTTTTGTGGCCCGGGGTGAAATGGGCAGTGGCGGAGTTTGTGTCTAAATTCCTAGTGTGTCAACAAGTGAAGGCTGAACACCGTGTTCCCAGTGGTTTGTTGCATCCTTTAGATGTCCCCGAGTGGAAGTGGGATGACATCTCAATGGACTTCGTCACAGGACTACCCAGAGCTCAGGGTGGTTATGATGCTATCTGGGTAGTGGTGGATCGACTGACGAAATCAGATCACTTCTTAGCAATTAAGGAGTCGGGCCCGATGAGTACCTTAGCACAGAGGTACGTAGATGCGGTGGTGCATTTGCATATATTTACGAAGACTATCATCTCAGATCGGGATACTCGGTTTACCTCATGAGTCTGGAGGGGGTTACAACATGCTTTTGGCACCCAGCTATGCCTTAGCACTGCTTTCCACCCCCAGACCGATGGGCAGACAGAGTGGACTATCCACACATTGGAGGACATGCTATGAGCATGCGTTCTGGATTTCAGAGGATCATGGGTACGACACTTGCCTTTAGTAGAGTTTTCCTACAACAACAGCTTCCAGTCTACTATTGTCATGACACCATTTGAGGCTTTGTATGGAAGACCATGTTGTTCACCCATTTGCTGGGCAGAGGTTGGTGAGATAGGTGCTCTTGGGCCAGAGGTAGTATAGAGCACCACATAGAAAGTTCATTTTGTGCGTGAGAGGATGAAAGCAGCTCAGGATCGACATAAGTCTTATGCTAATCGTCGAAGGAGGCCTTTGGAGTTCGAGGTGGGAGACCATGTGTTCTTGAAGGTTTCCCCTCGATGGGGGCAGCGGAGGTTCGGGAAGGGGAGTAAGCTCTCCCCCAGATTTATCGGACCTTTCGAGGTGCTGAGGTGAGTCGGTGAGGTGGCATATCAGCTAGCCCTGCCACCTCAGTTGGAGAAGGTTCATGACATCTTCCACGTCTCCCAACTTCGTCGATACTTACATGACAACTCTCACATTATCAACTGGGGAGAGTTAGATATGGGAGACGACGCGACCTTCGAGGAACGACCAGTCAGAATCGAGGATTTTAAAGAGAAGGTGCTCTGTGGATGAACCATTCTGTTGGTTTGTGTGTTATGGAGGCATGGCGGCCTTGAGGAGAGAACTTGGGAGCGGGAGGCCCAGATGCACGCTCAGTACCCGAAGTTGTTTTTACTTGTGTTTTCCCTTGTTCTTCTGAGCTTTGTGTTGATGTTATACTCTGTACCTTTGAGATATGGAATTCTTGGCTTGTCGGTTGTGAGACGTTTTGTTTCCTTGTTCCCTGGAAATGTGTAACATGTCCAGATGTGTGGGGAAAGGGAAAAACCTGACCCTTAATCGAGACACATTAATGCGGATGTGATTGAACCCGTGCGGGCGAGTCAGTGCCGCCTAAAGCGGATAATATATCGACATAAGAGAAGTAATTTTCCCTAAACCATGTGTTCGAGCAATGTGTGGGTTGTACGGTTTTGGGGGCAGTGTAAGTTGGAAAATCTTAATATATGGAAGTGGGAAGGCCCAATACTTAATTGAGATGCATTAATGCGGATGCGATTAAACCCGTGCAGGCGAGTCAGTGCCGCCTAAAGTGGATAATATCTTAACATAGGAGAGGGAATTCCTAACACCTATGATTAGGGTTGTTGGTTGGGTTCCTGTTATAACAAGAACCCTAAGAGGTATCTTGTTGGGTTCCTATGGGTTGGTTTTTGAATTCTCGGGGATGATAATGTTTTAAGAGGTATCTGATGTAATGGGCCGGACCTCTCCAACCCATTCCTTTGTCAAAAATAAGGTCACGAAGTGTTCTGGAGGGTAAAATGGACTTTTCCCACACTTTCCAGAATTTTGTAAGTACACACTGTGTAGTGTGAGTACACTCCATGTACCACCTTATTGGGTATACCCCGTGTTGAAGGCCGTGTCCTTGCCGTGTGAAATAAATGGGTACATGCCGTGTACCCCACACTACATGCCGTGTAGTCCCTCCCCGCGTACGCGTTACCCTCAAACCATGTGTTGACTAGTCAATGGTCGTGTTATGTGTTGGAGTCATGTCCTTTCCATGTGAAATAAATGGGTACACGCCATGTACCCCACACTACATGCCGTGTAGTCCCTCCCCGCGTATGCGTTACCTTCAAACCGTGTGTTGACCAGTCAACGGCCGCGTTCCACGTTGAAGGCCGTGTTGGAAGCCGCGTGGTGACCGTGTGAAATGGCCGAGTACACACCGTGTACTAAGAAGTACACGCCGTGTACTTTTTTTTCATGCCTATAAAAGGATGGGTCCCCTACTCCTTTTCAATTCACTCATCTCCTCCCCTTTCCTCTGACCAGAGCTCTCCCAAGAGACTCGAAGGCTCCTTTTCTTCCATAACTTCTTCGTCCGAGCTCCGATTTACGATCCGTCAGTGACCACGGGATCATAACGACAAGGCGGAAATTTTGAGCTTGGATCCATTGTCTTTCCTTTAGCCTTTCCTTTAAAACTTCCACCCGAGGAGGTTTTTCTGGGATTTGACAGAAGTGACGAATGCCGACGGACATCTTCTAAAGTTGATCCAGGGGAGCGTTGTGATCAGAACCTGTTGAGGTAGGGATCTTAACTTCGTCTCTCTAAATTTTGCATCATGCGGGGTGGGTATCCTCTTGTTTTCATGAGAAACGATTGAACCATTAAATGAAGATAATAACTGGTTAAAGAACGGGGATGGGGGAGTTGTTATATTTATCTTTATATCCCGTGATATTATGTTGTGAATTGAATAGGCTTATGACTACTGAAAATCACGGTCTTTGGGGGCCTTTGATTGAGAAATTAAATGTTTCCCTATATTTATAGACCGTTTTTGTGAATAGAACTTTGTGGAATGTGGAATTTGGTTATTCACGTAAAGTTGGCTGATTAAAATCTGGAACCCTTGTGTGATCGCCCCGGTTAAACAAAATGGAATAATGAACATGTGGGTTTTGGCTTGGTTATGTGGTGTGTGAAAGGGGTGGGGTGTATCCTGGGTTGTTACGAATAGAACAGGGAGCAGGGCTGCAGTAAATGATGATAAAAAGGGGGGATGATGTGGCACAAACCTCGTTTTATGGGTTGTTGTGGATCGAGTGAGCAACGGGGCTATAGTTGGCTTGGTTGTGGGTTGGTGTGAATACTATGTTGGTGATGGGCAGTGGGGCTGCGATAAATGGTATTAAAGGGATAATGATGTATGGGTTTCGGTGTGTTTGCAGTTATGGTGGTTGGCAGCGGGGCTGCAGGGATGGGTTTGAATGTGAACGAACTATGGGTTGTGAATAATAAATAAAGTGGAAGAGTTAATAAATGGTGGGGCATGGAAATGGAATGGGAATAATAATCAATGGGTTGGTTGGTTAATAATAAGGGACTTGTTGTGCTGCTTGTGTTTTCCTAACTTGATTTGTGGATGGCATGGATATGTTTCACGAACGATTGATATGGTTGGTTGCAGTTGTTTTCCCAGTAGATAAGGAACTAAATAAACTAATTCTATTGAAACGTGAAAACCTAAATGGGGTTTGGGGTTGTTTGTTGTATGCATGCTTCGTAGTAGCAGTGCCAAGGCACGTGCTCAGTTTCTCTGTTTAGAAGCCATAGGTTGGGCTATGTGTTTGGTATACATATATATATCTGTATCTTTTGTGTTTTATCGCACCCCACCCATGTTGAAAACTTAGTGCCGAACACTCCCATTTCATGGGAGAAGGTGTTTTTACCCTTAGTTACTTGCTTCTTCCTGCTCCTTCTTCCCTAGGCTGTGATGGCTTGAGGCGACCTTACACCTAAGACTCTTCGGGTAGGTTTCGATTTGGGTGGATTGGCCCAAGACTCTTCAGGCAGGTTTGTTTTCCCAAGAATCTTTGGGATGAGGCCTAGGTGTCTTTGGGCGAGAGTTCTATTACTATTAATGTTCCCAAGAATCTTCGGGATGAGGCCCAAGTGTGTGCGAGTGGGATGTGTGGTTGTGAGGCCCAGGTGTGTGCGGGCGGGATCCGTGGTTGTGAGGCCCAGGTGTGTGCGGGCGGGATCCGTGGTTGTGAGGCCCAGGTGTGTGCGGGCGGGATACGTGGTTGTGAGTCCCAGGTGTGTGCGGGTGGGAAGAGTGTGGAAACGTCAGGACGTTCGCCGTTAGGAAGAGCAGTTAACTAGTGGGAAATGGTGCGGGGTACCCAATACTCTTGTTCTTATATACTACTACCTGTTGTGATTGTGTTTTTGGTGAGTGTGACTGGTGAGGTTGGGTGGATAGAATTCCTTGCTAGGTTTCTTCTGTTGTTCTCATGAGACATTAGGATGTCTCCCCACTTTTGCACAAGAGCTTTAGGTTTCCCTACTAAGTATACTTGTATGCTCACCCTACGTTTACTTTCAGATTTCAAGGAGGACTACCGGGGCCGTGCAGGACCCTACTAGTCGGGACAGTTGGAGTTTTTGCAGTTGCTGTACTCTTGTTTCTTTTGGTATTGTACTTTTGAGCTTTCTTGTACTTGTACCTTGTTTCAGAACTATTTAAAAATGCATGTGGGATTGGTTTGGGTTTATTTCTATACACTTGTTCTTTTCCTTTTTGGTGGTTAACTTGTCCTATTTCCCAATCTTAAATAATAAAAAGGGTAATGCCTCCCATATTTGTGAAAACTCATACCCTTGGTTCTATTATCCACCCCGGGGCCTACTGGAGGCGGGACTTGGTGATTATTATCTCCCTTTCACCATTTCCAGCTCAGGAGGGGCATCTTTGGTGGGAGGGGGTCGTGACAGTACTATACTTCCATGGTTTATTGTGAAACTATTGATTAGAGTTTTGACATCCAACTTATTCTAGTTCCTATATAGGTAAACACAACTACCATGAGATGTCTATGAGTTTATACATATATGAACCCCCATGTCAGTGTTTTTTTATAAATCATATAATTATGGGTTATTTTAAATTTTTGGTAGTTTTTCAATTTTTACTTAAAAATTTAGAAAATTTTATTTGTTTCATGATTAATGTATGTTAACAAAATTTTTTGTAGTTGCAATTTGGTTATTTTGATACAAAATGATTTATATCTTTAAATGACACATGATTAATAACAACCTTGAATTAAATAATATGTTTGAGGGTGAACTATACAAATAACCTTTACCCTTAAGGGAATTCCTTATAGGAAAAAAATTACATATGGGGTTCCCAGTTCATTTTTGTGGCTCATGGTTAGTGCATGGTTAAGAGTAACTATGTGGTATCTTATGTGAGGTTATTGATATGTAAGAATTTTATTTTTTTTCTGATGTAGAGGCTAAGAGATTCCAAGGGTTATCATGTGAGTTACTATTACATATGTATTCTCATTATGGTACACTATTATTATATAATTTGTAGTAAATCATGAAAGACTCAGTATATCCATGAATATATAATTACATATGGATGATTTATTAAGTGACCTATGCACAACTTGAACATAATTTAGATAACCTTGTGGCTTAACCATGTGAGGGGTTCCACTCAATTCTAGTGTTGGATGAATGGTTAGCATGTGGTTTGGAAAACCATATGGCCAAACCATGAAAGATGCCTAGAATTTCATGTTGTGAATTTACCTATCTACCCCTATATGATTTAACCTCTTCTATGAATCCTCTCATCATAACTTTATGTCACCATCCCAAGGGAAATATTGAGGGAGAATATATAATTTTTTTGACTTGCTTCCAGTCCCTTTCTCCATGGATTTAAAGTGTATTTTGAAGTTAATGATACTATTTTTTATTTTTTTATTCCATTTACACTCGATTTTTTATTATCTATTAAATCATAATGGATGTGGTGTTTTATCCTAGGGTTTTATATTATCTAATTTTGGGGATTTGGATGTATAGGTATTATTGAATATGTATTTCTCCATGGATTAAATTTTACCATTGAGGGTGGTTTACTTTGATGATTTGTGGTAGGTGTTTTTGTGCAATCATTTTAATTGAACATTTCATGAAATAATTAATATTTATAAACCTATTTTATGACAATTTATATCTATATATGATACCCTTAATGGGTTTGTGAAATTTTTATAATGTTTTATTTACTTGGAATAATGGGTTTTCTCCATATTTCAAGTTCCAACATATAAAAAAATGTTTTTGTATGAAAAGTATTTCCATACATTTCTGAGAGGATCCTTTTAAATGAATTTGTAGAAGAAGGAAGGGTTTTGTAACCATTTTTATTATAAAAGTGGATAGTTTATTTTAAAAATTGTTTTCAAGGGTTTCTTCCTTATGGGTTGGTTTTCAAAGGATGTCTTTATAACTTTATTTATAAGGATATTTGAAAAGCCTAGTTGGAAAGTCATAAAAAGTGTTTTCTTGATGGTTTTGATACCATTATTTGATCTGTATTATATTCTATAGATTAATCCCTTTATGGGATAAATTGAGTTTTTTTTATGATTTTATATAAATATGAAAGGGGATATTTCTCAAGAGGGTGTTGGAGTTTAGGGTTAGTTTAATTGTTATGTTTAATTGTTAATTTGTATGATGATCATACAACTTAATGATTTATCATCTCTAATTTTACTATGTTATAGTATTCCTAGGAATCAAAGTGAGAGATAATTATTTGTTCTACAACATCTTAGATTACTGCACTAGCTAATGTACCCAAGTGTATTCCACACCCTAGCTAGGGGAGTGTCCCTGATGAGGCTAGTGAGAGTAAGTTATGTGGTTATTTATTTGGGAATGAAACATAGAAAATTAGTTGGTTCGCATAGAGTACTGTCTTGGATCATCTCACTTTGGGACCTAGATAATTTCCCATGATTACCATTCTATTGTTAATGATATTATCTTAGGGATTCCCACTGTACACTTTGTTTGTATTCCATGATCTTGGTTTTGTGGAACCTTTTGTATTTTTGTTTATATATATATATATATATTTATACAATGGTTCCCTTTTGGTTATGTACTTTTATTCATGGTTTGGTTAAATTTTCAACTTTTTTTTGAAAATGATAATTTTGTGAAAAGTTTTGAAAGAAAGAAAAGGGAATTGTTTTTTTAAGAAATTATAAGTTCTGTTTTAAGTTTTTAAATTGTTTTAATTTTAAGGAAATGGTTCCTATTTTGATGTATAAAAAAGGTATTTTAATGAAATATTTTAAAGGAAATATAAATTCATGTTTTATCTTCATAAGTGAAAAATCATTATTTTAAGCCTGAAAGTTCATTCTTTTCCAAAGATTTTTTTCCTATGGATTTAAAAAAGGAGTAATTTTTTCTACACATATCGATTTAGGTATGTTACTTATTCTCTTTACATTATCTCATGTAGAAAAATCCTTTGTAAATTATTTTTAAACTAACATTAAGTAAATGTTTTATTAATGGGATTTCATTGAATCTTTTATGAAATACTATAGGGCTTATTTTTATCATACCATACATACACACCTATGTGTGTTTAAACTAACATTAATTAAATGTTTTATTAATGGGATTTCATTGACTCTTTTATGAAATACTATAGGGCTTATTTTTATCATACCATACATACACACCTGTGTGTGTTTGTAGTTATCAAATTTATATATAGGTTTCTAGGTTTTGATCTCAGATTAGATATTGTAATTTTTGGATTATTGGTGGATTTTTTGGGATGTGGTGGCGTCCTTAGGTTATATGGAGGTGACCTTACACCTGTTCAGGTTTATGATTTGTCATGAGATATTCTTGTATTTTCTAATTCAACCAATTTTTTTCTATGTTTTAGTCTCTATTTTATTCTAGTACTTTATATGTATTCTTTTTGATGTTTCAATTTTATTATAAAAGTAATTTTGGTTAATTATTATTGGTTATGCCCTGTTTGGTTGGATTTATTATTTCTTACTATTTATTTTATATGCATGGAAGTAAAATGTATTAAAACACCATGATACATTATTATTTAGATTCCACTTATTATTTAATTTTATTTAAGGGAGAAATATTTCCCACTTGGTTTATATTTTTATCACCTAGTGCTTTCCTCCAACTTATGGGGATTGAAAACATGTTTTAGGCCATATTATAGGTTGACCTTGGTGATGTGGCTAGTTTCCCTTTTCTAGTTTATGAAAAAATGGTATCAAATACCTCTCATGTTATTTAGGCGTGTCATATTAGTTTTGAGATATGATATTTGGAACTTGGTAGGTAGTTCATGAGTTGGTTGTTGATCAAAACCTTTCATGATGAAGCTTGAGTTGTCATGGCTTGTCTGGATTTGAGACTTGAATTTTAATTTCGTTTTTGATTATTTTTTATGTATTTTGATTTTAACCAATGGTATTTTGATCCTCATTGGGATATATAATGTATTTTGGGGTTTTCATTGTGTTTTGGATGAAAATAATAGAATAACCATAGGTGAATAGTTAGATTTCACGGTCTAGAAAACCATGTAGAGACCATGTGCATAGTTATGGAAAGTTTATATAGGCTATTTCATGGTTGGAACATGGTTATCCAAATCGTTCATGGTTCTATATCCCAATTAAATTAATTATTTAAAAATATTTTTATTACTAATGTGATCCTAAAGAGATTCTCATTTATTGGAGATGGATCAAATAAGGTTTTTGATGTATCAATATTGTTGGGTTGAGTAATAATTGAATTTTCATGTTATATTGTTTGTGTTTATGTTATAAAATCTATTTTTATGGAAAAAAATTGATTTTATGAAAGTTTTTTGTGTTTTATAAAGAATTTTTATGGTTTAATTATAAATTTATTTTGAATTTCATGTTAAATTTTTGAACATGGTTTGTTTTATGATGAAATTCAGAAAGTATTTTGATAATAACATGAATTTTATATAAATATTTTGAGTCCTTTATTTTTAAGGTTAGAAATAAGTTCAAATTTCAACTTATGGTTGAGTTTTTAAATGGATTGTACATAGTTTTACAATTGAATTGTAATGTTTTCAATGTTTCCAAACTTCTTTAAAATGGGATTTTAAACACTTTATCAAATTTTGGTAATTTTAAACAAAGGAAGTTTTTTGCAGTGTGTTTTAATTTACTAAATTTGTGATTATGGGTTTGATCCCTTTGGTTTATATTATGATTTCTTGATTTTATTTTGAGGCATGAATTTATTGTGTTCATGCTTCATCCTATCTAGAATATTCCACCCAAAGTGGTCACAATGAAATAGGGAATGTATATCTCTAGGTATGATCCTTGGGGTGATTCCTCTCATCTTCTCAATATGACCCTCCAAGTTATTAAATCTTCTCAAACTCTAAATAGGGTGGTGGATACATGATATTATCTTCTCTTG
The DNA here is from genome assembly GCA_963277665.1 of Viscum album. Lineage (NCBI taxonomy): Eukaryota > Viridiplantae > Streptophyta > Magnoliopsida > Santalales > Viscaceae > Viscum > Viscum album. The sequence goes on from OY728143.1 coordinate 1,713,321,642, forward strand.
AACCCCATACAATTTTTTTTGAATTAGAAACCATTTTATTTCCATAGTGATTAAGTTCCACTTGATGTGATGGAGTGGTTATAGAGGATTGAGTGAATCTTTAATTTATTAGAAAATCCAAAACCCTTTAGTTTTAAAGTTATTTTAGGCGGTTTGAAGGACTAATTTTAATGTGGTGGGAAACCATTATCCCATATCAGTTGGATGAAAATAATTATTGGTAATTCTTAAAGACCATGTTTATTTAGTGGAATTATTATAAGTATTTGAGGGTAGAGAAATACATTGAATTTATGATTCTTCATCAAGGTGAGATTAGAATAAAGGAGTATTCTAATAAATTTTCAGAGATGATATTATTTTCTTGAGAGATAATTTCCAATGACTTTAAAAAATCATGATTATTTAAAGGATTTATTTTCTCAGACCTTATATTAGCTATGTTTGAATTTGTCCTAACTTTTTACGAGGAAGTAGTTGTGAAGGATTTAATGGTGAAATCTAATTATAGGACAGATGCACCGAAGTAAAAAAATCATATTAATTATGTTTATTCTTCTCAAATCCATACTAAAACTTATAGAAGGAAGAGAGATCTTAAGCATTTCTAATGTGGGACCCCTAGGAATTATAAGCCCTATTTTTTGATAGATCCAAATACTAGTCTTCAATGCGGCCATCTAGGACAACTTCTTGAATTTTGTAAAATAAATTATTGATGGAAGAATAAGGAATATAAGATATATCCTAGATCTAAGTGATTATAAATTTTAGGATTTGTGCTCGATTAGTTTAGAGCAGATTGATGATTTTGAGGTAACTTGGCTTAGTGTATTTCTTGGGTATCTCATTTAATATTATTTTTTAATATTTTGGGTGTTTTCTCATATTCCCATTACTTATTTCTTTGTTAAAATTCCTTATGTTTATATATGTTGTTATCCATGTAATGATATTTTTATTTTGATGAGTTTCTTATGGGAAAACTTATATATGTAATTATGTAACTTGAAAAAATCCTACAACAATTTACATAATACTTTATCCAGTTCCCCAAGTAGATATTATCACTTGGTTGGGTTTCAATCAGGTTCACCATAGATTTGTGTTATATGAGTGAGGTCCTAAGTTATCTTCCCTTCAGCTCCCAAGGTTAGATCCCATGTTGTTCAAAGTTGAGGCATGTTTTTTATATTTGTATCTTCTCTATTCCCATCTTCTTAGATATATATGGATTATTTAACTTCATCTTATTGTCTTTTGGGTATTAATTTCGATTATTATCCCTTTTTGGAATTTTACACTGGTTTATTAAGGGGTTGTTTGTAATTGGTGGAATGAATTCATTTCCTTTGGTATTTGTGGAGATGTTCTTGCTCTGGTAAATTTTTGTCAAAGGAGTTTATATCATTATTATCATCATTTAAAGACGAATTCTAAATGGAATGAATACCTATTTCAATACACTATGTTCTTTGTTATTTGTGTCTCATGATAATGATTTTAGTTTTTCTAAGGTTATCAAATGGTGTATGATGAATAGTTATGTGGATTTTAAGAAATTGTGTTGTGTATGATGTTGCATTCTCACTATAACCTTTTAATTTTTTTCCAAAACTCCCAAATTTTTTATTTAGATGAAGTGGTGGTGGTGTGGGACTGTTTTCTATATCAACTGGTAAGTATGGAATGGATATGATGTTCTTTCAAGAGATATATCATTTATATTCACTTATTTGGTTGATTTTATTAGTATACCATTAAACCCTTGATTAGGTGAAACAATTTTATTTCTCATTACTTTTCACCTTTTTAATGAATTTATGGTGGGGGGAAATTGGTAGTGTTGATAATTGCGACTCCCATGTTATTTTTGTATAAAATATTATATAATAAATATTTTTTTAATTTTTTGGTAGATTTTGAATTTTGACTTTAATTTTATTGATATTTTTTTTCAATTTCATGATTAAATCATGACTAAAACATGTTTAGTAGTAACCATGATGGTTTAATAATATTTAAGGATTTAATTTAGTGAAAAATTCATTATTGGAACACGATTAGAAATAATAGTGTGGAAGAAATATGTATGGGGGTGAACTATGTAGATGAGATTTATGCTTAAGGGGGAACTATGTGTGAAAAAACTTATATATGGGTGGCACATCATTACTGCATTGTTAGTTCTAAGCTTATAGTATCTTATATTAGGTTGTTGATACTTAAGGATTTTCTCCTATCTCATGTACATGGGTTAATCATAGTTAATGGCTTTTATATGGCTTAGTCTTATATATGGATTCACACCATGGAACAAAATTAGTGTATGATTTATAATTAAGCATTTGAGTTTTATTAAAAACTATATTGATATCCTTATTTATGAGTGATTTCATTAGTTAATTGTACACAACTTGATATTGGTTTGGAGAACCTTGCATGCTAATCATGCGAGGGGTGTTACTCAATTCTAGTAGAGTCTACACAGTTGGCTAATGGGTTAGTAAATCATGAGTCCCAACCATGCGAGCTACCCAAAATTTTATATTATTAATTTTCCTATATATATTAGGTCCATTTAACCTAATTTATCTCTACACTCCTCATTTATTGTGCCTTTCCTAATAGAAACCTCAATGGAGATCCTCTCATGATTTTCTTCATTTCTTCTAAGCCCTTTCTCTATGGATTTCAAGTGGATTTGGAAGATATGGTTACTATTTTAAATTCTATCTTTCATTTCATCTTTGTTTATTATTCTTTATTAAACCATAATAGTTGTGGTGGTAAAATATAGGGTTTGATATGGCTTAATATTGGGGGTTTGGATTTCCAGGGAATGTACAGGTTGTCTTTCTGCTTGGACAGGATTCTTCTTTCGAGGGTGAGTTATTTCCAATGAATTAAGGTAGGTGTTTTTTTACAATCATTTTATTTTAAATTTAAATAAATTCTTGATATTTATAAATCTTTTTTATATTAATTTATATCTATTTATAACACCCTTAATGGGTTTATGAAAATTTTAAAATGTTTTCTATACTTGGAATTAAGGGTTTTACTTGGATTCAGGTTCAAACTTCTAAAAAAATTATTTTTTGTATTCTAAGTGTTTGTATAAATTATTTAGGTCCATTTTTAGATGAAATTGAATTTGTAGGAGGTTTTTTTACCTTATTTTTATTTTAAAAGTGGTAAGTGTGTTTTTAAAATGGTTTTCAAGGGTCACTTCCTTGTGGTTCTATTTTGAAAGGATGTTTTCATATCTTATATTTCCACGATTATTTTAAAATCACGATTTGGTTATTAAAAAATGATTTTTATTGATATCTATGGCACCGTTATTTTATCCACATTTTTTGGTTTAGTTTTTTTCACTTTGTGGAATGAATTGAGTTATTGTTAATGCTTGTGTATAAATTTGAAAGGTTCTATTTCTTGATAAGGTGTTGGAGGTGTGATGATGTTTTATTCTTAATTATTATTATTGATTTATATGATGATACTATGGATTTTTGATTGATAAAATACACTTTGACTATGTTATGGGAACCCCATGTATCTAATTGAGATATCATAATTTATGCTACACTATCTTAGATCCCTCCATTAGCTAGTGTCACCTTATACATGACACACACTACCTAGGGAAGTTCCCTTGATGAGGCTAGTGAGAGTAATTAATGTGTGTTTTTTATTTAGGAATGAAACTTATGATGACATTTTATTCCACTTGAGTGTAGTTTTGGATCATCTCGTGCTAGGAACTAGTGAGTTTTCCATGATTACTATTACATAATTAATTATAATATAATGGGGATTCCCATTACACATTTTTTTTGTATCCCCTTGCTATCATCTTGTATTTATGAAACCATTTGTATTTTTTTATACTATTTATTTTATATTATGGTTCCTTATTGGTTTTATATTTTCTTTTATTCATGGTTTAGTTTATTTTTCAACTTATTTTTAAAGAATAATTATAAGAATTATTTTAATAGAAGGAAAAGAACATTGTTTAGTTTTTAGAAACTTAGAAGTTATATTTTAGTCATTTTAAGTGTTCTAATTTTAAAGTAATGGTTCCCATTTTTATTTTTAAAAAGTGTATTTCAATGAAATATTTTAAAGTAAATAGAAAATCATATTTTATCTCCATATATATGAAATCACCATTTTAAGCCTGAAAATTATTTATTTTCCAAATAGGTTTTACTTATAAATTTATAAAAAGATTAATGTTTTCTTATCATAGGTATGAAAGAATTTTACTTGTTTTATTTACATTCTATCACGCAAAAACCTAATTTATATATTTTTTTTCAAATAAGAATTTAGTAAATTTTTTATAGAAAGAATTGCATAAATTCTTTGTTAAAATCCTATTGGGCATGTTTAGCTCACGCACTACATATAAACTTATGTGTGTTTATAGATATTTCATTTTCATATAGATTTAAATGTTTTTATCATATATTGTATATTTTTCCTGTTGGTCCATTGATGGAACTTTTGGGATGTAGTGGCGGACTTGGGTAACATGGGGATAATTTTATAGTTATTTAGTTTTATGATTCATTATATGATGTTACTTTATCAACAAATTTAGAAAGTTGTTTACTATATATTTCTCTATATTCTATTATATTACATTATATGTATTATTTTAGATACTGTGATTTCATTTTAAAAATTATTTTAGTTAATTGTTATAGGTTATTCCCTATTTATTAGGTTTTATTATTTATAACTGTTTATTTTATGTCAAAGGAAGTCCTTTGTATAGATACACAATATCATATTCTTAGTTATTTTTTTCTATTTATTTAATTTTTTTTGAGTGTGAAATCATTCCAACATGTTTTTTGGATTTTATAGTTCTCATTTATAACCCATGATGATTGAAAATGCACATCGATACTTGTTGTAGGTTGAACCGAGTGACAAGGTAGGATTCCTGTGACTGGTTCATGATCACATCCCATCTAAAGTTTTGATCTACATACCCTTAAAATGAATTATCTATTTTGAAAAATATGGATAGTACTTTCAAACCTTTTTGATAGTAGAGTATCCACTTAACCACTTCCCAATTTACCTTTATCAGTTTTCCCTAAATCTACTAACTAAACCCACTTATTAAGCTATATAAAACCATTTAAAAGTCATGACATACATTAAACATCCAACCATTAATGAATAAGGAACCTTTTCCAAGTACTTAGCCTCATATTTTATTTTTGGTGACTTCTATATGGATTGTTTGAAATGTATGGATAATGGAGTAGAAATAAGTTTGGATCTATAAATTATAAACATTACCAATATCCTTTAGGTGAAATCAAACCATGGAAATATCAAGGGTCCATTATTCTAGTCCTATAGATCCTCATCCCTAAAATTCATTTGGATTCTACAATATTATTCATCATAAAACATCCTAATAAATATGCCTATGGCTTTTCAATCCATTCCCTATCTGAACCTTCCAAGATAATTATATCCATATACAAGATAAGTATAAAAAATATACAATTTTAAAACACCTTATTTTAGTAAAAATGATTTGTATGCCACCATATGAACTTTTTTTCTACTATAAAGGCATCAAACTTACAGTTCCACTGCCATGATGTTTTCTTTAGCCCATAAAAATTCCTTTTGAGCTTCCACACAAGGTTGGTTTTTTATTCCTTGAATCCTTTTAATTTATCAATATATATTTAATCATTTAAATATCCATATATATCACTTGTTTTCACATCTAACTAATAAATTTATAACCCTTATTCCACAAAAATTCCAAGAACTTTCCATATTATTATTTGTTTAACAACTAAAGAGAAAATTTCAATAAATTCCACTCATTATTTTTATTAGATTTTTTTAGATATTAACTTTCCTTGTACCATTTCTTTCTATCTACTTATTATTTCAATAGGTAGACCCATTTTTTCTACATCATATTCTTTCTTAGTGGAAGTTACAAAATATCTAATATTCCAAAATCATACAAGGAGTCTATATCCTCTTTCATCTATAACTCCCACTAATTTATATCACTAAGATTTTCTACCTTATTTAGGGTTTTTGGTTCTCCACAAATTGTAATAAGTTGATAATTAATGTTAGTCTCATACCTTTTAATTATTCTTTTGACTCTAGGAGACTACACAACTTATAATATTTCTTCTACTAGAACTCTTAGCTAATATTCCACAATACTCAATATTTTTAGAATATCTATCTTTGGGTGAGCATTTGGAATATAATAACTATTAAAAAATATTACTTTTTGACTATCATGTTCCTTAAGAACTTTGATGATTCATGAAATAACTATACTTTACAAATTTCTATTCAAATAAACCCTTCGTTGATTATTTGTTATTAGTTTTATCTTATGTCAGGTTCTAATACTTTCATAGGACCCCTTCAATAAAATATATTTTTTAAATTATAATGAACTTCTTGAGGTCATTTTCCCATATACAAAATACAAAATCATTATTTTTAGAATCATACAATGAAACATGATCAAGAATTTCCTTTTAGTTTTTCTCTATTGTTAGAACCAATAAGGAAATTTGAAATACATCTAAAGAAATTTATGTGGGAAACATAGAACTTTATTTTGGTCCAAAAACCTTTTGGAATATGTTTTCCTGATGGTTGAGAACATCTTATATTTATGAGAAATTACACATAATTAATAGCTTTCACTCAAAACACATTGAGAAACCCATAATGAAATCTCCTGCTCCTAGATCTTTTGGATAGAGTCTAGTTCATTTTCTCTACCACTCTATTTTGTTCCAAAGTTTTGGGAACTATATTTTTAAAATGAATTCCTTTCTTCTTGAAAAAAATTATAGAATAATCTACTTCTGTTCTCTCCCCATTATTAATCCTCAATAATATAATCTTTAAACTATCTTATATTTCAACCAGTGCTATCCATAAAATAAAGGTTTCAAATAATTTATAATTATACTTGAAAATGAACACCCAAAACTTCTATATCACATCATTATTAAAGGTATGATAATACAATTAAATTCAATGGGAATAAACTAGATCTTTCCCCTATACATCCATATACACTAGCTCCAGATTCTAGTTCTTAAGTGTTCCCCCTTATGTATTGAAATACACCTTCTTCAACTTCACAAGTATAAACTCTTTTTATGTTATAGACTCCATATGATTATGTTTTATAATTCAATTTTCCAAAAATATTTTCATCTCTTTCTCATCAAATTTTCCCAAATGATCATGCCAAAATTTTACATTTAATAATTTGTTCTTATAGCTTATGGTGTATCTTCCAAACTCTCGAAAAGAAATAAGATCCCATCTTTTAATCCTTTGACCACCACAATGGATCCATGTCTTATCCTCCATGATCCTTCCAAAAAACTCACATAGAAACTCACATCATCTAATTTAATAAATTAGATTAAATTCTTCCTTAAAATAAGTATGTGTTTCACCCATTACAAATATATAAAGTATCTTATTTTGGTTTATACATTCACACCACCCTTTATGACTATACTAAGAGTTTCATCATCCACAAGAAGTACCTTACTGAATATTCAAGATATATAATTACATATTCTCCCTCATTCATATGGTGAGTGAAATGAATCCCCATAACCAATGATCCATTAATCTAATAGACTATACAGGCTTATAAATATATTTATTCTAAAATCATATATGGTATTTGTAAAAGAATATTTGGAAGAAAACCTTATAGAATTACTCATCATATATCTATAATATTTCTGTAGGTTCCCTCATTCCTATGATTCTAGAATATGGGTATAGTCCCTTCTGATTTTCTAGGAATCTTATATCTTTTCTCTTTCCCCTACCCCTGACTTTAGTTTTCCCATAACACGGAATTTCCCATACCTTCCAAATTATATGATGTTGTAAAAGTAATATATAATTACTTATTTTTAATATCATATTTTAGAACCAGATCTTGAATTTCATTATAGAACAAGTAATTATTACCATTGAAGTTACACACAATACTAAAAATATCATTCCAAGATTTTAGAAGTGATGAAATAAGAATTAAGGCCCACAAGGTGTCAATGAACATCACACCAAAAAACTCTACCTGACTACAGATCATGTTGAACTCATTCATGTGATCAACCATTAAAATTTATTTTGACATAATCATTATAAAAAGTCATTATAACATTAATACATTGTTAATGGTAGAATTATTCTCACACATGTTGTTAATCTTGTCCATCAAGTAAACTATAGTCTTGATATACCAAATATTGAAGGCCATGTTCATGACCAATGTAATATGATCTACCCTTAGTGATTTAAATTTGATTATTTGAAATTTATCTTTTTCCATTTACTCTAGTTTCATCTCATTTGGTGAAATATCAACTTAATTATGATATAGATAATCTTAAATCTATATTTCCTAGTATCTAAAGTCTAACCCATCAAACTTTTTAATCTACACCTTTACTTCTTATAACTTAATTCATTCTAAAAAATGAAATACCACTATATTTAAAAAGTGATAAGGAAATAAAACTAACCAGAAATTTTTATCTAATATATAATACCACTTGATTTTTGAGAACTCATAATTCTGATACTCCCTTCCATAACTTGACTTATGGAACAATTATTTAACATTTTGAAACTAGAATAACATGATGTAAATGTATGAATGATGAAAAAATGATCCTACATCCCAGTCACATTTATCTCATAAAAATTCTATAATATAAAAATAATTGAAAGAAATAAAGAAACTAACACTAACATGGAACAATAAAAGTAGTACACGGTTCAAATCTTAATCCTATTCCATGATAGAAACAATTTTGAACATTTTAATTCATAGATGAGAATGATTATAATATTTTGATATAAAATAAGTAATACCACTCATCATATTTATATATTAGTCTAGAATGTAGATTATATAACACCACTAATTGATCTATGTGTATAATCTATATGGTCTTCCAATCTATGAAGATGACCTTATATTTGGTTAAATCCATCAGATGATGCACCACCTTAACTCCTTATTTTTGGTAAAAATTCAAGATAACAGATTTATTCATATATATATCCCTATTAAAGCACCTTAAAAATCCATTTAAGGATAACAAGGTATTATTAAAAAATTCCTTTAAATTTTCCCTATATGATCTAGAGCTTCTTCTGCAATTATATCATTCAGATCCAATAGTCATCATCCACTGCCGCCTGCTATAGCTCATATTTCTAGACTTCCTTGGTTCTATAGCCCATGCCTCTATCTAGTCTTTCCAATATATTTTTATAAACACACATTTCAAAATATATGTTTGACTTAGCTAGAAAACATTTTTCATAGAAACCTAACAAAATTTCAGTTGGGATATATTGATGTGGAAGTGTGAAAAGATGGTGTTATTCATAGGGATGTTTGATATAAATAGAAAAAAGGATGATGAACATCAAGAGTTATTCTATGAGAATATATTTGTTCAATGATCTATGAAAGAGTTATCTCTACATGAATTTTATATCACATATCTAGTGATGTGTATTAGTATTTCCAATATGTTTAATGATATAATTGAGTAGTTTTGGAGGCCCGGTATAAAGAGTTTGTTAGAAGATTTCATATCTTGATGCCTTGTTTTTCTATGGGTTAACATCAATCATCGAGTTATATATATATATTTTTATATCCTTTTAATGTTTCATAGTGGAAATGGAAGAATATATTCATGGATTTGTGACTATTTTTCAATGAATATTGGGAGGACACAATTCTATATATTTCATTGTGAATAAAAAGATGAAGTCATCTCATTTTATAGTAATTAAGGATTTAATACTAGTGAATGTTTTGGAAATAATTCATGTGATAAAAGTGGTCATTAGAAATTAGATTATGATAATATTAAGTTTTTTATATTATAATATTTATGTAATTTAATTTACATAAACGCTGGTACTAGTGAAATTTACAATTTGAACTTCTTTTCTTATCATGTTTGTAATTACTTCTCAAATTCACTATTAAGGGTTATATTTTTGAAAATCCCCCAAAAAAACCCATTGTTATTGATTTTTATATCATATTACATTTCAGTTCTTTCATGATATGAGGAACATTCTTTCCTTATGGATATATTATAGAATCATTTGGTATGACAACCATAGTGGGCTTTAATCCAGAAAATTCTAGGGGAAGTGAACTAGAAAATATCCCACTAAAATTACTACAGTAGACATGATATAATACCATTGAATTTGAAAATTCACACACACACACACACAAGAAATCATTGGGAAGATTTCATGAAATTATGGCTATATATAATATGGAAGTTTCAGGGGTGATCTAGGAATTCTGAGTGAAAGATGAAATTATGGACTAGATTCGGTGGCCCAGAATAACATCTCAAAATTTTTATTACAAATACATGAATATGAGGAAAATCTAATTAAATTTTAAAATATGTTAGAAGAAGTCCTTGTATTCAATTTCCTATTATAATGCCTACCAAAATTCTTCCATTTATAAGTTCATTTCGGCGTATCTGATGGTGGGATTTTAGCTGGATCTATTGGATTGATGTATCTTAATCTATATTGGATGAAATTGGGATGAATTATTATGGCCCATACTGCATACCAGGTCACAAATCTAACCAAATATAACTAATATGACTTGGTGACACTGATAGGGCATTGTAGCAGTGTAGACTTTGGCATGAATACTATAGCAGCTCAGACCATGGAGACAATGATATTGTAAATCCATGGACTTATTGACACCATCCACTATAACAGCTTGGAATCAGGTGGATGTAACACTGTAGTAGTGAAAACCTCCATCCACTATTACTTATAGCATAGTGGACTTAATATATGGTCGGTGACATAATATTTCATCTTCTTTATTAGTTTATTTCGAGATAGAGTTTCTGTATTGTAAAATTATGATATTCTCTTTATATTTGTGATCCCAAAACATAGTGAAATTTTTACTCTTCATGGAAATATATATTATTACTGAACCATGTAAATCATTGTTTCTATATTCATCATCATCATCTTTTCCCCCTATATTTTCTTCATATAAAAACCTATTTTTTACCGTGACTCTCAATTTGTCCACAACATGATCTTTTTTAGAGTTAAGGGTTGAAAAGTATAACTTCAACAAACCTTCCACACACTAAATCCTACCATAATCAAGTGATAATAACTAAAATATTGGGGTTTAGGAAAAATAATCTTGAAATTCCTATTTAATGTAGTATTTTTTTAGGATTATAAAAGAGGATTTTGTTAATTTCAATTATACTGTTACTTGATCATTTTTTCTATGCGAGGTTGTTTATCCCTTGTAAGTTATTATAATTTACCCTAGAGTTATTAATAAAACTTAATATTAATATATAACTATATTCTTTTCAATATCACATTGATACTATTGAATGATATTGTGTATTTATTCACACCAACATTTGTGAAATTACTTACACAATGGTGGAGTGATCATGATTTCATTGTTTTTAACTTATTAAATTATACCTTTCTGAGTATACTTACATATTACATTGATATATTTGAATCAATGGAGGGATAAAACTATTATGGGTTAATCCATGGAAGTTTCAAGGGACTGTATTGAATGTTATTTCTCATTATAATAATACTTAATCAATTCTTTTAGTTGGGATTTTTATTCAATGATGTACCTTCTCCATTGAGCTCACTAATTTCAAGGCTTCACATTTTGAGAAATATTAAGATCCTATAACTTGGAGTGATCATATTTATAATCCACCAAGTGTATATGTGACTACACTTGTAATAGTGAAAAAACTAAATCAATGAGTGTTTTGGGAAGTTCTCATTTTTTTGAAAGAAACACTCTCAAAATTAATACATTGAAACCATTTTAAGAAATTCATTCTATAAACCCTTAAAAATAACCATGGATAAATTCATTCTCTTAAATTGAACTAACATAGGTTTATTAGGGTTAATTAAACCCATCTAAAACCATCCTAAAGTTATCCAATTCATATAAAATGAAATCCATAGAATGTGTGTCTAAAGGTTCTTCTTAGGTCCCTGAGGATTTGACTACTACTTTTATGTTGTAATGGACCACTTTTACCTTAGGTTAAATTTGGGAGATACCATAATTTGAAGAATTTTATGGGGAACCATGTAAGTTACCTTATAAAATCATTCTATTATCCCCAATTTCTTTATTATTACTCCATTTTGCTTCCATTTCCCCATTTTTTCTATTCTGTTGGTGCATGTATGCTAATAAATATGACTAATAAAAACATCTATTTAGGGTGGGTAGTTTTGGGTTTGGGGAGTCAAGTACACTTAGGGTTCTCTTACCATTATATCCTAATATTCCTAAGACTCCAGATTCTTGATTTAAGTCAATTTCAACAGAGGATCTTCAATGAAACCCCATTATCGACCTAGGCGGGAACCAAAATGGAAACCCAAATCAAGTAGCCCCAAACTTGGGAAATATTGTCAATCAAACCATGAAATAATACCTCACAATTTCGTAGACCAATACACCCTCATTAATAATACATGATTTCCTAGGATATTCCCACTATGTATTTAAACCCCATGTGTTAAACCACCTTTCAACCTTTACTGGGATGGAGTCGAAAATGCAATACCTTCATGTCAAGGAATTCAATGACATTGTTGAAACCTTGTGCTCCCACATCAAATTGAATCAACTAAGATGAGTAACTTTCCTTTTTTACTAAATGACTGTGCCAATAATTGGTTTAAAAAATATAATACAACCATTCGTCCATTCATGGGTCCAATTTTAATGAAAATTTTATAAAAAATACTTCCCCCATCATAAAACAATTACACATAAAAATAGAATTCAATTTTTTTTGAAAATAAAGGGGAAAAATTTTATAAAACATGGGAAACATTTAAAGGCGCACTAAACATGGTACATACCCTTATATTTTTTATCCCATAAAAAGTTATAATATTTTATGAAGGGTTAGGTCTAGAAAATAAATAGTTTTTAACAAGATGTGTAATGGGAACTTTAAGAACAAAGCACCAAATGATGCTTATGAGTATCCAGAAGGCCTGGATGAATAGAAACAAACATTGGGAACCTCACCCTACTATGAGAATCCTACCAAAACTAGTGAGATGAACACTCTTAGTGAAAAATAAATACTTAGGGTTAAACTTATTTACCTCACTAGGAAGGTTGATGAGATCGATATTATGATATTACATGAAATCTTACTATTGATCTTGTTTTCACAATTTGTGAAAAAATTTAACACTAGACTAATAACTGCCCAACCATCCCTTCAATAAAGGATATTCTTTTAGGAGGATAAAAAGTGGAGGTAAATGCATTGAACTTTAAAAAGTCATAGTACTAATAAACTTTCAATCCAAGGTATAATGGTCATATACGATTTTGTTGAAAGACAATCAATAACCAACACAACAACAATGTATCAAACCCTAACATAAGAAAATTTCAAAAACATAATGAGTTTGAATCATAACTATTCTAATACATATATCCCCCATTCCAATTCTAGAAACCTATCCAACAACCCATTAAATATCCCATACAAAATCCAGTGTATCCTATTAGGATAAAACAAAAAGCATAACCCCCTTCTCAATCAGTCTATATACTAATATTTGATCAATTATATAAAATAATATAGAAATATAACATATAAGTATCATTAATTAAACTTGAATTGAAAACCATAAAAATTGGATATGAACCCATGCATACTCAAGTTATCCCTCTCCCAACCTTGATGAGAGAATCTAGCTGCACTAAATTATTTCTTAAAAAAATTAAATTTATGAAAGTCTTAAGAGGTGGTAAATCCATTGATAAACATAAAATAGTAATTAAAAAACCATAAAATTCAACAATATCATAAGATAATGATGAAAAAACACCCTTTTAATATAAAAAATCCATTGATGATGTCATGAAACCATCATCAACACAAATAATCCCACAACCTACACCATTTTATCAAAAGAAAATAGAAACAAAAAATGAATGAAACGTTGAGGGAATTTTTTTCAAAAGTTAAGTTGAACATACTCACTATTGATGAAATAAAAACCATACATTCTCACTCTAAGTACCTGAAGGAACCATGCACATTTAAAAGGAAGTTCCCATACAAAAACTAACTCCTTTTAACTTTTAATGTGAGAACCAAAATCCTAGGAACCATGCCTCCTAAATTAAAAGACCCAGTATTTACATACATTAATGTTGAACTAGGAGAGAAAAAAATTAAAGGTATTGTGTGATTTAGGAGCCATTGTGAACCTCATTTCATATGCATTTTATTATCTGTTAAGGATCATGAAACTATAACCGACATCAGTCATTCTTCTACTCATTGATCAAAGTGTTTGGGTTCCTAAGGGGATATTAAGTTATGTTATTGTGAAAGTTGAGAACTTAAACTACAACAATAACTTTATTTTCCTTAAAAATCACCCAAAATTAGGAATTAGGAACAAATTCAAGTCATTATTGGTCGTCCCTTCCTAAAAACAATTAAACCACTCATCTAAATTAGGAATGAGAACTTGAAAATCACCTTTGAAGACATGATCCTTGATCATAATATCTATAATCCAAGATCTTAAATTGAGTATTATGAGGAGGATCATGAGGTGAATTGGATTTTTGGTGTTTAATTTGAACTTATGGAACATCAAGGAATTTTTAAAGGATGTTTATGTATAAAATAGATTGTTTTCTTTTGTTTACATGAGGGAAACTTGTATAATTGACTTGAATATATTTTATATAGATCCCATGAAGATTTTTTAGGATCAATAATTAGTTAATCCTGTAATGAAATCATAAATTCCAAGTATATACCCATTCCTAACACTAATATTACCAATTTAATGGCTAAAACATATGTTTTGTGGGAATAAATTGCGTCTAATTTTTTTTGAAAGAGAAACAATGTTCTATTCAAAGTACCAAAATACTTCTAATTTTTTTGAACAACTAGAGATTTAATTCAAGGTATTTCATAACTCAATTTAGTATAAATTCCCAGGGGATAAAAAATTCCTCCATTTTGTCACTTCTTCTTCTCTCAAGGCCGATCAAGAGAAAATGATTCAATATTTCTTAATCAGGAACATAAAAGCAATTGGATAGACCATGTATGATTTTTTTGGATTATCCCACTCATTTAGACCCATAATATTAATCTTGAACATGATCCTAAACTATGAAACCAACACAATAGGTCCATAAATTCCAATATCATGATTTTTTTTAAATCCTTATGATGTTTAAATCTAGTACTGACAATGTTTTGGGGTCCAGGTTAAGCTAATGAATATAAAATAAACACTTAATGGGATATAAAATTGTTTCTCTAAATATTTTTATTTTATTTTTAGAGTTAAAAAATATAGAGGATAAAAAAATGTGTTTAAAAAAATCAATTTAAAAAAAATTATAAAAGGGAAGGCCGCAAATCAAAGGTGGAAAAACCCATTATGGGACTCTAACCTGGAACTTGAGTGGGATAGTGGAACATGCCTTCCACCAAACTAAAACTAGTCCTACATCCATTATCTATAATTTATATATATATATTTACTTATATATATATATTTAAAAATAAAAAATGGTAGGAACAAGTCAAGGGATGGAAAACCTCATCTCATTCGGTGAGGATATGAGATTCAAACCTGTGACTGATGGTAGACAGGGGAGTGCACCCACCACTAACCTAAGTCCTATCATGATTTAACTATATATTATTTTTATATTTATAATTATATTAATATATTTATATTTAAATATATATTGAAAAAGGACAAGTCATTTTTCAAAGGGAAAACCCCTTTACATTTTGAGAGGTCACAAGTTTTGAACCCATGACTGAAAAGAGACAGAGGATCACACCTAACAATGACCTAAAACATTCTCTATTACAATCATCCATAATTTTTGTATATATAATTATATTTAATAGTTATATATATATATTTCATATATATATAAATATATATGTATTGTTTTTTATTTCCTTGTACCTTGAGTTAGTGTTCAATGTGTTAAAAGAAATAGGTATATTTCCCCCTTCTTTTTGTTTGTTTTTTTTGTTTATAATTAGGGTAATCCATTACAGGATCCATTATGTTCCAACTTGGTTTGTGTGTGAGATACATGGGATGTTTAGGTGGAATATTTTTTAGGGAAATAACCTACTTCCAGTAGTCCCCCTTAAATATACCATCAACTATTGGAGTTCTATGAGTGACATGGAAATCAAAGGATCAATTGGTTTCAGCATGAATTTCATCAGTATAACACCAGGTGAAAATTTTCAATGTATCTTATTTTAATTTCCTTTTATAAAACATATAATATATTTATTATCTCTTAATTAAACTTTTAATTTTCTTTTTTTACACTTACGGTAGTGTAAATTTATGTTGGGGGTGAAATAATGAAAAAAAATTGTTTTTGATTGTTTCAATTTTTTTTAAAATGATTTTTTTTCCTCAATGGGAAATAAAATTTCTTTAATATTTCACATAGAAATTTACATTTCAAAATTTTAAATTGGATATAAAATAATTCTTCATTCTTGTATTTTTATTTTAATACATATTAAAGTTCATAAGAATAAATATTTGGAAAGTGTGGCCGTTTGATGTGATTTTTTATTGTTAACATTTTCATCCTTTTATATAGAATATCACAAAAAATTTACATTGGATTTTGGGGTATTATTTTTAGTTTAAGAGTTACCTTAAAAAATTTAATTGGTTTGGTGTATTTTTAATATTAACACGAGTATTCAAAAAAATTAAAAACCTAAATCCATAAACTTGTGCATAGAGTAATGGATTAACCGAATGTGTAACTTTCAATGCTTGGGGATCATGAATCCAGAGTTTTCTATACAATATTTGGAAACTATATATCTATTTGTGGTAGTTATACCTTTTTATTGATTGAGTTTTCTTGATATGCCGCCCTAGTATATAAGCCTTACTTGGTGACCCAAGGTCTTTGTTCTTGAGAGTAATCAGAAAAGTATCACTATAAGGGTTTACTTGATTGAGAACAACTTAAATTACCATGGAAACACTAAAAAAATTAATAATTAAAAATAATAATGGATACTCATCTTATGATTACAATGTGATTCCACACAATGCTTCCATCTCCCACTTGAATTAAAATGTTACCCCATATATTTTGTAATGCACAACAAAATATATGCCTAATTATAATTAGGAGAAATGTGATGATGATTTTTAAAAAGGATTGAGATTGGTCTTGGGAAATTCTTGACAAATTGGATTATTTTAAATTATTTTAATGATTTTCAAGATTTTTTATGTGAGGTTAAAATTTTAATCATTTTATGTTAAAATGTGTTTGGAAAATGAAACTTAATTTTCATCTATTTGAGATAATTATTTTCATGGGACTAGAAAACCTCAAGTTGGGGGTGTTATTAGCCAAAAAAAGAGGCTACTGTTAATTTTTATATTATAATATTCATGTGATTCAATGTTTATAAACATTTTTACTAGTGAATTTTATAATTTGAACTTCTTTTATTATCAAGTTTGTCATTTCCTTTTAAAATGTATTATTATTAGTGACATTTTGAACACATCATAAAGAAACCACTTGTATTGTTTTTTATTTTTTATTTAATTTTTAATTCTACCATCCTATGAGGAATCGTTTTTCCCCCTAGATCAATTGGAGAATCATTTTTGATGATGACCAAAGTGGTATTTTAATCCAATTTTTTCTGGGTGAAGTGAACTGGACAACAACCACAAAAATGACTATAGAAGCCATGATCCAAGCCTAATGTAGATGGGAATTATTATATATATAAATTAAATCATGGTAAGATTTTAATTAATTTTAACCTAGAGATAATCCAGAATTTTAAGGGGTTATCAAGGTATCCTAATTTGAAGATAAAATTTTGGGCCAGATTCAGTGGCAGAGAATAACCGCCCACCATTTTGATAATAACTCCATGAATATGAGGAAATATGGTATGAAAATTTGAAATATATTAGAACACATCATGGTATCAAATTTATACTTCTATGTACCACCAAAATTCATCCATATATAAGATAATTTTGGTTCATTTGTTGGATAGATGTTAGCTGACTCTTATTTTGGGCCAAGGGTGGAAAAGTCTCAATTACAAAAACTTTCCACCCACATATTCCTATCATAATCAATTGAGAAAAATATAATATTTCAGTTTTTATCAAATAATATTTAAATTCATATTTAAGGTAGTTTTTTTAAGGATTTAGGAGGTGGATTTTGTTAATTTCAATAGTAATGTTACTTTTCCCTTTTTTCTAGGTGAAATAGTTTTTCTTATATAAGTTAATATAATTCACCCTATAGTTATTAATAAATTTTATTATTATTATATAATTATATTATATTCAATTTAAAATTCTTATATTTGAATCAAGGTGTGAATTTATTCAAGCAAACAATTATGAAATTACTCACGTAGTGGTGGTGTAATCATTATTTTTTTCTTCTATTATTTAATTATGTCTTTATGAGTTTAAATACATATTACAATTATATATTTGTATCAATTTAGGGATAAAAATATTATGGTTTGATCCATGTAAGTATCAAGGGTCTGTTTTGGATTTAATTTCTCATTTTAATAATTCTTAATCAATTCTTCTAGTTGATATTTTCATTCAATGATGTACCTTCTCCTTTGACCTCACTAATTTAAAGGCTATGAATTCTAATTGATATAATTATTCTCTACCTAAATTTAACAAGAATATGATCCTAAAATTTTATAGGTTATCAACCTTGGGATATTTAAAAATCTAAATTTGTGAGTTATTGGGGAAATTGTCACTTTTTTGAAAGAAACACTCTCAAAATTAAGACATTGAAACCATTTTATGAATTTAATAAAATAAACCCCTATTAACAACCAATGATCAACTCATTATCTCAAATAGAGTTCACATAGTCCTCTTAGAGTTAATTTAAAACTGATAAAATAAAACTAAAGTTATAAAACTCAAATCTAAAAAAATCTATTAAATAAGTGTCTGTAGGGTCTTCTTATGTATCTGAGGATTCAACAACCTCTTATGGGCTACAAGATACTACTTCTACATTTGGGTAAATTTGTGTGAGACTAAGTGGTGATACTCTATTTACTGTAACTTAATTCCCAACAAAGTGAAAATGATTCCACCTCTCTTTGGGAATTGATATTCATCCCAGACCATTTAAATCATCATGTCTAATTATTTTTTTAACTTATATCCTTTTTATGATTTTATCTCATTTCTATAATAGTTTTCATTTATGAAACTATGTTATATAAAAACTAGTATCATATATTGGGGTTTAGAAATAAAGTATATATTTATTCATATGAATGATGTATATGGAATAAGGGAAGGTAAAAATAAATCATTTTGATAGATCAAAATTTAGTTTATAGAGAATATATATCAAGAATTATCTTTATCAAAAAATGATATTGTTTTAATTTTTGGGTGTAAAACTAACTAATATAGACAATACTTGGTGGGAGTTATTATATTAGTAGGTTATAATATATTTACATCTTAAATTTAAAATTAATATGTTTTTCAACATTATAGTAGATAAGTCAATGACAAGGTTGATAGAAGTAATTTTCAAAATGTAAAACAACCCATAAATGTTGAATAAAGTGTACATGATTTGATAATGATTAAATATTGTTATAATTGAATAGAAGAACATTTTTAATCACATTAATGAATTAAAAACCATCATAAATCAGTTTATATTGGTTGGAATTATGCTAGATGAAGAGGTATGTTCATTGGTGTTGCTATCATGGTTTCTAAATAGGTGGGAATATATTATAACTATTGTTAGTAGTTCATTTAGGAATAAAACATTAAATTTGAGTAATGTGTGATATTTAGTTGGATATAATGATATTTAAAGAATAGAGTTTGGAATATTCTCTTGTTAAACTATTCATAATGAAGGAAGTTGTAGATTTATGTAGTGGGAAAATAAAATAGAAATATCTAAATCAAGATGAAAGAGCCATAAAAATGAAAAGTGGGTTTTTACCACTTTCTAGAGTTATGTGAAAAGTGAAATGTTAAAAAGAAATGAAAATATAAATTTAATGAACCTAAAAAATTAATTAAATAAAATAATTGAAGGAATTGATGATTTTTTCTGTTGAGTGTGGATAGTACCATAGAATCTATTAATTTATAATCAAAAAATATTTTAATTTAATTTCAAAGAAGGATTTATGGAATACTTATATTTTATGGAATTTCAATAATGCCCATCTTACAAATTATGAAACAAAACTAGTAATGGGAGTATTCTCACTATAAATAATGTGTGACATATTATTAAGTTGATATGGGATATTATTTTAGTAAGGTATCTTAATGATATAGGATTTTACACCACTTTAACATGTGGTGGTTATAAAATTACTAGGGGGATATAATAATAACTTGCGAGGTAAAGAATGGAACCAGTATAATATAACTAAAAAATACCAAGGATATTATTTCAATAGCAATATTATTTAGGGATTTATAACTATTTCATTAAAGTCTAGGACATGTAAGAGATAAGGGGATGAAGGTAATGAAAAAAAGGATTGCATACCAAATTAAAGTTGGTGGAAGTTTTCCTATGTGAAGATTGTACCTTTAAAAAGTTAAATAAGGTATCTTTTTCTATAGGATGTAGAATGATGAAATATTGAAAGTTGTATTTAATGCACATTTATGTTTATGAATTTACAATAGTATAATGTACTATGTAAAATTTATTGATGAATTTTAAAGGAAGGTATGAATTTACTTCCTGAATTAGAATCAAGGTGTGTTTAATATGCTTTAGACATGGATGAATCGAGTTGATAATGAATTATGATCAATACTAAAATGATTGAGGTTTAATAATATAAGGGATTTTGATATATAAAATTTATGAAATTTTATGCTATAAAAATAATTAAATGGGATATGAATAATCTATTAACCATATAATAGAATTGTGTGGTTGTGTGATTGAATAGGAAATCTAATGAATTTGATAGGAGTATGAGGTTACACTCAAGATTACCCAAGGATTTCTTAGATGTAGTGAATATGGTAGTGTATCTTACTAGTATAAGTGAATCTATTATAATGAGAGTACATTTTACCATGTATAATTGGTTTTTAAAATAGGTAAGAGTCTTTGATCTATGAGTTTTTTATTGTTTGGTTTATGTACATATAGATTATGATGCGGGGGACAAGTTTATTTCCAAGTTCAAATCATGCTTTTTTATTGTCTATAGTAATGAGGAGTTTTGATATCAAATTTTTGGATAATGATAATAAAAATATAATTATAAATCATAATCTTTTAGTAAATAATTGTTTCACATACAAGGACTATCATGTAGTTGAAGCTGATAGTGGTAATTATGAATTAAAGTTCAATGAGAATGTTGAGATTGATAGTGTACCTAAGCACGTGAAAAAATAACTAGGGGGTCCTACTCCTCTTATAGAAATAAGGTGACTATCTAGGGTGATAATAAGGTGTATTCATCATCCTTACTCTATTTTTTGTTGAATTACAATGGAGAGACAAGATGATTTGAAGAAGAAATCCAGTTAAAGGAGTTGAGTAGGTGAGGGTTTTATAGAAAGGATAAAATTTCATCCTTTCATGATAAAAAGACATGGTAATTGAATAAATTAACATATAAAAATAATTTTTTTATAATAAATTGATATATATATATATATATAAATAAGTGTGTATTGGTAGGAGGAGACAATGATAGCAGTGAAAGGAATTCAGTAGAAGGATATTGTGGATTTCACTTAAAGTCTCTCACATGTAGTGAATATTATATCAATACAAGTGGGTTTTAGTATCTTTACATCATAATATTAACATCATTAGTAACTTTATGTGATTACAATTTCCTTCATAGAGATATAAAGGAGGAAATTTATATTGAGTTTCTAGAGGTATTTATTTATTTTTTAAAGAAATACCCAGT
Organism: Viscum album; assembly: GCA_963277665.1. Taxonomy (NCBI): domain Eukaryota; kingdom Viridiplantae; phylum Streptophyta; class Magnoliopsida; order Santalales; family Viscaceae; genus Viscum; species Viscum album. The sequence continues at coordinate 1,713,343,832 of OY728143.1, forward strand.
GTGAAAACTCTATAAAATTTTATATGAGTTGAAGAATGATCCTAGGTAATTTGAAAATTATTTTTATGAACTTAAAAGAGATAATGCATACAAATAGTATGAAATGAACCAATGATTCTACTTTAAGTCATTTGATGAGGGATAAATTATGATATACTTATTACAAGAACATGAATGAAAAGGATTGATGAGAGAAAATAGCAGTTAGTTAAGGTGATCGAGATGAAAGGACTTAGAGAAGATAATAAGATTTGGGGGATGAATATTAGTATAGATTTTGTGAATAGAACCTCAATTTAGTCATAATAAGACTACATTAATTTTTTTTTTGAGTAGGTTTAAAAATGTGAAATTCATGAAAATTTTTATTCACTTAGAGAGAAATTTTACATTATCAAAGGAGAAAACACCAAATATAGAATAAGTGGTTGATTATAAAGGAAAATGTTACTTACACATAAGCTACTAGAATCTTGATATATTACATGGTTTATAAATGACTTTACATTTCTCATGTAGTGGGAGTCGCGAGTCGGCACTTGGAATTTTTATTAAAACGACATTATGAATTCATGAAGTGGATATTCATATATTTTAATGGATCCAAGAAAGAATTTATATAATTTTGGAAAGGTTATTCATTATATGGGTATGTGTATACTGATATTATATGTGATATCAAAAGTAGGAGGAGTACCACATGTTATGTGTTTACTTATAAAGTAACTACCATAATTAGGATTTCATAGTTGTATAAGGTTGTGGTTATATTATCCACAAAGGTAGAGTATATTTCTAAAACATAGGTTGAGAAAGATATGGTTTGGATGAGGATATTATTAGAGGATATGGACAAAAAGTGAGAGGAAAATTTATTTCACTATGGTAGTTAGAGTGTGATACATCATTCAAGGAACTCTTTGTTTTCATACAGGGTAAATAATATTGTGAAGAAGTATTAATTTATTATATGCTTAATACATGATTGGTTTCTGAAACACTAGAAGACTTGATGAACCAAAAATTTTATTAATATTTTGATAAATTTTATAGTTATTGAGAATTTAAGGTATCATTGTTCCTCTGTTAGAAATTATTGATGACCAAAGAATCAGGGGAAGAATATAAGATTTCACATTAGGATCATGGGAGTATTTTGGTTTTTATATTAGTTTCCAAGTGGGATATATTTGGAATGATAGATCTTGATCATTTAGAAGGAGTTTAGTTAAGTGTGAGTGACCCATATCTATAACTAAAAGAATTATTATGAATACCAGACTCTTTTTCATTCAACTAGTGATAGTATGAATAATGGTAAATATTATAAAACCACATCACTCCATTAAGATCATTAATGAGTTTTTCAATTTGAGGAAAAAGGTATTTATCCTAGATAAACACCTGGTTTATATTTTATAATTAAATACAAAATTAATGAATCCCATATCCCTTATTTATAAATATAACTAGATCTTCCCAGGGCAATACACTCAAGAAAATAAAACCCTTTCTCTCAATATTTTAAGTTAAATTTTATATACATTAATCTTTCTCAAATGAATTCTATATAAATTTAAGGATATGAGATTTTTACTCTGAAGTAATTTAATAGAATAATTTACTTATCTCTAGTGTAAATATATAGAAATCATTATGAAAGAAAACTATATATTTATCCACAACTACAAGATGTTTATTTCTTAAATCCCAATCTACTGCATCTAGTAAAAACATAATAATAGATAAAATATAATACCAATATCTATAATTAGAGGCCCAAATATAACCAATCATGAATCACACTCACCTTTAAATACATTAGTTCTCCCACTAGGATAAAAGAACAAAACCTTATAATAGTAAAAATTGATTTAGGAAATTGAATTTATCATCAAATCAATACAAAGTATAATGTTGAAAAAATATAATTTAAAGAAAATAAAATACCACACCATTTCAAATTTAGAGATCACCATATGATAAGAAAGATATTTGAACAATTTCTCATCCTTTCCCAAAGGATTAGTGGTCTCCATCATATAAAAAAATCATCTAAAAAATTTAATTGATCAATCAATATATTTGATATATATGAAAATGATTCACTTATATAAAATAAATCTATAATGATAAAAGATGTAATAAGCACTATAACTCGAATTCTCATTGGAACAACCTAAGATTTTGAAAGTGCATGATCTACAATATATAGTCTCCCTATCTCAAGTTATCCTTGTGATCATACACCAAACTATAGGAATATTTAAATTTTGATATATCCTCATGTGGTTCATTTCATCCAATATTTTTCTGAGAGTGGACTACTCGCACCTTAGATTCTTTAAACTAAAATTGAGAGCCTTTAAAAGTAGTTGAACCAACCGTACTACATTATTGAGTAGGATTCTTACAAAACCTATCTAGGTGATCCAAACTTCCACACTTATGACACAACTATGGGGTTTCTTAAAAATTAATACATCCATTGTATTCCTATACATAAAAAAATGGTTAATGTTTAAATAAATAAAAGGAAAAGGTGTAAGGTGGTCATGTTTCACTTCCACCACCTTCCCTTATAACTTCTTTAAACTTCCTCTTTTGACCAGAGGAGGTACTCTCACCATCACTAACCATAAAATAATAAGATACCTTTCCACTCATACTTGTATTATTTTACATAACCATCACTATATTATTGAAAAAATTAGTGTATGCGGCCATTTAAATGAGAATAAATTTAGATATGATGATGGTTTACAAGTCCATTTCAAACAAATTACCCTTTTAAGTTTAATTTGATAATGGATTATAAGAAAACTAAACCATATTTATGAAACAAGTCATAAAATCCATCATTGAGTGGTACCCCTATTGAAGATATTGAAACTCTATAACGTTAATCATATTTAATATTTTAATAAAAACAATTTTTTAAATATATCATTGAATCCTTTATTGGTGATATAATCATACATCTTGTCCCATACCTCTAACTCCTAACATTTATATCATAAAATCTTAAAAATATAATTGGGGAAATTAAAATTTGAGATCTTGGGTGTTTGGATAAATTTTAATATCCTCTCAATATTCTATGGATATCCTTCCACCACTTAGGGTCCTTGATAACCATAAAATACTAGTGGTTTATTCCATGTAAACACTTGAATATGATTCACACCTTGAGATGAATCTTTCTCAACTTCTCTACCAAGAGACTATATAATACAAACGACTAATTAAATAATATTGGGATCATGAAGAGGATTAACCTATATAAAACTATCTATAGATCCATCTCTAATATTTATTGAAAGTTCAATAATATATAGAATGCATCACAACTGAATATAATTGATGGGAATATAAGGATCAACGAACACTTAATTTACAATGCAGAAATAAAAAGAAACAAAAATTCCCAATTTATACCATGCATGAAACCCATAAATATTTAAAAAATAAAATAAATAACTACCATGAGTACCCTAAAACGACAATCACCACTTCCATTATCTTCCATCATGCTTGATAAATATCATAAGAGGAAATCATTGGATTCCCCATGACCATGAATTTACTCATGTGTTACATACCAAATCTTCATATGTTAGCCCTTTGGAAACATCTAATGGATCTTCATAAAACTATTATGATGAATATAATAGTAAGGGACTAATAGGTGAAAGGTACATTGATGTTATTTATTTATCTTTATACATTGTTTTGGTTCCAAGAATACTAAATCTTGGGTTTATGGGTTTCTAATTGTTTCTAATGTGTTGATTAAGTGTTAATAGATACCAAGAAACCCAATAGTGGTATCATATCTATACCATGATCTTTAAATAGTGAAATAAAATTTTAAAATGAAGAAACCATCTTTCATTATGTATATCATAAGATTCGATCAAAATTTGAAATTGTGATTATTCTTATGATATGTTATATAAAAAACCCATTTGTTCATGGGTTATGATATGTGATATCCTAGCCTACAATTTAGTTCAATACATCAAGTTTTTGATATACTATAACATACAACATAGGAATCATATAGTATGAAAGCATTGATCCGCAGAAGAAAAATAGAGTCTCTTATCATTAAGGAGATATCACAACATATTGTTAGGTATGATATCTAATTCATTCTTATTCTATAAGGGAATCTATCATATCCTAGATTTCTAGATGCATGATGAGTTAATATGATACAAGTTGGTTATCGTAAGCATCTATAACCAAACAAATCCCCAGACAAGGTTATCTAATATAGAATACGATAGATAATAAACAATATCCATGAATTAAAATATAAATGATATTGTTAAATTCTATATAAAGTAAAATTGATTTTTTTCTAAATTATAATTTAGAATTCAACAATATTCTATATAATTTATTAATTATATTTTTATAAAATATTTATTAAATAAACATACATAATATTAATTATTATAATTAAAATTTATTTATTAAATAATATAGAACGACTTATAATTTATATAGAATTTTTTATATTAAAGTTTTAAAGATATTTTTTAAAGGGTTTATAAATTAAAAAATAATGGTAAATATAAAAGGGTTTATATTTATGATTATGAATTATTAAAAATATATCTATTTTAAAATTTTCAAATTAAAGGCCTTATTTATGAAATTTATTTATACCATATCAAAATAATTTTTGATAATTGATATTATTAAGGTTTAAATAATATTAAATAATTGATATTTAGATTTTTTTTTTAATTTTTTACATAATATAATAGGAATATAAAAGATTTATATTCCAATTAATATCACATATTTAAAATTAAAGTCCACATAAAATAATAATAATAATATGGTGTTCATATTAGAAATAAATATAAAATAATTATTTTTATTTAATTATATAATTCCAATAATCAATGGATAAATTATAAAAATTTTATAATTTCATTATTTATGGTTTTTTATAAATATTTATCTCATTTTTAAATATTTAAATTATTAATTTATTTATTATATTCCCTATATTGTTCTTGAATATAATTATTATATTATTAATTTATTCATTATTTATTTTAAAGAATTAAAATGATTCTATAAATTTTCATACATACATTTAAGGAGTCATATGCTAGGTATGATAATTAATTTAGTTTTCTTCTACTATGAATTCGATAACCTAATAAATATTAGAAATAAACATATTTTATGATTCATAATTTTTCATTTTATGGATTCATAATCATTAAAGTTTTATAAATAATTTTATATAAATTTTCAATTCAAAAGTGATAATTTTATTTGACTGAATTTTTTCCTACATATTATGTGGTTTTATTTTAAAGTTAAATTTCATAAATTTAAAAAATTAAGTTGTTAATTTGGACTTCATTTTTCAAATAATGACTTCAAAATAAGTTTAAGATTTTTTTAATATTTTCCTTAAATAGTATATTTTTGGGTGAATAGAGAAAAAAACTGATTTTATAAATACTATCATTTTTATTATATTGTCATGATATAGTAATTAATTGAAATTTTATTGTAAAACCCATAGTTTTTGTGAGTTTTTTTATTAAATTAATTTCCTTTGATGTTTTGAGTTGCACGCTACACTAAGTCAAACTTTCATTATATTCTACACCAAGTTAATAATTCACCACATGAAACACCAATTTGGCTTACATTACATGCAACATTGAGTTTCTATGAAACAACACTTTATTACTATAATTATTTAAATAAGATAGTTATAACCTAGATGTTAATATTAGTAATATTAATAGTAATAACTAATTTTGAAATATTATTTATAGTTGTTTTATATAAACAAAACATATTAATAATAAAACATATAATTTTTGGTAAATTCCTTTTTATATTTAAAAATAAATTTTTTTCAAATGAACTTCTTTTTATATCCTTCTGTTAAAAAAAATAAAATCAATTTTAGAAAATTTTAGAAATTTAATTTTATAAAATAAAATTCATTTTTGAATTCATAATGTCAAAATTAGCTTAGGTTGAATTTTTGGGTTTTTTTTCTAAAAAACTTTATTTTTGGATGAATAGTGAAAAATACTGAATTTTAATTCAAAAATGCATTTTCATCTAATTTATTTATATTTTTCAATTATATTTTAATTTGGTTTTAAAGTTTAAGTTGATAAATTTTACATCAATTAATCCAATTTAGGTCAATGTAACCAATTTAAAATTGAAATTGGATATGAAATCATTTCAAACTTTTAAACACTTTCGCTTAAAACCCCGATGTTGCGACACATCTGCGAGGTTGATTTTAAATTAATTTCTATAACTTAAGTGATTAGAATTTGAAAAAATGGATTCCATATTTTTAATTTCAATAATTTAAAATTTATAATAAGGTCAACTTAGTTTTTTTTACAAAAAATATTTATGAAAGTAATTAAAATTAATTATAGCGATTAAGGGAAATACATGTTTACTTAATGGACAAAATTTAATATTAAAAGAAAAAAATGATCTATAAACTTTTCCAAAATCCATTTAATGGACATATTTTGAATGATTCTCCTCTTTTATCCTATTTTTACAATTATTGGAGGCCCATGATGTAAGGTAGAACTCTTAATAGTGTTTACCTTTTTATATTACAATAATGCCACTCCTACACTATAAAAGGGTACTCACCCCCACCTCTTTATACCTCTCAAGACATTTTTTCTCAGAAAACCCTGCCAAATTCTCATATAAAATTCCCTCCCCTAATCATATAAGTCTCACTTTGGTCAGAAATCCATCCAAGGAAGCCCTTTGGTGAAAACTAAAAGAAGTTACCCAAAGAAGAGGTAACATTCTTCCTCAAGATCTTTTGTTTTATTTTAATTCTACAAACCCTAAAATATTTTTATTCCATGGTTACATAATAACATAATTATCCTAATTTTAATTATATTTTATTATAATAAGTTTTATACCTACACCTACACATACTTCCATCAAATGGGTAATGAATTTACCGTTCTTGTGTACAGAAAAATACCACCTCACAAAATGATGTTGTTCGTTTTTTCCATTACCACCTATCATGGATATGAATAATAATTAAAAATATATTTATATATTAAATATATAATATTTATGATTCATTTATTCTTATTTAATTATTATATAACACATAATTTCATGATTCTCATTCTGTGTAAATATGATAACTTTGTTTGTGGACGTGTGGACCACCGTCTCCTCAAAGCGATGTGATTCATTCACACTCTACATGGATTGAATTAAGGATTTATTTAGTGAAATTATATGATATATATTACATAATAATTATACTTTAATAATATTATATATATATATACATATATTTCATTTACTTTCTTTTGTTTAATACAACAATAAAACAGAAACAACATTCATATGTATGTACGACCTACCCTCTCCATGAACGGTGTATTCCATTTCATATTTATATATTTTATAGATTATTATAAATATATATATATATATATATATATATATATATATAATGAATATATATGGTATTTATATCATGGTTTATATTCATGATATCATGATATATGTATGAGGACAAAAAATATAATAAATCAGAACACATGTGAAAAACAATGTATTTATTACCCAAAACATAGCTTTACCATGTAAAAGTTAATAAGACGTTAATAAAAGGTAAAAATAAAATCATATATGGTATTATATATAATAATATTATTCTTTAATATATTTATAATAAACTTATATTTGTTATACTAGAGGTTTTAATGAGTATGATGATAGTCAAGACGTAAGGTAAGGGTTTTCTCGTCTCACTTTTATTTTTTTGAGACTAATTCCTTATTCACCACTCATTTATTTTGTGTGGTGTACATACTAACAATTAATGTATTATATGATTATTTTACTTAAATTTATGGGTATGTTCATATCCATTTTTTTATATCTCTTTCATGTGATTTATGGTTCAAATGTTACCAAACCGGTAAAGTAATTTTGTCACAATTTTCCTTCTTTGAGACACATGCCATGTTATGCACCTATATTACTCTATGAGGTGTATAAATTACCCTTTTACATGTTATATCATGAACATAATTATTCTAATTATATTTTAATCTTCATTTAATTTCATTTTCTTACATTGGGAGTATCATTCAATGGTAACCAGTGGTAACAATTTATTGAAACAATCTTATCATCTATCAGGATTATTTATGATTATGCTTCCATTGATGAAATATTATGATATATATATCCATAAAACTCATGAATTTTATTCTCTTATATTTATTCATTTTTTCTTAATCTATTAGTACCATTATTCCACTATTTGGTACTTAATATAATTTATAAAATGTTTTTAAGAACATATGAACTCATTTCTATTTTCGGTTGGAAATATGTTTTATTAAAAAAACATGTTTTCAAAAATGTTTTTAAATTTGTCTTTAAGGTCATTTTCAGGGAAAAAATATTTTAAATTTTTATAGTTTTCAAATCATCAGTTTTAAGTTTTCAAAGCTATTTTCAAATAAAAATGTTTTAAAAAATGTTTTATGTTTTAAAAAGAAATTTTCAAAGAAGAAATGATATTTTACTCATGAAATGTTTTTAAAGGATATTTCAAAATTATTTTCCATCTATGATGATATACTTTGGTGTTAATCATGGATTTATGAAAAAATGATCCAAACTTTCCATTCAAATTATTTCTCTGAATGGTTTTTGTTTTGTTAGAATGATGTTTATGAAACCCATTTCTCTTTCATGAGTTATATGTTTATGAAACTCCTTTCCCTTTAATAAGTTATATGATTATGAAAGCTTCTTAATTTATTGGGTCATTATTTGATGAAATGATTATAAAACCTATCTTTTTTCTATATGTTATGATATAATTACATGTTTATGATATCCCTTTAATTTCATAGGTTGTGATATGATTTTTATGATCTTGTGGCACACATATGTATGATTGAATTAGATATGGGTGGGACTTATATCTACCTCCAATGAATTGGGTGAATATTTATATCTTTTTAGATATAAATGGATGGAACGAGTAGTTAAATTAGTTCAGTAAAGTAATTTGTTTGCTAATATGGTCTTGGGAGTAAACCATGACTACTAATATGGTCATGAGAGTGAACCATGACTACCATGATGGTATGAGGAGTGATCCCATACTACTAAGATGGCCTTAGAAGCAATGCCTTTACTATTATGGTAATAATTTTATATGATTATGTGTCTGACATAATTACATGTCTTATTCATATGTTATGATTTAATGGATTGTGATCTTGATTCCCTTATGATTCATGTCTTATGAACTGAAAATATTTATAACATGATTCATGTTTATGATCTTTGATATGTAGGGTATGATATTATATTTTCATGATCATTTTATCATACCCTTATTCTCATGATTATTCTTATATATCTCCCTTTTTTACCATTAATAAGCATTTGAGATCATCCCTTTTTGTGTTTCCTTTCCACAGGTTATAAAGATATTTATTATGTATGATGTGTATAAGAAGGGTTATAGTAATGAATAAACTAGTGGGAGATAATGCATCTCACTTATGCACTAGTGATTATGTTTCCATTTTTCCAAATGCACTAAACTAATACGGTCTTTGGGCGTCTCTTTATGTCATATATTAAGTATTCTGAAAAAATTTTGTAATGTTAATGTATGATAATATAGTGTTTCTATAGTTGGTTTTAGATAAAAAATTTAATTAACCTTTTTGAAACTAGGATGAGGAAAATTTAGTGAGAACCCTAAGGGAATGTTTAAGAATAAGTCTAAAGATAAGGAAAAGTATAGAAAAATGTCTTGGAATTTTGGTAAGGGATAGAGTGAGTGGTTTCCTTGTAATACATCCATTTATGGTTATTATAAGTGGATGTGGCTCTGGAATATATGTTTATAGGTTAACAACCCCGAAAACACCATATTGAGCTAGACTTGATCGGAAACTGGTTCACAACAACGAGCCTTATTGCACACCTAGTTTGTCACTCCCAGGGGATATGCTTTGGAAATTCACAAACACATCACAAACCATCATAAAGGATTTAAATAGAAATTTTCTATGAATAAACTAGAAAAAACATAAGGTTTGATATATTAAATAAGGTGTTATAATTTATACATCCTTTAAATGGTTTTTTATAATTATGTGGTTCCTTACTATGATAACTATTTATTACTCTATGATTTTTCATTTTAGTCAATGGTTGGATCCTGAAGGAACCATGTTAATGGTGGTTGATATGGAAAATGAAATGATTTTCCTCATGAGAAACTTAATTCTATGGGAGATTTAATGAAAAAAATATATTTTTTATTATCACACAATATTCTTAAGCATGAATCATGATGGACTTCCAAATGAGAAAAGGAGGAAACAATATTCTATTGAGTCCTTCATGAGGAAATGTCTAACTTCTTTCAGTGGGTATTCTAATTTACTTATCACTGAATAATGGATCGGTACCACTGAAAATATATTCTCCATTGTCCAGTGTTTAGATCATGAGAAATTCATTCTGGATAGATATTAGTTAGAAGGAGAAGTGGACCAGTGGTGGACTCTAATAAAGAATACGAGGAATCAAGAAAAAATTGAATCCATGGATTGGGATGAGTTCAAGAACTTATTTTTCAATAAGTAATTTACTTATATTCTTCATACAAGGATCGAAAAGGTGTTCCTTGATTAGAATAAAAAGGATGATGAATCCATTGGTACATAAGAGGCTAATTTCAAAAGACTTGCGAGGTACGCATCTCATATTATCATCCAACCCAAATTTAAGGTTGAACGATTCTTTAATGGATTAAATCCAACTATCAGAAGGGAATTATCCAAAAGACACTTTACTAGCTATGAAGAGATTGTGCATTGTGTGATCAATTTTTAATAGAGGTTGGAGTTATGTATCAATATCATGGTTTTGACAATAAAAGAAAGATGGAGTTTAAAGGAATGTCTAAAAACCATGAATATAAGAAGATGTTCTTTATTTTAAGCTCTATGTGTGGAAATTATCATGGAGGAAATTTCCTTAATGGGTATAATAAATGTTTAATATGTGGAATATAAGGTCATTATGAATTTTATTACTGAAGTGATGTGAAGAAGTTAGCTAAGAATGAGAATGGAGAGAAATATGCATAGAATGAACCTCTCTTTCTTTAGTGATACATGTGTATGGAGACTGATAATTAGGATAAAAGTTCCCAAATCAAAAGGTTAATGATGAAGATCGATGTCAAAAACCTCTAAATCTAATTGAAAAGGGGAAATCTCATAAAATATATTTTTCTAATGAGGGGTGTGATAAAGTTGTGATGAAAGGTACACTTACTATCCACTGTATAACTGATAATGTCTTATTTGATTCTGGATCTACCCACTCTATCATTTCTAAGGAATTTTCTAAGGGTATTATGATTCCACTAAAATGATGAGATGTAGAATTATTAGTGCATACCCCTAATGGTATGATGATTTCATCTCAAGTCTATGATTCTTCTCTGGTTGATGTTTGTGGGAATGTGATTCTTGAAAATATTTTTATTCTTCATCTAGTTGAATTTTATGTCATATTAGGCATGGATTAACTTTCTCTACATAAATCCCATATCAATTGTCAAGGAAGAGAAGTTGAGTTTGATATTTCAAAAAAACCGATGATCATCTATCAATGTGATGATAAGTATAAACTTCATAGGGAGATTACATCCTATATATGGGTCTTATTTCCCATTTAGAAGGAATTTTTATCTCTAATAGTTTGGAATAAAATTGAAATCGATGATATGACTATTTTTTGGAATTTTTTTGATGTTTTTCGAAATAATTTCCCAACCTTCAACCAAAATGTGAAGTTAAGTTCTTGATATAACTCATACCTGATTCCAAACTAATTTCAAAAATTCCCTATAAAATGGACCCAATTGAGTTGTAGGAATTGACGAATAAACTCAAAGAAAACTTTGTTAAGGGATTAATTCATACAAGTGTGTCACCTTGGGGTGCACCTATTATTTTTTTTGAAAAAGAAAGATAGATAAAAGAAAATCTACATTGATTATTGGGAGTTGAATAAGATTAAGATTAAGAACAAGTATCCTCTTCCCCATATTGATGACTTGTTTGATCAATTGCACATAACTCAATACTTTTTAAAGATTGAACATTGTTCTAGATATCATCAATTAATGTAAAAGAAGGAGGATATACCCAAGATGATATTCCGTACAAGGTATGGACACTATGAATATATAGTGACAAATTTTGGCCTTAATAATTCACCATCTATCTTCATGGATTTTATGAATAGAGTCTTTAGAGATGACCTTGATCATTTTGTGGTAGTTTTTATAGATGATATTATTATCAATTAAAATATAAATTAAGAGGATGAAGACCACTTGATAATTATACTAAAGACCCCAAGGAAAGAGAAACTATATGAAAAATTTACAAAGTGTAAATTTTGGATACAAAAGGATTCACTTTTAGGTCATATAATCTCAAGAGAGGGTGTTGTAGTGGATGCATCAAAGATAGAGGCTATTTAATGTTGGACTAGACCAACCAAGATGACTGAGATCAGTATTTTTATTGGTTTAGTTGGATATTATCAATGGTATGTGGATAATTGCTTACGAATATTTAATCCTCTGACCAAGTTAACTCATAAGGGTTAGAAGTTCCTATGGACAGATGAATGTGAGGAAAATTTCATGGAACTAAAAATAAGGTTAGTCAGTTCACTTATTCTTACATTAACCTATAATGGAGAAGGGTTTCTAATCTATAGTAACGATTCCAAGTAGGTATTTGGATGTGTTATTATGTAGAATAACATGGTTATTACTTATGCCTCACGATAATTAATATTCATGAGAAAAATTGACCCATTCATGATTTGGATTTAGCTGTAGTAATTTTTTCATTAAAGATACTGAGGAATTATCTTTATAAAGAAAAGTGTGATATATATATATATATATAGATTATTAAATTTTTAAATATATATTCACACAAAAAGAGTTAAAAATGCCCTAGATAAGATAGTTGGAGCTGATAATGGATTATGACTACTCAATACATTACCACTATGGGAAAGAAAACAATGTGGTCGATGCTTTGATTCAAAAGGATCATGATAGATTATCCATGATGAGGATTAAAAAAGATCCAATATTTTTTTATTTTCAAAGGATGGATATAGAAATCCTAAAGGAAGGGGAAATGCTTATCTTCCTCAATTGAATATTCAACCCTATATCTAAGTAAATATTAAAGAGGTGTAGAAGGAAGATGTAGAGCTACAAAATAAAGTTGTAAATATTCCTAAGTTTAACCTTGATCATAATGGAATGATAAGGTCTATAAACCATGTATGTTTTCCTTCCATACCGTATTTGAAGAAGGAGTTGTTAGAGGAAGATCATAGTTCTTTATTCTCTATTCATTATGGATGTAAAAAGGTTTATATAGACTTGAAAAAATAATTTTAGTGGGATGTAATGATGTAAAGATCCATAAAATTCAAGGAATTTTTTTCTTCTTAATTTTCTTTTGGGTTTTACAAGAACGCAGTTTCTGACGGCACTTGATTCTGAGGCCCAGTGTGCCCGGAATTTCTATCCGAAGTTTAGCTCGGGTACGTTCAGTGAACGAATGAGCGGGAATTTATAACTTTTGAACCGGTGCTCGGAATTGAATTCCGAGGGCACCAATGGAACTGTAGCACCGGTAATTGCTTAGGAACGCCATTTCCAGAGTTGCGTTTACATGAGAGAAGTTGTTAATTTATGTGGAAGGAAAAAAATAAAAATTATGCAACATTTTTTATTTTTACTTTAAGTGGATTAAGCATTGGGTGGAAGTTGGGAAAAACCACCCAACTTCCATTTGTAGGTTATGAAGGTGGTGGGGCCCACACGAACCCTACCCCTTCACCTTCCCTAACCTTCCCTAACCCTTCATAAATTATGACAACTTGTGTAATTTAATTTTTGTGGTTTAATTAAAACTTTTGAATTTCAAACCTTATGTTATGTTAATAAAATAAGTGTGGGCTTATTTTATTTTTGGTTGGAGTCTTGTTACCTTGAGAGCTTTGGGAGAAAAGCAAAGTAAGTCTTGAGTTTCTTCATCCTCTTCATCGAAGAACATGAAGAACGCGAAGAACGCGAAGAATGTCGGATTCCTCGGAGGTCGACGTCTCCTTCCGCGATGTCTCCTTCCGCGACGCCGTATAGCGCGACGCCGACGGCGTCTTCTTTCGCGATGTCTCTTTCTGTGACGAATCCTCGTTCGACGAACCTACATACAAGCTACGCTCAAGGTAGGGGTTTATTTATTTATTTTGTTTGTGATTACTACTTTGACGTTCTCCGTGGAATATGACCAATTGCTATCGATAACGAGAGGGGGATGGACCACACAAACACAGCCGAACCTACTCCATTATCCATGTTTGTTTCTAATGAGGTTGGAACGGGAATGGTGCGGTGCCGTCGCACCGCGCGGGATCGTGCGGCAAGGAATGTGTGGCACCGTCACGTCGCGCCGTGAAATTGAACCAAGTCGCGGCGCCATCGCGCCGTGCTGGAGAACCGAAAAAGCACCGCGGCCGGAGCGGGGCCGCGGCGGAGGGGTGCGGTGCCATCTCGCCACACCGGATGAATGAAGGCTGTGACCGATATCGGGCCGCGACGGAGCATGGGAACCGACGGCTGGAAATGGGCCGCCGGTGTAGGAGCAGGGAGGGGACCGACCGTCGCTGGTCCCGTGGTGGCAAAAACCGGCCGGCCGGGGCGGGCCGTCCGGACAAGGGAAAGCCAGGGGTTCAAACCCACGGCCAGCCAGCTGAGCGGCCCCCATTAAGGGGGGTCGCGGTTACAAACCAGGGGGGCAGGCGCCCCCCCCTCAACGGCTCGACCGTTTGGCCGAGCGCCTGGCCAGTGCGCCCAGCGCGCCGCGCGCCAGGCCGAGCCGGGCCGTGCCAGCCGGGCCGGGCCACGCCCAAGCGGGCTGGACCCAGACTTGGTTCGGGTGGAACCGGTTCGGGTCGACCCTGGGGGTATCAGGCCGGGTCGGATCGGGCCCGAACCCCTTAATACCGAATCTTTTCCGGTCAGATGCCCATAACTTGTGCTACATGCCTCCGATCGACGCACTGTCAGTTGTGATACGATCCTTGGATCGAGATGGTCGTTTCGGTATATCGCACTCAAGGTTTCATAATACTTTGGGTTCGGCCGAGTTGGTTCGTACACGAAACCAACTGGGCCCTCAGAGCGGAAACGCTCATATCTTGAGTTTCGGACGTCCGATTGACGTACCGTCAACTTTGATGGATTCCTCTAAGTGAGACGGATCTTTTGGATTACTCTGCCCGAGGTTTGGGCCTAGGTGGAGTACGGTAGGGTTGGTTTTGACTTAAAAACCAACCGGGCCCCTGGGACGAAAAAGCCAATAACTCTCAGACCGGGCGTCCGATTGACGCGCCGTTTGCGACGTTGAGTTCCTGTTGACGATACAGAACTTTTGGATACATCAAATCTGGACTATGTGTCAGTTGATGTATCAGTCTCTCAGCTCATGGAGCGGACCCTCCCGAACGAGCTTGCTGTGTGCGGGAACCCTAGATCTGGCTGCGTTTGCGTTTGTGACGACGATGACTATACAGAGATCCTCAGTGGATTCGATGACGACGACTACAGCACTCAGCGATCCTACATGGATCAGTGCTACCGATCCTGTGTGGGTCCGATCCTGTGTGGGTCAGCGCTCAGCGGTTCTGTGTGAGCCAACGCCTACAGATCTTGTGTGGGTCTGATCCTGTGTGGGTCTTTGCGGGGGTTAGTTACCTTTTGATCCTTTGTGGGTCAGATCCTTTGTGGGTCATTGCGGGGGTTAGTACCTATCGATCCTTTGTGGGTCCGACAACATAGATGAATCAGTGGATATATCTGATCATCTCTATCGTCATACGAAGAAGTATACCTGTGTGAGCTGAATCCTGTTTTGCTTTCCTATGTGGATTGTGTTGTGCTATCCTGTGTGGATTTACGTTTTGCTTTCCTATGTGGACTGGGTTTTACTTGGGCTCGGATTTTGGAGTGTACTGGATTTGATGACTTAGGTATATGTTTGGGAATATACCTAAGCAGTGTCGAATGTTACTTCGTGATTGTATCTTTCCTTTGTGGATTATCCTTTGTGGATTTTGGGAGACCTTCGGGGGTATCGGGGTCCCTACTGAGTAGCTTATACTCACCCCTGCACGGGCTATGCCCGCACTATGTTGTGTTGGTTGTAGACGACGGACAACGCTGATCGTGGTTGAGGCTTGCAGAGCAGGACGGTACCTAGAGGTGGACCACTAGGCGGGACGTTCTCAGAGCGGACGGCTGGTCCCGAGGAGCTGTGGAGGCTATCTATACTCACCCTTCAGGTGGGATTTCTAGTGGACAGCTCGACGTTGCGGCTTTACTTTTCAGTTTCTGTTTTCCCTTCCAATTGTACTTTACTTTCAGTTTGGGTTTGTATACTGGCCCACTAACTTTTCTGCACTTACTGTTGTACTCAGTTTTTACTTAGTGTTTACTTCTACTGCTTGCTTACTCTGTGGTGTTTGTTTACTTTCCAAAGGCAATGCCTTCCCTTTTTACCGAGAAATACGCCTTGGTGCTAGTCGCCAGCCCCTGGCCTATGGAAGGCAGGCTTGGGATAGTCACGACACGAGCCCCGAGGAAGGGTCGTGACAAATTGGTATCAGAGGAGTTCGGTTCTACCACAGAACATGGGACTCTGATCTTTTTCTATGTGAAGCAATAATGTTAAGCGTATTGGGTGTGGTTATCAGTCCAGGGAGTCCAGTGTTGGTGCGACGACCGACGTATCCGTACACCAGGACCCTGACTTCTGATTTCCGACTTAATGCACGAAAACATTGATTGCATGTGTGTTTCAAGTTTTCTTTGTGATTACTTTATGTCAGCTCACCAGGTATACTTTTTGACCATGGCACACCTATTTCTTTTCAGGATGGACCCACGACGGCAGCCAGCTAGGGTTCTGAGAGTTGTGCATGACGACAGCCCACCGAGCGACGAGGCCTCGGTGCAGGGCCCTTTGACAGCTGAGGCACCGACGATACCTCTACCCACCGTGCCACCGATGCTTCCAGCCCCAGCTGCTGACGATGCACGTCGCCTTAGTGCACTGCATGAGTTCCAATGCCAGCAACCACCCAGGTTCCATGGGGAGACGGACCCCCAGGCAGCCGAGGACTGGATGGAGGCAGTGGTACGAGTTTTCTGGTTAGTGAGGACACCAGCAGACCTCATGGTGATCCTCGCAGCAAGCCTACTGCACGCGGCAGTAGGCATATGGTGGAGCTTGATGATCCAGGTGCATGATGAGGCATCTCTCCTCTGGACAGACTTTGAGATCCTCTTCTGCTCAGAGTTCTTCCTAGCCACCCTCCGTGCGATGCGCATCCAGGAGCTTCTACAGCTGCGGCAGGGCATCTTGACGGTCGCCCAGTACTCGGTGAGATTTACCGATCTCTCGTGCTACTCGACAGACATGGTACGGGACCCATTCTTCCGGGCCCATAACTTCGAGCAGGGATTGAGGCATGAGATCAGGGCATCGTTGATCTCCCTCATCATTCTGACTCAGGCAGAAGTACTGGAGCGAGACCTTTTGATCGAGAGCTTTCTTACTGAGCCCTCTTCAGCAGCGAGACCTACCGCAGGGAGGCATGTAGCAGAGTCTTCTGCAGTAGGCAGTCGACGGATGAATCATGGGTTCAGGCAGACCAGACCCTTAGGAAGACGACCTCAGGACACTGGCTCAGCAGTGCGGGGCACACAGAATGGAGCCAGTATTTCGAGAGGCAGGCAGTGCTACTCGTGCCGCAGGCAGGGCCACATGGCTCGTGATTGTCCGACCTGCCGTGCCGAGGAGCAACAGACAGTTGAGGGACCACCCAGGCAGAGGCAGAGGGTCGACCATGGTGGTCTACAGGGAGCAGGCGGATGAGGCAGAGGAGCTGGCCGAGTAGCAGGTGGTGGGAGATGCTTTGAGGCTTTACCACCACCACCACCAGGAGGTCCACCCCGACCACAGGGAGCTGGCGGGCAGAGACAGGCACAACTCTAGGAAGCGAAGGCCTATGACCACGGCGCACCCGAGATGATTCGAGGTACTATATATGTCTATTCCACCCTTGCTGCAGTTCTCATCGACATAAGAGCGAGTCACTCTTTCATAGCCGCTGCCCTTGTTCGGAGCTCGGAGATTCTGACAGAGCCGTTGGCTCGATCCTTACGGCTAGAGACTCCTACGGGAGTAGACTCGATGATTACACACTGGTGCTGACAGTGTGAGCTTACTCTAGGAGGCGAGAGCTTCGGATAGGATCTTCTTGTAGCGGCGTCGAGGCCTTACGACGTCATCTTAGGCATGGATTGGTTATCTACAGTCCATGCTCAGATCGACTGTATTAGGCTCAAGGTGCGATGTGTACGCACCAAAAGGATCAGGTTCACCTTCACCGGAGAGAAGAAAGCCTTTGCAGCACAGGATGGACTCTCACAGAGGAGAGGGCAGCCCATCACTCATCAGTTGGCTAGCCTCATCCTAGGAGCAGTTGACGTGCGGAGTCCTGGTTTTCCTGCAGTGGTGGATCAGTATGCGGATGTCTTTTCCGACGACGTTCCAGGACTACCTCCTCGTAGAGAGGTATACTTTTATATTGACCTTACCTTGGGACAACCTCGATATCGACTCCAGCATATCGGATGGCCCCCGCTGAGCTTCGAGAGCTACGAGTACATTTGGAGGACTTGCAGGGCAAGGGTTTCATCCGACCCAGTGTTTCACACTGGGATTCCTCGATTTTGTTTGCCAAGAAGGCGGACAGGAGCTTGCGACTTTGTGTCGACTATCATCGCCTAAACCAGGTGACAGTGAGGAACAAGTATCCGCTAACGAGGATTGATGACCTCTTCGATCAGCTCAAGGGAGCACGGTGGTTCTCGAAGATTGACCTCAGGTCAGGCTATCATCAGCTCAGAGTTCAGGACGAGGACGTGCAGAAGACGGCCTTCAGGTGTCGGTATGGACACTATGAGTTCTTGGTTATGCCATTCGACGTAACCAATGCTCTATCAGTGTTCATGGACCTCATGAACGAGATCTTTCATCCATACCTCAATCGATTTGTCGTGGTCTTCATCGACGACATTTTGATATACTCGACGACTGAGGAGGAGCGCGCCTACCAATTGTAGGTTGTACTAGACACACTCTGAGAGAACCAGCTTTATGGAAAGCTCTCAAAGTGTCAGTTCTGGATACGTGAGATCCACTTCTTGGGACACGTCATCTCTGAGGCAGGAGTTGCAGTGGATCCTACAAAGATCGAGGTAGTGCTAGCTTGGGAGCCACCCAGGAGTGTGACGGAGGTGCAGAGTTTCTTGGGACTAGCTGGATACTACCGGAGATTCATGACAGACTTCTCCAGAGTTGCGACACCACTATCATCTTTGACGAAGAAGGGGAAACCCTTTGTATGGTCAGAAAGATGTCAGCAGAGCTTCTAGGAGCTGAGAAAGAGATTGACCAGCGCACCTATCTTGAGGCTTCCTGAGGAGGGAGTAGGGTACGTAGTCTACTGCGATGTATCAGGGACCGGACTCGGATGTGTTCTGATGTAGGAGTGGGCCGTGATCGCCTATGGATCACGTCAGTTGAGGCCGCATGAGCATAACTACGCTACCCATGACCTGGAGTTAGCAGTAGTGGTCTTCGCTCTGAAGACATGGAGAAACTACCTGAGGGGCGAGTGCTTTACAGTCTTTTCTGACCATCAGAGTCTCAGGTACATCTTCTCTCAGAAGGACCTAAACTTGAGACAGCGGCGATGGCTTGAGTTCCTCCAGGACTATGACTTTGAGACAGTCTATACTCCTGGGAAGGGGAACGCGGTAGCCGATGCTCTCAGCAGGAGGACAAGCATACAACTACTTGAGGAGGCAACAAAGCAGCTAGCCTCTTTGAAGATATCCTTCGTGGATCGAGATGGAGTAGCCTTCCTTTAGTCACTCACAGTCACTCCTCCACTACTACAGCGGGTCAGGGAGGCACAGCGTGGGGACGCTGACTGTGAGACGCGGCGTGCACAGATATCCTCAGGATAGGCACCTGATGGTTTCTCCTTTGGAGTAGAGCACAAAGTCCTTTTCAGAGGATATACCTTGGTACCAGTTGCTTTACGGGAGGAGGTGCTGAGAGAGTTTCACACTTCTCCTTTGGCGGTACATCCTGGAGTGGCGAAGATGTACCAGGATCTCAGACGACAGCACTTGTGGCCGGGCATAAAGAAGGCTGTGGCAGAGTTCGTTTCTCGATGCCTCACCTGCCAGCAGGTGAAGGCAGAGCAACAGGTACCAGAAGGCTTGGTACAACCCTTGGAGGTCCCAGAGTGGAAGTGGGATGGGATATCTATAGACTTCGTGACTGGAATTCCACACACTTCCAGAGGTCACGACTCCATTTGGTTGATTATCGACCGACTAACCAAGTCGGCACACTTCTTACCCATCAGATAGCAGGGCACAGTGGAGAGCTTGGGGAGTCTCTATGTTCAGGAGATTGTGCGGCTTCACGGTGTGCCATCATCTATCGTCTCCGATCAAGATGCTCGCTTTACTTCCCGGCTTTGGAAGGGGTTGCATGAGGTGTTCGGGACGCAGCTACGTCTGAGCACCACATTTCACCCTCATAAGGATGGTCAGATGGAGAGGACTATTAAGACTCTCGAGGACATGCTCCGCGCATGTGTCCTCGACTTTGGTCGCAGCTGGGAGGACCACCTACCCTTGGTGGAGTTTGCGTACAACAACAGCTACCACTCCACCATCGGGATGGAACCATACGAGGCGTTGTACGACCGACCTTACAGATCTCCTTTGTGCTGGACAGATCCTGGGGAGTCAGCACTTGTGGGACCAGAGATAGTCCAGGCCACGACAGAGAAGGTCCACGTCATCCAGGAGCGAATGAGGACAGCTTAGAGCCGGCAGAAGTCCTATGCTGACAGGAGGCGGAGGCCACTAGAGTTCGAGTATGGCGACCACGTCTTCTTGCGTGTCTCACCTCGACATGGATTAAGGAGATTTGGCCGAGGTGGAAAGTTTTCTCCACGCTTCATCGGACCATTCCAGGTCCTCAACAGGATTGGTGAGGTGGCTTATCGCCTGTCTCTACCACCTCAGTTGCACCGGGTGCACGACGTCTTCCACGTATCTCAGCTGAGGAGATACGTGCACGACCCGACTCATATCATTGACCATGGGGAGCTAGATGTTGATGATGGGGAGACTTTTACGGAGGTCCCAGTGGAGATCGAGGATTGACAGGAGCGGGTCCTACGTGGATGGTCGATTCCTCTAGTGCGCATCAGATGGTAGCATGAGAATCTCTAGGAGAGCACTTGGGAGCGGGAGGCTCAGATGCGTGCTCTGTACCCACATTTGTTTTCCTAGCTTATGATGTTTCTTTACAGGGATGTAAAGCCCTGAGGTGGGAGTAATGTAAAGACCCGTAAAATTCAAGGAATTTTTTTTCTCTTAATTTTCTTTGGGGTTTTAAAAGAACGTAGTTTCTGACGACACTTGATTCCGAGGCCCGGTGTGTCTGGAATTTCTATCCGAAGTTTAGCTCGGGTACGTTCAGTGAACGAACGAGCGGGAATTTATAACTTTTGAACCGGTGCTCGGAATCGAATTCCGAGGGCACCGATGCAACCGTAGCGCCGGTAGTTGCTTAGGAACGCCATTTCTGGAGTTTCGTTTACACGAGAGAAGTTGTTAATTTATGTGGAAGGAAAAAAATAAAAATTATGCAACAATTTTTATTTTTTACTTTAAGTGGATTAAGCTTTGGGTGGAAGTTGGGAAAAACCACCCAACTTCCATTTGTAGGTTATGAAGGTGGTGGGTCCCACACGAACCCTACCCCTTCACCTTCCCTAACCTTCCATAACCCTTCATAAATTATGACAACTTGTGTAATTTAATTTTTGTGGTTTAATTCAAACTTTTGAATTTCAAACCTTATGTTATGTTAATAAAATAAGTGTGGGATTATTTTATTTTTGGTTGGAGTCTTGTTGCCTTGAGAGCTTTGGAAGAAAAGCTAAGGAAGTCTTGAGTTTCTTCATCCTCTTCGTCGAAGAACATGAAGAACGCGAAGAACATGAAGAACGCCGGATTACTCAGAGGTCGACGTCTCCTTCCGCGACGTCTCCTTCTGCGACGCCGTATACCGCGATGCCGCCGACGTCTTCTTTCGCGACGTCTCTTTCCGTGACGAATCCTTGTTCGACGAACCTCCATACAAGCTACGCTCATGGTAGGGGTTTATTTATTTTGTTCGTGATTATTACTTTGACGTTCTCCGTGGAATATGACCAATTGCTATCGATTAACGAGAGGGGGCCGAACCGCACAAACACGGCCGACCCTCTTCCATTATCCATGTTTGTTTATAATGAGGTTGGAACGGGAATGGCGCGGTGCCATCGCACCACGCGGGATCGTGCGACAAGGAATGCACGGCGCCGTCGCGCCACGCCATGAAATTGAACCAAGTCGCGGCACCGTCGCACCGTGCAGGAGAACCGCAAAAGCACCGTGGCGGAGGGGTGCGGCGCCATTGTGCCGCACCGGATAAATGAAGGCTGCGGCCGATACCGGGCCGCAACAAAGCATGGGAACCGACAGCCGGAAACGAGCCCCCGGTGTTGGAGCAGGGAGGGGACCGGCCATCGCCAGTCCCGTGGTGGCAGAAACCGGCCGGCCGGGGCGGGCCGACCGGACAAGGGAAAGCCGGGGGTTCAAACCCCCGACCGGCCAGCTGAACAACCCCCATTAAGGGGGGCTGCGGTTACAAACCAGGGGGGCAGGCGCCCCCCCTCCTCAACGGATTGGCCGTTTGGCCGAGCGCCTGGCCAGCGCGCCCAGCGCGCCAGGCCGGGCCGGGCCGGGCCGCGCCGGCCGGGTCGAGCCGCGCCAGCCGGGCTGGGCCGCGCCCAAGTGGGTCAGACCCAGACCCGGTTCGGGTCGACCCGGTTCGGGTCGACCCTGGGGGTATCGGGCCGGGTCGGACCGGGCCAGAACCCATTAATACCGAATCTTTTCCGGTCGGATGCCCATAACTTGTGCTACGGGCCTCCGATTGACGCACCGTCAGTTGCGATGAGATCCTTGGATCGAGACGGTCGTTTTGGTATATCGCACTCAAGGTTTTGGAATACTTTATATTCAGACGAGTTGGTTCATAAACGAAACCAACCGGGCCCTCGGAGCGGAAACGCTCATATCTTGAGCTCCGGACGTCCGATTGACGTACCGTCGACTTTGATGGATTCATATAAGTGAGACGGATATTTTGGCTTACTCCGACCGAGGTTTGGACGCAGGTGGATTATGGTCAGGTTGGTTTTGCCTTAAAAACCAACTGGGCCCCTAGGACGAAAAAGCCAATAACTCTCAGACCGGACGTCCGATTGACGCGCCGTCTGCGACGTTGAGTTCCTGTTGACGATACGGAACTTTTGGATACATCAACTCTGGACTATGTGTCAGTTGATGTATCAGCCTCTCGGCTCGTGGAGCGGACCCTCCCGAACGAGCTTGCTCTGTGCGGGAACCCTAGAGCTGGCTGCGTTTGCGTTTGTGACGACGACGACTGTACAAAGATCCTCAGTGGATTCGACGATGACGACTACAACACTTAGTGATCCTACATGGATCAGTGCTATCGATCCTGTGTGAGTCCGATCCTGTGTGGGTCAGCGCTCAGCGGTTCTGTGTGAGCCAGCGCCTACAGATCCTGTGTGGGTCCGATCCTGTGTGGGTCTTTGTGGGGGTTAGCTACCTTTCAATCCTTTGTGGGTCATTACGGGGGTTAGTGCCTATCGATCCTTTGTGGGTCCGACGACATAGATGAATCAGTGGATATATCTGATCATCTCTATCGTCATACGAAGAAGTATACCTATGTGAGCTGAATCCTATTTTGCTTTCCTATGTGGATTGTGTTGTGCTATCCTGTGTGGATTTACGTTTTGCTTTCCTATGTGGACTGGGTTGTACTTGGGCTCGGATGTTGGAGCGTACTGGATTTGACGACTTAGGTATATGTTTGGGCATATACCTAAGCAGTGTCGAATGTTACTTCGTGATTGTATCTTTCCTTTGTGGATTATCCTTTTTGGATTCTGGGAGACCTTCGGGGGTCTCGGGGTCCCTACTGAGTAGCTTATACTCACCCCTGCACGGGCTATGCCCGCACTACGTTGTGTTTGTTGCAGATGACGGACAACGCTGATCGTGGTTAAGGCTTGTGGAGCAGGACGGTACATAGAGGTGGACCACTCGGCGGGACGTTCTCAGAGCGGACGGCTGGTCCCGAGGAGTTGTGGAGGCTATCTGTACTCACCCTTCAGGTGGGATTTCCAGTGGACAGCTCGACGTTGCGGCTTTACTTTTCAGTTGCTGTTTTCCCTTCCAATTGTACTTTACTTTCAGTTTGGGTTTGTATACTGGCCCACTTACTTTTCCGCACTTACTGTTGTACTCAGTTTTTACTTAGTGTCTACTTATACTGCTTTCTTACTCTGTGGTGTTTGTTTACTTTCCAAAGGTAATGCCTTCCCTTTTTACCGGGAAATACGCCTTGGTGCTAGTCGCCAGCCCCTGGCCTATGGAAGGCGGGCTTGGGGTAGTCACGACATGAGCCCTGAGGATGGGTCGTGACAAATGAAGAGAGATATCACAAAGTTTGTATCTTAGTTCTTGGTATGCCATCAAGTTAAGGTTTAAATACAAAAGTCTAAGGGGATGTTGCATCCATTACACATAACAGAATTTAAATGGGAGAACATAGCTATGAATTTTTTTTGGAATCCCCAAAAAAATCTAAAGGGTTTCATTATATATGGGTGTTTTTTGATCGCCTTACTAAGTTAGTGCACTTCATTTCTATCATAGAAGACTTCTGTCTGGATAATATTTCCAGGATATACATTAAGTAAGTGATATCGTTGCATAAAGTGCCACATTATATTGTATCTTATCAGGATCTGAGGTTTACCTCAATGTTTTGGAAACTTCTTCAACAAGAACTTGATATGGAATTGAGTTTGATCACTACATATCATCCTCAGAAAAATGGTTAGTCTAAAAGAACAATTCAAAACCTAGAGGATATGTTGAGATCTCGTTCTATAGATTTCAAATGTGGTTGGGATCAACACCATACTCTATTTGAGTTTTATTAAAACAATAGATTTCAATCAAGAAATAATATGTCTCACTATGAATCCCTATTTGGGAAGAAATATAGATCTCAAATGTACTGAGATGAAGTTAGAGAAAGAAAGCTATTGAAACCTGAGATCATCAATGAAATGACTGAGAAGGTTAGAGCTATTCATGAACATATCAAGGTAGATCAAAGTCAATAGAAAAGTTATGATGATAACCACAAACATGATCTAGAACTTGAAGTTAGTGAGAAGGTATTTCTATGATTCTCTCCCTGGAAGAATGTTATGAGATTCATGAAGAAAGGGAAACTAATCCCTAGGTATATTAGTTCCTTTGAAATTTTTGATCATATAGGGATGGTAGCACATCACTTGTAACTTCCTCAAAATATCTCTCAAGTCCATGATGTGTTCTATATTTCTCTCCTAAGTAAGTATATACCCGACCCTTCACATGTACTGAACTGAGAGGTTTTAACCCTAGAGCATGATATTTCTTACAAGGAATAACCAATTGAAATTATAGATCATATAGAGAAAATTATATGAAACAAGATCACTCACCTAGTAAATATTTTGTGAAGAAATAATCAGTCATAGGAATCTACATGGGAACTTGAGGATATGATGAGGCAGAATCATCCTCATTTTTTTCCTAGAATAACGAATTTTGAGGGGAAAATCATTTTAAAGGGGAGAGAATGTAACAACCCGAGTTTTTATGAACTTTTTATCCAACTAAATTAATTTTAATTGATGTATTTCATTGAATTATATACTAATTCATAATTTTTTTCTACACTACACCAAGTTAATCTTTCTATATATGTAATATGGACTTGTCTTGTGCTACGCGCAATGCTGAGTTTCTATAAAACAACACTTTATTACTATAATTATTTAAATGAGATAGTTTTAAACTATCTATTAAAATTAGTAATATGAATAGTAATAAATAATTTTTAAATTTTATTTATAATGTTTTTATATAAATAAACCATATTAATAATAAAACATATAATTTTTTATAAAGTCTTTCATGTTTGAAAATATTATTTTCTCAAATGAACAACTTTTTATGTTCTTTTGTGAAAAATAATAAAATCAATTTTATACACTTTTAGAAAATTAATTTGATAAAATAAAAACTATTTTTGAATTCATAATGTCAAAATTATCTTAGGTTGAAGTTTTTAGTTTTTTCTAAAAAATTCAATTTCGGATGAATAGTAAAAAAATACTGAATTTTAATTCAAAACTTCTTTTTTGTCTAATTTATTAATATAGTTAAATTATGTTTTAATTTGGTTTTAAAGTTTAATTAGATAAATTTAACATCAATTAATAAATTTTAGGTAATTTGAACCAATTTTACATTAAAATTATATATAAATAATTTCAAACTTTTAAACACTTTCACTTAAAAACCCACTATCACGACCCGTCTATGAGGTTAATTTTAAATAAAATTTTCCACTTATGTTATTGGAATTTATAAAACTGGATTACATATTTGTAATCATAATAATATATAATTTCTAATATGTTTAACATAGTTTTTTACCAAAAATATTAGTGAATGTAATTGAAATTAATTATAGTGATTAAGGTAAAAGCATGTTTACTTAATGGTTAAAATTTAATCTTAAAAGGAAAAATGACCTATAAACTTTTCCAAATGATATTGGATGAACCTATTTCATTAAATTAACCTATTTAATATATTTTGGACAATTATTTGAGGCCCAATATGTAAGAGAGACCTCTCAATAGTGTTTACCTTTTTATATTTACAAGAATGTCACTCCTCGTCCACTATAAAATAGAACTCAACCCCTTCACCTATTTACAACTCTCAATACCATTTTTCTAGGACTAAAAATACTAAAATATCCTAAAAAATTACCTCTATTAATCCTATAATTTTCCATTTTTTCATAAATCCATCCAAGTAATACCTTTAGTGAAAACCAAAAGGAGTTACCCAAAGAAGAGGTAACATTATTCCTCAAGCTATTTTGCATTATTTTCATTAAAAAACCCATAAAATATTATTTTTAATGAATAAACAACAACATAATTATCCGAAATATACTTATATGTTGTTATATTAAGGGTTATACCTACACCTATTCACAATTCCATTAAATGGGTAATGAATTTACCGTTCTTGTGTACAACAAACTACCACCTCACAAAATAATGTTGTTCATTTTTCCTTTACCACCTATCATGGTTGATAATTATGATAAAAAATATATTTTTTATATTATATTGATTATATTTATTATTTTTTTATAATTCTGAAATTATTATATAACACATAACTTCATGCTTTCCATTTTGTGTAAATATGATAACTTCGTTTGTGGATGTGGAGACTACCACCTCCTCAAAGCGATGTGATTCATTCACACTCTACATGTAATTTATTAAGGATAGGTTTAGTGAAATTATATGATATATATGAAATAATAATTCTACTATAATGATATATATATATATATCATTTAATTTCATTGTTTCAATATGAAAATAAAAAGGAATCAACATTCATGCATACGTATAACCTACCATCTCCATGAACGATGTATTCCATTTCATATTTACATATTTTATATATTATTATAAATAAAAATATACTAAATATATATGGTATTTATATCATGGTTTACATTTTGGAGATCCTGATATAATTATGAGGACAAAAAACATAACAAATTAGAACAGATGTGAAAAACAAAGCAGTTACTAACCAAAACGTAACTTTAGCATGGAAGAGTTAGTAAGAGGGTAATAAAAGGTCATAATAAAATCATATATGGTATTATATATAATAATATAGTTCTATAATATATTTATAATAAACTTGAATTTATTATAAAGGATGTTTGAATGAGTACGAAGAGAGTCCAGACGTAAGGTAAGAGTTTTCTCATCACACTTTTATTTCTGTGAGACTTATGCCTTAGTCACCACTCATTTCTTTTGTGTGGTGTAAATACTAAACATTAATGTATTAAATTATTATACACAAATTTATGGTTATTTAACCATCCATTTTATTATCTCTCTTTTATGGGTTTTATGGTTCAAAATTTAGAAAATCGGTAAAGTAAATTTGTCTCAATTTTCCTTCTTTGTGACACATGACATGTTGTGCACCTATATTATTCTACGAGGTGTATACACTAAACTTTTACATGTTTTATCATGAAAATTATTATTTTAATTATATTTTAAGATCAATTTAATTTTAATTTCTTACATGGGGAGTATGACTCAAAGTTACCAAGTGGTAAGAGTTTATTGAAGCAATTTCATTGTTTGTTGGGATTGTTTATGATTTTGATTCCATTGATGAAATATTATGATCCATCTCTCAATAACAATCATGAGATTTCTTATACTATTTTTAATAATTATGTATTAATTTATTAGTACCCTTTTTCCACTCTTTGGTACTTAATATAATTACTAAAATGTATTTAACAAAATCCGACCTCATTTCTCTTTTCGGTCGGAAATTTTTTTTATTCAAGAAAACCAATTTTAAAAATTGTTTAAAAAATTGTTTTATAAAATATTTTTAAAAATAAATTTTAAATACATTTTAAAGGAAAATATAATTTTTAAATTTTTTATGGTTTTCAATGCTTCCCTTATAAGTTTTCAAATATATTTTCAAAGAAAAATGTTCTCCAAAATGTTTTATATTTTAAAAAGTGTTTTCAAAGAAGAAATGATATTTACCTCAATAAATGTTTTGAAATGATCTTTAAAAATTATTTTCCATATAATATGACTTAAATTGGTATTACTCATGCCTTTTTGGGAAAATTATCCAAAGGTTCCATTCATATTATTTCTTTGAATGGTTTATGTTTTGATGGCATGATGTTAATGAAAACCATTTCTCTTTCATGAGTTATATGTTTATGAAAACTATTTCCATTACATGGGTTATATGTTTATGAAAACTACTTATTTTTATGGGTTATTCTTTGATGAATTGATTATGAAACCTGTCTCTTTTATATAGTTTTTTATATGATTACATGTTTATGATACCCATTTCATTTCATGCATTATGATATGATTATTTATTATCTCATGGAACACATATGTATGATTTCAATATGATATGTGTGGGAGATATATATACCTCCAATTAATTGGATAAATATTTATATATCATGTGATAGACATGGCTGGAGTGGGGAGTGAACTCGGTTTAGTAAAAGACTTTTTTTGTTAATATGGTCTTGGTAGTAAACCTTGACTACTAAGATGGTCATGAGAGTGAACCATGACTACCAAGATAGAATGGGGAGTTAACCCATACTACTAATATTTCCTTATAATTTATTCCTTTACTATTATGGAAATAATTTTATATAGTTATGTGTCTTTCACAATTCCATGAATTATTCCTATGTTATGTTTTCATGGCTTATGCTCTTGGTTCCCTTATGAATCATGTCCTATGAACTACCAATATTTATTCCAAGATTCATGTTTATAATCCTTTATATGAAGGGTATGATCTTGTATTTTCACAAACATGTTCTCATACCCTTATTATCATGATTATACATACATATATCCCTTGTTTACCCATATTGAGGTTCTAATATCACCCCTTTTTAAGTTACCTTTCACCAGGTTATGAATATATGTGTTATGTATGATGTGTCTAAGAAAGGTGATAGTAATGGATAAACTAGTGGGAGATAATATAGCTCACTTATGTAGCAATTTTTATTTTTCCATGTTTCCAAAAGCACTAAACTAATACGGTCTTTGGGTGTCTTTTTGTGTAATGTATTAAGTATTCCACAAAAAAGATATAGTGTTAATGTATGCGAAGTAGGGGTTTATATATTTATTAAACCTATTTTACAGATAAAATATATATTTAATATGTAATGTAATTAATTTAAATGTATAATTTTGATCTTAAAATCTATGTTTTACCTCATGGAAATATAGCTAATGTTTTTATTTAAATAAAAACTATTTTTGGTCATTCGCTTTTTATAAATTTTTCACAATATTCATTTTTTTTGTTTGATTTTAAATTAAAATAAATCTCATTTTATATAAAATAATCCAATTATTTCTATAATAATTAACATTATCCTTTCTTTTGGTGTAAAATCATTTTTATGCTTAAAATGAATTTTCTAAAAACAGTTTTTCAATACATTTTGATAAATTATATTAAAAGTGAGTTTTATGAATTATGAAAATTGAATCTTAGAAAATGGATTCCATATTTTGAATCACCATGTTAAAATTTCATAATGAGTCTAATTTCATTTTTAGTCATAATGAAAAGTTACCATGGTAAAAGTTTATGACCATGGTAAAGGTTAAAAGGGTCGGGGGGGGGGGGGGGATTAAACTTAGATATAAGGATTAATATATCTAATTTTTTTTCTAAATATGATTTATTTATTGTATTTGGAACTTATAATATCTTGTATTTAAGTTGGATTAAATTGAATACATTTACATGAGAAAGATAATTATTTTATTTTAAATTTATTCATATTTACAAGGGTGTCACTCCTCTCACTTATAAAATGGAACTTTATATGATCACTTTATCACACACTTTAATCACCATAGTTTAACCATTATCTACCCAAATACCTAAAAAACTCTACTACCCACTTCATATAGGTCCTTTCATCACCAAAAGGATACTTTCAGATGGGTTAAGGTGTTTGTAAAGAGAAGATATCCAATGAAGAGGTATAAGTATTAATCAAATTATTTCAAGTTTATTTCTTATTTTACCTACTTAAAATATATTATATTCATACTAATATAATTCAATTATTATTTATACTATAATTAAATGTTATTATGTTTGTGGAATAACTATTTTATACCTTATTTCTATCCAATGGGAAATGAAAACACTACTTGTGCGTATGTGTGGACTACCAACTCCATGAAGCGATGTATTTCATTTTTTAACACCATATCACATGAATGGTAATAAATATTTATTCAATGGATATAATGTATTTTTTTATAAAATAATAATAATTATTTAAATATAAAAATATTATCTACCTTATTAACCTCCCATATGTTGGAAAATTATAATGTCAATCATGCGTAAATGTGGACTACCACCTCCATGAAGTGATGCAATTAATTTTTCATTTTCACCTAAAATGGATGGGAATAAGGAAGAATTTAATTAATAAATATCATATTAATAACATGACTATGATTTTTTAAAGTTACAATCTTCTTTTTTTACTTTTTATCCACTGGAAAAAATTAAAACGCTGCTCATGCGTATGTGTGGACTACCGCCTCCATGAATGATGTATCTCATTTTTCTTTAACACTTAAATGGATTGGTTTAAAAAAATATTTAATGTAAAAAAAATATAATTTTTGTAATATTATAGATATTAAGTAACCATTAATCCTTTGACCATTTTCAAAATACCAAATCTATTTTTGATCAAATGACCTCAAAACTTTCGATATAAACATAAATGATTTAGTAACTAAATATAACATGGTAATAAATGAAATAAAAGGAATAATGAAAATTTAATCAACATGGAAATTGTTCTTAATTAATTAAATTATTAATATATTTTTATTATTAAGGATTTAAATAATGTATGGAGAATGACGAGACACAAGGTAAGATATTTTTCTTTAAAACAGTGTTTTAATGTTTCCCTTCGAACCCATTATCTTCATATCCATGTTATTAAAAATGTTTAATTTTATTATTAACTATACTAAAATTATAATTTAAATTAATTTTAAACTATCATTTAAATTTTATAAAGGTTTTAAAAATTATTTTTTTAACATTTTCTTAATGGGTCACTTTTGTCTCTTTTTAGCAAAGTATAAAAGAATATTTTTTTAAAGTTTACTACATCTCCACATTTTCCTATCACTATATAAATTATTCACTATCAATATTACTATAATTGTTTTCATTATTTTTTAAAGAAAATCATATCCACATTCTTCTAGGAAATTTTCATTTATAAATTTTTTCAATTGAAAAGTATATTTCTCCATATTTTTATACGAAAACGAAAAGTGATTTTTCTTATGTGTTTATATGGGGTTTTTAATGTTTTTATGATAAAAATGTTCAAGATTTTATTTTTGTTGTTCATTATAAAAACTTGGGAATTATAGATGATGATGAGTGGTCCTAAGATATAGCTCTACAATGCATTTGGTAATGATTTAGTCTTTGAAGGAAAAAATGTTAAATATAATCGATTTGGTTACTAATATTGAAATAGTTTTAGGAAAGAGTATAACAAGGGTTTGAATTCAATACCTAAATATTACTTAAGGGTTTTTCTATGCTTACTATGGGCTTAAATTTTTTTCTTTGTGTAAATTTTTATTCTCACATGTAGTTATGATTTATTTGTATACCCATATTTTATTGTAAAAAAGGTAAACATTTTTATGTATTTTCATGTTTTTCACAAGAATAATGAGTTTTCTTTAATTTTATATTCATTTCTATGTTTTTTGTGATAATACCATGTTTTCAAAAAAAAATTACAGGATCTAAGGATGTGTAATAACTTTATCAAGGCCAATTTTTTTTCTATGGTGACTTGTCTTAAATGAAGAAAAGGTTCCTTGAATGAAACAAGGGTGTAAATTTAAAAACCGATTTTTGTGGAAAAAATGAACATTGTGTATAAATATCCAATTTTTTATAATGGGCTTGTTAATTATCTAAAACTCTAAACCTAAAATATTACGAGAATATAAAAATGTGAAATCCTAATTATTAATCTCATAATTATGGGTTTATTAAGTTAAGGGGTGATATAGTTGGTATCTGAGAAAGGGTTTAATTTTTTTTAAATATTAAGATGATTTTAAAAGAAACTTTTAAAATATTTTAAATTCATGGTTATCATGATTATTATTTTAGTGATTTTTTATATTTCTTCATTTGATCTATGTCTATTTATAATTTTTATCATAGAGGGAATAAGTTGGATGAAGCAGGAAGGAATCAAGAGGATAATATCCTTTTAAATATTCTGCTTGAAATAGTTATAGTCAGATATGAGTAGTTTATGGCCTTTTTTACTCAATTAATGTAGGAAATAAATGGTGTAACCCATTAAAGATAGAAACTAAATTCTCTATATAGTAATATGTCACTAGTAGATAAGTTCATGTAATAACAACCTCTTAAATTTGGTGGATCTTCAAACCCAATGAAATTTTATGGATAGATAAATTATTTGGAGAATATATTTAATGTTTTGGGATGTTCATATCATAAATAATTTAACAATTTCTATTTATCTTTTTGATGGTGAAGTCGATTAGTAGTGGTTTTTAATTAAGAATACAAAGGAGAAAAATAAATTGATATCGTAGAGTGGGAAATATTTTAGGATCTTTTTCTAGAGAAATATTTACCTAAAGTTATTTGACATAAAATTTAAATTTAAATTTTGGAATTTAAGTAAAGGAAAGGGGAATCAATTTATGATTATGAAGAAAATTTCAATGGATTAGTTAGATATGAATAAAATTTTATTCTTGACCATGAAAGTAAAATTGATAGATTTTATAAAGGTCTAACACCAAGTTTATAATGATATTTGGAATATATTGAATTTAAAATCTATAAGGAAGTTAATGTTTTGAGAAAGTTGAGATAGATTTTTATGACACTTATATACCTCATGAAAACCAGAATAAGAAGTGATCAAGTTGATAAGAAATAGAGAAGCATCCAATAAAGAAATCTGAATGTAAGTCTCCAAAATATTCCAAATGTTGTAAAAGAAATTTTGGAGAATTATTGACAAGATTGAGAAACTATTAATGATGTGGTAAGTTTAGTCATGTGTCTCATGATTAAAAGTAAAAGTGTTCCAATAATACCAGAAATAAAAAAATAGATAGTCAGTGAATAATGTGATGTTTTAATTGCAAGGACTTGGGTCATTATACAAACACATCTCATAAGTGTAACACCCCGATCCCAGTTACCCAGAGTCGGTGCATTATTACGTAACATTGGAATGATCACAAAATATCAAGTCTCAAAAGTCCGATTAGTTTAGTAGCCTTGGAAACACTAGATACATTAATAAATGTTACATTACATCATAAAGTGAAAAACTACAATAACATAGTCTTCATAGTCCAAACTCATATCCCCTTAAGACTACCCTTACAGGTCATTCATAAAATACTACTTCACATCCTGGAAAAATTAAAACATTGAAAGGGGTGAGCTCAGATTCTCAGTAAGGATAACAATATAGCGGAAACTTTCATAAATAAACATAAACATTTAAGGAAATGTATAACTAAAACAAAAGCCTTTTAAACTTAAACTTCAGCAAAATATGGAAAAATGAAATGAAATAATGCCATTTACTTATTCACATGGATATTATACTAGTCGAATAATCACATGAAATATCTATAACCACTTTCATAATGATGGAATGCATAATGCCAGACTATCATAACCACGTAGCCAAGGCCTCGTGCCAAGACTACAAATAATATTTTGTCAAGGCCTCGTGCCAAGACAATAGTTTGTCTCATGAGACCTACCGATGCATCGAGGAGC
The DNA here is from genome assembly GCA_963277665.1 of Viscum album. Taxonomy (NCBI): domain Eukaryota; kingdom Viridiplantae; phylum Streptophyta; class Magnoliopsida; order Santalales; family Viscaceae; genus Viscum; species Viscum album. The sequence continues at coordinate 1,713,378,855 of OY728143.1, forward strand.
TATAGCGGGCTCCACCCATCACTTATTAAGTCCAATGCATTCCTCATATAAACAGGTTTAAACATATCATAAACCATAACATAATCGTATCACATAAAACATGCCTAAAAGAAACATAACATTTCCATATTTCAATCAAAAGATATAAATACAACACATTGATATAATAAAAACACTATCAAAACCATTTTCGATACCAAAATAAAATAAAATTAAAACTTTTTATTTATTTTTCATTTAAAAAAAGTTATGGCTTATAGAGGAAGCTGAAACTCAAATAATGGTCATGGCGGCGGAGAAGTCGTTGTTGCCACATATGTACGACAAAAAAAACATTCCCTTTTTTCATTTAGTAAAACAATTTGTATAAAAAATATTCCTTTTGAATAAATGTAAAAGTCAAAGTGTTTTATACACCGTATAAAAAAAAGTTGTGAATAAAATAAAATATGCCTCAATGAAAGGAGATTGAGACGAAGTCCCTTACAAAGATCATTTTTTAAAAAAAATACATCTATTATGTATATTCACTATAAGTACACATAAATAAAGTACAAATACAAGATAGTACATAATAATATCATGACATAATTTGAAAGTAGGAGATTAACCCAAAGAACGGAAATTGGGTTAAGAAGTTCCCTTACATTGTGTCTGACTTGACTCGACCGTTCTTTAACCTCCTGAATAGTAAACTAGAGTTAATTTCTACTTTATTAAGAACCTTTTTCAAGTTCATTATTCCTTTTATATCACTTATTATCATGTTATGAACATTATGTAATTATTTAAGTTAATAACGGTCGTTTTGTCGATCTTTGGTACTTGAGTCAAAAATAAACTTCTTATAATTACAAGTTGTTCATGTGGTAAAATATCCATTATATCCAGAATTATATTCATAATTTAGATATCATATATATCATATATATCCAGTATATACATGAATTTATATATTATATAACATTTAGAGGTAAGAAATGAAATGCACCGTTCATGGAGACGGTAAGCCGTACGTACGAATGAACGCTACTTTCATTTATATTTCATATTTAATGGAATGAAATCATAATGATATAAAGGTATATTATAAATCCAGTATAATATAATATATAATATCCTTTACTCCATCCCTTATGCGTCCCACATATGGCATTAACGATTCAAATCACTTTGAGGGGGCGGTAGTCCACACTTCCTAAAATGAAATTATCACGTTTGCCCATAATGGAAATAATAAAGGTATTCCATAAATGAGAAATACAGAAGAATAATGAAAACATATACATAATATATATCATATTTAAATATAGTGACATCTTAATGGCCACCATGAGAGGTGTTAAAAGAAGATTGAACAATCATCGTTTCGTGAGGCAGTAATTCGCCACCCACAGATTCAGTATGTTTTTTAACCATCAGACGAAGCTGTGTGTAAGTGTAAATCAAATACTTCTCATAAAAACATCCTTGTATATTGAAGATACTGGTGTTTTTAGAAATTAAAGGAATAAAAATATTTTAAGGGGTTGGAGAAGCAAAATAAAACAAAATAACACAAGTGAAGACATTACCTTTAAATCAGGTAACTCTTTTTGATTTGATCCAAATGCTTCCTTGGGAAGACTTATTCCCAAAGTGAGGCTTATAGGAGTAAGAGAGGGAAGTTGAGAGAGTATTTGGGCAGATTTTGGTCAAGAAAAATGGCTTTGAAGGTGTGAATAAGGTGGTAGAGGTGGGGGCCTTTTATAAGAGGAGAGGAGGGGCACTCTTGGAAAGTAATGAAATGTTACATTATTATGAAGTGATTTTCGGATTTCAAAGGTCCAAAAATTATATATTTCAAGGATAAGGTGATAAGGGTTTGAAATATACCCATAAAATAGGTTTTTAACAAGTGTAAGTCTTAGATTTTACATTATCTTTTCATTTTATTTAAATCGTTAATTAATGAGGTAATCGCTGCATCATCATGGTGTCATAAAAAATTTAATTTATTTAATGTATAAAAATTATATAAAAAATATCATGATGTAGGAAATCTTTTTATCTTTCCAATTAATTTTTATAGTAAAAAAGTTAACTTATATAACACCATGTAATAATTATTTTAGTAAAACAACACATGTTTGTGACAATTTTATTTTTACTTTAAATAAAAAGTTATTAATGTCATTTTCTTACCCAAGTGGCTCCATGGGGTCCCCAAGTTGACACATGGATTGTCTTGGTCATCCATGACTCATAAAATAAGGTTAGGACAAGTTTCACGATATTTTCATATTTTTATAATATCATTTTTATCTTAAATTTCTCTAATTACCTTTAATCGCGATTAATAAAACTTAAAAGTTACTATTCACCAAAAATTATTTTCATCTCATTGAACCACATTTTTCTTCCTAATGAAAACCATGTATGTAAGATTTTTGAAATTCAATACACAGAAGTGGTAATGTTTCATTTACACGAAAAATTAGTTTTTAAACTACCACTTTGTAGTTTCACTATTCATAAAAAATTGAAGTTTTTTCAGAAAAATACCAAAAATTCACCCTAAGATATAATTGATATTCTGAATTCAAAAATCATGTCTACTTTACAAAATTTATAACATATAATTTGCATTAATTAATTTTATAATTAATTCCCGTTGTCAAAACAAATAGCGTGTTTTTAAGAAACAATATCAGTCAAAAGATTAACAATTGTTTTTGTCCAATTTCAAAGTGAAATTAATTCTAATGACCACCATTGGATAAAATGGTAAAATTATATTATAATTATAATTTAAAACCACTCAATGGTTTAATTTATCACTATTAATTATTTTTATTAAAAAAGTTGTTTTTAATTAAAATTTAGTAATTTTCACTATTCATCAAAATATAAAAGTTATCCGAAAAGTTCCAAAATTTCACCCTAGGATAAATTCGATATTCCGAATCCAAAAATGAAGTCCATTTTGAAAGATAAAATTTATAAAATTTCAAAAAGTAGGTATTACTATTCATAACGGCTAGTTTGATTGGTTGTGGTGTGTGTTAGAACTCAAAGTTGCGTACAACACACGCTACTGTATTATTCAAAGAGAAGCGTACCGTGGAAACTTGGGGTGTTACATTCTCCCCTCCTTCAAATAATTTCATCCTCAAAATTTCTTATAATATCACTGTATAAAAATACTCGTGTGATTCTTCATCATAAGTTCCTCAGGTTTCCACATTGCCTCCTCCATCTTATGGTTTCTCCATAGAACTTTTACCAGACGAGTCATCTGGTTTCTCAACACTTGTTCTCTTGTATCAAGAATCTTGACGGGCTCTTCTCAATAAGACTGATCAGGTTCTAGTTCTAATTCCTCATAGGTGAGTACGTGCGTTGGGTCAGGCATGTATTTTCTCAACAATGATACGTGGAACACATCATGAACTTTGGAGAGACTTGGCGGCATTGCCAAATGGTAAGCTACAACCCCAATTCGTTCTATAATTTCGAAGGGTCCGATGTACCTGGGACTCAATTTACCCTTCTTACCGAAACGTATAACTCCCTTCCATGGATATACCTTCAAGAAAACATGATCTCCTACCTGAAATTCCAAATCCTTCCTTCGGTTGTCAGCATAGCTCTTCTGCCTACTTTGAGCTGCTTTGATTCGGTTTTGGATTACCTTCACATTTTCCATTGTTTCCTCCACCTGTTCTAGGCCTACCAGTTTTCTTTCACCAACGCCATCCCAACAGGTTGGTGGGCGACATCTATTTCCATATAACGCTTCATATGGTGCCATCTGAATACTTTAATGGAAGTTATTGTTATAGTAAAATTCTACCAGAGGTAAATATTTATCCCACATACCCTGAAAGTCAAGTGAGCATGATCTCAACATGTCTTCTAAGGTTTGTATAGTTCGTTCTGATTGTCCATCTGTTTGAGGGTGGTAAGCAGTGCTCAAACGAAGTTCAATATCCAAGGCCTTATGAATAATTTTCCAGAATCTTGATGTAAAATGGGGATCAAGATCCGAGACAATCGATAGGGGTACTCCATGAAGTCTCACAACTTCATCAATATATAGTCTTGCTATACGTTCAAGTGGTAGATCTTCTCTTATAGCAAGAAAATGTGATGACTTGGTAAGACAATCAACAATGACCCATATTGTGTCATTCCTTCTAGGAGTCTTTGATAGTCCCATGACAAAGTCCATCGTGATATTATCCCATTTCCACTCAGGTATGGGAAGAGGTTTCAATAATCCTCCAGGCTATTGCCTTCCAGCTTTCACTTGTTGACAAGCCATACATCTTGACACAAAATCGGCAATCTCCCTCTTCATGTTATCCCACAAAAAATGTTCCTTAAAATCTCTATAAATTTTGGTGCTCCCAGGGTGTATAGAGAAATTGGAACTATGAGCATCATCCAAAAATACTCTTTTTAGATCAGGTATATCGGGAACACAAAGTCTCTTCCCAAACTTCAAAATTCCATCTTCATACACAAAGTCACTCAATTTCCCATCATTCACAGCTTTAATATTCCTTTGTAACTCTCCATCACCGGTCTGAGAACTCTTTATCTTTTCTAGTAAATATGGTTTGGCAACCATTTGAAAAAGCATTGATGTTTCACCTTCCATGGTGATTCCTATATCCATCTTTACTAGATCCAGGTATATAGGATCCTTTTCAACTCTCATCTTGTTCAAAACTCCATGATCCTTTGTACTCAAAGTGTCTGCCACCTTATTTTCCTTCCCAGGGTGGTAGTTTATCGTGCAATCATAATCCTTGAGTAGTTCAAGCCATCTCCTTTACCTCATGTTGAGTTATTTTTGTGAGAAAATATACTTCAAACTCCTGTGATCAGTGTAAATCTCACATTTTCACCATAGAGGTAGTGTCTCCATATCTTTAAAGCAAAGATCACAACTTCTAACTCAAGATCATGAGTAGGATAGTTCTGCTCATGAATTTTTAGCTGTTGTGATGCATAGGCAATAACCCTATCAATCTGCATAAGGACACAACCAAGTCCTTTCATTGATGCATCACTATAAATAACGAACCCATCATTACCCGATGGTAGATTCAATATAGGAGCATTGACTAATATTCTCTTAAGTTCTTCAAAAAACTCTTCACAATCTTTTTTCCAGACAAATTTAACCCCTTTACGTGTGAGCTTCGTTAATGGGTTAGCCAATCGGGAAAAATTCTGGACAAAACATCGATAATAACCTACCAAAACAATAAAACTGCGTACCTCAGTTATACTCGTCGGTGCTGGCCATTCTTGGATTGCCTTGTTCTTAGAAGGATCAAAGGAAATTCTATCCTTCGAGACAATATGGCCAAGAAAAGAAATCCCCTAAATCCAGAATTCACACTTGCTAAACTTCCCATAAAATTCATGTCTTCTAAGAGTCTTCAGGATAATGCGCAAGTGATTTTAATGATCTTCGTAGATTTTGGAGTATACCAAGATATCATCAATAAATACCACCAAAAAATCATCAAGATATTCCTTGAAAACTCTATTCATTAGATCCATGAATACAGAGGGTGAATTAGTCAATCCAAAAGGCATTACTGTAAACTCGTAATGGCCATACCTTGTTCGAAATGCTGTCTTCGGAATGTCTTCCTTCTTCACACATAACTGATGGTATCCAGATCGAAGTTCAATATTTGAAAAGTATTGAGCTCCATGCAGTTGTTCAAATAAATCATTAATGCAAGGTAGGGTATACTTTTTCTTTATTGTTATAGCATTGATCTCCCTGTAGTCAATGTACAACCGCATAGATCCAGCTTTCTTCTTAACAAAAAGGACATGGGCTCCCCATGGAGAAAAATTATGGAAAATAAATCCCTTATTACTCAATTCCTCTAGTTGTTTCTTTAGTTCAACTAATTCCACAGTGGCCATTCTATAAGGGGTCTTCGATATAGGCCTTGATCTAGGAATTAAATCAATGGAAAACTCAACTTCTCGTTCTGGTGGATGTCCAGGTAAATCATCCAAAAACACATATACATATTCTCTCACAATAGGTACATCCTCTATTTGAACATTCCTTTCCTCACCCTCAGTCATTTCATTCTCTTACTCCCCAATAATTTAATTTAGTTGAGCTATTGGGGGTGGATCTAAATAAGAATTAGGTGGTGATGATTCTGCTCTAAAGATAAGGTATTCCTTATCATCATCATCAAAAATTGTAACCTCCTTCTTCTTACAATAAATATTCGCATCATAGTCCAAAACCCAATCCATACTGAGGATTATATCAAACTCAATCATAGGTATGACAATGATATCAGCGGATAAAGAACATTTATGTGCTCTAATGGGGACTGATTCACAAAACTTTGTTGCAATGATACTTCCCTTAGGAGTTTTGACTGACAATTATCTTGTTAAATCAAATTGGAAATATCTAATTTTCTTAGAAAACTGGGAAGATATGAAACAATGCGATGATTTAGAATCAAATAATGCATTTTCTAAACTTGAGGAAACCATTAAATTACCTGCCACCACGTCTTTCGGAGCTTCAAACTCAGCAGTAGTGATAGCATAAGCTTGGCCTTGATCCCTTGGCCTCTTCTAAGGTAAGTTCCCCTGACACTTAGGACATTCATTTGCATAATGTCCCATCTCTCTACAATTATAGAATTCCACATTGACAACAACTCTCTTTCCCTTGCAATCATGAGCTTGGTGGCATTTTTCACCACACTTGTAACAGACTCCCATTCCCTTCAAGAAAGTACCGAGGTATTTCTTCCCACATTTACTGCAGGAATGATATTCAACTTTTCCCTTCTTCCCCTTATTTCCATTTCCAGATTGATCAAAAGATCTCTTCTTCTCTTGCTTTGCTTTAAAGTCATAAGACTTAGAGAATTCCTTTTCTGTCTTGATAGCACACGAGACAATATCTTCGTATGATGAGAAGGTTTGTTAGAATAATTCTTGATGGAGAAATGGTTTTAACCCATCAAAGAAACGATCAATATTACTTCTTGGGTTACATATATAATCTGCAGCATGCCTCTCTAACCTTGTAAAGTTAGCCTCATACTTTGCGACATTCTCATCCTCCTTCTGCCTTAGACTTAGAAATTGTCTTTCCATATCTGCTCGATGGTCATGTGGAAAATATTTTTCTAAGAAAATTTCCTTAAACTCCCTCCATTCCATAATTGATACTTCTTCATCTTCCTTTGTGTTTTGAATCAGCGATCACCATTGATCGGCATCTCCAGTGAGGTGGTAAACTGCCATAACAAATTTCTCCCTTTCGCTACTCCGCAAGGCATGGAATATTTTCTCTAAGGAGTTTATCCATTGCTCAACTACTAATGGATTTGTACCCCCATTAAATGTTGGCGGTTGTTTCCTCATGAAACGATCTAACATTGGTGCTCCATACGAGTAAGGTTATTATTCATAACCTAAGTGAGTTGTTCCAGTATGGTGATAAGGTGATCAGCACCAGTTGTATCACCAGCTCCACAATAATTATCTTGAGTAGGAGGGAAATCTCTACATGGAGTTCATGCATTGATACAGTTTCCATTACTTTCACTAGGCGCCATTTCTAAACAATGGCATAAACTAGATTAGTTTATGAATTGAAATACATAATAACAAACTTGGAAAACACTTAACATAAATTGAACTATTTATGGATATAATCCATAATCATAAAAATGTTTTCTTTGAGGAAGTATATACTCATAAACCATTCATAGTGGTTTGTAAATAAAATGATAATTATCCTAAGCATATCCCCCAGGAGTGTCATAACCAAGAGTGCAGCAAGGCCCGTTGTCGTGCACCAGTTCCCATTCGAGTCTAGCTCAAAGCAGTGTTTTCGGGTTTTACCCCTAGGTACATCTGTGCCAGAGCCACATCTACCTGCTCATATCCAGACATGGATGTATTGCTCGGAAAACTCACAAAAATATCTATAATACCAAAATTCTAGGAAGTTCTTCCATACTAACCCTCAAAGTCTATCTTAGGGCTATGTGCTCTAATCAGAGTTTATCTAAATATAGATTCCAAGGTTAGTACTAAACTGCCTCTGATACCAACTGTAATGCCCCGACCCCAGTTACCCAGAGTCGGTGCATTATTACGTAACATTGGCATGATCACAAAATATCAAGTCTCAAAAGACCGATTAGTTTAGTAGCCTTGGAAACACTAGATAAATTAATAAATGTTACATTACATCATAAAGTGAAAAAATACAATAACATAGTCTTCATAGTCCAAACTCATATCCCCTTCAGACTATCCCTGTAGGTCATTCATAAAATACTTCTTCACATCCTAGAAAAATTAAAACATTTAAAGGGGTGAGCTCAGATGCTCATTAAGGATAACAATATAGCGGAAAATTTCCTAAATAAACATAAACATTTAAGGCAATGTATAACTAAAAAAAAGCCTTTTAAACTTGAACTTCAGCATAATATGGAAAAATGAAATGAAATAATGCCATTTACTTATTCACATGGATATTCTACTAGTCAAATAATCACATGCAATATCTATAACCACTTTCATAATGATGGAATGCATAATGCCAGACTATCATAACCATGTAGCCAAGGTCTCGTGCCAAGACTAAAAATAAGATTTTTTCAAGACCTCGTGCTAATACACTAGTTTGTCTCATGAGACCTATCGATGCATCAAGGAGCTATAGCGGGCTCCACCCATCACTTATTAAGTCCAATGCATTCCTAATATGAATAGGTTTAAACATATCATAAACCATAACATAATCGTATCACATAAAACATGCATAAAGGAAACATAACATTACCATATTTCAATCACAAGATATCAATACAACATATTGATATAATAAAAACACTATCAAAACCATTTTCAATACCAAAATAAAATAAAATTAAAACTTTGTATTTATTTTTCATTTTAAAAAAGTTATGGCTTGTAGAGGAAGCCGAAACTCAAATAATGGTCACGACGGTGGAGAAGTCATTGTCACCACATACACACGAAAGAAAAAACATTCCCTTTTGTCGTTTAGTAAAACACTTCGTATAAAAAATATTCCTTTTGAATAAATGTAAAAGTCAAAGGGTTTTATACACCGTATAAAAGAAAGTTGTGTATAAAATAAAATATGCCTCAATGAAAGGAGATTGAGACGAAGTCCCCTACAAAGATCATTTTTTAAATAAAATAGATCTATTATGTGTATTCACTATAAGTACACATAAATAAAGTAAAAATACAAGATATGACATAATAATATCATGACATAATTTGAAAGTAGGAGATTAACCCAAAGAACGAAAATTGGGTTAAGAAGTTCCCTTACCTCGTGTCTAACTTGACTCGATCGTTCTTTAACCTCCTGAATAATAAACTAGAGTTAATTTCTACTTTCTTAAGAACATTTTTCAAGTTCATTTTTCCTTTTATATCACTTATTACCATGTTATGAACATTATGTAATTATTTAAGTTAATAACGGTCGTTTTGTCGATCTTTGGTACTTGAGTCAAAAATAAACTTCTTATAATTACAAGTTGTTCATGTGGTAAAATATCCATTATATCCAGACTTATATTCATGATGTAGATATCGTATATATCATATATATCCAGTATATACATGCATTTATAATATTACATAACATTTAGAGGTAATAAATGAAATGCACCGTTCATGGAGACGGTAAGCCGTACGTACGCATGAACACTACTTTCATTTCTATTTAATATTTAATGGAATGAAATCACAATGATATAAAGGTATATTATAATTCCAGTATAATATCATATATAATATCATTTACTCCATCCCTTATGCGTCCCACATATGGCATTAACGATTCAAATCACTTTGAGGGGGCGGTAGTCCGCACTTCCTAAAATGAAATTATCACGTTTACCCATAATTGAAATCATAAAGGTATGCCATAAATGAGAAATAAAGAAGAATAAGGAAAACATAAACATAATATATATCATATATAAATATAGTGACATCTTAATGGCCACCATGATAGGTGTTAAAAGAATATTGAACAATCATCGTTTCGGGAGGCAGTAATTCGCCACCCACAGAAACAGTATGTTCTTTAACCATCAGACGAAGGTGTGTATAAGTGTAAATAAAATCCTTCTCATAGAAACATCCTTTTATATTTAATATACTGGTGTTTTTACAAATGAAATGAATAAAAAGAGTTTAAGGGGTTGGAGAAGCAAAATAAAACAAAAGAACACAAGTGAAGACACTACCTTTAAATCGGGTAACTCTTTTTGATTTGAGCCAAAGGCTTCCTTGGGAAGACTTATGCCCAAAATGAGGATTCTAGGAGTAAGAGAGGGAATTTTAGAGAGTATTTGGGCATAGGTTGGCTGAGAAAAATGGCTTTGAAGGTGTGAATAAGGTGGTAGAGGTGGGGTCCTTTTATAAGAGGAGAGGAGGGGCACTCTTGGAAAGTAATGAAATGTTACATTATTATGAAGTGATTTTAGGATTTCAAAGGTCCCAAAATTATATATTTCGAGTCTAAGGTGATAAGGGTTCGAAAGATACCCATAAAATAGGTTTTTGACAAGTTTAAGTCTTAGATTTTACATTATCTTTTCATTTTATTTAAATCATTAATTAATGTGGTAATCACTGCATAATCATGGTGTCATAAAAACTTTAATTTATTTAATGTCTAAAAATTATATAAAAAATATCATGATGTAGGAAATATTTTTATCTTTCTAATGAATATTTATAGTATAAAATTTAAATTATATAACCCCATGTAATAATTTGTTTAGTAAAACAACACATGTTTGTGACAATTTTATTTTTACTTTAAATAAAAAGTTATTAATGTCATTTTCTTAACCAAGTGGCTCCATGTGGTCCCCAAGTTGACCCATCGATTGTCTGGGTTGGCCATGACTCATCCAATAAGGTTAGGACAAGTGTCACAAAATTTTCATATTTTATAATATCATTTTTACCTTAAATTTCACTAATTACCTTTAATCGCGATTAATAAAACTTAAAAGTTACTATTCACCAAAAATTATTTTCATCTTGTTAAACCACATTTTGCTTACTAATGACAACCATGTATGTCAGATTTTTGAAATTAAATACACAGAAGTGATAATGTTTCATTTACACGAAAAATTATTTTTTAAACTACCACTTAGTGGTTTCACTATTCATCAAAAATTGAAGTTTTTCAGATGAATACCAAAAATTCACCCTAATCTATAATTGAAATTCTGAATTCAAAAATGATGTCTATTTTACAAAATTCCAAACATATAAGTTTCATTAATTAATTTTATAATTAATTCCCATTGTCAAAACAAACAACGTGTTTTTAAGAAACAATATCAATCAAAAGATTGGCAATTGTTTATGTCCAATTTCAAAGTGAAATTAATTCTAATGAACACCATTGGATAAAGTGGTAAAATTATATTCTAATTATACTTTAAAACCACTCAATGGTTTAATTTATCACTATTAATTATTTTTACTAAAAAAGTTGTTTTTAATTAAAATTTAGTAATTTTTACTATTCATCAAAATATAAAAGTTATCCGAAAAGTTCCAAAATTTCACCCTAGGATGAATTCAATATTATGAATCCAAAAATGAATTCCATTTTGAATGATAAAATCTATAAAATTTCAAAAATTAGGTATTACTATTCATAACGGCTAGTTTGATTGGTTGTGGTGTGTGTTAGAACTCGAAGTTGCGTACAACACATGCTACTGTATTATTCAAAGAGAAGCGTACCGTGGAAACTTGGAGTGTTACAATTAGTTATTTAATAATGGTAATAATCATCAGTATTTAATATAAAAAGGTGTAAAAAATTACTTTAATACAACTACACTAGATTTTAGACCCACAAATGAAGTGGTGATAAGTACATTACTTGTTTACTAAAATTATGCCAATGTATAGTTTGGTTTGGGATCAACACATTATTTTATATCTGGGAAAGTTTAAAGTAAAATATAAATATAACTAAAATAAATATAGGTATGAATTTTTGAAAAAGTACTGATATAATTATTAAAGAAATAATAATTTATTGGAATATTCATATTATCATCCATGTTATGGTTTTTTTTCAAAAAAACCCTTTTTCTACCTTTAGTGATGTTTGATGTTACTCTGGGTATGGATTGGATTTTAGTTTATCATACTAAGATATACTATAGAGATAAATAATTAATATTTAATTCACAAAGTGATTTTTGATTTATATATAATAATGCATTCATACCTATTATAACATATCAAGACATTGAGAAATTGATTAAATATAGGGGTGAAAGGTATCTGTCTCATGTCACTAAAAAGAAGGGAATTATTATGCTTAGTGATTTACTTATAGTAAAGGAATTTTTTGACATATTTATTGACAAATTTTATGGTGTTATTCCTGACTAGAAGGTTGATTTTATAGTTGACTTAGTTTCTTATCCTAAGATAATTTCAAAACCTCCTTATCAAATGGCTCCAATGGAGTCAATAGAATTGAAAAAGTAGTTATAAGGGTTAATTTATAAGTGTTTAATATTCCCTAGCACTTAACCATAGTGTTATCCATTTTTTTTGTTAAAAATATTTATGAGTCTAAAAGTATTTTCATTGATTAAAGACTAATTAATAACATTACTATTAAAAACAAGCATTAATTGACTCATATTGATGAATTGTTTGATCAACTACTTGGTGCTCACTATTTTTCCAAGATTGAAATCATATATGTTTACCATCATCTAAAAGTGACTGAAGGGGGAATTCCATGGACAATTTTTCATACTAGGTATGGACATTATGAGTTTGTGCCTATTACTTTGGGGTTAACAAATGTACCCTATGTATTTATGGATTTTCTTAATAGAGTTTTCTTTGAGTTTCTATATAAATTTGTTATGCTACTAATTGATGAAATTCTATTATATTCTAAATTTTATGAGGATCATAAGAAACATATAAGGATTGTTCTATTGATATTAAAAGTATATAAGTTTTATGGAATATTCAAAAAATGCGAATTTTGGTTACAATAGATTTATTTCCTTGGGAATATTGTTTCTAAAGATGAAATAACTGTTGATCCTTCTAAAACTATTATGGAAGAATAGTGTCCAAGACCTACTAGTGTCACTAATATTCAAAGTTTTATTGGATTATAGAGTTATTAATGATGGTTTATTGATAGCCTTACTTGGTTTTCTATCCTATTAACCAAGTTAACTCTAAATGGAGTTAAATTCATTTGGATAAAGGAAGGTATTGATTTTTTTAGTTGTTAAAAGTAATATTGGTTATTGATCCAGTGTTAGCTTTTAAATTAAGAAAAAATGATTTTTTAATTATATTGATGCCTCATTGAAAGGCCTTGGCTGTGCTTTAATATTATATGATCAATTTATTTCATATGTATCACACCAAATGAGACTCTATGAGAATAATTATCCCACGCATGACCTTGAGCTAGATATAATAGTATTTTATTTAAATATTTGTAAACATTCTCCATATAAAGAGAAATGTGAAATATATTTTGATCATAAAATTTTGAAGAATATATTCACTCAAAAAGAGTAAAAAATTAGGCATATAAGATATTTGGAACTGATAAAGGATTATGATTGCATGATTCACTATCATCCTTGTAAAGGAAACAAGGTAGTTGATTCCTTGAAACAAAAATACAACATATCATTAACTATGTTATGTTTTTATCATGATACATTGATTAATTATTTAATGAATGTTTTAATGGGAGTTGTATATACATAAACTCATTCTCTTTTGATTTATGTATCAGTGCAGTCATCTTTCTCAGAAATAATTAAGCATACTCAAAAGGAAGATCATAACTTGCAATAAAATATAGAATTGGTTTATATTGGTAAGCTACCTAAGTTTAATTTTGAAAAATAATATAATATAAGGTTTTGAAAATGGTTATGTATACCAAATTAGTTTTAGATAAAGAAATAATTATTTATTGAGGCTCACAATTCTCCATTTTTTCTTCATCTCAGTAGCACTAAGAAGTATATAGAGTTTTAGGAATATTATTGGTGGGTTGGAATGTATAAAGATATTGTTAATTTTACCATGAGATATTTGACATAATAATAGTTTAAAACTAATGTATAACTACCAAAGGGGATTCTTTGGCCTATGGAAATTCCTTAATGAAAATGTGAGAATATATCCATGGATTTCATAGAAGTATTACTAAATACATCTCTATATAATAATGTGATTTGGGTTATTATTGATCAATTAAATAAATATTTGCATTTTAAACCTAATAAATATAATATGTATTTGGATCAACTTTATAGACTTTATATAATAGAGATAGTTAGGTTATATGAGGTCCCTATCTCTATTGTACCCGATGCATCTCATGTCATAAGCCCTAAAGTAGTTCGGTTGGAGAAAAATATTTCATATGAGGAAAATATTTATTAGATTCTAGATCATAGAGATTATGTGTTAAAAAAATAAGGTAACTATCCTAGTTAATGTTTTATGGAAGAACCATATTATTGAATAGAAAAATGAGGATCTTAAAAAGCTATGAGGGAAAAATATCCTCATTTGTTTAAGTAATGAATAAAATTAGAAGGATAGAATTTATTCAAGGGGGAAGAACATAATAACCTAGGTAATATTATAAATAAATAAATTTTATGATTTGTAATTATTAATTGTATAGATTCTTATTCATCATAGTTTTATATATAATATTATACAATTTTTCAACTAAAAAAGGAATAGTTTTGTTCAACTAAATTGTTTTTCAATGTATTACGTTGTTTTATTTAAAATTTAAACTTATTAATTTTTTAAATTTAATTTTATAATATGGACTTAATAATTTAAATCATCATATCAAAATAATATTAAAATATTTTTTTATATTTTTATGAAATATTTGATTTTTATGTGAATTGTTAAAAATAACGATTTTACAAGTACTGTCATTTTTATGATATTTTAATAATATAATAATGAATTTAAATTTTATAAAACCATTTTTATAGAAAAAAAATATATTTAATAAGTAGTATAATGTATTTAAAAGTATAATTTTGATCTTCAAAATCTATGTTTGACATTTTGGAAATCTAAGTAATGTTTTTATTCAAATAAAAACTATATTTAGACCTTCTCATTTAATAATGTGTTCAAAAGGTTCCATTAATTTTTTGTTTGAAAAATAATCCAATTAGTTCTGTATGGATCAAAATTATATTTTATTTTGGGGTGAAATCATTGTTTTCTTAATAAAGTAATTTTTCTAAGAATGATTTTTAGTTTTATTATGAGAACTTACATTAAAAGTGATTTTTGAAAAATTATGAAAATTATATATTATAAATTGGATATCATATTTTGAATTATAATATTTAAATTTTTAAATGATTTAAATTTCATTTTCATTCATAATTAATAATTAAAATGGTAAAAGTTTTCCACCATGGTAAAAGTTAAAAGGGTTAATGAGGGGGGTTAAACTCAGAGATTTGGATTTAAATATCTCTAAAACATGTATAAATATTATTAGTTGAGTGTATTTAGAAATTATATTATTATATGTTTGAAATTAGACTAAATTGAGGACACTTTCCATGATAAATACATTTATTTTATTTTACAATTCTTAATATTTACAATAGTTCCACTCCTCTCAGTTATAAAAGGGAACTTTCTCTCCTCACTTACTCACTCACATTCAATAAACTATCTAGATAAATATCATCCCAAATATCTACCAAAATACCCTACCCATATCTTATAGGTCTTGATCTCACCAAAATACCAATCCTCTAGTTATTAAGGTTGTAATACAAAGGAAGATATCCAATTAGGAGGTATAATTCATAACTGAATTCTTTAAAGTTTATTTCTTATTCTACCAGATACAAATATATTATAACCATAATAATATAATTACATAATTATATTTAATGTACTTACATTTTATTATGTTGATTAAGAAACAATTTTTACCTCATTTCCATTGTATGGGAACTGAAAATTTCACTTGTGCGTACGTGTGGATCACTACCACCATGAAGAGATGTGTTTTTCTCATCACCACCTAAAAATATTGGCTATAAAGATGGATTTAATTTATATATATATATATATATTTTAAAAATATATTATTATTAAAATATAAAATATTATCTACCTTCTTACCCTCCCATCCATTGAAGAATGATAACTTCGTTCGTGCATTCGTGTGGACTACCACCTTCACAAAGTGATGAGATTTTTTTCATTTATACCTAAAATGGTTGGATAAAAGAATATATTTAATGAATAAATATGATATTTATAATATTATTATAGTTCTTGGAAAGTAAACCTTTATCTTATTAATTTACTTTTAATCCATTGAATAAAATGAAAACTCCGCCCATGCGTATGTGCGAACAACTTCCTCCATGAACGATGTATATAAGTTTCCCTTATTACCTTACATGGATTTCTTTAAAAGTATATTTAATTTAAAAACATGATATTTATATAATTTATAATATTTTTTGATGATATAACCATGAATCCTTTGACCAAAGTCAATGTACTAAATCTATTTTGGACTGAATGACCTCAAATTTTCCAACACAAACTTAACTGATTTAGGTACTAAATAAAAAATGGTAATAAATGGAATTAAAGAAATAATGATAATGTAATGAAAATAAAAAATTTCTTAAGAATTTAAATAATTAATATAGTTTTATTATATATGATTTAGAGAATTTATGAAGAAATACAAGACTCAGGGTAAGGTATTTTTTTTTAAAACCCTATTTTGATGTTTTTCTTGAAACTATTTTCCTCCTTTTATATACTCTAAAAAAATTAGTAGTGTTAGTATCTATAACAAAATTATTGTTTGATTTAATTTTAAACAATACTTTACATTTTATAAAGGTATTAAAAATGGATATTTTTAGTATTTTCCATACTGTCCACTTTCGACTCTTTTTTCCAATGTTTAAAAGAATATTTTTTTGATGTTTACCTCATGAACTCCTTTTCTTACCTTCATAACAGTTATTCAATATCAATATTTATCTACATGTGTTAATGGGGTTTTAAAGATTATCCTATTCATATTCTTTTCGTAATTTTTTATTTTTAATAGTTTTCAATGGAATAGGATATTTCACCTTACTTTTTGTGAAAATGAAAAGTGTTTTTCTTATTGGTTAAGATGAGTTTTTAAGTATTTTTTTATAAAAATTTTAAATCATATAAATGTTTCTAAAATTATATGGTTATTGAGAGTCATATATAAGGATGTGTGATCCTAGGATAGAGATATTTAATGCATCATGTATTTTAACTTCAGAGACAAAATATTAGAGATAAATAGTTGGGTTACTCTTAATGAAACGATTTTATGAAAGAGTTTAACATGGGTTTGAATATGATACCACAAGATGATATCATGATTTTTATATGAACTATATAGTTTTTATAGGTTTTTCTTTGAGGAAAGTTTGATTTTCACATGTAACTATGATTTATTTATATGCTCAATGATTATTGTGAAAAAGGAAAACATTTTTATGGGTTTTCAGGTTTCTCACTAGACTAACATGTTTATTTTATTTTTATATCCCTTACATAGATTTTTGTACACATACCATGTTTTCAAATGTTTTTTAAAAGTTCTAAGTATGTGTAAGAAATTTTTAAAGGTTGATATTTCCTTTATGGTGACTTGTCTTAAATGAATAAAAAGTAGCTTAAATGAAATAAGGGTGTAAATTCAAGAACTTATTTTTTTGAAAAAATGTACATTGTGTGGAAATTTACACTTTTTATGTTATTTTTTACCCATTTATCTAAATATTTAAACCTAAAATATCATGGAATGTATGAATTTGAAATACTTATTATTAGACTCATAATTATGGGTTGTTAAAGTTATTGAGTGTCATAATGACATTGGATCATATTAGGTCATGATCTTGAATTAAGTAGTTAGTTTTGATTTATACATATTAGGTATTAAGAATTATAATGAAAATAAATTCTCTCTTGAGTAAAGTATTCTTTGGCAGAGGGAATTTGGGTCAGACTACTCATTAGACCTAAGTCTTATGACTTGTCTAGAAAAGTGTGGGATAATTATCTTCCACTCTAAGATAACTCGTTTTGGGGTTGTTGATTTTATATGATTCTGAACCTTTACATGAAAGTTTATTATATAGCCTATGCATGGGATGAATTTGTATATGTATTAATATAGTTGGATTTTAATTTTTTTTAGTGACATAAGCTATGAGGTTTGTAAAGGATTACACATTGGAATTGTTTGAAAATATAAATTTAGTGGAGGGAATAATATTACAAAAGAAATCATTAGAATCTTACATACATGTAAATGGAATATCATGATATAAGATAAGAGATTTAACCACCTTTAAAAATACTAAGTGTTATATTCCTTTCAAATCAAGCACATGTAAAGACATTGATCATTAAACATGGTATGTTTTTCTAAAGTATGGTTCCCATGGATTATCTTATTTAAGGAATGGTGTAAATGTATTACCATAAGAGTTAGATAAAAAAATACCACAGTGATATTTGGGTTTCAAATAACTGGGACTCCCTAAGAGTTAATATAACATAGTAATATTGTTGAGTTTATCCATATAATGGATTGAAAAAATAGTTTTCTTCTCAACTATCCTAGTGTCATATATGATATGATTTGAATAAAAGAATACATAAATAACTAAATGGTGAAAGGAAAACCAAATTAGACTCATTTCATAGTGAAATATGGATTTTATCTCAATAATGGATATAATGTATTTCTAAGGGGACATTATTTTATTTGGATAATAGTTAATAAAATTCATTCTTAACTGTATATAAAATATGATACTCACTTGATAAAATCTTTTGTTATAGATAAATTATAACATGATCATACAAATTAACTTTGAGGTTAATAATTATGAGGTCAGATCTTATTGTAAGAAACTTATTATACAAGTAAAAAAAATCAGAATTATTCTAAAGAAAATAAAATTATATGTGAGAGTGTAACCCCTTCTTAATCAACCAACAATTGAAGTTATTCATCACATTAAAATAGATTCTCATTGGAAGCATAAAATGTTCCACTTTAGGTTTTCTAAGGATTATTATATTTATGGAATTAATTTTGTGAACATCATCAAAAGGTTTCCGAAAATGTGAATGAGTTTCAATAAAAGTTTACACGAGTACTAAGGATAGACAAACTATAGAATGAAATATCCTAGTTCTAGTGCTGTATTGATAGTTCAATTTGGTTAAAGTTAAAATTGGAAGATGAAATGTTAGTTAGAGAGTCCAAAAATGTATCTTCAAATAGTCAGTTAGTGTTGTTGAATTCTATATATATCACAATGGATGTAAATGATTTTAAATGATGGAATTATCTATAATACATTAAGGGATTTGAGAAAATCCATGGAAATTAAATTGAATGTATCTTTATTATAGAAACCAATTATTAAATTTTAAAGGCTATAAGATAAAAAATGTATAAGTTATAATTGTTATAAATATACAGGAGTTAAAAATCAATTAAATTATTGATAGAGATTGTAGTTTATATTCAAATGATGAAGTAAAGAGTTTCTAAATCATGGAGTTGAATGAAGAGGATAATATCAATCCCATGTGGATCTAAATAAAGGATATACATATCATCTCAATTTTCTTATATGATGATAGAGTTATTTATTAACAAGAATATGTTATGAATAATATGAGACATTTCACTTGATTTATGATTTATTGGACTCTATAGTGTGTTTTGAAAATGAGAAAAGGATAAAAATGTTTTACCCAGGACAAAATAGTTTATCCAGATGTTTTTAAAATATAATGAATTTAAATCCCATCGCCATCATTGAAATTAATGAATAAAATAATCATTTTAAATGTATTCTAATCAAATAGGATACTATATGTGATATGCATATAATAGTTTTTTGAAACCTTTTTATACTAAAAGGAAATAAGTGTAATTTCTTAAAATCAAATATTCCGTGTATCTTATAAAGATATTTAAGAAGATAATATAGTGTCTAAGAAGTTAGTGTGAGTATATTTGGAGTTATTTAAGTTCAAATTTAACAAAAAATAGATTATAACAGTAAAAATATAAATTTAATGGCACCTAATACACTAAAAGTTTAGGATGCGTCGATAATAGATTAATAAAAATAGTTACATTAGTAATCAAATGACTTAAATGGAAAAGATAAATAGAATATGTTCTAAGGACGATGATAATGATGAACTTTGAAATATTAATAAGTATAAAACATAAGTTATTAACATTAATAAATGTTGTGGGTGCATCAAAAGTATTTATTAAGCCATTACCAACTTGAAATTTGTTAGATTCAATGAATATACCACAATGAAAAAGTCAATATATGCCATAACCAGTGATGTTACCTATTGAAATTTTCATAGAATGACAGAACCAGGAGATAATATATTTTCACATTAAATTTATAATTTATTTAAAAGAAAAATTATATTAGTCTTCAGTACTTTCATTAAAGAAGATATTGATCATCCAAATTCTATTTGGGTTATTCTGTCCTTATGCTATGATAATCCAAAGATAGAATCACTTTATCATTAATCCACACATGATACTATGATCTCAAAGCATCATTGATGATACTCTAGGTTCTAGTGTGGTGGTATCTATAATCTTGCATTGCTTTCCTTTGATTGCGACATAATCCTTCAAGTTTGAAGGGTTGGTTCTTGTTCCCCCATTATTAAGAGAGATGTGGGTGGTGGCAGAGGTTCTCTCTAGCATGAGAGAAAACCCTAGAGAAGTTTTTTTGTAGGGAATTATCTAGAGAGAGAAATCATTGTGCATGACTTTAGTCTTACCCGAAGAAATGATATTAATGGGTATTTATAGAGCCAGGTTAGAGAATAAATAACTGCACATATTCACTTAATCATTCTCATAATCCTTACCAAACCCCACATATAATAATAGTAATATTAATATTATTTTTATTATAATTATTATTTTGATAAAGAAGGCTTGTATTTTGGATAAAAAAATATAATTACTTAAATAAATAAATTAATATTTATTTAAATTAGATTTAATATATCATTTCCACCAGACCTATTAAAATGGTTTGTATTTCATCTTCCACATTTACTAAAATGTGTATAATAAATATTATTCATTTGATAAATAAAATTTTCTAATATACATGATCTTATAAATAAACATTTAATGTAATATTAAAATCACATTAAATAGTGATTGCATATATGCAATCAATAAATCCTGAGTAATATTATTATTTAGCCCGTAGAGTAATGTTTATTATAATAATTAAATTCTAATATAATTTAATTAAGATAAATAAAAACAATAAGTGTGTAGCCCTTAATAATTATTCTATAGCATCATTAGGTGAGTCTATCTAAAGTCCAAAATCAGTGTCTAGCAACACATAAAGTCACCCAAGAAGAAGGAGTTAATGCCTCATTGTTGACAACCACATACAAATGCTTATTATATAATATAATCTATTTTCCTCGATATATCATCAAGTAGGTTTAATAAACATGCCATCAACCGATATGCTCGACATGTATTTTTTTGACTATGTAAAATGAACTCGTTAAATGACCATGGGGAAAAAATTTACTTTGATGAATTCATTCCAATCAAATGGATGAGATAACAACTTTCATAAACATAGAAGGTACATATAATTTCTTGAATTATTCATTAATAAAACATCATTAATGATGTACCCAAAATATTACTACAAACATATAGTATCATAGTTTTCATCTATACATCAAGATACGAGAGTAATTATATGTATTATTAATAATTTTAAAGTCTAAGGATCATTTCACACATTCATAGAAAGGAATATCCAATGAAACATAAACATGTTGAATTTCTACTTGTGGGTTTGTCCTCACAATCTCTTGTTTTAAATATTACAAAATGATAACTTCATGAGATGAATTCTCATACTCTTATGATTATTCAAAACATGATAGCCTATATCATATGTGCTCTATCACATAACCTCAAAAGACCTTAGGAATAATTTTTAAGAATATCTTCACATAAATTCAAGGTTCTCATCATAGAGGGGAGCTGCTATAAAATTTTCACTATGACTGATACACTATAACATTAACACATTAATGTTTTATATAATAACAATAAATATGTGATATGAAATTTATTAATAATTGAATCCATAAATATAGAGGAAATTGGAAGAGTTATATTTTTCATATATTGTTTGTATATATAATATAATGTTTTTACATTTTAATTGATTAATCATGCTGACATTTAAATATTTTTATGTTTTGTGGTAGGATTTAGAGTTTGATAAAAAATTACCAAAATGATATGAATATAGTGATCCACATACACTTCACATCGCACCGTGAAGTGGTACAACATGACATAATATTTTTAAAACAATATTAAAGCTCCAAAAAAGTCAAGTGAAAGTCAAGCCAAGAAAGGTTCACATCCCCACACATTACATGCTGTGTATAACAATTACATGATATATAACTCTTAGAATGGACCAAGATCATGAAGATTTGACATATTAATGGAGAAGATGGATTTAATGACCCTAAGACCCACCAGGTTGAATTTTAGACCCATTTATGATTCCATTTATGGAACCTAGTGTGGATAAAGTCCTATAAATAAAAACCTAAGCTACAAGAGAAGAGATCAGACCCCGAAGATCTGAAACTGCACTACACAGTAGATATGTTTCTTCTTTAGGATTTCATTCTTTTCACTTTATTTATTTTTTCTTTCTATAGGTAACAAATTAATTTATCTTTTAATTCAAGTGTTTCCATCTTCTTCCATCTATCTTTATTTTACAACACTAATATCATTATCTCTCTCTTCTCTCCTTCCACCATGATCTCTTTTCACTTTTCAATGGAAATTTATTAACCTGAGGTTTGGAAATGGGGGAGGTTTCAAGGTATTCTCAATTTTTATGATTTAAATTAATTAATGATATGATTTTTTTTGTGGTGGATGAGAGTGAAATGAATAGGTGTGGTGAAGTTTCACCATGACATGTATTTAAAATTCATTCCAACTTCCTAAAGAGGGTAGTGAATTATTGTTTCACTGAAGTGGTTTCCTTATCAGAACAAAAACCCACTCAAGTTATAGAGAAACACTACATATATGATGTAATAGGATTGTAAAATTTATTGTCAATAAATAATAAATAATGAATGAAACAGACTAAAAAATTCTCCATGATGATCTAAATGATATCTTCTCTCCTCCATGGTTTATTATCTATATAATCAAAAAGTGAAAAGGTATTCTCTTCAATAGAACCAAAATCAGTCACTCCTGGAATGAGGGTAATCAAGTGGAGGATCACCTTGCTTCTATGGAGGTTCTTGGTCATGATCTAGTTTGTTTTCATGATATTTCCACTTTTAATCCTGAATGGGTTAATTTGATTAGAGGGGATTCCCTCAGCTTGAATCATTTTAGACCTCCTTAGGTATCTTTGTATCTGTTTTTTGGTTGTATTTTTTCTCCTTCATAATAAAAAAGTAAATTTGAGTGAATGAATGAAACTATGTAGCCAACCAGAGGACCAAGACCTTTCTTCCCTAATTCCATACTGTTTTCATTTTCATATTAGGACAATGTGATTTTATTATATTTCATTTCTTCTTTCAAAACTCAAAACCCTAAAATTTCAATATTATCATAAATAAATAAAAAATCAAAAAATAATTAGATTCTATGAATGAAACATTAGTGGTTGATTAACTGTAACACTCCTCAAGTGAGACGACCCTAGTCATCCTCTGTACTGTATTAGGAAAAATAAAATTTTCTTTTTCCACTCCCAATGATAGGCATGTGTCTTAAATTTAAAGTATAAATTAGTTTTTTTCTAAAGAACCAACTCCAATAGACTCCCAATTGAACTAGATCTAACTACTAAGGACTTTGAATCTACTTGATCTCACTTGATATTCATGATTATTATAAGGGATTTATTCAATGGGTCTACCACATTATCTTCTATAGAAGCTATGATTACTCTAAATTCCCCTCTGTAATAAAGTTCTTAGAAGATATGATACTTTTGAAGTATGTGAATCGTCCACTGATGTAACCTTGGACCCTTATAAAGAGTCACCACTGAAGGTTTATCGTAGTACAATGTGATAGGAAATTTACTTCGAGGAATCAAATAAATCTATTGAATGATGTTTTATATCTACCCAACTTCTTTAAATACATCTGAAGCCACAACATTCTCAGACACCACTGTAGAATCAAAAACCATGACTTACTTTATTATTTTCTAGATCACAACACCTACATTGAGAGTGAATATTATAAGGACCCATGATTTCATATATTTAAATTACATCATTTTTTTGAAGAATATTTAATACATTACACAAAAATATGTCCAAAGACCATAATAGAATAGTACCTTTGAAAACATGGAACAAATTATTCTAATTTGGTGAAAGATATTAAACATATACCATATAGATATTCCCCTTAATACTCCTACTTAAAACCTTTATTTACAGCATAGGGAAAAGATAACATAAGAAATGGTGAGATTATATGCTCAGTAAGGATAAAAAAGGAGATATGTAGGCATAAAAAAAATAAGGGTATGGGAACATAAGAATAACATATGAAGATAATACCCTACATATAGAATATCATATATATGAGTCATGGAATAAATATTATTAGTTCCTAATACATGAATAATAAGGGATTCAAAAGTATAAACCATTAAATCATAACATATAAATAAGACATGGAATTGTGGAAGACACATAAATATGTAATATCACTCCCTATATGTTAAGAAATGTTGCCAATAATTATCAATGAAATTAATTGGGACTACAAATACTGGGTGGGACTCACCACCATCCCTATTTGAAATCCTTTCCTTGTAATGTATTGGGTTTCCCCATCTTCCCACAGTAGATCAGGGTTCCCCATCTTCCCATAGTGGATCAATCCCATCAAAATTTTTCCCATCATTATCTCATGAGGTATAAATATTTGACCAATTAATTTGAGGGAGATATAGGTCCCACCTATAACATAATGAAAACAACACTAATGTGATACATAAGAACATAAATCATATCATAACCCATAAAAAATGTTTTTCATAAACATTCATTATAACATAACTCAAGGAAAAGAAACAAAATTCATAAGTTCCAATACATCATAAACATAAAAAATTTATAGAAAGAATAAGAATGGTATCATTGTATCATATCCCCAGTAAAACATACGTAACATCAAATAACATTTTCTTAGATAGAAAATTATTTTTAAAGATCATTTTAAATAATTCTTCAGGAAAATATCCTTTCCGCTTTAAAAAAAATTAAAAAAAGAAAACTTTTAGAAAACATTTTTCATTGGAAATAAACTTTAAAATATATAAATTAATATTTTAAAACCATTTTAAACTTATTTGAAACACTCTTCCTTGAAAATGCATATAAGATCATGTAAAACACTTTTAGAACATTTTTAGAAAATGTTGTTTTGAAGGAACATAGATTTTTGACCAAATATAGAATAAAATTACATGAAACTTATAGTCTCCTGAAAAGAAGGAGATTCAGGATATAAAATTTCAAATGGAATCATATAAACCTCATAAAATAATATAGGTGCATAAAATAACATGTGTCTCAATGAAGGCAAACTGAGACAAAATTACCTTATTGATTTGGTGACTTTTGAACTGTAAACCCCATGAAAGTGATATCATCAAATAGATATGTAAATATCCATAAAATTCAAGGATAAAGATGATATATTAGAATAATGGATAGTATATACACTATATAAAAGAAACAAGTGGTGAATATGGCATAAATCTCACATAAATAAAAGTGAGACTATAAATCCCCTTATCTTACATCTTGACTCTGTTCATAATCATTCAAACTTCATTTATAATAAATATAAGTTTATTATACATATAAAAAAGTACCATATTAGTATATATAGTTCCTTATATTATTTTATTATGATATTATATTATCTGTTTATTAACAATTCCATGTTAATGTTATGTTTCAGGTAATATCTACATTGTTTTTCATATATGTTTTGACATGTTATTCTTGATACACTTACTTAGACAATGATTTACCTATTTAAAGAATTTAAAAAATGATATAAATATCATATATTTTCAGTATATAAATATTTACAATAATTTATAAAATATATAAATATGAAATGAAATACATCGTTAATGGAGATGAAAGGCCATACATACGCCTGAACACTGATTCCGTTTTATTGTCATATTGAAATAAAAAATTAAATTTCATATAGGTATATATATATAAATATATATTATCATTTCAATATAATTATTATTTCATATATATCATATAGTTTTACTGAACCCATATTTAATACATTCAATGTAATGTGTTAACGAATCACATTGTTTTGAGGAGGCAATAGTCCACACATCCACAAATGAAGTTATCATATTTACACAAAATGGAAAGAATGAACATACGCTTTATGTAATAATTATAGAATTATAATGAAATAATAAATATAATATAAATCATATAAATAACTATATTTCCATCATAATTCTCCCCATGAGATGTGGTAAGGGAAGCACAAATAATCATCGTTTCACGAGGCAGTAGTCCGCTGTACACATGAACGGTAAGTTCGTTACCCATTAGATGGAAGTATGTGTAAGTATAGGTAAGAACCTTAGAATACAAACATATAAGTATATTTATGATACTGAGGTTATTATATAATCATGTAACAATAATATTTTCAAGGGTTCAGTGAATAAATATAACAAAAACATTTGTATATGAAGGTTACCTCTTCTTCAGGTATCTTCTTTTGGTTTACACGAAAGGAATTCCTTTGTTGGATTTATGACTGAAGGAAGGATTCTAGGATGAAGGGAGTCAATTTGGTAGAATATTTTGATATTTTTCTTCAAAACAAATAGGTTATGATGTGTTAAGAAAAGAGAAGAAGAGGTTCCCTTTTATAAGATAGAGGAGATACACTTTTAAAATTTCTCAAAATATTAATTTATAATAAATTAAATCTCAATAAAAATAACTCCAAATGTAAAGGTATTTGTATAAAAGATATTATAAGGTTGTAATATAATCAAAAAAATTATTTTAGACATGTTTTAGTATTATTTTAAACCTTATCATTTTGATTTACCCTTAATCAACCTATTTTAATTTTAACTATGGTAACAAATGTTTCAATTTTAAAAGGTAAATATTTTTACTTATAAGGTGTCAATTTAACAATAAATGGAAAATTTATGATATTATAGGCAATATGGTGTCCTCCATGTTCTTATTTAGGATTTTTAATGATTTTTAAATAATTTAATAATATATTATTTCTATAAAATATTATTATTATTAATTTTGACACTATTAATTACATTGAATTTAATAAAATAAATAAACCAAGATAAATATGAAAAAAATTACATTAATACACTACTAATATTCCATATTCACCTAGAAATTATTTGTAACACCTTAAGTAAGTCATAATATATTTATTTTAATATTTAAAATATTATTTAATTGATTATTTCATTAATTTAATAATTACTATATCATCAATGTATAATTATTTATGATAATTATTTATTCACCAAAAATTAAAAATAAATTCCAAAATTTATAAAAATATTATATATTTTAGAATAATATACATAGTTGAGAATATCTTATATTTAGCCACATTTTAAAAATATTATACTTTTTAAAAGTATGAGTGTGACATTTTGTCACTTTCTTTAATTTTAATAATTATAAAGTATTTTTCCTATAAAAGTGTCTATTAAATAATTAAATTCTAAAACATAGGTGTTAGGGTTCTAATAAAATTCATCCAATAAAAATTTTGTAAGTTTTTGAGTCATTTTATAGTCCATATCACTTTATTTTTAACTTAAATTACGAAATTCTCCCTTTACCGTGGTAATAAATATTACCAAAGTGACTCTCCATATTGTACAAAAATAAAAAGGTCCAATTTACTAAATTTTAACATTATTATTACAAATATTTAATCCATTATTTATAATTCAAAATTTATAATTTTCTAAAATTAATTTAAATTTAATCCCACTATCAGAACGATAAAAAAAGTTTTTAAATTGAAAATGTTCAAAATTTTGAATTGTTTTTATATCAAAATTCAATGTCAAATTAATTCCAATGACCAAAATTTGATTAAATGATAAAAAATGGATTTAATTATTATTTAAAATTAATCAAATATATAATTTGACACTATAAATTATTTCGATTGAAAATATGTTTTCAATTAAAATTCAGTATTTTTCACAATTCATCAATATATGAAACTTATCAGTAAATAAACAAAATTCAACCAAAGTAAATTTTTATAATCATTTTTAAAATGGGAAGTTTATTTTTTCAAATAAAATTTATAATTTTTAAAAAAAAAATTGATTTAAAACAAGTGCACCATCAAACAACGACAAAACTGTATTTTTACAAAAATACTTCTTTTATATATAAAATTGGATTTGTTCCTTTATCATGTCTAGAGAACACATAAGATTAATATTAATCATTAGATTGAATTATATATATATATATACATATTTCATTAATATAATCTAACAAGAGTGATTTATTTATTTATATATATAAAATACACTTGTTCACATTTAAATAATTTTCCAGAAAAACATTTCATTTTATTTTAAAAAGGATTTTTCATTAATTTATAATTAATTAGTAAAAGAATTATATATACATGTGTAAAACATTATTTTATAATTTAGCTAATCCTATTCATACCTTCCATTCTAACGACTAGTTTATAATTGTCTTGTTTAAATAATTTTAACAAATAAAATGATGTTTCGTGAAAAAAAACATAGTGTTGCATGTAACACTAGCTAATCTGGTATTGAATGTGATGCAAGATAATCTGATGTTTCATGTAGTGAAATATTAACTTGGTGTAACTTATAACACAATAAATCAGTGAAATTTAATTTATTCTAAAAACATTCCATAAAAACTCAGGGTTTTATATTCTACTCCCTTAAAATGAATTTCTCCCTTAAAATTTATCAAGGTTATAAAAGTTTTAATACACTAAAGTTACTTTCATAGAAACCATCATCATAAAAATGAGCAGTAAAGCTTAAAAAAAATAATGTTAGAGACTTAACAGTCACCCAAAGTAACTCATAACTAGGTTTCCACATAGGGGAACATATCTGGAAAGTTAAAACATGGACATAGAAGAGAAAAATAACTATCATGTTATGATGGAGAGTGATAGAGAACATGTTCAAGATAATGTTGTTAAACACAAAACCACAAAAAAAGGTCTAAAAATGGTCATTGATATCATAAGAAATGATGATAACAGGATAACCTTGTAATTAAAAATCAATTGAGAAGATATACTTGATTTTATGGTTCTTCCTTTTTCAATTTTTGCTTCATTATGTTATTCCAAGAAAATATGAAGATAAAATTGTAATCATTGAAAAAATAATGGATTATATGATCTATAATGGGATGATAGGTCATTCCTTATATCTTTAGTTATCATCACAACAAAAATGGTTAGAACATGTTATCCAATATACATAAATCCTCATATGGTGAAAAAATACTTTAATTTATAAAACCTCATCTGAAGTTTAACATAAGTTGTTCTATAAATTTTTAACCTTATAACCCTTCAAAAAGATAAAATTACAAAACATTAGAAATAATGTCACTAAATTTATCAAAAATAGCTAAGTATTAATCCCGCAAATATCACAAATTATCTCTGGTTTTTCACAAACAAAACATGTTAATACCTCCATCATTTATTATCTTAAAACATGGTAATTATAATAAATTATTATTGAAAGTATGCATTCTTTATTATTCCAAGATTATTGGATATATTCCTTAAGTACAAAAATGTCCTAAACTCCATCCTTTACAGCTTAATACATTTTGTAAACAAATCCTTAATCATTTCCAATGCAATCAGCACCATCCAATTTACTTATTCATATCTAACATATCTTTATACAAACATCATTACCTCAATATTAGGGACTTATTAATGGTTTTATTTACCTTAATCTTTTGTTTCACATGAATATCAACTTTCCATTAAATCACTTTTCTTTGTCTTCAACACCATTCAATATATCCTTTTAAATTATTAATGAAAATATTATATTGAAAATACTTATATATTTCGTGATTTATAAAACATAATATTTGAATTCTTAAACCTATACACTTCAATCATATAACTTTATTCTAAAATGATTACTCGGGCTTTATAATCTTGTTATTTCTTTGAATATGAAATATGAATCATTTATTTTGATTAATCAACCTCAATCTAATCATGAATATTATATTTAATGTAAAAATACTACTAGAACATCTCATACCTTTCACATGTCATTTGTGGTATCTTTATCCTTAGCAGTATAACCAATACCCATACCACCATCCTGATTCTCCTCATGATATTTCCATTTTGGACATCGTTTTTCATAATTACCATACTTTAAAAATTTTAAAAATTCAATGTTAACCCTATTACTTCTAGTTCTCAATATTGAATAATACTATAAAACATAGTGTGAGAAACACTTATGACAGAATAAAAACACATAATAATGAAAAATACTTATAGGATGCCTAAATCATGACACCTAATTTTAAATCTATGACACCTTAGGCTTATTCTTAGAGACATCCCTAGACAAACCCTTATAAATATCCCTATGGATATCACTAAATTTTTCACATCTTAGTTTCTAAAGGTGGACTAAACCTTTGCGATGATACAAAATACAATGAACAAGGATTTTCATACATTAATATTACATCATTTTTTTACGGAATTATTAATACATTACACAAATAGATTCCCAAAAAACATAATAGTATAGTGCCTTTGGAATCTTGGAACACATTATTCTAATTTGGTGAAAGATATTCAACATCACTCATACTCCTAATTAACACAATTCTTTAAAACCTAGAGAAAATATAACATAATTAAGGGTGATCTCAGATGCTCAGTAAGGGTAAATATTGGAGATATATAGTCATAACATAAACATAAGTGTATGAGGGAACAATAATAACATTTTAAGATCATACCCTACAAATCAAATATCATATACATCAGTCATTCCATAAATATTGTTAGTTCATAAGACATAAATCATAAGGGATTCCAAAGCATAAACCATGAATTCATAACATAGAAATAATACATGGAATTTTGGAAGACACATAAACATGTAATATCATTCCCTTTAAGTCAAGTAAAATTTCCAAAACATATCTTGGAACTTCATGGGGACTACACCTACTGGGTAGGACACACCCAATCACAGTACTTTCTTTATAAGGGATTAGGTTTCCCTATCTTCATACAGTGAATTGGGCTTCCCCATCATTCCATAGTGGACCAGGTTTCCCCATCACCCATAGTGGATCAAGCATATCGACATGTTTCCCATCATTATATGATGAGGTATAAATATTTATCCAATGAATTGGAGGGAGATATATGTACCACCCATCAAAAATTTAAAACCATACATATTTGTTCCATAAGAAAATAAATCATATCAGAACCCATAAGAAAATGGGTTTCATAAACATTTCATAATAATATAACTCATGGAAAAGAAAAAAAATCATAGGTACCAATACATAATAAAAATAAACCATTCAGATAAAGAATAAGAATTTTATCATTGGATTATATCCCTAGTAAAACATAAGTGACATCAATTTTTTTTTTCTTAGATGGGAAATTATTTTTAAAGATCATTTGAAATAATTCTTGAAGAAAATATCCTTTCCTCTTTGAAAAACATTAAATAATTAAACATTTAGAAGATATTTTTCATTGAAAATAACCATGAAAACTTATAAAGGAATTTTTGGAAACTATTTTAAACTTATTTTAAATACTCCTCCATGAAAATTCATATAAGATCATGTAAAACACTTTTAAAATATTTTTAGAAAACCTTATTTTGATGGAACACATATTTCTGACCGAATAGATAATAACTTGACCTGAAACTTATAATATTAATAAAATAATTATATTTCTGATATAACATGTCAAAGTGAAGTATACACACCTCATAAAAGAATATAGGTGCATAACATAACATGTATCTCAAAAATGGTAACTTGAGTCAAAATAACCTTACCGATTTGGTAACTTTTGAACCAAAAACCCCATAAAAGAGAGATCATAAAATGGATATGTAAATATAAATATAATTTAAGTATAAATATTATATATTATATTCATGGGTAGTATATAAACTACAAAAAATAAACTAGTGATGAATATGACACAAGTCTCTCAGAAATAAAAGTGAGACTAGAAATCTCATTACCTTATGTATTGACTCTCTTCATACTCATTAAAACCTCATGTATGATAAATATAAGTTTATTATACATATAATAGGGAAAAATATTCATATATATAATACCATATATGATTTTATTATTTCGTTATTTTACCCATTTATTAACAATTCCATGTTAATTTTACATTTCGGGTAATATTTGTATTGTTTTTCAAATATGTTTTGAATTGTTATTATTAATACTCATACTTAGATTAGGAATTACTTATTTATAGAATGTAAAACATTATATAAATATTATATATATGTATATCTATTCAGTATATAAATATTCATAATAATTTATAAAATATATAATTATGAAATGGAATACACCATTCATGGAGTCGATAGGCCGTACGTACGCATAAACACTGCTTGATTTGTTATTATTGTAATAAAAGAAATAAAGTAAATGAAATATAAGTATATATATATTATAATTAAATTATAATTATTATTTTATATATATAATATACTTTTACGGAACCCATCCTTAAAACATTCCTTGTAAAGTGTAAATGAATCACATCACTTTGAGGAGGTAGTAGTCCACACTTCCACAAACGAAGTTATCATATTTACAAAAAAATGGAAAGAATGATAGTATATTTTATGTAATAATTTCAAAATAATAAAAAAATTATAAATTTAATATATATCATATAAATAATAGTATTTCCATCATAATTTTCACCATGAGTGGTGGTAAAGGAAATACTAACAATCATCGTTTCGCGACGCGGTAGTCCACCGTACACACGAATGATAAGTTTGTTACCCATTAGATGAAAGTTTGTGTAAGTGTAGGTAGAAACATTTGAATAAAAAAATATCAATATATTTAAGATACTTATGTTATTATATAATAATATAATAAGATGATTTTAGGGGGTTCATGGAAGAAATAAAATAAAAATGTTTGTTGATGAATTTTACGTCTTCTTCGGGTATCTTCTTTTGTTTTGAACCAAAGGACTTTTTTGGTTGGATTTATTCCCAAATTAAAGACTCTAGAAATAATTTAGGTAATTTGGTAGGATATTTGGATAGAGTTTGGTTGAACAAAATAGGTTCTGAAGTGTAAAGAAAAGAGAAGAATAAGTTCCCTTTCAAAAGAGAGGGGAGAAGCATTTTTGGGATTTCTCAAAAGATTAATTTATAATAATTTAAATATCATTAAAAATACCTCAAAATGTAAAGGGATTAGAATATAAGATATTATAAGGTGGTAATATCATAAAAAAATATATTTTAGACATGTTTTGGTGTTTTTTTAAACCTTATCATTTTGATTTACCCTTTGTTAACCTATTTTAATTATAAAAATTATAAAAACTTTTTCAATATTATTATTTTAATTATAAGGAGTCAATTGAATTATAAACGGTCCATTTATGATATGTTAGACCATATTTTGAAACCTTTTCCCTTATTTAGTATTTTAATGATTTTTAACTAATTTAATAAAATATTATTTTCATAAAATACCATTAGTGTCAATTTTGACACTATTCATTACATTGACTTTAAGAAAATCAATACATCTAACTTCAAAAAAAAATAATTTACTAAACCCCTAATAGGTCATATTAACCTGGAATGTTCATGGAGAACCTTATATAATTATTTTTTATAAATATTTCTTTAATAAAAAATAAAAATAAAATTCCATGATTTATAAAAACCTTTTATATTTTAGAATAATATAAATATTCAATAATATATTATATATAACCACATATTAAATATATTATAATTATTAAAAGTAAGAGCGTGACATTTTCTCTCTCTCTTTGATTTTAATAATATTAAAGTCATTTTCATTGGAAAGTTTCCATTAAATAAATAAATTTCGAACCTTATGTGTTAAGGGTAAAATAAAATTCATCCAATAAAAATTGGTCAAATATTAGGGTCATTTTATAGTCCTTATCACTTTATTTTTAACTTAAATTACCAAATTTTCCCTTTACCGTGTTAATAAAAATCACCAAAGTTACTATTGATAGTGCACAAAAAATAAAAGGGACCTATTTACTAAATTTGAAAATTATGATTAAAAATAATGAATCAATTATTCATAATTAAAAACATAGAATTTTATAAAATTAATTTAAAATTAACCCCATTGATGAAATGATAAAATGGGTTTTCAAAGTGAAAATGTCCAAATGATTGAAAATTTTTTATATCCAAATTCAATGTAAAATTAATTCCAATGACATAAATTGGATTAAATGATAATATTATTATATAATTATAATTTTAAACCAATAAAATATATAATTTAACACTAAAAATTATTTTTATGTAAAAGCTGTTTTCAATTAAAATTCAGTATTTTTCACTATTCATAAAAACATGAAACTTATCAGAAAAATAAAAAATATTCTGCCAAAGTAAATTTTTATTTTAATATTTAAAATAAGAAGTTTATTTTTCAAAATATAATTTATAAAACTATGAAAAACTATATTTAAAAAAAGTGTGCCATTAAAATATATCAACACTACCTTTTTAGAAAAATACTTCTTTTATGAGTAAAATTGGATTTTTTCTTATATAATGTCTATAAAAAACATAATATGAATGTTAAAAATTATATTGGATATATTATATATATATATATATATTTAATTAATATAATACAATAAGAGTGATTTTTTTATAAAACACACTTATGCGCATTTAAATAAACTTTTAGAAAAATATTTCCTTTTATTTTTTAAAACAGGTTTTACATTAATTTATAATTAATTGGTCAATGAATTATATATACATGTTTAAACCTTAATTTTATAATTAAGTTAATCTTATTCATTCCTGCCATTCTCACAGCTCAGTTATAATTGTCTTTTTTAAATAATTATAATAAATAAAATGATGTTTTGTAAAAGAAGCCAGTGTTGCATGTAACACAAGCTAAGACAATGTTTCATATAACCCAAGATAGTATGGTGTTGTGTGTTAAAAAATCTTAACTTGGTGTA
Organism: Viscum album; assembly: GCA_963277665.1. Classification (NCBI taxonomy): domain Eukaryota; kingdom Viridiplantae; phylum Streptophyta; class Magnoliopsida; order Santalales; family Viscaceae; genus Viscum; species Viscum album. Next base: position 1,713,414,511 of record OY728143.1, read on the forward strand.
TTTTATAACACAATAAATCAATTAAATTTTATTTTTCAATAGAAATTTGGGGTGTTACAAATATGTACCCCAATTTTGGTGTTATATTATCTTGATCTATTTGGAAAATAAAATCTATATATCACCTGAGGAATATTTATTAATATCCTACATAAAGTAGGATAATATCCTTAGTATTCCTTATATAAATTAAGATAGTATTAACTATCATCCAATGGCGGTCTCCAAGGACAGATTGATATCGACCTACCACACTTAAGGCATATGACACATCTTTAATGGAATAAAAAATGAAATACATGACTAAACCTACCAATGAATCATACATGATACTTTATATCCTTTAACTCTCCTCATGTGTCCAAGGACACATTTTATTAGATAAATGTGTACCGTGTGATATTGGAAACAATCCCCTCTTATATTATTCCATACCAAATCCCTTCAGTATCATGTTATTGTACATACCTTGAGATAGTTCATTAAGCCTATAAGATCTATCATGATAGATCTTGATCTTAATAATATATGTCGCTTCACCTAAGACCATCATGGAGAAGTATATTCTAAACCACTCATCAATAAATTACAAGACTGGTATTTCATTTACAATAAGTAATATGTCATAAACATATACCATAAGGAAAATAACCACACTCCCCCTATACCGCTTGTATAAACATGGATCATATTAATTCTTTATAAACAAATTTATTTTACAGATTTATCAAAAAAAATTCCATGACCTAGATTCTTACTTTAATCCATAAATGTATCTCTATAATTTTCATAAATTTTTTGTATCCTCTGGAGTCACAATACATTTTGATTGTTTTATATAGGCATCTATTTGAATATTACTATAAAAGAAGGATATATTGACATCCATATACCAAATCTAATAACCATGATAAGATTCTATAGAAAGTAGTATTTAAAAATATTTCATCATTTCAACTGGTGAAATGGTTTCATCATACTATATACCTTGACATTGTTTAATGCCTTTTTTGACTAGTTGTGTTGTATAGGTATTGACATATCCATACATGTTTAGTTTCTTCTTGAATACCCATTTGAAACTAATCATATTGACAACCATTGAAGGATTTAACAAAATCCGTACATGGTTTTAGTACATGTAATCCATCTCATAATTTATGGATTCTTTCCACTTAGTATCTTATGTGATACTTACTTTTTATTTATATGGTATAAGATATTTATTATTAAATAATAAATATTAACTATCCTTAGTGATTAGAAAACCATATATTTTATGTTCACTAACCTATCGTATATTCCAATGAAGTAATTGTGTATTTAAAACACCATCTTCCTTAGGGGTTTGTGGAATATATTACTTTGAAGAATCTTATGTATCTTGATCTATGAATTCATCAAAGTCATTCCATCTCCCACTATCTCTTTTAGAAATGTTCCCCTCCTAAGAAATATGGCTTTTATTTCCACTATTACCTTATTATCTAAGGGGACATATAGGTAATACATTTTAGTTTCCTTAGGATATCCTATAAAGGCACACTTAGTTCCTAAGGGTGCTAGTTTATTACCTAAAGATTCCTTAACAAAAACTTCACATCCCCAAACACATGAATGTGACAACATAGGTTCCTTTTCACTCCAAATAATGAATGGAACACCATCTAACTCTTTAGTTGGAAATAATTTTAGTGTGTATACCACTATCTATTTTGTGTATCACCAAAAGGATAATAAAATACTTTCATGACTCATGATTCATTTCACTATGTCTAATAAGGTGTGTTACCTCAATTCACTTACATCATTCTATTATGGTGTATAGGGATTATTGAGTTGAGATAAGATCCCAAACTCCCATATATAATTAGTGAACTCTGGGTTGAGATATTCCCTTCCATGATATGAGTGGATTTTCTTTAAATTATTACCAAATTGTTTCTCCCCTTAATTATTGTATTCCTTGAATTTATTAAAAAAATTTTACTTTTAACTCATTATATAAACATATACATATCTAGTAAATTCGGTAGTAAAAAGTTATGAAGTATGAGTATCCACCCATCACTTGAATAGGAAATGGTTCACACACATCTGTATAAACAAACTCTAGAAGAATTTTGGACTTACAAATCATTCCATTAAATAGATCTTTGATAAATTTTCCGTGAAAATAATAATGAAGTATTCCAATTAGTTTTAGTTTAAAAGAATCTAAATATCCATCTTGGTATAATTTAATGAAGAAATTTTAATTTACATAACCTAGATGATGATTCCACATTTGGGTGTGATATGAGTCATCATAATATGATTTGTTATTGATTTCCATTATGTGGCTCACATAATCTAACACATTAAGCCTGTTATTTAAATTTTCCCTATTATAATATATTATTTCTCTACCCACCAATTTTTTTTATTTTACATATAAAATAACTTTATGGTTAAGTGAGAACTATTGAAGATAGAACAATAGAAGAGTAAATATGCCCAAGGGGATCCACCATTGTAGACATGAGCTAGACCAACCTCAAATGTAACACCATAACCCTAGATGCCCAAAAATGATACATTATTTTAATACATTGTCATGATTACAAGGAATCAAATCCTGAAGGACTGAGTAGTTTAGTAGTTTTGGAAAGCTAGATACATACATATGTTCAATATTAAAACTTGAAAAGAAATACAACATATAATTTTTATTTGGAACATCCACAAATCTAAGTTTATCCCTACAGGTCATTTATAATAAAGTTCTTCATGTCCTAAGAAAATGAAACATAAGAAAGGGGTGAGCTTATATGCCCAGTAAGGGTAAGAAATAAAACGGAATATTACATAAACATAAACATTAAGAATGATTAATAATTAAAAACACATGCCTTTACAAATAATAGACTTGAACACACTATGGAAGGGATATGAGATGAGTAAATAATTCCATAATAAAACATAATAATGGGTATTCTAGTAAATGAATAACCACATGAACTTTCAATTACTAGATTCATAATGATGGAAATTCATATGCCGGACATTCTGAACCATACCATCAAGGCCTTGGCCAAAACAATCTATCAAAATGGGCAAGGCCTCAGCCAAGTCCTCATCTATTTGTCTCATGAGACCTATCGATGCATTAGGGGCTATAGTGGCCCCCACCCATCACATACTAAGTCCAATGAACTCCTCCTATTAAAGGGGTGAACATAATCAGAATATACATTCATATTGAAACTAATATATGAAATTTAAATAACTTTCCCCAATCATTGAAGATAAACACTAACCATTCAGAATAATATGGTCGATGGTATCAAAATAGCATATCCATCATTAGAATAACCAGAAACCCTCCAACAAAATATTTTAGATGATATCATAATAGATAAACATCATTTAAGTACAAGATTCAACAAATTATGTTTAAATAGACAAATATATTTTTAAATGAGACCATTGACAAATTCTAGAGGAAATAATGCTTAAAAATTCCAAAGTGTCCTATACCACCTTGAAACATTCAAATAATATTCCCTTAGAATATCACGAGAATAAGGATACTATTGATATGATATAACAAAGGGTAGTAAATACAACAAAAGTAAGATATAAGTGGTGAACAAGGAATATAACTCATAAAAGATAAAGTGAGATGAGAAAAATCCTTTTTTACTTTAGAAAGAAGAGTTATTTTGGAAAATCATTTGTAATTTTCATGAAATCATATTGTAAACATGTATATCCCAGAAAATAAAAGGTAAGGTCATTGAAATTATATTTTATGCTTAAATAAAGTCTTATTTATGTTAAATCATTTAAAAAGAGTTTTTAAAGAAGCTTTATAAATAAAATTTTTTATTGCGGTTTAAGGAAAATAGTAAAGGATTTTAAAACGCAAAGGCATGTTTACTTCTATAAAATCAGAAATGAACCAAAATAACTTTTTCATGTTAAATTTTTTGATTTTATAAATATAAATATGGAATAAAACATATTAGAGAGTTAACTACAAAATAGGTAAGAATTTGAGAAGTTCCTTGAATTAGGCTTTCATTTCGGAAGAATTTGTGAATGATTATTTTAAAACATGTAAATACCCACAAAAAATAAGGATTATGATTGGTAAAAATATATAAAACATTAAAAAATAATTTTTTAGAAGTAAAAGATAATAAATAATAATTTCACGTGGTGAATAGAGAATAAGAGTAACCTAAATGAAAATGGACATTCAGGTAGAAAAAGCTTACAACTTTGTAATCAATTGAATTATATGCCCCAAAATTAATAGTCATAAAATGATACATTGAATATCATGAAAATAAAGATATTAATGGTATAAAACATTAATGGGAAGTATACATATACCATACACAAGTAAGAGTAGTGAATACATAATATATCACAAAAATGGAAGTGAGATGAAGAAACCCCTTACCTTAAGTCCGATGGTGTTATTCACTTGATATTAGTGTCATGGATAACCAAATTAAATTAATTAATTAATATTTTTATAACCATGACTTATTATAGAATTATTAAGTTTATTCATGGCCATCTTGATGGGTTTAAGATGTTCAATTTTATTGTTAGGGAGGGTTTTCTTCCTTGGTTTTCAAGATCAGTTTACTTATATTCATGTACGGATAAACATGTAGAATAAAAATGGTTTTATACAATTTAAGTTATATGTTATTATTGAAAATATATAAGATTAAATAATTATAAAATTAATTTTGTTATTGTGAGTTAATATGTATCATTATATAAAGCTTTAATGATAATTGTTTGGGTTAATTGGTGGTTTTTGATCACAACAAATTCATTTTGATTTATAAATTAATATCATGTGTGAAAAAGGATTACAGAAACCTAAATAAGTTATAATACATATATTATAGTCTTTTTCAACCATAAAAATGGTTTCATGGCCAAAATTGAATATGTTAATAGAAATTAAAAACCCATCATCCTTGAATGTGGTAAATTAGCACATCTCAGACAGTGTTTTCATTTTTAGTACAAAAGAATGGGAAAGGATAGATGATGAATAATTATTACTTTATCAAGAAAAAATTATAGTACATGTAAGATAATGAATTAATCACAACATTTGGAAGAAGGTATTAGAGGGAAGAAAAAGAAACTAACTCAAAATAAAAGAAAAGTATAGAAATCCCTTACGAAAATCCGGCAGCCTAACAACGTCACTTAAAAATTCATAAAATATATTGATGAGAGAAAAAAGGTACATAATCATTATTAAATAATATATACAGTAAGGGGGATATGGAATTATATATCCCAATTAAATACAATTGAAATTAATAGATAACAACATAATAAGAGTGCTTGAAAAAGAGAGAGATTTTGAGACTAAAATTCTGCAGCATAACGGCTATGCAACATGGTTTTAGAAATCATTTAAAAAGATAGGGGAAAGGGGTCACACATTAATATAATAATCATAAAATATTATTGGGACATAATAAAATGTAAATAGAAACATGGTATGTAAACTTGAAATACATTCCACATAAAAGAGAACTTGAAATAAAAGAAATGAAAAGAGGAATTTACCTCTTGAAGTAATCTTCCTTGAGAGCCTCTTTAGGGGAGAGGTTTTGGTCTTTTGGAAAGAAAAAGAGATCCTGGAAGTGGGGAGTGACTAAGTAAGGGTATTTGGGTAGAGCTTAGACAAGGAAAAAGTCTTGAGATGAGTGAAGAGAAGAGGGAGTGAGGGGGTTTTGTAGTGGAGGAGAGGCGTGAATTTTGAATATTTTATTCATTATTTTATTAATTCCCACAAGACAACCAATAGTGTTATTTCATGTGACCCATAATAGTAATAAGTGCATGTGAGTTCAAAAAAAGTGGCCTTACATCACTCATGATTTCATAAATAGTGTATTTAACTGATAATTTGTATATACAGTATTATACCGTATTTCACTATTCATAAAAAAATCAAGAATTTCAGAAAAATCCCAAAAATCCCCCTACCCATTTTTTAACATGTAGAATTAAAAAATGAACTCCATTTTTAAAAAATAATTTTCTAAATATTTTTAATTTAATTTTTAAATAAAATCATAGTTAATTCAAAAAACAAAAATTTTGAAGGTATAATTAGTTTTATATCACATTGAAAAATTAATTATGATCTCATTATCTTGTAACCTTAAGAAAATAAAATAATAATATTTTTTTACTATTCATAAGGGTCATATTACGATTCATATTACTGTTCATAAAGGTGTGTTACTATTCAAAAAAAAAATCAAGTTGGTTCTATTAGACTCCAAATGACTTACTGATCATAACTCTAGATGACCGTTTTTTAAAATTCAAAAAACATATGTGGAAAAATTATGCTTACATGGATAGGTTATGAAAAAGTGGTATTTTTTAGAGACTTAGTGTTTCATGAATTCTATATTAAATCTATTTGTAAATTCTTGGGGTGTTACATTATCCCCTCCTTACAAAAATTTTGTCATCGAAATTTGGAATTGAACTTCAAAAGTTAATGGTTGATACTTGAAAATTACCTTATGGGAAACCCACATCAAGAATATGGTTAAAATATCCCATTAATAAGAGGAAAGGAAAATATATTAGTTACTATAAAACAACGCATTCTAATTGGACAACATGGTCATAGAAGAATAATCGAACCATCATGTAGTGTCATTAAACTATAAAACCCCATATACTGATCAAATTAAACTATTTTGTAAATGGTTAAAAAAATCCAAAATATAATGATTCAACACATTATAATTAAGGTCTCTAAATTTTCATGATGAACACATCATTAAACCTTAATCAAATAGAATCAAATCTAAAATTTACATTCCAAACATATGAATAACATCATAATGTACCCTCTTGAAATATGGTAATAACTTGAATTACTGTAAAAACCATATTGGAAACATGCATTCTTCCATATTCCTTAATTAAGATACATGTTATTGGATATAGTCCTTAAATCCAAAAGTTCTAAAAACTCCATCGATGATAGCATATACCACTTCTTGATAAGTTAATAATCAGTTCCAAGGTAGTCAGTACTTATCTGAATCAATCATTTCTTCATCATTATCCCAACATCAAATATATATTAAGGGTTTTATTTCCCTAAATCATGTTTTTTCTAAAAAGTTTAAATTTATACTGAATCATTTTTCTTTTTTACCATTCATCATACAACCTCAAATCCTTAATGAAATAGCATTGTAGTATAATCCTTATATATATCTCATAATTCTTACAACTAGTACATTAATGAAAAAATATCCAAATGAAATGATTCTTAACTAGGAATATTAATCATTCTACTTTATCTACTGTAGCATCATAACTTGATCATTATACAAAATAAACATTTGGGGTATATTCCTTTGACGCTTGGGACATTAATTCAAATAGTATCCCATATCCTTGAAGTTGAAGCATTGAATATAGGAAAATTCTTTCCTTATCTTGCAATTATGAGCATGGTGGCCTTTTTCTCCACACTTAAAGTAAACTCATTTTCCTCTCAACCATATACCAAGGTGTTTCCTTCCATAATTATCACATGTAGGAAAATAAATCTTTCCCTTATTCCCTTTATCCATGTTTTTCACTACCATCCTCTTCTTCTTATACTTCCCTTCAAATTTATAAGACTCAGGGAAGTCTTTACATACCTTGTCAACACATGATACTATTTTCTAATATAATGAGGATACTTGGGAGAAAATATTACCTTGAAATGATGGCTTAGGACTATCATAGATATGATCCTTCTTACTCTTCATATATTTTTCATTAGTGAAGTTCTCATTCCTTATACTAGGTTCCATTTCTAATCAATTCCATATTATATACTAGTTCAAAAAATTATGAACTCTTTATATCACTAAACATGGTATAACACATAACATAAATTTATGCATCATAAATCCTAGAACCATATACTTTGGTTACTTTGGGGGCATAAATCCTTCATAATTGTTTTTAATAATATTATGAAATTACCAAATAATTTCCCAAAGGAGTGTTGAACCAAGAGTGCAACAAGGCCTATTTTTGTACACAAATTCTCATTCAAGTTTATCTCAAAGCCGTGTTTTTGGGTTTTACCCCTAGATACATCGGTGCTAGATCCACATATACTTGTTAGTATCCATACATGGATGTATTTTCTTTGATAAAACACATGATATATTCCTTACCAAAATTCTAGTATGTCCTTGTATTCTTATCCCCAAAGTCTATCTTAGGGTTTTGTTCACTAATCTAACTTTTCTATATCTAGTTTCCAAGTTTTCTACTAAACTTCCTTTGATACCAACTGTAGCACCCCGACCCCAGAAGCCCAGAGTCGGTGCATTATATTAATACATTGGAATTATTACAAGGAATCAATTCCTGAAGGACCGTTTAGTTTAGTATTTTTGGAAAACCAGATACATACATATGTTCAACATTACAACTTGAAAAGAAATAAAACATATAATTATTATTGGGAACATCCAAAACTCTAAGTTTATACCTTTAAGTCATTCAAAATAGAGTTCTTCATGTCTTGAGAAAATGAAACATAAGAAAGGGGTGAGCTCAGATGCTCAGTAAGGGTAAGAAATAAAATGAAAGATAACATAAACATAAACATTAGTCATGATGAATAATTGAAAACACATGACTTTACAAATAATAATCTTGAACACATTATGACAGGAATATGAGTTGAGTAAATAATTCCATAATAAAACATAATCATAGGTTTTATACTAGGTGAATATCCATATGAAATTTCAATTACTAGCTTTATAATTAGGGAAGTAAATATGCCAGAAATTCTGAACCATATCGTCAAGGCCTCGGCCAAGACTTCTAAAAAATGATTAAGGCCTCATCCAGAACCATCTATCAAAATGGGAAAGGCCTCGACCAAGTCCCCATCTATTTTTCACATGAGACCTACTGATGCATCGAGGGGATATAGCAGGCCCCACACATCACATACTAAGTCCAATACATTCCTCATATGAAAGGGGTAAACATAATCAATATATAAATTCATATTGAAACTAACATATGAAATGTAAATAACTTTCCCCAATCCTTGAATATAAACACTAACCATTCAGAATAATATGGTGAATGGAATCAAAATAGCATATCCGTAGTCAGAATTACCCAAAAACCCTTAAAAAAATATTATAGATTATATCATAATAGATAAACCTCAATGAAGTAAAAGATTCAACAAAATATGTTGAAATAGAAAAATATATTTTTAAATGAGACCATTGAAAAATTCTGGAGGAAATAATCCTTAAAAATTTCAAAGTGTCGCATACCACCTTGAAACACTCCAATAATATTCCCTATAATATCATGAGAATAAGGAGACTCTTTATATGATATACCAAAGGTAAGTTCATACACCACAAGTAATAAGTAAGTGGTGAACAAGGAATATAACTCATAAAAGATAAAGTGAGATGAGAAAAACCCTTTTTTACTTTGGAAATAAGAGTTCTTTTGGAAAATCATTTTTAATTTTCATGAAATATGATTGTAAAAATGTATATCCTAGAAAATAAAAGGTAAGGTCATTGAAATATTATTTTAGGCTTAAATAAAGTCTTATTGAGGTTAAATAATTTAAAATTAGTTTTTAAATAAGCATTAGAAATAAAACATTTTAGTGCGGTTTAAGGTAAATATTAAAAGATTTTAAAATGAAAAGGCATGTTTGATTTAATAAATTCAGAAATGAACCAAAATTTATTTATAATTTTAAAATTTATGATTTTAGAAATATAAATATGGCATAAAATATATTATAGAGTTAACTACAAAATACGCAAGAATTTGATAAGTTCCTTGAATTGGGCTTGCATTTCAGAAGAATTTGTAAAATATTGCTTTAAAACATGTAACTACCCACAAAAAAAAAGAAGGATTGTGATTTATAAAAATATATAGAACATTCACACAAAATTTATGAGGATTAAATAAGAATAAATAAGAATTTCATGAGGTGAATAGAGAATAAGAGCAACCCGAATGAAAATGGAGGTTCGGGTAGAAAATGCTTACAACTTTGTAATCAATTGAATTATATTACCCAAAATTAATAGTCATAAAATTATACATTAAATATAATGAAAATAAAGATATTAATGGTATGAAACATCAATGGGCAGTATAAATACTTAATACACAATTAATAGCAGTGAATACAGAATATCTCACAAAAATGGAAGTGAGATGAAGAAATCCCTTACCTTATGTCCGATGGTGTTTTTAACTTGATCTTGTGTCCTAGATAAAAAAATTAAATTAAATTAATTAATATATCCAGATAATTTTATTTATTTAATTTATTTATTATATACTTATTAAGTTCATTCATGGCCTTCTTGATAGGTTTAAATGTTCAATTTCATTGTTCGGGAGGGTTTTCTTCCTTGGTTTTCATGATCAGCTTACTTATATTCATGTACGGATAAACATGTAGAATAAGAATGGTTTTCCAGAATTGAAGTTATATTTTATTATTGAAAATATATAAGATAACATAATTATAAAATTAATTTGGTTATTTAGAGTGAAGATGAATCATTATATAAAATTTTAATGATAACTGTTTGGGTTAATTGGTGGTTTTTGATCACAACGAACTCATTTTGATTTATAAATTAATATCACATGTGAAAAAGTATTACAGAACATTACATAAGTTATAATTCATATATTATAGTCTTTTTTAACCATAAAAGTGGTTTCACGACCATAATTGAATATGGATATAGAAATTGAAAGCCCATCGTCATTGAATATGGTAAATTAGCACATCTCAAATAGTGTTTTCATTTTTAGTATAAAATAATAGAAAATGAGAGATGATGAAGAATTATTAATTTATCATGAAAAAATTACAGTACATGTAAGATCCTGGAGTTATCACAACATTTTGATGAAAGGAGTAGAGGGAAGAAAAAGAAAGGAACTCAAAATAAAAGAAAAGTTGAGAAATCCCTTATGAAAATCCCACAGCCCAACGACGTCACTTAAAAATTCAGAAAATATATTGATGAGAGAAAAAGGGTATATCATAATTATTACATAATATTGAAATTAATGGGGATATGGAATTACATATCCCAACACAATACAAATAAAATTAAAAGATAATATCATAATAAGATTGCTTGAAAAAGAGAGAGATTTTATGACGAAAATTCTGCAGCATAACGACTATACAACATGGTTTTAGAAATCATTTAAAAAGAGAGGGGAAAGGGGTCACCCATTCATAGAAGAATCATAAAATATTTGTGAGATAGAATAAAATTAAAATAGGAAGATGTTATGAAAACTTGAAATACATACCACATAAAAGAGAACTTGAAATAAAAGAAATGAAAAGAGGAATTTACCTCTCGAAGTAATCTTCCTGGAGAGCCTCTTTAGGGGAGAGGTTTTGGTCTTTTGGAAATAAAAAGAGATCCTGGATGTAGAGAGTGACTAAGTAAGGGTATTTGGGTAGAGCTTAGACAAGTTACAAGTCTTGATAGGATTTAAGAGAAGAGGGAGTGAGGGGGGTTATAGTGGAGGAGATGAGTGAATTTTGAATATTTTATTCATTATTTTATTAATTCTCTCAAGACAACCAATAGTGTTGTTTCATATGACCCATAATAGTAATAAGTGAATTTGAGTTTGAACCAAGTTTCCTTACATTACTCATGATGTCATAAATAGTGTATTTAACTGATAATTTGTATTTACAGTATTTTACCGTATTTCACTATTCATAAAATATTCAAAAATTTCAGAAAAATCCCAAAAATTCACCCAAACAATTTTTCAATGTGTAGAACTAAAAAATGAACTTCATTTTTCAAAAACAATTTTCTAAATATTATTAATTTAATTTTTAAATAAAATCATACTTAATTCAAAAAATGAAAATTTTGAAGGTATAATTAGTTTTATATCACATTGAAAAATTAATTAAGATATCATTATCTTATAACCTTAATAAAATAAGATAATATTATCATTTACTATTCATAAGGGTCATATTAATATTCATATTACTATTCATAAGGGTATGCTACTATTCACCAAAAATCAAGTTGGTTCTATCAGACTTCAAATAACATACTAATCACAACTCTAGATGACCGGTTTTCGAAATTAAAAACACAGAGGTGGAAAAATTATGTTTACTTAGATAGGTTATAAAAAAGTGGTGTTTTGTAGAGACTCAGTGTTTCATGCTTTCTATATTAAATCTATTTGTAAATTCTTGGGGTGTTACATCAAACATAAAAAAAGTGGCCCGAGGATGGAAAAAACTAAACCTTCTTGGTCCAAACCATAAAAAAACGTAACAAAACTATAGGAACACACAAAGAAAAAAATTCATATAAAACTAGAAGAAAATCCATACATGAGCCTTTAATGGAGGATGAATGATGGTGAGTGATTCATCAACAAAGCTCTGGAATGAGAAATCACAAGACCACTGAGCTACCATGGACAATAAAACCAACTAAAAGAGCACCCAAATAGTTCAACCATCACCCAAGCCACCAACACATTCCAAAACATCCTGGAATACTTCAAACTCGACAAAAATGGGGTTGATCACAAAGGAGAATGACCGAATGGAATATGAAACCAATAATATATAGAACTATTTAGGCACAAAAAAAGGAAATAAAAGGCACCAAAAATCTTGGGGACAAGGAATAATAAAACCACAACAGCCAGAAGCCTGAGAAAACATAATAACCCAAAAACACCACAACAGGAAGTAGTGAAGGCGATGCGAGCCGCAATAGGTGAAGATCCAGAATGCAGTAGAGGAAAAATCAATGGAGGATGAACAATGGAGGGGATTTCATCATCAGAGCTTCAGAACATAGAGACACATAATTTCTAAGACGAGATCATCACTACTTCATGCCGTCATGTACAGCTGAATGAGAATAAGAATGGGAAAGATACCATGAAACTGCATCCGTCAATGTCCACCTGGCTCGATCAAACTAGCCCCATAATCTACGCAATGTTGTTAATATTAATTTTTTGCTTCATGACATCCAGAAGCTGGGGTGGGTGCAACATAGAAGAGGTCCATCTGAGATGGAAAAACATCGAATAGGGAAGAAGGAAGTTATTTCTCTATAACATAAGTAATTTTTTCTCAAATTTGAAAATAAATCCATCCTTATCATTAAAAGATTTAGAAATATTGTTTTTTTAATAGATGGAACATAATAATGGTTTTTTAAAACCAAGATCATTTCAGTTGAGAATGTGATGTGATAATCTCAAATAACTACTGTAGAAAGTCTAGCTCTATATATAACTCTTCAATCCAACTCACCTCATTAAACTCTTCTAAATATACTTGGTTTTAGTAATTGGAAAAAAAATTTAAGCACCAAAATCTACATTCAATACCTAATTTTTAAAAATAGATTGATTTTTCTCAATAAAAACACACCTAAATCTTCCCCTTGCTTCTTTATAGTAGTTCATTTCTTTTTCTAGTGGCTTTTATTACCCCATGTAAAATATAAGGAATATTTCTACCTTTCTTTCCCCATGATATTCCTTTCTTGGATGAGAGTTTTGATAAATCCATAGATTTATATTCAATACTAGGGATTTTCACTTTTCTTTTCCTTTTTTTCACCATTAGAATAGAAGGATTTTAACCCTTCATAACCTTATCAAATTGGTGAATAAGATCAAAGAAATATAGGTCTGAATTCTCAATTCAGATCATATTGAAATTCATAAAAAAGATAGAGAACCTATGAGGGAGTGAAGTAAGTATGATATTAGTATGAAATTATTTGAAAAATTTAAACCCTATAAACTTTATATTCTCAATGTAGCCAATAAATTTGACTACATGAGGCCCATATAGCACACCTTCTCCAAGTTTTGTTATGAAGATGGACTTGGAGATCTCAAAAAAATCATGTTGAGCTCTCTCCGAATAAAGATCATAGAGATCCTTGAGCATGATATAAACATAAATGTTCTCATGAAACTTCATGAGTTCACTATACATGGATTATACCATCAAATACTGAACATATGGTACATTATTGATGTTCTTTTCATAGACAATGAACTCTTCATCACTTGCCTCAGTAGGTGGATGAGAAACTGAAGATTCTAGCACCTAAATCATCTTTTCATGGTGTAATAAAATTCACAATCCCCTATACCATTCTTGGATGATACTACCAATATAAAGATTGTATTTCTTCAATATGTTTCATAGGTATAACATGGTTTGAGAACTTCCTATTTAATTTTTTTACAGTAAAATCATATTATTAGTACTTTTCTTGATTACTAAAATATGTCTGATAAAATAAATTTAATTATCTTATTAGTCTCCCACTATTTTATCAATTCATAGTATCCCTCACCATTAGACTTATAATTTCTTATTTTATAGACATTCTAGTATCATGAATCCCTATTTTACTTCTCATAACCAAGGTGTTGGCCTGACAAGTTATCCAAAGGTATTTAGGTAGTTGGTCTTGATAACTATATGATTTTAGCTCCTTGATATGTTGAGTGGACCCCCCAAATACTAAAAATACTTATTTGTATTTCCTCAACACTTTCCTTCAAGTAACACTAAGTCCAACTTTGGAAGTAAAACCTTGATACTTCTCAGTTAAGTCAACCCAAAACATTAGTTATAACTTTACAATAATTGAAAGAACCTAGACATTGGCAAGTAAAGTACTTTATACTATGGTTCCATTCAAAACTTATCTAATGAAAGACTTATTATAGCATAATATTTTATCAAGAGATCTTGTTTGTTATGCATAAATTATCTTATTTTATCATTTTACATGCCTTGTTAATATTAATTGAATTTTAGTTAATTGGTTAACCATGTGTTGATAAATATTTATCCATAATCCTTTTATTTTAATCCATCTGAGCCTGCTATTTATATATTTAATTTATTTTCTTGATCATGATAAAGAATCCATAAAACAAAAAACTATGAAAAATATATAATAAAATATGCGGCATGATAACGAGATTTATCTTCTAGTTTGTTTATTGATAAACCACCGAACATAGGGGAAAAACTCTATGATCTTGTCTTAAATTGAGTTTCATAATTCTTCCTCTATCATGTGTATCACCTCAGACAATTTCACCTCAACTCCATCTTGAATTGCCTCCAATTACCTAGGAGATCCATCCTTATATGTA
The DNA here is from genome assembly GCA_963277665.1 of Viscum album. Classification (NCBI taxonomy): domain Eukaryota; kingdom Viridiplantae; phylum Streptophyta; class Magnoliopsida; order Santalales; family Viscaceae; genus Viscum; species Viscum album. The sequence continues at coordinate 1,713,429,805 of OY728143.1, forward strand.
CTTTACTCACATGCATGTGAGGGGAAATAATGGAATGGTTACATGATTTGAATAAATAAAAAATGTACATGCAGGAATTTACAAAATAAAAGGAGGGGATGACTCATAAGACATCATTTTAATTTAATAATAATAATTCAAAAAACCCATACAATAATTAAAATAAAATAAATCCAAACCATTCACAGGTCGATCAAAGTTCATGATCATACACACATGCAAGAAATATGCTTTTAAAAAATTTCTATTAATTTCAATCATCCTTAATTATGATAAAACATTCTCGAATTATTTATTTATCTTAATTAATTAATTAATTAATTAATTAATCTTAATATCCATTTAATCAATCCTTGATATTCCCATACAATATAATTTTAAATAAATTAAATTAATAAGTTTTATTTAAAATAAATTATATGCATGGGGTGTATATGGAGGCAATATGATATATACTTGTCCCAACCATACGATACGATCATTTTTGTGTATTGTGCACACACACAACATATATCCTACAAAACATGTTATGAAATTACATGACATGTACTATCAATAAATTCCACACAAACACATTTAGATTATGTGGTGTGTAACAATTTTAATGCACACATATTACACATCGTGAAACAACCACACACACTGTGTAGTTTTTAATTTAATGTTCAAATTAAGTTAGAATTTAATATTATTAATAACTTGTAAAATTAAATGTACTACCATTAAATGAAACACTGAAACATATTGATTAAATTTAATGGTATATTTAATTTTCTTTATTAGTCAAATTTATTGCACGATGTACAATTGGGTGTAGCATATACTTCACATAGGTAGGTATGGGTTACATGATGTGTATAGAGGATATAAGACATGTAAAACCTTCCTCCCATGTTCATGATACACATATGAGGACTAAGAATGTAAGTAGACCATACAAATTTATGAGGTATAAAAAGTTTACACTAGCTACATGCTAAGTGTCCTCAATGTTTCAAGACACTCAGTCACATGCGTCATGTAATAAATAAATGATGTGTCTTTGAATGTGTGTTTTCCACCCCAAAAATATGTAGAATACATGTTGTGTACTCTATATACATGCTGTATAATATGGAAAGATGTATTCCATCCTACCCCAGTCAATACACTGATTTTAATGATGACACATACCATTTTTTATCACACATTGAAATAAATTTTCACCCCATTCACATGCAATGGACTAGGATACATGGAGTGTAAATTTGGGTAAATGATGTGTAAAATTACATTATCCATCTTGATTCTTTGTCACCTCCTGATGGGTTATTCATATTTCCTTTATGTATTATTAACCTTTTCTTGGTTATATGAAGGTGAACAAAGAATAGGAATGAAAAATATTGAAATTTAGATTTAAATAATAGATATTGAGAAATAAAAAAGTAACAACAAATGTGTATACTAATTAAAAAATTAAAAAATTATAAATATTAATGTGACCAATATGATACCACTTGAAGATTTTGGATTATTTGGAAGAACCTATTAGTGTCATGCCAAGCTCAACTTTTTTTAGATTCAATGAATAAATAACAATGTACGTGAAAATATATGTCATAACCAATGAATTTATCTGATGAAATTTATATAGAACATAAAAATAGAAGATATTTCAAATTAAATCTTTAATTAATTTTTAAAAAATAACTATGTCTATCATGAATACATTTTCTGAAGAATATGTGGATCATCTGATCACTGTTCAGGTTTTGATGCCTTTGCATTATGAGGATCAAAGGGAAGAATCTCTCTAGTGGTGTTTTATATATTCTCATAGGGTATTGAAGCATTTCTAATGATACTTTGGGTTCTATTGTGGTGGTATTGATCATATTGAATCACTCCCCTTTTATTACAACACAATCCTTTAGTTTTGAAGGATTGATTCTTTCTCTCTAATTCTTGAGTGTGAGGAGGGAGGCAGAAGAGGTTCTCTTGAGATTTAGAGAAAACCCTAGATAAGTTAATTATTGAGAGAATTATTAAGAGGGATAAATCATTATGTAGGTCATTTATCTAATCATATGAAATGATATAATTAGGTATTTATATAAATAGGTTAGAAAATAAAAAATTCCACATAGGCTCTTAATTATTCTCATTAACCTTGTCAAACCCCACATCTAATAATAATAATAATAATATTATTATTATTATTTTCCTAACGCACACATGTATTACATATAAAATAAATATAATTCCTTAAATAAATAAATTAATATTTATTTAAGTGATATTTAATATATCATTTCGACAAAATCCATTAACATGGTCCATATTTCCTCTTATATATTTATCAAACCCTGAATAATAAATATAATTTATTTGATAAATGAATATTTTTAATATTCATAGTCTTACAAATTAATATTAATTTTAATATTCAACACATATAAAATAGTTACTAAATATATATGATCAGTAAATTCTGAATAAGTATCATTTCTCAGTCTAGAGAATAATATTTATTCCAATAATTAAATTAAAATATAATTTAATTGAGATTGATAGAAACACTAAGTGTATAACCCTTTAAGGTTCTTACTTATTTTAATTATATGGGTTTTTGTAAAGTCCAATACTAGTGTCTAGAAAAATGTAATGGAACACAGGGAGAAGAATTTAATACTGAAACATCAAAAAATACATAGAAAATCTCACTGTTTAATATAATCCCTTTGTCTTGATATCTCATTAAGTAGGATGCATAAAATGTCATAAAACAATATTCTTGACATGTATTTCCATGAATATAAAAAATGAATTTATAAATACACCATGTAAAGGGAATTTAGTTCAAAAGTTTCATTCTAATCAAAGGGACAAGATATGAAATTTCATAAATATAGTTGGGAAAAACCCTTCCTCAACTTCTTCAATAATTACACATTATTAATGATGCGCTGAACATATCTTAATTTTACACAAACATATAAAATCATTGTTTTCATCAATATATAAAAGTACACAAGTCTTGATATGTATTAATAGTAATATTAAATTTTAATGATCATTACACACATTCAAATGTAATAATAATAGTATTAAGTTTTAATGATCGTTACACACATTTAAAGGTAAGAATATCCAATTACATGTAAACATGTGTTATTCTAATTTGTGTGTTTGTCCTCATAATATACTATCTTAGAGATTACCATGTGAGATGTGAGTATCCAACACTTGATTGTCTACATCATTTGTGTCCAATAAGATGATGCTATGTGACCATAAACTAGGCGTTTAAGTATATCATTGTAACATATTGACCCCATAAGCATGGATTTGGTGTATTATTTTATTACATTGGCATGCTTACAAGGAATAAAATCCAAAAGGACCGATTAGTTTAGCAGTATTCGAAATATATATTACATACATGACACCCATAATACATTGGTAAATATAAAATAAAAACACAATACATAATAAAATGAAATAAAATGTATCATTGAATGATTATTCAAATATTTATTCTTTATAAGCTAGGGAAAGGAAAAATAATAAGGGTGAGCTTATATTCTCAGTAAGGGTAAGTAAAGTGGAAGAAATAATGAATCTATAAGAATAAATTAACATGGAAAGGTGAATAACTGATAACACATGCCATTAAAATAACTCAATAAGGAAATATCAATATGGAAAGGTAATAAAGAGAAACTTATGCCATCTAAATCAAAAAACTAAGAATGAAATGTATCCATAGATATTTCTATGGAAAATGTCATGGATTAATAATAAATGAATCTAAATGGGGGAAATGCTTAATTATTGGATTCCATGTTTCCTAGGTATATGGTACCTTTACCAGAAAAATATTTCACAAGAATATTTTCAGCATATAAGGTAAAAGCCATATTATTTGGCCAAATTATTCGTCTCATGATACTACTAATTCATCGAGGGACTATCTATAACTGGGCCCACCCATGTTGTACCAGTCTAAAGCATTCCTCATATTCATGAAAAAAATGCCTTATAAAAATATTTATATTGAATAAAGGATATAGATTTATCAACAGTCCCCTAGTGGTGGATAAGAAACAATAAGGGTTTTTGACATTAATTTATGGAAATAACACTAAAATATCCTAAAAACAATCTTTAGGTAAATAACATTTTACACATTACAATGTGTCACATACCACCTTGAAACATTTAAATCATAAAACCCATGAAGGAATAATATTAAATGAAACTTTTAATTTCATAAGAGTAATTAGATTCATGATATAACATGTTAAAGTTCAATAAACACACCAAAAAAAGTGAATTGGTGCATAATAACAAATAAGTATTAATGGAATGTAAATTGAGATGAAATCCCTTACCTTAACCTTCCTTTTGTTGTGTGGTATCTATAATCCGGTATAGTGGTTTAAAATAAGTTACTAACTTATAAAAAAACCATAATAATGTTTATATTATTATATATAATCTTCTTATAACGTCTTATTATTCGTTTTTTAATAATATTTCATTATTTTCACTATTTCAGGTGTTAATTGCCTTATTTACTCAAGTATGTTTTGACTTGTTATTTGATTATCCTATTACTTAGATCATGGTTTCATCATCTCCATAATTAAAACCATGACTTAATTATCTTATTTATTCATTACATATATATTTATAATAATCTATAATATTTTGATATAATAAATGAAATGCACCGTTTAGGGAGACGGTAGACCGTTTGTACGCATGAACACTACTTTCATTTATTTGTCATATTAAAAGAATGAAAAGTAAATAATACATTTTTATATTATAATTTTAGAATCGTATATATTTTATATATGTTAAATAAGTTTATTAAAATTATTTTAAATATATTCCATGTATAGCGTGAATTAATCACATCGCTTTGAGGAGGCTATAGTCCACACTTCCACAAACGACGTTACCATATTTACACAAAATGGAATGTATAGATGTATGTTTTATAAAATAATTATATAAGTATAAATATATTATAAATATAATATATATCATATATAAATATAGTTTCTATCCAAATGGCCACCATGAGAGGTGGTAGATGAAAAATAAACAATCATCGTTTCGTGAGGTAGTAGTTCGTCGTACACAGAAACAATATGTTCATTGTTCATTAGATGGGGGTCTGTGAAAGTGTAGTTAAGAACCTTAGAATAAAAATATATTAGTATATTTATGATACTGGTGTTTTTATATGAGCATTTAATAATGGTATCTGAATGGGTTGAGAATGGAAATAAAACTAAAGAGCTTGAGAGTAGACGTTACCTCTTAACCGAGAAACTTTTTTTGGTTTATACCAAATTTCTTCCTTGGATGAATAAATGACCAAGGGGAGGCTTCTAGGATGAGGTTAGGGATGTTTAAGAGCTATTTTTGTAGATATTTGTGGATTAAAAGTAGATTTTTAGGTTTAAATAAGTGTGAGGAGAGGAGGCATTTTTATAGTGGAGGAGGAGTGACACTCTTGTAATATTTTGACAAAGGAATTACTACCACGTTTTTCAGGTTTCAAGAGGATCCAATTATGGACCTAATTTAATAAAATATAGTATAGGGTCTATATATGGATATAAAATATCTTTTAGAAAACTTTATAGGTTGTTTTGGGCCTTAAGTTTAAGGTTTAGTCCCTTATTAAGCTTAATTTAACCTTAATAATTGTAATTAATTTTAATTAATTTCACTAATATTTTTGGTAAAAAACTAAGTTGGACTTATTATAAATTATAAATTATAAATATTATAAATATTAAATCAATTTTTCCAAATTCCAATAACATAATTGGTAGAAATTAATTTAAAAATCATCCCATGGGTGGGACAACAATACAAGTTTTTAAAGTAAAAACGTCAAAAATATTGACATATTTTTATGTTCAATTTTAATATGAAATTGATTTTAATAAACTAAAGTGTACTAATTAATAAAAATATTATATAATTAAACTTTAAAAACAATCTAAGAAATAATTTAATATTATAAAAAAAATTAGATGAAAAGGCAGTTTTGAACTAAAATTCAGCATTTTTCACTACTCGTTAAAAAATGAATATTTACAAAAAAATACCAAAAATTAAACCTAAGATAATTTTTATGTATATATTTCAAATATGAAGTTTATTTTGACATATTAAATTTATTAAATGGTCAAAAATTATATTTAAAATGGGTTCCCCCTTAAAGTCGGCAAAAATGCCTTAATAAAAATATTGTATTTTATGTGTAAAATTGGGTTTGTTTAAATATTATGCCTATAAAAATTAATGGATGAATATAAAAAAATATTTAATTGAATATATAACATCTATATTTCATTAAAATAATTAAATAATTGTAATTAATTATGTTTATTAAGATAGAAATCCTTTGGAAGCATAAAAATAATAATATTTCTTTTTATATCCAATTGGTTCTTATTTTCATTTCTCATTAATTGGTATCCAATAAATTAATTTTATATTTATATAAACCATAAATTTTCATAATTTAGTAAATAATATTCATAAATGCTAACATAACATCATGGTTTTATCATATTATATTAAATAATAATATTTTAATAATACATTGTTATTTGGTGAAACTCGATCTTTCGTGTAACACAAGCTATCATGGGAAGTCACTCTTGCATGTAACAAAAGGTATCGAGGAAGGTATCTCTTGCATGTAATGCAAGCTAACTCTATGTTTCATGCATTAAAATCTATAGAATATATTATATTTATTTAGGATAATAAATATATTTTAATGTATAAGGTTAATATATTCCATTTTTACACTTGGTGTTACATGTTAGAAACACTACTAAATATAATGTTGCACTCTATATTTTTAGGGTATTACATTCTACCAGCCTTAATTAAATTTCATTATTATAATTTAAAATTTATCTTTGTAATCAATGGATTTATATTGGAAAATAATTATTTTTGAAAAACCCACATCGTATATAGGGTTAATAACACATATTATTAATAAGATAGAATGGAAAGTAAAATGGGCACATAACTAGGTTTCCTAATTGGAGAAAATTGGTGGGATATGGAAACATGGATACAGAGGAAAAATATAAAAATCAAGTTCTGATGGAGAGTGATAGAGAATATGGTTAAGAGAAAATTAACAGTCATAAGGCCATAAATCTGTGATGATCTAAGGGGTCATTTGATTCATTAGAAATGAAGGTACTTGGAAAACATTTTTGGTTTTAATATAATTTTTCATAGAGTTGTGGAATTCATTCACTCTATAATAATATAAGTAAATATACTTACTTGGTATGTTTCTATGAGTGAAATCTTATCCTATGGTTGTGCCTTGAACTATTTATACTTCATCTCAAAGAACAAGACTCATCGTATAGTGATGTAATATACCAATCTTTAAAAATAGATTAAAATTTGAACCAAAACCATTTCATAAATGGTTAACTTTTCCAAAATATTTTTATCTAATATATTGGAAGGAAGGTAACTAGATTTCCAAAATGAGCTTATCATTAGCCTTCAATCAATATGAAGCAGCTGTAAATTTTCATATTCCAAACATGTGAATGGGTTTATCATGTATCCTCTTGAAATATTGTAATAACTCTAATCACCATAAAACCTTATTGGAAACATGAATTATTCTTTATTCCTTATGTAAAAAAAATGTTATTGGGTATATTCCTTGAATCAAAAAGTGTTGTAAACTCTCTCAATGATAGAACAAAACACTCTATCGACAAATCCATCCAAACCCATTTTTTTCATTTTCAAATAATCCACTTTTGGGTTAGTGGGAATATCACAATTATCATTTCTAGATACCAAAATCAAAACATCACAAAAACACAAGTTCAAAGAAATGTGAAATTACAAAAAAATCACCATGAATGAAACATGCCAAATTCCAATTAAACCAGACTCATCACACCTGAACTGATTTAGCCATGTCCCCTTAAACATCTACATAATATTCTAGAAGCGACTGAGTGAATATGTGCTAAAATAGATCCAACCATGCCACCTCGATTGAGTGAAGAAGTTCCAAAATTATTGAAAAATCATTAATCAATTCCAAGGTAGTCAGAATTTATCCAAATTAATCATTTATTTATCATTATCTCAATATCAAGACCATTTTAAGAGTTTTCTTCCCTCAATCATGTTTTTTATGAAAATTTTATGATTCTACTGAAAAAATTTTATTTGTACCATTCAACATATGATCTAAAATATTTTTTGAAAAGTAATACAGTATAATCCTTACATATTTCATAAATCATATGATGATAAAATTATAAATAAAATACTTTTACAAAATATTTCTTAGATCAAAATATAGAAATACATTAATCATTCTACTTTAGTTGTGTTAATAATATATGTTTAACCTTGATACCTTAGAATATTTAGAGGTATATTCACTTGATTTTTAGGGAATTATTTTGTGTAGTGATCCATTTAATTGTAGTTATAACATTGAATAATAAACTTTTTATGATCCCTTTTTCATTCTTTTCCTAGTGATCCTTTTTTCTGAACTTATAAAAAACTCTCCTTCCATTTGGAAATTTACCAGGGTGATTTTTTCAATAGTTATCACATGTTGGAAAATCATTATTTTATTTTATCTTATTTGACCCATTCCCTTTTTAATGATTCTAAAATGAACTCTTATTTTCTTGGTTTCCTTTAAATAAAATGATTCAAGAAAATTACTTCTCCATTTTGATGGAACATAAAACCATTTCTTCTTATAATGAAAAATTATGAGAAACCAGTTCCCTTTAGAGATGTATCTTAAGATCTTAAAATAAGTGGTCGATATTTCACTCCAGGTTTCATATAAAATTTGTATCATACTTATCTAACCTTGTAAAGGTAGCTTTATAATATATAAAAATATCTTTTTTTATTTAAGCTAAGGAACATCCTCTTCATCTCAGTTTGTTGATCACGAGGGAAGTATTTATCAAATAATGTATCTTTAGAAGTTTTCCATTCCATGAGTTCTATTTATTCTTCCTCACTATTATTCTAAATCAAGGACCACCATTTATCAACACCACCTTAGAGATAATACACCACAATTGTAAACTTTTACATTTCATTATATCCCAAGGAAATAAATATCTTCTACAAAGACTTAATCCATTTCTCAAATGCCATTGCATCAGTAGACCACTAAATTACGGGGGCCTCTGTTGCATAAAGAGACCCAACATTAGAGATTATCTCTTTATAATATTTTTCTCTATTTGGGCATGGTGGTTTTTCATAACTTGAATAAGTTGTACTAATATGACCATAACATGCTCTCTTCCAACACCAACTATATTGGTTTCCTTAGTAGGGAAATCTTTACATTTTCCATGAGTATTGATAGAATTATTCCTTATAGGTTCTATTTATAAACATAGACATATACTCGATTAGATCATAACAATATGTAACATATGTATAATCCAAAAACTAGTGGAATACTAATTATAAATTGAAAATGATTTCCATTGATAATCTCATAATAATAAACATAGTTTCATTGTGGGTATCTCCACCTTGAAATCCTTCATAATGGTAGGTAAATAAAATGTGAAATATCCTAAGAGTATCCCCCATGAGTGTCAAAACAGGTGCGTAGTAAGGCTTGTTGTTGTGTACCAGGTTACAACTATCCAGGACCAACACAACTTGTAGAAGTTGTTACTCTTAGGTGCATCTTTTCCAGAACCAAAACCACTTGTACTATCTAGACATAAATGTATTTCTAGGAATACCCACATAATAACTACCTTACCAAAATTATAGTATGTTCTTGTATACTTATCCTCGGTGTCTATCTTAGGTTTGTGATATCTAATCTAAGTTTTCTAAATCTGGTTTCCAATGTTTATACTAAAATTCCTTTGATACCAACTGTAATTACCCAACCCCAGAATCCTTGAGTCGGTGCATTATTTTATTACATTGGCATGATTACATGGAATAAAATCTTGAAGGTCTGATCAGTTTAATAGTCTTTGAAATCCATATTTCATACATGATACCCATAATACATTGGGAAATAGAAAAAAACATGATAAATAATAAAATAAAATAAACTACATCCTTGAATTCTTATTCAAATATTTCTTATTCATAACCTGGGTAAAGGAAACATAATAAGGTTGAGCTCAAATACTTAATAAGGGTATGTAAAGCGAAAGAAATAATGAATAAATAGGAATAAATTAACATGGATTGGTGAATTACTAATAACATATGCCATTAAAATAACTAGATAAGGAAATATCAATATAAAAATATAAGAAACTAAAATTCATTCCATCTAAATCAATAAACCAAGAATGAAATATATCCATAGATATGTCAACTCAAAATATCATGGATGAATAATAAATGAATCTAAATAAGGAAAATCCTTAATTATTAGATTCCATGATTCGTAGGTACATGGTACATTTACCTTCAATACCTTTCACAAGGCAATTTACAACATATTGGGTAAAAACCCATCTTATTTGGACAAAGTATTTGTCTTATGGGACTACCGATGCATCAAGGGGAAATCTATAACTTGCCCCCACCTGTTTCGTACAAGTCCAAAGCATTCCTCATATTCATAAACAATATGCCTTAAAAAAATATCCTTATTGAATAAAGGATATATATTTATCAATATTCCCCCAATGGAGGCTAAGAAACAATAAGGTTTTTTTACATTAATTTATGTAAATACCATTGAATGATCATTAAAACAATATTGAGGGAAATTACTTTTTAAACATTCCCATGTGTCCCATACCACCTTGAAACATTTAAATCATAAACCCCATGAACTAATAATATTAAATGAAACATTGAATATCATAAGAGTAATTGGATTCATGATATAACATGTTAAAGTTCAATAAACACACCAAATAAAATTGAATTTGTGCATAATAACAAATAAGTATCAATGGAATGTAAATTGAGATGAAATCCCTTACCTTAACCTTCCTTTTTCTATGTGGTATTTATCATAATATACAGTAGTTTAAAATATGTTACTAACTTATTAAAGAACCATAATCATGTTTATAATATTATATTTCATCTTCCTATAATGTCTTATTACCCATTTGTTAACAATCATTCATTATTTTAACTATTTTGGGTGTTAGTTGCCTAGTTTACTTAAGTATGTTTTGACTTTTTATTTGGTTATCCTATTACTTAGATCATGATTTCATAATATCTAGAATGTGAACCATGACTTAATTATATTATTTATTCAGTACATATATATTTTAATAATCTATAATGTTTGGAGATAATAAATGAAATGCACCATTCGTGGAGACAATAGGTCGTATGTATACATAAACGCTACTTTTATTTCATTTTCATATTAAAAGAATGAAAATTAAATGATACAAATGTATATTATAATTCTAGAATTTTATCTATGTTATATATGTTACATAGGTTTATTTAAATTATTCTTAATATGTTCCGTGTATAGTGTGAACGAATCACATCACTTTGAGGAAACAGTAGTCCACACTTCCACAAACGACATTATCGTATTTATACAAAATGGAATGTATAGAGGTATGTTTTATAAAATAATTAAATATGTATAAATACATTATAAATATCATATATATCATATATAAATTGATTTTTTAATATAATGTCCTTCATGAGAGGTGGTAATGTAAAAATAAATAATCATCATTTCGTGAGGCAGTAGTTCGCAGTACACAGAAATAGTATGTTCGTTAAAAATTAAATGGAGGTGTGTGTAAGTGTAGGTATAATATTTAGTATAAAAACATATCAGTATATTTAGGATAATAATTTTGTTACATTATAATGGAATAAATATATTTTAGGGGGCGTATAATGGAAATAAAACTAAAGAGCTTGAGAGAAGACATTATATCTCAATCGGGTAACTTCATTTTGTTTGTACCAAAAGGATTACTTGGATGGATTTATTTCCAAGAGGAAGATTCTAGGATTATTATAGGGATTTTGAGGAGATATTTGGGAAGATCTTGTTCAAGAAAAATTGACTAGATAGGTGTGAAGAAGTGAGAGGAGAAGATGCCTTTTTATAGTGGAGGAGGAGTGACACTTTTGTAATATTTTGACAATAGAATTACTACCACGTTTTTCATGTTGTATGTGGATACAAAAATGGAACCAATTCAATAAAATATAGTATATCGTTTATATATGGACAAAAAGTAGATTTTAGAGAACTATATAGGTCATTTTGGGCCTTAAGGATAAGTTTTAGTCCCTTATTAAGCTTAATTTAACCTTAATAAGTTTAATTAATTTTAATTACTTTCACTTGTATTTTTGGTCAAAGAAAAATTTTACCTTATTATAAATTATAAATTATTCTGACTCCTAATATGGAATCCATTTTTTTAGAGTCCAATCACAATAGTGGCAGAAATTAATTTAAAAATCATCCTGTGGGTAGGACGACAATGCATGTTTTTAAAGTAAAAACATCTAAAAGATTGATAAGTTGTTATATTCAATTTCAACGTGAAATTGATTTTAATGACCTAAATTGTATTAATGAATAATAATATTATTTAAATAAACTTTAAAAAAAAATATAAAACATAATTTATCCTTATAAATAAATTATATGAAAATTTAGTTTTGAACTAAAATTTTGTATTTTTTACTATTCATTTAAAAATGAATCTTCACAGAAAAATATCAAAAATTCACCATAAGCTAGTTTTTAGGTTTTTATTTTAAATATGAAGTTTATTTTGTCGTATTAAATTTATGAAATGGTCAAAAATTATATTTAAAATGGGTTCTCCATTAAAAGGTGACGAAAATGCCTTAATAAAAATATAGTATTTTATATATAAAATTTGGTTTATTTATATCTTATACCTATCCAAATTAATGGATTAATATAAAAAATATTTTACTGAATATATAACATATATATTTTATTAAAATTATTAAATAATTGTAATTAATTATGTTTATAATGACAAAAAATTCTTTGGAAGCATAAAAATAATAATATTTATTTCTATAACCAATTGGTTCTTATTTTCTTTTATCATTAATTGGTAACAAATGAATTAATTTTATATTTATATAAACCATTAATTTTTATATGTTAGTAAATATTATTCATAACCTCTAACATAAAGGCTAGGTTATATCATATTATATTAAATAATAATATTTTAATAATATATTGTTATTTGGTGAAACTCAGTATTTCATGTAATGCAAGCTATCATGGATGGTCACTTTTGCGTATAACACAAGCTATTGAGGATGTTAATTCTTTCATTTAATGCAAGATAACTTAGTATTTTATGCATTACAAGCTATATAATATATTATATTTATTTAAGATAATAAATATATTGCAATGTATCGGGTTAATATATTGTCTTTTTACACTTGGTGCTACGTGTCATAAACACTATTGAATATAAAGTTGTTCTTTAGAATTTTGGGTGTTCAATCATAATAGCACTTAATGGTTCTCATTATAGCGGGGAACTATTATGAAATATTTAGTTCAACAAATAATCTTGGAAATTAGAACAATAAATTTATAGAAAATTAAAATTAAAATGTGATAATAAATTTATTAATAATAAAATCCTTGAATATAAAGTAAATATAAAGTAAAAATTAGTTAGTTCTAGAGAACTAAATCCTATAATTATTATATTGGATATTTTGGAGTTAAAATTTTCAAATATGTTCAAGGAGTTGGATATTAGTAATCTGATTCCAATGTCTTACTATTATTCAAACTCACTTACTTTATAGATGTGACTCATTAAAAGAGTTTTGTGGGAGAATTTTATCAAATGGTTATATAGAGATGTGGTAGGAATTACATAGAGATGTAATTATTTTACCAAAACCCTAAAATTAAAGCAAACATAAGTTTTATATGTTAGTATATCATATAATATATGATTCCATGGGAATTTATGTTTGGTTTTATTATCATTTTTAAAACTGTTTAAGAAAATAAAATTTATCATGTTATACAAATGGTAATATACACATTATTATTCTTTTATGTTGGTTATATATACTCATGAAGTGAAATGATAATTTAAATATCAAATTAAGACTCTTATTTATACCCAACTGATGTTTATCATGTAGTATTAAAGGTTGGGATTAATTGTTAAGGTTAGTTTGAATGTGATTCTTGTATCAGGAAACAAAATACGATCATGAAGCACAAAATGAGTTTTTTTTGCAATTGGTGACCCATGAAGTATAACCCATGGAGTTCCATAAACTATATATTTGTTATTTCTAGGTTATATGGTTTATATTTATGAAATTACACTTAATATTGGGTATAAAAACTTGAGGGGGGGGGTGAATCAGGTGCGGCTAATTTTTTTCCAAATTATAAATTAATTTTATAATATTTTTACCCACTTTGGTATTTGAACCTCTATCAGATGTTAGTATTTAAATATATCTGTTAATATATTCCTAATCACATCCACCACATGAAATAATGGAAATAAGTATATAAAATACTATTAATATAAGGTTTGGCCCTAATGTAAGAAACCCACTCTTTGTTGCGAGCGAGTTTTAATGAGTTGTAGATTTTTTACTATAATATTATGATCAATTATAGGTAGAGTTGGGTAGTTATCATACTAAAATCATTATAACTCTATTACATAGGTGAGTATTCATTATATTAAACCCTTTCCAAGATCATTATACTACATCCCACAATATTTAGTCTCCTGACTTATCTTATGATTTCCATTCAACCTATTGAAATACACCACAAATTTTTTTAGGGTTGTAACAAAATCCAAAAAACTAATTTTATTATTCTCAATAAAACCCTTAAAAATTATTTTGTGTATTAATTAATGTTATCATGTAACTCAGACTCTTTTAAAAGCCCTAATTTTAGATCTTATTTTGAATTTTTTTCCGTCTTCACTCAATTAAGACTTTAAGGGTAACAAAAACAAATATATTTTCTATATTTATTCATAAACTTCAACTTCTTATTCCTTTATTCATCACTTTTTATAACTTTTGTGATAGTGGTTTTCATAAGAACTGGGTTTAGCACTAGTTTCTTCTTATTCTTCTTCAAATAGATTTTATCAGTAGAACTAAGTTGAATTCCTCCTCTCATCGATAATCAGATGTTCTTATTCTCAATGTAGTATTATGTTCTTATTATAATTGAGAGGTTTGATATTTCTATCAATTCATTCACTCTATGATACAAAATAGTTCTCTTAGTTAGTTCCCATTCTTTATATGATAAGTATCTTATATATTTTATTTTAGTTTCATTTTAACTTTTTACCAAAAATGGAAACATTTTAGGGAAATAATTATAGCCTAATATACAATGTATTGTACCCCATAATGTTATACATATTTTTCTCAAATTTTTCACATGGATATATCCCCACATCCTTTCATACATCATTCCAAAAATTCCCTTCTTCTTTTATTTTCTCAAATTATCTTGGCTGAAGAAATCTATGATTTGATTTTGACCTGTAGATTTGAGAATATTCTTCTCAATGTATTCCAAAAGCCGTAAAAAATAAAACATTCTTCTATGTTATATTTAAATAAAATATAAAATTTTATCTGGGGTGTGACTCTTCTCATTACAAAATGAAAAAATCTAAAATAAATGCAAGCTTTAACTTATATTTTATTCCTAGATTATATCACCACTCAATCTCATCCTACTCAGGTCATTTTATTTGAATAAAAAACTGGTTTTTGATATTTAAAATATTTATTTTTAACACAAGAATCCTTAATTAAATTTTCATTATTCAGAATATAAAATTCTGAATATTTATTTATTTTAACTTCATATAATTTCTCAAAATATTATCTAGTTTTAATCTCCTTTATCTTACTCATGAATATCATATTATAATTCTTTTAACTTTAATCACATTTTTTTGTGTGGTTTTGATACATGACTTACAACTTCAAAAAAATCTAGTTTAATTTATCTTGATCACCAGAGTTTATTTTCAAATATTAACATTTTAAAATCATAATATAATGGAAAATGATCCCATTATTTCATCTCCCTTTATCCTCATCAAAACATAGATTAAATCATTTATAGACATAATATCATGATGTTTGAAATTTTAATTATAACTTAAACATCATGTGATATATATATATATATATATGTATGTATGTATTAAAAATATTTAATTCTGGATACCCTAACTTTATTTTTCAGTAATTTTCATATTTTTTTGAAGGACTAACTCATATGTAGTTCATGCGGCTCATACAATTTTTTATTGACTCATATAGAGTCTCACATAACTCGTATGTAGATGAATCATGAAAAAATCCCAAATAAAACTTAATTATGTTATAATGACTCACATGTAGGCCACAATGACTCATACATAGATCAAAATGACATGATCACAACATAGAAATAAGTCATATATGGAGTTTATTGACATTGTCATTTTTATTTAATCCTCATTCCTTTACTAAATTTTCATAAGTTTAATGATAATTACTAATAATAAAATCTCTTACCTCAGAGATAAAACATACACAACTAAAAAATGACTCATACAAATTTCTAGGCTTAGTCATTTTTCATTTGTAATAACAAATTCAAGAACTCGATCAAATAATTTTTGAATGGATTCAAATAATCTCAGAGTATTTAAAATCACTTCAGAGACTTCTCAAATTACTTGAAACATCTTATAATAAATTCAAATAATTCCATGATTTATCAGTATAATTCCAAACCTCTTTAACTTCATTAAAAGGCACTTTTCAGTATATAATTTTTCAATTTAGAGTAATCTTTAAAACCTTGACTTACTTATAAATTTCAACATCTATTATTCAATATAAAGCCTTTATCCAAGTTATTATTTATCACTAAATATAAAATCCTTCATTTTAAATAAAACAAGGATGGTTTATGTAAATTCAGTCTTTCCAAATCTTTATCCATACATTATTCATCCATATAAACTTGAATGGTATCTGAAAATTAATATTGATATTATAATTCTATTATAGATCGTAAATGTACCCAAAAGATAAATTATTCAATTTTTTAAAACTATTTTAGATGAAAAATTTCACACTTGTTTGCACTTGTGTTTTCCTTGTAGACCATCTCATCAATAGTTTTATGTAAGAAGATGCTAACCAAGAAGAACCTGAATCATTTTCATTTATAATGGTAGCTTCAATCATTATAACCCATATTCTCCAAGACATACATATTGAAACTTGTTCAAAAAAATAAAATAAAAATATTCATAAAAGTTTGGGAACTTCAATTTGGAGTCACCAATACACAGAGTTGGTGAGACACCAAACAAGAGAACCATCATACATTGATACATTTATTATAAAATCTTTGAGGATTGTCTAATCATGGAGTGGTTCAGTATTTTTCTCATCATTTCCTTAGTTTTAGCTCAACCAAGAGGTGATTTTTACTCCTATATATTTACTATGAAAAATGGAACCTTGATTGTGATTGACCAAGGAAGTATCAAAACCTAGATAGTACATATGATGTGTTTATCTCTTAGGTTAATGGAATGTGATGTGTTCAAACATAAAGATGAATTAAAAGTAATATATTCATTGAATTGGTCAGTATATACTCTGATAATTGAGAAAATATGAGGATATATGAGATTGAAATAAATCATGTCCCACAGTCACTTGTTGTCTTAGACAAAGGGATCATATAGAAATTAATGCTTCCATATAATGCATCTTATGGGAAAAGTTATAGAGATACATATGCCCGATGAATAATATGCTAGATCCATTTGTATATTGAGTAGGACTAATTCTTTTCTAGAGGCCCTCTTTCCTTAAATTTATAAATTTGGGAATTCATATTTGTTTTCAATGCTAAAAATTCCCATGGGGTTACAATTTCTGGACAAATTAATGACGATTGATTTTTTACATAGATAGATTCTCAAAAAGTGTTTTATATTTTATTCAAATGGAGTTTTGGTTGAATATTTATAAGGTATTTCCTATGATGTGATATCAAGTGAAGTTGATGATAACTTTATAAAAGAGATTCAGAATATATTCAAAAGGACTTGTTGATATGATTTCATAAGTTATCTAATATGATACAATAAAAGTTGAAATGGGATAAATTCTATAAGGATTTAGTGAAAGTGGGAGATTGAATAAGATATTCACTAAAGCCTTAAACTGATATAATGAGTTTAAACCACATTATATCATATGTTATAGATATATCAAAAGGCATCTAATGATATATCCTTGGATCACTATTTTATATGATATGTTTATATCATATTGCATGAATTGTAATTTACAATTCATTTAAGTTAAGATAACTTTTGATGGTTAAGATTTTGAATTACTTCCACTACCTATCATTAATTAAATGTCACATATAATGTAATGTTTTGGAGAAATAAAGGGTGTATTCATGTGATGAATGCGTGATTAGAAAAATCATTAACTTATACATTTTTTAATGGACGAGTTAATGTATCTATAAGTTAGGAGTATCCCAATGGGATATAAAATTAGATTATCACCATGATATGGGATCATTCAAACTCACCCAAGAATTTGACAATTCAGCATGTTACTCTCTTTATACTTCCCTTATAGCCTTTATGTGTTACTATTACATCACGAGATATGTGAGCATCCTTCCAATTATATTGGTGATTTAGATTTGACCCATGGATATACCATGGATAAGGGAGTCTTACAGTTGTTTATGAGGGATATTTATCAAACAAGATACTATTAGTGGCTTGATAGGTGCAAGGTACATGAATATTAAACAGTTTTGTTTATGCATGGTTTCATCTTCCAACATGATAGATCTTAGTTTTAATGTTTTCTAATTATTTCCAATATGTTTATTAAGTGTTAATTTATCCTTATAATCCCAAAAATAATAACATCATTACATTATGAAAGTCTTATGAAATAATCTCAAATTAATGAAAAGTAAAAATAAGGGTAATATAAAAGCATGAAAGAAAAAAAATAAGGTTTAAAAACACATGGTTAAGGATAAATGGTCTTGGTATCTTATGTATAGTTGTATAAAATCACATAAATGCCTCAAATTGAGCTATAAAGTCCCCATGCCTAGTCTTTATCCAGTACATCATTACTGCATAGCATTAAATCTCTTCCGGTTTTCACTTTGAAACATTAAATTTATAATAATAACTTATAAGTCATCAATATATATTATAATAACACTAATTAATATAAAAATATCCAAATAAATAATAAATAATAAATAATAAATCTAAAATATAAATATAAATACCAAAAAACCCACGGAAACTCAACAAACATTACTGAAAGTGTGTCCAAACACTTCTTCAAACCCCACCCCTTGAGTTTCGATGATCCTACCTCTTATAACCATTGAATTCCCAAATAACATACTAAAAAGGGATTTGATACCATTTTATTACATACCTTATTTAATATCCTATCACGACACTCAATTTTATAATCCATAATTCCAAAAGCATGTTCCTAATCATCATATCTATGAACAAATGGTGAGGGTATCAACCATTATCTTTTAGGAATGATTTAACCCTTATATAAACCAAAAATAGATAATATATTTTTACTATAAATCTAGTTTAAGTTTTAATATACCGTACTTTTCCATGTTAATTAAACAATATGCATTAAATTTAAATCAATCCAATAGAGAATTAAACATCCCAAAAAACATGAACCATAATAATAAAATTAAACATAGTATAAAACAACTAGACATTCCATTTAAAACAAAATGTATGAAATGTCTATATAAAATATCTAAAAATATAAGAGTAAATCAATGGAAAGAGACAATGTGTCCCTTTACTAAATACAATGAAAATGAAAAAAACATATATCCAAAATACTAAAAGTAATTATATCTCTAGATGACCCGTGGTAACCTCCACACATCACCAACATTATCACTCTAAATGAGTACTTATGAGACACTACCAAAAGATAAAGTTAATTTATAATTATATATATAATTTAAAAAAGGTCTACAGACACAGACACCAAAGATTATATGTTGGGTGTGAACATAATACTCTATGGGATACTACTAGTGATTCAATATTCATTTTAAAACCAAGATGTACATGCAAGTTTGAAATAATAAATTTTTAAAATGTTGAAAATGATTTATATAGGAAAATTGGAAAGAATAAATTAAATGTAAATTAATACCTAATATAGTGAAAATTATTTTTCCTCTCCATAGATGTTGGTATTTTTCCTAAATCAAATAAATATTGATGTTTTCTTCTTCATCTTCTCTCTTTTACCCATTTTCAAATATTTATAGAATCATATATCAATAGAGATGATTAGTTACCTAAAAACTTTTATCATAGATTTATTTTGATAGAAATAGGTCATATTTCACAAGTTAAATTATGTATATTAAATAATGTAAGGTAATTATTTATTGTTTTGATGGATCAGGATTCAATTTCTAGGGAATGTCGTTCAAGAATAATCTTTATCATAAAATATATATTTTCCAATTTTGGGAGTAAAACTAGCTAAAATGGGAAATATTTACTAATATTTATTAGATCAATAGTTCATGGGGTTTATATTTCTTACATTGTAAAATAAAATGGAATTTAACATTAGAGTAGAGAAGATAATGAATGGGTTGATGGAAAGATTTGAAAACATGTTCAAGAATCTATCAAAATTAAAAAAATTAATTTGATGTAATAGTTATTCATTCTATATACAATTTAATAAAATATTGTTAATAATAATATTAAATATTTCAACAAAATTATATCATAGTTGAAATTAATTGGAATTATGTTAGATGATGAGGTATACACACAAGTTTTTTTTTCATCTTTACCTATCAGCTGGGAAGTAACTACAATAAAAATGAGTACTTATTTAGAGAATAAATAATATAATTTAATCAATTTTTTATGTTTAATATTCTGTGAGGATATTTAGAGAGTAGAGTCTAGTATATTATTTAGTGCATATCTTTACACCAAATGAAAATGGTTGATTTTTAAAGTGGTAAAATTAAATAAAAAAGTTTAAATCATGAGGAAAGATCTATGAAAATGAAAATTTGATTATTACTACATACCTAGTTTATTATAAAAAGTGATATGTTAAGAATTAATTCATACATTAATGTAACAATAAAAAAAATATAAAATATTTAATAGAACTAACAATGTTTTTTTACTAAGCGGGGATAGTCTAATGGAATCATTGATTTTAAACTTGGGAGAATATATCCATTTAGTATTGGAGAAGTATTGGTACATATGAGTCCGAAGTGGATGAAATACTTGTTAATAAAATTAATTATACCAAACATAAATTTTATTGATGTTAACCTTTGTGAAGATTATATATTTGGAAAATAAAATAGGGAATCTTTTTCAAAAGGTGAAAAAACACCAAAATTTGGAAATTTAGACTTGGAACAGATGACGTTTAGGGACTGATATCAGTAAATTTTATAACAAATCTACTCTTTATTACACATTAATACATGATTTGTTACATAATATAACATCTTGAGCATTTGATATAATAACATTATTGAAATATTCCTTAAAATGATTTTAAAATTTCCATAGCTTTTAAAACTGCACAGGATAACCTGGGAAAAAACATTAGAAAGGAGTGAAATATAAATCACTGTAATGGAATAAAAATGGAATAACATAAAGATGATACTCCATGTTAGAAAATGAGAATATAAATGGGGAATAAAAAGAGTAGTAATCATGAACATGAACAATGATGTATCATGATAATCATAAAGGAATCATGGAAAATGTGGAAATAAATTAAAACACTGAATCGTAAAAATAAGTCAAGTCTAAACCTTCCAAGATATCATGGTGGAAAATTTACATTTAAGGAATCAGGCTGACTCTCTTTTCTAACATGACATATCATGATACTAAATATTACCCAATCAATTGGAGTGCTATCTGGGTGCACCCATCATATCTATTTCATTCTCATTCTTAACTGTTCTATATCAATAAAAAATTATAGATTTATTCATCATTATAATTTATTCCACAATTAAGGAGTATGATATACGTATATGAAAGTCCCAAATAAAAATGTATATGTGCATAAATGTGAGCACCCTTGATAGAAAATAAGTATGGTATTCACTATATATATTTTTTGGCATGGAAGACTATGGTGAAATTTCAGGAGCATAAGGGTGTCAAAAAAGACCTAGGATCAAATCCGGGTAGGGGATAATTTATGGGTATTGTATCAATACTATAGCAGCGGTAGAACTATAGTAGCGAGGGCATTGTAGCGGAAGATGCACTGTAGCAGGAACTGTTGTGGTGACGCTACTGTAGCACTGTGGGCATTGTAGTAGTACTGTACACCGAGGGGTCCATTGGGAAAAAAAGGGTTTTCAAGCCTTTTATTATATCCACTTAGCCTTGGTCCTTTGGGTTATATAATGGGTCTCCCTCTAACCAAACAAAAATAGGTCTTTACTTTAATAATAAATTGAGGCTTCAGCCTCAACCTTTAAAAAAATATAAAGATTCATAAAAATGGGTTGATGAGAGATAAAGGGATATCTCATCAAATATAAATAAAATGAGTAGTAACAAAGACATGTAAAATCATATCCCAACATTAGAAATTTGTAAATAGAAAGCATATGGTAATGAGAAAACGTGAATACAGAAATGAATCCTAACAATATTTTGGCATGGTAAAGGGTGTACATAAAGGATCATGGGAGAATTAATTAGAGGGAAAGGGGATATAATCATTTATAAATTAAATGTATAATTCTTTTAATATGTAAAAACATATTCGAACATAAGAAAATGGAATTTAAGAGACATAACATAAAATAAGTTCTTGAATGGAAATGAGAAGAGAGAAATTTGTTATGAAATTTTGGCATGGTAACAAGTATGAATAAAGGTTCATGGGAGGATTAATGATATTGAAAGTGGTATCTAATAATATAGACATGAAAAATAAATTATGTGGTATATTATATAATATATCACAACATGAAAAAATGGAAATTAATAAGCATAACATAAAAGAAGTGCTTAAATAAAAAGGAGAGTGCAAGATCCCTTACTCAAGTGTGTGACTCCAAATGCTTGGGAGGGGATTCTTGGGAGATTGGGGGTTCCTTGGTGGGACTCTATAGAGTTTATGGAAGAGTATGGATGTTATAAAAGGAGTTTTAATGAATATAAATCAGATATTGGGTGGGTTTATATAGGAAAGTAGGAGGATTTATTTATTATTTAGGTTTTGGACTCTACATAATAAAATATCAAAAACTAAAAATCATCCCATAGTTTTTTATAATGGTTAATAAAAAATGTAATTGGTTTATATTATCTTATAAGATAAATGGAATAACTAAATAAAATAATTCCCTTTCTTATGTGGAGGGAGTCATACTCCAAGAGAAATGATTTTAAAACCTTAAAATATATTACATGTTTTGGAGGATTCATAACAGTTTTAGAAAATAAATCAAATAAACTAAAAATTACATTTTTTAAATTTAAAACATTTATTTGGTCTTGTATCCCATTTATAGTAATTATTACATCACTTTTGGGTCATTATTATGTCATAAAACACAATATTTATTTAAATGATATTTAATTTTTTCCTGAAAATTTGATTGTCTCAGAAAATTATGAAAAATTCACTATTGGATACTTTATACACTATAATTCAAAAAATAATATTTATTTTTTCTAAATAATTTTATAAATATGTGAATTTTTACCTTTTAAAGTAAAAATTAATATTTATTGATAAATGCTCGGCTTTTTTGACAATAATAGTTTTTAAGCCCTTATAAAAATTTAATTTGACTTCATAAAATTTATATGATCATTTATATTTAATAAAAATTATTTAATAATAATATTTCAATAAAACATTATTTATTTTAAAATTCTATTAATTCATCAAAATATATTCCTTAATTTAATTTTAATATTACCCAAAATAATTTGTGTTTTATAGTATCTAAATATAATTTTTAATCAAACTAATTACTTAATCATTTATAAAGTAAACACAACAGGGAATAAATATAATCATAAATTTAATGAAAAGAAAATATAAAAATTAGGGTTACATTTTTTCTCTTCTTTGTTAATTTTTTACCCATAATTTATTTATTTTCCTTTTACCAGGGTAAGAAATATTTAATATAGTTACAATTTATATTGTTCAAAAATTAATCTTACATTATTAACTAATATTAATTAATTTTATGAAAAAAGTTTAATCCATTTTATCATAATATATTAATATAAGTGTAATAATTTAATTTAAAATAAAACACACAATCATGATGGAAAGCTGTTTTCGAAATAATACATTTATTAAAGAAAATATGATTAT
This sequence comes from Viscum album, assembly GCA_963277665.1. Classification (NCBI taxonomy): domain Eukaryota; kingdom Viridiplantae; phylum Streptophyta; class Magnoliopsida; order Santalales; family Viscaceae; genus Viscum; species Viscum album. The sequence goes on from OY728143.1 coordinate 1,713,454,345, forward strand.
ACTTTAACTATATAACTTGTAATATTTATTATTTTAATTTCAATTAATAAATATTTATAAAAAATAAAAAAATTTCATTTATAAAATTTCTCATTAGTTGTTATTTTAATTAATTATAATTAAGTAACATTATGCATTTTAAAAAAGTTTTTAAAAAAATTTGTTATGAAGCCTCAAAGTATTCTTCTACTAAAATTCAGTAAAAAGACAATTTAAATGTATTTAATTGAATTAAATATAACTAAATAATACCTATGTTACATTTAAATAAAATTAAAAGAAATTTTATTGTCTATATTACTTAATTTTTTAAAATAAATGATAATTTTAGATAAATACAGTATTTTTCAATATTCATCTAGAAATCTATTGAAATGGACCAGACCTATCAGGTCCATTACATTGTTGAAATATGATGTATGAGGTATTCTGGGAGGTCCAAGTGACATATCCCCAACACTTTTCCAAATTTCTAGTTATGTGAACATTTCCATCAGTGAGGTCGATGTGAACAGTTCCATCGATGAGGTCGATGTGAACAGTTCCATCAGGGAGGTCGATGTGAACAATTCCATTGGCGAGGTTAATGTTAATAGTTCCATAGGTGTGGTCGATACGAACAGTTCCATCGTTGAGGTTGAGGAGAATAGTTCCATCGGTGAGGTCGATGTAAATAGTTCCATCGGTGAGGTTGATGTGAACAGTTCCATCAGTGAGGTCAATGTGAACAGTTCCATCGATGAGGTCAATGTGAATAGTTCCATCACTGAGGTCGATGTGAAAAGTTCCATCAGTGAGTTTGAGGTGAATAGTTCCATCGTTGAGGTCGATGTGAACAGTTCCATCGGAGAGGTCGATGTGAACAGTTCCATTAGTGAGGTCGATGTGAACAGTTCCATCAGTGAGGTCAATGTGAACAGTTCCATCGGTAAGGTTGAGGTGAATAGTTCCATCTTTGTGTTTTATGTGAATAGTTCCATCAGTGAGGTCAATGTGAATAGTCCCATTGGTGAGGTTGAGGTGAACAGTTCCATCGGTTAGGTCGATGTGAATAGTTACATCGGTGAGGTTGAGGTGAACAGTTCCATCGGTGAGGTCAGTGTGAATAGTTCCATCGGTGAGGTCAATGTTAATAATTCCATTGGTGAGGTTGAGGTGAACAATTCCAATGGTAGCCTCTTTCATTTTCCAAATTTTTAGTTTAGGAACAGTGTTTCCAGAATGGTGAGGTTCCAACGGTAGCCTCTTTCCTTTTCCAAATTTTGAGTTCATGAACAGTGTTTCTAGAACAGTGAGGTTCCAACAATAACCTCTTTCCTTTGCCAAATTTTAAGTTCATGAACTGTGTTTATAGAATGGTGATGTTCCAATGGTATCCTCTTTCCTTTGCCAAATTTTGAGTCCATTAACAGTGTTTCCAGAATGGTGAAGTTCCAATGGTAGCCTATTTCCTTTTCCAAATTTCGAGTTCATGAACAGTGTTTCCAACTTCCTACAGTTTGGCCCCTTTGACGTTTCCTTTGATGTAAAATGCATTTATAGACTTTTTTTAAGGACTCTAAGGCTAATTCAAAGTCCGTAACTCCTATATTAATTTTCCTAAGGATCAGGATGTTTTTACTTGGTCAAACCGCATGCTTTAATGCAATCCTCTTTTAATGGAAAATTCAGCGTATCTTAAATTGTTGCTCCGTTAAATTTTCTAAAGGGACGAGATATATTCCTCCACAATCCTTCCTCCTTCTTCTTGGGTGAAAGAATCTCAAACCTTCCATTCCTTCTCGTAGGAGTTGTGCGATCAAGCTTTCCTCCTTGGATTGGTTCCACTCTGTTTTTTATGCAACCAAGCAGTATCGATCAATCTTCGATATAAGGTATGATCTATCATTATAATTTTGGGTTTATCTCCTTATGTTTCTCCTTTACCTTTTATGGAATGCTATCTCTATGTTCCTAATGGTATTTTCTGGGGTGTTGATTGGTGTGGTGGTGTCTCTGCATCCTCAGGTGGATACAGTTGTCATAGGGGGAGGAGATTGTAACCTATTATGTGGCTCATTCTCGTATAAATAACGTCAAGAACCATTTGAGACAGGGGATTCGTTGCTTCTATTTTCTTTTACATGAAACTATAGGGTAATCATATTTTATCCCACTGGATCAAAATATAATTGACATAATAAATATTTGAACCAGATAAATAAATTGATATCGATCGTATGTTATTGCCTCTTGTTTTGATAGATAGTGTGATACCTATTATTTCTTTGTTTATCATTTCATACTTGATGTAATTGGTAACGAACATAAAGCTGCAATTAATTGATAATTGTTCGGATAAAGATAAAGAGGCATGTAAATGAATATGGTTCATCTTGTTGTAATTTGATGTTAATCAAATTGGTGCGGTAATAATGTTTAATTATTTGTGATAGATTACTATTTAGTTTTCCCAAAGTTAGAACCTTTGAATAATAAATCGGTTTATCCCAGATGGATTAAAGTTCTAGTTTTTTGATAAAATATAATTCCTTGTAGAGTTCTGAGTTACCCTTTTTCTTGTTTAAGGGCCAAGAGGCCAATTAGTATGGTGTTTGTTTTCCTGGTGCTTGTGTTGTGATATGATCCTGAATGGCTGTTGTGATATGTGGGGGCAGGGAGGCCTACTAGTTGTTGAAGAAGTAGAGGCCTAGAGTGGCGAGATGCATCGGTTTATGCATGTGGGTGTTGGGGAGGACACCAGGGATGATGAAATGGGTTGGATGTGAATGTTTGTATGCTTACTGATTTTTATTGGTTGTTTATCTGCTTTACAGTCCCCACTTCTCAAGGCAGCTAGTCTAGCTTACCCTTCTTCCATAAGGGGTGAAGAGGCGCAGGGTATGTCACATGCTTTCCATGTTTAGATTCTTAAGGGAGGACGGGTCTACGTTTTTTCTATAGGCGGAAAAGACTCGATGGGTAGTTCATATACTCAATGTGTTGAGCCACTTTGTGTTTAGTATCATATAATTCCTTTCTAGAATCACTGGGAATATGGGAAATTAATGTTGTAAATAAATAATTGAATAAATGATGTTAACCCATGGGGTTGGAGTTTGTTGGGGTCCAATGCCGAGGATGTAATTTAAAGGAAGAGTAAACTTTAGGTGTGATGCTAATGAAATATAATGTGGAAATTGTTAATGGTTAATTAATATTTACATAATTAATTAAAATAAATTTCAACTGATAAAAAGGGAATGAAGTAATGTAATAAAGCTCTTTAAATGGTTGTGTGCTTATAGGATACCTAGTCTTAGAAGTGGAAGTCGGGAGTCTGAGAGACATTAGCTGCAGTTGAGTCTAATACTAGGTTATTCCCATAGTGTGGTTGTGAGATATGGTATATTCTGTACTTTGTGTTTCTATACACTAATCCACCCCTTCATTTAGGGAAACTGACACCCCAGAGATTCTGAGCCTTGGGGAGGGGGTGTTTTCCCCAACATTCTAGTTGGAGGATGGATGGCTGACTACCCCCTTTGGCCCTCCTCTCTTCTCTTGGTACTTACTTGTGTTGGTAGGCACATTTTTTAGTTTTCTCCATATATTTATGTATAGGGATGTAATGTATTGTAGTTATTCACACACACATATTTTGGATATAGTTTCTTATGTACTACTATAGGTGTAACGTGTATAGGCTATGATGGCTTGAGGATCCTTACTCGGTTTATGGGATATAATAGCTTGAGGTTTAATACCCAACATATGATACACATTATGTGAGTTGTGGTGGGTCCCAAAAACTACCTTTTTTTACTTTTATTACGTGTAAGTGGTGGTTTTGTTACACGAGGTGTATGTTGTGGTGATTCTCCCAGGTGTCTACAGGCAATCCTTTTTGGAGAGAGATGTTTAGGACATGCGATGTTGGGGAAAATAAGTAAACCGGTGGGGAAGTAGCAGCACAATACCCTTGATATTTATTATTATATTATATATTATTTTATGCATTACTTGGTGAGAGTATCCGTGGTGAGGCTAGGAACATAGTATGCCTTTTTTAGGTGACAAGTTAGTTTCACTTGTTGTTCACTGTGCTTTATCTTGATTTCTTTAATGTTGCATGAGAGGCTTCAGGGAGGATCCTACTGAGTGTACTGTTATACTCACCCTATGGTTATATAAACTATTTTTCAGGTCAATTGGTGTAGTTTAAAGATCAGGCTGGTTTCTACTAGCTTGGGGTTGCAAGAGCTGTTTGGGATTCGTGGTTTATGTTGTTTTTACTTTATTTTGGGTACTTATAGTTTTCCTCTTTCAGTTGTAGTAGTTTTTCATGACATTACTTATGTTTAATTGGGATTTAATTTATATTTCTGTATTATTTGGATTTGGTTGGTGTCTATCTTATCTCTCTCTTTCACATGTGTTCTCTTAGAGGGTAATGCCTCCTATTTGTGTGTTTACTATACCCTCGGTGCTAGTCTCCAACCCAGGGCCTACTAGAGGTGGGACTCGAGTGTCACTATCTCCCTTATCACATTGCCAACCTAGGAGGGGTATACCTTGAGGGGAGGGGGTCATGACAGAGTGGTATCATATGTTTGGTTGATGGATAAGATGGAGTTTGGAGTTAGGTACAAGTGAGGTTGCATGGGTTGGCGAGGCAACAATATCAGTCAAGTTTATCAAGTGATGTAAACACTAGAGACCGGCTGAGGCATAGGCATTTAGGGACTCCTTTGATCTGATGTATAGACCTTTATGTTTATAATGGCTAATAAATGAGGTGGTACTAGTTGGAGGGTAGAGACCTAGGAAAGGATCATGAATCATTATTCCTTGTACCTATGTTTGAATGGGTAGACCTTGGGATATTGTAACCTAAAATGAATAAAAGAAAACAATTAATTAATTAATGCAGAGTCTTTCTTATTCCATGTTTAGGAGCTCTAACTATTTTTTATTTTATAGGTATGGCTCTAGGTCGACGTCCTCTTCAGGATCGCATAGAAGATGTCCAACATGCTATTTCTGTAGATCGTCGTAGGGTAGAGGTTGACGACGACGACACTAGGAGGAGGACACTTCAAGAGTTTCAGTGCTAGAGTCTACAGAAGTATGAGGGCTTCGTTTTAGATTTAGTCACAGAAGACTAGTTGGAGTAGATCAAGATAGGATTCAGTTAGATCCGTGCTCAGAAGAATCACTGGGTGTCCTTGTTTGTTATGATGTTGTGTGGATCAGTGAGGAAGTAGTGGTTCTTGTTCCTCGAGGATCGTGAGGAGTCAATGATATAATGGGAGGAGATCCAAGACAAGTTTAGAGTCGAGTTTCTTTCTTCAACTACGAAGGCATCCAATCGTTAGGAGTTTCTTACCCTTCAAGAGGGGAGCTCTAGTGTGAGAGAGTTTGGAATCCATTTAAAGAACCTTTTATGATATACTTCGGACCATTTTCTAAATGAGGAGGCTAGGTCGAGGCATTTCGAGGAGGCTTTGTGTCCAAAGATCTAGCGCCAAGTCACCCCATTTATGCTGAATACACATCTTGAGGTGCTGGTAAGGGCATAGTTTATCGAGAGGACTTTGTCCAGAACCATATCATCATTAGAGGGGATTTGTCATGATCTCTCACGAAGTAGAGCTGTAGTCCAGGGTTCTAGGTTTTAAGGCAGAAGAGTTTCCGTTCTGCCGGGGGTAGGTCCCAACCCTCCACATCTCGTTTCTCCGAAGGCAGCAACTCTTAGGCCTATGCCAAGATATCAGGCACTTGTTCTTCTTGTGGTGGTTGTGGTCATCCATAGAAAGATTTCCCAACCTTTCAGAGTATTCATTAGGCACTAGGTGCTCTACTCTAGGTTCCTCCATTGAGGTAGTTCCAGCTGAGGCAATAGCAGCAGGTTGCACCAGCTTTGGATCAGTAGAGGGTAGATAGGGTAAGTAGAGGACAACTCTGTGACACTCCCCAACCTCAGAGAGCAGATCGCGGCCATGATGGTGGTCTTCATCAGGGCCAGAGAGGCCGTAGAGGAGGTCGTGGTCAGCTTAATGCTTTAGTATTTCTAGCACCAGGAGATCCAAACGTCATTGAAAGTACACTTTTCTTGTTTTATACCTTGGTGTATGAATTGTTTGATTCACGAGCAATACACTCCTTCATATCACCTACCCTTTTCCATGCTTTGGGACTTGAGGTAGAGAGGCTTCCAGTTCCCTTGGCATTGACTACGCCCGTTGGAGGCTGAGCTGACTTGTTTGAAGTATGTAGAGACTATGAGCTAGTGTTGGGGCAACAACTCTCTTGGGGAGATTTCCTATATTTATGAATACAACCATATGATGTCATCCTCAGCATGGATGGGTTGTATTTAGTACAGGATATTGTGGATTGCTTCCGGAGGAAGGTTGTGTTCTTCGATACGGATGGAGATCCAGTGGTGTTCATCAGCGAGCGAGACCCTCAGATGGGTCAGAGGCATGTTCCATCCTTATTATCCATGATGGATGAGCTGATGCGGGGTTCTTCAGAAGTTCAATAGTTGGCATTTTCTAAGGTCGTAGAAGAGTACCCTGATGTCTTTCCAGAAGAGGTTGTAGCATTACCCCCTTGACGAGAGATCGAGTTTGGGATCGAGCTACAAATAGGAGAATCTTCTATCCCTATGTCTCCATATATGATGGACCCTTCTAACTTATGGGAGTTACGTATACAACTTGGTGGTCTGTTACAGTGTGGTTTTGTTTGGATGAGTGTGTCACCGTGGGGTGTGCCCATTTTGTTCGTAAAGATGGCTGATGACAGTTTGCGATTGTGTGTCGATTATCATCACTTAAAAAAAGTTAAAGTGAAGAATCACCATCCTATTCCATGTATTGATGATTTATTCGATCAACTAAAGGGTGAAAGTTGGTTCTCAAAGATCGACTTGTGGTCAGGATATCATCAGATGCGTGTGAAGGATGATGATATCTTGAAGACTGCCTTCCATTGTCGTCATGGGAATTATGAGTCCATTGTAAATATGTTCAGCATGAAAAATTCTCCAGTTGCATTCATGGGATTGATGAGAGGTGTGTTCCATGAGTTCTTGGAAACTTCCTTGGTGGTTTTCATCGACGATATCAAAGTGTACACTATGTCTAAGGAGGAGCATGTTGAGCATCTACATGTTGTTTTGGGAGTTCTTCGTCAACATCAGTTGTTTGAGAAGTTGTCAAAGTGTGAGTTTTGGGATCGAGAATTCCGTTTCTTGGGGCATGGATCCATCGAAGATAGAAGCAGTTGTATCTTGGGTAGCCCCCAGTACAGTGTTAGAGGTGCGAAGTTTCCTTGGTCTTGCAGGCTACTATAGGTGGTTTGTAGCCAATTTCTCTCGAGTTGTGACTCCTTTGATAGTTTTCACCAGGAAGGATCAGGCGTTCATATAAACTGATCAGTGTCAAGTAGATTTTGATAATATAAAGGAGAAGTTAGTAAGTGATATATTTATTTGTCTTCCAACAGAGGGAGTTTAGTTTGATGTTTTCTGCGATGCTTCACATATGGGGTTAGGCTGTGTTCTAATGCAACATAGATCTTTTGTTTCTTATGGGTCTCAATAGTTACATCCACATGAACGTAACAATGCCACCCATGATCTTGAGTTGGAATCCATTGTGTTTGCTCTAAATCTGTGGAGACATTACCTCATTAGTTAGTGCTTTGTGGTTTTCACCGATCATAAGAGTTTGAGGTATGTTTTCTCCCAGCATGAATTGAACTTACAATAGTGTTATTGGATGGAGTTATTATAGGAATATGAATTCAAAATATTGTATACACCAGGAAAGGGGAGTGTTGTAGCTGATGATCTGAGTCGGAAGTCACGTAGTGATGTAGTGCATGAATCTGGTGACTCCTAGAGAGTAATGGAATAACTGCCAACAGAACATCTTGATATGAGAGATGTTGAGGGAAAAGGTTTTCTTTTTTAGATGATGGTGCATTCATCTCTCGTGTAGCAAGTGGAAGAGTCCCAATTGGGGGATCTAGAGGTAGAGGTCTGGAGAGACCGAGTTGTTTGTGGCGAGGCCCCTGATGGTTGGTCTGAGGATGAACAACACCGAGTGTTGTATCATGGAAGAATATTTTTTCCTTTGGATATACATGAGAAGGTTCTTAGAGAGTTCCCTAGTTATCCTTTAGCAGTACATCCTAGTGTAAAAAATATGTATCTAGCCTTGAGGAGCCAGTTTTGGTGGCCTGGGAGGAAGTGTGCGGTTGCAGAGTTTGTGTCTCGATGTTTGGTCTTCCAGAAGGTGAAGGCCGAACACCATGTTCCTGGGGATCTAATCCAGCCATTAGATGTTCCTCAGTGGAAGTGGGAGGACATCTCAATGGAATTTGTTACTAGTTTACCTTGAGCTCAGGTAGGACATCATGCTATTTGGGTGGTTGTGGATTTCTTAACAAAATCATCCCACTTCATCGCAATCAAGGAGTCAAACTCAGTGGAAGTTTTGTCGAAGCAGTATCTAGACGAGGTAGTGAGACTTCATGGAGTACCAAGGAATCATAATTTTGGTTCTCATATATTCCTTAACACTAATTTTCATCGTTAGATGAATGGTCAGACAGAGTAGACTATCCAGACTCTTGAAGACATGTTACACTCTTGTGTCCTGGATTTTGGAGGTTCATGGATGAGGAACTTACCCTTGGTGGAGTTTTCTTACAACAATAGTTTTCACTCCACCATCGGTATGGAACCGTTTAAATCCTTGTATAACTGGCCTTTTCGTTCTCCATTATCTTGGACTAGGTTTGGAGAGTCAGCAATTCTCGGACCGGAACTAGTGCAGAATACAATAGAGATGGTTCAGGTGATTCGTGAGAGGATGAACATAGCACAGGATCGTCAGAAATCATATGCCGATCAAAGGAGGATACCCTTAGAGTTTGATGTTGGGGATCATGTGTTTCTAAAGGTGACTCCCCATCCTGGGAAGCAAAGCTATGGTCGTGGGAGTAAGCTTTCTCCCCGGTTTGTTGGGCCTTTAGAGGTGTTAACTCATGTTGGAGCTGTGGCATATTGAGTAGCACTTCCCCCACAGATGAACCAGATACATGATGTTTTTAATGTGTCGTAGCTCTGTCGTTATCTTCATGATGACTCTCACATCATCGATTAGGGAGAGATCGATGTTGATGATGATGCAACCTTTGAGGAGAGACCTGTGGAGTTCCAAGACCTCAAAGAGAAGATGTTTCACATGAGTTCTATCCCCTTGGTTCGTGTCTTGTGGCGACACAATGGCATGGAGGAGAGTACTTGGGAACGTGAGTCATAGATACATGATCAGAACCCAGAGTTGTTTGATGTTTAACTATTTTCATGCAACGATGTCCCCTTTGTGGTTATAGACCTTTCGTGTTTATAAGATGTATTTCTTTGGTTTCTTCTTGTGGTTTTCTATTTTCTGAGAGGTATCTCAATGGGTGGTTGTTCAAACATCTTTTCTGTTCCATTTTAGGTTGGTTTTGAATTCTTGAGGATGAGAATGTTTTGAGAGGTATCTGATGAAATGGCCCGAACCTCTCAGGTCTATTGCTTTGCTGAAATCTGGTGTTTGAGGTGTTTTGGGAGGTCAAGGTGACATATTCACAACACTTTTCCAAACTTCCAGTTATGTGAATAGTTCCATTGGTGAGTTCTATGTGAAGAGTTCCATCAGTGAGGTCGATGTGAACAGTTCCATCTGGGAGGTCGATGTGAACAGTTCCATCGGTGAGGTCGATGTGAACAGTTCCATCAGTGAGGTCGATGTAAACTGTTCCATCAGTGAGGATGAGGTGAAAAGTTCCATCAGTGAGGTTGATGTGAATAGTTCCATCGGTGAGGTCAATGTGAAGAGTTCCATCAGTGAGGTCGATGTGAAAAGTTCCATCGGTGAGGTTGACGTGAACAGTTCCATCAGCGAGGTCGATGTGAACAGTTCCATTGGTGAGGTCGATGTGAAGAGTTCTATCAGTGAGGTCGATGTGAACAGTTCCGTCGGTGAGGTTTAGGTGTATAGTTCCATCGGTGAGGTCGACATGAATAGTTTCATTAGTGAGGTTGAGGTGAATAGTCCATTGGTGAGGTTTATATGAACAGTTCCATCGGTGGGGTCGATGTGAACAATTTCATTGGTATGGTCGAGGTGAACAGTTCCATCGATGAGGTGGATATGAACAGTTCCATTGGTGAGGTCGATGTGAATAGTTCCATTGATGAGTTCAATGTGAACTATTCCATTGGTGAGGTCTATGTGAACAGTTCCATCGGTGATAGAGGCCATTGGGGAGGTCATGGTCATCTTCATGCTTTAGCGTTTCCAGATCCATGAGAGCGAGACGTCGTTTGAGGTACCATTTTCTTGTTTTCTACCTTGGTGTATGACTTTTTTGATTCAGAAGTGACACACTCCTTCATATCACCTACCCTTTCCCATGCTTTGGGACTTGAGGTAGAGAGGCTTCCAGTGCCCTTGGCATTGAATATGCCAGTTGGAGGCTGAGCTGAATTATTTGAAGTATGTAGAGTCTGTGAGCTAGTGTTGGGGAAACACCTCTCTTGGGGAGATTTCCTATATTTACAAATACAACCATATGATGTCATCCTCAGCATGGATTGGTTGTATTCATTGCATGCTATTGTGGATTACTTCCGGAGGCAGGTTGTGTTCTTCGATGCGGATAGAGAGCCAGTGGTGTTCATTGGGGAGTGAGACCCTCAGATGGGTCAGAGGCATGTTCCGTCCTTATCATCGATGATGGCTGAGTTGATGCTGAGTTCTTCAGAGGGTCAATAGTTGTAATTTCCTAGGGTTGTAGAAGAGTACCCTGATGTCTTTCCAGAAGAGGTTGTAGCATTACCCCCTCGACGAGAGATGGATTTTGGGATCGACCTATAACCAGGATCATCTCCTATCTCTATATATCCATATAGGATGGCCTCTTCTAAGTTACTAAAGTTAAATATATAGCTTGAAGGTCTGTTACGGTGTGGTTTTTTTGGTTGAGTGTGTCACCATGGGGTGCACCGGTTTTGTTCATGAAGAAGGCTGATGACAGTTTGCGGTTGTGTGTCGATTATCATCTCTTAAACAAAGTGAAAGTAAAGAATCACTATCCTCTTCCATGTATTGACTATTTATTCGATCAACTAAAGGGTACAAGTTGGTTATGAAAGATCGACTTGCGGTCAAGATATCACCAGATGCATGTGAAGGATGAGGATATCCCACAGACTGCTTTCTGTTGTCTTCATGGGAATTATGAGTTCGTTGTAAAGTCATTCGGTGTGACAAATTCTATAGCTGTGTTTATGGGATTGATGAATGCTGTGTTCCATGAGTTCTTGGAAAAGTTCTTGGTGGTTTTTATTGATGACATCCTTGTGTACACCATGTCTAAGGAGGAGCATGTTGAGCATCTACGCACCATTTTGGGAGTTCTTTGTCAACATCAGCTGTTTGGGAAGTTGTTGAAGTGTGAGTTTTGGGCTCAAGAAGTCTGTTTCTTGGGGAATGTTGTATCCTATTAGGGAGTGGCTATGGATCCATCGAAGATAGAAGCCGTTGTGTCTTGGGAAGCCCCCAAGACAGTGTCAGAGGTGCAAATTTTCCTTGGTCTCACAGGCTACTATAGGAGGTTCATAACTGATTTCTCTCGATTTGAGAATCCTCTGACAACTTTGACCAGGAAGGATCAGGCATTTATATGGACTGATCAGTGTCAGGTAGCTTTTGAGAATCTAAAGTATAATTTAGTAAGTTTTCCAGTTCTTTTTCTTCTAGAAGAGGGAGTTCAGTTTGATGTTTTTTGCGATGCTTCGCATCTGGGGTTTGGATGTATTTTGATGTAGCAGATATTTTTTTTTCTTATGGGTCTCGGCAGTTGCGTACCCATGAACGCAACTATTCCACCCAAGATCTTGAGTTTCCAGTCATGGTGTTTTCTCTGAAGCTGTAGAGACATTACCTCATCGGCAAGCGCTTTGTGGGTTTCACCGATCATAAGAGTTTGAGTTATGTTTTCTCCCAGTGTGGAATCAAATTATGTCAACTTCAGTGGATGGAATTCTTATAGGAATAGAACTTATAAATATTGTATACACCTAGAAAATGGAATGTTTTAGTTGATGTGTTGAGTCAGAAGTCACGTAGTGATGCAGTGCGTGAATCTAGTGACTCCTAAAGAGTAATGGAAGAACGATAAACATTACATCTTGATATGGGAGATGTTGGGGGAAGAGGTTGTATTTTTTATATGACAGTGCATTCATCTCTGGTGCAGTGGGTGGAAGATTCCTAGTTGGGTGATCTAGAGGTGGAGGTTAGGAGAGACCGAGTTGTTTGTGGTGAGGCCCCTGATGGTTGTTCTGAGGATGAACAAAACCGAGTGTTGTATCATGGAAGGATATTTGTTCCTTTGGAGATACATGAGATGGTTCTCAAAGAGTTACATAATTATCATTTCGCGGTGCATCCTAGTGTGAAAAAGATGTACCGATCCTCGAGGGGCTAGTTTTGGTGGCCTGAGCTGAAGCATGTAGTTGTGGAGTTTGTGTCTCGATGTTTGGTCTGCCAGAAGGTGAAGTTGGAACACTGTGTTCCTGGTGGTCTGATCCATCCGTTAGATTTTCCTCACTAGAAGTGGGAGGACATCTAAATGGAATTTATTATTGGTTTACCTCTAGCTCAGCGAGGACATGATGCTATTTTGGTGGTCATGGATTGTTTAACAAAATCAGCCAACTTCATAGTAATCATGGAGCCAAGCTCGGTGAAAGTTTTTTCGAGGCAGTATCTGGAAGAGGTAGTGAGACTTCATGGAGTCCCAAGGACGATAATTTCCAATTGAGATCCTCGTTTTACCTCTAGGGTGTGGAGAGGTATCTAGATTTCTTTTGGTTCTTAGCAATGCCTTAGAATTTCTTTTCATCCTTAGATGAATTGTCAGACATAGCAGACCATCCAGACTCTTGAAGAAATGTTATGCTCTTGTGTCCTGGATTTTGGAGGTTCATTGATGAGGAAATTACCCATGGTGGAGTTCTCTTACAACAATAGTTTTCACTCCACCATTGGTATAGAACCGTTTGAATCCTTGTATAGAAAACCTTTCTATTCTTCATTGTGCTGAACTGGGTTTAGAGAGTTAGCAATTCTCGGACCAAAACTAGTGAAGAATAAAATAGAGATGGTTCAGGTGATTAATGAGAGGATGAAGATAGCGTAGGATCATCAGAAATCATATGCTGATCAAATGAGGAGACCCTTAGAGTTTGATGTTGAGTATCACGTGTTTCTAAAGGTTACTCCCCATCGTGGGCAGTGAAGGTTTTGTCATGGGAGTAAGCTTTCTCCCCTGTTTGTTGGGCCTTTTGAGGTGTTAGCTCATGTTGAAGTTGTGGTGTATGGAGTAGCACTTCCCCATCAGACGAGAAGGATACACGATGTTTTTCATGTTTCACAACTCCATCGTTATCTTCATGATGAATCTCACATCATCAATTGGGGAGAGATCGATGTTTATGATGATGAGACCTTTGAGGAGTGACCAGTAGAGATCTAAGACCTCAAAGAGAAGGTATTGCATGGGAGTTTTATCCCCCTGGTTTGTGCCTTATGGTGATACAGTGGCATGTAAGAGAGTACCTGGGAATGTGAGTCACAGATACGTGCTCAACACCCAGAGTTGTTTGATGTTTAACTCTTTTCATGTAACGATGTCCCCTTTGTGGTTATAGACATTTTGTGTTTACAAGATGTATTTTTTTGTTATTTCTTATGGCTTGCTCTCTTTTGAGAGGTACCTTGATGGGTGTTTGTTCAGACTTATTTTTTGTTCCCTTTTAGGTTGGTTTTGAATTCTCGAGGAAGAGAATGTTTTGAGAGGTATATGATGAAAAGGCCCGGACCTCTCAGGTCCATTCCTTTACTGAAATCTGGTGTCTGAGGTGTTTCGAGAGGTCAAGGTGACATATCCCCAAAACTTTTCCAAATTTCCAGTTATTTGAACAGTTCCATCGGTGAGGTCGATGTGAAGAGTTCCATCAGTGTGGTCGATGTGAATAGTTCCATCGGGGAGGTCGATGTGAACAGTTCCATCAGTGAGGTGGATGTGAACAGTTCCATCGGTGAGGTCGATGTGAACAGTTCCATCTATGAGGTTGAGGTGAAAAGTTCCATTAGTGAGGTTGATGTGAACAGTTCCATTAATGAGGTCGATGTGAAGAGTCCCATTGGTGAGGTCGATGTGAACTATTCCATCAGTGAGGTCCATGTGAACAGTTCCATCAGTGAGGTCGATGTGAATAGTTACATTGGTGAGGTCGATGTGAACAGTTCCATCGGTGAGGTTGAGGTGAACAGTTCCATCGGTGAGGTCGATGTGAATAGTTTCATCAGTGAGGTCTACGTGAACATTTCCTTCGGTGAGGTTGAGGTGAACAGTTCAATCAGTGAGGTGGATGTGAACAGTTCCATCGGTGAATTCGATGTGAACAGTTCAATCGATGAGGTCGATGTGAACAGTTCCATCAGTGATGTTGATGTGAACGGTTCCATTGACAAGGTCGAAGAGAACACTTCCATCGGTGAGGTTGATGTGAATAGTTCCATCGGTGAGGTGGAGGTGAACAGTTCCATCAGTGAGGTCGATGTGAATAGTTCCATTGGTGAGGTCGATTTGAACAATTCCATCGGTGAGGTTGAGGTCAACAGTTTCATCAGTGAGGTTGATGTGAACAATTCCATCGGTGAGGTTGCGTTGAATAGTTCCATCAGTGAGGTCGATGTGAATAGTTCCATCAGTGAGGTCGATGTGAACAGTTCCATCAGTGAGGTCGAGGTGAATAGTTCCAACAGTAGCCTCTTTCATTTTACGAATTTTGAGTTCATGAACAGTGTTTCCAGAATGGTGAGGTTCAAATGGTAGCCTCTTTTCCAAATTTTGAGTTCATGAACAGTGTTTCTAGAACGGCGAGTTTCCAACTATAGCCTCTTTCCTTTTCCAAATTACGAGTTCATGAAAAGTGTTTCTAGAATGGTGAGGTTCAAATGGCAGCCTCTTTCCTTTTACAAATTTTGAGTTCATGAACAGTGTTTCCAGAATGGTGAAGTTCCAATAGTAGCCTCTTTCCTTTTCCAAATTTTGAGTTCGTGAACAGTGTTTCCAGTTTCCTATAGTTTCACCCCTTTGACGTTTCCTTTGACTTAAAATGAATTTAATGCCTTGTTTTAAGGACTCTAAGGCCAATTAAAAGGCCATAACTCCTATATTAATTTTCATAAGGTTCGGGAGGTTTTTACTTTCTTAAACCACATGGTTTAATGCGATCTACTTTTAATAAAAAATCCAGCATATCTTAAACTATTGCTCTATTAAATCTTATAAAGGGACGAGATATCTTCCTCCCTAATCCTTCCTCCTTTTTATCGGTTGTGAGATTCTTGAACATTATTTTCCTTCCCGTAGGAGTTGTGCAATCAAGATTTCCTCCTTGGATTGGTTCCCCTCTATTTTTATGCAACCAAGCAGTATCGATCAATCTTCGATATAAGGTATGATTTATCGTCATACTTTTGGGTTTATCTCCTTTTGTTTCTCCTTTTTATTTTATGGAATTATATCTCCATGTTCCTAATGGGATTTTATTGGGTGTTGACCGGTATAGTGGTGTCTCTGTATCCTTAGGTGGATACATTTGTCACAGGGGGGGATCATAACCTTTGTGTGGCTCGTTCTTGTATAAATAACGCCAAAAACCATTTGAGGTAGGGGATTCATTGCTTCTAATTTCTTTTATGTACAACTGTAGAGTTAGCACGTTTTATCCTACAGGATCACAATGGAATTGACATAATAAATATTTGAACCAGATAAATACATTGATATTAATCATATGTTATTGCCTCTTGTTTTTCTAGAAAGTGTGATACCTATGCTTTCTTTTTTTATCTTTTCATCATTTATGGAATTAGTAACGAACATAAAGCCGTAATTAATTGATAATTGTTTGGATAAAGATAAGGAAGAATGTAAATGAATCTGGTTCTTCTCATTGTAGTTTTATGTTAATAAAATTGGTGCAGTAAGAATGTTTAATTATTTGTGACAGCTTACTGTTTATTTTTACCGAAGTTGGAACCAACAAATAATAAATCGGTTAATCCAAGATGGATTAAAGAACTGGTTATTTGATAAAAGATAATTCCTTATAGGGTTCTTAGTTACCCTTTTGCTTGTTTAAGGGATAATAGCCCAATTGATATGATGTTTGTTTTCCTACTACTTGTGTTGTGATGTGAGCATAGATGGCTTTAGTGATATGTGGGGGAAGGGAGGCCTACTAGTTGTGGCAGCAGTTCATGCCTAGAGTGGTGAGATGAATCGATTTATGCATGTGGGTGTCGGGGAGGACACTAGGGATGATGAAATGGGTTGGATGTGAATGTTTGGATGCTTTCTGATTCTAATTGGTCGTTTATCTTCTTTACACTCACCACTACTCAAGGTAAATGGTCTTTCTTATCCTTTTTCCGAAAGGGGTGAAGAGGCATGGGGTATGCCACATGATTTCTATGTTTAGATTCTAAAGGGAGGATGGGCCTATGCTCTTTCAATAGGCAGCAATGACTTGATGGGTAGTTCATCTACTCACCATGTTGTGCCCCCTTATGTTTAGTAGAATATAATGTATTTCTAGAATGCCTGGGAATATGGGAAAGTAATGTTATAAATAAATAATTGAATAAATGATGTTAACCCATGGGGTTGGAGTTTGCTGGGGCGCAATGATGAGGTTGTAATTTAAAGGAACAATGAAATATGGGTGTGATTCTAATGAAATATAATTTGGAAATTGTTATTAGTTAATTAATGTTTAAATAATTAATTAACGCAAATTGAAACTGATAAAAAGGGAATGAAGTAATGTAATAAATCTCTTTAAATGGTTGTGTGCTTATAAGATACATAGTCTTAGAAGTGGTAGCCGGGAGTCCGATAGACGTTAGCTGCAGTTTAGTCTAAGAATAGGTTATGCCCATAGTGTGGTTGTGAGCTATAGTATATTCTGTACTTTTTGTGTTTCTATACGCTACTCCACCCCGTCAGTTAGGGCAACTAACACCCCAGGGATTTTGAGCCCTGGGGGGGGGGGGGTTCCCTAAAATTCCGATGGGAGGATGGATGGCTGAATACCCCCTTTGGGTCCGCTCTCTTCTCTTGGTAGTTACTTGTGCTGGTAGGCACAATGGTTAGTTTTCCCTATATATGTGTGTAGAGGGATGTAATGGATTGTGGTTATTCACACACACATATTCTTTATATAGTTTCCTATGGACTACTTTAGGTGTAAGGTGTATAGGCTATGATGGCTTGAGGATACTTACTCGGTGTATGGGATATAATGGCTTGAGGTTTAATACCTGATGTATGATACACATTATGTGAGCTATGGTGGCTCCCAAAAACTACCTAGTTACTTTTCTTATGTGGATGTGGTGGTTTTGTTGTATGATGTGCATGTTGCGGTGCTTCACCTAGGTGTCTGCAGGCAAGCCTTTTTGGAGAGAGATGATTAGGACGTGCGATGTTGGGGAAAAGCAGAAAACCAGTGGGGAAGTAGTAGTGTCGTACCCTTGATATTCTTCATTATATTATATATTCTTGTATACGTTACTTGGTGATAATAGCTGTGGTGTGGTTGGGAACATAGTATGCATTTTTAGGTGATGTGTTAGTTTCACTTGTTGTTCACCGTGCTTTAACATGATTTATTTACTGTTTCACAAAAGTCTTCGGGGAGGATTTTACTGAGTATACTATTATACTCACCCTATATTTATATAAACTGTTTTCATGTCACTTGGAGCAGGTTGGAGATCAGGCTAGTTTCTACTAGCTTAGGGTTGTAGGAGCTGTTTGGGCTTCATGGTTGCTGTTGTTTTACTTTTTTTGGGTACCTGTAGTTTTCCTCTTTCTATTTTAGTAGTTTTGCATGACATTAAATATGTGTACTTGGTATTTCATTTATATTTCTGTCTAAGTTGGAGTTGGTTGGTGTCTATCCTATCTACCTCATTCACATGTGTTCTCTTAGAAGTTAATGCCTCCCATTTGTGTGTTTACTATACCCTTGGTGCTAGTCGCCAACCCGGGGCCTACTGAAGGTGGGACTCAAGGGTCACTATCTCCCTTCTCGCATTACCGGCCCATAAGGGGTACACCTTATGGGGAGGGGGTCATGACATATTTATTTTAGAAAAATCCCAAAATTTTACCCCATGTTATTATTGATATGCTAATATAAAAAATGGAGTTTATTTTATCAAATAAATTTCATAAATGTTCTGGATAATAATTATAATATTTTTTATAAAATAAAAATAAAAAACCATTTTTGATGAAAACATATTTTTAAGAACATAAGAAATTACTAAAAATTGATTCATTATTTAAAAAGAATTTATCAATTTGTAAAGGAGATATATATATATAACTATATTTTTAATCCTAATCATATCCAAAAATTTAATGGAAAGGTTAAAAAATTCATATTTAAAGAATATTTTTTTTGTTTGGGTTTGGTGTTTCATATCACATAAATTATCGAACATAGTTTTCTATTTTAAAAAATCAGGGGGTTACATTCTTCCTCCATTTAAATAAATTTCAACCTCAAAATTTAATATTGAACGTAGTTATTACTATTTCCATCCATTTTCTATAACAAATAGAAATTCAGGATGGGTATTTTAAAACTATTAAACACATAAAAAGGAATCCAAAGACATTAAAGGGTTAAATTATTAAATTTATTTTTTAACTTATTAATTTATAGGCTTCATTCTATGTTATCAATGGTCTATTTCCTAAAACATATTTTTATAGTCATATTTTTTATTTTCTTAATAATGGTTTATAATGAGATTGTGAATTTACCAAAGCATATCCATCGAGAGTTTCAAATTAGGTGTGCAACAAGACCCGTTTTTATGTACCAGATTACCCTGAGTCAGGCCTATGACACCTTGTTAGATTTGTTACCCCTAGGTACATCTATTCAGAACCCCATACACTTCCAGTATCCAGATAGATATTTATTCTATTGATAAATCACTTACTCTATAATTAAAAAAATATTAGGTATGCTATCTTATACTTAGTCTTATCTCTAAGGATTTCTCTAGAGATTTCTAACATGCTTTTAAAATTTCCATGGCTTTTAAAACTCCATATACTTAGGTACATATCACAACATCTTGATCATGGTATACAATAACATTATTTAAAACTTCCTTAACATGCTTTTAAAATCTCCATGGCTTTTAAAACTCCACATGATAACATGGGAATAAACATAAGAAAAGGGTGAGCTATAAATCCCTTTAAGGGAATAAACATGGAATTAAATGAAGAAGATACTACATATTAGACAATATTTATATAAATAGGAAAAAATGAGTAATAATCATGAACATGAACAATGATATAACATGATAATTATAAAGGCATCAAGGAAAATGTGGAAACAACTTAAAACACTGAATAATAAACATAGGTCAAGGATAAAACTTCCAAGAAATAATGTTGGATAAAGTCCCATAAAGGAATTAGTTTCAATACCTATCCCAACTTGACACATCATGATACTAAATATTACACATTACAGTGGAGTTCTATCTAGGAACACCCATCATATTCCTTTCATTCTCATACTTAAGTGTTCCATATCCTTCATAAAAAATGGATTCATTCATAATCATAAATTATTTCATGATTAAGGAGTGTGTAATAAATATATGTAATTCCCCAATCAAAAATTTTATGTTTATAAATATGAACACCCTTAATAGGAAATGGGCATGGTTTTTACTCCACAATTGTTTTGGTATGGAAGATCGCGGTGAAATTTCAGCAACATAATGACATCAATTAAAGATTCATAAAAATGGGTTTATAAGAGAGAAAGGGGTATCTCATAACATAGACATAAAATTATTAGTAATATGAACATGGGAAATAATATCCCATCATTATAAATTTGGAAATATAAGGCATAAGGTAATGAATAAACTTGAATATAGACAAGAATCCTAACTATATTTTGGCATGGTAACAGGTGTACATAAAGGATTAAGGGAGGATTAAACAGAGGGAAAGGGGATCTCATCATTTATAAATTAAATGGATAGTAAGGGTAATATTAAATAACATATTCCAACATAAAAAAAATTTAATTTATGAGACATTACAAAAAATAAGTTCTTGAATGGAAATGAGAAGAGAGAAACCCCTTACAAAATATTGGCATGGTAACGGGTGTGCATAGAGGATTATGGGAGGATTAAAGACACTGAATGTGGAATATAATCATTTATAAAGAAAAATAAAAGTATTTTAGATATGCAATAACATATCCCAATAATAAAAAATGTAAATTAATAAGAATAACTTAAAATAAGTGCTTGAACAAAAAGGAGAGTGGAAGATCCCTTACATTAGTGTGTGACACAAAATTCTTGGGAGGGGATTCTTGGGAGCTTTATAGAACCTTAGTAAGACTCTAGAGAGTGTAGGTAAGAATATATAAGTTCTATAAGGATTTTGAGTGAAGATAAATGGGATCATGGGTGGGTTTATATAGGAAAGGAGGGGGATTTATTTATTATTTAGGTTTTGGACTCAATATAATAAAATATCAAAA
This sequence comes from Viscum album, assembly GCA_963277665.1. NCBI lineage: Eukaryota > Viridiplantae > Streptophyta > Magnoliopsida > Santalales > Viscaceae > Viscum > Viscum album. The sequence goes on from OY728143.1 coordinate 1,713,475,076, forward strand.
ATTACAAACCAACCCATGGTTTTTCTCATTGTTTCTACTAAATGGGAGTGGATCACATTATTTTATAATATAAAGGGCCTAAATAAATAAAATAATTCCCTTTAGTATGTGGAGGTGAGTCATACTCCAAGAGAAATGATTTTAAAACCTAAGAATATATTACATGTCTTGGAGGATTTATAATGGATTTATAAAATAAATAAAATAAACTAAAATCACATTATTTTAAAATGAAAACAATTATTTGGTCATTTATCCCATTTATATTAATTTTTACTTCACCTTTGGGTCATTATGATGTTATAAAAAATAAATTATATTTTAATGATATTTAATTTGTGCTCAAAAATTCGATTATCTCATAAAATTATGAAAAATTCACTGTTGGATAATTTCAACACTCTGATTAAAATAATAATATTAATTGTGTCTAAATAATTATATAAATATTTGAATTTTTAATTTTTAAAATAATAAGAGACATTTATTGAGAAATACTGGCTTTTTTATAATAAGAGTTTTCGAACCCTTATAAAAATTACATTTGACCTCAAAAAATTATATGATAATTTATATTTAATAAAAGGTATTTAATAATTATATTTCAATAGAATTTTATTTATTTTTAAATTCCATTAATTCATCAAAAAAAATTTAATTGAATTTGAATATTACCCATAACAATTTCCGTTTTATTGTATCTTAATATAATTTTTTATTAAACTAATTATTTAATCATTTATAATGTAAAAAAAATAATGAATAAATATAATCCTAATTTTAATGAAAAGGAAATAAAAAAATTTGGGTTAAATTGTTTTAATTATTTGTTAAATTATTTTTACCCTTAATTAACTTAATCTTCTTTTATAGTGGTAATAAATATTTACTATAGTTACTATTCATATTATTCAAAAATTAAGTTGACCTTATTACCTAATATTTATTAATATTATTAAAAATTTGGAATAAATTTTATCATAATAAATATATATAAGTGTAATAATTTAATTTAAAATAAATCTCATAAGAATGATGGAAATTATTTTTTTCCGAAAAATACATTTATTAAAGAAAATATGATTTTACTTTAACTCTATAACCTGTAATAATCATTATATTAATTTAAATTCATAAATATTGATATATAATATAAAAATTTCATTTAGGTAGTTTCTCATTAGTGGTTATTTTAATTAATTATATTCTATTAACATTATTCATTTTAAAACAGTTTTAAGAAACATTTGTTCTGAAGCCTCAAAGTAAACTTATACTAAAATTCAGTCCAAAAATTATTTAATGTATTTAGTTTAATTAAATATAACTAAATAATACATATTTTACCTTTAAATAAAATTAAAACAATATTTTATTGTTTATATTAGTTATTTTTCCAAAATAAATGACAATTTTACTTAAAAAAAATATTTTTTCACTATTTACCAAGAAATATATATTTTCAAAAAATACAAATATTTCATCCTATGTTAATATTGATATGATGATATAAAAAATGGTGTTTATTTTATAAAATATATTTCCTAAATGTTCTTGATAATAATTATAACATGTTTTTATAAAAATAAATGAAAAAAAATCAATTTTGATGAAAAAATATTTCAAAAAACACAAAGACTTCACTAAACATTGATGGATTATTTAATAATAATTTATCAATATATAAAATATATATATATATATTTAATTATTTAATCTTAATAATATCAAAAACTTTAATGGAAAGGATAAAAATTTTATATTTAAATAATTATTTTTTTGTTTGGGTTCGGTGTTGCGGATCACACAGGCAATCAAACATAGTTTTATCTTTAAAAAACATGGGTCGTTACACATTTACTTTGAGGGTAAATGTTTTATATTATATTTATCATTGAATCAATAATAATGGTATGATTTTACTTTCTAAAAAATAAGTCTGATGTGTTTAATATATTTTAAATGTGGAAGAGTGTAGTAGAAAATGAGTAAGGATCAATTATAAAATGATTGTGGTTCAAAAATATAGAATGGTTTGATGGTATTAATGTTAAGGAATTCTAGATAGAAATAATTTTTTTATGAGAAAACTATTCCAGTAAAACCCTTCCAAAATAGTGTGGTTGTGTAGATGAATATGATATTGATCGAACATGATATGAGTTTAAGATTTCACTAAATATTAGCCAACAATTTTTGGATATATGCAGTGAATATGGAAGTGTATCTCATTAATAAGAGTCATGTTACACCCCAATATTTTAAATTATATTTTCCATTAAAACCTAATGTGTTCAATAACTTTCTTCATACACAAAGTTGAACCAAAATAAACTACATAACATTATATAGCCATTAAAATATATACATTAAATTAGCAGGTAAAATTAGATGTAACTGTAATATGAAATATATGTAGAAATAAAATAAAGGTAATTTTTAATATTAATACATTGATATAAATTTAATTAGTATAGATAAATTACTAATAAGAATATTTTATACAAAAAAATGTATGTTTCTAGAATTGGATTTTTATGTGCTTTATTTTAAGAAACTAAATATATTATATAAAATATATTTTTTGATATTAATAATATAATAACATCAATATAATTAGTAATTTAAAAGAAATAAGAATAACTAATATTTTTAAAAGTTATTTTCTTGTGCAATTATTTTTATTTATATTTTTATTTAAAAGTAAAATCCCAAAATTTTAGAATTTGAATTTGAAAAAATTAACTTCATTTTTATATTTTTAATAACAATATTATCTGAAGATTAATTTTGGGTATCTATTTTTGAAATAGTTTATTTTTGGGTAAATAGTGAAAAATTGAATTTATACCCACACCATAGATTTGATGACATTATCATACTATAAGTATACCATTAAAAATTATAAAAAAATAATTATGAAAAAATATTTTTATATAGTAAAGCTACTCATTTAAAAATACATTGTTGAATTTATAAAATCCATGTTTAATATTTTTAAACTTAAGTAATATATATTTTAATATTTTTTTTGGTTAGTTCCTTTTAATTAAGTATCCAAAAAGTGGATTTGGGTTTTTTCTTTCCTTGAAGTCCTAAGAAATTACATTTTAATAATAATAAACCAAATAATGTCATGGAAGTTAAAAAAATTGATAATTTTATCATAAACATAATTTTTTTCTTAAAAATATATTTTTTCTAAAAATGATTTTACGTGTAATGTGCACTAATATTAAAATTAATTTTTCTCTATATTAAAGTTTATATTTGATAAAATGGTTTCTATATTTTAAATTATAATTTCAAATTTATTTAATAATATTTTGTTTTCATTTTTAGTCATAAAAATTAGTTATCGAAATTAAAAACACACTTACCATGGTAATGGTAAATTATGGAAAAAACAGTTTAACCAAATGTAAATTAGATAAAACCTATTATAAAAAAGTATCCAAATGAGTGGTTGAGGTGTGTCTTGACCAAAATTTATATAATCTCTGTTATTTTCTACCATGTATTCCACTTTCCATGTGAAACATGTGCTCCCTATATATTAAGAAGTTATATTTACAAAAATGTTATTCCATCCACTTATAAAAGGGGAATTATATCACACAATAAAATCCACCTTAAAATTATAATTTCACTTGTATATATTCTCATTTCACATCCCCTAGATGTCTATTACACATCCCTAACCCTCTGGTTATAAGATGTTGGCTTAAGTCCTCTATTTACAAGTAGTACTTCTAGAGAATGTTCAAATTCTCAACATAATTACTAACCACTCTCTAATAGTTTTACTTTTATATCATTATTATACAAAACTATTATACCCACTACCAAATTATTAAATAATTATTATTTATACACTGATATTTTGTTATTTTTATAGAACCCCCTTTTCCTTTATAAAAATGAAAAATTCATTTATTTGTACGTGAATACTACCGCTTCCATGATGAAAAGTGTTTAATTTTCCTTCACCAACTTATTTAGATATTTCAAAATGGATATTTAATGAATATATATGGTATCTATAACATTATTATGATTCTGAAAATATAAAACAATTCTTACCTTGTTTTTTGTACTATTGAAAACAAGAACATCACCCTAGTGTATGTGAGGACTACCTCCTCCTCAATGTTCCATTAACACCATACATAGTTGGTTAAAATGAAAATTTAAAGAAATAATATATTATTAATAACATGATTAATATTATAAAAATAAATAAAAAATTCTTTCTTTCTTTCATTCTATGAAAAATGAATACATCACTCGTGTGTTTCTGTAGACTACCACCTCCACATAGTGACATATATATATTTTCATGATAATTATATTTGGATGATTATAAGAATTTATTTAATAAATAATAATGATATTCTTAATATTATTAATATTCTGGAATAGTTATATTAATACAATACATTTTTCTCATAAAAAATTCCCTAAATAAGCACATCATCGATTCCATCTTCACAAATTGGGGATATATCATTCATGGAATGAAATTAGAACTTTATAAACCATTATAAACCATATATTATATCACCCTATATAATATATGGAATTACTAATTTTGTATCATAGAACAGGGTTCTACATTGACCTTTTAAATAATTTACAAAACAATAAAAATCCCTAACATATGATGATGAAAATAAACTATAATTAAACATTAAATATAAAATAAATAATTATAATTGAAGAGTATATAAGTAAATATATTTTAATAAGGTTTTAAAATAATATATTATGTGTTTTTAAAATTATACAGGAAGTTAAATCCTCATCATGGAGGTTGAGAGTAAGGGTAATGGATTTTATTCTCTCATCTTTATTTCTTTGAGACATATGTCATATTCAAAACTTCTTTATCTTCTTGTGGTTTATATAATACCATATCGATTATTTTTATCATTATTTTAATGAAAATAAATGGATTTAAAAATCCATCACAAGTTCTAATTTTAAGGGATTTTGATTTAAGTGATACCAATGCTGTAAAGGAAATTAATAACTCAAACTTTGTTCTTTAAGCTATGATGTTTCATCTTTAACTTATTTATTCCATTATTAAGGTTTTCAACCATAAAAGTTTATTATATGGTATTTTAAATTACTCTTTGGTAAATAATTAATTTTTAACTTCACACTCCATCCATGATGAATTCCTCTCTCATAAAACTATAACATTATTGATAATATTTCATATCCGTCCCAAGTAAGCTCTTTGCCTTCCATATCTAGGTTTTATATTCCCATAAATGATCTTCATTATTATTTTGAAACTCAAATATGTATTATTTCTTATGGAATTAATATTTCACATTACCAATTTTCAAAATTATGTTTTATTACTATTTTATAGTGTGGTTTTCCACAAATTCATTTTCAAATATCAATAATATTTTCCTTCTATGATCATTTTTTTATCATCCACTCTAAATATCATTGAATTATATTTAATTTATTTTCCAGGGATCTACTATTTAATATTATTTTTAAAATTAAATATTTCATTTCATAAATTTTCACTTCAAATTTTTGAAAATTAATTTTGAATATGACTTGTAACTTCACATTTTATAACAAAGATAAAAGAACTTTCTAAAAACTATTCTATGGTTTCGTTTCCATTTTTCTCTTTATCTATACAATATTTATTTCCTAAGAAATTATTTTTCATAAAACACATAGTATATGCTCTTATGAAATTCTATTTTTGGATTATTAAACTTTTATTATTAACCTATTATATTCTTGAATTGAATTTTGATGACACCATATATTTATTTTATAAAACCCATTTTGTTTCTAGGGTATTTATGATGTGATGAATGGTTGGATTCAAGAGGCACAAATTTTTTTATGATTATGGATGGGGTCCTATATATCCCTCTAATTTATTGGTTGATATTTTATATATCATGATCTCAATAGGGTAAATGAGTTGTTATCCCAAGCCCATGGTGGTGCATGAGTTGTTACCATAATCCCAAGAGGGTAAATGGGTGGTTATCCCAAGAACACTATACTATAAGAATTAGTTATCAATTCATTATCTAATATGTTATAGTTTCCTATTTTTTATCTTATGGAACATTTCTATGTTTTATTCTTATATTATAATTTTAAGGATCATGTTTATTTTCTCATGTTTTTTCACTTATATATTGTGATATATATTTCAAAATTGAGACAAAAGTTCATTATATTATTCCTTATAGACAAATATTATTTTCCATATTCTTTTTAATATTATATTTATCCCATGACCATGTTTTCTCATATGATTATGATATAACCCTTGATGAATATATGATGATTTTACCACTACTGATCACCCCTTTCTTATATTTTTATTCCCTGGGTTATAAAGATGAGTATAACTATGTGGAGTCTAGAAGAGGGTCTAGTGCGGTTTAATTATTAATAAATTATTACAAGAACCATAAATTAAGTTTCTGATTTATGTTATCCTAAAACACACTAAACATTTTATTATTGGGATTGTGTGATTGTTTATGAGATGTAATTTTTAAATATGGAAATGATTTAAAATAATGATATGTTTATCTTGGGTCACATCCCTTGGTAGAGAAACATACGTGTAAAGTATACATTTTTAACACCATATTTGGGAGTGTGGGTTCAAGGATCCTCAGTTTGTATCATAGAAGTTAATTTTGAGGATTATGTTATTTATTTTTTGGGATTAGGGTATGAAAAATCTAGTGAAAACCATAATTATATGTCTAAATATAAGCTAACATCATAATTTTTTTGGAAAAGTATAGAGTTATTGGTTTCAATGAAATGGCATCCTTGTTTAGATATAAACAAGTGGATGAAGGCTCTGACACAGATGTTACTAGGGGTAATAACCTTAAAAATGTGGGTTTTATATTAAATCATTATTCACCCGATGCATAAAAAGTGTCTTAACTTCACATCTAGTTTGAAATTTCCAACGAATATTCTTTGGTAATTCACACACTCTTTATGAAACATTATGAGGGGCCTTAAATGCATGGGGTTTTCTATGTGGGTCATAGATATTCTATTTCATTATTTTTGCTCTCTATGGGTGTCTAATTATTTTATGGGAAAACAAATTGGTTTTTTCAATGTTGTTAGAGTATTGAGCCAGAAGTATCCTCTCTCCCCTCTCTATTTATCATTACCTAAGACATCCTCAGCTGCTACTTTAATCATTACATTTATGTGGGAATGTTTATCCATTACCATAATAAACAATTGGATGGATGTATATCCCATCTTATGTTCACGGATAGCACTATTATCTTTGTTAATGGTAACATAAGGTCAATTCAGGGGGTTAATGAAGCTTTATTGGTTTCTTTCACTTGGAGAGGCTAAGTTGTCAACAGTGAGAAATGAAAATTCTTTATTCTTAATAAATGATCTATGAGGAGGAAATGAGGGTTGGAAACCAGTCTTTGGCATTTATAATTTTTTTTCCACATGAACTACCTAGGTGACCCTATGCCCCATAATACCCTTCTCATCAAACACTTTGACATGGTCATTTAGAAAATCATGGGTCACATTCTCAACTGAAAAAATAGGTTCTTTTATTTTGGAGGGAGAATCAATTTGATTAATTTAGTTCTCTCGTCTATCCCTATGTATATCCTATCCACACTGATGTTTCTGAAGAAGGTGATTTACCACATTGAGAAAACCATGATATCCTTAATATGGGATGTGAAAATTGAAGGTAAGTACCATTTTAATTCTGAGAACATAATTTCTAAACCTATTAAGGAGGGGGGGGGGTATTAACCTTAAGAGTATTTTTGGAACCATGAATGGTCTTCATTCCAAACTTTCTTGGGAAATAATTTAGGGGAAAATTTTATCAGGTAAAAACATGAAATATACGTATGTCAATAATTAGAACTAGTATATATTTAAATCCTCCAAAATTTAGAAGATTATCATGACTTATATCCCTATCCTTCAACATCATTATCTATAGGTAATTGGCAGGGGTGATATTAGCTACAGGCACCAAAACTCATCAGGGACTACTCTTGAATTTCCGCACTAACCCACTCCCAATATAAGCTTCCAAGAGGCCAGTGAACATCCTAAATTCCTCAATTTCACCTTGAATGATAATCAGAGGAGTATCTCTGATAGTACTGCGTCGACTAATGATTTGGACCTTTGAGTTTTAACTAGATCTGCTACAGGTATCTTCATTATTAAATATTTTCATATCACCCAAGTTGTGTCTTCTCCTCAAGATCATTGGGGATATATTTTATGGTTAAAGTACCTCCCTTTGAATTTCTATTTCTTGATGTGGTAGGTACGAAACAATGCCTTTCCAACTGATAAGAGCATCCATCGAAGAGGGGTCAACCTTGATTCTTAATGTCTATGATGTAGGGAGCCAAATTATGAGTCCAAAAATCACTTGTTCTTCAACATTGATTATGAGAAGGTAGTTTAAAGAACTTTTTTCCAATTTAAAAGGTGGTATAATTAGTTTTTTTCTATTGATATGTTCCTACACCAATAGTTTCACAGTGCTTACAGACCCAAACTTGAGAGGAAATCCTGATCATTAATCCTCACTGCTGGGTGTTGGGTTATCAGGTCATCCAAAAATGAAAAGCGTCATCAGTCCTCATAGGGGATCTCTACTAGAATAATAAAAAAAATAGTTATGTACTTATGCAGATTATGCAAAGGTTTGGTGAATGGACCTTCTCTAATGTCCCTTCACCCCTCTCACCCCTCTTTGAAAAATGGAGCAACCACTTAGGGGAAATAGGTTTCGAAAAAGGTCGGCACGGATCTCGACCTCTCAATGCTCTTCCCTTGGTGAAGATGGCGGTGGTTACGCTGGCTCCTCCCCCCCTGGTGGGGGAGGGGGAATCATCATCTCTTGGGAGAGCCAGGTCCTTTCAGCCATTTTATTATCCGGAGTTTCTTCCCCCTTTTCCGGAAGTCTCGCTTTATCCTAGGGTTTCTGGTTTTTATGATGGAGCATCGAATCTTAATATTTCCTTGTCTGAGTTCACGAAGTCCTCAGCCTTGCTGAATCTAATGCTGGTGGCCCAATTCAAACATAGAATACCCTCCATGGATGACTTCGATCGATTTGTTTTTGGATCATGGGATCTTCACGAACGTGTGGTGGTCGGCTTGATGGACAATAAGCAATTTATGATTAGGTTTGAATCAGAGGAAGACCTCATACAGGCTTGGGCGAGGGCTCCTCGCAAATTTAATGGAACTCGATTTATGCTTATGTGGTGGTCCTTCGATCTTCATATGAACTGAGACTCTCCTTCTAGCACTGTTTGGGTAAGATTTCCTAAACTTCTATTACCGTTTCAAAATCCTTCGGTTATTCTCTTGCTGGGTAATCTGTTAGGCAGATATTTGTGTTCCGATTGTCGTACTGAGGTGGTTTTCCATCACGTTAATCCAAGGGTGTGTGTGTTGAAATGGATGCATCGCGCGTCCCCTTTGATTACATTTGGATCACGATCGGCGAGGAGTACAGGTACAAGCAGAGAGTTGTCTATGAATCATGGACTGATTTTTGCGGTCTTTGCAAATGTATGGATCACCCGACTGAAGCCTATCAAAGCGGTATTGTTTCACGTTTGAGGGATGCAAGGCGTACTGGAAAGGATGAGTTAATGAGCATGGAGGATGGCTGAAGGAACAAGCTGATAGAAAACGATGCAAAGGTGGGTCGGGCTATGACGGCTAAGGAGTCGGCAGTAGCAGGGCAGTCTCAGCTGACTGCTTCAGCTGGGGAGAATATTTCCTCTGGATCGCGTAGTGTTTCTTTGGATGAAGGCCTTATTGTTAGAACTGCTAGAATTAGGATGAATCAGGATAAAGAGGCATCTGATCGGTCCCATGATGTTGCAGATTCAGAACTAGTTGAAGAGGATCGGGACTTCAGCTTTGTGGAGGTGGCCAACTCGACCAGAACGAAGGATTCCAAAGGTCTTGATCCCCTGGAGAAACCGTTTATGTCTTTGAGTAACAGGTTTGAGGGGCTAAGTGAGGTCAATTTGACTGCAGGCCTGGAGGAGGATATTTTTACAGGAGGTGAATGTGATGGGGAGGTTCTGGAGGATAGGCAGGTTGGTTTTATGAAGCAGGATCTAGTTGCAAGATCGGTGGAAGGTTCCCTTAATGGGTTAAGTCGCCCTCTTTTGCTGGAATGGGTGAATCAGGGGCCAGGGGTTAGTGCCAGTCAGGGTTTGTCTATTACTGCCTTCACCGGGAAGGACTACCTTGGTGGCGATTTGACTGCGGAGGTTCTGCTGATTGAAGGTAAGGGGAAGGAGGCAGGTTATATGGCTGGGGATGAACAACCTTTGGTGTAAAGGCGACAACCCTTGATGGAAAGCAAGCATTTAGATCCGAGGCCGAGTTTTCTAATTGGGTGTCTGGAGTCTGTGTTGAGGGAGAAATCAGGGAAGGTAAGGGAGAACTCTGGGAGAGGAAAAGAAAACTTGGGCACCCCTATCAGCCATTCCTTCAGTGATATCATCCAGAGTGTAATTCTGTTGAGGTCTGCGAGTGAAAGACCCTCATCTGTTCCACTAATAAGACGTCCAAGGAAGGATTATTATTACCTACCACGGACAATGCAGAATAGGTCTGATTCTAATCGAAATAGCCAGGTTGTTCTTGCGGTTAAAAAGGGCAGTGGAGTTAAGAAGGCTTCTCCAAATATGGCTACTCTTGATCAACTTAGAAATCAGGTTCAAAGCGAATGTTTTTGGAGACACCCAGAGTGGGAATCGGCCACCAGAGAAGATGAATCCTGCATGGGATGCGGGGATGACTATGGTTATTATGATGTTTAATGTTGTCATGTTTTGTGTTGTAGGTTATTATTTTTGTTTCTCTTGGCCACGTTTTGGGTTGTATGTTGGGCACCGGTCCCCCCTGAACTGGCTTTTATAAAATGGAAAAAATGATTGGCTTAGGGGAAATAGATTAAATGGATTCCTCCCCTATTAGGGAAAAAATTTAATCATATATGGATCAAGCTATATGGGGGCTATGTATAGAAGTAGATTTATTAGAGACCCCAAAGTCTCATTTGTGGTGGCTTTCTTAGATTTATTTGAGAATGGAGACTCTCTTCAAGTGGAAGCCCATGCCATCCTCACTAGATTTCTCTTATGTAATCAGAGGAAAATTTCTATTAGGTATATTTCCACCGATTTCTGAACAAATTAAAATGTAATATTAGGAAAATGACATATTCTTTCATCCATAAAATACTCTATCAAAATGTTCAAATGACTAATGAACAACTAGCTGTCCATCCTTCATACTGGGAGGGTGGGTAATTTTGTGGTTGACATTATTTCTTATAGAGAGTCCCATGATGATCGGATCCTATTCTTTTATAGTCTTGGTTCCTTTTAACTTGAGGGTACCAACTTTGTTCAGGATAATTCTCTTGGGCTCCATTACTTATGACCCCCTTAATTGTATCTTTGTAGTCTCTTCATCCATTTTACATTCAATAAAACAAAAATTATTTTGGTGGTGAATATATTTATGTTAGAGAACCTAATAGAAAAATGATCATGTATAACATATATTAAAACACATAGGTTCATAAGTTAGGATATGAATTCATTTATGATTTACTTATTCTATGTGTATGGTTTTTTTATTCATTTATTAATTTTCTCATAAGTAAAAATTTCTTTATTTAATAATGGTTGGAGAAAAGAGAAACCATGTTAAAAATATATATGATAGACAATGCAATGATTGCCCCAGTGAGGAACCTAATGGGATGTAAAATAGAGTTCAAACCTTTATAACAAATATTACCCAATTTATGAGAAAAACACAAACCTTTTTGAGCTCCTAAATGAACAATGGAAGGATCAAATTGCTATTAAAACTTTCATGAGGAAAATTCCACCCTATTTTAATAGATCTTCCAACCCACTAATTATAGAAAAATAAATACATGTGACAGAGAATATATTTTCTATCCTTCAATGATCGATCCATATAAATTTTATTTTATCTATTCATTAACTATAATTTGAAGCTTACTAATGGTGGAATCTCATTAAGAATATGATAAATAAGGGAGAAATTGACTCAATAGAATTGGAGGAGTTAAAGAAAGTAATCTTCACTAAATATTTTCTTTAAAATCTTTGCCTAAAAATAGAGATAGTATTCCTAGAGATAAAACAAATGGAGGATGAATCAATGAGTACCTATGAAGAAAACATCATGAGTCTTTTAAGGTATACCTCTTATTTTAATACTGAATCTGACTGTAAGATTGAATTATTCATTATTGGCCTCAAACCAAGTTTTACAAAAGTGTTAACTATAATATTATTTGGTAACTATGGATAGGTTGTTTTATGTTCACTTAAAGTGGAAATAGAATACATGTAATCTAGATACAAGAAAAGGTAGATGAATTTTAAAGGAAAAAAAGATGAAAAACCTCTTAGTGGTAGGAGTTTTCAACTACCTACATGCTAAAAATGTGTAAGGAAGCATCTAGAAGCTTGCAAAAAGATAAAATAGAATGTTTTAAGTGTATAAGAATTGAAAATAGAGCTCATGATTATTGAGGATAATTTATGATTATGATTAATTCAATGGATAATGATAATGACTAATTCTTAAAATGAAAATTATTTAGGAATTATGCAAAACAATTCCATAACCTAAGGGCTATAACTAGTGAAAATACTACCTTTTAACATTGAATTTTCTTGATTTTTAATTTTGTTTAATAAGAAAAATTGTTACATGGGAAATTTTAAATATGTTTATAACATCAGTTAAAAATAATAGACATTTTGAATAATTTTTTGAGGAATTTTTTCACAAGAGTTATTTAAAAACTAATTTCAAAAACACTATACCACATTGGTTCTCTGTAATAGCCGAAGTGGAAGAAATATTCTCAGGTCAGTTATTTGATAACCAATGTGAAAGGACTGAGATAATTCATCTTTCAGATTGGCTATCTAATAACCAATGTGAAAGAAATATTTTCACATCATTTATTTGATAACTAATGTGAAAGGACTGAGATAATTCATATTTAAAATTTTATATCAACTAATTGATGTGAAATACCAATAGGAAACCATTCTTCCACATTGGTTTTATAAAATAACTAACGTGGAAGAAGTTTTTTCACATCATTTTACCAAATAAAGACGTGAAAAATATATTATTTTAAATAAAGTAACATTCATCCCCCATCCTCAGTAGAAACAAGCAAATGTTTTCAAAAAAAACAACAAAGAAAAATAATGATTAGAAAAATAGCGAAGAACTTACAATTTCAACTTTCAACTTTACAATATATATTTCAAATAAAATAAAATCCAATAAAACTGATGAAATTATTTATCAATGAATTTTTTTATGTGTCTCAAATTCTGTGAACTATATGATTGAGGGTTATCAAAAAGCTAAAAATTATAAAGAAATAATTTTAACTTGTGTGTATATTCAATAAAATGAATGAGATACCAAGGAAAAGTTTCTAAATAAATCTAACCTTATTGAACTTCATAACCATTTGAAATTATTTCATACCTAAATCTTAAGACATATTATCCAAATTAGTTTATAGCTTCTTGATTATGAAATTCCTATTTAAAATAATTTATCAATTCTAAATTACATTTATATGGAATATATCCAAAATTTAGTAATTATAAATGAAAATTTACCTTTTTATATATATTTTATATTGGAACTCGTCTTTCGTGTTGTCTCTCTAATGAAATTGCATACCCTCTTTCAAAATAATATGAATAAATAAATTTATTTCATTATAATATAAATAAAGTTTAAAATAATCAAAATTACTTATTCAAAAAATTCATAAAATTTTATCTCACATCTACATGGATATAGAATATCCAGTAAATTGTATTCTATGTTATAAAAAAACACCTAAAATCAAATGTCTACTAATATATAAGAAAATTTAATATGAGTGGTTATTATTTTAAGAGATATAAAACACCTTTTGAGAAACATGTTTCGTACTCTTGAATATATGGAAACA